>OX454525.1:199181101-201581101 GCA_949715645.1 Portevinia maculata
GGTCCAGTCAACCTTTTCCAAATTTTTCGCACACAGTAAAATCTTTCGTTTAATTAGATGTACAGAAATACTTAAAGATATAACAGAAGACGACGAGCAGCATAAAATAATAAAGGAGTATCACGAAAATAGTAATCATAGAGGTATCAATGAAACAATGCTCCACCTAAAAAGGAAATTCTACTTTCCGCTCATGAAAAACAAAGTAACCGATACCATTAACCACTGCGAAAGATGTCAAACTCTAAAGTACGACAGAAACCCCCCGAAACCCAAATACGAAAAACCCGAAACGCCCTCTAAACCTCTAGATATAGTCCATATTGATATCTATAGTATAAATAACTTTCAAATCTTAACAATTGCTGATAAATTTTCTAAATTCATATCTGCCTATACAGTACCTAATAAAAATAGCATTTCTGTTTTAAAAGCATTAAAAAACTTCATTAGCACACATGGCATTCCATCCAAAATCGTTTACGACCAGGGATCCGAATTTAGTTCTAACATTTTTAAAGACTTTTGTCAACAGTACGAAATTGAACTCCACTCAACATCATTTCAGCAGACAAGCAGCAATTCACCCGTAGAGCGTATACACTCGACATTGACAGAAATATACAGGATTATTTACTTTAAACGAAAGGAGGAAAAACTAGAACTCGATCATAATGAAATCCTAGCAGAAACACTAATAACATATAACAATGCTATTCATTCAGCCACTAAGCTAACCCCATACGAATTATTTTCAGGTAGAACTCATTTTTTTAATAGGAACATAGATTATAATAACGAGCACGATTATATAGAAAAACTCAACGAATATCAACAAAAATTATACCCAAATATTAAGGAAAAATTAGAAAATATAAAGAATAAGAATATTGATAAACTTAATGAAAACAGGGAAGACCCCGAAGAACTAGAAATTAACGACGAAGTTTATAGAAAATAATGTCGTAGGAATAAGTTAACACCTAGATTCTCTAAGCACAAAATTAAAAAGAATAACAAAGTAACAATTTTAACTACTACAAATAAGAAAATACATAAAATTAGACTCAAAATAAAAAAAAATAAAAAAAAAAAAAACAATTATTAGTAGATAGGAAATAAAATAAAATCAATTTAATCCTAGGCTATTATTGGCAACAACACAAAAAATGGAGACGCAAGAATTGACAGACAAACAACTCATATTACCTTTCAAACTGGGACCTGCAAGAACAATTAAAGGCTACAGCAACCTCATACATATTATTAACATTGAAACATACAGAAACAATCTTCAACAAATCTTAGAATCATTAACAAGACTCGACAATATTACTAGCCTTAACGACTCAACGACCGTGACAAAATTGAAACTCAAGGAACTAGAAAACAAACTTGACTCACTTACACCTACCACAAGACAAAGACGAGGACTGGTAAACGGTTTAGGATCAGCAATCAAATTCATAACAGGTAATTTGGATGTGAATGACGCAGAAAACCTTAACAAAGAAATCGAAGCTTTAAACTCAGTTCAATCACATATTCAAAACAATGAAGAAAATCAAATTCGATTTAATCTCAAAATGATGCAAAGATTCGATAATATGACGAATCACATCAATAAAGAACAAGATAGAATAATGGAATTTTTAAATAACTACCATAACCTCAATAGTAACAGACTCCGTGTAAATGAAGAAATCCTTTTTCAAACACAATATCAGAAAAGCCCTTAAATGACTTTAATCTTCAAGTTATCCTCGAAATAGCCCAAAATCCCTCAGTATCCACTAAAATACCTTTTAGGAATAAACAACGCCGAATAATAAAAGAACCAGAATTTAACGAACAAAAAATGATTGACATTTTCAAAAAATTTATGCCACCTAGTAAGCTAACAGCAATTCTTACAGATAACGAAACCTTCCGTATGGTCCAGTCAACCTTTTCCAAATTTTTCGCACACAGTAAAATCTTTCGTTTAATTAGATGTACAGAAATACTTAAAGATATAACAGAAGACGACGAGCAGCATAAAATAATAAAGGAGTATCACGAAAATAGTAATCATAGAGGTATCAATGAAACAATGCTCCACCTAAAAAGGAAATTCTACTTTCCGCTCATGAAAAACAAAGTAACCGATACCATTAACCACTGCGAAAGATGTCAAACTCTAAAGTACGACAGAAACCCCCCGAAACCCAAATACGAAAAACCCGAAACGCCCTCTAAACCTCTAGATATAGTCCATATTGATATCTATAGTATAAATAACTTTCAAATCTTAACAATTGCTGATAAATTTTCTAAATTCATATCTGCCTATACAGTACCTAATAAAAATAGCATTTCTGTTTTAAAAGCATTAAAAAACTTCATTAGCACACATGGCATTCCATCCAAAATCGTTTACGACCAGGGATCCGAATTTAGTTCTAACATTTTTAAAGACTTTTGTCAACAGTACGAAATTGAACTCCACTCAACATCATTTCAGCAGACAAGCAGCAATTCACCCGTAGAGCGTATACACTCGACATTGACAGAAATATACAGGATTATTTACTTTAAACGAAAGGAGGAAAAACTAGAACTCGATCATAATGAAATCCTAGCAGAAACACTAATAACATATAACAATGCTATTCATTCAGCCACTAAGCTAACCCCATACGAATTATTTTCAGGTAGAACTCATTTTTTTAATAGGAACATAGATTATAATAACGAGCACGATTATATAGAAAAACTCAACGAATATCAACAAAAATTATACCCAAATATTAAGGAAAAATTAGAAAATATAAAGAATAAGAATATTGATAAACTTAATGAAAACAGGGAAGACCCCGAAGAACTAGAAATTAACGACGAAGTTTATAGAAAATAATGTCGTAGGAATAAGTTAACACCTAGATTCTCTAAGCACAAAATTAAAAAGAATAACAAAGTAACAATTTTAACTACTACAAATAAGAAAATACATAAAATTAGACTCAAAATAAAAAAAAATAAAAAAAAAAAAAACAATTATTAGTAGATAGGAAATAAAATAAAATCAATTTAATCCTAGGCTATTATTGGCAACAACACAAAAAATGGAGACGCAAGAATTGACAGACAAACAACTCATATTACCTTTCAAACTGGGACCTGCAAGAACAATTAAAGGCTACAGCAACCTCATACATATTATTAACATTGAAACATACAGAAACAATCTTCAACAAATCTTAGAATCATTAACAAGACTCGACAATATTACTAGCCTTAACGACTCAACGACCGTGACAAAATTGAAACTCAAGGAACTAGAAAACAAACTTGACTCACTTACACCTACCACAAGACAAAGACGAGGACTGGTAAACGGTTTAGGATCAGCAATCAAATTCATAACAGGTAATTTGGATGTGAATGACGCAGAAAACCTTAACAAAGAAATCGAAGCTTTAAACTCAGTTCAATCACATATTCAAAACAATGAAGAAAATCAAATTCGATTTAATCTCAAAATGATGCAAAGATTCGATAATATGACGAATCACATCAATAAAGAACAAGATAGAATAATGGAATTTTTAAATAACTACCATAACCTCAATAGTAACAGACTCCGTGTAAATGAAGAAATCCTTTTTCAAACACAATATCTTAGCCAAATAAACTACAACATTGACCTTCTTAACGCACATGTAACTAACATTGCTGAGGCGGTTGTAATGGCAAGGCTGAACATCATTCCAAAATTTATTCTAAATCAAAACGAACTTAACGAAATCCAAGAAATCTTTCGTAACCAATCAGTTGAAATTATATCTACAGAGCATATTTACGAAATGCTAAACTTACAAGCATATTACAATAATACAAATATTATTCTTAACATTCGTATTCCTATACTTTCCTATGAAAATTACTCTCTTTTCCACATCATTCCACTCCCTATAAATTTGACCAAGGAAATTTCCACCTACCCATATATCTTATTCAATGAGCAACATATTCAATATTTAAACGAACCGTGCCCCAATACAGAAGGTACACATTACTGCAAAGAGTCATATCACCAAGAAGCAACTAATAACTCTGAATGTATTGGCAATCTACTAAGAAGTCAACCAGCCAACTGCATCCTGAATGACATTGGCCCAAAATCAGCTGTAATACAACCAGAACCCAACCACATTGTACTTATAAACGCACCAAGGACAGAAATAAAATCAACATGCGGACACAACACAACAACACTCTCCGGCACCATCCTAATACGCTACAATAACTGTTCGATAAAAATCAACGAAGTCATATACAAGAACAGACCACTAATCTTTTTCGACCAGATCCATCTACTACCCATATCACACCATAACCTTCAATCTAACTTTACAATTGAGGAGATCAACCTCGACAAGCTTAAACTATCTGATGACATACACAAGGAAGCAATATACACCTTACAAGTTAACACCCAGCGACAACAGCATTTCCAATTGGCATCTATCCTTATCATTGCCATCATAATAATTTTTCTTGCATTGTATATTCACAGAAAATCAAACCACTTCAAAATTTATCCCGATGTCGCTCTAGCCACCTCAAGCTTTCAATGGCCATCGCTCCATACTAAGGGGGGAGGAGTTACAGCTCCCACGCTAGCTCACCCAGCAACATAATGCCGACATCACCACATTATACAAGTTCACACAAGTACGATGACCGCAACCAAAACCAGAGACGATGCAGCACATATTTCCTAGAATTAAGTAAATTCAAATTGTAATGCACGACTCAGCGTCGTATTTCGCAAACCCAAATTGTAATGCTACCATATTGTCAAATCAGCAATAAGAATATTTTCATTTTTGATAAATTAACAAAATAAGTACATAAATAGAACTGTAAGTGAAATTTAGAGGAGAGTATTAAACTGTTGGCAAAATAATAAGTTGTTTTTTTATCGCTCTCCCGCATCAACGACATAACTCGCGTGCCATCTTGATACAGCTGCACATTCACAGATTAAATGGGAAGCCATTTCGTTCGTCTGAAAACAGTTATTTAGATAGACCGCATGTTATTCCACAGATTTGAAAATGCTCGGATCAAGTGATACAAGATGCTGGTTAAACCTTACTAAGCGTCGCTATTTGATCAGTCAATAAGCCTCTTAAAATGCTGGCCACAGGTGAGTGTATACTCGCATATATACGGAGCTCTGGGAATTGAAACTCATTTCATGTTTTTGAACCGACGAGAAGCGGCTAAACAAATCGTCGCGGGACAAAAATGGTGGCGTTGGAACTTTGCGATGCCTTCTTCGGCTTTCTAAATGATATCGCAACTAAGCGATAGATATTTCCACGATTTAAGTGATATCAATTAGTCGGCTTAGTTATCTGAGCAGATGGTTAAGTTTTTGTCATTTACTCTTCTACCTAGAAGGATGGGCGTTGTCACTGCAACTCACAAAAATAAATGTCTGTCTTAAAGCGATTTGCTCGATCCGAATATTGCATAGTAAATTCCGGCTTGCGCCGAAAAAGAAAAATGTGTTTGCACAAGATAATTTGACTACTACATTCTAATCAAACTGAAATCGACGATTGAATATGAAAAGCCAACAATTCACTTGTAGCCGTTCATTTGAATCAATATCTATCACTTTTTTTTATAGAAGCCGCTAGGGGTAATGACGAACACGTAAAATACCCAAAAAGGAATATAGGTCAGAGAATATGCTCGGAACGATAACACTTCTCAGAAGGAAAAATTTAATTTCTCTTCCCCAACTTAAGGCTAAGCTATGTGCATCGAAGCACTACTTGGAAAAAAAAAGAAAAACTATTTTGTATCTTTTTTTTAACGCATGGCACTCGTTGGGTGGTATGAATAAAATAAAGCTTGTGCTGAGGTACTCCATAGAAAACTGAGCTGGAGACGATGAAATAGCACGTGCTCAATTTTCGTATGAATAAATAAAATAAAATAAAAAAATGTGAAGCCAACAACTAAGCACATTTTATAGCAAATATTGGAAAAAAAATCAGAAAGATTTTTAAAATTATATGATAGATACTATATTTCATGTTTTTCTTCCGACAATAACCAGATTTCAAAACTAGCTATCTAATTAAGAAAATATGTTACCTTATTTACTTATTAATTTGTTTTTTATTTATTTTATATATATGTATTTATTTACTTATTGATCTATTTATTGATTTATTTATTTGTTTACTTATTAATGTGTTTATTGATTTATTTATTTATGTTTATATTTAATTATTTATTTAAATGCTGGTGTATTTATTTGTTGATATTTTATTTATTTAATAATCTTTTGTTTCCACCGCCGCTACGTACAGTCGCATTTTCTTTTTCCGTCTCCAACTTAAACCCACCACGAAGTGCAGTCGTAAACCTGTTTTCCGCCGCCTAAGCGTTCTTTTTTTTGTGTTTTGCTTTATCACGTACCGACCTACTTTTTTTTTTTTTTACGTGACCCAAGTGCCGTTTAATTGCAATGTCTTGCGGAATCGCCAATTGCGTAATTATTGATAGCAATGCCGACTGGATTGCTTGTAAGGGCATCTGTGGGAAATCATTCCATGCCATTTGTGTCGGGCTTAATAAAAGAAACACTGTGTTCATCAAAGATCTATCCCATAATCTCCACTTCTTTTGTGATGAATGCAAAAATATATCGCTGTCACACGTGCTCCTAGCGATAAAATGCCTAAGTGACTCAAATGAAAATAACCAAAAAAAAACTAATTAAAAAGATAATGGACAAACTATCGGGTTTAGAGTCCAGTGTTAGATGTATTGAAGACTTAGACAATACGGTTCAGACCTCAACAGTGTTGCTTAAATCCAAACTTACCCTGATTGAAAAATCGATAGCTGGTCTAAAAGAGGCAAACATCGTAAGGTCCAGAACAGATGAAACCATCCTCTCTCACCTTACTACAATTCTACGAGAACTCAGATTGAATCACTCCGCGCATACTGCCTCTAATTTGAAAGCTTGCGAAGTGTTGAATTCCATTCGTGCAGATGTAGACAATTGTTCTCAATCAACCTCTAAACAAATACGGTCCCCCATTCAGCCTGACCCGATGCTCGAAGTTATTTTCGATAGACTGAATGATATTGGCGATGATCTAACTGTAACACGATCTTACATCAGCGGTATCGAGGATAGTATCGAGACTTTATTCAATAAGATTAGCGAAATACCAACCCATGCCTCTCAGCATCATCATCCAGAGGTCCAGTATAACGCATCGCTATTAGCTGAAATACTAGACACAGAATCCGAATCACGCCTACCACCACCTCGTCCCCCCCTGCCCAACCAATCAGTAGAAACTACAGCGAATCCCAAAGCTCGAGGCCCTCCAACCCCTACTCCACGTAAGCTCATTAAACATTTTGGAACTACATGGACAACTTCCGAATGGCAACAGAGACTCGATAAACTAGAGTCAGGACACCAGTTATTCACCACCCTCTTCATCAAGGGTGCACCCCATTACGCTGATACTCACTGGATAACGAAATTTTTTGCAAATAGATTCGGCATAACCATCACCCAATGCAAAATGTTCCTGCCATCTCATCATAAACAGAATCGCAACTTTAAATTCGACCTCCCAAAAAAATACGAATGGCTATTCTGCAACCCCGATGCGAAGAATATCTCCCTCCTTGATAAGATGCGTGTTTGTAAGTGGACGGACAAGTCCTCTAATAATATTAAGAAACCTAGAATTAAGATTAAGACATCAAAATCTATCGATTCCCCTCCTAAACTTGACTCAAATTGGAGCCTCAAAACGAACCTTTTTCCAAATTTTGCCCCTCCTATCCATTTACCTAATAACCCACCTTCCTCCTCTAGTGCCCCTCCTATCCATTTACCTAATAACCCACCTTCCTCCTCTAGTGAACCATCCCTTACACCCAAAACCATTTCCTCTCTGAAATCAATGGCACCCAGACCACCGAAACCTCAACGTAACCGGGTTTCTTTCAAACTAACCCCAACTCCGAACATTCTCCTTCCTCAACCATCAGAAATATCTGCGTCTGCTTGCAACTCCTTCCCAAATTTCGACCTAACTACAGGAGCTAAGTACCCCAACTTTATTAGCTCCCATTTTATGAATCCCACAACCACTAGCACTACTATCCCCTTCCCTGATCCCTTAATGCCACCCCATGTTAAACTAACCCAGCAATCAATCGATACACCATTGACAGAATGTCGCTATGCGCTCTCTAGACTCAGAGAAAAAAAGACGTACGAGAATATACGTCTATTTCTAGCTTACCTTCATGATAAATCTGACTCAGTTTGTTATGAGGGTAAAACTAAAACTAGTGTCATCGTTTCAATTCAACAGGAAGGACTCCCTTCCGACCCTACAATTCTCCGTGATATTTACATCAAGTTTCATGAGACTCTTAACATATCCCCCCAAAAAGTAGCGGAAGACCTCGCGGCTTTTAGAAATTTTCTTCACTCTAAAAGGACTTCACACCTCCAACGGAGCCGAGCTGACCACAGCAAATTTTTTCGTCCCTAACCCGCCCAAATGCCTTCCACCATCCCCAAACAATGTTCCCCTTACCTTTTATTACCAAAATGTAAGAGGATTGCGCTCTAAATCCAGCGCCGTCTTGCGCCAAGCTCATGCTCTCCCTTTTGATATATATGCTCTTACTGAAACCAACCTAATACCCGACATAAAAAACCAAGAGCTATTCCCCCCTTTCTTCAATGTCTTTCGAGATGACGAACGTACCAATGCCATAGATGACTCTCCATGTCGTGGCGTTCTACTAGCCATCCACGATAGCCTGGACGCATCTCCCCTTGCTACTTCCTCCTCCTCAAAACTAGACTTCGTTTCAATAAAAATATCATTCCCCCGTAAGTCCCTGTACATTATGTGTTTTTATATTTTACCTGCCCAACCTATTAAATCCTACCAACTTGCCATTGATGCGATTGACCAAATAATTGGCTCATCTGACTCCCTAGATGATATCCTCATCTTCGGCGACTTTAATCTTCCTCATCTGCACTGGACCCCTTCAGACGATGAATCCTTTCTCATCGCCTCAAATGCCAACTCAGCTAAGGAATGTCTCTTCATAGATAGGATGACAGACTCTAGCCTATCCCAAGTTAGTGGAGTCACAAACTGCATGGGTAGGCAATTAGACCTGATTTTCACAACTAATCCTATCAACTCCTCGGTCTCGCCTTGTCCCTTATCGCTCTCTACCATTGATAACTATCACCCCCCTCTCCTTCTTTCATTATTCAACGACTCTCCACTTCAGCCCACATCTACCGCAGCTCTCTCCTCTTATGATTTTCATAAGGCTAACTTCCGAAAAATTAATTCCTATCTCAGCAAGTGCTCTTTCGACTTCGCCAATCTTTCATTAAATGATGCTCTGTCCATGTTTTACAGAGAATTATTCAATTCCATTTCGCACTATGTTCCCATTTCTCGTCATAAAACGTCATCTACATCTCCCCCATGGTATAATCATAGACTCCGTTCCTTACGAAACAAGAGAAACAAGCTATGGACAGTTTTTCTTCGCACCAACTCTTCTTCGGACTACTCTAACTATCTCGGTATCTATCTACAATTCGTCCAGCTTTATAACTCTCTCTACCAACGCTATATAAATACTGCACAAGTCAACTTAATAAATGACCCCAAGTCCTTTTTCCGATTTGTCAACTACAAAAAAAAATCAGACGGCTACCCTCCTTCTCTCTCTTATGAAAACGTATCATTTACGGACCCACATACCATTGCCAACTCATTTGCCGCATTTTTCAAGCAATCTTTCTCTGACAACTTATTTGTACCGGACTCCACGTACTTCAGCTACCTACCTAACTTCTCTATTGGCCCCTTTCTCTCTCAAACTATTGACCATACTCTCATCGAAAATAAGTTACAAAAGCTAAACGATGAATTCTCACCCGGCCCAGATGGCCTCCCCGCAATTTTTCTCAAGAAGTGTGCTTCCAATTTGTCGGTCCCTCTTTCTTTCCTCTTTCGTCTATCTCTCTCCCAAGGAGCATTTCCACAGATTTGGAAGAGCGCTTTCATCACCCCGATACACAAAAAAGGATTAAAAAGTGAAATCACTAATTATCGCCCTATTGCCAAACTCTCACATATTCCCAAAATCTTCGAAAGTATCATATACGAAGCCTTAAGCTTTCGATGCAAGTCTCTTATTTCCCCTTACCAACATGGCTTTCTGAAAGGTAGATCAACCACTACAAATCTTGTCGAATTCGTGTCATTTGCCCTGTCAGCATTAGAGAACGGCAACGAAGTTGACGTTATTGCAACTGACTTTAGCAAGGCCTTTGATAAGATACCTCATCAATTAATTCATTTTAAATTGTCCGCTCTTGGGTTTGAACCCATTTTGTTAAAATGGATATCTTCCTACCTGGAAAACCGGTTTTATAGTGTTCGCTTCAGATCCGTCCTATCGGCCCCTTTCTTGGCAACCTCTGGTGTTCCGCAAGGCAGTCATTTGGGCCCCCTTCTCTTCATCCTCACTATAAACGACATTGAAAAGGTCATTAATCACTCCTCTCTTTCTCTATACGCCGACGATACCAAATTCTTTAAACTCGTTTCTTCACCTCATGACTCCTCTCTCCTTCAACAAGACCTTGATCGGTTCTCAACCTGGTGCCTCAAAAATTGCTTAGAGCTTAACATTCCCAAATGCCAATCTATTACCCTATCGCGCAAGCGCAACAAATCCCCTCCCCGTCACTACCTTCTCCATGTTCAACCAATCTCCTTCGTTCAATCTCTCCGTGACCTTGGAATATTGTACGACAGTGAGTTAAATTTTCGTTTACATATTGACGAAATAATTCGTAAAGCCAACGCCTCACTTGGCTTTGTTAAACGCTGGTCTAAAGAATTCTGCAACCCCTACGTGACTAGATCCCTCTACACCACTTTTGTTCGCCCCCTCCTTGAGTACGCCAGCCAAGCTTGGTCTCCTTTTCATCAAGTTCACGTGCTCAGAATCGAGAACATCCAACGTCGCTTCCTTCGATTTGCTCTTCGGGGATTGCCTTGGAATGATCCTTTTATGTTGCCTCCATACTCAGATCGCCTAAATCTCATCAACATGAAATCCCTTGAGGATCGTAGGGACGCTGCGGACATTCTTTTCATTTATCGCCTACTCTCAGGCTCCGTCGACTGCGCCTCTCTTAACAACTCTATTTTCTTTAACACTAATCCTCGTAATTTACGCTGCCCTCGTCTCTTTTACCTTCCGACCCATCGAACCTCATATGGCTCCAACGAACCAATCTCCCGTATGCTGCAGAAGGTTAACTCAAATCTTTCCGTCTTTGATTTCAACCGTAACCCTGCCCGCCTTAAAATCGATCTCCTTCACCATTCCCCTAATCCTTAAGCTTTAGTTTTAAGCTTTCTTATTTTTTTAAGTTTTAGTATTTAAGTTATTCATTAGATGTTAGTTTTAGCTTGTAGTAAGCCAAATAAATGAGGGCTATCTCTGCCCTCACCAAATTTACTTATGGATTGATTTCACAATAGTTTGTGACCATCATCGGTTTATTAAGCGTCTTAGCTCGTAGCTGATGTAATCAGGATGTGTTTCCCCGTCTCCTTCTTTCCAGTCTAGGTTCATAGGAACTTAAAATGATATGTAGGTTTTAACAGTAGATTTTCCTTCAAACTTAGTCAGTTTTAATAACATTTTTTTAAAGCATTTTTAATTCATATTTCATTTGGAAGGTAGCGTACATCACATCTCTGTAATTTGTGCAATAAAGTCATAAGAACAGTGATTTTTTTCCGCTACAATAAATTACAAATCACTACTTCACACGGAGTAGGTGTAACCTCTAGAATAAAGGGTCTTTCATTAAGGACTTGACTCTTCTTTTTTAAATAAAATGCAAACTACTTGATATATCTCAAGAAAAATGTATTGGTTTGAATTACTATCAAAACATTTATGAATGGAATTCGACTTTGTTCATATGTCCACCACGGGAACGTATGCAGCGGTCGATACGTTGAACCCAATTTTCTATATAATCCAATATCTTCACCAACACCACACCTGGATCTTCTACGAAGGAAAATTCTTAATTGTAGACTTTTTGCAAACTATTTCCAAAAAAATGAGCTCTGAAGTCGACTTTTATTTTGCAAAGTGATTGGCAGGTCGTGTGTTCGAATCCCGACCAGAGCCATGCTTTGTAAAAATTGAATACACACAACAAAACAAATCTCCCTAAAGCAATTAAGGCGCCACCTGTGGAGATAAAAAAAAAACCCTATCTCACCAAAAATCTTCTTTCCTATCCTCCTATTCTTTCAGTAGTAAGCAGCACCCAAAAACCGGCAATAAATCTGGGTGCTGCTTGCAGCAACGAAAATGCCTGCGCTGTGGCAACACTATAAGGGTACTGTATCAATTACAGAAAAATAAAAAAAATCCCTTTAGCGCACGCTAATTATAAAAGAAAAAAAAAATATCTGCAGTTCATCTGTCAAGCTTACGCTCCTTCAATTTAGATTGAGTATTGAATGAAACTAGTGACCCGGTTATCACTTTTGAATGTTTCTCTTCTCGTTTTAAAAAAATAAATATTATTATCATAAATCGATAAATTCGGCCATTCAAAAAAAAATCTGTTTTTTCTTCGATGGTGAGCAACTTACTGAGCTTACTCACAAGTATGAAGGAGGTACTTCCAATACTAGAGCAGCTGCTCGTGCTCGGATTTATTCGTACCAAACAACAGAGCACCTTAGGCTGATGTTCATCGAACTCTATTATTATTAGAGCCGTATTATTTTTGGCTATCTAATACCCGCTCAACGATCTTAATGGTGTGTAACATCAGCTTCATTGAACGGTAACTGCCACAGTCTCGCATATCGCCTTTTCCTTTGTACAAAGGAAGAAGGAAATTTTCCTTAACCTGGCAAGGCATTGGATCACCTCTCATCAGTTTGGAGATGAGAGTCATAAGCCATTTGGACCCGATGTCTCCCATCTTTTTAGAAAACTCAGAGGGTATTTCGTCCGGGGCCTTCCGAACTTCTTCGACGGTGTGTACTTTTTCATTGTTAGGACCGACTCTCGGAAAATTTATCAGAGGAAATTGTTCATTTGGAAGTGCTTCACAATACTGCTGTCACCTGTGTAGTGTTTTTTCGTCGTCCACAAGAAGCAGCCCTAGACCATTGTTGATGAACTTTGGCGAACGGATTTCCTGGGCATTCCTCCTTCTGTCGGTGGCAATTTTGAAAATGGTTGTACACCTGTTCAAGCTGGTTTGTCGGACTTCGTGGACAGCCAGGTTTCTATCAGCAGCCGGAGAAGAAATTTGTTCTAACTAAAGATAGGGGCCTTCCACACACTTTGCTTCTTTGCGAGCCTCTTGCAAAATCTGTATTCCAATTCGAGGCTAGCTTTTTCATCTCTATTATTAGTGGAGCACTTTGAACAAGCATTTAATGCCCTTTCTTGTCACTAAGCACTGCTTTAGCTTCAGGTGTCTACCACCGTGTTTCTTTGCCGTGTTGATAATGTCATTTTGAAGCCCCTAGTAGTGTTACCAACGGTAATCAATCTGGGTTTCATTTCCGCCGCTGCTGTAAGTGACCGGCTTTGTTTTTTACGAACATGGTATTTATAACTAAAAGACCGTATAACTGGCCCACGATTGGGATATCTTCACCCGGAGAGTTCCTGGTGCCGTATCCCACTGGCAGTCTTCGTAGTCTTCGTTTGACTTCCCGACATGTCCGTTCAAATCTCCACCAACAAACAAAAGTTCTTTGGGATGTTCTTTTTCAGCTTGTGAAAATTTAGGCAGAATGCATCTTTTTCTCTCTGCTCGCACCAAACGGACAAGACGGCTATATCTACGTCATAAGCGATAAACATAAACTATCACTCTATAGCCCTCCAATCCTGACAGGAAAGGATAGCACCACTTGTTTCGGGGTTTCTATACTGACAGATCTTTTGGCAGATGTCAGCCCCAGTTTTGTGTTTATAATCCGGCTGGGAACTTATTGATAGAAGCCGAATCCTACATTTTCATCAATTTCAATTTTGAAAGCTATATGCGAATACAAGGCTCATCCAACTCTTGTCTGAAAGTATTTCTTGACTTCAGTTAATTGATATATGTATATAAAACTGTACCTGCAAAATTAACAGCTCTGGTTCCTCCCAGCTAATTTGGGATGGTTGAGAACTAAGTAGGAGGCGGTGTTCTTTAAGGAGTATTTAAGTTAATTATGGGTAATACACATTGACCTGTTTCCCAGAGGATTTTTTCTGAAACCAACCCAATCTTGATCTTAATGATGTTTAATTGGCCACTGTTCTATGTTCTATACCCTATGTAAGATGTGCTTACTGTGCCTAAATGCGTATTACCTACACAAATTACTTCAAAACCACCAGCATTTCCGGTTACCAATCATCGTCCATTCCATCATTATCTTGGCCAAAACTGAACGCAATTCCTTTCTAATGACTGATTTCGTCGCACACCATTAGAATCCAATTGCAAACGCACCGCAAATCCAAATAAAAGAAAAAAATATTTCAAATATTATGTTCGAACATGCATTAAAAATAATTGCAACTATTGCCTGCGGATTTGCACCACGCAACATAATCATGCAACCATCGCATCGCTGCGCAACTGAAACAGTGTCACACTACCATAAAACGATTTCCTGTTACGCTTCCAGCTCTTCTCTCCCGTTAAGGATGGATTACTGTGTGTGCGCGCTGGCAACCATATCTTATATCACAAAAATCACACACACATACCTACTAAATTGGATATATGGCAACGACAAGTGTTTGGTGCTGTTGGATACGATCACCATACAAATTCCTCGAATGCAGCTCCAAATGCGAGATGCGACTCGGAAGCAGAAATAGAAAGGAGGCGTGCCACTTGTTGCAGGTTTGGCATACGGAAAAGTGTACCATGTGGTGGCTTGTATAGAATGAAAATTGGTAAAAGTTTCCACACGATGGTCATCACCAAGAGATGAAATATGAGATGAAATCCCACGATACACTGGTACACTGGTGTCGGTGCTTCTTTTACCTACGATTAGATGCCCGCTGGGACGACGGCCATCATTGCACCCGGTTCACCCGGATGATATTATTTGTGCATCTATATCATGTTACAGATAGATGCTTTGGCTTTTTGAAGATGATCATGCGTGTGTGGCAGCAGATCGGTGACAACCAAGTGTCAAAATGGTGAATCTAAAAATGTATTACCTGTTGACAGTTGACTGGGGACAGGTTCTATGAACAGGAAAAGTTTCGCTCCACAATTGGTTGGCTGAGCTAGACACAAGTTGTGGTAGCAGGAAGCATCAACGTGCGTAAGGTATATTTATGGACAAGAAAACCAACACTTGACAAGAAACGCTAGAGTAAGCTTAGAGTGTGGTAATATGATCTATGCAGACATCAACACAAAAATAAGTTTCATTCTAATGTTTCATGTGTGTTTCGTAATTGTTACGTGTCAACCCAAGCGGATTTTGCCTAGAAATGAGTTCCGGTTTCATGAGTTCTAGATTTCCATAGATGGAGACAATAAAAATGAATTAACGTTGTTTAGTTAATGGAACATTGCGAAAAACTCGATTTGTTGATGTACTTTTGGTTAAGTGTGTGATTTCAAACATTTTTCCAACGCGCACGGAAGAAAAGTCGTTGCTCGAACTAAAAGTATTTTTTATGTAAAAGAGATCAAATTTTGCTTCGCTCTATAACTACATACGGAACACCAGGATGTCGTCCCGTCGCTAAGCATTGC
The DNA here is from genome assembly GCA_949715645.1 of Portevinia maculata. Taxonomy (NCBI): domain Eukaryota; kingdom Metazoa; phylum Arthropoda; class Insecta; order Diptera; family Syrphidae; genus Portevinia; species Portevinia maculata. The sequence continues at coordinate 199,197,036 of OX454525.1, forward strand.
TGCTTGATTGATTTGAAATAACCTTCGAGGGCCTAGTGTGGGACTTCAATCCACTAAAATACAATACCCAAAGTTGGAGCGAATACGTACCTGCTTATAGCAGCAACTTATTATAAAGGGTCTTTCATTAAGGACTTGACAACTTATTTTCTAAATAAATCTGAAATTACTTGATATCTCAAAAAAAAAAAATGTATTGGCTTGAATTACTATCCAAACATTTATGAATGGAATTCGACTTCGTTCATTTGTCCACGACGGGAACGTATGCAGCGGTCGATATGTTGAACCCAGTTTTCGATACTCGGCCGCACATATCGACCGATACGGCCGCTATTTCTCATTCAATAGTGGCTCTGAACCACTACCGTCGCTTACTGCCGTCGCTTACTTGTTGGCATGGACCAATAATTTAATGTAGCCTCATAAAAAAAGCCTAGAGGCGTTAAATCACACGATCTCGGCGGCCAATAGACGGGTCCGTTTCTCGAGATAACACTTTCATCGAACTGAGACTTCAATAACTCGATTGTTGCACCCGCTGTAGGGGCTTGTGGCACCGTGCAATTGCTCAACGAAATGACTTTCCAACATGTCTCTGTTGCGAATACCATTTACTGTAACGTGACATTTTCATCGAAAAACAGCGGCCCGATGAGGCCACCGGCACCAAATAGTGACTTTACGGATGAAGTGCTGTTTCATGAAGCACATGAGGGTTCTCACCTGTCCAGTAACGCATATTTGAAGCCGTTTAAACAAAAATGTGCTTCATCGCTGAAGATGATTTTGCAATAAAATTCTCCATTTTCTTCCATCATATCGAGAGCCCGATTCGAGAACGTACGTATCATCAAGTGGCTTTAGTTCTTGAGTCAGCTTGATCTTGTAAGGGTATAGGCCAAGATGATTACGCGGAATTCGCCATAATGTGGTCTGGGAGGCCCGATTCTTGAGAACGTCGGGAATTGATTGATTGGATGGACGCCTCTACGGCAGCAATATTCTCCACACTTCGGGCAAAATATTGTCTCACAGGCACGGCAACATCAAGCAGCGAATATTCTGACTCAATTTTTTTCACTAGACTTGAATTGCTTGTCTACTGGGACGAGAGTTCGCAAAGAAATTGGCCTTAACACCCTTAAAGTTGCAACCACCGACTCAGAATTTCGGTAGTAAATTTTAATTATTTTTAACGTTGTTCCTTGGTGTACTTCACTCTGATAAAAATGTTGATTTTACTGAATCTTTTGACATTGACAGTTCGGAAACTCGCTAATGAAAGACTTTTATATTGAAAGACAGGAATACCACCCTTTCAGCCAATACACTTTATTATAGCGTATGTTTAATTCACCCTTTTTTACATGAATCTTCCAGGGCATCAAAAGTCATGCCTTAAATACTTCATTTGCCGATCTTTCCAATTTTTCGGTTACTTCCTGTGTTTTTTTTTTCAGACACAATTGCAGTATCCTATCCAACGAACTGTGTGAACATCTGAAACCTTTCTGCAATAGACAATAGACCAAATCTTCACACTAAGGCAGATAATGGAAAATCAATTTCAAGTCAAGTCCCACCATCTTTTCATAAACTTTAATGCCGCATTTATCGTCAGGAGCTCTACGTTATGGCCGAATTGGGAATCCCTTCAAAACTGATCCAGGTTTGTCGCGTGGCGCTGGATAACACGCGGTACATGCGATGTATGGAAACAGCGCTTCCAAACTATTCCAAACCTGCACAGGATTTCGTACTGCACAGGGCTGGGGTCAACACGGAAGCACTATCTCCAACAGATCCGTCCATCTATACTGGGATACTCAGACGATATCGACATTATCGGCTTTTATGGCGATTGTTGATAGCAGCATCTTAGAGGTAGTAAGGGAATTCACCTACCTTGGAATAAACATTAAATGCACTAACGACACCTTAACGGAGATCCGACAAAAAATTATCCTAGGAAACTGTTGATACTTCAGTTTGGCAAAACAAATGGGTTCAAAAATCCTAACCCGGTAGACTAAGTGTTCTACAAAACACTGATTCTGCCAGATCTGCTTTATTCCGCCGAGTGCTGCGCGGTAAGCCGGAAAGGAGACAAATATTGGGTTCTTTCGAAAGAAAAATACTCCATCTTATATTTGGTCTTGAGGGCGAATGGAGGAGAAGATTCAACCGCGAACTCTATGAGCTGTACCAATATGTTGTACGAGGGCGGGTCAATAAGTCCGTGACTTTTTGAATTTCTGACCTCTTTACTGAAACGGCAACACTGCTCCTGTCAACAGGCATCTGTCAGTTGACTCCTGTCAAAATTTAAACTTGCTGCGTCAGTTAGTTTGTGTTTGACAGCTATTTTTATCAGACTACTCACTAATTTGAGGATAAAATGGAAAAAAGTGAATTTCGTGTGCTTATTAAGCATTATTTCTTGCGAAAAAAACCATTACCGAGACCAAGGCTAAGCTTGAAAAATACTATGGGGACTCTGCACCATCGATTTCAATGGTAAAAAAGTGGTTTACTGAATTTCGTTGTGGCCGTACAAGCACTGAAGATGCCGAACGTCCTGGACGCCCAGTTGAGGTCTCTACACCCGAAACAATCAAAAAATTCACGATATGGTGTTGGCCGACCGAAGATTGAAAGTGCGAGAGATTGTGGAAGCCGTAGGGATTTCGCATGGCTCAGTGGTTTCAATTTTGAATGATCACTTGGGCATGAGAAAGCTTTCCGCAAGATGGGTGCCGCGTTTGCTCACAGTCGACCATAAACGCAATCGTGTAACAACTTCACAGGAAGGTTTGGCGTTGTTTAATCGCAATATGGAGGAGTTTTTGCGCCGTTTTGTAACGGTGGACGAAACATGGATCCATCACAACACACCAGAGACCAAACAACAGTCAAAACAGTGGGTTTCTAAGGGTGAATCGGCGCCAAAGAAGGCCAAGGTGGGTTTGTCAGCCAATAAAGTTATGGCGACTGTTTTTTGGGATGCACGAGGGATAATCCACATTGACTACCTTCAAAAGGGAAGAACAATCAATGGGGAATATTATGCCAACTTATTGGACCGATTCAATGACGATTTGAAAAAAAACCAACCTCATTTGGCCAAGAAAAAAGTTCTTTTCCACCAAGACAATGCAAGGGTGCACACATGTGCAGTTGCCATGGCAAAAAACCATGAATTGGGCTATTAATTGCTCCTTCATCCACCCTATTCTCCAGATTTGGCTCCAAGCGAGCAAGATTTGACTCCAATGATGAAGTCATCTCGCAAATAAAGGCCTATTTTGAGGACATCGACAAATCATTTTTTTTGGAAGGGATAAAAAAATTGGAGAAGCGTTGGACAAAGTTTATAGAGCTCAAGGAAGACTACGTTTAAAAATAAAATTATTTTTTTATCAAAAAATCTGTGTTTTATTCCAAAAGTCACGGACTTATTGACCCGCCCTCGTATGTGGATTAAGTCTGAAAAGCTAAAAAATGCGAATGAACAATAATGTTTCAGCTGAGGGGATTTGCAACGACAAGGAATACCGCGCCACTGTTTTTAAGCCAAGCCATCACGGATGCCAGAGCGATTGTTCTGAACAACTAAAGCACTATGCCCGGGAACACGAAGAAGCCTGCAGTGACTACATAAGGCAAAGACTCACCAGAGGTCGGCAGTCCGTTAAGTTAGTAGGTATTTAAGAAGTGAGTCGAAACCGCGACGCCTTGCAGGTGCCGACGTTTATTAAGGCCCAACCGGCGAACTAGTATGGAGAAGTAAAGTGGTAGTGTTATAGTCCCTTTAATCCTGAGGAAGAAGTAGATTAAGATGCTTTTTGGCTGATTTTAACAGTTTCGAACATGGCTAATGAGAGAATTTGATTCGAAACACATTCTTATACAAGCGAAAAAGATTCGTATGCCCCACTCGTGTTCTAGTATGAAATTTATTCCGAGGAAGGTCACCCATTTCATTACGCGCTCAAGAGAATTGCTTGTACTTCCAAAGTGTAAAGCCAATTCTTGATGAGCCTTCTATCCTTTGGCAGCAACACAGGGCTTTCTTCATACTTTCGTTTACTTTTTAATTCGAGACTGGTCTAGTTTTAGTCCTAAATCGCTACCAGTGCTTGATAGATTAAAAGCAAATCCTCTTTTAAGTGATGAGCGAGAAGCTATGTAGTATAGGAACCTGATAAAAAGTTCCAACTCAGTCTTGGTTGGGTTAACACTGAAGTCACAGGTCTAGGTTCGGATGGGTAGGCTTAAATAGCAAATTGGGGGATGTGGCTAACTGACTGTCGGTACTGGGCCTAATATTGTGAAAGCAACTTCTCTTTCGTAAGCTGAATTCTCTTTTTCCAGTAGAAGTTAATTGAGAACAAGATTGAGAGGTTCCCCGCTCTGTTTACTCTCAAAAGCATTGATCACCCTGTCACGAATGTAACTAAAGTTCTTAGTTTCTCTCTGGCCTCTCGACGTCGTAAAGGAGTGAATTGAATTCAGTTGCCTCTAAGCGTAGGATATTCGAACCTACATGGACCACCCATTGACTTTGTCGCAATATTAAGCAAGACCCGGGAACAAATAATTCAACAAATACTTTACAAAAGACCAACCACCGTTAAGTGCAATCTCTCATTCGAATTTTACATGATTTCTTTCTGCAACCATAGTGCATCCATCAATCAATCAAACGAAACTCATTCCTGTTAAGTGCTACCATATGCTCCGACTTGCATATAGTCTCGGATTGGGAAACAAAAGTGAAGGAAAACTCTCCACCTATTGAACTTCATGGCTACCTTAGACATGATTTATCTACCTAAACATGACATATCAATGATTTCATTGCTTTTCCATGTCTGTTTTCTTTCAAAATACACTTCACTTTTCGTATACGTGGATGCCTACTGTTTTTTTTTTTTTGATTAATGGTGCTGTCATATTGTGTAGTGATTGAGTTAATTTAATCAAATGTCAAAACTAAAAACAAAATAATTCTATAAATAAGTAAAACTAGCTTGTGTCTAATTTGGTAATTTTTCAGTGAGCAAAAGAAATTTCAGTTCAGTGTTTTTGTAGTCTATTTTATTGCTTAACAAGGGGATGGTACCCGGCGTTACCCGGGTCTTCTGTTATTAACACTTTAAATGGTTCTATTCCGAAATGCGTTTCCAAGACTCTGAAAATAATAAAAAAAGGAGCTCTTGAAAAAAAAATCTCGAAAAACAAAGTAAATTAGAGATTTTTTTCTAACCTATTTAAAGAGTTTAAACTTAAAGAAAACGCATTAGGTAAATTAACAACAAAAAATCAATATTTAACAAAAAAAAAACATTACAAAAAAAGGTAAATGAATCCATCGATTACGATTTTAATATTTCCTTTGTTTGTAATGATTTCATTTAATTTCATTTCAATTGTTTTTATTTGCACTCACGTTGTGATAACACACGATCCCAAACAACACTAATTTTAGGTACCTTTTTTACAGTTGCATGGGCAGTTTGCTAGTCAATCGTGGATGTTAAAGAGTATTAAGTAAATCTATCTAAAACAGCATTCGAGATTTTTTTTTCTAAATTTTTGTATTTCGAGATTATGCTTTCTAAATTATTTTTTTTCGAGATTTTTTTCAATTCTAAATTTTTGTTTTCGAGATTTTTACTATCGAAATTTTTGCTTTCTGGATTATTGCTTTCTAGATTTCGTGGTAAACCCGTCGTCTTCACTATCCGAAAAGCAGAAACCCTTCAAAAATATTTGAACAAAATTTCAAATAACTTACTTTAGTTAAGATGACTTAAAAGCCGTGCAGCAGGTCGGTCGATTTTTATATCCGAAACAAAGAAAATCTGAAATATATCCTCCACCTTTTCATTTGAATGCGAATAGGTAGAAGTTTCTTTATTTAATTTTACGACTTTCTTAAACCCTTCTATAATCAAGGAAAAACCAAATGCAATATGAAAGAAGGCTGTATTATATTTACAGTGCGCTCACTTGAATAGAACCCCCCTTTGCTTCGACTTCCAAGTTCAATAACTTTTAAACTAATAAAGAAAACAACTCAATTTCTTTTTTTAATTCAAGTTTTTTAAATGTTGTAAAACATAATAAAAAATTGTGTCTATATTGAAAGTTATAATTTTACTATGCATTTTATAGTGATGGGACTCAAAATATTTGTATTAAATTTTAGCTCACTTGAATAGAACCCCTCCATATAATATTAGTTTTCACATGCAAGCCAAGGCAGGTAGTTATGCAAAAGTTGTCTCTAATATATTTTAGTTATTTTTAAATAATTACAGTCAAAATAGGACGTGGTTAATTATTGACCGGGGACGAGAAAGCGAAAATCAAGCTTATCGCGAGTGTGACTTTTCTATTCACTACTGTGACCATACGTCCCGTATTTCCCGGGACAGTCCCGTATTTCAATAGCCTGTCCCGGTTTTTTTTTTTTTAAGAAATACGGGACATATAATTGTCCCGTATTTAAATTTTAGTCCCGTATTTGTCTATCTATAATACCTGCTATGAATATTTGAGTCAGTGCGTTGCATCTCTACCAGAAGTTGAAATTTTAAGATCGGTTGTTCTTCGAAATGTACCTTCCATGGCCATATGTAGAAGCAAGCTCAGCTTTTGTAAAGGAGAAGCGAAGCGGTACAAAAATTGATGAGTCGCATTATTTAATGAATTTAATTGCTTAAAATCTTTTATAAATTTAGATCAAATTAGAGAATGGCTAAACAACAAAAAAACAGTCGGTGCAAAATGGGTAGATATTTTTACACATTTCTCATAAAGCAACATTGCTTCCGCTAACCTTTTACAAATTGCCAAATTGAGCTTGTGTCTACCAGGTTCAAATGCTCCCACGGAAAGAGTTTTTTCGATAATGAACAATGTATAGACCAGCGAAAAAGCCCAGCTAAATGTAAAAACCTTAAAAGCTATATTAATTGTAAAGTGCAATTACAATTTAAGATGTCTTGAATTCAAAAATTATTTAAAAGAAAACGGCAATATTGTTAAACAGATTTGTTCATCCAATAAGTATTGAGAAAGAACTTATGTTGGGCAACTTCTATTTTTTAAACTCGTACGTTAATATTACAGAATGAATGAAAGACTGATCTTCTTACTTTTTTTTCTTATTAGTTTTATTATTCATTATTTATTATTTAATGTGTTGTTTTTGTTGCTAACTGAAGGCTAATTTATTTTCGTTACTTAATAAGAAATTTAAGTTTATTCGCTTTGAATTTGTTACGTCTTGGAGACTTTATTATTATTTACTGTTCTTTTTTCTTAAACAATTGTTTTTTTTTTTTGGTTTTTAATGAAATAATCGAATACGACATTTTTTTGTTATTTTTGGCGATTTGTGTGCTGTTATATATTTTCACTTTTTTGTCCCGGGTTTTGCTCTTAAAAATATGGTCACCGTGCTATTCACCAAATAGCTAAAAAAAACATACGGACGGGCTACAGTCCGCTTGGGCGAACTGTTGCATACCCTATTCTTATTCCTATCCCTCATAAGTGGGCGTGACAAAAGTCTAAGTATGGTTGAATTGTTAAGAACGCTCTACATATTTTGTTATATAACATTTAAAGGATTTTATCACAAAAAACGCTCCCTAGCTCAAACTTGGGTGTTTCAATAAAATTGTTTTATTTAATTGTGGGCGTGTCAGTAGGCGGATTTAAAAAAAATTAACACATGAGCATAAAGCGCCCCTAGAGAGTATATATTATAAATTTCAGCTCCCTAGCTCACTTTGAATTTTCAAAAAAAAAAAAAAATAATAATTGTGGGCGTGCCAGTGGGCGGATTTTGAAAATATTTACACATGAGCATAAAGGGCCCATAGAGAGTATATATTATAAATTTCAGCTCCCTAGCTCAAACTTTGGATTTTCAAAAAAATTGTTTTATTTATTTGTGGGCGTGGCAGTGGGCGGATTTTGAAAATTTTATATCCCGAGCAGTTTTAGGAGTCATAGATCATATATAAAAAATTTCAGCTTCCTAGCTCAAAATTCGATTTTTTCCAAAATTTTGTTTTTTTGAGTTTGTGGGCGTGTCTGTGGGCGGATTTCAAAAATTCGTAAACTTGATTATTTCGGGACCCTAGAGAGTATATGGTTAAAATTTCAGCTCTCTAGGTCCAGTTTAAAGGCCTAATTTTTGCCGACGGACGGACGGACGGACGGACATGGCTAGATCGACATTACTATCGATGCTGATCATAAATATAGTAACTTTTAGGGGTCTACGGGCAATATTAAGGTATGTTACAAACTATGCGTCAAAATTATAGGGTATAAAAATCAGCGAAGCCGCAAGGTAATGTCAATATTACTGCGCAATGAGTCCAACTATGGTAAAAACATGAAAGGGCCAACTGTTTGTGCCGTTACCGCTGCTGACAAAAAAGCAATTTTGCGACTCGCGTCAAATTCGCACGGTTCTGCAGTAAAAATAAAAGAAAAATGTGGTGTTATAGCTAGTGTTTCTACGGTAAGGCGGGTTATTTCAAAGGCTAAACACTTGAAGCGTTTAAAGTTAAAAAAAAACCACCGCTTAACCCGTCCCGTAAGGAACAACGTCTTTGTTTCTGTCGCGCTAACATGACCTGCAGTAAGGAATGGTACCGTATTGTTTTCTCCGATGAAAAAAAATTAATTTTGAGGGTCCTGAGGGATTTAACTACTACTTCCATAATTTGCGAAAAGAGGAGCATTAATTGGATCGATTACACACCCGAGTGAGCGGTATTATGGTTTGGGGAGCCATAACTATGGCACTTCAGAATTGCATTTTCTGACTCCTCGTATGAATGCGCAATCTTACATTGGCGTACTCGAGATGGTTTTCCCTTCCATGAATCACTTGCCGTGAAAACTACAACAGGATAATGGACCAATACACAACGCCAGAGTGGTAAAACTTTACCTTAAGAGCCAAAATTTCTCAATTTTGGACTGACCACCATACTCGCCCGATTTGAACATCATCGAAAATGTTTGGGGATGGCTTGTTGGGAAGGTCAACGAATCAGGCAAACAATAGTCAAATAAAAATGAACTTTTAGAAGCAATTAAATGTAGCTGGGCCTCCATTTTATTGGATTATATCAAGAAACTGTATGATTCTCTGCCTAACAGAGTTTTTGAGGTTATTCATAACCAGGATGGAAGCACCCATTACTAATTTTTGTTATTTTGTTCTTAAATTTAATTTAAATTGTGTCCCTAATATTTAACTATGTATTTCTAAATGCATTTTTTATATTGGGGGTTCTATTCAAATGAGCTAAAATTTAATACAAATATTTTGAGTCCCATCACTTTAAAGCGTATAGTAAAATTATCACTTTCAATATAGACACCATTTTTTATTATGTTTTACAAAATTTAATAAACTTGATATGAAAAAGGAAATTGAGTTGTTTTCTTTATTAGTTTAAAAGTTATTGAACTTGGAAGTCGAAGCAAAGGGGGGAGGGGGTTCTATTCAAGTTAGCGGCACATGTGGTAAAAAAAAATTGAGATTAAGTCAATAAATTCAATTTTTGTGATGCTTTTCCCAAAAAGGTCATAATAACTAAATCTACCTGTTACCTTATTTTAAATCAAATATAAAGGCAATTCAAATAAGATGAATAATATTTTCATAAAAACAACAACTAAAAGTAAAAGAAATTAACTAAGCAAGGAGGCAATAGGCCAAATTCAACAATGTTTCCTTTTAATTTGTTGGTGTCTAATATAGTTGGCGCGCTGTATCACGTGATGAACAGTTTATCATCTACTAGTTTCAACTTCAGTTTTTGCCTTGATTTTACTTAGGGAAAGTCTTGAATTTAAATAGGTCACAGTATCACCCGTCGGTCCTGACTTGTTGTTGCTTTGCTTACTCTTCCTTCCTTTTTTTTCCATAGTTCTCAGGGTCCTTAAGCTAGTTATGAACAAAAGTTGGTCCCCTTCCAATCTTACCGGCGCATACGTGTTCCGATTGCTTCGAAACGAGACCCACGACCTTAACCGATCGACAATTCATAGCTGTGAATCTCGTCATTCAAGTTGAATGATTTAACCACACAAAATTGTAATAGTAGAGCGATGTATAGTTTTTAAATATTTATACCATTTATATATACAATATCTAAATACTTCATAGCATTTACTTCGATTTATGCGAGACCTATGGACACATGGTCTTGGCAAAAGTACTTGCTGAGTTTTAAATATAAGTCGGCTACGCTCTTAAAGATAGATCCATTTTCGTGGTATTTATACAAGTGTATGATTATCAAATATTTGCGTGTTTTTTTTGCATGCTTCGAGTCATTAGTTATGTCAACAATAGACAAAAGGTGTTTAGAAGAAAAAGCTTTTTTTTGACAGTTTGATGTTGCGTTTTATTTGTTATTTTAAAACAATAATACATTTTCATACGTTGAATAAGTTCTGCAATTGATTATGCGAAGATAGCAAATGAATGAAGGTTCCCTGATCAAATCCCGCAGGGGAAAAGTAACACCGACAGTTTGTTAACACTTCCCCACCTTTTGCGTACGTTTAACAAACATCCTTGCCGTTCGGATTCGGCTTAAATTGTAGGTCGCTTCCACTTCGTACAAGCAAGTACAGGGAGTTTATTTATAGAGGCATACAACGTTTTTTTTTAAATAAAACAACAAATTTAATGGAATGACCAGATTTTGGCTTTATTAGCTCACAAAATTCATGGCATTTAATGTTTAAAAATAATTTCTGGCATATGGCCTCCGCGACTGCGCCTTATGAACGCCATCCTGTTGGGATGATCTTATTCTTCATCAATTATTTCGTCAATAGTGCGTCGAATGTTGGTATTGTATGAATTATATGTCTCTCTCACTGATCTAGGTTAATTAGTAAGTAAGCTAGTTTAAGTAGAGTCAGTCACACTTTGTCTTTGTAACTATTAACATCAAGCCTAATTAAGAATACTTTTAATGTGACTATAAAACGTTGTAATCATTCAAAGGACTTATACTACAGTTGGTTTCTAAGTGATCCATCGTTGCTGGTTTATCAGCATATACCACAGATTTTCTCCTTTAAATGACTTCCAATGACATGAGGAATACAAAAATCACGAATCATTTGCCTGTACGTTCGCCATTCGCTGTAATGTTGGCACCGGTTTCGGATTTAAAGACAAATGAGCCGATGACGCCTTCAGCATGTTAACCACACCAAACAGTGATTTTTTCGAGATGTAATGGAGTCTCAAGAGTTTCATGAGGATTGTGCTCACTCCAAAAACGACAATTCTGCTTGTTTGCAAACCCGTGAAGCCAGAAATGAGCCTCATCGCTGAAGATGATTTGACGATAAAAATCTGGTTCAACTTCCAGTTGATTCTCAGCCCATTCACAGAATCCACGACACAATTGCTGGTCCGCTGGCTTTAATTCTTGCACCAGTTGGATCTTATATGGATGTAGGCCAAGATCTTTCCTCAAAGTTGTCCAAGCAGAGACCGAGTTGCTGAGAACGGCGTCGGATCGATCTATGGGGGTCCTCTCTTACACTCACTTCTACAGCGACGAAGGCTTCTTCTGTACCCACGCTACGGGCTCGATTTGAATGAATATTATCACAAAGAGTAAATATGGTCACGAATCGATCCATAGTATTGTGTATTAACTGCTCAGATGGACGGTTATGCGCACCGTAATGTTGGCGAAGTGCTCTATAAGTTTGGCGAACAGAGCGCGATAAGTAAAAGATGTTCTGATGTAAGATGATTTGCCAAAGTATACTGAAAAAAATTCAAACACACTTTATTAGTATGACAGCTATTTTGACAGTTATCCCTATTAGACGTTTTATACCTCTATAAAAACATAGTTGGAGAAGCTAGTTTTTTTTTGATTGGTTTATGTGAAAGTTAAGACCAGCTGAAGAAAGTCAAGTCAACAGAAATTAAGTTTGAACTCTCTTTTTCCCTCAACTAGGGTATGCATTTTAAGCTTTCCATTTTACTTTGGAAGACCAAATAGACAATTATTGCAATTGTGCTGAAATTTTGATCTCTTCCAGTTCCGTCCATTGCGTCGAACAACGTGACTGAGGAGTGATCTAAAAGCTGTCATTAAATCAACGAACGAAGCTAGGAACTGTAATTTTGTACGATCACTCCTGGGACAAAAAAATGAATATATTTTCGAACCCGGTTCTGGGCACGCCCACTTTTTTGAAAAAAGAGGAATTTTTTATGCACATAAAATTTTATGAAATAGCAGAATAAGATTCAAAAACGAAGTTTGAGGAATTGTTATTTAATTAAAAAGCCTTGCTCCTATTATTAAGAACAAGCCAGGTAGTATTAATAGGGTTTCATATAGATAGGAAGCTTCTGTAAAAAGAAAATGTCGAATGGCTTACAATTACCCCTGTTGTCTGTCACCGGCCCTCCTGCTCTAAAGTGTGGAAGGATTTTCTTCGAATTGCGTCTTTGCACAAATATCTCGCTTCATTGTTTTGTTGTTCTATAATTTAAAATAACGGTACCTACCATACAACCGGTTTTAAGCACACTGATTTTCTCAAAAACTGACCCAACAGGTTTGGTCTACGTTTTGGATAATTGGCGTGAGGCTCAGAAAATAGCGTTTAGTTTGTCGCAAAATATTTGAATTGAGCCTTTCGAAATCCCACATTTCAAAGGTTGGTTACATTCCCCAAGTGGCGGCAAATGATATAGAAAAAACCGACGGTTAAATACATGTACATTAAGCTACCTTGAATAATCGAATAATGTTACTGGCAAATATCTGGCCAATATCTCAAAAATTGATAAATATATTTTAAAACTTTCATTTGCTCCAAAACGTGTCTAACGATTATGATTTGTTTTGATATTTATTGATATTTATAATACAAGGCCTCAATCGCCAACTCTAGATGTAACACGCTTAGCCAGCGCGGAACCGTAAGACAACTATGGTCAAAGCTGGATAAATGAAGGATTTCTGAAACATGAGAGAGGAACGCTCTCCACCATGTCAAACATAATAATTGGACTCTATGCAATAGGAACACATACTCAGAGACTAAGCGTCTCTTACAACAACGTCTGCAGAAGCTGTTGACGAAGGATAAGGCGAAACAGTCCTGATCTTCCCGTGCATGTGCCCTGCACTTGCCAACCTCTTCTACGATCTAAATGATCTTAACAATGCACTATGAAGTAAATGCATGAAAAAACGAGACAAATTTATTTTTTTGCTTCAATGGCGAGATATCCATCTAAAACGATACCGTATGACATTTAAAATGCATTTGCATCTGAATCGGAATAGTTTTCGAACTTTTGTTTATATTGGGTTTGTTGCGATCCATCACAGCCTAATTTTGAAATAAGCACTAAAAATTTCTTTTCGTCCTCAGTTAAAGTTTGTCGAGTATCCAAAAACATCAGTAAGCGCTTAATGGTGTGATCTAATAAGCTTTGCAAGTTTACCTCAGCCAAATTTTCCGTAACTGTGAAAGACTCTGAGTCAGGATAGCAATCACTTTTAGCTTTTTTAAGTGTACTATAACTCGGAAACAGTTTTTTATCACTCGTTGTTACAATTTCATATTGTTTTCGGGATAAACCGGCTTCAACAAAAATTGAAAGGGCCTTAAGAGTTGACATTTTTTCGAGCTTGGGACTAGGATTATTCTTCAATGCTTTTTTACACAGTTTTACTTTTCCTAGAGAATGTGCTATTTCTTTAAGAACTTTTGCAGATACTGCCTTACCAGACTCCCGCAATTTTATTTGGGCTGCAAATGTTAGTTCTTCCGTTTAATGAGATCCACGAAGTTCTTCAGTTCGTCTGCATTTACTACGAACTCAAAGATCATCAAACGATTTATTTGGAATATCAAAGCTTCCCTTTAGCTAAGTTTCATCTTTTCTTAAAAAATCCCTTTCAACTCTATTTGCATCAAGCCATCTGCTCTTAAAATCAAATCTATAAAATAATTCTATCAATAAACAAAAATACATTTAATTATTTTAATTAAAATTTAAACCTTAAACGCCATATTCTAAGTTTAAATTCTTCGAGTTGACCCTCCTCACAACAAGCCTTATCTAGCAAATATTTTTCCAAGAATTCTAATTTAGCTTTAAGTCCAACTTCAGAACACATTTTCATCACATCGTATAAACGTTTTTTGGTAAAAACTATTAAGCCGATCCTTCAAATAGATCAAAATTTGCGTTTTTTTAAGAAAAAGCTTAAAAATTCATAAAATATCACATTTTCTAACACCAATAGCAACTAAACCTGCAAAAGCCTGCACCTAATTTTTTTTAACTGAAGCTTTATGGTTAATTTTATCATTCTACACAAACAATACAATGGAATCCGACGGAAAACAACAAAAAAATGATTAAGAATGCAAGAACAAAAAACAAAAAATTACATTCCAATTGGCATTTTTTAATTAAATCACAAAAAAATATTAAAACACAGCTTTTTAACATGAAATTTAATGAATTTATTAGAACACACCTGCATCTGAATTTTACATATTAAAAATTTAATTCAATGTTGCGATATATCTATGGGAAGTATACTAGCGGTTGGTAAAAACTTTACTTCTTAACTTTGCGATTTTGAAAATCGACTTTTGTCTCGTTTTTGCATGCATTTACTCCATAGTGCAATGCTTACACCGCTGACATTATCAACTTCTTTATAAAAAGCAATTGGTTATAGGAGCGTTCAGCGTGGCCCACCTGTCCCTTCCCAATGGCATCATAATAAACCTACCTAGGTCTAAGTGTACCTAATCGAGGACCATTTCAAATCAACTAAGAAACCAACCAATATCGTAAGATCAACCACACAACGTGAATAGATTAGCGAAACTTCCGGTGTGGCGACAGTGTTGAGATTAGTGTGTGTGACCCGTGCGGTGCAGGTTTAATCGCCATAAATAAATAAAAAAAAACATCCATTAGAGTTTGACATCTGGCAACACTGCCTGATTTATTGTTTTTTTTTTTTTTGTTCATTTGTTTAGGACCGTAAGATCAATCTGAGTTTGAACTATCGATTACTTAATCTTAGGCAAAACTTAAACCTCCCTCTGATTAATTGTTGTTTCGTTCATTTGCGTAGGACCGTAACATCAATTTGAGTTAAAACTATCGATTCATTTATCTTAAGTAAAATTTAAACCCCCCTCGTAAGATCAAACACAAAAAATTAATAGATTAGCTAAACTTCAATTAGAGTTTGACATTATGGCAACACCACCTAATTAATTGTTGTTTTTTTATTTATTTTTTAAGTTAAAAATGTTCACTTACACTTTTACTGAAGTTGGGCCTTTATGGCATTCTGCCCATCATGCTTTAGATCGCTGGATCTAACAGTTCCATGGCTCGCACCGATGTACCTCACTCATGGAAACGAGTGCGAGTTGTTTTCATTCCAACGGCGTTTAGACGGGGTCAAGAAAACGAACGAAAATCCTCTTAAGTTTAGACAGAGAAGGAATGAAGGTAGTTGGGTATGCGGACGGTATGCTTATCTTGGTCTCAGGAATGTTTCCCTCTGTGGTAATTCATGGAAAACGCTCTAAGCAAAATTAGCACATATGCAAAAATCGTCAAACCGGGCAAATCCGAACTGATGCTTTTCATCACCAAAACCAGAATACCTAACTTCACACGTCCTTGCCTTAACGGCACATCCTTTTCATTATGAACTACTGCCAGGTATCTTGGAGTAATCCAAGATCCTAAACTCAACTAGAAAATAAACATAGAACAACGGGTAAAGAAAGTATGTATAGCTTTCTATACCTGTAGCAAATCCTTCGGCAAAAAGTGGGGGCCTACAACCAAAATTGAACCTGTGGATATACACAGCCGTAGTACGGCCAAACCTCACGTATGGGTCAAAAGTATGGATGCCGGCTCTAAAGAAAAACTACAATAAAATCAAACTAAATAAAGTTCAAAGAGCGGCTTGTATAGTCACCACGGGCGCTCTACGGTCAACACCGTCAGACGGCCTAACAGTCTTACTTCGCTCCCGACCCGTGAAGAGTTCTCGCTTCCAGTTCTCCACACCAAGCGCTCTGGCATCCGCTATGGCTTGGTCTTTAAAACGGAAGTTCGGTGTGCCTTGCCTTCTCGAACCAAGGTGCTGGGAGTCGAACATCGTCTTGTGTATAGCATTATTGTCCATTTTGGTAAAGTGGCCGAGCCAATGTAGACGACGTGATTTTGCTTTTTGGACGACATTCACATCTTGGTACAGCTCATAATAGAGTTCGCGGTTGTATCTTCTCCTCCATTCGCCACAGGACCAAATATCGCACGGAGTATTTTTCTTTCAAAAGAACCCAACATTAACTCCCCTTTTCTACTTATCATCCAGCATTCGGCACCATAAAGCAGTACTCGCAGGATTAAGGTTCGATAGAGCATGAATTTTGTCCGTCGAGTGAGGAGTTTTGAGCCCATTTCTTTTGCTAAACCAAAGTAGCAGCGGTTTCCTAAGGTAATTCTCCGCCGGATCTACACCAAGGTGTCATTCGTGGAGTTGATGTTTACTCCGAGGTAGATGAACTCCTTAACTACCCCGAAGTTATTGCTATCAACAGTAACGTTTTGTCCTAGGCGGTGGACAGATGATTGTTTGTTTGTTGATAGCTTGTACTTGGTCTTGTCCTTATTTAATTCAAGAGCAACCAATTTCACCTGCTCTTCAATCGCCGTGAAAGCCTCTAACACGGTACGCTGGGAAAGGCCGATGATGTTGGTATCGTCCGCTACCCCAGTAGCTGAACAAATATATTGAAGATAGTGCCTTCCGTGTTGACACCTACCCTTCGCACTATTTTCTCCAGAACAAGATTGAAGAAGTTACAGAATAGCGCATCTCCTCCTCCGCAACAAGTTTGGAATAATTCGAAAGAGCTGCTTCCAAACTGCACATTACACCGCATGTTTTCAATTGTCACGCGACACAACTGGATCAGTTTTGCCGCGATCCCGAACTCGGTCATCGCCACGTAGAGCTCCTGACGACGAATGCTATCATGCGGCTTTAAAGTCGATGAAAAGGTGGTGGGTCTTTCTCAGGATTTGCCTTAGTGTGAAGATTTGGTCTATTGTCGATCTACCGGGCCGGAAGCCACATTGGTACGTGTTGCAGAACGGCTTCAGACGTTCGCTCAGCACGTTGGATAGGATCTCATATGCGACATTTAAAAGGGATATGCCTCGATAGTTCTTGCAAGACATAGGATTGCCTTTTTTGAAGAAATCCCCTATGGGTGCAGTAATTTCGGGGCAATAAGATTGAGGTCATGGAGTGGCCTGCTGAACGTCCTCTTCTCAATCCTTTTGAAAAACTATTTGATTTGAATGGTTGAATGAAAAACAGTGTCTTTAGATTGCTACCACGTGAAGTGGGGGCTGGACTTACAGCGCTGTTACACGGATTGCACAACTGATCATCAAACTCCTTTTTCTGCCCCTTCTCTAGTGGGACCCGAACCTAGACCAAGGTACTATTATATTTTATATATTTATATACGAGTATATGTATCTATATTTTTATACCCTATTCTAAGGGTATATTAATTTTGACGCATAGTTTGTAACATACCTTAATATTGCCCGTAGACCCCTAAAAGTTACTATATTTATGATCAGCATCGATAGTAATGTCGATCTAGCCATGTCCGTCCGTCCGTCCGTCGGCAAAAATTAGGCCTTTAAACTGGACCTAGAGAGCTGACATTTTAACCATATACTCTCTAGGGTCCCGAAATAATCAAGTTTACGCATTTTTGAAATCCGCCCACAGACACGCCCACAAACTCAAAAAACAAAATTTTGGAAAAAATCGAATTTTGAGCTAGAAAGCTGAAATTTATTATATATGATCTATGACTCCTAAAACTGCTCGGGATAATTTTTTTTTTAAAATCCGCCCACAAATAAATAAAACATTTTTTTTGAAAATCCAAGGTTTGAGCTAGGGAGCTGAAATTTATAATATATACTCTCTATGGGCCCCTTATGCTCATGTGTAAATATTTTCAAAATCCGCCCACTGGCACGCCCACAATTATTATTATTATTTTTTTTTTTTTTTAAATTCAAAGTGAGCTAGGGAGCTGAAATTTATAATATATACTCTCTAGGGGCCCTTTATGCCAATGTGTTAATTTTTTTTAAATCCGCCCACTGACACGCCCACAATTAAATAAAACAATTTTATTGAAACACACAAGTTTGAGCTAGGGAGCGTTTTTTTTTGATAAAATCCTTTAAATGTTATATAACAAAATATGTAGAGCGTTCTTAACAATTCAACCATACTTAGACTTTTGTCACGCCACTTATGAGGGATAGGAATAAGAATAGGGTATTCAACAGTTCGCCCAAGCGGACTGTAGTCAGTCCCTATGTTTTTTTGTTTGTTTTCGGTACATTCTATTTCCTTCGGTACTGTGGTGAAAATAGTACATATATACCGCAATAGAATTAATACAATGTTACAAAGGATGAATCCTCAAATAATCGATTTTTTCGAATTGGTGCCTGGAAATTAAAATCTTGAAGGTCGGGCGAAGGGGTTGTCAGGCTTCACGATGTAGAATTACTTCGCCACTGACGCCAATCAAATGTTGTTGCATCAGTGTGACAATCCATTAGTTTTAAGTCATGACCTTCCCACTTACGTGCATCCCTACTAAGCCGCCTATGCAATTCGCCAGTTCGACTTCAATAAGCATCGGCAGGCCTCTCGGTTTGAAATGCTGGTTTGATTGTTTTCGTGATGCAAAAGTCTTTTGGCCTGCCTCTTCTTTACGATTTCGACACTTGCATGGCTATTGTTATATCGTCTTTTAACGACACCGGTGATCTGAAGTCGTAGCAATAGGTTGATTATGTCGCGTTGTTTATCAGGGACGCTGCAGTGATATTGCTATCCCGTCCCTTTATGAGAGTTTTCTGTGTTTTAAAATGTAATACAATATATGTAATTCTTTAGATACATTATAAAAACATTCAAATTTCTGTATAAAAATGCAAATACACTCAAGCTTATATCTTTGTTTTCAGTAAGAATCAAAATATTCTACGCCAATAGCTACTTCACTTTTCCTCCTCATCTGCAACCGCCCTTAGAAATTTCAACACGATGTTTGATGCGATAAAGAAATTTACTTACTTCCAGAAATTTACTTATTTTAAAATCCCTGTATTTCCAAACAAGCTTACTGTTCAACAGTTCAAGATGTGTGGATACTTAAAATAAAAACTCACACACGATGCTCGCGATAGCCCGATGTGAATCCGATTTACATAACAAGCTTACACATGTCACTGCAACCAGTCACTACTTATTTGCCACCTAATTGTCAATAGCTACTAATTAAACACATTTATAAGAGTGCATATAGCGCTGGCATTTAACGTTTAGCAGGTAAACTACCAACTGCAGACCATTGTGTTTGAATGGCCCCTAGCCTGTTGTCGTTTAGCTGTTTACGCGCCTCATAAGCATTCCAACGAGACAAGTAATAACAAAAACAAAACTTTTACAAAAACATGTTCAAGACGCCCACTGTATGTCAATTGAAGAAAATATTGTCCTCACTCAGCCTGCTTCGAAGTGGCCTCCAGCGGCATTATTCGCGTAATTTATGCAAACAAAAAAACAGGCTGTGGAAGATAGAAACAACGTAAACAACAGAAATCTGCGGATTCAACAAGCGGATGAACGTGATTTTTGCATTTTTAATTGCAGCTTGAATGGGCACTTAGATAAGTTCTCGTCGTACTTTGAACTACGATATTAGTGAAGCCGTCTTTCTGTGTGTATATGCATCAGGCCTAAGGGTGTTTGGATAACAATCACTCCATAGGTTCGGTGTTTGATTTTTTTGTTTAGAAATTTAGCATTTTCTTAAAATTACACATTTGAAGATGCGGGAAGAGGGTAGCAGTAGTGATGATTGCAAATTGATTGTACTTGCACATCGCTTTGGGTCAAGGTAAGAGAACCAATCAAATATGCGAATAGGAGAATAAAACGAAATTAAAACTGCTAATCGGCACTTAAACCGGATGGAGAATGTGACTTCACCCGGGAATTGTTGAATGTCTAGAATATTTTAAAAGCAATGATTAACGTAACTTAAGCTGCATTATCGCGATGAAATTACTAAATATAGGAAAATTTCATTCAATTGTTATCGTAATGTTAAAAGTGATCTGCCGATATACAATTAAAAATGAAACAATTTACGGTACTTTAAAGGGCGGAATCAAACTCGATCAAGACTGTCCAGTTAAGTCGGTCTTAAGCTTACTTCCTCTAGTTGAATGGGTCTTTTCCAATTGTGTGCGTCACAAAAGATAAGACCTTTCGCTGCTACTGTAATTGAAGACTTCAGAGTACGAGGGAAGTCCAAACAATCTACCCAGAAGCTCGGAGAAGGTAAGAACGTGTGCCAAAGGAGTGAAAGAAGTGCTTTATTGGATTTGACAAGTATGTAAGTCACCAGTGGCAAAAACACTTATAGTCTAGACCTGAAACCAGTCACTTATGAGTTACACACCATATGGGGCAGCAGTGACATTAACAAAAGGGGTGAGTTACTCTTTGAATATATTATTGAAACTAACCTCGTAGTGCGTAACATAGGGTCGAACGCACTTTTATAAACACAATCAGGCAGGAAGTCATTGACCTGACACTGACCACCTGTTCACCTGATATACTAATAGAAAATTGGCAAGTATCTAGTGAAGTCTCATTCTCGGACCACCGCTACATTTTTTTTTGTTTTTTTTTGTTTTTTTTTTTTATAAAAAGGAAATCCAAATCCCAGAGCACTCAGGCTCGGTAACGGTCCATTGTACTACCAGGCAGAAATCCTCCTTTTGGTATAGAGGCATGTGAATGGGTGGCGTATGTTGTTGTTCCCCATGGGGATTGAACCTGCACCGCATGGGTAACAAGCCAACACACTAACCTCTACACCGTCGCCACCCATCCACCGCTACATACTCTTCAATCTTAAATTTGAGACCCCCCCCCCCCCAAACGAAAGTGTTTAAGAACTCAAAAACCACAAATTGGCAGGTCTATAATTCTTCACTCAAAAATAAACTAGACAGCCTCCAAATCAGGCAGCCCAATTCATCGGAAGAATTAGAGGAAATGGTGAACGCAGTAACGTCTGCCATGAACAAGGCCTTTAATAAGGCCTGCCCCACCAGCAGACATAAAGAAGGAGGTAAACCCCCGTGGTGGACCTCCACTGTAGCTTCTCTGCGCAGAGATAGCAGGAGTAAGTTTAACAAGGCCAAGTCTTCAAGAAACCCAACTGACTGGGATAGTTATAAAGACAGTCTTAAAATCTACAAAAAGGAAGTAAAGAGAGCACAGCGAGAATCGTGGAAATCATTCTGTGAGAACATAGAAAGAACAAGCGACTCCAGTCGGCTGCGTAAGATCCTCTCAAAATCTCCACAAATACCTAGCATCATACAAAGCCAAGGAGGAGTGTGGACCTCATCCAGCGAGGAGACCCTAGGCCTACTACTGGATACCCACTTAACAGGCAAGTCGGTAGAGGTAAATCACCCTACACAGCACCATCCAAAGGATTCCGGAGCATATTGCTGACACAGGGTGGCGACGGTGTAGAGGTTAGTGTGTTGGCTTGTGACCCGTGCGGTGCAGGTTCAATCCCCATGGGGAACAACAACATACGCCACCCAATCACATGCCTCTACACCAAAAGGAGGATTTCTGCCTGGTAGTACAATGGAACGTTACCGAGTCTGAGTGCTCTGGGATTTGGATTTCCTTTAAAAAAAAAAAAAAAAAAAAAAAAAAAAATATTGCTGACAATCGCAAACTGGCGTGGGCGATTAACAGCTTCCTCCCATATAAATCACCTGGACTAGATGGAATCACACCCATAGAGCTACAGAAGAGTATCGAGAGTCTCGCACCCTGGCTACTGGTGATTTTCAATAGCTGCCTAAAACTCAGCTTTACGCCCACAGTTTGGAAAACGGTAAAAGTGGTATTCATACCAAAATGCGGTAAAGCTTCACACTGCTCTCCAAAAGACTTCAGACCTATCCGTCTAACTTCATTCCTCCTGAAAACGTTGGAAAGACTTGTAGATTACTACATACGCTCAAACCTCCTTTCGAGGTGTCAACACGCCTACCGAAAAGGCTTTTCAGTAGAAACAGCACTTCATTCGCTAGTCAGCACTATCGAAAAATCGTTGTATCACAAAGAATACACGATGGTATCCTTTCTGGATATAAAAGGGGCTTTCAACAATGTCAATACAGAAGCCATCACGTATGCACTCCTCAGACTAAACGTGGACAACTGCCTCTGCACCTGGATAAAGAACATGTTAGATAGCAGGGTGATCCAGGCGGAGCTCGGCAGGCGGAGCTCGGCAGCTGTCTGACCAGGAGGTCAGTTTACAGGGGCACACCACAAGGAGGAGTGCTCTCCCCGCTACTATGGATCTTAGTAGTCAACGAGATCATCTCCAACCTAGAGGAGGATGGATGCAAAGTGATGGCCTACGCGGACGACGTTGCCATTGCCATAACGGGGAAATTCCCCAACACGATCAGAGACCTAATGGCATCGGCTCTCAGGAAACAATCCTACTGGTCCATTAAGGTCGGGCTCAATGTTAACCCATCCAAAACCGAACTGTTTTTTTTTTTAATTCTGGCTCGCCAAGGCGATTTAAAAAAAGGGGGGGGGGGGGGGGGTACTTCGACCTAGAAGATCTTTTGTACCGTATGGGCCAGAAAAATTTTAAACTAGTAAAATTTCCACTCTCCCTGTAAAGCGGACAATTTTACCAGTAGAAGAATTCTTTATGTCCTCGGGGCTCAATTGTTCCCTGAGAAAGATCTTCTTTCTAATTCCATTAAGGGCTGGGCATTCACATAAAATGTGTTCAGCTGACTCGTCCTCTTCAAGACAGAGTCGGCACTCAGGAGAATCTGCTATTCTCATTTTGTGTAGATGATATCTTAAACCGTGGTGACCAGTAAGGTAACCTACTAGGTTTTTAATATCATGCCTGCTTAGGTTTAGACATTTGCTGGCATTATGATTGAAGGGCCGAATGGCTCGTTTGGCCTGTCTTAGAACTGGGATGTTATCCCAAAGATAGGTACATTTTCTATGTTCCCAGCTTTTAATTGCTGCCGTTGCTGCTGATCTAGGAGTGCAGCAGAAAGGTTCGGGACCTATGAAAGGTGATTCTGAACCTTTTCTGGCCATTTCGTCGGCCTTTTCGTTACCTTCTACCCCGACATGACCCGGAACCCACCATAATTTGGTCTTGTTTCTTGTTCCGAGTATTTGTAGGGTATTGAAGCAGTACATGACTGATTTGGAGTCAATGGTATACGAGCTAAGGGCGTTTATAGCTGCTTGACTGTCCGTGAAAATATGGATGGTTGCACCTTTTATGCCAGATAAGATAATGTGGCTGGCGCATTCTTGAATGGCGTGGAGCTCCGCTTGAAATATGCTGGGACTTTCTCCCATGGGTATCGTAAAGCGTTTGTGTGGTCCATATATTCCCGCTCCTACCCCCGTTTCCATTTTAGAACCATCCGTATACCACTCTATGCCGTTATGGCTGTTTGGTGGGTTATTGGTAACCCATGCTTCTCTCTTGGGTATCTCCGTGGAGAACCGTTTGTTGAAGCATAGTGTTTTTTAAATGTGGTCTGTGACCGCGCAGTTCATGTTAAGTTCTGGCAGTTCATCGAGAAGGGTCTTAAGTTCGGGATGATCATTAGGACTTATCTCGTTTAGCTGTATTAGACTTATTGCACTGCGGATCGCCACTTTTTGGACGTATATGTGGAGCGGTATAATTCCTGTTATTGCATCTATGGCAGCTGTTGGACAGGTACGCATGGATCCGGAGATACCAAGGCACGCAAGCCGTTGTACCTTTTTAAGCTTCTCTATTGCGACCTTTTGTGTGGATTTTGTCCACCATACTATGGAGGCGTATGTTATGATGGGTCTTATCATCACTGTGTAGATCCAGTGGACGATCTTTGGAGAGATTCCCCAGGTTCTACCATATGTGCGACGACAGGCCCATAAAGCTCTATTAGCTTTACTGATTTTGTTATTTATGTGAGAGTTCCAGTTAAGTCTCTTGTCGAGGATTACTCCAAGATACTTGACTTCGTCGGAATACTCTACGACCGTGTCGTTTATTGTGATTAGGCCTAGGTCTAATTTCCTCCTTTTAGTGAAAGGAACGATGACGGCTTTACTGGGATTTATGGAAAGATTTTCCTTAATGCACCAGTCTATGGCTGTCTTTAGAGCATTTTTCATTTTTGATGTGACTCCTATTGAGTCTTTGCCCCTTACTATGATGACAATATCATCGGCGTACCCAATTGTGGTGTAGCCCAAATTGCTCATCTTGTGTAGCAGGTCATCGATGACCAATGACCACAGAAGGGGCGAGAGTACTCCCCCTTGTGGGCAGCCCCTTACGACTGTAACTGATACTGAGGTCGTTCCTGACGAGGAAGTTATTTTGCGACTTTCCAGCATAGCTTTGATCCATTTAATAGTTGGTTTGTCTATGTTTCTATGGTACAAAGCATTTGATATGGATTCATATCCAGTGTTGTCGAAAGCACCCTCTATGTCCAGAAAGGCACAACGTGCGATCTGTTTGCAACGGTAGGCGTTTTTTTATCTCTGTAGTTAGTCTTAACAGAGCGCCTTCCGTGGATTTGCCCTTTTGGTACGCATATTGGTGAGGGTGCAGAGGCATGCATTTTGATATGCATTCTCTAATGTGAATGTCAATAATCCTTTCCATTGTTTTCAGAAAAAATGATGTCAGGCTTATCGGACGATATGATTTAGGTAATTCTCTCGGCTTGTTCATCGGTTTAGGTATAAATACTACGTTTACCTCCCTCCAGGTAACTGGTATATACCCCCAGTTGAAGCTGAACTTAAATAAGGCAATCATGGATGGTAGTAAAAATTCTATTCCATTGGTTTTATTTACGAGTACAAGGAAAATTAAGGTTCAGGAGTTAACGCCACCTACGCTCAACAACGAACCCCTCATTTTTACCAGCCAAGCTAAATATCTGGTAACGATCCTAGATAGCAAACTCAGTTGGAAACCAAACATCCAAGACCGCATAAGAAAGGCTGCGATTGTCATTTACACCTGTAAAAATTCCTTAGGCTCCAGATGGGGTCTACAGCCTAAGATAACACACTGGCTGTACACGGCGGTCGTCAGGCCTATCCTCACTTACGGTATCATACCATGGTGGCCTGCAATATCGAAGCAATGCCACGCAAGCACCGTAGAACGAATCCAGAGGGAAGACTGCATATGCATCACAGGAGCCTTAAGATCCACACCAACGGCAGCCTTAACGACTTTTTTAAACCTCCTCCCCATTGATATCTATGGGAAGCTGGTGGCCACTAAGGCGGCCCTGAGATTAAGAGAATCCAATTCGTGGCAAAGTTCACACATCGGTCACAGCAACATCTTAACTGTCCACAAGATTCCCAACAATACGGATTATCTAATCCCAACACTAGATTTCAGTAATAAATACAAGACGGTCATCCCAGACCGAGCCAGCTGGGAAGACGGTCGTATTGTAAACAATAAGCCATAGAAATATACACCGACGGGTCAAAGACAGCCGACGGCACGGGGGCGGGCGTGTTTTCGGGCAACCCTGCGCTCAGAGTCGTACTAAGACTGCCTGACCACTGCAGTGTATTTCAGGCAGAAGTCACGGCTATCCGCGAAGCAGCACGCAGACTCTCTATGAGCCCGATAGATGGAAAAACTATCGTGATCTACATAGACAGTCAGGCAGCGATTAAAGGCTTAGAATCAGCAACAATAAGATCCAAGTTGGTAAAACAATGCCGCGAATCTCTTAACGAGTTCTCGGTCAGATGTAACACTTCCCTGTGCTGGGTACCCGGTCACAGTGATATTCCAGGCAACTGCAAGGCGGACGAGTTAGCCAGACGGGGTTCCGCACAAGAACTCCGACAACAGAGAGTCACCGGCAGTACCCATTCAGAAACTGAAACTCAAACTTCTAGATAATGCGTTAATAGAAGCAAACAACAGGTGAAATAGCATCAGTACATTTGTGTCCTCAAAGCAAATTTGGACCAAATATGATGCGAAGAGAACATCCAAAACTCTCCATCAGCAGGAAAAACATCAGCTCTGTAATCGGAGCAATCACCGGCCACTGCCTTTTAGGCAGACATGCCATCAGATTGGGAGCTCCCTCCAACGATTTCTGCAGAAGCTGTAGAGACGTCGAAGAGGAAGAAACCACCTTTCATCTCCTGTGCAACTGCCCCGCACTAGCCAATTCAAGGAAACAAATCCTCGGCAACTATTTCCTCGATGATCTAAGTGATCTCAGAGACACAGATATTGGCTGTATCAGCAAATTCGTCACTAGGTCCAAATGGTTAAACTAAACTAGAGGACGGATTGGACGATGACTTGAGCCCCTCCCGCTCCCCTCCCGCAGATCACCCGAAACCGATTCCCCCGCAAAGGAAAAAAAATCTCACTGAAGTTAGATTGTATCAGTCACTTCAGTCAGAACTCCACTCCGAGGGCGAGACAGTAACCCGGCGGATCGACTGAAACGGTCTCCCCCGGCCTTGCTGCCTTCCCGCTACGCAGACAAAACGGGAACAGAGTTGAGGTTAGATTGTAACAGTCACCACACTCTGCTTCTCCCCCATGCCTCAAAACTTTCACCACAAACCCCGAACTCAGTCATCATAATTCCAAATCGACTATCAAGGCCGCCCCTCCCATCTCTGTTTCCGCGGAATGGTATAACTTGAGGCTCGTACTGCAACAGTCGCCACATTTGGTTCGTGTCCGAGGTACGTGAATGAAGGGAAAGATAAAACCGCAAGTGTGTATCGAATCTATGTTCTGTACGAAGATGTGGATGAAGTCCAAAAAGCTAAAACACCTCTCCTACATTGGGTCGGCCACATCGAGCGGATGAACAATAAGCGAAACAAAGAAGATCTTCGGATAGCAGTAGCAGAAGGGTTCGTTAGAGTACATTGATTAAAAGTTTTCACCAAAATTCGAAAAACTTCCTTTGTGTAAGTCACTGTTTTTCATACGCTTAAGATACGCTGATAGACAATTACAACGGTGAATAGCATGAACACAATATTTACGACTGGTAACACGATATTTGTGTCGTGGAATTTTTTGTTTGAGTGGAATAATTTGTAAGGACCTTTGAGCTTTGTTCACATTTTTTCCTCGATGACGGTACTTGCAATAAAATAAGTCTTGTTGGAAACTCTTTTTATAGCAGTCCTACTATACTCCATCGTCTGCGTAATATGGAGATTAGCTTCGCTTTCTTCGCCAGATACCATACCATCGTCAGGAGTAAGCAATACACTAGCGAAAGGGTGCTCCCCGCTCTTCAATCCCTCGATGATCGCATTTATTTGCATCGTGCGACGTAAATGAGCTCTAAAATCGCATTACTCATATTTTGAGCGTTATAATAACAATGCCAAGTGATATAATAATATGCAATGCAATTGTTTTATAGCTTATAAATTTATTACCCACAACGAATTATAAAAAAAACACAATACTAACGGTTTGGACATTTTTATCCAGACTTCTCTTACAAGAATTACAGCAATGGGAACAAATTTAATAACGCGCGAAACAATTGATTGAATTTGCAAATTACGATTCCTAATTGAAGATCTTCATCCCTTACACTAGTAGAAGGCGATCTTAAAAGCTGTATTAAAATTTCGTTTGATCTTCACTATTGAATTTTCTGCTCCGTCAGGTTTCTTTTTTATCTAACTCTAAGCAATCAAACTTCAACCCCAATCGACATCAGGTATGCAAGTCAAAGGAATCTCTTGGCTTATTTCAATACTTTTATAACCCCCACTGCGTATCATTAAATCCGGTCTTGAACTTTGGATCGTGAGTTGCGTGCATTAAAGTATTATGTATCTTATGTAAGAACCAACACAACGGGCTATTAGCGTTCTATCGGATTAATATTTGCCTGCAAATATTTTAATTATCAAATCGCATGATCAACAAAAAACGTTACGTATACGAGAACTGTAATAATTCAAGCATGCTGCGGAAGTCTTCGTTCAAATTTAGCATTTCTTTACGCTATCGAAAGTAATTGAAATATTTGAAGTCTGAATGTTTCTTGCAAAAACAGCGCAATCTTGAATAATAAACTCTTTGCAAGGACGTGATAGGTATATTTCCTAACTTATAACAATACTTTTTCTATAACTGATTGTAGATTTAATTATTATAAGTTCATATGTGGGCGCAGTAGGTTGTTGCGATAGAATACTGACCGGGGGACCTAGGTTCAAATCACCCAGTAATCCCTAAAGCTTTCCACTGCCACACCTTTAACAAAATTTAGAAAAACATGCAAGAGAATCCACTTTTATAAGAAGATTCTCAAATGTTGCGTTTGAAGTCGGAGTAAAATAGTAGGTCCCGTTAATTGGTGCAAGAAATATAAGTTTTGTTTTAGGGCCTATATGGGCCGCTAATGCCTAGTATTTTTTTTTTTTTGTTTGTTAACTCTTAAAAAAAATTATTAAGCATCAACCCTAACTAGTAATCTAAAACCTAGTTTCTCCAACCATTTTCTTGTACGATGTAGAAGGGATCTACAATTTTACGCCGACTCCGAACGGCAAATCTGAAAAGCTTCTAATGACAATAATTGATACACGTGGATTATGTCTGACTTTCGCAAGAGGTGGGGCAGTGAAAGAAAACTTTGCTTGTTACTTGGCCAGGTGTTTTGAACCTGAGACCCTTCGATAACACAACACACTCACCGGCACTGCGCCCACATTCTTTAACTCTTATATGACCAAAATAAAATAGAAAATACTGGATGATAATTTCTTTTAAAAAATAGTTCGTTTACTTTTTCCCTCCACTGTTTTGCAACATCTGTTTTTACCCAAGCGGTGTTTTTACAAAACGTGAAATGCTTGCTATTCTTTCTTAACCCTTGTGTTACGTTAAAAAAAATCACACTTATTATCTTTCGGATCAAAAAATTACCCCTTTAATTAAAAAATTTTAGAAAAAGAAATAATACTTTTTTTTTTATCAATCTACTGAATTGTGTTGGTTACGTACCAAAAGTCGTAGTTACCTTTATAGTATGGGCATGCTGTGGACATACTGACTTATTAGAGACAGAACAGGTGTTGAATGTCTTTCTGTCAGCTTTCAAAAGACAAAAGCTGCAGCGCTTTCGCCCGAAAAGTGTTCTTTGCATTGAAAGCTCAAGAGACGCAGTAGATGAACCATTTTCTTTGTTGGTGGCTTAGGTAGACGACATCGTCGAACAAGACTTTCACCGTGTTCCTGCAAAAACAAGTGATGTTTGTGTAATTTTTTAATATTGCAATCCAGGTGAACCTCGGTCCATAAGATAAATGCGTTCAATGCAGTTATGTGAATGGCACTCCTAAGCAAGCCACTGGCCAATGGTTTGTTTGACGCTCGCAAGAGTATGTTCTCACCAATTGGTCAAATGATCAACCGCACCTGGAGTTATAAAATTTAATAATTTCAGAAGCTCTTGTGCATGTTGCCCTAAAGTATTATTGTCATGGTGCAAGGTGTTCAGAAGTGTTCGAAATTCTTGTGTATACAATGGTGATTATTCTAATTAAATAAAAAAATAAGCTTGATAGCACCGGAGCTTGCGGCACTCTTTAACAGTGACCCAGATTTGCAAGTTCTTTCGTACAGTAATTTTAATTTGTACCAGCTCCATTGCCAATTTATTATTTAATGTCGTTTTGAAACAAACATTCCGTCCATGGAGTAAATTATGTGCTTTTGAAGCTTGTTAAATATACAATGGAATATGATATATAGATTACGAAACAGCAAATACTTGTTGCCGCTTTGACACTTAGATGTGAAGGAATTGAATACAACGACGCCGCGTAGCTGCGCCTTGAGCACCTGAATATGAGGACGCAGGCTAGCCGAGTCGAAGAGATTTTAATTTTAGGCCGCGAGGCGGACAACACCACCATAAAAATGTGGTACTAACGAATAGACATTCTACAGTTATGTCCTTATAGATTTTCACACGGGCATAATGCCCATTTGGGCAATCTTTTTCTTTTTTTTTGTTTATTTTTATACCATTACGTCTCAAACAGATGTGCATCAAGGGTGCAAGCAGTAATGGATGCTGTAATGCACATGAAACAAATATGCAGTTGCCATCATTCAGTATGCTCTACGCCTGACCAAATATCACGGAACAACGAAACAGACTAAAATGTAATGTAAGAGAACTTCTAATTTGAAATAGAGAAAACGTGAAGTACGAATTGGCATGCAGTGAGCAATGTTTCATTTAACATACAAAAACCATCTTACTGTACGGGTTTTGCTGCACATCTGGTTACCCCAAACTTGTACGACTACGCTCAACAAAAAGAAAAGTGCTGTACATCGCATAACACCGGCGCGTAGCGACCAAACGAGCAAAAAAAGTAGCATGTACTGATTTTATGTCAAATCACATTTAAAATTTGCATGGATCATGTTATGACCCGTAGGGTAATGCGAGTTACAACTACAAGGATGGCCTCAATATACCAGTTACAGGATAAGCAACTATTTTTTCCTAAATTATACATGAATTCATGCACTGAGTAAAAAGGAAAAAAATTAAAAAAAAAATTATAAACGCCTTTTTTCGACTTTAAGACGTTTCGGGTCACAAAAAGACCCTAAGGTAACAGGGGGGGGGGGGGGGGGGGGTTACAGCAAACTGCTTTGCGTTCTCCTCTTTATGGGGAAGTCTTATTTCAGCAAAAAAATCTGAAACACCCTGTAAATCATTTTTTTTAAACTTTATCAATACCATACCGTTGTATCTTCTTGATTCCAGAGTATACTCGTGCGGAACTGTTCATCGTAACCACTTGCCAAATATTGCATTTTCTGTTTTTGTAAAATTGAGCAACATTTCCGAAGCAAAGGATGTTTACCCCGAAGCTAGTGATTGCATGATTAATCGAAAATTTAATTTTAATCGATTATTTTCTTTCGGTTAACAATTGAATTGTATCGAATTTTCCCTTTCGATTAATCGACAAAATAATCGATTAATTCAAAAAATAATCGAAAGAAAACTATCACTACTAAAGCAATACTGTCTAGAACAAAACAGCGCAGATCATTGCAGAAACACCAGCAATAGAACATCTGCGCGCACAAATAATCAGTATTAAACGACCGACGAGGGCAACTCTAATTAATTAGTACCATACACCAGCCAAATTTTAATAAACTTTTCCGATGCACCACTTATAATAACAACAAAAAACAAAGAGGAAATTGTGGAAATACTTAGCTTTTTGAGACCATTGGAAGCTATGACTACTCAAATAAGTGGAGAGAAATACGCCACATTAAGTCAAGTAATTCGACTTGCTGATTGTGGGCGTCAACAAATAATACAAATTTGTTGTACATCCGTGGTAGCTGAAAACAAATATTTTGAACCAATTTGACCGCCGCTTTGGACAAATGGAACATTCGTTTCTACTGGCAGCATCATCACTCCTAGACCCACGATTCAAACAAATCCATTTTCAGGATCCCTTAGTTTTGTCCAAAGTGGAGACGACAGCATTGAGAGGGGAATCGTCTTCCACGGGTGATAATGAATTCGATTTATGGGCTCACCATAAGACTTTGGCCCACAACCGAAGAACGGACAATGAGTTAGCACATCCTCAAGACGAACTAAGCTTCTTTTGTACAATGGACCGTTACCGAGTCTGAGTGCTCTGGGATTTGGATTTCCTTTTTTAAAAAAAAAAAAAAAAATAAGCTTCTTCCTCAATGCTCGGTTCTCGAGTTAAAACGAAATGTGGTTGATGCTTGGGAAGAGATGAAATCCGTTTACCCTATGCTATACACTCTCTCCGAAAAATATTGCTTTTTGATTGGGACTTCCGTACCATCCGAACGGCTTTCCAAAGCAGGTGCAACTGCTACGGAAAAACGGAATCGCTTAACGACGAAACACCAGTCAGAACTCTTGTTTTTGAATTCAGTTTTTAACAAATAATGTATTTTTTTTCCTTTATGTATAAATTAAATTAAATTTAGTGAATTAAACGCTTAATAATTTATTTTCGTACTCAGCAAATAATTTATTTTTGAAATTATTTTCTTTTTCATGACAATATCAAATTCTAACCGAAAAGCCGATTAATCGATTAATTTTGTTGCAATTAATCGCGATTAATAATCGCTCCCTTCGATTAATCACATGATCAATTAATCGATTATTGATTTTGTTTTTGCCATCACTACCCGAAGCAACTCGTATGCGTATGTTAAGCACAGGTTAGGCCAGAGAGTGAGTATTGCTTAAGGACATCTAACATAAGCTAAAAGGGAAAAAGCGGTTTTTCGAACAAAAAAATGGGTTTTGCGTTATGCTCAAGTTTTTGCAAAAATGACTGCGTTGTACCTTTTTAAAAATCTACTCCTGTTTTTTTTCAATATAGTGACATTAGCTAACTCGGATTCTTTATATCTGAATGCGTTCATTTTTGTTTTTGTACTTGCCAATTTGTTGCACTTTTTCGCGGTAACTGAAATCAATCTAAACAACTAAACTGTACTGAATTAAATTAATTGCGGTTGCTACCGCCGAGAAAAAAAAATCTGAACGTTCTAAACGTCAAACCACCGAGTACATGCTGACGAAGATATGCAACAACAGTAACCCGAATGCTATTGCCCCGCTAGTCAACCTGGGGTGGGTTCATTCAGACAAAAACAGGAAAATAAGCTTACTATGATCAATCGAAATGGACGCCACACAATTTTAAGGAAAAACTGTGAAACCGTATTGGTCCGCTGCGGCTGAAGAAAATAAATGGCTCCGTTGGAGCGCGGTCACTTTTTTTTAAAAACTGGAGAAAATCGAAGAAATGAAACAAAGAATGATTCACTGGAATGCACAATTGATTTACCACAAGTTAGTGACCTGGCGGGACCCGCTATCACGTCGTCTTGAATTTAAGGATTATTATTGAGGGATCGTGGGTGTTTTCCTGACAGTCCTTTGTCCACCTTTTTCCTTGTCACTTTTCAATTTCCTTTGCCCTTTCTATCACCTCTAAATAATATTTACCAATCTCTTTTCATTTACTTATTTTTCTGTTAATTTGCTCGAAATTAAACTCTCTGGATTGCTGGCCGACCAAGAAGTTTCATTTCAGCAAACATTTCAAAACTTGTTTCTTGTTATGGTGCTCGTGACTCGTGATTTAAATTGTAATAATTAGCATTTTTAATTATTAATAATATCTGTGAATATGAAATGTTTCCTAATAAACTGAGAAGACTGAATATTGTAATGAATTAAAGTGGGGTTTTTTTTTAACCCAGTGAATAAACCAAAGTCAATATAATACTGTCATAAAAAAACCCTATAGGTATTCGTTTTTTTTATTTATTATTTCGTAAAAAAAATTGTGGGATATTTATAACAACAGTGTTGCAAAAAAGGGAATTTTTGAGTATCACCGTGGGAAAACCTGCTCCCAAAGTCTGGTATCACTAGGGTTCAACTGCCCAACATGCTCTTTTAAAATGCTCTTGAGTATTCAGAGACAAGCAGTCCGTCTTATTGACAATCCCCAGCCACTGACTCATCTAAGAGCAAACACCTCAAAGAGCTGAGAAAATAAGTACAATCCTCTTCAAATGAGTTTAATAAATCATTCCTTGAGAGAGACGACATTTTCTTACAAAACTTTAAATGACACTTAAACGCAAATTAGCTGACTATTTTTCCTAACATCAGCTCATATACAGGGTGGCGAACCAATTCTGCTACAATAAGAAATTCAAATAACTTTTTTTTTAATCAATGTATTTAATTTTTTTTATTAAATTTTTTTTTTTAATTCAATTTTATTTTATATAAATAATTGTTTTTGAAGATGAAAGACCGTAAATGACCTCCATGCTCATCGACGCATATGCGACACTTGATTAGAAAATTATTCATTGCGGCCGGAAGGTTTGAAATCAGGATAGCCTAAATTATCGTTTTAATGGACTGCTTCAATTCAGTCAAATTTCTTGGTTTCGTTTTGTACAGCTCTTGCTGACATAACCTCATAAAAAAGGCTGCTGCGGTCAGGTCACGTGACCTTGGGTTCCAGCGGAAAGTGGAGTTTCTGGATATTTATTTGTTTGAGAATTTTCTTTCGAACTCCGCCATAACCGGTCTGGCTATGTGGTCAGTTGCTCCATCTTGCTGGAATCACATGCTGTTGAAACGGATACTTCTTTGGCACAGTTCTGGTTAAAAAAAAACTCCTTCAACATCTTTATATAACGTTCCCCATTGACAGTTGCTGTTACACCGTTTTCTTCAAACAAGTATGGGCCAACAATGCACCTTGATGAAACTCATGGAGTATTTGTGGATTAGATTCACTCCATATACGGCAATTTTGCATATTTATAGTGCCGTTTAGATCTATATGGGCCTCATCAGACATAAACAAGCAAATTATCAAGCTGCTGTCTTCTTCGGTCATTTCAATCATTTGTTGGCAAAATTCCAGACGAATAGGCAAATCCAGAGGGTTTAACTTGCTTGCAATTTTGACTTTGTACGGAAACAAGTTTAAGTCATGATGAACTATCCGTTGTAATGACCGTCTGCTTACTCCAATTTGCGCCGATAAGTTTCGAGTCGAAACGCTTGGATTTGCCTGAATGAACGATGCTACAGCCGCGATTGTGTCTTGAACCCGAACATATTTACATGTTTACCAGCCTCATAATGGTCCATCTACTTGTGGGAGTGACGCTAAACTCCCGCCTAAATTCCCTTTCGACGGAAATGAAGGACTGCAAAGCATGGTTCCGTTGCAGTATTTTAACCCTCTTTTCGGTATCCCAATCATTCATTTTAATAAATCTAAATAGTTACCTGCCAAATAATCAAAAAAAACGGATTCCTCACACAGAAAAAAAGGATTTACGTTTTGTTTTTGTAGCACGATTCGTGCGCCACCCTGTGGTATGATTTACAAAAAAGTTCAGGTCAAGATGGCTTAGTAATTTACTTAACAAGTTTTCATTTTTTATTATTATTTTCGATCGATTACTGTTCATCTGAGAGTATCGACAATCGACTGGTCATTGGTCTTAAGCGATAATTTATGATAGGAATATCTACACAAATCAGCAATAGCTTGTGGAATTAATTTGTTTTGGCTAAAACCTTTTGTATCGCTGTTGGATCAATTTATCACTGTTGTCAGCTTGTTATGTTAATTGCATGTTTCCGAACGGAATCATTAATATTGGCATTTTGGCTATTTAGACTTGCTCCAACAAACCGCTCATGCCGCCGATTAAATTTTTTACTTTCATATTACGTCAAATGAACGTGGCTATGGGAATTCATGTGAGGCTTATTAAATGAGGCACTGCATAAGCCCAATGCTGTTTCAAATCGCATCACGTTCCTTCGAATTGAATTGTCAGCACAGTTTGATCTTGATTTCGAGCGAAAGATAAGATGGATACAGCTACTGCGTACGTTGGCCATTTGATGATGGCTTAAGTGCCAGTGCACACTTCATTAGGGAACGTGCACTTAATTTTAAGTGTGATAAAAAGTGCGGTTTGAGATAGCTTACGATGTCACTGAATAGAAATATGTTACGAAATACATAACACGTGGGTGATATTTTAGGAGTGGTTGGATGTTTTAATCACAAAATATACTTCTTAGGTTGTTTGGGCTGTCTCAAGGTTTGGTTAACTTCTGAGAGTATGTATTTATGGTTATATATATATATATAAAGAAAAGATTGTCAGGTATATGAAAAGCAGCCTTGCATTTGTGTAACAAGTTATACACATTTAACGGTGCAGGGAAATAACTTCACCCCGAGTGGGCAATAATTTCACTTTTTTTTTTGTGAACTTATTGCCCACCATAGGTGAGCAATATCTTCACTTTTTTGTGGGAAATAAATTCTCTTAACATTTTATGATAATTCAGGAACCGTACCTCGCACCTACTCCAAATCAAACAGTGACCCCAAGCAGGGGGGGCAGCATGCCCCCCCCCAATAGGTATTGAACTGTTTATGGAATCTACTTGCGGTTTCGCAACTAATCCCATAAACAGTGCAATGCATATGGGGGGGGGGGCATGCTGCCCCCTGCAACCTCCCTGCTTGGGGTCACTGTTTGATTTGGAGTGGGTGCAAGGGTCTTTAGTTATAATAGACAAATTCAGATTATAGGTGGGAAATAACTTCACAAAATTTACGGTGAAGTTATTGCTCACCATCAGTGGGCATTAACTTCACAAAAAAAAGTGAAGTTATTGCCCACTCGAGGTGAAGTTATTGCCCATGTGAAGTTATTGCCCGTGAAGTTATTTCCCTGCACCACATTTAACCCTATATGTTAAGCGTATTCATGCAACGTCATGAAACCGTCGTAAGCGTCGTTAGACTGTCAACGTTTGCATGGCCTTTGACGGTTTATTTACCATGTATCATAACATTACGATGTTTACGACAACGTTGTTTAAAAACACTTATTATTCCTTAACAGATCGTAGGATGGTAATACTTAACCAAAATTGTAGTTTTTTTCCTTATATTCTAAACAGCCCGAACACAAGTGTGTTGCTTCTTCAGAGCTGTAAAATACTGCTATCTTTTTTGAAAATAGTTCTTTTGACTACCCGA
This sequence comes from Portevinia maculata, assembly GCA_949715645.1. Lineage (NCBI taxonomy): Eukaryota > Metazoa > Arthropoda > Insecta > Diptera > Syrphidae > Portevinia > Portevinia maculata. The sequence continues at coordinate 199,234,049 of OX454525.1, forward strand.
AAAATGTCATGTTTGAAGCAGTCATAATGTTGAAGTCATACATGCTGAGTTCGGATATGCTCCTTTTCAATAAATAAAGAGAGTATTTCGCAACAGTATTATTAAAAAATCGCACCTCTCAGCTTACCAAAAAAATCACGTCTGTCGACCATTTAATAGAACAATGCGTGAGTAAGTACTGGCACGCTAAATCGATTTTTGTAGTCTTCGGCAAATTATATTAGATAAGTACCCAATCACGAGCTCCCTAAAGAAGACTTCTTATTCCATCAAGCATTGTTACTCCTTGTCGTCATTACAGGTTGCTTCGCTGTTGATTATAGATCCCAAATATTTGAACTTTTCGCTCTTGGGAATCACTCTTACATTCATACAAATGTCTGGAATAGGTCGAACTGGGTCAGAGAACGGGTTGCACCTGTTTTTTCAGAATTATACAACACCCCTTCCTCTCTAAAACATCCCCCATTTTACACGTAAAGCGCTCGTTGCAGGGCCGTTTTGTCCTCGCTTATAATGGCTCCATCGTCCGCAAAGAGTAACTGATGCACTTGTAGAAGGTCGATTTGCCTTCAAGCAGATAATTCAGGACTGAAATAAATACGGGACTAAAGACGCTTCCCTACAAGAATATAAAAATAAGAAAAAAATAAAAATAAGAGAAATTCTACAGCTGAGACCCCTTTTCCTTGTTCGAGCCCCTTGTAAATGAAGACCATTTAAACAAAATTATTTATTGTTATTTTTGGTAAGTAATATTATTTATTGAAATACTAGCAGTACCAGCCCGGTGTTGCCCGTGCCCAAGAATTGTATTGGCCTATATGTTATGTGACATTAATGATACTCTGTCAGCGCGTAGCATTAAGCCAAATTCTAAACCTGGAGTGGATGGTATTTCCCCAATTGTTTTAAAAAGTTGTTGCGAATCATTGTGTAAGCCTCTGCATAGGATTTTTAATGCATCTCTTTCTTCTGGTACTTTCTCAATGATTGGAAAACGTCATATCTTATCCCTATTTTAAAATCTGGATCTAAGAATAATGTTGAAAATTACCGTGGAATATGCAAACAATCTGCTGTACCTAAGCTTTTTGAAAGCATTGTCAAGAACAAATTAGAATTCCATATAAAGGAACACTTATCTGAGTTTCAACAAGGTTTCGTCTCAGGCCGCTCAACGACATATAATTTAGTTCGTTTTACCTCTTATGTAATAAGTGCAGTTGAAAGCAGATGCCAGGTTGATGCAATATACACTGACTTCAGTAAAGCCTTTGATTCCGTGAATCACAATATCTTATTAATTAAACTTGAACAGTTTGGTTTTCCCTCAGCTATGCTTTTGTGGATTTGTTTATATTTAGTTGGTAGGGTCCAAAATGTCTACCTGGATGGCTGTTATTCCAGATCAATTTCTTGCACCTCTGGAGTGCCACTAGGTAGTCATTTGGGCCCTCTGCTTTTCATAATTTTTATTGACGATATTCTTCAGTGTATACAATTCAGCCAATGTTTATTGTATGCAGATGATTTAAAACTATTCCTAAAGATAAAATGCACAGATGATTGTAGAAAAATTCAGTCTGACCTTAATGATCTACAAAACTGGTGCACTCTAAATTGCTTAAAGTTAAACAAACAAAAGTGTATGGCTATTTCCTTTTCCAGATCTCTGGTGTATTATTCTCACGACTATTATCTTGAAATGACGTGCTTACATAGAGTTTTTTTTTTTTTTTTTTTTTTTTTTTTTGTCGGGATGTGTGAAACTTTCTGCACTGGAGCACTCAGACTCAATACTGGTCCATTGTACTGCCAGGCAGACACACCACATTTTACTGTGGGAATTTACTCGTTTTTCTAAGAAAAACGAGAAGGCGCTTCAATGATAAGGAGCTTAGGTTTACAGCACTCACCATATCTGCACCAAATACCTGCCACCTGATACGAGCAAAAGCAGGACAATCACAGACGAAATGTTCCGCAGTGTCGTCGCTTTCTCCACAGGCTTCGCAGTTGGTGGTGTCGCTTAGGCCTAGCACCTTAAGGTGTTTGGCAAAAGCGTAGTGTCCCGTAAGAACGCCAGTAGTCTGTCTGCAGTCTTTTCTGTTGAGAGACAACAAGAATGCCGCGGATTTCCCACAGACGTCGGGGAGCATTTGCTTAGTCTGTCTGCACCCTGTAGAGTCATGCCAACGGCGATTGTGTTCATAGGAAACCCAACCGTCAATGGAAGCCCTGACCGAGGACGCAGGCAGACAGATCGCTGGTTCAGGTCCTGAGAGGTCCCCCTCTGAGCCTTGTCTAGCAAGTTAATCCTTACATAGAGTTAGTCAAATCCAAGATCTTGGTGTCATTATTGATACTAAGCTAACCTATGTTCCTCATGTTGACTACATAATCGCTAAGGCTAACTCACTTGTTGGCTTTATTAAAAGGAATTCGAGAGATTTTACTGATCCACATACCCTGTTATCTTTATTCATATCCTTGGTTAGATCGATCCTTGAATTGTGAGCGTCCAGACGCGTTTTACCAAATTTATATTCTTTAAAATGCGTTGGAACTTTGAACCATCCTATTGTGCGCGATGCAAATTGCTCGGTATATCGAAAATTAATGTAAGAAAGTATGCTCACGATATTATATTCGTTAGGGATGTTGTGTGTTACCACATAAAAAGCCCCGCCCTGTTATCTAGAGTGCCTTTTTATGCACCAGAAAGGCGTCTAAGGTCTCGTAATGTTTTTTTTTTTTCAATCGAGACAGAACAAACTATGGTTGTAACGAGCCAATCTCAAGAGCTCTTGCGTCTTTTAATGAAATAAGTGGAGATATAGATTTTCATTGTTCTAGAGGCCGCTTTAACACATCTTGAACATCTTGTTTGCTTTATTAAGTAACTAAGCTCTGTTATCGTTTTTCTCATGTTTTCATATATATAAACGAATTGTTGTATTTTAGTATTTTTTGTATACGTATTTAATCTTTTTTCTTTTCTGTAATCTGTAAGCTATGCTGTAGATAAAAAAAATAAAATAAATATTGTCGGTACCGAGTACCCGGCGTACCTTTTTTAATAATTCGCTTACGCTAAAGGGGCTCTGTTTTTCTGTATATGTACAGTACCCTTATAGCGTTAAACACATCGCATGCATTTTTTGTTGAACAGTAATCAACACCTAGCAATGTAGTATTGTTTTGCATGATTTTAGGTGCTACTTACTATTCGAAAGAATAATAGGATAGGAAAGAAGTTTTTGGTGCTTAGTATTTTTGCCCCACGGGTGGCGCCTAAATTGCTTAGGGAGATCTCTATTTATGTAAATTCAATTAAAAATCATGGGCCTGGCCGGGATTCGAACGCACGACCTGCCAATCAGTTAGTAAATACACTACCATCACACCAATGCCACCCGCGCCTTGCTGCGTCTAACAAAAAAAAAATCATGCCTTTTAAGTTACAAACAAAATTGTAAAGCAAATTTGGTTTTGGTCAAACTTCACAGAAACACTCACAGGCCAATACCTATAAAATGCCTGATTTGAGCTGAATCGATTCGGTAGTTAAAATGGCTTCACCTTTTACTCCGCATGGCCCGCATTAGCCCGCTCACGCAACGTTAAACGTGGATGCTAGTTGTCTGGCAGACGCCTATATTAGCCTACTTTTTCGAATCAAACAAATGGTAACGCGAACAAAAGAAACCTCGGTTGAATCACTTCACACCTATTTATTGTTATCATCAAAATTACCGATTCGTGGTGAGAAAAAAAACTTTCCGATGCTCGATTCGCGAAAAAGAGGCAACAGTCGAGAAAACACGATGAGTTATAAACAAACAAATGTCAGAGCTGTCGATAATTTTATCTCGCAACGCCATTTTAATTATTGCCATATAATTCTTATCATTCTTTATACGAAATTGACGTACAAAACACGATATCTGTTTTCCCCAATATTTTCCAATTTTCCGGTTAACTTTTCCTGTTTTTCTGTAAAAACCTTATTCGGACTATTACAAACATTTTACAAAAAATTAGCCAAATCGGTCCAGCCGTTCTCAAGTTATGCGGTTACATGCAACAATTTACTCAAATGTCAACAACGAAATCGAACAACAAGTACAAAGGTGGGAATACAGCACCACCTATCAGAATTCGACATAATTATAAGCATTTCAATTATCATAGCCAACGTACATCCGTTCTGATATGAACAAATATCAGTTAATGTAGTTTTTCAAAAATATCTCGAATCCACGCTAAGTGTCAGCGGGTCCAAATTTATCAGGGAACTTATTTTTATTTAAGAAATTTATTTTGTGTCTGGGAGTGGGTTACATTTGTTCTGTTCAATTTGATATTCGTGTGAAATTTCCAATCGTGCGATTTTACTTTGATTGTTTCCAGAGACTGTATTTTAAAACTAATCATGTTCAATTAAATTAAACAGTAATTAGTAAAAGAATAACGCAAAAACCACTTAAAATGGTTCTATTCAACACAGAGTTTGCAAGACTGTAAAAATATTTTTTTTTGTTGGGAATTTTTTTTTTTTTTTTTATTTCTGGCTCGCCAAGGCGATTTATAAGGGGGGGAGGTACTTCGACCTAAAAGATCTTTTGTACCGTATGGGCCAGAAAAATTTAAACTAGTAGAATTTCCACTTTCCGTGTAAAGCGGACAATTTTACCAGTAGAAGAATTCTTTATGTCCTCGGGGCTCATTTGCTCCCTGAAAAAGATATTCTTTCTAATTCCATTAAGGGCTGGACATTCACATAAAATGTGTTCAGCTGACTCGTCCTCTTCAAGACAGAGTCGGCACTCAGGAGAGTCTGATATTCTCATTTTGTGTAGATGATATCTTAAACCATGGTGACCAGTAAGGTAACCTACTAGGTTTTTGATATCGTGCCTGCTTAGGTTTAGACATTTGCTGGCATTGTTATTGAAGGGCCGAATGGCTCGTTTGGCCTGTCTTAGACCTGGGATGCTTTCCCAAAGATAGATACATTTTCTATGTTCCCAGCTTTTAATTGCTGCTGATCTAGGAGTGCAGCAGAAAGGTTCGGGACCTATGAAAGGTGTTTCTGAACCTTTTCTGGCCAGTTCGTCGGCCTTTTCGTTACCTTCTACCCCGACATGACCCGGAACCCACCATAATTTGGTCTTGTTTCTTATTCCGAGTGTTTGTAGGGTATTGAAGCAGTACCAGACTGATTTGGAGTCAATGGTATACGAGCTAAGGGCGTTTATAGCTGCTTGACTATCCGTGAAAATATGGATGGTTGCACCTTTTATGCCAGATAAAATAATATGGCTGGCGCATTCTTGAATGGCGTGGAGCTCTGCTTGAAATACGCTGGGCTTTTTCCTATGGGTATCGTAAAGCGTTTGTGTGGTCCGTATATTCCCGCTCCTACCCCCGTTTCCATTTTAGAACCATCCGTATACCACTTTATGCCGTTGTGGCTGTTTGTTGGGTTATTACTACCCCATGCTTCTCTCTTGAGGATCTCCGTGGAGAACCGTTTGTTGAAGCATAGTGTTTTTTGAATGCGGTCTGTGACAGCGCAGTTCATGTTAAGTTCTGGCAGTTCATCGAGAAGGGTCTTTAGTTCCGGATGATCATTAAGACTCATCTCTTTTAACTGTATTAGACTTATTGCACTGCGGATCGCCACTTTTTGAATGTATATGTGGAGAGGTGTGATTCCTGTTATTGCCTCTATGGCAGCTGTTGGACAGGTTCGCATGGCTCCGGAGATACCAAGGCACGCAAGCCGTTGTACCTTTTTGAGCTTCTCTATTGCGACCTTTTGTGTGGATTTTGTCCACCATACTATGGAGGCGTATGTTATAATGGGTCTTATCATCACTGTGTAGATCCAGTGGACGATCTTTGGAGATATTCCCCAGGTTCTGCCATATGTGCAACGACAGGCCCATAAAGCTCTATTAGCTTTAGTGATTTTGTTATTTATGTGAGAGTTCCAGTTAAGTCTCTTGTCTAGGATTACTCCAAGATACTTGACTTCGTCGGAGTACTCTACGACTGTGTCGTTTATGGTGATTAGGCCTAGGTCTAATTTCCTCCTTTTAGCGAAAGGAATGATGACGGCTTTACTGGGATTTATGGAAAGATTTTCCTTGATGCACCAGTCTATGGCTGTCTTTAGAGCATTTTTCATTTTTGTAGTGACTCCAATTGAGTCTTTGCCCCTGACTATGATGACAATATCATCGGCGTACCCAATTGTAGTGTAGCCCAAATTGCCCATCTTGTGTAGCAGGTCATCGATGACCAATGACCACAAAAGGGGTGAAAGTACTCCCCCTTGTGGGCAGCCCCTTACGGCTGTTACTGATACTGAGGTCGTTCCTGCCGAGGCAGTTATTTTGCGACTTTCCAGCATCGCTTTGATCCATTTAATAGTTGGTTTGTCTATGTTTCTATGGTACAAAGCATTTGATATGGATTCATATCCAGTGTTGTCAAAAGCACCCTCTATGTCCAGAAAGGCACAAAGTGCGATCTCTTTGCAACGATAGGCGTTTTTTATCTCTGTAGTTAGTCTTAACAGAGCGCCTTCCGTGGATTTACCCTTTTGGTACGCATATTGGTGAGGGTGCAGAGGCATGCTTTTTGATATGCATTCTCTAATGTGAATGTCAATAATCCTTTCCATTGTTTTCAGAAAAAACGATGTCACGCTTATCGGACGATATGATTTAGGTAATTCTCTCGGCTTGTTTCCCGGTTTAGGTATAAATACTACGTTTACCTCCATCCAGGTAACTGGTATATACCCCCAGTTGAAGCTGAACCTAAATAAGGCAATCATGGATGGTAGTAAAAATTCTATTCCATTTTGAATGAGGGCTGGAAAATACCGTCTGTACCTGATGCCTTGAATGGTTTAAATGAGTTAATTGCCCATTTAACCTTATCCGGAGTAAAAAGTGTTCCGGATAAACTATTAATTCTGCTGAGGTTTCTTGGAATTGAGACCTCCGCTATATGGTCATCTGTAATGACCATCGTGTGAGACCCTGGGAAGTGAGCCTGAAGCAAAGTTTTCAGCGTTTCTTCCCGGTCGCGTGTGATTGAACCATCTGATTTGATTAACAATCTCATGCTTTTTGCTTGAGCCTTTGACAGGGCCCTTTGGAGGCGTGCCACCTCTGGAAGTTTTTCGATCTTCTCACAGTTTGCACGCCATGAGGCTCTTTTGGATCTGCGCAACTCTAAGTTGTATATGGTCAGCATGGATTTATATTGTTCCCATGTGCCGGTGCGTTTGGCTTTGTTAAAAAGCTTTCTCACTCTCTTTCGAATAGACTCAAGGTTATCGTTCCACCATGGTACGCACCTTTTAACCACGGTTCTTTTAACCTTGCAACTACTTTTGAATGAGGCAAGAATAATATCATTTATTTGACATTGCGCAGCATCTGCATCATTTGTTGTTGATGGGGCTTCTGGCAGCATATCAGTTCTGACCGCTAGATTTTCGCGGTAAGTTCTCCAATTAGTCAGTCTGTTGTCATAACGGACTGACGCGTGTTCGGCATTGCATCTTATCTGGAATCGGATGTGCATATGATCCGATAGAGATGCCTCGCCAGACACATGCCACCCCTCTATGATATCTTTCATAGAAGGAGATGAGATAGTAAGGTCTAGGACCTCTTCTCTTATAGAATTTCTAAAAGTGGGACTATTTTCTTTGTTTAGAAAAGCGAGGTTGTTGCTATATAAAAGTTCTAATAACGACTCACCTCTATTGTTAGTATCTCGGCTGCCCCAAATCGTGTTATGTGTGTTTGCATCGCAGCCGATTATGATGTGTACTTTTTGGTCCTCACAGTACCGGACAAGTTCCTGTACTGGTAGGGGAGAAACTACATCAGTGTCTCCAGCAAAGTACGCCGATGCGCACACAAATTTGTGTATCTGTCGGCCTTTGTGGCGTTCTATTAGAACTGCCACCAGGTCCCTAGTTGTGAAACCTGGAATGAGAGAAAATTTTATATCTTTCTTAATAGAAATGGCCGCCCGTGTTCTGAAAGGACCTTTGGCGAAAATGATCTCTCTATTTTTACAGTTTAATCCAGATATCTTAGCATTGTTTGCCCATGGTTCCTGGATTAGACCAATAGCGATGTTCCCTTCGGCACATCGCTGGCTAAAGGTGTCCGAGGCACCCATAGCCCTGTGCAGGTTAGCCTGCAGCACGCTTAGACGGGATGTCATTATTTCCGTGCGAATTCAGGGTTACGTACTCTGTTAGGCTTATTGTCACCTCTCCCTCGTACGACACCCTGTTGAGGGAGACCACTTTGTCTACCTCTCGGACTTTTGTTTTTGTGTCCGTCTTGCGCCCATGCCTTCTTACGATCCATACCTAGTTTAGGCCTGAATCGTTGTTGGCTTTCTTTGGCGGTGCTGTGCGCACTATTGGCCTTTTCCGCTGCGCTTGGTCTTGCGCTTGTGGCTTCTCTTTCTAGCACTGGTGTTGCCGTGCTGGAAGCTGCAGGCTTCGCGGCAGTGCTGGTACTGGTCCCAATTGGATCAGTTACGGTGCTGCCGTGAGCTTTGGTGATGTCCTTTTGATGATCTTTCGGGCCCTGTTTATCCGTCTTATCAGCACTTTTTAATATGAGTTTAGTCTGTCCAAATCGGAACGAGACCATCCCCTTTAGCTCCACAAGTCTCCTCATGGAGCTGTCATTGATTGCAAAGACCATATGAGCGATGTCTCTCTCATTCGATCTTTGCAGAACTCTCCACGTTCTCGTGCTTAGTTCTCTGTTTTGGCCGTTTAATAAAGCCAGGATCCTTTCGCTAGCTACCCCGGTACTCTGCGGGAAGAACCCTCTGATGACATGTGGTTTAGAAAATTTTCCTCTCCCACAAGCATCACCTCTAACCCGCATTTCTCCTTAAGCTTCACGAAGGTTGTCTCCATCCACTTTGCAGTAATGGCGTCCGCACATACTATCATAAGCCATCCGGCTTTGAAAGTAGTACCGCGGAATGCTGGTTTGACCTCCTCGTCACGTTTTTCAATCGTGATGTCCATAATACTCTCTTGTATCAAACCCATTTGTTCGTTGGAGAGAGGATTACGATCGATGTCCACTGGTACAACCCCCAGTCTGACATAGCTCGTTATATTGCTATACGAGACTTTGTCGACGTTTGTCTTCCCAGTGCGACTTCGCTTCGCTTCGGATTGAGGCGGGTTATTATCCTCGGATCGCGTTCGCTTCACCTCGGGACCCTTGTTGACCATCGTTTGTTTCGCATAGATTCGGGCCTGCTCAATGGCGCTCCCCTTCTTCTGCGCGCGCCTAAATCTGCGCTGTTCCGATGGTGTGAATCTGACGTACTCAGACTCAGTCCGTGCCACATTGCCGACTGTCTTAGTTACGTCCTCTGTATCGGGATGTCTTTCATCCGATAATATGCTGTTGCATATGGTGCTAGATTCTGAAATAGAGTCACTGAGTTGAGACAAGTTCTCTTCAGGTTCCCCCATTTCAGAGTCGATGATTACAGACTCTATCCCATTGACAGATGTCGTGTCGTCATCGACAGGGTGTTCTAAACCATCCCTAGTTGATGATGCAATCTTAGAGGCATCATTCTCTATTTGTTTTTTTTTTGTTTTGGATCAATTTTGATTCCCACGAGTATTCGGGATATTGTGTCGCCCGTGGTCTACCCGTCTAACCACAGGAAGGCTATCTTAAAATCGGAGGTCGCCTGGTATCCGAAGTTTGCAAACTAACGACTAAGCACCCTCTTAGCCATGCATCTCTCGGCGCTTGCTACCTTTAGATTAGGGGTTTGTTGGGAAGTAGGACTTAGGAATTTGAGGGAGGGGATAGGGGGTAATTGGGGTGAAAGAGAAAGCGGAGAAGGGGGGCGGACGTGGAGTCCTGGTCAGTTCTTAGTTGACGCTCATCAGACGGCCTGTCCCTTACCAGAATAGCCCGACGACTCTTTACGCCGTAAGCCTCCGCACCGGCACCATCGAATTTGCGTTCCATGATGGTGCACACGTCAAGGTGACTGACCCCGCAAGGAGTTGGGAAGTTTACTTCCAGCGAAAAATCATCGAAAGACATTGCACAGCTAATACGCGAGGGGTGCTTCTGCAATAGTGAGGGACTTTAACTCGTCTAAAAAACTCCCAGGGGACTGACATTCGCCATCCCGAATGAGATTGCACCTAGTCGACGACTAATCGGTAATTTGTTTTTGAATTATTTAACTAATTTAAGAGATAAATCCGCCGTTTGTCGGATTTCTAAACTTTTTTTTTTGAAAACAATACCTGATTTCTTAGCCCTAGCTAACTCTTATAGATCAAGAGGTTTTATCCGTCCCATTATCATTATTTAAAAGTTCTGTTATTTCTGTGTTTACATAGTTGAGAAGCCTGCTTCTGTGCCTTTGAGCAACTTTCTGAACTTCATCTTCAACCTTTTCAACATTTAGATCTTTATGTTGAAATGGTTGAAGATCAAGTTAAGATAATAAAAAGTCCCTTTCTGTAGTTTACTAAATTTATTTTGCCAGACAGGAAATATTAACTACTTACTTTGGTATTGAAACAGAGTTTCGAAGTAAATAATGTATGTAAGTGCAGTCGGGCGATTTTTATACCAGAAAGCAGAAGCGTCTCAAAAATATATGTGCAACATTTCAAAGATCTAGTTTAATTGGCGAGGCTGCAGTCGGGCAATTTTTACATTCGAAAAGCAGAAACCCTTGAAAAAATTTTGTACAAAATTGTAAAATTCTAGCTTAATTAAGAAAGAAGTTGGAATAAGAAAACAGGCTGCGCGGGCCGACGATTCAGTCGGTTGATCTTTACTTTCAAAGTGCAGTAGCCATTGAAAAATATATGTAAGAAATTTCAAGGTTCCAGCTTGCTTAGGATCGGACGATTCTTGCCCTCTAAAAACCGAAGACCTTGTCTGTTCATGCATATTCATTTTCTAATACCAATAACATCGCAGTCGCGTCGCAACAATTAGAGATATCTCATGTGCTTGACATTGTGACTGTGCGTCGATTACGTAGGAAAAACCAAATGAATATCGCACTATTATGTTAAGTTGTTGAATACCCCTATTATACACATTTAATCACACCAAGATATCATGTGGATCTTATAGTAGTAGTAATTGTGATTTTATTTATTTATATTTAAATCTTACATAATTCACAATAATGTGCATTGGCAAATGCCGTCAGCCGGAAAAAGAGAGAAATTTAACATTAACCAAAGTTAAAACGTTTTTAAAATTTAATTTTAATGATATTTTTATAAAAGTTTCCACAAATATTATTCTTTTTAAAATGCTTCATCTACAATTTGTTGTCGATATTTTGTGGCTGCTTTTACATAGCTTGAAAGTACATTCCAATCTTGACCATTCAAGCACAGAACAACTTCGTCTTCCGTTAGTGTAGATTTACCCCAATGAGCTCTTCTGATACTTCTCATGATAGGACAAACTCCAATGAAATGCTGGACATCTTCTTTCACGTTTAGATTGCATAAAGTGCGTTCTGGGTTTATTTCCGATCTATGGGGCATATAATTTAAACGAAGAAGTTCCCCTCTGACCTTAAAAATTGACGAAATCATATCTATACTATTTTTTTGGTCAGGGAAATAGTTTTGCGATCATGGTTGAGTATTCGATACGTACATCTCCTTTCACTCTGCTGCGCTTTGGACGGAGTGTAGGTCCGGTAAGCTTCATCAATATTCCTCAACAGCTCCTGTACATATCCTTTCTCTGTTATCGGGACATTATGTTCTGCACTCAATCCGGACCATTCTTCGAAAAATTGAAGCTGTCCACGCACTGCATGTTTTGCCACTATATGCGGCAGGCGGTGGCTGGGAAGCGCCATTGCTTTCTATATGCACTCCATATGCAACTGAATTGTAAAGATGTATAGAGGTGGCAGTCCTGTTTCTAAATGCAACATATAATTTGGAGTGTTTTCTGGAAGCTCAAAGATTTTCTTTATAAAGTATCTTAACAGCTTTTCTACTTCGTCATACCGATAGATACCCCAAACTTGTGCAGCATAACACATAAAAGATCGAACTGCATCCTCAAAAACTTTAAATTTCATACTCGATGGAATGTTTTTTTTTCCGAGTATCCCCTTCCAATTGCAGTTGATTGCTCTCTTCGCTTCTTTTAATTGTTCGTTAAGGTGGTACTTGAAAGACATTGTAGGCGTTAAGGTTACCCCAAGATACTTATAGGTCTTAACAATCTGAACTTCCTCATTTTGCCAAAACCATTTTTTTTCCTGTCTTGAGTACCTCCCAGGTCCATTTCGAATAATCATTATTTTGGATTTATCAACGTTGTATTTGAGATTCCACATTGTGCAGTATTTTTTCAGTTTATTCATCATCATTTGCATCATCTTTGGGGTCTCCGCCAGAATGACTGTATCATCCGCATAAAGTAGAAGCTTTATATGAATTCCTTCAATATGTGGATCTTATATGAGCCAAAATTCCATTACAATTTGTCTTTTCAATTGTGTGACGATGGCAATTAATGTTGTTTTTATTTATTCGTGCCATCGAATATGGTTACCATTCTTTATAATAGTACTTCCTTTTTTTTACATTTTCGGTATTCGGAGGAGCGACAAAAATGTACACAAACTCACCTGATGGTAAAACATCTGAAAAAAATTGTGAAAATTGTATATAAGTATGACAATTTTCACAATTTAATTATACCCTATTCTAAGGGTATATTAATTTTGACGCATAGTTTGTAACATACCTTAATATAGCCCGTAGACTCCTAAAAGTTACTATATTTATGATCAGCATCGATAGTAATGTCGATCTAGCCATGTCCGTCCGTCCGTCCGTCCGTCTGTCGGCAAAAATTAGGCCTTTAAACTGGACCTAGAGAGCTGAAATTTTAACCATATACTCTCTAGGGTCCCGAAATGATCAAGTTTACGAATTTTTGAAATCCGCCCACAGACACGCCCACAAACTCAAAAAAACAAAATTTTGGAAAAAATCGAATTTTGAGCTAGAAAGCTGAAATTTTTTATATATGATCTATGACTCCTAAAACTGCTCGGGATAAAAAATTTTCAAAATCCGCCCACTGCCACGCCCACAAATAAATAAAATAATTTTTTTATACCCTATTCTAAGGGTACCTATATTAATTTTTGAAAATCCAAAGTTTGAGCTAGGGAGCTAAAATTTATAATATATACTTTCTATGGGCCCTTTATGCTCATGTGTAAATATTTTCAAAATCCGCCCACTGACACGCCCACAATTATTTTTTTTTTTTTTGAAAATTCAAAGTTTGAGCTAGGCAATGGTGCGATGGTAGTGTATTTACTAAAGTGATTGGCAGGTCGTGCGTTCGAATCCCGACCAGGGCCATGATTTTTATAAATTGAATACACACAACAAAAACAGATCTCCCTAAAGCAATTTAGGCGCCACCTGTTGAGAAAAAAAAAATCCCATCGCACCAAACTTCTTTCCTATCCTTCTATTCTTTCATACAGTAAGTAGCACCCAGAAATAGGCAATGAATCATTTGCTGGCAGCTACTTACAGCAACAAACAAAATGCCTGCGCTGTGGTTTCCACTATAAGGGTACTGTGTATGTGTACTACAGAAAAAAGAAATCCCTTTAGCGCACGCAAATTATAAAAAATTCTCACGTGTTAATTTTTTTTAAATCCGCCTACTGACACGCCCACAATTAAATAAAACAATTTTATTGAAACACCCAAGTTTGAGCTAGGGAGCGTCTTTTTTAAAAAATCCTTTAAATGTTATATAACAAAATATGTAGAACGTTCTTAACAATTCAACCATACTTAGACTTTTGTCACGCCCACTTATGAGGGATAGGAATAAGAATAGGGTATCCAACAGTTCGCCCAAGCGGACTGTAGCCCGTCCCTATGTTTTTTTTTATCATTTTGGAAACAATTATCTCTTTTATCACTTAAACTGTTATTTTTAACATTTTGTTAATTTCTAACACCACAGTCAGTCGTAAATAAACCTATACCCTATTCTAAGGGTATATTAATTTTGACGCATAGTTTGTAACATACCTTAATATTGCCCGCAGACCCCTAAAAGTTACTATATTTATGATCAGCATCGATAGTAATGTCGATCTAGCCATGTCCGTCCGTCCGTCTGTCGGCAAAAATTAGGCCTTTAAACTGGGCCTAGAGAGCTGAAATTTTAACCATATACTCTCTAGGGTCCCGAAATAATCAATTTTAAGAATTTTTGAAATCCGCCCACAGACACGCCCACAAACTCAAAAAAAAAAACAAAATTTTCGAAAAAATCGAATTTTGATCTAGAAAGCTGAAATTTTTTATATATGATCTTGGACTCCTAAAACTGCTCGTGATATAAAATTTCAAAAATCCGCCCACAATTAAATAAAACAATTTTTGTGAAAAACAAAGTTTGAGCTAGGGAGCTGAAATTTATATATGAGCTGAATAATATATACTCTCTAGGGGCCCTTTATGCTTATGCGTAAATTTTGTTTAAATCCGCTTACTGACACGCCCACAATTAAATAAACAACTTTATTGAATAACCAAAGTTTGAGCTACGGAGCGTTTTTATTTACAAAAGCTTCGTTTTTTTTCGATAAAATCCTTTAAATGTTATATAAGATAATATGTAGAGCGTTCTTAACAATTCAACCATGCTAAGACTTTTGTCACGCCCACTTATGAGGGATATGAATAAGAATAGGGTATCCAACAGTTTGCCCAAGCGGACTGTAGCCCGTCCCTATGTTTTTCTTTTAAATCAATCCAGACAGAATAAAGAACACACCCACAAAATGTCGTCACTATCTGTCGAGTGGTTCGTGAGTCTATAAAGGACACACACAAATAACGAGTCATTTTTACATAAATAGATTTAAAAATAAAGAGTTAAAAGCTTGAAAACGTTATTTATTACAAAGCAGCACAAAACGTGTTGAACTAGATAAGCCTGATTTAGTCTTTACGTGTTAGCGGCTTTCTAGGGTAGATTATCTAGGATATTCGGGATAGGTGAATTCTTTAATTAACTGGAAGTAGCTGCTCTCAAGAGGCGAGGCTAGGTTAGGAGAATCATTGGCATCGTATGGAATTTTCATTCAGAAGCCAAAAGGCCCTTTGCAGGAAGGTATCCTTATAGTTCGTCACAAGGCACGCGTCTAACAATACCAATCGCATGAGTCTTTGAAGATCGACTAGGGATATCTATTCTTTTCCAGGTAGGTCTTCAAAGCTGTCGACGAATAAACAGATTATATTTCTTGAACTCCAGCAGCTCGTACAAGACCCATTGGTAAGGTTGGTAAAAGTTTCCGCTTAGATTCCGCATGAGCACCGGGAAGTAGGTTCTACCCGAGTATTTTTGTGTCTTTGATAGTTTTATGTCGATTTGCGGTCAATGACAAATCCGCTATCGTTATGTCAATTATCCGGATGCATATTTATTGTTACACTGTCAATGAAGCTCTTAGCAATGTAGAAACATGTTATTAGCTTCTTTTCAGCTAGTAGCATGCCCAATTCAGTTCAGGAATTCAACAAAACACAGACTTCTTCTGGTTTGGTGTTGCTTGAAGGTCTTCGAAAATTCGTTGCTACGATGATTTGAGCTACCTTCTTTACCGCATTCATATTTCAGTAGCAAATAGTAATTCATAAAACTGTGTTCGGTTCTGTAATTATCGCATCGTTATATCACATGAACGATGTGAACTGAAACAAAATTTCATTATGTCACATTTCCGTGTTCTGTAACTATGCGATGCGAAGACTATACCACATGGAACATTGTGAAATGAAACCCCTGGAAAAATGTGATAAATCGGTGTTCTGTAACTTTCGAATGCGATAGATTATTCACTTCAACTGTCAAAATTTATCACATCAATTGGCTTGCGAGAAAGGGATATTGAACAATTTTAAACGGATAGTGGACAGCGAACATTTTTGATTTTTTATTTAACAAATTATACAGTTCGTTGATCAAGTTCAACGTTTAAAAAAATGCAAAAGAAATAAAAAATAACTTATAAAAACAGTCCGAATTAGTGGAGAAGAATGTAGGTATCTACATTCTGTCGAAAGAATTCAGCAAACACTTAAAAAAGATGCATTTTGAACATTCTTGGAATTGTGTTGCTACAAAAATAAACAGCTTGGTACATCCAACAAGAGAGAGCAAAAGGTGCTTGTTTTTAAAAAAAAAAATTATTTCATTTGTTTTTTTCATAGACAGACAAAATAAATGCAAAATATTAACTTCATTAAATTCATCAACATAATGTTGTCTTAAATCAGCGTTAGAGTCTAGCAGAACGAGCGATCTCGTATTTTTGAAAATTCAACAGAAACACGTAATTTTCCGATAATCCGCTTAAAAGTCGCGCTACACCACTCCTATCCCAACAACATGTAAATATGTACACACTGAATTTCCTCGCCAAACTACCCTTCCATGTCCAGTATTTTGACAATTCTTCCAATTTCCCATGATACGAGGGCGGGTCAATAAGTCCGTGACTTTTTGAATTTCTGACCTCTTTACTGAAACGGCAACACTGCTCCTGTCAACAGGCATCTGTCAGTTGACTCCTGTCAAAATTTAAACTTGCTGCGTCAGTTAGTTTGTGTTTGACAGCTATTTTTATCAGACTACTCACTAATTTGAGGATAAAATGGAAAAAAGTGAATTTCGTGTGCTTATTAAGCATTATTTCTTGCGGAAAAAAACCATTACCGAGACCAAGGCTAAGCTTGAAAAATACTATGGGGACTCTGCACCATCGATTTCAATGGTAAAAAAGTGGTTTACTGAATTTCGTTGTGGCCGTACAAGCACTGAAGATGCCGAACGTCCTGGACGCCCAGTTGAGGTCTCTACACCCGAAACAATCGAAAAAATTCACGATATGGTCTTGGCCGACCGAAGATTGAAAGTGCGAGAGATTGTGGAAGCCGTAGGGATCTCGCATGGCTCAGTGGTTTCAATTTTGAATGATCACTTGGGCATGAGAAAGCTTTCCGCAAGATGGGTGCCGCGTTTGCTCACAGTCGACCACAAACGCAATCGTGTAACAACTTCACAGGAAGGTTTGGCGTTGTTTAATCGCAATATGGAGGAGTTTTTGCCCCGTTTTGTAACCGTGGACGAAACATGGATCCATCACAACACACCAGAGACCAAACAACAGTCAAAACAGTGGGTTTCTAAGGGTGAATCGGCGCCAAAGAAGGCCAAGGTGGGTTTGTCAGCCAATAAAGTTATGGCGACTGTTTTTTGGGATGCACGCGGTATAATCCACATTGACTACCTTCAAAAGGGAAGAACAATCAATGGGGAATATTATGCCAACTTATTGGACCGATTTAATGACGATTTGAAAAAAAAACCGACCTCATTTGGCCAAGAAAAAAGTTCTTTCCCACCAAGACAATGCAAGGGTGCACACATGTGCAGTTGCCATGGCAAAAAGCCATGAATTGGGCTATTAATGCTCCCTCATCCACCCTATTCCCCAGATTTGGCTCCGAGCGACTACTTCTTGTTCCCAAACCTGAAGAAATGGCTTGGTGGAAAAAGATTTGACTCCAATGATGAAGTCATCTCGCAAATAAAGGCCTATTTTGAGGACCTCGACAAATCATTTTTTTTTGAAGGGATAAAAAAATTGGAGAAGCGTTGGACAAAGTTTATAGAGCTCAAGGGAGACTACGTTGAAAAATAAAATCATTTTTTTATCAAAAAATCTGTGTTTTATTCCAAAAGTCACGGACTTATTGACCCGCCCTCGTATTAAAAGTTACCGAGGTATATTTTATCGCATAGAGTTACAGAACACCAATTCTTTCCACATGCGATAAACGGTGAAATTTAGTGTTCCAAAGTTTCAATGTAACTCTTCGCATCGAAACGCATGAGTTACAGAACATGGGCACTGGTTCAAAATCCGGACTACTATTGGCACCCGGCTAATCTTAGCAAATATCTGTCTCCACATCATCTTATGGATATTTTTTGTAAACGTGACGAGAACGTAAAGGCCATACAAAGAATGGTTTTGCAACTAACTGAGCAACAACATATCCAAAATCAATTAGTATGGCATACTCACTCACTCACTGCGGAAGACGAGTGGAGTGGGCAAAGCAAACGTGCCGCCCAACAATTGAGAGGAGTCACAAAAATAATTGAAATTTAGAGCCTCTTTGTACACAGATTGCTGATAGACAGTCTTACTTAAAGTATGTATACATATAGATCCGCTAAGCTCCCGAATTTAGGAATCATACCACGTACCATTTTCGTCTACACTTATTCAATTCAATTTAATACTTATTGTATGCAGATTATAGTATGCTCTTTAAATTTAAATTGATTGAAGAATCATACATCGTTGTCAATGATATGTTTATGTATTTTCGAATTAATGTATACAAATAACTTTATCAGAGTAAAAGTTTGTGGAATGTGTTCACGACACATGAATAAGACAAGATGAATAATAACGGTGTAGGAGGTTGTGTAAGGAGGCGAATGTAGATCCTAAAAGAGATTTTACATATTTTAAAAAAAATAAATGAATAAAAAAACGCTGAGTAGTGATTTAAATGCCCTCAACATCCATGCGAAATCAAGAGTTAGGGAAGATATAAGACTTGTCATAATGCGACTAAACTAAATGAAATATAAACAAATTTTACCTCTGAAACTTATTATAGTGCATGGGGCTTGAGTTTATGAAGAATGCTAAATATTAAATAGAATTATATAGATGTTGTTTCTGTTAAAAAGTTTGTTTAAATATTCTAATTAAAAAGTTTAGTATTTTTAGTAACATACTAACGATTGCATGAACCCAAGCTCAAAATTGTCTTGTACTAAAAAGACTAACGACTGCCATCTACCAGATAAGTTGTGTGTTCTCTATAAGTGTGAGTAATTAACAACACGTGTCTTATTGCCTTGTTGCCTAATAAAAACATTCTAAAAATTTGTTTCAGACAAATATAGTTTTTCAGACATATAGTTTTTATGCCGAGCCTGACTATTTTTTTATTTTTTCTTGATAATAAAATACACAAAATTGCTTAAAAATAATAAAAATTAAAATTAAGAAATATTAGTTTTTCCCTTTTTATCGTTTTCTCATCTGCTATCGGTGGCGCTAAGAAAACTAGGAGTTTTTGAAAAATCGAAGTAAAGACGATCATGGACAATGGACATGAATGAGGAAGTAAATTCAAGAATAAGATGCCCCATTGGAGTCACCGGAGAGTTCGCAATCTAAGTCGGTCACCAGGGAAGGCTCCTAAGTCACTTGATATTTATAACAGTCCTTGAATATCTGCTCGAAGGAAAAGTGAAGGACTCCAAATTGCATCAGTTATTCTTTGCCGACAACAAGCACTAGAAGTATGGGGGGACGTTTTGGAGGGGAATGGGTATCGTAGTAGACCGAAAAAACAGAATACATGTGCTGCATATTCTCTGAACCACTCCTTCCTATTTCAAATGGAAAAGTGATTTCCAAGTGCGAACAATTCAAATATCTGTGATCTGTGATCAAAATCTTTGTGATGATGCCATTAAGCACCGCATAAGCGTGGGATGGATGAAGAAGCGGGAAAACTCAGCCATCTTCTCTGACCGAAAAAGGTCCCCTTAGCTGAAAGGAAGGTAGATGTGCGCCTGGCGCTCACCTACGGTGCACAATGTTGAACAGCGTACAAAAAGTATAAGGGCAAATTAATGGCAGCTGAGATGAAGATGCTTTGCATCACAGCTGAAGTAATAAAGCTTGATTAAATAAGAAGTTCCAAGTTCTGAGGACATCGTCACCTCAAAGAACCTCGAAGAAAATTAAACGCGACCGGCTCAGTTAGTACTATCATGTTCAAAGCAGAGATTATACGAATTCCGTAAGAAATGTATTATTAATAAACGCAAAAGAGAGAAGCAGTCCTTAAAACTCCTAGATCACACAAGTGCAAAAACATGCATATGTGCACTGATATGGAAAAGTTGTCTTACCTTAAGTCCAGATCATAACCTCGTTATTAAAGAGGAAGAAGAGGAAGGTCGTTTTCTCACCCTAAATTATTACAAAACCATAACTGATTTATGTAAAAACAAGCAGACCCCTTCCGTCTTCACTCTGGAAACAAAAAACAAAAATGCAGTTATTAGGTACTTCTGCTGAACTTTGAATAAACAACGTTTGCATTTGTTTCTTCCTACTCACAGCGTTTTTAAATTGTGGTGTGAACTAACTCTGGAGCAAGCCACGTACAACTCGCTTTTGGATATACAGTCACTCCTTAGTCCACCTCCCCCTCAGCCATGTTTGACCATGAATATTAATATAATGACTCCCTGCACAGCACATAGCAGACGATTCAAAACTGCATTTACATGCCAAAAATTAGACGAAGCTAAAGTATCCAGAAATATACTTAGTCACACAAAAATATTAACCTTAAAAATCTGTAGACCTATGGACACCTAAATTATATCAAAATACCTCCAGAGGAATGTTAACTAAACCTTTTTCAGCAAATATTTTTGCAGCAACGCATTTTTACACCACACCCTTTGCTGTCGTCCGCTCGTAATAATAAGCAATGGCACATACAACATAATCTAATTAAAAAATTCCCAGAAGCGAAAATACTCGACATCTCAGATCTCACTTTGTCAAAAAAATGAATGTTTTCATTTGATTGTGACCAGTTAGTTTCTTGATTTAATTTTACGATATTTTTTAAATCCTTCGACAATGTGGGAAAAACCAAACGCAATATGCAAGAAGGCTATACTATGTTTATGTTGTAAAAATAAAATTGGGATTAAGTAGATAAATTCAATTTTTATGTTGAATTTACCAGATAGCTGCTTAAAAGGTAATAAAACAACAAAATTTTTTTTCGGAATAAATTAATTGGGGTTTAATTAAGATTATAGCAATAGTTTTTAATACTGTCTACTACGTCCTGATCAATGTACCACTTCAGAAGCGTGCTATGAAAAGATTTATATAGGTCTTCCAAGTAATTTAGTGAAATTTCGGACAAAGCTTGTTTTATGGCCTTAATTACTTCTTCTAGGTTCTAGATGGAGCAGAAATGTAATTGATAGCTTGAAACACACAGGTGAGTGATGGTTTCAGTTTATTTATTATATTGAAAGTCAAAAAACAAAAAGTTTGCACTTTTACTTTTCCTCACTTTAGAGGCCGGTTTTTTCAAAATCCCATCTTGAGCATAAATCGAACCACCATGCCAAATTTTCAATTTTCATCTCTAATGGTCAAAGCTTGGCTGTAATTATTCGATTTTGTTTTACTTGTTTTTATATCTTTTACTTAACGGGTTCCCGACTCGTGAAGAGGCAACTCTTTCTTATTCTTCCCTCCCTTTCCTTATGTCTTCAAGACATGGAAGTAGTCACAAGCACAACATGTCGAATACATTGGTTCGGCATTGAGCAAATAGTAAATGGTTCAGCGAAGAGGATTTCCGACTCTCAGCCCCCATAAGAAACGGGAGGGAAGAATAAGAAAGAGTTACCTCTGTTTAAAAGACCATACTATCGCGGTCGCCAGCGTGCTTGGTCTGGACAACTTAAAGCAGCCTGCTCGGTATCGCGAAGGATAGAAGGGTGCTGTGTTTCAGGCAGAGACTTCACGAGTCGGGAACCCGTTAAGAAAGTATACTATAACAACGGTGCAGGAATCCGGTGGTATAGTTCAGAATAGCTATTCCCAATGTGTAGTTTGTAATACCTCTTCCGAACTATCCCAAACGTGTAAAGATAGGTCAGCATCTCGTATCATTATCTTCCTACTACGACTCAGTGGACCCCTTATGTTAAAATCGGGGAGGGTTTTTAGCAATCCATCTCTAAAATCGACGACTGAAACTCATAAACATATTCGCGCAAATTTATAGTTGGACAAAGTATAATTAAAAACGATAAAGTTCAAATTAGTTTTTTGATATTTTTAGTTGACAACACCTCGTTATAAAGTTAAACTCCCCGAAAAATGGAACGTGAAGTTTGATCATCACAAGAACTTGGATCCCTTTCTTTCTTCTCTGTCTACCTGTTCGTACCTTCGCAAAAGCATTTACATATCGATCTACACATTTCAATGCGTTGTTTATGATTTTTGTCCTTGGTTATGGATCTTGGATGATTTAATTTGTATTCTCTTTCTCCGAACTGTTACTTGTGTTTGACCGAAATGTCCTAAAGCGTCATTGTAAAATGATTGCATAAATGAACCAAGGTTAGAGCATGCTTTTTAGTTTAAAGTTGCTCCTTTAGGCAAAACTCTTTGCGAGGTTGACTATGAATTTGCGCCATTCTCAGCAGATACATAAATACGTACAAGTACCGTTGTATTCAAATAAATTGCCTGTTTGTACTGCAAACATGTAATGGTTTTTTACACTTTGTATATTTCAATGTTGCTCAGAAAAAAATTGTTAGGACGTCTTATATTGGATATGAAAAAAATAGAGTTGAATGAAAGACAAAGTAACATGCCCCAATTTCACTAGCTTCTAGTTTTACTCAAATCGGTCCTTGAAACCTCAAATGCATGTTGACCCTGTCAAGGTAAAGCGCTTATTGTTCCCACACAATTTGTGCTTAGCTGACCATTTGACAGTACTCGCACAGAACAACTCCATTCAAATGCAAAACAAACCCGCGAGATATATATTTTATTATTTTACAGTAAGCAAACAAAGAAAAAACGCAATAAAATGTATCTACAACATATCTCATCGAAATTCAAACTAGAACCCAAACACAGAACCTCCACGAGAAAGCGTACTTATACAATGGACACCGTTGCTCGCTACATACATTCAGACACCACTTGTATGTTGCACACCTCTTTCAAGGCAATCCTCTGCAAGATGTTTTTTAGCAGAACACTTTGGTCTCGTCCAGTCGTGACAGCGCTATGCACTGATATTGCTCTAGTTTTGTCACAGTTTCGACACGAAACTGAATTCCGTTTTGCTGCACATGTGTGTGCCCCTTAACTGTGCCAAAACCAAAACAACTCTCGTTAGACTGAAGTCGTTAACAGTAGTTCACGATTTGGCCAAATGTAGTTGGGAGATTTCACTATGACTAACAGAGCACTGTGAAAAAAGCAAGCGTCATATCTCGGCGCTTGAATCGAACGAAGAATTTAGGTTATGTTAATCACCTGTCATGTTCAATTGATTCTCTTCTCGAACGGTAGCGGGGTTCCGGATTTGTTCGGACGCGATTTTTAATAATTTTTCTTGTTGTGCTTTGTCCCATCGAATGCGTACGTATGTGAATGGAAAACGATATAGAGTTCAGGTGTCCAACTTAGGGTAATAATAGCTTTGTGTGCTTCATAAGTTTAGATAGTTTTGTATGAATTCATATTCGGCTTATACCGTTGGGTAATATTTTGGAATTTAACTTTAGTTGAATGGTATACTCTTGCTTTGTGAATTTTGATACGTTATTGGACCAAACGCGTCGGTTTTTGAAGCCTACAATTGAAAGTGAAGTTGAGTTGCGACTGACTGACTTAATAATTATTTTTCGGTTGTGGAATAATAATAATTGATCTGCGCCTGAAGTGGGAGTGCATGTTCGGGTAAAAGTTGGGCGTTACGTAAGACAAATTTTGATTGCCAGCATGACATGTGAAAGAGCTTCAATGAGAATAACTCGTAAGTGCATGGGGATTTTGAATATCGTTAAATGTAACTATTGAATAATATCCGCTATGGATTGATCGCGTTAGATAATCCACAGTTTATGGTTTGAAATAATTAAAATTGCTGATGTCACAGCTGATGTTTTAGGACCTGTATCCGACGGTTTTTGTAACAACAGAAGTATTTGCAGACATTATCCAAGATTTTTTATGAGTGCACCCTATAGAAACAAAACGGTCAATTTATTAACTGAAAAATGTGCTAAATGGAAAGTTGGTAAAATCAGCGAAATTTGACATGTTAACGAAATGTTTTTGTAGTGACCACTGCGAGGCCCTAAAGAAGCAAGTTTTGTATGCGCTGAAAAGTTAGTAAAAGGGTTCTTCTGAAACAGAAACAGTTTGAAGGGGTCCAAGTTGTTTTGGAAATGACTTTTTTCAGAGAAAAATGTTTGAACACCATAATCCACACAATCACATGCAGGTGTATGGCCTTTACGTATAAACGTTTTTACAACAACCATTCTCATGGGGTACATGGGTAACAGTTTGCATACATATTCCTTTGATTCTTCGATTAAAAGTTTCAATTCAAGACTACAAATTTTACGTTCGCAATGACGATTAACATTACTCTTTGAAAGTTAAATGTGTTTAACGACTGTTTATCCTATAAACAAGTTTGCAAAGATGGTAGCACGAGTACCAACCGCCCAAAAGCGTCTAATAATGCTTTCTTTCTTTTTACCACTTTAAAGGATGTACTACTTTTTTTACTTTACGGGCTCCCGACCCGCGAAGAGTCTCTGCCTAAGACACTGCAGCCCTCCATCGTCTGTGATCCCGGGCACGTTGCTTCCACTTGTCCAGACCAAGCGCTCTGGCATCCGCGGTGGCTTGGTCTTTAAAACGGAGGTTCGGTCGTCCTTGCCCCTTTCGAACGTGGGGATCACCTTGGCTGGAACATTATTGTCCATTTGCTCAATGTGGCCGAACCAAAATAGTCGACATGATTTGGTTTTTTTGACTACGCCCACAGCTTGGTACAGCTCATTAAGTTCGTGATTGTCTCTTCTCCTCCATTCGCCCTCCTCGCACATAGGACCAAATGTGCGACGGAGTATTTTTCTTTCAAAAGAACCCAATACTAGCTCCCCTTTTCTACTTATCGTCCAGCACTCGGCTTTATAAAGCAGGACTGGCAGGATTATGGTTCGATAGAGCATGCATTTTGTAATAGCATTTATTCTGTCAATCTGACTGAAGGTTTCTTAACCAGTGCCCGTGTTCTGTAATTATCTCATCGTTATATTTATCACATGAACAATGTGAATTGAAACAAAATTTCATTATATCACATTTCCGTGTTCTGTAACTATGCGGTGCGAAAACTATACCACATGGAACATTGTGAAATGAAACCCCTGGAAATATGTGATAAATCGGTGTTCTGTAATTTTGGAATGCGATAAATTATTCACTTCAACTGTCAAAATTTATCACATTTAAATTGGCTTGCGAGAAAGGGATATTGGACAATTTTAAACGGATAGTGGACAGTGGACAGTGAACATTTTTGATTTTTTATTTAACAAAATACAGTTCGTTGATCAAGTTCAACGTTTAAAAAAATGCAAAAGAAATAAAAAATAACTAATAAAAACAGTCAGAATTAGTGGAGAAGAATATAGGTATCTACATTCTGTCGAAAGAATTCAGCAAGCACTTAAATAAGATGCATTTTGAACATTCTTGGAACTGTGTTGCTACAAAAATAAACAGCTTGGTACATCCAACAAGAGAGAGCAAAAGGTTCTTGTTTTTTTTTTTAAAAAATATTTCATTTATTTTTTTCATAGACATACAAAATAAATGCAAAATTTTAACTTCATTAAATTCATCAACAATATGTTGTTATCAGCGTTAGGATCAGATTAATTTCAAAAAATCTCGTCGGAGGCTACCGGAACGAGCGATCATCGTATTTTTTAAATTCAACAGGAACACGTGTAATTTTCCGATAAAGCGCTAAAAAGTGGCGCTACACCACTCCTATCCCAACAACATGTAAATACACACTGAATTTCCTCGCCAAACTACCCTTCGATTTCCAGTATTTTGCCAATTTCCCATGATATTAAAAGTTACCAAGGTATATTTTATCGCATAGAATTACAGAACACCAATTCTTTCCACATGCGATAAACGGTGGAATTTTGTGTTCCAAAGTTTTCGATGCGAAGAGTTATCGCATGAGTTACTGAACATGGGCACAGGCCGTAAACGACTTGTAATTGAATATTGAAAATTTGATTTGATTTATATAAATAAAGTCTATTCTACTCTAAGCCTCTAACAAGCCTTTCTATTGGATTATTTGGTTCCCGAATATAAGTTTATTTGTTTGTTTACGAAGAAGCATTTTTAAGACTGCCATGGGCATTGATCACACTATGGTCTTTGTTATGCAATCGCTGTACAAAGAAAAAATAATTTTATATTCAAATATCGCCCATTCCTAATCAGTTTCGACAGCAACTTTATCTCCGATACCTTCATAAATGCATCCTCGAGGTATAATAATTACCGTCCCCCCCGTTGTCTTCTTTTGCGTCTCTCCGCCAGCGGTCCGAAGTTGATTTCCATTCGTTTTTTCGCTAACGCTAGGCTTTTGTGAAATCACCATAAACACAACAATGTAATTGGTCGTCAATTGAAGATGATTGCGAGGCATTATCCCACCGTAAATGCAGTTCTAATGCCCAATCAAGGTTTAGCATCAACTTTGTTTGTTTAACTCGCTTGCTCGCACAGATTTCCTTGCATTTCGAATTGGAACGCAAGCAGCATAAGAAGTGCATTTTACTTCGCTATTCTTTGGCAACAACAATGAAATACTATTTACTTATCCGTGTTGGATCGAAGGAATGCAGACCGGATTCATGAAGTGTTTTTGACATGAACATGACATGAATTGCAAAATTAATCTTACTTTTGTTCTTTGTTTCGACGATGACAGTGTGTCACCGTTTATAAGATTGAAATCAATTTGAAATACGGTTTTCGTAATTAAGTTGAATTGGCATTGAATCACGAAAAACTTGGGGTAATTGGTCTATGCCCATCTATTAAGGATGAAGGAAGGAATGAAATATTTAATTATGTGCGTGCGCGTAAGTATGTTGTATCAACTTTTACTTTTTTTTTTGAAAAGATTTAAAAAAGAGAACGAAAGGTCAGATCGTCGACAAGTAATACCATAGACATTTAAGAAGTGAATGGTATCGGTGTGTTGTTAGAGAAGACCTAGGTTGATTTTTGACACCTCTGCTACTGAAATGATTGACGATGCTATGTGTTTGACGGCGTGTTGCGTCATAAACACTATTTGTCTGTGGGCCGGTGTTTTTTAGAGCAATGTGTTGCCCGTGCTTAGTAACTGTAAACTGAGTTCAATATTCATTAGTTTCTTCACCGTAGTGGTTGACCTAGGCCTTAATTTTTAGAAAATAGCCACGGGATTGTGAGTTCATCTCAAAAGAAGTGTGTCCAAATCATCTTATATTTGCTTTTGTTACTTAAGAGCGGATTTCAAATTGCTAGACAGTGTTGAATTTCTACGAAGTTTCGAATCAATATTTAAAATAGGAAATCGAAAAGTATCGCTTTTAGGAAAGCAAAGCAACTGGCTGCTTGCTTGATTTGAAGGAGCCTAGTGACTGACCAGGCATTAAGTAGAGAAAGTGATGGGGGTGAGTGTCCGAAAACTGAACGATCCTAAGTCTTGCAAGAACCATCAAGGTATGCCCTTTCTTATTTTCGTATATAAGATCATATCCAACGCTTTCATCCCGGCAGCTCCAGACGAGACCAAACCTTCACGCTAAGATAAATCCAAAAAATACAAGCGAATTTAAATTCGAAATTTCTAATAGAGATCTGCATGGCGATGAACGAATTCGGAATCCCAGTGGAACTGATCCAGCCGTGTCGCGTGACGCTGAAAAACACGCGGTGTAATGAGCAATTTGGAAGTAGCTCTGTCGAATTATACCAAACTTTTAAAAGACTTCAGGAAGCAGACGCGCTTTAATGTGACTTTCGAAGTGCAATCTAGAAAAAGCTCTTGTGAATTATACCAAACTTGCCCCAGATTTCGGAAAGGAGATGCGATCAATTTGGATCTGGAGCAGACAGTTCACAGAGCAGGTGTCAACATGGAAGGCAGTATCTTCAATAGATCTGTCCACCTACTGGGGTACGAGAAGGACATCGACATCATTGGCCGTTTGCTGGGTTTCTTGATAGAGGCTTTTACGGCGATGGAAGAACAAGCTAAATTTGTTAGCATCAAAGCTAACGAGGATAAGACCAAGTACAAGATATTTATAAACAAACAAACATTCGTCGAACGCGTAGAAAAAACAACACTGTTGTTATCGATAATTTGGCGGTAGTTAAAGGAGTACATTTACCACGGAGTAAACATATACTGAATGGTCTACCGATCCTTAAACCTGTCAGTTCTACTTAATGGTGCTGATTGCTGCGCGCGATAGGCAGGAAATGCGAGCTGATATAAAGCCCTTTGAATTGAATATTATAAAAAATTTATTTGTCTAATACATATTTGGTTCGTGTAAGAGGAGAGCAAATGGAGAACAAGATACAACCGCGTACTTAGAAAAGTTGTCCAAGATGTGGATAAAGGCCAAAACACAGAAATATGTCGATTACACTCCCGATACGATAAGGAAGACTAAGTTTTTGCTTTAAATGCCAAGCCATAGCAGATGCCAAAGCACTTAGTCTGGACAACTGCAGAGTCAGACTCGATGATACTTCATTGTACTACCAGGCAGAAATTCTTATTTTGGTGATGATGTTGGAGAAACTACGTTTCCTGCGTTTTTCTCTGTTATTGGGTGGGAATATTGTTGGTTACCATGGCAATTGAAAAAAGAGGCAGGCCCGAAAACTCCTGGATCCCAGCATTTGATTGACCTAAGTTATGAAGTAGCAATAATAATCCATAACTTAATGATAGGGATAGGCTACTCAGTCACAACCTCAAGGCAACCTTTCCGGAACGAAAGAACTGAGAGCAAAACAAGCCTGCATTTGTTAAAGATTCACTCATAGGGTACACTGATGGATCCAAAACAGATGAAGGACTTGGGGCAGGAGCGACAACTAAGACTTCTCTTTACGCAAGTATGGAGAAAAGTAGCTCGGGTTTTCAAGCCGAAATAGTGTAATAGAATTTTGCATCAGGGAGAATTTAGACAAAAAACCACCATCAAATTCATCAACGTAAACTAGCACAACTAAAGTGCACTTTATCTGAATGTCATTCCAGTGGCTTTGACGGCAATGAAATAGCAGACGAACTAGCCCGAAAAGGATCTGCTACATCATTTATGATGCTATGACCATTCCGTGGTGTGCCTATGATCTCTGCATCAATATATGGTTAAAAAAAGTGCACTTCATAACTGGAAAGAAATGGAAAGTAACAGACGGGCCAAGAAATTTCCACCAAACCCTTCTGCTAAAAGATCCAATCAACGCCTACAACTGACCGAAGGGCAGAAACATATACAGTTGCCGGATTCTTGACGGCATAATGTAGAGTCAAAAACCACCTTCCTGCCATGCGACTAGCTGAAGACAATATTTGTCGAATATGTAACGAAGTGGAAGAAACAGCATAGCATATCCTTTGCCACTTTAATTGCCTAGCAAGATCACGTCTATGTCTTTTAAGAAAAAAATAATCCCTGACCTAACTTTTAATTTATAACATAGGAGAAACTGCTTCGGGGTAAATAAACCTTTGCTCTTGAAATTAAACTCGATTTTGAAATATTCGATAGGTGGTCATCCCAAGCTACCCCCGAGTTCACTGTAACACCAAGAGGACGCATAATTGCATAGTTTAATTTTTAAACCAAATTCTAATGATTTCAAAGACTTACCACACCTTTAATGCAAACTTCAAACATAAAAAGCCGCTCTCCGCGATAACAATAAGATTGCAACTTAATTAATTGGTGAAACTTAAATTCCAACAAACTCTTCTTGCAAATTGCATCTGTCTTGTATGCGATATTTCCCGATCTTACAGAAGGGGGTCCGTCGTTCCAATTGCCATTATATTTCTCTTCCGTGAAGATAAGCAGCCAACCGCACGACATTTCTCACGATTTTATTAGATACTGTCAACTAGCACAGAATTGCTACCAACTACTGCCAAAGCAACAAGCTAACCCATAATGCCAATTTTTTAATGACTCCTGCCCAAAAGTATGTGCACAGTGGTTAGTTCCGGAATGTCATAGCGGAAAAGACTGCACTGGTAACTCAGGTTTTTTGTTGTGGAGTGAAATTATTTTTCTCGCCTTATTCCCACAGGGCATCTGCAGCGCGAAGAAATTCACGTAAATATTTATTAGAGCACTACACATGCGACAGGATGCAATTTAGACGTCATTCGATAATGATTTGACTAAAAAGATTTAGCTAAACCAGTCCGCCTGTCTATTTGGCATACTTCGCGGTATTGCATTTTTGTGCCCAACCACAACAACCATAAAAAATATATAAAACTGGTTGAGAACGAGCGGGACCTGCACCATTGCAGCAATGCAAAGTAAAGTGGAAGCGATGAGAAACCTGAACTACCACAGGGCTTTTTGCACAAAAGTGAGCCAACCAGCCAAGCCAACCGATCGTCATAATCAGGAAGGCAACTTAATACGCAGGCAGCACGAACTCGAAATCGATAAAAATAAATGGGTGGCACGGAAAAAGAGTGAACAAATGCCAATAAAGATGCTGCAAACTTACTCACGCATAACACGAGGGTGATTGATCAAGTGAAACTTTATGGCCGAAAGAAAAAACATTTGTAAATGCACTCGTAAAGTTATTGAGAATGAATCGTAAATATTTATTATGGCCCGATGAGGTCAATCATCGATCATTACCGATTGCGCTGAGATATTGAAGAGGTTTGAGCAAACAGACCTGTTTGTTTTTCGACCTGGTCACAAGTCAGACGTCCGTCCTGGTAACAATGAGAGTTTTAACGCGAGAAAGCACCTCTCGAAATTGTACCAATTAGGATATATGTAATATGCTTTCCATGACAGCAGAGATGCTAAATAGAAGTCATGGAGCGGATAGCGTGGAGAGTCTCTGCCTGAGACACAGTTAAACACCAACATTTTTTTTTTTTTAAATATTGAGCAGGTACCCTTTATAACCATTTTTTCTCTTTTTCTAACAAAATTATAAAAATTACAAAAAAGTGCACGACTAGATCGTACGAACACTTTCTCGCTTTCTCGAACCATAAGAATATTGACTAACATTTACACCAAGTATTGAAAACAAAAAAAAACATAATCAAACGGATTTGTTTCAAAATGTTAGCAACTGTTACCTACTTAACGGGCTCCCGACCCGTGAAGAGTCTCTGCCCGAGACACAGCAGCCTTCCGTCCTCTACGATCCCGGGCACGCTGCTTCCAGTTGTCCAGACCAAGCGCTCTGGCATCCGCGATGGCTTGGTCTTTAAAACGGAGGTTCGGTCTTCCTTGCCTTCTCAAACCTGGGGGCTGGGATTCGAAGATCCTCTTGGCTGGAGCATTACTGTCCATTCGCTCGATGTGGCCGAGCCAATGTAGTCGACGTATTTCGGCTTTTTGGACTACATCCACATCTTGGTATAGCTCATAGAGTTTGCGGTTGTATCTTCTCCTCCATTCGCCCTCCTCGCACACAGGACCACAAATCCGCCGAAGAATTTTTCTTTCGAAGGAGCCCAGTATCCGCTCTCCCTTCCTGCTTATCGTACAGCACTCTTCGCCATAAAGAAGAACTGGCAGGATAAGGGTTTTGTAAAGCATACATTTCGTCCTCCGAGTTAGGAGTTTTGAACCCAGTTGTTTTGCCAAACCGAAGTAGCAGCGGTTTCCTAGGGTAATTCTTCGCCGGATCTCCACTAAGGTGTCATTCGTGGAGTTCATGTTTTCTCCGAGGTAGATGAACTCCTTAACTACCTCGAAATTGTTGCTATTAATAGTGACGTTTTGTCCTAGGTGGTGGACAAATGTTTGTTTGTTTGTTGATGGCATGTATTTAGTCTTCTCCTCATTTACTACAAGGCCAACAGATTTCGCCTGTTCTTCAATCGCCGTGAAAGCCGCGTCCCCTTGCCGAAGTCCGGTGCATGTTTGAAATAGTTCGGAGGAGCTATTTCCAAAGTGCACGTTGCACCGCGTGTTTTCCGCGACACATCTGAATCAGTTTTGCCCGGATTCCGAATTCGGCCATCGCCATATAGAGCTCCTGCCGATGTATACTATCATACGCGGCTTTGAACTCGATGAATAGGTGGTGTGTCTCGACTTGAAATTCGTTGGTCTTTTCCAGGATTTGCCTGAGTGTGAAAATTTGGTCTATAATCGATCTGCCTGGCCGGAAGCCACACTGGTACGTGCCGATAAGTGTATTGCAAAACGGTTTAAGACGTTCACACAGTACGTTGGATAGGATAGCAACTGTTATACGAACAAATTATAACACAATATTTCGCAAATCTGGGTATACCAATTTCTTCCAAATCTTCATATCAGGTAACGAATAAAATTTCTTTCAAATCACTTTACTTGTTTTGTTGATTTTGTAAAGTACCTTAATTGAACAGTTTTGGTAACACTAGGTAGGTAGGTAGGTAGGTGTGGCGGTTTGATAAGACAAACCCAATTAGCACTGAGTGCCGTTTTGTTACCACAAACTCACGTAAACCTGGGTATTATCGATTGGTGGGGGAGGCTAAATCCAACCTGCGGAGTTCAGGAAAGTTATCAGTTCCTTGATACTTTTCTCGGAGACTTCCTCAAGTGTATTGAAGAAGGGGCTTCCCAATGTTCGTAGTCGGGTCCTAGCTAAAGCCGGACAGGTACATAGAAAGTGAATTAGGGTTTCTTTTTCAGTTGTCACTTTGCAACTGCGGCAGTGTGTATTGTATGGGATGCCCAGCTTGGCCGCATGGTCACCTATAGGCCAGTGTCCCGTAAAGATCGCTGTGAGTCTTGCGATGTCTTTTCGGGTTCTACCTAGAAGGTCGGTTGTTTTTGCCTTGTTGTAGTTTGGCCACGTTTTCCTGGATATGACGCATGCAGTCAGCCTGCTCCATCTGAGGTTGGCTTTCTTAAGGTATTCTGCGGTGATATTTGCCTTAACTGCTCCGAGCGGAATGTGGACTAGTTCCGCCAGAGAGCGGTGGAGAGCTGAGCCTTGCCTGGCCAGTTCGTCGTCATGTTCGTTTCCATAAACGTTACTGTGCCCTGTAACCCAGATCAGGGTAACCTTGAACTTATCAAGCAGGGCCAGCTCATTACGGCATTCTAGTACTAACTTAGAGGATATAGTGACCGAAGCGATCACTTTAATGGCAGCCTGGCTGTCAATAATTATGGCGATCCTTTGCCTCGGTGTTATATTGGAGTGAGGTTTGATCTGGCGACAGGCTTCACGGATAGCCAGTAGCTCCGCCTGGAAGACGCTTGCAGTATCCGGAAGTCTGTACGATTTGGCGATGTTTAAGGATTCCGAAAAAATTCCCGCACCCACGCCGCAGTCCATTTTTGAACCGTCGGTGTAGATTGTTTGATCGAAATCCCTTGTCACTTGTCCATTTTGCCATTCTGATCTGGTAGGGATTTGAACGGCGAAATGTTTTGTGAAAGACATTCTGGGAATGATGTAGTCTGTTGAAGGCGGAACTAGTTTTCTAGGTAGAGAATCTAGAATACTACTGTGGCCGTAGGGTTTCGCAGTCCAGCATCCAGACTCTCTGAGCCTGATCGCGCTGTGTGCTGTGATTTTTGTTATATGTAGATCAAGAGGTAAAAGATGCCGTAAGACTGTGAGTCCGTCTGACGGTGTTGACCGTAGAGCTCCCGTCGTTCCTATGCATGCCGTTCTTTGTACCTTATTAAGTTTGGTAATATTGTAATTTTTCTTTAGAGCCGGCCACCATACTATTGACCCATACGTGAGGATTGGTCGTACCACGGCTGTGTACATCCATAGGGTCAATTTTGGTTGCAGGCCCCACTTTTTTCCGAAGGTTCTGCTGCAGGCATAGAAGGCTATACATGCCTTCTTTACCCGTTGTTCTATGTTTATTTTCCAGTTGAGTTTAGGATCTAGGATAACTCCTAAATACCTGGCACTGGTTGAAAGGGGTAGGGGTGTGCCGTTTAGGCGAGGAAGCGTAAAGTCAGGTATGTTGGTTTTGGTGGTGAAGAGCATCAGCACAGTTTTCCCCGGGTTGACTCCCAGACCGCACACTAAGTACGCCATATTCTAACACTCACCGCAAGTATTCAAAATATAAAATTGGATAAAAGTCATTTTTGAGAAAAGTGAATTTTCGAAAATTCGAAAAACTGTTATATGAATAAATTATAACAAAATATTTTAACAATTTTCATATGCAAATTAGTTCAAAATAACAGTATTAATTGGTGTTTTTATTTTTAATGACATAACTTGACTCGTTTTTGAGATATGAGCTTTTGTACAACAGTACGACAGTAAATGTTTCAAAAACAATGAAAATCGTTAAAGCCGTTGTCCAGAAAATCGGCGTTATAAAAATCATTTGTATGGTAGGTACCGTTATCATTTTAACGATAGAATAAAAAAAATTGCCACAAGATATAAGCCAAAAATATGAAGTTTGAAGTAAATCCGTCCAGCATTTGGTGCTGTAGACGGACGGAAATGCGCACACTTTTTTGGACTTCTCTATGGTTGTAATATCACACCTCGTACTCAGTTTGAGTTTGAATTTTAAGCACGATTGCAAAATCTTTTTTTTCAGTAACTATACAACAGTATACGAGAAAGTTAAAAAAAATAAAAAAAGTGGGGGAAAAAAAGTTCTCAAAAATCAAAATCTGTATTTTTTTTTTATTATTTTAGGACATAAAAAATATTACAAAATCTTTAAAGATGTATGGCAATGTTGATTTTCTTAATTCGGATAATAATTGACCGATAAGCCAAACCTTACTTTGATTTGTAGTAGCTTTACTGAGTCCGTAACTTTTAGACGCCATTGCAACACGTTTAAACACGTTACTATGACTTTTACAAATAAAACGCGTGCGCTCTCGTAAATGACGTATTAGAACTGAAGTGCGGGCGGGCTAAATCTCGACGCATTGGTTCAGAAGAGGGGAAACAATTTTGAAAGCTGGTAGCGACCCCTAAATCTTAACAAAAAAAAAACGTATTTCATATTTAGAGGTGTATAATCAAATGGGAAACTGGCCCGGGGATAATTCAAAAGACCACCCTAATGTATACTGTATGCCATCTTCTTTCTACAAGGGATCTTCTTCTCTTCCCTTCTCCTGGCTTAATACTCATCCCTTGCAGCGTTTGCAGATGTGCACGTCACCATTTTCCGATAAGCGCATTCATCATCGTACCACGCACACTTTTTTTGTGGTGGATGGTAACTTATGGTTCACTCGGCCGCCACTTTGATGATGTCGCAATGCCGGTTCTACATACATATTGTTGGCGGTCTGTGCACTCAGCGGGAAATCTGTCACTCAGGCACTCTCTGTAGACTCTGGCTACTCCAGTCGTTGTAACGTATACAACGTTGAATTTCTTCTTTTGGGCGGTTCGCAGATTTTGCTCGTTATGCAGTCGAGCTCTGAATTTAGCCGCAACAATTAAATGATCAGATTTGTTGTTTGTCCCTCGGAATGTGTTTCATATCGATGATGGTTGATTTTGTTGGCGGTTCGAACACCTTGATAACCTCTTCGGGAACCTAGTTCTACCTATCTGCATCGTCTGTAGGAGCGTGTGCACATGTTAGACTGATGTTGTTAAACATGCCTTGGAGGCGGATTACAGCCAGGCGATCACTTATCGGCCTGAAATCAATTACCTCTAGTCGTAGCCGATTTCCCACGACTAATCCGCACCCTAAAGAGAATAAATCAGATTAAAATTGTCAACAACTGTTATGGGTGCTCTAGATTGTTTTTTTTGCAGACTTACAATTAGTCATGCACTTGTAGCTCCAGTAACATTACAGTGTATCTGAATTGTTCACACGATTCTTCTTCAGGAAACAATGAATGTTAAAAAATTATGGGATAATATACATTGCATACCGTTGTAGACTTTCATGCGCTAGCCATATAGTGACAGGTACGGGAACAAAAGGATCTTAAAGTGAATGATTATGCGAATGTATGTGGAGCGCAATTCGTTTCATCTCAAAGTAGTTATTCATCTTTGAGTAGATGAGAAATGAACGTCTGACATGTGCTCGTATGTGGGGCCAAATACCATTACTGAAAAGATTTCACCTGGTTTTTCGCAACATTGGCAGACAAATAGAGGTGATGTTGTAGAGATGAAAGTGGAACTATAGACGGGGTCACAAACTATTCCCAAGGTAATCTAAAAAGTTAAGTAGACCTTTTATCCGACATTGTTAAATGGCTCAAATGTGATGCATAGTGAAATCAGTCAGTTACTTATCGTGGAATTTGGAAAATTGATTTAGGATAATTAATTGTCTAAGAGCTATAAACTGTGAGAAGTTCGATATTAAAGTTTCAAAAAAAACATAATTAATGACTAACACTAAGGTCAAGTCCTGGGCACACCTGCCTTATTGTCGTGATCTTCATTTTTAATTTTGCCAACGTCGTGTATCACATGCCATCGACTATTACGGAAGAAATTTTTTAATTATGTTATAACTCATTCCTTAACGATCCAGCAATGACCATGCTACTGTTACGCAATCGCAACATAACGCAGCTCTGCATTCGACAACTCAATACCGTTTGTAAGTTAACTGAGAGGTTTACTTGAAGCAATTTCAATAAATTCAACCGCTCGTGCTAACCAATCAAACGGCCAACACAACAAACCGGCAGCGCTATACAATGTCCGTGATACTGGTAAAACTCCATTTACGGGATAATACGCCGTAATCAGTGGAACAAAACAGTATTGCAGTCTCAGATGAAGCCCATTGATCTTCTTAAGAATTTTCATTTCAAAAGAATATCGGTAACTTTCTACAGAAAGTTCTGCTGGCTTTTTGTTCCCAACAGATTTTTTTATTTTCTTGTTAACATCATTCCGAGTAGACTCAGAATGAATGTCGTCATTAAGACGAACATGACGCGAATTTGCAGCGAAGATACAAACATGAGACAAATGAAGGCGATAAATTTGATCTCTTTGCACCTGAGCTAAGCAAACATCAAACATCAGAAATATCCCAAAATCACATATGGATACAAAACGAAAAGTGGAAACGATGCAAAAATCAAGACTACCTGACAATGGAGCTTCATAGTTCGTTGGCTTTTGACCCTCTCTCTTTCTGCACTCGCTGGTGGAGGTTGCTTGGGGAGCTCTAAAATATTCATAAAGTATCTTAGCGAATTTCAGTTTGTGAGGAAGAAAACCATTCAAAAAATCAAAATTATGTATCTTCTCCACTGATTTCAACAACGAAAAGATTATGTTGCAATCAGATTGTCTGTTGCAGAAAAAAAAAACATGAATTATGCAATAATAGACTTAACAAAAATGAAGTGAATACAATATAATATGTTTGTTGCCTATTATAAGAGTTGTGCCGAATGTCAAGTTGTTACGCAGCTAATAAAGGCTAGGGCATTCATATCACTTACTTTAGTAACATGATTGTAATGTTTTATTATACGAATTGGACGGCATTGACACCCCTGACATGTAATGTTTTATCACACAACAAATTGGACGCCATTGACACCCCTGACATAATGGCGTAATAAGCGCAATACATTTCGAAATACGAACTCATTTGATGGTGCAGACTCGCTTAAAGGCGCCTTCCTGATAGTTGTGGACGTACCCTTAATGGAGTGACGAAATCGGCTGAGCGGGCCCTGTGATTTAATTTAAAATACACCAGACTCTCTTAGAAATTAATCCACATTTAAAAAGTGGAGTTATTTCTCCCAAGGAAGTGGAATTATTTCAAACTTCAAGTGAAAAATTACTGCACGTTAGAAAAATGCATTTATTTCCCACTTGAAGTAAAGTTTTTTCCCAGCCTCCCGCAAACTACGCCAGCATTTTTTAGAAAAAACGACAGAAGATTCGTCATAAACAGTTCTTTTCTGGCAATCTTTCCAAAATTATTTGGAAAAAAAGCCAGAATTTCCGAGCATGAAATTAGACCCAAAGAATGTTTTGTGGGCGTTATTTTACTAATTGCATAAGTTGAAAAGATATTCTTTGCAAAGTAAGCCTAAATAATGCTAAAAAATAAAACAAACATTTTAATTTTTTTTCCAGAAGGAATTCGGAAATATGGCCAGAATATATAAATTGTCTGGCCTAATTTCCATTTTACTTTCTGGCTCTTTTTCCAAACCTGTCGGGACAAATTTCCAACGTTTCTGGCTTATTTTCCAATCGATTTCTGCTCTTTTTTTTCAACTTTAACTATATAAAAGTTTTCTGTCCTTTAAAAAAAAAACATAGGGACGGGCTACAGTCCGCTTGGGCGATCTGTTGGATACCCTATTTTTATTCCTATCTCTCATAAGTGGGCGTGACAAAAGTCTAAGTATGGTTGAATTGTTAAGAACGCTCTACATATTTTGTTATATAACATTTAAAGGATTTCATCAAAAAAAACGCTCCCTAGCTCAAACTTGGGTGTTTCAATAAAATTGTTTTATTTAATTGTGGGTGTGTCAGTAGGCGGATTTAAAAAAAAATTAACACATGAGAATAAAGGGCCCTAGACAGTATATATTATAAATTTCAGCTCCCTAGCTCAAACTTTGAATTTTCAAAAAAAAAAAATTAATTGTGGGCGTGTCAGTGGGCGGATTTTGAAAATATTTACACATGAGCATAAAGGGCCCATAGAGAGTATATATTATAAATTTCAGCTCCCTAGCTCAAACTTTGGATTTTCAAAAATTAATATACCCTTAGAATAGGGTATAAACAAATTATTTTATTTATTTGTGGGCGTGTCAGTGGGCGGATTTTGAAATTTTTTTATCCCGAGCAGTTTTAGGAGTCATACATCATATATAAAAAATTTCAGCTTTCTAGCTCAAAATCCGATTTTTCCAAAATTTTGTTTTTTTTTGAGTTTGTGGGCGTGTCTGTGGGCGGATTTCAAAAATTCGTAAACTTGATTATTTCGGGACCCTAGAGAGTATATGGTTAAAATTTCAGCTCTCTAGGTCCAGTTTAAAGGCCTAATTTTTGCCGACAGACGGACGGACGGACGGACGGACGGACATGGCTAGATCGACATTACTATCGATGCTGATCATAAATATAGTAACTTTTAGGGGTCTACGGGCAATATTAAGGTATGTTACAAACTATGCGTCAAAATAAATATACCCTTAGAATAGGGTATAAAAAAAATCTGGCGTAATTTTCTGGAGCCTAATTCCCATGATTTCCTGTGAAGTTATATTCGGATGAAAAAACGCCCTGCGACTACGATGTGGAAATTGTTTTCTTATTTTAATTTCATGTTTTATGCTTTTCGTACTCGAATTGGTTGGCTTTCGTGGAATTTAACCGTTACACCATGTGGTTTATTCAGGTTCAATCCCCATAGGGAACAACAACATACGCCACCCATTCTCCAGTATCTACACCAAAAGGAGGATTTCTGCCTGGTAGTACATTGGACCATTACCCAGTCTGAGTGCTCTGGGGATTTGGGTTTCCTTTTAAAAAAAAGTGGTTTATTCTATTTCGGTTCATACTTTCAAAACACGCCCTGAGCACCTGCATTTGTGAGGGAGAAGGCCGTTCGGTAAATGATTCGAAGAGATGTCTATAGTTTACCCACTCCCAACTTGGCATATATTACCTGATCCGATTTTACATACAAGGAGTTTCAGTGAGATTTTTAAAAGCTTATATTTCTTTAAAACTATATGAGAGCGCTACTATTTTTAAGAGAAAAATGAAAACAACAAACAAATTAATATGTTTCGGTAAAGTTAAATATTGTCCACCCTTCCACCCTGTTTCTATAGTGTGTAGGTCATTTAAGCGTCGCATTTTCGAGCACTTAAAGCCGTATCTCACGAATGGTGCACTCGATGTTAGCTTTCAAGGCTGGAGGCATGGTTGGCCTGTCCTCATAGACCAACTGCTTGAAATAACCACACAGATCGTGGTAGCCAGGCCTCAGATCCATTTCTGAGAATAAAAACATAATGACTTTTCCGACAGTAGGTAGGTACCTATGGCATGTCACCAACCATCCTGCTGGAACCAAATGTCCTACCGTCCATGTTCACGCAGTTTTGGAAACAAAGTCTTTAAATATGGCCCTCTAGCGGCCGATACTGACGGCGGCTTTCCGATTTTATTAATTTTTAAAGAATTACGGCCAGAGGATGCCAGCTTCACCAGCCCAAAAACTGCACCAAACGCTGCATTTTTTTTCGTGCATCGGTAACTGATTTTCGATCTAACCTTTCGATTTCCTTGCTCTAAATGCGACAATTTTCCTTATTTAAAAAGCAACTGAGACAAAGGTGTGCTGCCACTGAATAAAATTTGACTGCATACAAATT
This sequence comes from Portevinia maculata, assembly GCA_949715645.1. Classification (NCBI taxonomy): domain Eukaryota; kingdom Metazoa; phylum Arthropoda; class Insecta; order Diptera; family Syrphidae; genus Portevinia; species Portevinia maculata. Next base: position 199,274,572 of record OX454525.1, read on the forward strand.
TTTTTAATGATCACTGATCACTGATTTTTTAATAATTAAAATTTAAAAATGTAATAACGGCGCTCTGGTAAAAGTCCTTGCACGGTTTGCTAAACAAGACTGACTAAACAAATTGTGTCAGCTGTCGTACATTAAGCTGATTCATCGATCTTGACTGCATTAATCAGTAGAGTACAACCATCAATTCAGTGGAATTTAATGCTTCAAAAACGCAAGGTGGTCTGCTGTCATTCAATAAAAATTCAAACACCGCCATTATCCATGAAAGGATATCCGGCATGCAAACCGCACCAAACAGTGACTTTTTGCGGATGAAGTGCTATTTCATGAAGCAGATGAGGGTTCTCACCTGTCCAGTAACGCATATTTTACGAATTCCTTCGTCGTTTAATTCGAAGCCGTTTAACCAAAAATGCGCTTCATCGCCGAAGATGATTTTGCGATGAAATTCTTCATTTTCTTCCATCATGTCCAGAGCACAATTCGAGAACTTACGTCCTTTCATATGATCACGTGGCTTTAGTTCTTGAGTCAGCTTGATCTTGTAAGGGTGTAGGCCAAGATTTTTACGCAATACAATTCGCAATAATGTGGTCTGGGAGAGGCCCGAGAACGTCGTGAAATTGACTGATTTGGCTGATTTGCGACGGATGCCTCTACGGCAGCAATATTCTCCAGCAAAACGTAGTCTCATTGGAACGGCAACATCAAGCAGCTGCTATTCTGACTCAAATTTGTTCACTAGACTATGAATTGCTTGTCTACTGGGACGAGAATTACGGCCGAAAATTCACGTTAACGCTCTTAAAGTTGCGATATCCGACTCGGAATTTCGGTAGTAAATTTTTATTATTTGTAAACGTTGTTCCTTCGTGTACTACACCATGATGAAAATGTTGATTTTACTGAATAATTTGACATTGATAGTTTGGTAATCGGTTTAAGGGTGTGTCCACACTGAAAGTTTGAAGTTTTCAAGTCGCTAATGAAAGACCCTTTCTTTGTAGCTACTTGTCATCGCTGTGTTATCGATATTACCACCAAAAGTGCTCAAACAAAATAGCCAGCTACATTAAACCCTTAGAAGATTTCAAACGCAATACACCACAGATCACCCTCAATCTTATTTTTGGACGTAGGTACACTGAAATAAAATGAATCTTTCCTTAGCTTTCGTTCGCATAAGTTGCTTGTTTAGTAAGTGCCAAAGCGTCGTCCTTTTGAAACCAGAGCTCACACACATTCAATTCATTCAATTTCGAGAAAGAAACGTTTCTCAACATCTGTCCAAAACGTTCAGGTTTTGCTTCGCCGACCAATCGAGGTGCTTGCCTTGGCTCATTTCGAAAGCTTTGGCTTTTTTTTTTAAAAAAAAAAAAGGAAAAGGAAAAATCCAAATCCCAGAGCACTCAGACTCGGTAACGGTCCATTGTACTACCAGGCAGAAATCCTCCTTTTGGTGTAGAGGCATGTGATTGGGTGGCGTATGTTGTTGTTCCCCATGGGGATTGAACCTGCACCGCACGGATCACAAGCCAACACACTAACCTCTACACCGTCGCCACCCGTAAGCTTTGGCTTAAAAGTGGTTATGTTAAAGCGCGTACCGTGCATACGGATACGTTTCTTGACCACCGACTGAACGAGTTTCTTCGAAAAGTGAAACCATTCCGCAGATTCCACGTAACCATAAATCTAGCTTAGTTAAACTTTTTTAGGATGCCAACTTTCGTAATAATTTTGAATAAAAAAAATGCGTTGTTTCGTTAATGACTTCATAACTAAACTGAAATTGCTATGTACTTGGCATCTGTCATAGAGATCAATCGTAATGAATTCAGTGTAATGTCATTTAATGACAGCCAACATTCAGACCAGCATCGGTTTTTTTACCCTTTACGATGAATTTTAAAGTAGGTACTCGAAATGAATTGTTACCAAAATTGTGTACATAGTTTTTTTTGTGTATCGTTTGAATATTGCATTAATATCAATGTCCCTCAACTACAAATTCGGGAATGGGAGCAACCGCTGTATCCGGATTATAGGCAAACTTCGCTAGGCTATTCATTGAAAATTAACTAAAAAATTAACAAAATCATTCTGTGTCTCAACATCTAGGAGATACAAACACAGACCTACTTGTATCCAACTCGCTGCGGACATTAACCTCTGCTGTAGTGGAAACACCGGCGATTGAGTTTGTGAGCGAAGCAGATATAAAATATTTAACTGATAATTTAGTTGTTAAAAAAATTGGTGGTCTGGACCATATAAGAAATATTTATTTAAAAAACCTACCTAAGATTGGTAATAAGTTTTTAACTTATTTAATAAATGCGTGCCTGAAAATGCAATATTTTCCAACTGTCTGGAAGGAAGCCAAAGTAATACCTATTCCAAAAGCAGGAAAACCAGCTTATAATCCCGAAAGCTATAGGCCTATTAGTTTGCTTAGTAGCTTAAGTAAAATTTTTGAAAAAGTACTTAAGGAAAAGTTGTTAAAAATAATTGATTACCGAAATATTTTTCCCGATGAACAGTTTGGTTTTAGACGTTATCATAGTACTTGCCACCAAATTCTCAGAATTTGCAATACTGTAAAGACAAATCGTGACGTAGGGAAATCGACGGGATTATTACTTCTCGATATTGAGAAGGCATTTGACACCGTTTGGCACAATGTTCTTTTATTCAAAATGCTTGACTTAATTTTCCCTTTATTCCTTTGTAAAATTGTCCAAAGTTTTTTGTCAGGTCGTAGTTACAGAGTGTATGTCAATAATAGACCGTCCGATCTACTAAACATCGACGCAGGTGTTCCTCAAGGCTCAGTTCTTGGGCCTGTATTATATAATTTGTATACATCGGATATCCCATCCTTACCGGAGTGCGAAATCGCTATTTATGCCGATGACACTGCAATATATTCGTCGCATGAATTTGGTCTCACCATCGAGACGAATCTTCAAAATGCGGCTGAAATATTAAGAAGATATTACAGTAAATGGAAGATAAAAGTAAATGCGGAAAAGATCCAAGCTATCTTTTTTACGAGAAAAAGAAAGTCTTGTTTCTTACCGTCTAATAATTTATTAATAAATGGCAATCAGATAAACTGGGTGCCGGTTGTTAGATATCTAGGTGTTCATCTTGATACAAAACTAACCTTCAAGGAACAAACTGCAAGGACATTACACAAAATTGGTATTGCAATTAAGATGCTGTATCCCTTTGTTAACAGGAGTTCTCTATAGTCCAACGACAACAAAATATTGATACACAAGGTTATTTTCCAGGCAATTTTGCTTTATGGCTGTCAAGTTTGGGGAAAATGCGCTGATTGCCACATCAAAAAATTGCAGATACAGCAAAACAAATTATTAAAAATGATGATGAACCTTCCTTGGCACTACTCCACCTTTGATCTGCATAACAGAGCTAATGTTGAGTTAATTTGCGATAGAATTCGAAAACTTATTGAAACGTTCTTCATCAGATGCAACTTCTCCGATAATCCCCTAATAAGTGCTTTGAATAATGCTAACTAATAATAAGACTGACTTACACATGTTCTCTTCCAAATACCTGAATTATTTGTTTTTTTTTTGTTTTGTTTATCTTTGTTTCTTTTATGTTAATTTATTTATTTGTTAACTTATTTATGCATGTAAATATGTATATATATTTATTTTATTTATTTTTTTTTTGTTTATTTAGATATATACAAATACGTATTTGTTAATACAATATGTTTTCCCTAATTTATGAACATAGGTTCTTGTTTGTTAATCTATTCGTTAATTTATATATGTACATATTTAATAAACTTTTTTATTTATTTACAAATTTGTTTATATATTTGTTTATTTTACTTCAATGTTAATTTATTTACTTTTTTTTTTTGTTAATTTATACACAAATTTAGTAATTAATTTGTAAGTTCACTTTAATGTTAATTTATTTATTTTTCTTTGTTAACCTATATACATATTCGGATATTTATTAAATTCACTTTAATTTTAATTTATTTATTTAGCAAGTAAGTTAGTATAAAAATTATTTATTAATTTAATCAGATTATATTTTTAATATTTTTTTTTTCTAAATGAAGGGTTTTTTCGTTATTTCCCTTTAAAAATTAAATTAAATTATTGAGCTTATATTATTTAGAATATCTAAGACTTTTTTCAATTGAAAGATATAAATACCCTATATCATATCTCTGTACTTTAAATTGTGTGATGGCTTCTATTTGTAATTTGATGACGAAATAAAAAACTATCTATCTATCTATCTAACTAAAAATATACTTTTATACGGATATCAGATATTTTCAACAGCCCGACGACTGTTATTCATAAATTTTAAAATGGAATTAAAGCACATTAAGTGATAGTCCTAAGTACCAGTGCCAATTACGATAGAGGCCTCTAAGTTCGAACGATCGGCGTAGCGCTACGTGATGAAAATAAAATAAAAATTATAAATTATATATATTTTGTTTTTAAATAATTTGAGTCGAATTTTTAGAAATTGTGTGCATGTGCATATTTTATGAGACCCCTCCAAATGAATTCCGAACAGCTACAACAAACTGAGGGTCTAGTCGTGGTCGGCCTCGTCACACCTGTTCCTAGCATGCGCACGAAATTGCTACACAGTCCGGCTAGCTGGCTGGCTGCCCGGGTGACAGTCAATTGCACCGACATAGCACGACGACAACAACGAGGATTGTCGTCATTTCAGGTCCCGACACATTTGACATGGTGACGGGAGGTATATCTTTTATAATTTTTGGTTTCCATCCAGGACCGGAATGTATTGATTGTGATCAATGGCGATGGCGTCTCATGCAAGTACAATTATTTTTCACTTAGAAATAATGGCTTGGTAATATCGGTATATGGACGTCTTTGGAGGATAGTTTGGGCTACTGCATGTGTTGCCTGCTTGTCATTGGGGGAAAGTGCCGGGCATCAATTATTTTGGTTGTAGCGAATGTATTAAGTGGCAATGCCTTTTTCAAGTTTTATTCAATTGCTTATCTGTTTGTGCTGACTTTCATTTTTATGTACTTCTCATTCATGGATGCGTTTATAAATGGTGTGCTTAGATATGTAGCTGATAGGTGAAAATCGTTTTTGTAATTATTATACAGTGTATCTTGCTGACATGCTCACTACTTTGTACTGCAATCTCTGAACACTCCTGCGTGATCCATGTCTGCGAAATTCAAGCTGATGGGTGAGATTTGAGATTCTTCTTCGCAATTATTCTATGATGTATCGTGCTGACACGGTGCATTGGCTGTATACGTTTGTGGTAAGACACATAAACTCTTATGGCGCACTTGTGTGGTGGAAGGCGAGGAAGAAGAAAACGATACTCGGAAAATTAACGGAAGAGCAAAGAACAGCAAGCATAGCCATCACGGGTGCTCCCCGTACCACTCTTACGGATACTTTTTGCATCTAATACCGTCTCAATAATCTGGGTTACTTTAAGGAAATGCGATATTGGACACAGCACGATTTTGGCAGAGCTACTGCAGGCAATCCAGAATAACTGTTGAAATATCCCACTTTGATTGACTTTAACATTCCGTATGATGTGTCGTATCCGGAAAGGGAGGAATAACAAGACCGATTGATGTTGATATATACACAGACGGTTCTAAAACGGCAGAAGCAACTGGCTCTGGCATTTACGCTGCCGATACAGACCTGAAAGTGTCAATTAGACATCCGGATACATGCATTCTCTTCCAGGGTTCTTAGGGCAGCAGAACTAATGCGGATGCGATCAATATGAGGTAGGGCTATCGTCATCTACATCGATAGTCAGGCTGCACTCAAGGCACTGTAATCAGTTAACATCAATTTCGGAATAGTAAGGAGCTGCCGCACAATGCTGAATACATGATGTAGGCAGAACCGAGTGAGACTGTGTTGGGTGTCAGGTCACAGCTTTATAGACGGTCACGAGCTAGCCGATGAGCTGGCAAGAACAGGAGGGGATTTATATAGCCGTGAAGCAGTTGTTATCAAACCACACAATGTGGCACGATTTTTTATTTTTTTGCGTCAACGCTGTCGGGGGACAGGTGCGGGGAAATTGTGTTTCTTGAGCAAAAGAGTTAAGGTTTTGTTTTCGGTTTTTGTTTGATTTTTCGGGTCAATTAATTTTCCAGGGATTGCGATGGGCCCAGTGCGATTGGCCTAGTGTAAGCTCTCATACCCTAATGTAACCTAACCAAACCTATCGTGCTGACATGCTTGATACATTTTACTGTGTTTACAAGCAATTTCTGATCAATTTTTACGATCTTTGAGTTTTATTCTCTCAGCCAACCCTTGAATACTTGACTTGTGATGTCGTCGATTATATACAAATTAAAATATTCCATTGACTATGCGCATTCGAAGCTAGTCTTCAAAATCCGATCCCAGGTATAATGCTCGCACTCAAAACTGAATGAATGAATGAAATCTAATTATCTATACCCGATCGACCTTTACCTTACACCCGATAGACACATGCCATTATCACAATTTCAAGGCTCGTAACGTAATTATTTATAAATCAAATTAAATATGTATATTTAATACTAACCTACTATTATTAAACTCCCTCGCAGTGCAAACCTTATTATAGTCAATTAAGTGAAAGTGATTTGAATGCTTCATTCTACATAGCCAGCCTGTCTGGTGTCATAATCTATCATCTACCTGTTTATGCTTGAACCAAACTGCTTCTCTAAAAAGTGTGCCTCCACATATCTAGATATGCTCATAGATAGAGAGTTATTCCTTGTTCAGGTTATTCAATGTAACGGGTAATTTGCAACCGCAATATGACGTTGGCTTGCACATGTACACATTAATCGACATCAACATATCCGTCATTATATGTCGTGTGAGTACAGTTGAGATTAAAAAATTACCACCATTTCGGTGTATCTGATATATGAAGAAAATTGATTGCTTAAATTTGTACATATTCACAGCGGTATTAATAAGAAATACTAAATAAGCCTCCAATTCACAAATCAACTAAAATTGGCTAAGTTAATTCACGGCTCATTAATAAAAAATAATGTCCATGCATTAGCAAAATGTCGTTAAAATTAATATTAAAATTAAATGAAATGAACATTTGAAATCGTTAAGTAATTAATTGCATGGAGATTGGTTCAGTTATTGGATTAAAACCATATCCAACATACCATTTGGTTTAAACATCCACTGTCAGTGTTCAAAAGTGTTGTAAGTTATATTTCAACTTAATTACTCGCTAATTTCGGAACTTCGGTGAATCAATTGATTGCTTGTTTATTAATGCTTATTAATAATCTCATTTAATTCATTGATTTCGATAATGCACCCATAATTGTGTTTATTAATACGACTATTACGCACTATTACGATTAGACCAACGTTGGAAAAAAACACTTTTAATGCATTTGTAAACAGAAACTTGCAAATATTACTATTCCAAGACTGGGACATGTGACTACTTCATCAAAATATTTAAAAAAAAATACCGGGTTCAGAACGGTTTAATTAATCAAATATCGAATTCTAAACTTTTTGTCAAAGCTAAGTCAGAATCCACTTCATTTGGTCGCGTTCTATATACCGGAACGCCTAAAAATCTGACTGTTATGAAGAATTTTCCAGTAAGAAAAGTACAAGGCCGTTGTGTCATTTGAATGAAGTGCCGAACTTTAAGAATTATAGTTAGGAAGCGGGTAATTGGTCGTTCTCATATGAACGGCCCTTAAGTATGCAAACAATCGATGGAATACCACGAAAAATAGTCTGCCATGCAACAGGAGTTCATAAATATGAATGCAGAACTGTGGCTAACCTCAGCCAACAGTTGCGAGTGCAAACATTAACACACTTGGTATGTTGAATATGTTGGGACGTCACAGATATAGTATGTACTCGTCACCTTCTGTACTATACAAAGTAATTAAAACTAGCATTTGAAGGTTTCTGGCAGGGACTTCTTCAATGAACTGAACATTAGAAAATGTTGAACTAAAAATACTTCTGAAATTTATACAATAATATCGAAGTAAATATCTAATAGATAATATGGGGTCTCTTTTGAGTTGTTAGTAGCATTTTCAAATATGATTCTCAAATGGGCACAACCGAACGCAAATTGTTTGTACTCGTATAAGTCAGACTATGGAAGCTGTCACTAGGGCCTCATACCTGCCTAACACACTTAGTTGAACGAGTAATTGTGATTTCAAAATATAAGTCTATAACTATAATATAATTGTATTTGTTTCCCGATTCATAAGAAGTTTCCAGCACATTAGTGCGCACATCAATATTTTGGTCTATTTAAGTGTTTTAGTTTGCCTTTGTTAATTGTTTAAAGTCCACCGAATCCTATCGCTGGTGATCAGCATACAAATTTATGTCAATCTAGCCATGTCCGTATATTTTTCTTACTTACTTATAGTTTCCCGACCAGTGATAAGTTTCTGATTGAGACACTGCAGCCCTCCATCCTCTGCGGTCCCGGACACGCTTCTTACCAAGCGCTTTGGCATCCGCGACGGCTTGGTCTTTAAAACCTGGGGCTGGAGGCAAAGATCCACGTGGCTGGAGTTTTATTGTGCAAGAGTTTAAAGTACGTAAAAAAGTACGTTCCTGCTTCATTAGCTTTGTGCAAGCAAACTTGTTATTGTTCTTGAGACTGTGTTTGGTTTGGCGCAGGGACATAAGTCCCAACTTTTACTTTTGGAACGTATGTCTCACTTAAGTGGGACATAACTCCCAAAATTGATTTGAGACTTATGTCTCGCTTAAGTGGGACATAATTCCCAGAAGTAAAAGTTGGGACTTATGTGTCACCAAATGATGTGAAAGCGAAATAAGGCCAATTGGGCGTTCCATTGGTGCTGTTTTCAACAATATGCCCTTGTTCCTACTCCAAATGAAACAGTGATCCCAAGCAGGGGGGTTGCAGGGGGCATCATGCAGCCCATATGCATTGCACTGTTTATGGGTTTTGTTGCGAAATCGCAAGTAGATTCCATAAACAGTGCCCTGCTTGGGGTCACTGTTTGATTTGGAGTAGTTGCGAGGTTTTATTTTAGCACTTGGCCTTATTGCACTTTGAGTAAATGAATTTCACGGCACCGCTAATGAGAAGTAAGTCGGAGGAAATATATGGACACATGTTTCAATTTATTGAAGCAAACATGTTCCATTTTCGTCCTGCTTCCTTTACAACCGATTTCGAACAGAGCCTTCGAAATGGAATTCAATAAACCTATTCTGCTGCTGAGATTAGAGATCTATCCGAAAATTTGGGACTTATGTCCCATCTTCGACAAAATATTTTGGAACTTATGTCCCGAAGGTGTGGGACATACATCCCAAATCAATTTTGGGAGTTATGTCACACTTAACTAAAAAAAATTGGGACTTATGTCCCTGCGCCGTTTGGTTTATGTCCTAAAAAAAGATTCTCAACTGCAAATAAAAATACATAAATAATTATTTTCTTTGTTCTTATTGTCAAAATTTCTTTGATCTTAAAAGAAAACAGGTAAAGATTTGTTTGTAGCGTTCAAACTTTGGAAAAAAGGCACATTTTGGTACAAAAAAGGCAAAATAGAATACATATGTTTGGAATGAAGAGGACATGAAACATGTGTGTTTTAAGTCGTTACTAATAACCAAAAGCAAACAAAAAGCTGCCAAAATCCTATCTCTGGTTACATCCTTCGATGTGTCTCATGCTGAAAACACACCGGATCAGTCAAACCTTTTTTGTTTCATAGGCAAGAAAACATTTTTTCTTTCAACACACATCAACCGAAACACAATGTGACGCCAACAATCATTTTACTTTTCTGTCTCGTTTGGCTAGTGTTGAGAAAAAACAAAACTGAGTTTGCGACTTATTTTTAGTGTTTTTCAAGTAGTGGTCCGATTCAGAGACGAAGTTGCTTTTTGAGTGATATGAAGCACAAGAAATAATAACTTCTCTAAGTCTGCGTCCTTTTCTCACAAAAAATCGCAAATAAACTGAAACTGCAGTGCAAAGGCAACAACAACAACGAAATTTTGTTTCTTCAAAACAACAGTCCAGTTATCGACAACGAATCATGTTTTTCTGTGTGCGTTTCACCATGTGCAATAATAGACAACGACGTTAGTTTGAAACAAAATTGTTTCATTCGGTGTGCGTTGGCCGTATCCAAAGCCATGTATTTTCGACAACCCATGAAACACATCTCCACAAAAACATGTGTTTCGTTTCTCCCGATTTAGTGTGTGTGGCTCATAAGAATCAATGCATTGTTGTTTGATTAGTCAAGATAAAATATTTTGACTGATCCGATGTGTTTCCAGCCTTAAGGCTTTGCCACACAGAAAGCGACAGAGCGACCACACTCTGAGTGACAAAAATTAAAACATATGACAATTTATGGTTGCGGCCACATGTTCGTTAAGCGACATTTCTGAGTGACGTCGGTCTGCTTTCAATTCTGTTCTATCATTTTAGTGTAATCCTGAGCGACATGGTACTATTACGTTCGAAAATAACGTTTGAGCTTTATTCCAGCTGTACCCAGTCACCTTGATTTATGACATGATAAGCCTAAAGACTTAAAATATAAATTCATTTTTATTGAAATCGCCATTTTTGGCGTAAAATAACAAATGCGCACGCATTCAATGCATTTCCTTGCCATTGAAAGTGAAGTAATAAAATGTTCAGTCTGACGGTTTTTCTAGCAACAAATCAACTTGTTGACATACGAAAGTATGAGATGAATCGGTCTTCATACTTTCTAAGTTTGTAGTCTTTTTTCGTTTATTGGATCAAAACCGTATCAATTTTTTTCAAGCAAGTATGATTCTTGATATATGACGATGGCTTTCTGCTACTAATTGACGGCGAGTTGTCGCTTGAACTTGTCGCTATATTGCTTATATCTTACTGCGTGGCCAAGCCCTTACGCGATATCATAGTCCTGCAATACATTTAAGGTTAATTAAGCTCATCGTCACCGTCCTGCTGAAGATTCCCCACTCTCTTTGGCACTTCGGATTTGTCAGTGAAATTATCTTCGCCCTCTATTGTGTGACCAATGCACTACCATTTCCATTGCCGTATAGTGATTTTCTCTGTTGGTGTAAGCAATCGTTCACTTTTCAGAACATCTATTTCGGGTTGGCCATCCGATCCAATAGCCTTTTTGATTTGAGTATACCTCCTCTTTCCTCCTTCTGCTTGCTTGGATCCTTTCAAATACCCAGTTTCGTCTGCGACTCAACTTATCTGTTGCCTTGGTCGTGTATAGACACGACACCTATAGAGGCTTCTTAGTTCGTGCCTTGCTGTCTTGAGTTCTTAAGTTATTATTATCATTTGGTTAAACATGTTCGATTGATTCGACCGACAACTTAGATATCGTGTTGTTTTTTCAGCTTTTCGTATTCTCCATCAAACCAAAGCTCTTTTTGTTTTTGGCGGGTTCATTATCAACTCTATTGGCATTGTCGTGTGTTCGCAAATAATCAACATGATAATGACTGCACGCTCTTCCTCCTCACTGTGTGAAATGATTGGCAAAAACTCACGTATGATGCCACAAGTATTTGCAATATACTTCAAATACTTTTCTTATTCGTTTTTCGCGAGCTGCCAAATTTAGACTGAACATTAACCCACCTGTCTCGTACATTCCTCGTAAAACTTCTCAGTATATCTACTACGACATGATTAAGTGTGTGCCTTTAGATTAAATACTTTTCGCACTGCATACAGATGTTGAAATTACGTAAGAGCAGCTTTACTAAATTCTCCTGTACCGCTTGTTACCACACTCGCCTCTTTGCTGCAATTTTCGCAAACTCAACTACATTGCAATCGAAATGCTATTCGCAGGGATTTTTCATGAAGCAATTTACTTCCCCATTTAGATTTGATTGATTTAGTGTGCCGCGCAGCTCCGCCATAATCGCAATGCCATTCAAGGTCTGCTCTTGACCAAATTCCAATAGTTTTTTTTTTCTTAGAAGAATTGAAGTTATTTTCAGCCCCGAAGCTCATCACCCGGCGAACTTAAGTCATTGATTTAGCTATCTATACAATCTAAACAAATATATGGACATGTGAACATTTTGGTAAAATGAAGTTTATTGACCCCGCTCTGTTTTTGGACTTTAAGTGGTAAAGAAATTTTAATTCGCCCGCCAATCATGATGTTGTTTTGATACAGCAGTATATTGATGGCGACGACAGCGATGGTAAAGTGGTCACAAAGTTGACCGTTGGTTGGTTAATTGGTTAATTTTATTGTGAATGTTTCTTTGGTTGATGGAAAACAATTAACGTGTTATTGTTTGTTTATATTTTTTTTTTAACGGGCCAAGCTAAACTAATTAAGAGAGAGAGATATTTTAAATTTTGGAAAAAAGATTGAGATGTTTGTTTTTTCGGCTGTTAAATTTGTGCTTTTACGAATTTCTGTTTTGTTTGTTTTTAAGAGCGGCGATGATCGGGTCATTTGCGTTTAAATGACGCTTTTAAAACTTACATATTATATTGCATTTTGACAAGAGCAACAATTTTCCTTTTTAAGGTTGTTTTGGGTAAATTATTTATGTTATTGAAAATCGATTTTTTTTTGTAAATTTCAACATTTTTATAAATATGCTTTGTATTCTTTTCATTTCAGGTAAGCATAAAAATCCCTGTGAGGACCCGGAACAAATGTTGCAAGGTAGGGAAGGGCGAGGATAGTTGGGACGCATTTTATTAATCGTCTCATAAATATAAATATGTACAACACTTTCAAATAATTAAATAAATAAATACAATAGGCACAATGATCTTCTTCTTCTTCCTTCTTTACGGCGAAGTTATGATCAAGATTAAGGGGATTGTAACTCTCTCACTCAACCGCATCCCTACTGGTCCGCTTATGGGGTTCGCCTGATTATTGATTATTGTTTGATCAAAATTTTACGACACTGGTGATCTCCAGTTGTGTCAACCCATGGATTTGCATGCACTTGCGGGACAGCGTTAAGATGTTAAATGTGTCGCTAGGCTCACCTGGATGGTAATACAATACAATGTACTTATTTATTTTTTTAAAAGGAATCGTTATACATTCTCGTATATATCACTACAGCGACCCCCTCAAAAATAGCGCTTGCCGTGACCACTAAGTGGCTAAGCATGACTGCGGATCACCGGCGTCCTAAATGACGGTGAAATAAAAATTAATAACAGAAACAATCACGTGTTGAAACCGTAAAACAAGAGGCATTCTACAAACTCCTGGATCAAACAATTGCAATAAGACTAGCAATTGATTGGCCTCAGTAAAAAAAAGTGATGCGACACCGCGGAGTCTGCCGATGTTTATTGATCGCAAACCGGCCAACCCCAGACGCTGTCTAGTAGGGAGGCAATAAAGTGTGAGGGTTATCGTCCCTTTGATTCCGATTACTTCTTATCCAATTCATTCCTTTGCAGATGAAAGTACCCTCAGCTTGTCATATTAAACTCAACTTCGGGTATGGAACTAGGTCGGCAACGTATGTTAAGCGCATTAAATTTCAATCGTGAGAGCATAGTTCAGGGGTACAACCAATAGGGTAGATTTTAATGCTTCTTAAAACACCATTCTATCTAGTCTCACTAAAGCGAGACCTTAGCAGTCTGCCACTATGGATGAATGTCACTTGCATCGCTGAAACTAAAAGACTTTCCATTCTCGGTATGTGTGTTAATTACAACCTCGTTGGAATGAACACATATTCGATGTCGCCAAGAACTCTGCGAAACGTCTAGGCTTCCTTAAGCGATGCAAGAAATATATCACCCTTTCTGATCTGGCTACAATTTATAAGGCGTTTATCCGCCCCAAATTTGAGAACAACGCTCATATCAGGGCTGGTGCTCCAATCACATATTTGAAGCGATTTAGACATCACGAAATCGCTTGACTCTTTGAGCCATCGTCGTAATGATATGCCTATCGTTGTTTTATCGATATTTCCACCAAAGTGTTCTAATGAAATAGCCAGCTGGATTCTACCCCTAGAACATTTCAACCGCAATACCAGGAATGCGCATCAGTTCACTATTAAGCCTACAAAGGACCGTTCCTTTGCCATACAACACCAATGTGGAAAACTCTATCACGCTCTGTTTTTCCTATACATTATGATTTACAAACTTTCAAGATCAACCTGCATCGGTTTCTCGTCCGTCCTACTTCCTCTTTTTCGTAATGCCCGTGCTGTATAATAATGTATATTATGTCCCTTCTGCAGGTGCAAATTATAAAGAAAAAAATAAAGACATCGTTGTTAAATTAAAGGCGTATTGCTTTTTAGATAAAAGTATAGTTAATAATTAACAATTTTGAATTAATTAAGAAACAATTGCGAAAGGGAGGCAGTACGAGAGTCGATAGGGAGAAGACGGAGGTCAATCAATCTAACTGAAAAAATATATACTTGGGAAACAAATAAAGACGTTTTTACTAAAGCCGAATTACTGTTCTCTGACGAAATGTTGAAACAGCATAGATTTAAAGCATCTCGTTGTTTGCGCTCTCTGTAGTGTGTAAGAAGATTCTACTTGTTAATCGTAAAGATGGAAAAGTGCCGACTGCTTATCGGGTAAATGCAATTATTTGCAAAGACCTTTGAGAGCACACACAGCTGATCATATTACACAAATAATCAGGGCTTTTTTTTTTTTTTAATTTTTAGAAAAAGGAAATCCAAATCCCAGAGCACTCAGACTCGGTAACGGTCCATTGTACTACCAGCCAGAAATCCTCTTTTTGGTGTAGAGGCATTTGATTGGGTGGCGTATGTTGTTGTTCCCCATGGGGATTGAACCTGCACCCCACGGGTCACAAGCCAACACACTAACCTCTACACCATCGCCACCTTGGGCTTGTTTTATTAATAATTTTGCAGAAATCAATAATTGTTGAATAACGCATAAAAGGTAAGGTGCAACCTAAGACTGTTTTGACAGAGCTGAAAAATGGTTACGGAAACTTAAATCAAACACGCATGTTTCACAGCTATTACAAGCAACATTTAATTTTCTTGAAGACTCATTAGAAGAAGGTCGTAACCGTACATAATAATCGGAACAACAAATGACTTAATAAGCTTAATTTTTGACTCAATGGGCAGATACGACTTTGTATGACTTAGGTCACGAAGTACTCAATGTATTTTTAACACAATATTGTTGACGGCATCAGACCAATTTATTTACATATGATGCAACACCTAGATTTTGAAATTTAGCCACATATTCGATGTAAGAGAAGTTGAAGACAATTGGTGCTAAAGTAGTGTTGGTTATTATTATTTCATAATTGAACATTGCAATGAAAGAATTATGTACATAACGCTTTGCTCTGAAACACATCCTGTCACGGTCGCCATGTGTGAGAACTGGTTTGAATTTAAAGACGGGTTGAATGTTCGTATACACGTCTTTATTATAATACAGACGATTTAAGACTGTTTTGTTTTATACTAATGAGTTTTGCTGATACGGCCTGAGACGACTCTGGCTTTATATTATTCCTTAAATTAGAAATAATGACACTTATGGTAACATCGCTATCAGTTATGTAATTTCTGGCGGAGCCTAATAGTTTTGTTTTTATAACCTTCACTGCAATTGACGTATGGGATTCCACCATCAACTCCAGCAGCTCAAGTGAGTCAATAAAGCGAGTAAGATTTTCGGGTTTGCCATCAAACTCTGGAATCATTTTTGTTACTAGGTTTATAAATTCTACTGCCGTGGTTGTCATTTTTTCATCTTCACTGTTTTGATCCCAATCAGTTATATTAATGTCGATCTCTTCTGATATTTTGTGAGGAATATGTATATTTGTTTTTAACCTACCAAAGAGCTTAATTAATTTGTCGCGTAAGTCGAAATAGAACTCTTAATTCGTAATTTTGGTCGTCCTTTTCTAAATTTGTGTAATAAGTATTGATAATTCGTTTAATATAATTTAATTCACTTTATATATTGCCAATTTGTATTTTTGTATTTGTATTTATTTATTTAACCTACGATTTTACAATCAACAGATTTTGAAGTTAATTTACAAATATTTTAAGATATAATAAATTACAAACAATTCATTGCCTAATGACAGAGATTAACATATTTTTAAAAGTATTTCTGGACAAAAATACATCTAATTCTGAACAGTTCGTATTAAACATTTTGCTGCACAAAGAGATAGGCTCACGTTGACCATACAATGTGTTATGACGAGATACAAATAACAGTGGTCTCGGTCTTAAAGACTCAGATGGAGCATACAAATACAAACGATTAAGTAGATTCTCACTATCGACCGTTGCGCATAGAATATCACGAGCTAACATTACTTGATACATTTTTCTCCTAGATTCAAGAGTTTGCATTCCAAGTAAAAGACACCTCGAATGATCTCATATCTTTAACACTGTGGTGAATACAGGGATCTTTCCTAGGCAACGGAAATCAGCAAAAATTATCCTCATCCCAAAATCTTCCAAGTGTGATGAGTATAGGCCGATTTCAATACTCCCTTTTTTGTCGAAAGCCTTTGAAAGGATCCTCCAAAAGCAAATTAGCCGTCATCTCGCCATTTTCAACCTATTATCATCTAAGCAATCTGGTTTCCGCCAAAAACACAGTTGTTCACTGCTGTGATAGGTGTGTCTGAAGATATAAGGGCAAGCTTTTGACGAAGACAAAGTGCCCTTCTTAGTCCTTCTTGATTTTTCTAAGGCGTTTGATTTGGTTGACCACTCTTTTTTGTGCCGCAAGTTGTCTCATATATATAATTTCGAGCCTTGTGCTATAAAGTTAGTATCGTCATACTTAACTCACAGATTTCAAGCCGTAGAAGTTAATCAATCCCTTTCAAACCCCCTGCCTATCATAAGTGGTGTCCCTCAGGGATCCATACTAGGGCCTTTGTTTTTCTCCCTTTATGTCAACGATCTTCCTAATGTCATCAAAAACAGCTCAATTCATTTGTATGCTGATGATGTTCAGCTCGTATTAAGCTGTCCTCTGGGTTTAATAGAGCACGCCGGTCAATCGATAAATAATGATCTTGCCAATATAGTGCAGTGGTCTCAACAAAATGAACTGATATTAAATCGTGATAAAACTAAGTGCATCGTGATTTCGAGAAAGCCCCTAGATCTGGCTTATTTTCCTATCCTCACACTCCAAGATGCTCATATTGAGTATGTAGAATCCGTCAAGAACCTTGGGGTGACCTTTAATCGATTCTTAACCTGGGACAACCACATTAATCTTGCAGTCGGCAATACTTATGGAGTTATCCGAACGTTGTGGGCGACCCAATCCTTTACTCCCTTTAAAACACGAGTCTTACTTGCTAAAATTCTAGCCATGCCAGTCTTAACATATGCTTGTGAAATTTTTGCGATCTGTAGTTATGCATCCAAGAGGAAATTTAATGTGGCATTTAATTGTATTGTGCGATATGTTTTCGGATTGCGTAAATTTGATCGAATATTACTATACTCCAGCCAACTTTACAATATGACTATCGACAATCTTCTCAAATTTCGAACTCTTTGCCTGTTTTCGGACATACTTTTAACACATCAACCGACTTATATATATGGAAAAATAAGATATCCCACCTCAAGCAGATCTGCTCAATTGATCCCTCCTCGGTACTCTTGCTTAACTTCTGAGCGTCAGTTTTTTATTCACTCCACACGGTTGTGGAACTCCTTACCCTACTCTATCCGAAGTTTAAATAACACAACTAAACTTAAAAATGAATTAAAATCGTATCTCTCCTTGAATTCTTAAAATTTTGTATTGATTTTTTGTATATCTTGTATATTTTTTGTATATTTTTTGTATATTTTCATTATTTCTTTTTTCTCATCAACATGAATTCCTCGTTTTGTAACTCATGTAGCTTTTTATACTCGCTTCAACTATTGTATCTTACTGTGTATAGGTAAACCACTAAATAAAAATAAAAAATAGAAATAAATGATAGGAATGATGCTCCTCAATTCCGTTATTAGGAAAGAATTGTCTGAGAGCAAATTTTAAGAATTTCTTTTGAACTCTTTCAATCCTTTGAACATTCAGAACAGTTGTAGATCCCCAGACGACACAGGCATACTCAAAATGGGACGCACAATGCTGCAAAATAAAGCTTTAAGAGTGTAAGGATCCTTGAAATCGGAGGAGTTCCTTTTTAAAAATCCTAATAGTGAATTCGCTTTAGAAACAATGTAATTGATGTGTAAGTGAAATGTTAATTTGACATCAAAAATAACACCAAGATCCCTCAAATCTTCGGCTATTCTTATTTGAATATTATTTATTGAATAACGTTGAAGAATATTTTGAAGTGTTCTGTTAAAATTCATGCAAGCACACTTGTCTACATTTAAGAGTAAGTCATTTGACCTGCACCGCTCACTGAAAGAATTAATGTGATTTTGTAGCAGCATACAGTCATTTATTGTTGACATTTTTGCACAAAATTTTATATCATCGGCATACATAAAGCAATAGCAATGCTTTAATATATTCGGCAGGTCATTTACAAAAAGTAGGAATAAAGATGGGCCTAGATGACTTCCTTCCGGAACACGAGAGGTAACTTGGATTTCTTTAGAGAAAAAGTCTCCTATAGCAACATATTGCTTCCTACCATATAAATATGTTTTAAACCATTGCAGCAATGGACCATCATAACCGTATGCCTTCAGTTTTTCAAGGAGAATCGTCAAGTTTACTCTACTAAATGCTTTCACGAAATCAGTATAAATCACTTGTACTTGTTTACGGTTTTCTAAGCAATCAATACAGAAGCTTGTGAATTCTACTAAATTTGAGGAGGTTGATCTACCCTTCCAAAAACCATGTTGATATTTACTGACAAACTGTTTAATTGAAAAATTGAATTTATCTTTAACAAGACTATCTAACAGTTTGGGAATAACCGAAAGTTTAGTAATTGGTCTATAATTAGATATTAAATGCCTAGAGCCAGATTTAAAAATTGGTTCAATGGTAGATATTTTCCATTCTTCTAAAAAAATTCCGTCGGAGAGCGATTGATTAAACAATTCTAATAACGGAAAACAGAGTGAACTGGCACAATGACGTAGAACAATAGGGAAAAATCCCAGGATATTTGGTTTTCTTTTGGGTTTCAAGCTAGATAGGGCAACTTCAACATCACTAACAGAAAATGAAAAACAGGAACAATCAACCATAGATGGAAGAGATTTTACGTAGTTGAAATCGATTGAGGATGAGGATGTCGAATTATAAATACTTTGAAAATATTCACCAAACATATCAGCAATATTCTTAGGATCACTAGAATTTCTGTTACCAATTCGCATCAACGTTGGAAAACCAGTACTTTTTGTGTTGATAAATTTCCAAAAATACACTGGACTAGTTTTAAGGTTACTTTCCACCGATCGTAATTATATTACAATAAAGAAATTTAGACAGGAAAACAAACTCTTTTCTAAGACGTGAGAAAAATGGATAATCATCAATAGAGTGTGATTTCTTATACCTCTTATGTGCAATATTTTTGGCATTTTTTAATTTAATTAATCTCGTATTATACCAGGCAGGGTGAGAAATTACCTTTTTGCGATGCATTGGTACACAATACTTTGGGACATTAAATATGTTTAAACAAGGAGAATTTTTCAGATATATTTTTGTTTAGAAATTCGTTTGACCAATTAATATTTTTAAAGCAATGGTTCATAGAAGAAAGGCTATTTGAGTCGAATTTATGTACGGTTGGTTTATCTTTGTTAATTGGTAACTTATTTTTATTTAGACATTTGTAGAATTTCATGAATTCAGCTTTACGCCGTTCTAGTTTTTCTTTTAGTTCGACAACTTCATTCCCATCACCATCAGTCATAGTATTATATAAACAAATTTTACCAAATGTAATAATAATCCCTTGAGATCATCCAATAATTGTTGTTAATTAAAATTCTAACTTGATTATATACGAGGGCGGGTCAATAAGTCCGTGACTTTTTGAATTGCTGTCCTCTTTACTGAAACAGCAACACTGCTCCTGTCAACAGGCATCTGTCAGTTGACTCCTGTCAAAATTTAAACTTGCTGCGTCAGTTAGTTTGTGTTTGACAGCTATTTTTATCAGACTACTCACTAATTTGAGGAGAAAATGGAAAAAAGTGAAATTCGTGTGCTTAGTAAGCATTATTTCTTGCGAAAAAAAACCATTACCGAGACCAAGGCTAAGCTTGAAAAATACTATGGGGACTCTGCACCATCGATTTCAATGGTAAAAAAGTGGTTTACTGAATTTCGTTGTGGCCGTACACTGAAGATGCCGAACGTCCTGGACGCCCAGTTGAGGTCTCTACACCCGAAACAATCGAAAAAATTCACAAAATTGACTTCCTTCAAAAGGGAAGAACAATCAATGGGGAATATTATGCCAACTTATTGGACCGATTCAATGACGATTTGAAAAAAAATCGACCTCATTTGGCCAAGAAAAAAGTTCTTTTCCACCAAGATAATGCAAGGGTGCACACATGTGCAGTTGCCATGGCAAAAATCCATGAATTGGGCTATGAATTGCTCCCTCATCCACCCTTTTCTCCAGATTTGGCTCCGAGCGACTACTTCTTGTTCCCAAACCTGAAGAAATGGCTTGGTGGAAAAAGATTTGACTCCAATGATGAAGTCATCTCGCAAACAAAGGCCTATTTTGAGGACCTCGACAAATCATTTTTTTTTTGGAAGGGATACAAAAATTGGAGAAGCGTTGGACAAAGTGTATAGAGCTCAAGGGAGACTACGTTGAAAAATAAAATTATTTTTTTATCAAAAAATCTGTGTTTTATTCCAAAAGTCACGGACTTATTGACCCACCCTCGTAGCATGCCAAATAAGAAAAAAAAACATGACTAATTCTACCAAAATCCTAATGGAAATTTGCATTATGCTCACCATGCACAAGAACAATAATAAATGTACGCGGCGAGAAAAGGCAAGATAGTTTATGAAGAAAAAAAAATCTCATAATTATGTACTTAATATAGTTCGGAGCAGGCTCAGCAGCAGCAGCATCAGCAGTATTTGTTTGGAATTCGCATCTATTACGTTATTAAAATCAAAAATATTTATTTTCATTAGAGAGATTCTTTTTTATACCAGTGTATATCAACTGTTAAGCCTACAAAAAAAACTCTTTCAAAACTATGTACGCAATTAGCGGAAAGAAAATCATTCGATTTATGTACCTATTTTTTCTATGCCGCTAACGGCTGCACTATTGTTATACATTTTTTCTTTGCTACATGCTATGAAATGTTCTCTTTTTTAGTCATTCAACTTTTAGAAGTCAAACATTAAACATATTTATTTATTTATTTATTTATTTATTTATTTCAATGTTTGTTTCATATTGGCTATTGTCGTCAGCCTTTAATTGAAACTTCCTTTTAATAAAGTTTATAACGTGGTTTGAAATTTTTCGCTTTTTTATTTCGTCAAATCTTGCGTTATACCAACTCAAATAATTCAAAAAATCTCAAATTATCGAACAGTATTCATGCATGGGCTAACGTATAATATCGGTAGCAATGGGTGGTGGGTAAAAGTGGTTTCCCGTCGAGCGACGCAAGTGTCCCGTAACTCCCGTAGGCTAAGATGCCCAGAGCCAGGTGACCAATGGCTTGTTCAGTCTGTCTACTGTAGAGCGGGGGGACGTTTTAAAAAATACGGCGAGTACCGAAGAGGAACAGAGCCAGGCGACCAATTGCTTGTTCAGCCTGTCTACATAAATCCAACAGAATGTTTTTTTTAAATAAAAGAGTGACTCCAACTTTGTTGTGTGCTCACCAACTTTATTTAACAGACTGCAATAATTCAGAATTCACGCTGCCCTCTTACACCCAGAAATGCAACGGTGCAGTGTGAATCTTAAAAATCAACATTAATTCTTTATTTCTCCGTTCGTTCAAATCTGTGTATGCAGTTGCGTGCTTATACCCTATTCTAAGGGTATATTAATTTTGACGCATAGTTTGTAACATACCTTAATATTGCCCGTAGACCCCTAAAAGTTACTATATTTATGATCAGCATCGATAGTAATGTCGATCTAGCCATGTCCGTCCGTCCGTCCGTCGGCAGAAATTAGGCCTTTAAACTGGGCCTAGAGAGCTGAAATTTTAACCATATACTCTCTAGGGTCCCGAAATAATCAAGTTTACGAATTTTTGAAATCCGCCCACAGACCCGCCCACAACTCAAAAAAACAAAATTTTGGAAAAAATCGAATTTTGAGCTAGAAAGCTGAATTTTTTTGTATATAATCTATGACTCCAAAAACTGCTCGGGATATAAAATTTTCAAACTCCGCCCAGTGACACGCCCACAATTAAATAAAACAATTTTATTGAAAAACCAAAACATGAGCTAGGGAGCTGAAATTTATAATATATACTCTCTAGGGGCTCTTTAAGCTCATGTGTAAATATTTTCAAAATCCGCCTACTGACACGCCCACAATTAAATAAAACAATTTTAATGAAACACCTAAGTTTGAGCTAGGGAACTTTTTTTTCGATAAAATCCTTTAAATGTTATATAACAGAATATGTAGAGCGTTCTTAACAATTCAACCATACTTAGACTTTTGTCACGCCCACTTATGAGGGATAGGAATAAGAATAGGGTATCCAACAGTTCGCCCAAGCGGACTGTAGCCCGTCCCTATGTTTTAATAGCATTTTTAAGTTATATGCTTTTAAGTTTGAAAAAGTGCTTAAAGTAAAAATATGCCTTCTAATGGCAAAAATATAAATGTTATTGGAAGTAATAACAATAATAATTGAATAATAATAATTGAAAAGAGACGATAATAATTGAAAAAGGTAAATAGTACTATTTTTTCTTAGACACCTTGCGAAGTTGATTTGATGTATTTCATTGTATCGTTCATTATGAGTGTGCATACATATTTTGTATATAAAGGCGAAATTATGTTTATGCGTATCTTTTTATAGTTTCAGCAGTAATTTTCGTAGGTATAATGTTGTTTAAACTATTCTCAAATAAAGTATTAACTATATGCAGTTCTTTTTATGTTAGTCCAAAAGAAACTCGACACATTTACAAGGTAATTCATGGATTTGTGCAGTGGATTGGTTGCTGCAATATGAATATACATATGTAGTACATAGCTTGAACATATTGACAGTAACTAATTTTAATGTATAATCGCGGAAATAGAAATTATATTCAAGTTACCACATGAATTTAAAACCGAACCACCGACAATCAAACATTAATAACTCTCAAAAATCTGTCGAGTATCGATCCTGTGAAGCGAGCTCTGTCTAACTAACCTGTTGGCCCTTAAAACAAATTGCTTTATATAGTCCATCAAATTGGGACATTCATTTAACGACGGCAAATAAAATTGAGTCAATTAATACGTCACTGTTTCCTTTGTTGAAAAGTAAATAAATTTGGGTGTAATAATAAATAATACGCTTCACTGGACAGTTGTCATTATGTCAAAGCGAAATAAAGTCGAACAAAAGAAATACGGCGATACTTCGCTTTCCTAAGTGAAATAAGAGCGATTTTCAAGAGTTCCAGATTTACTTACTTTTACTTTTGGTGGGGATTACAGTCCGGTGTGGACCATGACCTCAACCAACAGCCCCTCCAACCAGCTCGGTCCCTCGCTAGCTGCCTCCAGTTACGCACACCAAGTTGGTTGAGGTTGTTCTCCAATTGTGCGCGCCACCTAAGGTGGGGTCTTCCTCTGCTGCGTTAACCCTAAGGGTCAACGGAGACATCGTTCTAGTGCGTTGTTGTCCATACGCTCCACGTGTCCCAGCCACGTCAGCCGTTGTATTTTTAGCTTTTTGACCAGGTCAGCGTCGCTGTATAGCCCGTATAGTTCGTCGTTGAATCTTCTTCTCCACACTCCATTGTCGCAAACTGGACTTTCCAGATTTGCATAAGTGTACAGATTTGATCTAATGTCGGTCTGCCGGGCCGAAAGTCACACTGGTACGTGCCGATAAGTGTGTTATAGAACGGCTTCAGACGTTCACGCAGTAAGTTGGGTATGATCCTTTATGCGGGATATGCCTCGATAGTTCTTGCACGACATATGACCTCTTTTTTTGTACATGGGACATAAGGAGCTAATAGTCCAATCATCGGGCATGCTTTCTTACACCCATACTTGGTTGATGATTCGGTGCGTGCGCCCTACCAAAACATCACCTCCGTCATTGAAAAGCTCCGCTGGAAAACCATCGGAGCCGCCAGCCTTGTTGATCTTTAGATCTTTACAGCTATGATAACCTTTTCAATGCTGGGTGGAGGAACCGGTTCTTCGTTGAATGGAAGTGGGTTCTCTTCTTGCCCTACCACTCCCATTATCTGCTGTTGGATATGCCGCTTTTTCAAGACACGCCAAATATAAAACACCTTCGTGGTTGACGCCTCCGTTATAGCGTTTCATACTTTTCCGTCAATCATGGTAAAGATTAGGGTATGCTTCACTTGTACCTGTCTTCCTTCAACTAACATTGTTGTCTTTGGTTATGTCCTTACATACTTTTTCTTCTAATCTCTTTTTTTCTGGAATTTTCTATAAGCTTTTTCCCGCGAGATTTAACTGGCCAACGGGTCTTCAAATACGATAATGCTTTCTTCAAGCCTTTATCGTTGTTATTTCGAGCTCGTTTTTTTAACTTCTCTGCTGGAATATTTAACTGTTTTTTTAAATAAATGTTTTCTGCTGACCGCAAAATATTAAAAAACTCCTCAAAGTAGATAAAACATGCACAAAAAAAAATTTCAATAAACATTAACCTTTGGTACACAACTTGTCCGCTTGGGCGAACTATTGGATACCCTATTCTTATTCCTATCCCTCATAAGTGGGCGTGACAAAAGTCTAAGTATGGTTGAATTGTTAAGAACGCTCTACATATTCTGTTATATAACATTTAAAAGATTTTATCAAACAAAAACAAAGCTTTTGTAAAAAAAACGTTCCCTAGCTCAAACTTTGGTTTTTCAATAAAATTATTTTATTTAATTGTGGGCGTGTCAGTAAGCGGATTTAAAAAAAATTAACACATGAGCATAGAGGACCCCTAGAGAGTATATATTATAAATTTCAGGTCCCTAGCTCAAACTTTGGATTTTCAAAAAAAGTTTTTTTTTTTAAATTGTGGGCGTGTCAGTAGGCGGATTTTGAAAATATTTACACATAAGCATAAAGGGCCCCCTAGAGTGTATATATTATAAATTTCAGCTCCCTAGCTCATTTTCAAAAAAAGTTTTTTTTTTTAAATTGTGGGCGTGTCAGTAGGCAGATTTTGAAAATATTTACACATGAGCTTAAAGGGCCCCTTGAGAGTATATATTATAAATTTCAGCTCCCTAGCTCAAATTTTGGTTTTTCAATAAAATTGTTTTATTTTTTTGTGGGCGTGTCAGTGGGCGGATTTTGAAAATTTTATATCCCGAGCAGTTTTAGGAGTCATAGATCATATATAAAAAATTTCAGCTTTCTAGCTCAAAATTCGATTTTTTCCAAAAAAAAAAATTTTTTGAGTTTGTGGGCGGATTTCAAAAATTCGTAAACTTGATTATTTAGGGACCCTAGAGAGTATATGGTTAAAATTTCACTTCTCTAGGCCCAGTTTAAAGGCCTAATTTTTGCCGAAGGACGGACGGACGGACGGACATGGCTAGATCGACATTACTATCGATGCTGATCATAAATATAGTAACTTTTAGGGGTCTACGGGCAATATTAAGGTATGTTACAAACTATGCGTCAAAATTAATATACCCTTAGAAAAGGGTATAAAAACAGGCATTAAGAATGGTTTTGATTATTATATTACCATTTCATAAATTAAAAGCACTTTCTCACCAAAAACAAAAGTCTTAATTAGCAGAACTACAACAAACTCCATCACTGAACAAAAACGGCTTGTGCTGATTTATTTGTGAGTGCGAAATTTGTTTTACTGCGGAAATCATTCAAAGTATGTAAATAAAGTCGTTTTGAATTATTCCTTTATATAAAGTTTTCAGCCATACTCACTTTTAAGGGTCGTTTTTTTACAAAAGAATCGATAAAATCCTTTAAATGTTGTGTAGCAAAATATGTTAATCGTTCTTAACATTTCCCCACACTTAGATTTTTGCCACGCCCACTTTATGAGGGATAGGAATAGGGTATCCAACAGTTCCCCAAGCGGACAGTAGCCTTTTCCTGTGTTTTTTTTTATTTATTGCTACCAATTTTTGCCATTCTGCACCACAGGTGACGGTACGTTAGAAAAACAGCAATATAACAAAATCTACTGAAAGGATTTTAAGAAAATTCAGTATTTAAGCTGACAATACCATTAAGAACGAATTTGCA
Organism: Portevinia maculata; assembly: GCA_949715645.1. Taxonomy (NCBI): domain Eukaryota; kingdom Metazoa; phylum Arthropoda; class Insecta; order Diptera; family Syrphidae; genus Portevinia; species Portevinia maculata. The sequence continues at coordinate 199,301,108 of OX454525.1, forward strand.
TATTCATAATAATAAATATTTATTTATTATATTCGAAAACGTTTCTTAATAAAGCGAGATAATTGGGTCGTGGAATTCGTTCATTATCAAATCATTGTTTTGATGAACATCGAACCGCTCGCTCAGTAGTCCAATTCAAAGCTACTGCCCCCACATTTTCGTCATAAACAACGTCAAGTAGCTGGCCTTGAGCATAGTTAATGATCTTTAGCGAACGAATCGTTATTTCTTCTCTGAGCGGCTATTTTGAAGATGATACTTTGTATAAAAGCTGGAGATAAATTAGACACCGGCGCGGCCGGCGTTACAAATGATAAAACTTGGCCTATTACTGCATAAGCTATAGGCGGTTAACAATAGATGGCATAACATGAACAATTGCAGTATCTCAAGAAGAACTTGAATTTCGAATCAGACGCCACTTCCGGCTGTCAGGCGTTCAGTCAGCCATAATTAATAGATTCCATATGGGAACGTAGATTTCTAAGTTGATGCCCAGTTACACATCTGAAAAAGATTTATTATTTGAGATTTATTATAAAAATTGGAAAAGCCAAAATCAATATATTAGAATTAATTTCGCCCATAAACGAAATTCGTTTCACTGTCTGTCTGTCATTGTGAATAAAGCGCGAATTGCAGTTTGCACGTATTTCAAATAAAGTCAAATGTAAATTAGTTAGTATCATGACCGCTTCATGGTGTTGGTGAGTGTAGCACTCTGATACCACTATACTTGCTCAACAACACAAGAGGCATAGAAAGGCACCTTCAATGTAGGGCAAACATGCAATTACCTCAATCAATGGTCGAAATTCCCAGCAGCAAATAAAGGGGCAGATATAGCTATTACCAAGCGACTACTTGTAGCGGCCTAGGTCAGATAGGTAATCCGTGGAAAGTTTAAGCAAAATAAGCGGAAATCGTGAACTATCGATCAGAGAAGAAAAGATTTCACTGAGGTTCTATGTTACCACCATAAACGGTCCCATGGGAGATTTCAAAGTCGTATTTGGCTCTGAAGAAACAGGAAAGAAGCGAAAAGGAAAAGAAACCAAAAGAGACTATCACCCAGAATGGGGGAACCTCTTTCTGGCGGGTTTCCTTATGCCTCATATTTTCCATTTCTAGGTAGCCCGAATACATTTCAAGTGTATATTTTGTTTTGTTGTCTGTTGGGTTGATCAAACGAACCGTACTTAAGCGCGCCGTGGGACTACACCAATAGATAAACCCAACTAACAACTGCTCGTTGTGTGTAGGTCGAAAGGGTGCACTGAACTTTTCTGTGCCACATTTTTTTTGCTAATCTTTTGATAGATGACCGCGAAAAGTAAATGATTTTGATGGATACAGTTTCCTCTTTTTAATACCAGTGTGTAAGTTGATTTTAAATTGATTTAAGTATTTTTGAAACGTTGGTTATCTTTAATGTGAACACGGGAAAAATGGAGTCGACTATGCGGTGTACAAGGCTAAGAGTATCCTGTGCCGAGACGGCCTCAGAATATCATTGCAATAAACAGCGCTGTCGTATTTCTTTTTTTCATAGTTGTAAACTTATATCAACTTGCATACTCTAGACAACAAATTATTAGATCGAACTTTAAGTTGACAGGATAGTGGTTCTAAATTGTGTCTTATGCTGAAGCTCTAAACTAAACTATAACGTTATAATTATTGCCTTTTGGCCTTAAAATTATTTACGGACTTATCTTATATAATGTACTCATCGAGAACATTTTTAAGAACTCTGCATCTTTATAAAATGTTATGTGTCTGTACAGGGTGTCCCAGTTAAGCAGTATAATACTTTAAGGGGAGATTTCTGAAGTTCCGCCGAACAAAAAATTGTAGGCCAAGCCCAAGCTATAAATATTATTGTACCTATCAATAGGTCGTCGGTTCAAAGGTAAAAGTCACTAAGTACAAATTTTGAAAATAATTGATTTTTTCATTAAGTTACCCAACTAAGCGCGTTTTATGCAGGAAAAAATCAATAAGTACCAACAAGTTGCTCTAAAGCAAAATACGAAGTATAAAAATTCATTAAGTACGTGTTTTTAAATTTTCTTAAGAGGAAAAAATCATTAACTGTCATTTTCTATACAATTTTGTACTAAGCGATACTTAAATCTCGCGCGCTTTCTTTTGGTAGCCAATTAGATCAAAATCACAAGTCGTGAGTAAATATTAAAAAGTGATAAGAATAAATCAAAACAGTGCTACAATTATGTATTCAAGAGGAAAATTAATGATACAGTCAGTACTTGACAAAACAAAGAATATTCAACATTAATCTCGTAAGGAAAAATCATTTCGGTTTTTGTTCTTTAATGTTCGTTCAAAAATCTATGAAACGCTTATTTCAAGAAGTGTCTGATTGCAATGAAGAGCCTTCTAGCTTTGAAGAGACTGTTACTATGCATGACTTGACTAATAATAATGCCAAGCAGATCGAAAAGGTTTTTTTTTATTCATTACATTTTTAAAGCTTTTAACTGTTAAATTCTTATTTTATTAAGGATTCTAGTGTTTCACAAAGTGTGTTGACAAAATTATTCATAAATGAAGAACCAGCTGTGCTTAAAGAAGTCAAGTCTGTCGAAAAACAAATTGAAAAAGTATGTATATTACACCTTAAATTTAAAATTTATGTGTATATTCATATCCAACTGAATTGTTTTCAATAAGAACTTCTGTACTTATTTATGACCTCAAATTTCAGGCACAACGGAGTTCAATTAAAGTTGTGGACTATGAAATTGAAACTGATGATGAGGAAGGCTTCAGTGCATCGTCAATTGATGATCCCTCATTTAAACCTTCCGCTTTTAGAACAGAATATTCGATTTCTGACTTCTCGGACTATGAAGACCAAGCAAATATAAATAAGTTGACAAGGCACAGAAAAAGAAACCAAAATAATGTGAAAGTCAACGTTACAAAATATAAACGGTCAAAATGTCTTCCCTACACGACAAAAAATAAAACTCATGATTCTAAGGCTCTAAAGGAAGTTGATTGTACAAACTGTAGGTTTAAGTGCACATTCTACTTTACACAAGAAGAAAGATTTGAAATCTGCAAATCGTATTGGGGTTTCGCTGGCTATAATAGACATAAGGATTTTCTTATAAAATATGTGCAAACACTGAAACCCAAACGCCGAAAAGTAGAAGAGTCTAATAAGAATGCTGTGAGGACTAACATTATTTTTCTATTTCAATTTTTTTATTTCATTTAATTTTTTTTTCTCAACTGAAATTCATAACATATTCATATATTCATTTTTAATCGCATTATTAATTCACATTTTATTAAACAAATGTTATCGTCAATAAAATAAACTTTTTAATACAGCAGAGAAAATTTCACTTTAACGCTATATACTATTATTGATAGAAATCCATACAGGAAAAACTCACTAAGTACATTTTCCATATTTTTGACCGAAATAACTATTTTTGGTACATAACAAACACGAAACTATTTACTTTTAAAGAAAGTACATGTTCAGTGTAAATATCTCTTCGATATCTGTAAAATTCAATTTTTCAGGCCAAAAAATATGTTTAAAACTCATTATCTATACAAGTTAATTTTGTTAGTTAATGACTTTTAAGGGTGGTGACGGTGTAAAGGTTAGTGTGTTGGCTTGTGACCCGTGCGGTGCAGGTTCAATCCCCATGGGAAACAACAACATACGCCACCCAATCACATGCCTCTACACCAAAAGGAGGATTTCCGCCTGGTAGTACAATGGAACGTTACCGAATCTGAGTGCTCTGGGATTTGGATTTCCTTTCTTTTATTAAAAAAAAAAAATAATGACTTACCTTTGAACCGACGGTGTTTGTACATTTTGGAAAAACAGTTAGTAGCGCATACAAGTCTTTAACACTTTGGGTTCATTCGTGCAGCTACAAAAACGTTATGACTCTTTAAATTAAAAATTATGAAAATTTGTTGTTCCATTTTTTTTTACTTAAAATTAAAGTACATTTTTCTCAAAATGGTTTTTCTTTCTATATTTTCTCTAATTACCTGAATGAATAACATAATATACTTACAGACGCTGGGCTGCCCAAGAAAATCAAAATGAAAACTGGACGAACTAAAACTCGTGGCTTCAATGGCACAGTGGATGACTGCTTGCCTGAGAAGACGCTGGTCTAGGTTCGAATCCCAGTGGAAGTAAATGGATTTTCGGGATACAAGGAAAAAACACAGACCAGTACCAAAGGAAAAAGGAGTCTGATGATCGGTTGTGGCGAACCGTGAAACAGCGCTGTAACTCCAGCCGTCCACTTCACGTGGTAGCAATTGTAAGAAGAGGTTGTTCATTCAAAACAATACAAATTTTTCTGTGTGTTGGTTGAAGAAGATCACGGCATCTTAATGGTCTTTCAGGAACATGAAAGGGCGGGATTGTTCATGTGGTTACACAAAATGTCTCTTATCAGCATCATCAAGTAATACTATATAGGATAATGCTATATATGATAACCTTCTATCGAATAACTTAATTAAGCCGAGCCGCTGGCATTGTGCTTCATAAGAGGGCCTAAAAAAGGCTCAATCCCGCCGGGGCCAAGTATTATCTAAACGTTTTTCCACTGCCCAACGTCTCACAAACATCCAAGAGTATCAATTGTCATGAGAAGCTTCTGAAATTTGCCGCTTGGATTCGGCTTAAATTTGTAGGTCCCTTCCATTTTGTACAAGCTATACCCCTAAAAGTTGCTATATTCGTGATCTGCATCGATAGTAATGTCGATCTAGCCATATCCGTCCGTCCATCCGTCGGCGAAAATTAGGCCTTTAAACTGGAGCTAGAAAGCTGAAATTTTAACTAGGGACCCAAAATAATCAAGTTTAAGAATTTAATATCCGCTCAATTAGACCTTTAAAATGGACCTAGAAAGCCAAAATTATAACGATCTCTCTAGGGGCCCAAAATAATCAGTTGCAAATCATTTTTTGAGCTAGAAAGTCGACATTAATATATAGTCTTTAAAGCTCTAAAATGCTCTGTGTTAAAGTTGTTAAACTCCGCCCACTGACACACGCCCGCTTAAAAAAAAAACGTTTTATTGAAGATGTGTCATTCGAAAGAAACCAAAATAATGTGAAAGTCAACGTTACAAAATATAAACGGTCAAAATGTCTTCCCTACACGACAAAAAATAAAACTCATGATTCTAAGGCTCCAAAGGAAGTTGATTGTACAAACTGTAGGTTTAAGTGCACATTCTACTTTACACAAGAAGAAAGATTTGAAATCTGCAAATCGTATTGGGGTTTCGCTGGCTATAATAGAAATAAGGATTTTCTTATAAAATATGTGCAAACACTGAAACCCAAACGCCGAAAAGTAGAAGAGTCTAATAAGAATGCTGTGAGGACTAACATTATTTTTCTATTTCAATTTTTTTATTTCATTTAATTTTTTTTTTCTCAACTGAAATTCATAACATATTCATATATTCATTTTTAATCGCATTATTAATTCACATTTTATTAAACAAATGTTATCGTCAATAAAATAAACTTTTTAATACATCAGAGAAAATTTCACTTTAACGCTATATACTATTATTGATAGAAATCCATACAGGAAAAACTCACTAAGTACATTTTCCATATTTTCGACCGAAATAACTATTTTTGGTACATAACAAACACGAAACTATTTACTTTTAAAGAAAGTACATGTTCAGTGTAAATATCTCTTCGATATCTGTAAAATTCAATTTTTCAGGCCAAAAAATATGTTTAAAACTCATTATCTATACAAGTTAATTTTGTTAGTTAATGACTTTTAAGGGTGGCGACGGTGTAAAGGTTAGTGTGTTGCCTTGTGACCCGTGCGGTGCAGGTTCAATCCCCATGGGGAACAACAACATACGCCACCCAATCACATGCCTCTACACCAAAAGGAGGATTTCCGCCTGGTAGTACAATGGAACGTTACCGAATCTGAGTGCTCTGGGATTTGGATTTCCTTTCTTTTATTAAAAAAAAAAAATAATGACTTACCTTTGAACCGACGGTGTTTGTACATTTTGGAAAAACAGTTAGTAGCGCATACAAGTCTTTAACACTTTGGGTTCATTCGTGCAGCTACAAAAACGTTATGACTCTTTAAATTAAAAATTATGAAAATTTGTTGTTCCATTTTTTTTTACTTAAAATTAAAGTACATTTTTCTCAAAATGGTTTTTCTTTCTATATTTTCTCTAATTACCTGAATGAATAACATAATATACTTACAGACGCTGGGCTGCCCAAGAAAATCAAAATGAAAACTGGACGAACTAAAACTCGTGGCTTCAATGGCACAGTGGATGACTGCTTGCCTGAGAAGACGCTGGTCTAGGTTCGAATCCCAGTGGAAGTAAATGGATTTTCGGGATACAAGGAAAAAACACAGACCAGTACCAAAGGAAAAAGGAGTCTGATGATCGGTTGTGGCGAACCGTGAAACAGCGCTGTAACTCCAGCCGTCCACTTCACGTGGTAGCAATTGTAAGAAGAGGTTGTTCATTCAAAACAATACAAATTTTTCTGTGTGTTGGTTGAAGAAGATCACGGCATCTTAATGGTCTTTCAGGAACATGAAAGGGCGGGATTGTTCATGTGGTTACACAAAATGTCTCTTATCAGCATCATCAAGTAATGCTATATAGGATAATGCTATATATGATAACCTTCTATCGAATAACTTAAGTAAGCCGAGCCGCTGGCATTGTGCTTCATAAGAGGGCCTAAAAAAGGCTCAATCCCGCCGGGGCCAAGTATTATCTAAACGTTTTTCCACTGCCCAACGTCTCACAAACATCCAAGAGTATCAATTGTCATTAGAAGCTTCTGAAATTTGCCGCTCGGATTCGGCTTAAATTTGTAGGTCCCTTCCATTTTGTACAAGCTATACCCCTAAAAGTTGCTATATTCGTGATCTGCATCGATAGTAATGTCGATCTAGCCATATCCGTCCGTCCATCCGTCGGCGAAAATTAGGCCTTTAAACTGGAGCTAGAAAGCTGAAATTTTAACTAGGGACCCAAAATAATCAAGTTTAAGAATTTAATATCCGCTCAATTAGACCTTTGAAATGGACCTAGAAAGCCAAAATTATAACGATCTCTCTAGGGGCCCAAAATAATCAGTTTCAAATCATTTTTTGAGCTAGAAAGTCGACATTAATATATAGTCTTTAAAGCTCTAAAATGCTCTGGAGTTAAAGTTGTTAAACTCCGCCCACTGACACGCCCGCTTAAAAAAAAAAACGTTTTATTGAAGATGTGTCATTCGCAAAGTAGGTATGTCGTTCTGAACAATTCTTTTAATTAAAGTTTTCTGTCATGCCCACTTTTAAGGGACGTATTCTTACAAAAACTTTGTTTTTTTCCAATAATATCCTTTAAATGTTGAATAACAAAATATGTGCATCCTTCTTAGCAATTCTACCACACTTAGATTTTGCTTACGCCCACTTAATGGGTTATAGAAATAGAAATAGGGTATCCAACAGTTCGCTCCAGCGGACAGTAGCCTTTCCCTATGTTTTTCATTTAATTGAATCTAAATTTGAAGACAAATAATACTTAAAATTGGCTTTAAATTGAATCTTCTTTTTCCTCAACGAGACTATGATCAGGCAAAAGGGGATCATAACATTAAGCAATATAAACATTATGAAAACTATGTATATTTCAATTGCACGTATAATAAGAAAACAACTTTGTGAAGTTATTTTATTGGCACGAATGAGAGGGCGTAACGGGCTGCCAATCTGTGGAGCGTCTCTACCCTAGAAACTTAAGCCTTTTTTTGCCAAACCGAAGTATCGGCGGTTTCCTATTGTAATTCTTCGTCGGACCCCCCTAATGTGTTATTAGTGGAGTAAATGTTTACTCCAAGCTAGGTGAACTCACTAACTTCCTCGAAGTTACCATCTACTATGATACTATGAACAGTGACATTTTGTCCTTGTAGGTGGGCAGATGTCTGTTTGTTGTACTTGGTTTTGTTCTTGTTAACTTCAAGGCCAAGCAATTTCGTTGGCCTGGATGGGAATGTTTGGTCTATTGTCGATCAGTAGAATGGAAGCCACACTTTTATGTTTCGATAAGTGCGTTTCAGAACAGCTTGAGAGGCTCACACAATAAGTTGGATAGGATACTTTATGCGACATTAAGCACGGGTATGCCTCGATATTTTTCCCAGACATACGCTTGCCTTTCCTGTAGATGGGGCATATGGAGTTGATAGTGCAGTCATCGGGCGCACATTCCACCTATGCTTGGTTGATGTGATGCATGAGCCCGAACAAAATATCACCTCCGTATTTGAAGAGCACAGCTGGTAAACCATCAGAGCTGGCGGCTTTGTTGTACTCAATCTCTTCTATGCTGGGTGGCGGAACCAGTTATTCATTGGTTGGACGTGGATATTCTGCTTGCCCTGCTGCTCAGCAAATGCTGTTTAAACATATCTACTATTCCCTGAGATTCGGTGGGTAGACGCCTGGTTTTCGGTCTTAAAGTCAGCAACGAATTGTTGGACTTTTTTTTATACTACTCGATACTCTTTCCTCGCTGAATTTGTGTTGCGCTGCAGCATTATCACATGTGCGTCTTTTGTCGCCATTTTCCGGTATACCCATGCATGCAGGCTCTTTCTCTCAGGTGGCTGGTAACATACTGTGTCGTTGGCAACGGTTTTGATTATGTTGGAACACCGGCTCCTCACATTGTTGGTGCTTGTAAGTGTTGAGTGCACAGCGGAGAGTCCCGCTCATGCGCTTTCTGTAGACCCTGGCGGCTCCAGGAAATAACCCCCCAACGAAATAACTCCCTAAATGAAAAATGAAATAAGTTCCCAAATAAGTATGAAATAATTCCAAGTGCTAAAATAAAACCTCGCACCTACTCCAAATCAAACAGTGACCCCAAGCAGGGGGTTGCAGGGGGGCAGTATGCCCTCCCCCCCGTATGCATTGCACTGTTTATGGGATTAGTTGCGAAATCGCAATTAGAGATTTTATTTTAGCACTTGGCCTTATTGTGAAATTGGGGGGAATTATTGCATAGTTGAATTTGGGGACTTATTTCGCTATAAAATAACCCCCCAATTTGAAGTATGAAATAAGTCCTCAAACCCCCATGAAATAAGTCCCCAATTTTGGGGGTTAATTTCATATGAAATAAATCCCCACATCCATACAATTTTGGGAAGTTATTTCATTTTTCATTTGGTGGGTTATTTCTTGGAGCCGACCATGGCTACTTCAGGTGTGTAAAGGCGTTAGACATGGATTTTCTTCTTTTCGTCAGCTGCATATTCTTCTAGTTGGGCAATCGAGCTCCAAATTTACCGGCAACCAGAAAATATTCAGAGTCGATGTATGCCCTTCAGAATGTTTCAGGTTTAAGATGTTGAATGCGTACTTCGCACCGCTTAACACATTATGATCGATTTAATTAGCAGTTCGAGAGAGCTACCGGGATCGATTGGTGGTTACAGTTTGCTGTTACCCGCTGTCGTATAGTGAAGGTTGTGCTTACCAACTAATCCGCCGAATATGTTTTTCTTCCCGATTTTAGCATTGAAATCGCCGAGTAGAACTTTAACACCGTATTGCAGATAGGCTGCGAAGGGCTTCGTTCAGGAGGTTAAAATACATATGTATATGCTATTTAATTGCGTGCAACTCTTTCAGGTGCATCCGGCTATAGCTACCATAATAATAATAATAATAATATTGGTTAGGGTATGTTACACTGCAACCTATTGGTCTATTGTGTCCCCTGCTTGTACCTCGGAGAGGTTCGTGACCTCTTTCAGAGCCCTCTCTATATACTTCTTTGTGAAGCGTATCGAGGAATTGCTCTGATTTTTTCCTTGGGAGGTCACACTCCTTAGAGCACAGCGTCCAGTCCAGTTTCTTTGATGAATCTGAGAATGAGCTGTGGGTCCATGGTTTGTATGTCCTTGTCTGTTATTTGGTGCCTGCCCAAATATGTCATCCTTTTGTGGGCCAGTGCCCCACAGGATTCCAGTATGTGGTCTGGAGTTTCGGCGGTTTCACTGCAGAATCTGCAGAGCCCGTTCTCCGATATGCCCATTTTCCTCAGGTGCTCCTTGAGTCTGCAGTGCCCCGTAAGGAGGCCTGTTAGGGTTCTTAGGCTGTTTTTGTTAAGGCCGATACAAGCTTTGAATCTCTTTTGGTTGTAATTTCCTAAGAGTTTCTTTGCTTGCCTCAGACCTTGGAGGTTGAGAAAGGCTTTTGCCCTTGTTTCTTCCTCCAGTCTCCTGAACTCTTCGCGTATAGTGTGTTCTCCTATCCCGCAGAACGGTTCAGGTCCTATGGAGGGTTCCTCTGCCCCTTTTCTTGCCAGAGAGTCCGCTGCCTCATTGCCTATAATGCCAACATGGCCAGGTACCCATCAGATGGAAATTCTGTTATTCTTGCCTAGCCTATTCAGTCCGTGTAGGCATTCCCACACGAGTTTTGACTTGATAACGTAAGCGCCAAGAGCCTTTATGGCTGCTTGGCTGTCAGACATTATTGCATATGTTGCAATTCCTGTAGTTTTTCTCGAGGTTGATTCGAACGCACCTATCTATGGCACATATTTCTGCCTGGAAGATGCTGGTACATTTGCCCATGGATTCGTAGTGCTTAGTTCCTGGCCCAAACACTCCTGCACCAGTATAGCTACCATACCATCCCACACATGAATAGTAATGGCAAATTGAGACTTTTTTCTTCTTTCTATGATCAAGATTATATGGATCATAATACTCCCAGTTTACTGCATTCCCATTGGCGCGCCTGTGGGGTATTGGAATATTGGCAGGCCTCCCGGTTTCGGATCACTGAGGTCATTCAAGTGCTTATGGTGTTGCATTGGGTATGATTCAGGAGGTCTGCCTTTTTGTCTAACGATTTCCTATTATTGATTATTGTTCAATTTTCCTTTTATGACACCGGTGATCTGCAGTCGTGTCGACCCACAGATTTTCTTACACACTTGCGGAACAGTTTCAAAATGGTGAATGTGTAGCTAGGCTGACACAAATGGTAAAATATCCTAGATGTGATTTGTCCCCTTATTCGCCTTTTACAGAACAGGGACACTGCAGTGATATTCTAAGTCCATCCCTGCACGAGCATCTTAATACTGTGCACCAATTTATGTTTAACACATTTTTTATAAGGTTATGTATCTAACTGTTGTATTGCATGATAAATCTATTTGTCCTTCAATTTTACCGTTATGCTTGCTTAACTAATAATTCATTGAACACAATTCCGAGCAGTGCTTTAGATTGAAACTCATTTTGCTATGATTTGCTTCAAATTCATGCGAACCTCATTTATTACCAAACGATCTTTGACAGAAAATTGTGCAATCATGACTAATCTAATCGCAATCTTAAGCACTTCAACAAATTATTATGTAAGTTACTTTCCCGAAAGGAGAAGAATAAGGCAAACGCCGTCATCTTTTCGATGATTAATCATCGTTTACGAGTAAATACAAATCTACATCTCTTTATAGCAAATAAAACTTCACTATCACCACTTTGGACTGCCGTTTACTGATCATCGCACCTGAAGCTATTCGAAACGAGAGAGAGATAAGTACCCCTTGTGAGCTCTATCTTTTATCACATTCAAATGAATAACGAGATGCAAATGCAAGAGGGGAATAAACCCGGTCATTTCCCTTTCCTGAGTAGGTTGGAAGGTCGGTATCATCGGTGTGTATCATCGCACCACCTGATACCGACCTGCAAAGCAAAGCTTTTATGAACAGCCGCGGTTGTTGATCGGCTTCGTGGTTCCCTCATCTGATGATGATGATGATGATGATGATGATGATGATGATGATGATGATGATGATGATGATGATGATGATGATGATGATGATGATGATGATGATGATGATGATGATGATGATGATGATGATGATGATGATGATGATGATGATGATGATGATGATGATGATGATGATGATGATGATGATGATGATGATGATGATGATGATGATGATGATGATGATGATGATGATGATGATGATGATGATGATGATGATGATGATGATGATGATGATGATGATGATGATGATGATGATGATGATGATGATGATGATGATGATGATGATGATGATGATGATGATGATGATGATGATGATGATGATGATGATGATGATGATGATGATGATGATGATGATGATGATGATGATGATGATGATGATGATGATGATGATGATGATGATGATGATGATGATGATGATGATGATGATGATGATGATGATGATGATGATGATGATGATGATGATGATGATGATGATGATGATGATGATGATGATGATGATGATGATGATGATGATGATGATGATGATGATGATGATGATGATGATGATGATGATGATGATGATGATGATGATGATGATGATGATGATGATGATGATGATGATGATGATGATGATGATGATGATGATGATGATGATGATGATGATGATGATGATGATGATGATGATGATGATGATGATGATGATGATGATGATGATGATGATGATGATGATGATGATGATGATGATGATGATGATGATGATGATGATGATGATGATGATGATGATGATGATGATGATGATGATGATGATGATGATGATGATGATGATGATGATGATGATGATGATGATGATGATGATGATGATGATGATGATGATGATGATGATGATGATGATGATGATGATGATGATGATGATGATGATGATGATGATGATGATGATGATGATGATGATGATGATGATGATGATGATGATGATGATGATGATGATGATGATGATGATGATGATGATGATGATGATGATGATGATGATGATGATGATGATGATGATGATGATGATGATGATGATGATGATGATGATGATGATGATGATGATGATGATGATGATGATGATGATGATGATGATGATGATGATGATGATGATGATGATGATGATGATGATGATGATGATGATGATGATGATGATGATGATGATGATGATGATGATGATGATGATGATGATGATGATGATGATGATGATGATGATGATGATGATGATGATGATGATGATGATGATGATGATGATGATGATGATGATGATGATGATGATGATGATGATGATGATGATGATGATGATGATGATGATGATGATGATGATGATGATGATGATGATGATGATGATGATGATGATGATGATGATGATGATGATGATGATGATGATGATGATGATGATGATGATGATGATGATGATGATGATGATGATGATGATGATGATGATGATGATGATGATGATGATGATGATGATGATGATGATGATGATGATGATGATGATGATGATGATGATGATGATGATGATGATGATGATGATGATGATGATGATGATGATGATGATGATGATGATGATGATGATGATGATGATGATGATGATGATGATGATGATGATGATGATGATGATGATGATGATGATGATGATGATGATGATGATGATGATGATGATGATGATGATGATGATGATGATGATGATGATGATGATGATGATGATGATGATGATGATGATGATGATGATGATGATGATGATGATGATGATGATGATGATGATGATGATGATGATGATGATGATGATGATGATGATGATGATGATGATGATGATGATGATGATGATGATGATGATGATGATGATGATGATGATGATGATGATGATGATGATGATGATGATGATGATGATGATGATGATGATGATGATGATGATGATGATGATGATGATGATGATGATGATGATGATGATGATGATGATGATGATGATGATGATGATGATGATGATGATGATGATGATGATGATGATGATGATGATGATGATGATGATGATGATGATGATGATGATGATGATGATGATGATGATGATGATGATGATGATGATGATGATGATGATGATGATGATGATGATGATGATGATGATGATGATGATGATGATGATGATGATGATGATGATGATGATGATGATGATGATGATGATGATGATGATGATGATGATGATGATGATGATGATGATGATGATGATGATGATGATGATGATGATGATGATGATGATGATGATGATGATGATGATGATGATGATGATGATGATGATGATGATGATGATGATGATGATGATGATGATGATGATGATGATGATGATGATGATGATGATGATGATGATGATGATGATGATGATGATGATGATGATGATGATGATGATGATGATGATGATGATGATGATGATGATGATGATGATGATGATGATGATGATGATGATGATGATGATGATGATGATGATGATGATGATGATGATGATGATGATGATGATGATGATGATGATGATGATGATGATGATGATGATGATGATGATGATGATGATGATGATGATGATGATGATGATGATGATGATGATGATGATGATGATGATGATGATGATGATGATGATGATGATGATGATGATGATGATGATGATGATGATGATGATGATGATGATGATGATGATGATGATGATGATGATGATGATGATGATGATGATGATGATGATGATGATGATGATGATGATGATGATGATGATGATGATGATGATGATGATGATGATGATGATGATGATGATGATGATGATGATGATGATGATGATGATGATGATGATGATGATGATGATGATGATGATGATGATGATGATGATGATGATGATGATGATGATGATGATGATGATGATGATGATGATGATGATGATGATGATGATGATGATGATGATGATGATGATGATGATGATGATGATGATGATGATGATGATGATGATGATGATGATGATGATGATGATGATGATGATGATGATGATGATGATGATGATGATGATGATGATGATGATGATGATGATGATGATGATGATGATGATGATGATGATGATGATGATGATGATGATGATGATGATGATGATGATGATGATGATGATGATGATGATGATGATGATGATGATGATGATGATGATGATGATGATGATGATGATGATGATGATGATGATGATGATGATGATGATGATGATGATGATGATGATGATGATGATGATGATGATGATGATGATGATGATGATGATGATGATGATGATGATGATGATGATGATGATGATGATGATGATGATGATGATGATGATGATGATGATGATGATGATGATGATGATGATGATGATGATGATGATGATGATGATGATGATGATGATGATGATGATGATGATGATGATGATGATGATGATGATGATGATGATGATGATGATGATGATGATGATGATGATGATGATGATGATGATGATGATGATGATGATGATGATGATGATGATGATGATGATGATGATGATGATGATGATGATGATGATGATGATGATGATGATGATGATGATGATGATGATGATGATGATGATGATGATGATGATGATGATGATGATGATGATGATGATGATGATGATGATGATGATGATGATGATGATGATGATGATGATGATGATGATGATGATGATGATGATGATGATGATGATGATGATGATGATGATGATGATGATGATGATGATGATGATGATGATGATGATGATGATGATGATGATGATGATGATGATGATGATGATGATGATGATGATGATGATGATGATGATGATGATGATGATGATGATGATGATGATGATGATGATGATGATGATGATGATGATGATGATGATGATGATGATGATGATGATGATGATGATGATGATGATGATGATGATGATGATGATGATGATGATGATGATGATGATGATGATGATGATGATGATGATGATGATGATGATGATGATGATGATGATGATGATGATGATGATGATGATGATGATGATGATGATGATGATGATGATGATGATGATGATGATGATGATGATGATGATGATGATGATGATGATGATGATGATGATGATGATGATGATGATGATGATGATGATGATGATGATGATGATGATGATGATGATGATGATGATGATGATGATGATGATGATGATGATGATGATGATGATGATGATGATGATGATGATGATGATGATGATGATGATGATGATGATGATGATGATGATGATGATGATGATGATGATGATGATGATGATGATGATGATGATGATGATGATGATGATGATGATGATGATGATGATGATGATGATGATGATGATGATGATGATGATGATGATGATGATGATGATGATGATGATGATGATGATGATGATGATGATGATGATGATGATGATGATGATGATGATGATGATGATGATGATGATGATGATGATGATGATGATGATGATGATGATGATGATGATGATGATGATGATGATGATGATGATGATGATGATGATGATGATGATGATGATGATGATGATGATGATGATGATGATGATGATGATGATGATGATGATGATGATGATGATGATGATGATGATGATGATGATGATGATGATGATGATGATGATGATGATGATGATGATGATGATGATGATGATGATGATGATGATGATGATGATGATGATGATGATGATGATGATGATGATGATGATGATGATGATGATGATGATGATGATGATGATGATGATGATGATGATGATGATGATGATGATGATGATGATGATGATGATGATGATGATGATGATGATGATGATGATGATGATGATGATGATGATGATGATGATGATGATGATGATGATGATGATGATGATGATGATGATGATGATGATGATGATGATGATGATGATGATGATGATGATGATGATGATGATGATTATGATGATTATGATGATTATGATGTGATGATTATGATGATTATGATGATTATGATGATTATGATGATTATGATGATTATGATGATTATGATGATTATGATGATTATGATGATTATGATGATTATGATGATTATGATGATTATGATGATTATGATGATTATGATGATTATGATGATTATGATGATTATGATGATTATGATGATTATGATGATTATGATGATTATGATGATTATGATGATTATGATGATTATGATGATTATGATGATTATGATGATTATGATGATTATGATGATTATGATGATTATGATGATTATGATGATTATGATGATTATGATGATTATGATGATTATGATGATTATGATGATTATGATGATTATGATGATTATGATGATTATGATGATTATGATGATTATGATGATTATGATGATTATGATGATTATGATGATTATGATGATTATGATGATTATGATGATTATGATGATTATGATGATTATGATGATTATGATGATTATGATGATTATGATGATTATGATGATTATGATGATTATGATGATTATGATGATTATGATGATTATGATGATTATGATGATTATGATGATTATGATGATTATGATGATTATGATGATTATGATGATTATGATGATTATGATGATTATGATGATTATGATGATTATGATGATTATGATGATTATGATGATTATGATGATTATGATGATTATGATGATTATGATGATTATGATGATTATGATGATTATGATGATTATGATGATTATGATGATTATGATGATTATGATGATTATGATGATTATGATGATTATGATGATTATGATGATTATGATGATTATGATGATTATGATGATTATGATGATTATGATGATTATGATGATTATGATGATTATGATGATTATGATGATTATGATGATTATGATGATTATGATGATTATGATGATTATGATGATTATGATGATTATGATGATTATGATGATTATGATGATTATGATGATTATGATGATTATGATGATTATGATGATTATGATGATTATGATGATTATGATGATTATGATGATTATGATGATTATGATGATTATGATGATTATGATGATTATGATGATTATGATGATTATGATGATTATGATGATTATGATGATGATGATGATGATGATGATGATGATGATGATGATGATGATGATGATGATGATGATGATGATGATGATGATGATGATGATGATGATGATGATGATGATGATGATGATGATGATGATGATGATGATGATGATGATGATGATGATGATGATGATGATGATGATGATGATGATGATGATGATGATGATGATGATGATGATGATGATGATGATGATGATGATGATGATGATGATGATGATGATGATGATGATGATGATGATGATGATGATGATGATGATGATGATGATGATGATGATGATGATGATGATGATGATGATGATGATGATTATGATGATGATTATGATGATTATGATGATTATGATGATTATGATGATTATGATGATTATGATGATTATGATGATTATGATGTGATGTGATGCGGGCATCACTAATCCTCGTATCTAGAGAGGTGGTTGCGAGTAACGGTATTTAACCTAGAAACGGTGCATATTTTTGTTATTGTTATCCGTTACCTTCGAGATTATGCAATTTCCTCCGTCTCCTTTTTCGTCTTCTTTTTTGTCTCTTTGGCACATTTCACTTGTGGTGGATGGCGCGCGGAGTGATTTTTCACGTCGCGTAATGGCATTGGAAATTCTTGCTCCCGTTGCAGTTGCAAAAATCGGTGATATTCAAAGAATTGACTGCACTCTACCTCTGTGGAGTGTTTTTTTTTTTATGATCAACTCCAACGAATCGAAATGAATTTTATGGTGGCGCGAGCAATAGCAATAGAAATATATACGCCGCGCGGCGTCGTCGCGGAAGTTTCATTACTGTGATTTTGTTGCCGTAATTGTATCTAAAAGAAATCTCATGAAATTACAGTCGTGGATTGCTGAGATTAAGGGCAATTTTACTTCGGATATCAGATGCAGCTGCACTTGTTTATAGTGTAATGAAATGGACGAGGTCACACGAGGTGTTTTTTAAAAAAAGCCTATAAAACGTTTAGATATGATCAAATTCGAATACTGTAGAAGTAGATTTGTACAATTTATATCGGCGCTTGGTATGAGGCTTCGAAATTGGTATATCTGTTTGTATTCGTCATATTTTATATTACTTACGCCACGTGTTGCGAAATTGTTGACTTCAAGCACTCTTAAGTGTCAAAAGTTGCAGCAACAATAGGTAGTAGGGGGAAAATAATTGTCCGTGCCGTCCACTAAAATTGCATTATTAACCTCTGTTCTTCAGGTGGCATTCTTAACTCAGGAAATCCATAGGAGCGCCTTCGTTTACGCTCATCAGTGAACGGATTGGATTCAAAGCAACAAAATTGAAGTCACTTATAAAAATTAGTATCGAAGATACTCGTAGCATCCCACCCAGAGGCGGGCTTGGATCGAATTTCAACATGGGAATGCCTATTGGAAAAAGCCACAGCGTATTTCAACCAGAGCTTTACGCCATTCCAGAATGCGCCACCTAAATTTATACATCTGGTAATAAAGGCGCAAACTTCCATATAGTCAAGCAGCTATAAATTCCCTTAGCTCGCACACCAAGGACTCCAACTCAGCCATATGTTGTTGTTATACCCTTCAAACACTCGGTTTGAGGAACAAGATCAAACTATGGTGGGTTCCGGGCCATGAGCAATTGAAAAGGCGGACAAATTGGCCAGGAATGGTTCAGAAACACCATTCACCCACCTGCTGCACTCCCAGATCGGCAAACATCGCAGCAACAAAAAAAGCGGCCAAGTGCGAGTCGGACTTGCCCATGAAGGGTTCCGCGCGAATTATAATTTATTATTTACTTAGGCACCTATTACAGATTTATTATTAGAAACTAATGGTTCACGGTTTAGGCATAAGGTTTATGTTTATGAAATTAAATGTTTTTTTTTTTAAATTTGAGTTGATTGAATGAAAGGTAAATTGCGGTTTACGATTTATGACGTATTAAAAAAAAATACTTACTAGATCTCGTTCAAACCAATTTTCGGTTGAAGTTCACCTATCCATAGATACCCCACACGTATGGGTTTGATAAAAAAAAAGTGAGTTTCAGTTCTTAGTATGGGGAACACCCAAAATTTATGGTTTTTTTTTCTATTTTTGTGTGAAAATCTTAATGCGGTTCACAGAATACATCTACTTACCAAGTTTCAACAGTATATATAACGGACATGCCCGGACAGACAGACAGACATGACGAATCTATAAGAGTTCCCTTTTTTTGCCATTTGGCTACGGAACCCTAAAAAGCTGGGAACATATGAAATATATTTTTTAATAGGAGAACATCCTAGGTCTAACACAGTCCAAACGAGAAATAACAATGCAAACAGGTGTCTTAATCTAAGTAGGCATGATATGAAAAACTTAGTCGGTTATCTTACTGGTCACCATGTCTTTTTTTTTGTCGGGGTGTGTGAGACTTTCTGAACTGGAGCACTCAGACTCAATACTGGTCCATTGTACTACCAGGCAGACACACCACATTTTACTGTGGGAATTTACTCGTTTTTCTAAGAAAAACGAGAAGGCGCTTCAATGATAAGGAGCTTAGGTTTGCAGAACTCACCATATCCGCACCAAATACCTGCCACCTGATACGAGCAAAAGCAGGACAATCACAGAGGAAATGTTCCGCAGTGTCGTCGCTTTCTCCACAGGCTTCGCAGTTGGTGGTGTCGCTTAGGCCTAGCACCTTAAGGTGTTTGGCAAAAGCGTAGTGTCCCGTAAGAACGCCAGTAGTCTGTCTGCAGTCTTTTCTGTTGAGAGACAACAAGAATGCCGCGGATTTCCCACAGGCGTCGGGGAGCATTTGCTTAGTTTATCTGCACCTAACGGAAAGAAAAGTCTAACGTTATCGCTCTCCACGAAGACACCAGCACCAGATCCTTGATCGGTTTTGGAGCCATCCGTGACGATTCGACTGCATTCCCTTCCAGTCCGGCCAGAGCCAGTCCTGGACGCGAGGATAGTTGACCTCGTAGTTGCGCTTTAGCCGGAGTTCCGGTGTCATCGCATCAGACGGCATATCTATAAGACAGGAGTCGAAGGACAACCGTTGCGCAAGTTCATCAAAACTCCAGTGCGAGTTATACCAAAAGCCACCTCTTGTAAGACATAGCCTTGATTGTACAGCCCATGATGTAAACATCAAGACGCGGAAGGATCAATAGTGCATCTAGGCCGGAGCCAGGCGTGCTGGGGAAGGTCCCCGTGCAGCCGAGACATACCTGCCTTTGGAGTTTGGCAAAAGCAGCAGTGACGTGTTTACGTGAAAGCTTATTCCACCAAACAACCAATGCGTATACTATAAATGCCCATGTCTTGCCGAAAATGCCTTTGCACTGCCAGAAAACAGACAGCGCCTTGGCAGTCTTCAGCTCAACATGTTTGGACCAAAGAAGTTTGCTATTCAGGATGACTCCCAGATACTTTGCTTCATTGGAGCGATGGATTGTGACGCCTTTTAGCACTGGCTGAGTCAACCCGACCAGCTTCCTCCTTCTCGTAAAGAGAACAACCTCAGTTTTAAGAGGATTGACCGAGAGCCCATTCCTAGTGCACCATTCGTCGATCACGTCAAGGGCCGCCTGCGCCTTGGCGCATACAGTCGCTAGGCATGATCCAACAGAAAGCACGGCAACATCATCCGCGTACGCCTGAGCGTAAAAATTAGAACTGTTGAGTGCGTTCAACAGAGAGTCGACCAGCATACACCACAGCAGTGGAGACAGGACGCCGCCTTGCGGGCATTCTCTGTTTACCCCCGCCATAACATAGCGGCCACAATCCGCATCCGCAACCAACGTTCTATTCATTAGCATTGCTTTAATCCACAACACCAATGTTTCGTCTACGTCGTGTTGTCTGGCGGAGCTGCACATGCTATCAAAAGTCGCATTGTCAAAAGCACCCTCAATATCGATGAAAATGCCCATCGCGTATTCTTTTCTGTCAAGCGCGCCCTCAATTCTACCAACTAGATTTTGGAGCGCAGTCTCGCAGGATTTTCCGCGTTGATAGGCATGTTGCATCTGAGATAGTGGGTGCAATCGCAAAGCAGTTTTGCGCACGTGAAGCTCGACCAGCCTTTCCAAGCTTTTCAGCAAGAAGGAAGTCACACTGATTGGTCTGAAGCTCTTGGCGAGCGAGTAGTCACTTCTGCCAATTTTTGGTATAAATGCCACTCTAACTGTACGCCAGGGTGTTGGAATGTATGCCAGTGCTAGGACAGCGGTGAAGATTCATAGTCGGTAGCAACTGGTTTGTACACTGTTGCAGCATTGCTGGGTATATTCCGTCCGTACCAGGCGACTTGAAGCCGTCAAAAGACGCAAAGGCATATTTAATGGCCTCGTCCGTCACCACGGCATTCGCAATATACCAGCTACGCCGAGTTGTTTGTTTTGGCTCACTCATAGTCTCGGTAATCGGGGCTGGTTGTGAACCAATTGTAATTTGGTTACCCGGAAAGTGAGACTCCAGCAGATAACTAAGAGTTTCCGCTTTCGTCTCAGTGAAGGTGCCATCAAGTTTTCTAAGTTAGTCCAGTTTGGCTGGTTTGCCCTTTTTCAGAACTTTAACCAACCTACTAGTTTCACCCAGTGTTTCAATCTTTTCGCAGAAATTCCTATAAGAAGCACTTTTCGATACCCGAATTAGCCTCTTATATTCCTTCTGCTTCGATCGGTAGAGATTCCAGTCTGTCTCCAAATCAGTCTTGAGTGACCTATTTAGAAGCTTTCTAGCTTCTCTTCGGATTCTTTGCAGTTCCGAGCTCCACCAGGGAACCGGCGTTCTGCCTTTGTCTCGTCCTGAGTTTGGTTGCAGTCTTGAGAGTTTTTCCCATTTCCTCCCTGAAGCATATCCAGTTGGTTTTTCTTGGATTCCTCCTCTCCTGCAAAGTTATGGCTTCGCATTCGATTTGGAATTCGATATATCTATGATCTGAGAGGGATGCCTCCGAAGAGACCCTCTAGTTGGTAACCGCCTTAAAGTATCTATTTGATAAAGTCAGGTCGATCACCTCCTGTCTTCTTGACGTCACAAAAGTTGGTTGCGAGCCAACATTGTTGATAGTAAGATCAGATGATAGAATGAAATCCAGGAGATGGTTTCCTCGCATGTTGCATTTGCTATTGCCCCAAACAGTGTTTTGAGCGTTGGCATCGCAGCATATAACTAGGCCCATCTTCCTGGTGTCGCAATAGTCTATGAGTTCAGCCATTGCCCTTGGTGTTGGAGGCACTACTGAATCATAGGGGAGATAAGCTGACGCCACGACGAAGGTCGTCCAATCTCCATTCGTTTCATAGCTAATGGCTGCAGCAACCAAATCTTGGCCACAAAATTGTCCAAGCTTAGTCACTGAGAGAAGGTTCGACACAGCAAGACAAGCCCTTGGTCTCTCGGACCGCTCGTCACAGAGTATCGTGGTGCCACGGACACCTCCAAGGCCACAGATGCGATTTTTCCACACCCATGGCTCCTGTATGGATGTTATGTGGGCTTTTGTGTTCAACACGGAAAGCTTCTTACTGATGAGTGCAGTAGTAGCCTTGGAGTGTTGAATGTTAATCTGAGTAAATCCAATCATTGGAAATACATGAGCTGGAAGTGTTCTAGTGGAAGGGCACGCAGAAGATGCGCGCGCAGTTCCACCGACAGGAGTGCTTGAGGCCTTCTTCCTCTGTTTTTTCCTGTTCGAGCTAAAAGATGTTATAGGTCGGAAAACTTTTTCATCGCCTTAGCGACCCAGAAGCTTAAAAAAATACTCCATTCTTAGGATTTCTTCCCAAATGATTAACAATTTAATAAGAAGGAATTATATATACTAATAATATTACCTGTGTATAAAAACAATTAGTTTTCTTGTATTGTATTGTATTGTATATGCAGTGGGGTCATCAGTAGATGACAAGCACTTAGACCTATTGGTCCATTGTACTTCAGCATAGCTGCCCGCTCGCTGGTTATTGGCGATTAGTAAGATTCAGTGAGGGAGAACCTGCCAGTAGCCTTGGCAAAGCGAAGAATATTTGCAAGTTCAATTTCCCCCATCTTATCTTCGTTAACGAATTGTTTGCCTATAGTGGTGAGCCTGGTTCTGGCGAAAGCCGGACATTCACAGATGAAGTGAGATGCCGTTTCATCCGCCTCCATGAGGCACTCACATAGGCCCGAGCTCCTGATGTGAATGGTTTTGAGGTGCTCGTTAAGAGGACTGAAACCGGTGACGAGACCAATTAAGGATCTCAAGTCTTTCCTGTTTAGTCCAAGCAAAAACTCTGCTGCTTTTTGGACCGTCCACTAGCTTCTTCGAATTCCTGCATGAGACCAGGTCATGCCAGTATTCGGAATGTTGTTGGCGTAGAGCCGAATCCATTTCACGTTTGTGGACGGATGCGGAGCATCCTATGGATGGTTGTGGGCCAATGAAGGCTCTTGAAGAGCCCTTCCTGGCCAGAGCATCCGCTCTTTCATTACCCTCGATACCTGTGTGCCCAGGAACCCAGGCAAGTGATACCGAGTTACATCTTCCCAGACGGTTAAGCCTAGCCATGGTTTCCTCAACTATTTTTGAGTTGAGAGAGCCAGCCGAACAGGCTTTGATAGCGGCTTGGCTATCTGAGCAGATGTATAAGGTTTTACCCTTAATCCTTCTCCTTAACAGGATATTGGCGGCAGTGGCAATCGCAAAGATTTCTGCCTGAAAAACAGTTGTTTGTCTACCCAAGGCTGCAGATAGATTTATCCGACAGTCTCTAGAGTAGACCCCGGCTCCGGAGATACCGTCAATAAGTGAGCCATCAGTATAGACGATGACATCACCCGGCCTAAAGCCATTCCACCCCTCACTGTTCCATTCCTGCCGTTCAGGAGGGATGACCTGAAAACCGCGCTCAAAGACTTGCTTCATGCACACAGTGTCAAGTGCTCCTCCCCGATGGCCAGGTAGGCTGTCATAGAGAGCTCTGTACCTAGCACCTCTGGCCCCATCGCCGAGATTGACCTGCCGTCCAAGTACTACACACATGCGGTATAGTGATTTTCTGGCCTCACTTTCAGCAAGGAACTGCAAGGGAGGTAAACAGAGCAACACTTCCATAGCAGCAGTGGGAGTTGCTCTCATCGCACCTGTAATGCATAAGCACGCAAGGTGCTGTAGCTTCGACAGTTGACGTTTGAGGATGTGAGCTCTAGCCCACCATACAATCGCACCATACATAAGGTATGGCCTAACAATGCACGTGTAAATCCAGTGAACCAGCCTGGGACTAAGTCCCCAGGTTCTGCTGAACATCCTACGGCACTGCCAGAGAATGTTAGTTGCCTTCGAAATCCTAGCAACCAAATGTTCAGAAAAGTTAAGCTTTGGATCTAGAACAATACCCAGATACTTAACCTTGCTTGATAGCTTTAGTTGAGTGCCCTGGAAGTAAGGCCACCTCACTTGAGGTATTGCCCTTCTACTCGTGAACAGCATCATCTCAGTCTTGGCGGGGTTGACTGACAGAGCTTGCTCGCGGCACCAACTCCCAACACTATTGAGCGCTGTTTCCATCCGCTCACAAAGAGTTGGTAAACTCCTGCCGCTGACAATAATGCACACATCGTCAGCGTACCCAATAACAGGGTGACCTTCCCCATCAAGTCTTCTCAACAAGGAGTCGACCAACAGGTTCCACAATGTAGTGGAAAGTACACCGCCCTGCGCAAAGCCTTTGACAGCGCGCACAGTTCTGACACAGCCGCCAACAGCAGCTGTAACTTCTCTGCTCCTAAGCATTTCCAGGATCCATTCCACAGTTGTAGAATCGACGCCCTTCAGTGTTAAGGCACCCTCAATATCCATGAAGACAGCAAGAGCATAGTTCTTGCGGTCGAGCGCCCTACGCACTCTGGCCGTCAGATCCGTTTATGCCGTCTCAGTGGACTTGCCTTTTTGATAGGCGTGTTGGCTATCATGAATACCCAGCGAAGCTGGAATACTCTTAAGCCGTACGTCAATCAGTTTTTCAAGGCCCTTTAGCAGAAATGATGAAAGGCTAATAGTTCTGAAGCTTTTGGGAAGATCATAGGCGGCCTTTCCCGGTTTGAGAACGAAAACCGCCCTAGCTCTTCTCCAGGCTAAAGGAATATGTCGCAGAGCAACGCTAGCTCTGTAGATTCTAGTTAGCAGTGTGAGCAAAATCTCGATACCCTTTTGCAAGAGTATGGGGTATATGCCATCAGGTCCAGGAGCTTTGAAAGGAGAAAAGGACAGGATAATAGCTCTCGCCCTCTCTCTCGTAACAATGCTCGCCGCGACCCGGCACTGCTCAGTGGTAGTTCTGCCTTTGTTTGGCCACACGCAACTATCCACGGCTTTGCAGCCAGGAAAGTGGGTGTCCATTAGCAATTGAAGTGCCTCCTCATTGGAGTTGGTCGAGGTGCCACCAGGCTTCCGAAGGACGTCAAGCCTGGCTCCCGGATCAGCTGAGAGGACTCTCTGCAATCTCGAAACCGCGCTAACATCCTTCAGTTCTCCGCAGAACCTCTGCCAAGATACCTTCTTAGCGCTCTTAATTTGCCTCTTGTATTCCTTCTGCGCATCCGCATGAGAAGACCAATCGGCTACCAGGTTAGACTTCCTGGCCCTGTTAAACAGCCTCCCCACTTTTTTCCTGAGAAGGGATAGCTTAGCGTTCCACCATCGGGTTGGTTTCGCACCACCAGCCTCCTTCTCCGGGCAAGCAGTATGAAAGGCCGTAATAATACCGCTGTGTAGCGTGTCGGTCGCCTTATCCAAGTCGTCGCTACTAAGGATCCTGATAGGCAGGGAACTTATCTGACCCCGCAACTCCGTGGAATAGACGTCCCAGTCAGTGCGTCGCACATTCCTGATTTTGCTTCTGATCGGTCGATCTGCACTTAACTTAAAAATAACATACCGATGGTCAGATGCAGTTTCTTCCCTTGAAACCCTCCAGCCCGAAACGATGCCAGATGCAGCAGCGGTTGCTACTGTCACATCAATAACTTGCCGCCTCAGCCGAGTGACAAAGGTTGGCTCATTACCAGTGTTCAGTATATCGAGCTGGCTGGCGGCAAAGAAGTTTAGTAGGGATTCACCCCTGCTATTTGAGTCAGTACTACCCCAAACGCGATGATGCGCGTTCGAGTCCATACCAACGATCAAATGCTTGTTACCTCGTCGGGCTTGCTCGATAAGCCTTACCAGTTCCACCGTTGGAGGTGGGGCCAGTGAGTGGAATGGAAGGTACACTGAGGCTAAAATAATCTCAGTAACCAACCCTCCTCGCTTAAGACACATTTTAATAGCTGTACAGTCTCGAGAACTGAACTCAGGCATAAGACTAGCATCTAAGCCCTTTGCTACAAAGATGCACGTGCGAGTATTAACAATCCCAGGTTTTACAAAAATTGCTCCTGGTACAACCGAGATGCCACTTACCGCCCCCTTATACAGATAAGGTTCCTGTATGAGGCACACCTCTGTATGCAGTTTTCCAAGACGACGACACAATGTAGGTGAAGCCGCCTTGGAATGTTGCAAGTTAATTTGAAGGACCTACAGTGATGAGCTAGCCATAGAGC
Organism: Portevinia maculata; assembly: GCA_949715645.1. Taxonomy (NCBI): domain Eukaryota; kingdom Metazoa; phylum Arthropoda; class Insecta; order Diptera; family Syrphidae; genus Portevinia; species Portevinia maculata. Next base: position 199,328,721 of record OX454525.1, read on the forward strand.
TTATTACCACTAGAAGTTCCAGCCTTCTCTCCCCTCTTTTCTGGCCTGAAGAACAGGCGACCAGTGAGGAAAAAAGGCCGGTAAGAGCACTTCCCAAGCATCTTCGCCGAATCGTCATCAACACCAAAAGTATACAGACGGCCATCCTTCATTTTGTTGAAGTGATAGACCCTCCACTTATCGGTGGATAGACCCGGGTTTTGACCCTTGAGAAGATCGATGATTTCCTTAGTCTCCAGATCAGTTTCTGGGACAAAGACCTTCATCTTGGTATATCCCACTAGCTCTGACGGGTGAAGACAGACAAGGTCACTCCCGTCAAGCTTAGGGAAAATCCGAGCAAGATCAGCTCTGACCCACGCATTCATGGCTTCTTCACTACAGCAGAGGACAAAGTCTCCATTTGTCTTGATGATGCGCTCAAACGCCGGGCTATTGCCTTCCTTGACTCGCCTCCTTACAGCGTTCTTCAAGGCCTTGTCCAGAATGCAGATGTTTTCCGCAGTATACTTCGTCAGGTGATCACCCGGGAAAACAACCGCCAATCGCAAACCAGACAGGGCCGAGTCCGTGTAGCTCTTCTTTGGTAGGGGGGGGGGGGGTCCTGCATCATTGCTAGTGCAAGACCTCTTTGTGCCTTTGGATGCTGTACCAGCTACCTTAGGTGACCCCTTAGCCACTCTTGTATCCGTCACCTTCACAGACTTCTCTGTTTCAGTGACCGTCTCTGAAACATTGGGAGCGGACAGATCAGAGGCAGTAGGTACGGGGCCAACAGGTTTGGGGTCGGCATTTACTGCAACCCTACTCTCCGAGTCCACCATTCCTCCTCGCTTCTTCCTCTTACCACTCTTCCGTTTCTTTCGCTTCCTACAGCCCGATTCCTTGGTGGTTTCAACGCTAACCGATTCGCAGAGCTCATCAGTCGCGGAATCCTCCGAGGAGCAGCCGGAAGGAGCCTTCTCGCATTCCTCAAGAGAGAGCTTCTTCAGCTTTTTCCTGAGGGCCGCCTGCTTCCTGGAAGGGCAGCAGAGGGGAGCATCGCTGGACGTGCTGGACTGGAAATCCCGTGCTCGCTTCGTCAGGTTCTCCGCCCCGCGTCATTCACAGGAGTAGTAGCGGCGTGATCTTTGGGCAGGGAAGTCCGCTCAGAGGGACTCAAGGACACATTTGTAGCGTCCGAGCTCCTCTTAGCAGACTCCCCACAGAGTTCGCTCTTACCAGCAGTCGCATCCTTGTGCCGGCCAGGATCGGCCAGTACGCTGGGTGCATCCGCCAGCTTGAGCTCCGAGCTTAGTCTCGTATCAGCGCTTAGCGCCGGAGTAGAATTCGTCTCGTCCTGTCTTGTGGCCTGTTGCGTCAGTTTGTTCAGTTCTCGTTGCTTGTTCCGTTTCTTGTTCCGTTTCGTTCGTGATGTCGTGTTTGTCGTGTTTTTCATGTTACCTGTGTAAGCCGCTGGCGACTTATCGCCCCCAATAGCTGGAGGCGCCAAGCCCGTGCCGGTAGCCGCGGTCTCTACCGACATTTGAGCGGATATCCCCACTCGAATTTGTTCTTTTTCTGTTGTGTCGTTCATGTTTAGTTTTCTTAAACGGTGTTATATTCAAGGGGCTTGCTTCTGGGCTAGGTAGGGTTCGAATTAGGAAAATCGGGTTTAGTCTTGATAAAGTAAATGTAAAATAATCAAAATGTTTTATTTAAAATAAAAAAGTCTTAATTTCACTAATTTCAAAAGAGTCAGAACTCTATTCTGAAGACAAACTTGTTAGTGGGTAGTTAACCCTACTTGGTGTTTGATTTTAAAGAATTAACTAGTTTAGTACGCTTGGAGGGGTATTTCAGATAGATTTCAATTTGAATAACTTTCATTCCAATTTAACCCAATTAATAATTCAGCCTTTCGTTCTCGATTTGTTTTTCTTTTCTTATGTCTTGCTTCATTGATTGAAATTCCGTTAAGAGAAAGAGTTTAACAAATATAATAAATGTTTCAAAAAAGATTTCGGGGTTAGTAAGAAAACTAATTATTTTTTGAATTCGATGGAATTGGAAGTGTTCGACTATATAAATGGTTTTTTAGCTGGTCTTTGGATATCGTTGAAAATATCTGAACATTCCCAGCTAGTCCCGGCCGTCTGGCAACCATAATTCAACCGCATACAGTAACAATCCCTAGAATTGAATATAAACTTCAAAAGGAAAAACCTTAAACCCGGAAAAAATCCAATTTTCCTGCAGACTTCGATTAACTTCCTGTAGAAATCTCCTACGATTCCGCGATATTCTCTCACCCGCACACAGTATAATATGTGTTATGTCATCCCTGGCTTGCAGGTCACAACAGTCTCCACGTCTCTATCTGTGTCGACCAGTTTGAGCTATTTGGCATGCTTCCTCAGAAGTCAATGTCACCATGGAATCCCAACCAATATGCTAAGTACTTATTTAATACGTAAAAGAGTTTCTAAGCAAGTAAGGTTTATGACACCCTAGGCACCCTAGTTTATCGTAGCTCTTATTTGGGGGTTGGGCGAAATTGAATACATGCAAGCACTGTAATTTCGATGTTCCCCCATAGCAAAAGAAATGTGTAGCTTTGATTGATTTGACGACATTAAACATCGCGTAGGCGTAGGGTGTATGAAGTGACGGAAAAACGCAGCCATCTTCTGTGATCGGAAAATGCCCCCTCAGCTGAAAGGAAAGCTCTGCACAATGCTGGACAGCATACAAAAAGTATTAGGGCAAATTATCGGCAGCTGAGATGAAGAGGCTTCACATGACAGCAGGAGTAACAACGCTTGATCGAATAAGAAGTTCCAAGATCCGAGAAAGCCTTTACGTCAAGAACCTGTCAAAAAGGCAATATCAATAAACGTTCCAATACAACCGCGAAAGAGAAGCAGGCCTAAAAACTCCTGGACCACACAAATGCAGTACCATCAGCATTTGATTGGTCTCAGTGACTAAGTGATTAAAAATCGAGAGGCCTGCCGCCTTGTTGGATTAAACATCAAACCAATGTTGGCTGCACACAAAAGGTCGCAATAGAGAAGCTCAAAAAAGTACAACGACATGCGTGCCTTGGTATCTCCGGAGCCATGCGAACCTGTCCAACAGCTGCCATAGAGGCAATAACAGGAATTACACCTCTCCTCATGTACATTCAAAAAGTGGCGATCCGCAGTGCAATAAGTCTAATACAGTTAAACGAGATAAGTCTTAATGATCACCCGGAACTAAAGACCCTTCTCGATGAACTGCCAGAACTTAACATGAACTGCGCGGTCACAGACCGCATTCAAAAAACACTATGCTTCAACAAACGGTTCTCCACGGAGATCCCCAAGAGAGAAGCATGGGTTAGTAATAACCCACCAAACAGCCACAACGGCATAAAGTGGTAAACGGATGGTTCTAAAATGGAAACGGGGGTAGGAACGGGAATATACTCACCACACAAACGCTTCACGATACCCATGGGAAAAAGTCCCAGCGTATTTCAGAGCTCCACGCCATTCAAGAATGCGCCAGCTACATTAATTTATCTGGCATAAAAGGTGCAACCATCCATATATTCACGGATAGTCAAGCAGCTATAAACGCCCTTAGTTCGTATACCATTGACTCCAAATCAGTCATGTACTGCTTCAATACCCTACAAACACTCGGAATAAGAAACAAGACCAAATTATGGTGGGTTGCCGGTCATGTCGGGGTAGAAGGTAACGAAAAGGCCGACGAACTGGCCAGAAAAGGTTCAGAAACATCTTTCATAGGTCCCGAACCTTTCTGCTGCACTCCTAGATCAGCAGCAACGGCAACAATAAAAAGCTGGGAAAATAGAAAATATATCTATCTTTGGGAAAACATCCCAGGTCTAAGACAGGCCAAACGAGCCATTCGGCCCTTCAATCAAAATGCCAGCAAATGTCTAAACCTAAGCAGGCATGATATCAAAAACTTAGTAGGTTATATAACTGGTCACCATCGTTTGAGATATCATCTACACAAAATGAAAATAGTAGACTCTCCTGAGTGCCGACTCTGTCTTGAAGAGGACGAGTCAGCTGAACACATCTTATGTGAATCTCCAGCCCTTAATGGAATTAGAAAGAAGATATTTTTCAGGGAACAAATGAGCCCCGAGGACTTATAGAATTCTTCTACTGGTAAAATTGTCCGCTTTACACGGAAAGTGGAAATTCTACTAATTTAAATTTTTCTGGCCCATACGGTACAAAAGATCTTTTTAGGTCGAAGTGTCGAAATCGCCATGGCGAGGCAGAATTTAAAAAAAAAAAAAAATGTTCGCTGCCCAGTTTGATATGCGTTTAAGGTCCTGATGAACATTGTGAACACAATTTTCAATCCGGCCAATTTGTCAATTTAGTAAACTTGTACATCGTCAGCGTAAATATGTTTTGATGAATGACAAATGATTTTCCGAATTTCATTGTTGTAAAGTGAAAGCAACAAGGGACCTAAAATTAGCCCTTGTGGAACTCCTCTGGATAAATGTAAATTGAAGTGATGAAATTTAGTATTTGACATTAAATAGCAAAATTGTTATGATTTTTTGTCAGTAAATCTACCATCAACAAACTTTGACTGATTGACGAAATATAATAATTCTTGTGGTTTCTCACATGTAGCCTTCTTCTCGTTACCTTTCCAAAAAAAAAACTTGTGTTAATTTTAAGTTAAGTTGGGTGGTCAAGAAGATCCGATGCACTTAGACCAATGGAGTTTTCGTTTTTTAAATAGAGCATACCAAGTTTTGTGTTGTCTGCCGCAGTGGCTCAGTGGCTAGTGTGTTGTATTACTGATCGAAAGGTTCCCGGTTCAAATCCCGCCGGTGCCAAATAACATTTAGATTTTGTTCACTGCCCCACCCCTTGCGACAAACATCCAAGAGTATCAATTGTCATGAGAAGCTTCTCAAATTTGCCTTTCGGATTAGGCTTAAAATTGTAGTTCCCTTCCTAGTGTTTATGCTTTGTATGGACCGTTAATGCCTAATATTTATTTATTTTTGTACTAAGTTTTGTACGCCTAGTCGTGCACTTTACTTCAGAATGAGCTCTTAAGTATGATGCTCCCGATTCCGAAGCCCGCTAACAACTGCCAAACAATAAATGAAGCTTCGAATTGTAGTGTGGACATGTAGCATTAACGTATGAAATGGAAACATTGCGTATACAAACTCCTTATAAACGCATCTCTAGTCTCTACTCTTATAAATATTAAGTTAGAATTTATATCTGTCTTTATTGTATAATTGGCACAAACATGAACAACAACGTATTGCACCTGTTCACACCCATGAACCTATATTGAAATGCAAATCACCCAGCTACCGTAATCGGTCCCACATAAAAGTCGCATTGTTCATCGCCGTGACAGTGATGTATTCCACACACAGATAACAACGCAGCTGGGCATTCATACAACTGTTATATTGAATAATTATCTATGTTCAATTAACAATTATCGCTGAAATGGCAGACAAAAATGTCTACCCCTGATCGCATTGGCACGTGTTAGGGATGACAAGTTGTGTAATTACACACGTAGCATATAGGTCGTGACCTTCGCCACTCCGTATACCATACCTCCCATGAATTTGAATTTTCATTTCAATGGAAAACCTTGTCGCAAGCCTTCAAGGTGAAGGTAATTTTCTAGTCGATGACATTTGTACCCAAGAAACAAACGAATCACGATCAGCACAACGACTGGAGCGGAGAGGAGTGACAGCGATTTGTTTCAGTTTTGGTCTCGAAAGGTTGAAATGCCAAATGAGGAGGTATCTTGTTGAACCTGAGTAACTTGTTCGGACAAACTAGCTTCCCATTAGAACCTCTTAAAGCAATTTTCGTATTAATGTCAATTTGCGGGCTGTTGTAAGTTCGCTAATTGATCATAATGTGACATTCACGGTTCGTTTGCTTATTTTGAGTTTTTGTGGTAGTTTGCTAAGATTGAACTGATATCGGATTTCAACGCGAATGTTTTTTTTCCTCTAGTATCACATCAAAAACTCGCATACCGTTTTTTTTTTAGCTCAAGCACATCAGAGATGTTAGTAAAATTCACAGCTATGGAGAAACAACCGAAACCGTATTTTTTGCCAGCTATCAGATTAGATAGTCAAAACTGTGTAACTAGTGATTAATCGTGAAAGCCTCCGAAAGAACCTTAGGATTGTTATTGACGGTTAGTGCCGTTTCCCTGGTCTTATAGGCACAGTCTGCACATATTTGTGGCGCTTTTGCTTATTTTGTTAAGATGGTATTCGAGAGAGTGAAGAAGTCACTTAAGATCTTAGCATCACGTTTCTGATAGCGCTTCTCATTTGCGAAGTCGATTTTTTTGTTCGACGCATCCCCTGCATGGAGTTTAGGTATGGGAGACGCATTTGGTGTCTGGTTTGGTATCTGGGGCTGCTTGAGGAGATTAAGAGCTTCAACTTGCTAGCGGACCAAAAGAAGAACCCTTTTGTGAGCAGTCCGAGAATGTTCAGAATGTTCTCTGAAGATATACGGGTGTTTTTATAGAGGCATACAACTTTTTTTTTAAATAAAACACAACAAAGGGCTTTCCCTGAAATGTATGACCAACTGGTGCCTTTTTTTATGGCACATTAACGCGACCTAGCAGGATATGTAGAGTACTTCAATACAAACAATAGTTATTACGGCAGCTCAGCTCTAAAGTACATCCGTCTCGAGTTATGCGCCCTAACACGTATTTATGTAATTAGACAAACTATGTATACGTCCTATTAGATTAGGGCGCATAACTCGATGCGGATGTACTCGTACTTTAGAGCAGAGCTGCGATGGTAACTATTGTTTATATTGAAGTACTCTACACATCCTGCTAGGTCGCGTTGGTGTGCCATCAAAAAAAAGGCACCATTTTTGGGCATGGCCCTTTAATGTAATCAATAAAATTTTGGCTTTTTTTAGCTTACAAATTTCATGGCATTTAATGTTTAAAAATAATTTCTGGCATATGGCCTCCGCGACTGCGCCTTATGAACGTAATCCCGTCGGTCCAATTTTGCACCACTTTTTCGAGCATACCAGGTCTTATTTCGTCAATAGTGCGTCGGATGTTGGCTTCTAAGTGATCAATCGTTGCTGGTTTATCAGCATAGACCAGAGATTTGATGTATCCCCACAAAAAGTAGTCCAAATGTGTCAAATCACACGAACGAGATGGCCAACTCACGGGTCCATTTCTTGAGATGATTTGGTCACCAAACGTTTGGCTCAACAAAGTCATGGTTGCACGCCCTGTATGTTGGAACCATCTCTCCTCCAAACGATTTCCAATGGCATGAGGAATAAAAAAATCATGAATCATTTGCCTGTAGCGTTCGCCATTCAGGGTAATGTTGGCACCGGTTTCGGATTTAAAGACAGATGGGCCGATGACGCCTTCGCCATGTAAACCACACCAAACAGTGATTTATTCGGGATGTAATTGAGTCTCAAGAGCCTCGTAGGATTGTGCTCACTCCAAAAACGACAATTCTAATTGTTTACAAACCCGTGAAGATAGAAATGAGCCTCATCGCTGAAAAATAATAATATAAAAATTTGGTTCAACTTCCAGTTGATTCTCAACCCATGCACAGAACACACGACGCAATTGATGGTCCGCTGGTTTTAATTCTTGAACCAGTAGGACCTTGTATGGATATAGGCCAAGCCCTTTCCTCAAAATTTTCCAAATAGTGGGCGGGTAGAGACCGACTTGCTAAGAACGGCGTCGGATCGATAAGTTCGGGTCCTCTCTCACACTCACGAACCAACGACCATACCACGTCGAGTTAATCGGTTCTCGTCAGATCACCGTTATTAAACGACGTTGGGCGCGGTTAGTACGTAGATGGGGGACAGTTTGGGAACAACCGCGTGTCGTTGGCCAGTCCCATCTACAGAGTTGAGGTAGATAATACATACGTGGTATCACAATGGACCTAAATTGGTCCAAGTAAGTCGGCTTCTGCCGACAGCCACATAAACCTAACCTAACCTAACCACACTCACGTCTACAGCGACTATGGCTTCTTCTGTACGCAGGATACGGGTTCGATTTGGGTGCATATTATCACAAAGAGTAAATGTGGTCATGAATCGATCAAAAGTGTTGCGTATTATGCAGATGCTTACTTTTTGGCTTACAAAAACTCTTCAAAATAGAAGGAGATATTTCTCAATAATGTTAAGAACTTAATAACTTATAAAATAAAATGCCCGTACCTACTGAAGCGGTTAATTTTTTACTTTCCAACTCGTAATTATCTGTTTTTAGGGTTCCGTTGCCAAATGTCAAAAAACGGAACCCTTATGAATTCGTCATGTCTGTCTGTCTGTCTGTCCGTCCGTATGTCACAGCAACTTTTTTCCGAAACTATAAGAACTATACTGTTGAAACTTGGTATGTAGATGTATTCTGAGAACCGCATTAAGATTTTCACACAAAAATAGAAAAAAACATAGGGACGGGCTACAGTCCGCTTGGGCGAACTGTTGGATACCCTATTCTTATTCCTATCCCTCATAAGTTGGCGTGACAAAAGTTTAAGTATGGTTGAATTGTTAAGAACGCTCTACATATTTTGTTATATAACATTTAAAGGATTTTATCAAAAAAAACGCTCCCTAGCTCAAACTTGGGTGTTTCAATAAAATTGTTTTATTTAATTGTGGGCGTGTCAGTAGGCGGATTTAAAAAAAATTAACACATGAGCATAAAGGGCCCCTAGAGAGTATATATTATAAATTTCAGCTCCCTAGCTCACTTTGAATTTTCAAAAAAAAAAAAAAATTGTGGGCGTGCCAGTGGGCGGATTTTGAAAATATTTACACATCAGCATAAAGGGCCCATAGAGAGTATATATTATAAATTTCATCTCCCTAGCTCAAACTTTGGATTTTCAAAAAAATTGTTTTATTTATTTGTGGGCGTGTCAGTGGGCGGATTTTCAAAAAATGTTATCCCGAGCAGTTTTAGGAGTCATAGATCATATATAAAAAATTTCAGCTTTCTAGCTCACATACAAAATTCGTAAACTTGATTATTTCGGGACCCTAGAGAGTATATGGTTAAAATTTCAGCTCTCTAGGTCCAGTTTAAAGGCCTAATTTTTGCCGACGGACGGACGGACGGACGGACGGACATGGCTAGATCGACATTACTATCGATGCTAATCATAAATATAGTAACTTTTAGGGGTCTACGGGCAATATTAAAGTATGTTACAAACTATGCGTCAAAATTAATATACCCCTAGAATAGGGTATAAAAACAATAAATTTTGGGGGTTTCCCATACTTAGAACTGAAACCCATACGTGTGGGGTATCTATGGATAGGTCTTCAAAAATGATATTGAGGTTTCTTATATCATTTTTCTCTAAACTGAACAGTTTGCGCGAGAGACACTTGTAAAGTGGTAAAATGTGACCCCCCCCCCCTGTAACTTCTAAAATAAGAGAATGATAAAACTAAAAAAAATATATGATGTTCCTTTTCAATGCAAACTTCCACCTTTACCTTACTATGTCTAAATTTTATTTTTTATGTTGTATGTTGGAGTAGAAAGCATATTATGTTTATTCTCCCCAGCTTAATGGCTTTGTTACATATAAACACTGAAAGAAATGGTTGATGTGTCCTTCGTAAGGACGATACAGAGATTGAAACCGAATTTTGATGTTTCAATGATTCAAATTAAGTCGAACCCACTAGCTTCCGATCCCATGATATGTCACTATGCAGCTGCTCCCGGTTTTGATTGATTGTGCGAGCCACTTTCAAGGCGGTCTTTTTCTACTTGATTATTTTAAAGGTGTAAATTAGGGAATCCTGTGAAGCTTGTTTGTCTATTCGCGCTACTGGTCCCTCTCAGACTAGTCTTGAATATGTAGTTTTTATTCCACCAGCTTCAATATGTCTTCTGAAATTCACGACTGCGGAGATTTACAATTTCGAAATAGTAATTTGAGGCTTGAAAATAATTCCATATTTCTCAATATACCACATCCAGCATACCAACAGATTCATTATTACCTGCCTTCCAAATAGGCTTTCCTTTCCTACTACTTGAGGTGCAATTAATTGACAGACCATTTGTGAATGGTTCACCCACTTCAATTATGATTAAAATAACCAAATAGGCCTCGCTTTATTTCTCTCATTATGGGTGAGCTATAGTCACCCATGACAGCGCATCATCAAAATAATAGTTTTTCTGCTACCTCAGTTGCTTGTGAAATGCAAACAGTGGGCTTATAATTCAAAACCCACTATGTGATTTTTCGCCAAAAGAAGAAAACTCCAATATTTCATGGGCGATGGCGGTCCCGTACGAGGGATGACAGCCTCACCTTAGACCGACAATTCCAAGCAACCGTCAAGGTTATGTGTACCTACCCGTTGACATCATTTAAAAGAACAACAAATTTCAATTTCAACTTCATCTCCAAGCTTAGATCATCACCAACAACAAGTAACGAAGATCCACATCGTATCGTACATCAAAGTAAATAAATCAGCTTCACTCCATCAGTAGTTTGCTAATCGTGCAATAGTCTTCCAACCAATCCAAGTGACTTAAAGATCCTTTAACACCGTAATTTGTCAGCTATTTCACTTTTTTACCAATTGAATTGTTATCTCTGAAATAATTAAAGGTGAACAAATTAACTTCACGTTTATGTCTGGATGGTGGACCTGAACTTCCCGTGATTGTTTTTTTTTTTTCTTTTCTTTGCTTGTGTCCAAATATCTCAGAGGGAGAGAACAAATAATGCGCCACGACAAAAGTGTGTAGACTCGGTAATTGCTATTTTTGTGATAAGATAAAATAAAAAGCTCTGTCAAATTGAACAAAAATTACTTTCCGAAAAAACATGAAACTCACGACTGCAGCCGAGGAAAAGCTTTGTTGGCAATGTCAGTTTATCGCAAAGTCTTAGGAATATAGGCAGCTGATTGCAAACTCTTTAAAAGTTAATATCTAAATTTTTCGAAAAAGTGAATTTCACCCAAAGTGCAGTGTTGTCAATAAATAAAAGGTGTGTGATGTTTTTGTTAACTTAAATTTATTCAAATATGTAATTTTTGAAATGAGAAGAATTCGTAAACAAATGTTACGTATACGTTAGATTTCGTGCGTAGAAATAAAGAATGCTATCTATGTACATATCTAAAAATTAGTTAATCTTACTTACCGTCAAGAAACTAAAATCGCGTGTTAGATAATTTTCAAAATGATGGCGAACTTCATATGCGCATAATTGTGCGTGTTTGGCGAAAGATAAGAATGGAATGTAATATTTTATAAGACCTGAGCAGCTTCTTAACTTTGCCGCTAAGAACAATTAACTACAAAAAATGAGTTGGAAGGTCGCTAGTGCCCGATTTCATATCCTTATATTAGCTCTTGTTCGAATATTATGCGAGTTTTTATTACACGGCTATTTTTTCACCAAATATAAATGGAATAAGTTCATACTCGGAATCCTGTAGTTTCATTCATTTGCTCGGTTGCCATTTCGTTTTTATACGACGATAATTGGAATATTCTATTGCGTGTTTTCATTTCTTTATTATTTTATATCCAGCAACGGGTTAGGTTCGATATCCCGCTTTTTATAATCCCGATTCTTAAAATCCCGCTATCATAATCCCGCTTTTTATAATCCCGCTTTTTTAAAATCACGTCTTTTAAAATCCCGCCTCTTATAATCCCGTTTGTATACCCTATTCTAGGGGTATATTAATTTTGACGCATAGTTTGTAACATACCTTAATATTGCCCGTAGACCCCTAAAAGTTACTATATTTATGATCAGCATCGATAGTAATGTCGATCTAGCCATGTCCGTCCGTCGGCAAAAATTAGGCCTTTAAACTGGACCTAGAGAGCTGACATTTTAACCATATACTCTCTAGGGTCCCGAAATAATCAAGTTTACGAATTTTTGAAATCCGCCCACAGACACGCCCACAAACTCAAAAAACAAAATTTTGGAAAAAATCGAATTTTGAGCTAGAAAGCTGAAATTTTTTATATATGATCTATGACTCCTAAAACTGCTCGGGATAAAATTTTTTTAAAATCCGCCCACTGACACGCCCATAAATAAATAAAACAATTTTTTTGAAAATCCAAAGTTTGAGCTAGGGAGCTGAAATTTATAATATATACTCTCTATGGGCCCTTTATGCTCATGTGTAAATATTTTCAAAATCCGCCCACTGGCACGCCCACAATTTTTTTTTTTTTTTTAAATTCAAAGTGAGCTAGGGAGCTGAAATTTATAATATATACTCTCTAGGGGCCCTTTATGCTCATGTGTTAATTTTTTTTTAAATCCGCCTACTGACACGCCCACAATTAAATAAAACAATTTTATTGAAACACCCAAGTTTGATCTAGGGAGCGTTTTTTTTGATAAAATCCTTTAAATGTTATATAACAAAATATGTAAAGCGTTCTTAATAATTCAACCATACTTAGACTTTTGTCACGCCCACTTATGAGGGATAGGAATAAGAATAGGGTATCCAACAGTTCGCCCAAGCGGACTGTAGCCCGTCCCTATGTTTTATAATCCCGTTTCTTATTATCCCGCTTTTACAATCAAAAGTAGTTGCTTCATTTTAAAAATCGCCCGATTTTTTAAAATAAAGCAACTACTTTTCATTGTAAAAGCGGGATAATAAGAAAATTAAAATACATTAATCAATGAATGTTTTTTGAAATGCAGTTTCTTTTAAGATTTATCATTTTTAGAGGAAGTAACAAAATAAGAAATAAATAATATCAAAATAAATTTTTAAGTAATAAATATGACAATCTTCAATAATTTAAAAAAATATATATAAAGTAATGTTATATGATATTCTGCAAAAGGGAACAAAAAAAACTTCAAACCATTAACAATATTTTTTATTCTATTAGTTCAAGTGTAGGTATTATAAGCAATGCAATGCAAAAAACCTGTTTTACTAATTTGCTTTCTATTTCTCATTAATTTTTTTTACAGCGCGTGACTTTATAACATTAGTTTTTTTATATAATTTTTCTTGTTCATTTCGTAATTTTTGTATTTCAGTTTGCACCACAATTGCTTCCTTTCTCAAATCTGCAATGAGTTTATAGGTAGGTATGTAGGTGTGGCGGTTTGATAAGACAAACCCAATTAGCACTGAGTGCCGTTTTGTTACCACAAACTCACGTAAACCTGGGTATTATCGATTGGTGGGGGAGGCTAAATCCAACCTGCGGAGTTCAGGAAAGTTATCAGTTCCTTGATACTTTTCTCGGAGACTTCCTCAAGTGTATTGAAGAAAGGGCTTCCCAATGTACGTAGTCTGATCCTAGCTAAAGCCGGACAGGTACATAAAAAGTGAATTAGGGTTTCTTTTTCAGTTGTCACTTTGCAACTGCGGCAGTGTGTATTGTATGGGATGCCCAGCTTGGCCGCATGGTCACCTATAGGCCAGTGTCCCGTGAAGATCGCTGTAAGTCTTGCGATGTCTTTTCGGGTTCTACCTAGAAGGTCGGTTGTTTTTGCCTTGTTGTAGTTTGGCCACGTTTTTCTGGATATGACGCATGCAGTCAGCCTGCTCCATCTGAGGTTGGCTTTCTTAAGGTATTCTGCGGTGATGTTTGCCTTAACTGCTCCGAGCGGAATGTGGACTAGTTCTGCCAGAGAGCAGTGGAGAGCTGAGCCTTGCCTGGCCAGTTCGTCGGCATGTTCGTTTCCATAAACGTTACTGTGCCCTGGAACCCAAATCAGTTTAACCTTGAACTTATCAAGCAGGGCCAGCTCATTACGGCATTCTAGTACTAACTTAGAGGATATAGTGACCGAAGCGATCGCTTTAATGGCAGCCTGGCTGTCAATAAGTATGGCGATCCTTTGCCTCGGTGTTATATTTGAGTGAAGTTTGATCTGGCGACAGGCTTCAGCCAGTAGCTCCGCCTGGAAGACGCTTGCAGTATCCCGAAGTCTGTATGATTTTGCGATTTTTAAGGATTCCGAAAAAATTCCCGCACCCACGCCGCAGTCCATTTTTGAACCGTCGGTGTAGATTGTTTGATCGAAATCCCTTGTCACTTCTCCATTTTGCCATTCCGATCTAGTAGGAATTTGAACGACGAAATGTTTTGTAAAAGACATTCTGGGAATGATGTAGTCTGTTGAAGGCGGAACTAGTTTTCTAGGTAGAGAATCTAGAATACTACTGTGGCCGTAGGGTTTTGCAGTCCAGCAGCCAGACTCTCTGAGTCTGATCGCGCTGTGTGCTGTGATGTTTGTTATATGTAGATCAAGAGGTAAAAGATGCAGTAAGACTGTGAGTCCGTCTGACGGTGTTGACCGTAGAGCTCCCGTTGTTCCTATGCATGCCGTTCTTTGTACCTTATTAAGTTTGGTAATATTGTACTTTTTCTTTAGAGCCGGCCACCATACTATTGACCCATACGTGAGGATTGGTCGTACCACGGCTGTGTACATCGACAGGGTCAATTTTGGTTGCAGGCCCCACTTTTTTCCGAAGGTTCTGCTGCAGGCATAAAAGGCTATACATGCCTTCTTTACCCGTTATTCTATGTTTATTTTCCAGTTGAGTTTAGGATCTAGGATATCTCCTAAATACCTGGCACTGTTTGAAAGGGGTAGGGGTGTGCCGTTTAGGCGAGGAAGCGTAAAGTCAGGTATGTTGGTTTTGGTGGTGAAGAGCATCAGCACAGTTTTCCCCGGGTTGACTCCCAGACCGCACTTTTTTGCCCAAGTGCTAACTTTGCTTAGAGCATTCTCCATGATTTCACTAATGAGTTTATACAAGCCAGCACTTTTTCGTCCAATCAGAACTTTCAGTCTGCGATGCCACGCTTCAGCATTATTTTGTTTTCTCGGGAATTGTTTTTCTGCACACACATACACAGACCAAAATTTAGTAAGCAAAAGTACTGCACTTGTCTACTTCCATTACAAATGTTTTGTAAAAAAACGGGATTAGCGGGATTTGGCGGGATTTTAAAAAGCGGGATTATAATAGATCGGGATTTTGAACAAGCGGGATTTTAGAAGACGGGATTTTAAAATAAACAGTATTTTAGTAGACGGGATTTTAAAACTTTTTTTCGGGATTTTTGAAAAGCGGGATTCCGATACGCTCCCCCAGCAACTAAGCGAGAACGGCGGTTAATTGCAGCAATTTAGCTTTTTTTGAAATCAAATCGTATTTAAAGGAATTGAATATGGCTATTTATTAGGGTGGTGGAATGATTACTGGTGAGCTATAAAGTTTGGCAACATTTGAAAAAATTCACATTTTTACGATAATTTTTAACATTTTTAAATTATCCTCTTACCGAATGTAATAGCTCCAATTGTTATCTATTATTACCACAGAAAATAATGCTTTTACATATTTTAAATCCATCAACATCTTCCGGTCGCGCAAAAAATACAAGATAAACCACAGTTTGAGGATAAAAATACTAACAACTCTCACGTTTCTATCTTTGGTTTTCTTTGTTGAATACAATGTTTAAAACAAAACTTATTTTAGACCAATATTATTGTTTATATATTTGTAAATAATTTTTTTTTTATTTAAAGTTTTTGTGTGAAGAGTCGTAAGTCCAAGAAACTCATGTGAAACAATTGATCATGATCATCTAGGGTCTCATTCATTCTTAGCTGATGGAACTTTGAAATTTGATTTATGGTCAAAGTTTGGCATTGTTGACCTTGACAGCAGAGTGGCTCTGATAAACCCATCGCTAGACTCAGCTCCGCAAACTTTTCCTGAAGCTTCTGTAACGATCACACATCGTTCAACTGCCTGTGTGTGGACTGGGAATGCATTAAATGTTATATCCCAATTAGGGACTGTGCCGCTTTGAATATGTGATTTAATTTCATCGTCACTGATATTTTTTAATAATGGATAAATCACAGCCCATCCAGTTTATAATTTCAGAGTAATCTTGAGCGCTGAAATTCAGTTTTGGCGGCATAACCGCTCTGATAGTTTTTCTTTTTTGATGCCCCGCCTTTAGAATTCATCGAAGTCCGAGCTCTCTTAAGTGTTGTGTATTGTATTGTGCCATGGCTAATATTAAATGTTCTGGATGGGCGAAAAAGCCATTTCGTTTTTATCACAGGGTCGACAATATTACGTAACACATCAGGTATCTTGAAGATTGTATTGATTCATACACAAGATTTGGTCCCTCTGTGAAGTATTTACTTGTCTTAATTCTAAACCACATTGGCATGTATGACTTCAAAATAAATATAACTACTTCTTGAAGTTGAGGTGTGGAACTTTCTTCACTTAAGATCAGTCTGAGAGTTCGATTTGCTGTTGTCAACCACCTCGAGTGTGACAAGGGGTCAGCATCTCGTACAGCCAAATTTTCTTTACAGATGCCCGACTTTATTGCAGTACAAATATCGAGTAGATATTGCTGATCTTTACTTAGTATATTTCTGTCTATTGCCGGGATCTGACAGTCAATACTCCTGAAACCAATGACTGGACGTTTTCACAGTCACTTAGCTTTTCGCCGATTGTTCCTCTCAAAGATTTTGGACCCATAGATTTACCATGTAGGTATTGAAACAGATGTCGAAACGGGAGTTCATTGAAATGGAGAAGGCAAACAGCCCATTGTAAAAGTTTTTCCAAATGTATTTCGATTCGGCGAATCAGACCGTTTCTCCAACCTGCATTAACCGCAGTGCCATCACATCCTATGACCACTAACTTGTCAAGAGAAATGCCACGACCAGACAGATAGGAAATAATAGAAGTGACAACGTCTGAAGAGCTTCCAGAAGTGGGCGTAACATGTCCGATGTAGACTGAACCAGGTTCTTGAATTAGCGAGCAATGCTCTTCTTTTTTTACTCTGCGGAACCTTTTCGAATGAGCTATATCTATAACTAAAGTGTCGTCCTTCCTCCCATCCAAATAGAGACCTTGTAGTGGAAGTTCGTCAGATTTACTACACAGTTCAGCCCTAGCATTTTGTTTTTCTCTTCTTGTATTGTTTTTGTCTATAACCTGGGAGACGTCAGAATCGGTAATTAATCTAAAGTCGTGCAAAACACTTGATGCGATTGCAGCAGTAGCGCGATTAGAAACTCCATAGCGATCGCTCAGTAATGCAGTAGATTTTAACTGAATTCTCATCCTTTTTTTTATTATTAGAGGAAACTTTTGTGGACACTTTAAAATCTTGGTCGTTATCGATTTCTTTACTAGAAGAATATTGGTCTCCATTTTCAGTTTCGACAACATTTACACATGATTGTGAGAACGAGGTTTTTGAAATATCATCCAGAGTTAAATGGATGGCACGCCATTTCCTTTCCAATGATTTATTAAGTTTCTTTGTTTCAATCAAGTCCAACCCTCCAATTTTCCTAGTCCATGTACTCGTAATAAGTAAACAAACCTTAGATCAGTAGCAGGTATTTTATGTGATTTTGTACGAAAATTTATAAAATTTGAGAGTAGTTACGCGAGCGGAAGACCTTGACCGATTAGAACCATTTATTTTTCTAAATCATTGTCGGTTCGAGTAAGAGTCGAATATAGCTATTACATTCAAATGTTACCAAGTTTAGTAATAAAAAAAAATATCTTAAACATACAATTTTTTTCAAATTTCAGCAAATTTTAAAGCTCATGCGCGACCGGAAGATACTCGTATTAACCGATTTTTTTTCTTTTTTTTCCCTTTTTTAGTCTCTACTATTAGCAACTTTTCCGCAGTATTACAACTTAAAAAAAAAAATTGGGCCCACCCTACTATTTATGCCATCGTTGGTGTTGAATAATTTTGTTCCTCAATGAATGGTTGTTGTTGAAAAAGAAAGTCCTTTGTACCCTAAATTGTTCATAAGAAAGCTGGAAAGCATCAAACTCCGGAGTGGTTTAAACCCTTATCGAAACCACCTCTGCATTTTCAGCCGTACTTGTCTCTGCACGTCTGCACATTAATGTGCGTCTTTAAGTTTTGTCAATTTGGGCATATGCAGGATGGACTAATGTGTATGCCGGTTTATGTCGGTGTGTCACTTTTGTGGCTTGCTTTTTTGGGTTCATGTGTGAGCACGTAGAATATTTTTGTACATTGAGTCCTTATTTTTAGAGGAAATGAGTAGTGACCAGGGGCTCAACATATTTTTTTTTATAGTTTTACAAGGGTGAACGTTTTAAAATCCACTAGATACATCTGCGCTATCATACTATTGTGGGACTTAAGCATAAATGGAGTGTCTGAACATAAGTTTATGGGCACTCAGTATGAAATTTAAAAGTGAACTACATTTGTTGTTTATTGTTTTCAAGCAAACGTCCCTGTTCTGCTCGCCGTTTGGTTCGATAAACAATTCAAGATTTTTGCTAAACTTTTTTCGGGTAAGTGAATTAATTGACCGTGTGAAGGGAAAATACCCACAGCAACAAAACTAATTTTTCGCACGTCGCGACATTTGTGTTAATTTTGTTTTAAGGCTTTTTCGGATCTTTGATTTTCTTTGTTGCACCTACCAGTCATGCGTATCATCTTTATCTCAGCTACTGTTAAATTGTCCTCATACTGTGCATTGTATTTTGTAAAATACATGCACAACTCTGGTGTAGAGCCCTCTTTTAACCCTAGAGGTCATTTTCGGTCACGTTAGATAACTAAATTTGGCCCGTCCTGAGACGGGCTAAGAATATCACTACAGATAAATAACATCGAAGGAATTTGAACAACAAATGAGTGTAGCGACACATTTAATATCTTAAAGACGTCCGGCAAGTCTGCATGCAAATCCGTTGGCTGGCACGACTGGAGATCACCCGTGCCGCAATAGGTCGATCAAAGAGTAATCAATAATGGGAGCATACACCTGTCGATATCGTAAAAAAGAGGCAAGCCTAAAATCTCCTCGATCACATCTATGCAACAACACCCGCATTTGATTGGTCTCAGTGACTTAGAGATCCGAAACAAGGAAGCCTGCCGAATGATTACTGAGGGCGAACCTGCGAACCCCTCAGGCTGACCAGACGCATTAATCCTGACCATTACCTCTCCGTAAAGCAAAAAGGAAACGAAGAAGTTTAGATAACCGAATTTTCCCCACTTCGTCTACCCTACGCGATCGATGTTATCATCAAGGGTTGCTTTGGAGTGTGCCACTTTTCCTTCAAGCTGATAAATTAATGAGTTCAGTGAAAAGCAAATGACTTATAATGCTTCCCCGATATACACAGACTTTGATTGGGAGCTCTTTGGGCCTCTTATCGTTGTTCCCTCATACATATTCCCGATCATCTGTATGTAGGTTTTTAAAATTTTTGTAACCTCTGTTTGTCTTTGAGTCCACCGTAGCACATTGACGTAGTATACATTCCTACGACGACTCAACACAGCCATTATGTTGACATCGAGGAGGGCGTTTAGCGCTTTGTCACAAAAATCTTTTCAGAAACACTACTCGATGTCTGCTCTGAGCTCCCTTAGTTGTTCACGTCACTCTGTCTATTGCAATTTCTTCCCATCGTAAATTAATGTCATAAAGATCGTTTTGTCGAAAACTCTCTGCCTCTTTCTCTAAGATATCACCCCGTTATAATTTGCATCCATCGATCAGCATTTAATCGAAAAATGTTTCCTGCCCGCTGCCAATTCTACAAGGTGGCGCAAAAGTAATCCTCCTATCAGAAAAATGCTATAAATTTTGCGATTGGCCCCTAATGTCAGTTCTGTTTTGACATTTGTGTAGTAAACACATGCGAAATACACATTAATAAACAATGTAACGCTACACTGCTCCAGAACGCGGAATATTGGTGACTATTTATTTGGATTTTTTTTTAAATTACAGCCAAAAAACATCGAAAGGTTATTTTTGCGCCACCTTGTATAACCTATCTTGTATAGTATATTAATTCTGACCCATAGTGTTTAACATGGCTTAATATTGGTCGAAGGCCTTTAGAAGTTACTAAATTTGTGATCAGTATCGAAAGTTATTTCGAAATAGCCATGTCCGTCCGCCTGTCTGTCACCAATTTTTGAGGCCCTAAGATTTGAGCTAGGTAAGATTAGGTTGAAGTGACAGTCGGCGAAGACCAATAAAAGGCCCATTGTGATACCACGTGGGTCTATCTCCTTCCTACTCGTGGAACTAGTTTGAACTTTTAACAAAGCTTGAAATACTTTTAATGTCAATGTTTAATAGGTCATTGAGATCAATTTAGAAGAATGCTCAAAGATGTAGTTTTCGTCTTTGATGGAGAGCAGGCACGTGGATAATAGTCTCCTCCTAGTCCAAGCAGCTTTAGCAGAAGTCATTTTTGTAGACGCCAAGCCTTATTGCATTCTTGCCTTTGAGACAATGTCCGGTGATGACATTGGCATCCCTCTTAAACATGAGTTTGTATGTTGAAATTGGGATGCTCACGGGACTTTTATCAGGTAGAAGGGAAATCCCCATAGGGATCAACATCATACGCCACCCATTAATGGAGTGAAACGAACGACGCCGAAAAGTTTGAGCTAGGGAGCGTTTTTTTTTGATAAAATCCTTTAAATGTTATATAACAAAATATGTAGAGCGTTCTTAACAATTCAACCATACTTAGACTTTTGTCACGCCCACTTATGAGGGATAGGAATAAGAATAGGGTATCCAACAGTTCGCCCAAGCGGACTGTAGCCCGTCCCTATGTTTATATATGATCTTTGACTCCTAAAAATGCTCGGGCGATAAATTTTTTAAAATCTGCCCACTGACACGCCCACAATTAAATAAAACAATTTTATTAAGAAACCAAAAGTTGTGCTAGGGAGCAGAAATTTATAATATATACTCTCCCTTTATGCTCATGTAAAAATATTTTAAAAATCTGCCCACTGACACGCCCACAATTTAAAAACACTTTTTTGAAAAACCAAAGTATGATTTAGCGAGCTGAAATTTATAATATATACTCTCTAGGGGCCCTTTATGCTCATTTTCAATTTTATTGAAAAACCAAAGTTTGAGCTAGGGAGCGTTTTTTTTTTTTAAAAGCTTCGTTTTTTTCGATAAAATCCTTTAAATGTTATAAAACAAAATATGTAGAGCGTTCTTAACAATTCAACCATACTTAGACTTTTGTCACACCCACATATGAGGGATAGGAATGAGAATAGGGTATCCAACAGTAGCCCGTCCCTATGTTTTTAATTGAATTTTGTTCTGTGATTTTGTTCATTTTGTTTTAGCTTATAATTTATTTGCTACGATTTTATGTTATTTTCACTTAAAATTAGATGAAAGACTTTGAATAATTTTGTTATCTGTGATTTGATGTTGTTTATGTTTAGAGTTTTTCTATTTATTTAAATACTAAGAATATTTCATTAGCGAGTTGACAACTTCAAACTTTCAGTGTGAACGCACCCTTAAACCGATTACCAAACTGTCAATGTCAGAATATTCAGTAAAATCAACATTTTGATCATTGTAAAATACAGGAAGGAGCAACGATTACAAATAATTCAAATTCACTATCGAAATTCCGAGTCGGTGGTCGCAACTTTAAGAGCGTTAACGCCAATTTTCGGCCGTCACTCTCGTCCCAGTAGACAACCAATTCATAGTCTAGATAACAAATTTGAGTCAGATTAATCGCTGTTTGACGTTGCCGTGCCAGTGAGACTACGTGTTGCCCGAAGTGTGGAGAATATTGCTGCGGTAGAGGTGTCTGTCGCAAAGCATCCTAATCAGTCAATTTCACGTCGTTCTCAAGAATCGGGCCTCTCCCAGACCACATTATGGCGAATTTTGCGTAAGGATCTTGGCCTACACCCTTACAAGATCAAGCTGACCCAAAAGCTAAAGCCACTCTAGCATATAAAGCGACGTACGTTCTCAAATTGGGCTCTGGACATGATGGAAGAAAATGAAGAATTTCATCGCAAAATCATCTTCAGCGATGAAGCGCATTTTTAGT
Organism: Portevinia maculata; assembly: GCA_949715645.1. Lineage (NCBI taxonomy): Eukaryota > Metazoa > Arthropoda > Insecta > Diptera > Syrphidae > Portevinia > Portevinia maculata. The sequence continues at coordinate 199,350,770 of OX454525.1, forward strand.
TAAACGGCTTCGTCAATAAGCAAAATATGCTTTACTGGACAGGTGAGAGCCCGCAAAAAGTCAATGTTTGGTGTGGTTTTCATGCCGGTGGCATAATTCGGCCTTTTTTTTCGTCGATGAAAATGACCGTCACAGGGCCAATATTTAACTAGAAACAGCTTACGTATCGATCGAAATGTGCGGCCGAGTCATCGAAAATTGGGCTAAACGTATCGACCGCTGCATACGTTCCTGTGGTGGACTTATGAACGAAATCGAATTGCGTTCATAAATGTTTTGTTAGTAGTTCAAGTTAATTTTTTTTGTGATATCTCAACTAGTTTGCATTTTATTTAATAAAAGAAGTTGTCAAGTCCTTAATGAAAAACCCTTTAAATGCCAAAAATGATTGCCTCTCCCAATGGTCATAATTTGGATTTAGAAAGCATAATTTTATGCAAAATTGGGCATAATTTTCATGACAGCAGTTGGCAGCTGTGGCCGCCTTACCCTAATTGAGCATTTTGCTGAGATAAACGTTGTCCCAAAATTCATGTGTCTTTTTTTTAGATATTCGTGCCTACTTTTTACCTTAGATTTTATGGGCCATTAGTTTCAAACATCAATTCGATAAGTATGTAGATTTGTTGCTGTTAACTTCTCATATCGACAGAGATTGACATAGACAATGCTTCTGTCGTTGTCGTGAAAAGGTAGTTAGTCATGTTAAGCGCGCATTTAAACATGATTTATATAGCATATAGGGAAGGTATATTGCATTGTATTTACCTGTTAAACTGCGAACATGTAAATTGTAACTTAATGGTATGAAGACAAGTAACCTTCGTCTAGAGTAGGTACGAACTCCTCAAAACAAGAGTGTGAGTAGAATTTTAATTCCTATAACAAAAGATATAATATATTATATGATGATATATGAAACTGTAGTTATATACTAGTGTATCTTTTGCATTCCAATATGAACATACTTTTTAGGAATTAGGATCACGATTCACACTTCAATCCAATCCTCAGTTGTAATCAGTGTTGCCATATTTGAAATCGTCGGTTTTGGACGGATGCTTTGAGGCGGACAGCTGCACTAGCAGCCGTTAAGAGTAGCCGATATATTCAATTCAATTTCAATTTTTCAATTCAATTCAAATTTTATTTCATATAAAACGTGACAAAAAACTTTCCGCTCGAGTTACGCCTTCTATTCTAATTGCCTGTTCAACATCCAGGACAAATTTTGGAGTAATGTAACTCCATTCTCTAATATTAGCAGTGCCCTCTTCAAAGACGAAAACTGCATCTAGGACCTGTCTTCTAGAATGATCTTAATGATCTAACCAACACTGACATCTGAAGTCGTTTAAGCTACATTAAAAGCTCTAACTGGTTCAAATCTATGGCCTTTTTCCGCCCAAGCCGAACGTTTTGCCGAAGGTGGAATTTCAAAGGAATCTGACCTAAGCCGAAGCCAAATGTCGGACTCCAATCACAATGCGGCTTTCATAGGTCTAAGTGCGTCTGTTTCGGCCGAGTGCCACTTCAACCTAACCTAACCTAACTTTGCCAAATAAAGTATGGTTAATCAAATTAAAATAAGTACATAGACTTCTCTTGACAATGAAATCATTTCAAAATAACATACATCCGGTGGCGTCTCTTTTCTGACAGTTTTATAGTTCTTACTTCAAAAGTGCTTAACAAAACCTATGGGTAGGTATTTTTTTTTTTTTTTAAAAAAAGTTCTGGCTCGCGAAGGCGATTAAATATGGGGCACTTCGACCTAAAAAGATCTTTTGTGCCGTGTGGGCCAGAAAAATTTAGACTAGTAGAGTTTCCACTTTCCGTGTAAAGCGGACAATTCTACTAGTAGAAGAATTCTTTATGTCCTCGGGGCACATTTGTTCCCTGAAAAAGATCTTCTTTCTAATTCCATTTAGGGCCGGACATTCACATAAAATGTGTTCAGCTGACTCATCCTCTTCAAGACAGAGTCGGCACTCAGGAGAGTCTACTATTTTCATTTTGTGTAGATGATATCTTAAACCATGGTGGCCAGTAAGGTAACCTACTAAGTTTTTGATATCATGCCTGCTTAGGTTTAGGCATTTGTTGGCATTTTTATTGAAAGGCCGAACGGCTTGTTTGGTCTGTCTTAAACCTGGGATGCTTTCCCAAAGATGGATACATTTTCTGTATTCCCAGCTTTTTATTGCTGCCGTTGCTGCTGATCTAGGAGTGCAGCAGAAGGGTTCGGGACTTATGAAGGGTGTTTCCGAACCTTTTCTGGCCAGTTCGTCGGCCTTTTCGTTACCTTCCATCCTTCCATGGGTAGGTATACCGTAGGTATGTAGATATACATAAAAACAATAAAGCGACCATAATTAGGTGAATTGAAATCTATGACGTAGGGTTTTACATGGTTCTTTATAGGCAGACTTAAACATTGTTAAGGCATTACAATATGCTTTATTAGAGCTTAAACTTTAAAATCTTGGTCGTTATCGATTTCTTTACTAGAAGAATATTGGTCTCCATTTTCAGTTTCGACAACATTTACACATGATTGTGAGAACGAGGTTTTTGAAATATCATCCAGAGTTAAATGGATGGCACGCCATTTCCTTTCCAATGATTTATTAAGTTTCTTTGTTTCAATCAAGTCCAACCCTCCAATTTTCCTAGTCCATGTACTCGTAATAAGTAAACAAACCTTAGATCAGTAGCAGGTATTTTATGTGATTTTGTACGAAAATTTATAAAATTTGAGAGTAGTTACGCGAGCGGAAGACCTTGACCGATTAGAACCATTTATTTTTCTAAATCATTGTCGGTTCGAGTAAGAGTCGAATATAGCTATTACATTCAAATGTTACCAAGTTTAGTAATAAAAAAAAATATCTTAAACATACAATTTTTTTCAAATTTCAGCAAATTTTAAAGCTCATGCGCGACCGGAAGATACTCGTATTAACCGATTTTTTTTCTTTTTTTTCCCTTTTTTAGTCTCTACTATTAGCAACTTTTCCGCAGTATTACAACTTAAAAAAAAAAATTGGGCCCACCCTACTATTTATGCCATCGTTGGTGTTGAATAATTTTGTTCCTCAATGAATGGTTGTTGTTGAAAAAGAAAGTCCTTTGTACCCTAAATTGTTCATAAGAAAGCTGGAAAGCATCAAACTCCGGAGTGGTTTAAACCCTTATCGAAACCACCTCTGCATTTTCAGCCGTACTTGTCTCTGCACGTCTGCACATTAATGTGCGTCTTTAAGTTTTGTCAATTTGGGCATATGCAGGATGGACTAATGTGTATGCCGGTTTATGTCGGTGTGTCACTTTTGTGGCTTGCTTTTTTGGGTTCATGTGTGAGCACGTAGAATATTTTTGTACATTGAGTCCTTATTTTTAGAGGAAATGAGTAGTGACCAGGGGCTCAACATATTTTTTTTTATAGTTTTACAAGGGTGAACGTTTTAAAATCCACTAGATACATCTGCGCTATCATACTATTGTGGGACTTAAGCATAAATGGAGTGTCTGAACATAAGTTTATGGGCACTCAGTATGAAATTTAAAAGTGAACTACATTTGTTGTTTATTGTTTTCAAGCAAACGTCCCTGTTCTGCTCGCCGTTTGGTTCGATAAACAATTCAAGATTTTTGCTAAACTTTTTTCGGGTAAGTGAATTAATTGACCGTGTGAAGGGAAAATACCCACAGCAACAAAACTAATTTTTCGCACGTCGCGACATTTGTGTTAATTTTGTTTTAAGGCTTTTTCGGATCTTTGATTTTCTTTGTTGCACCTACCAGTCATGCGTATCATCTTTATCTCAGCTACTGTTAAATTGTCCTCATACTGTGCATTGTATTTTGTAAAATACATGCACAACTCTGGTGTAGAGCCCTCTTTTAACCCTAGAGGTCATTTTCGGTCACGTTAGATAACTAAATTTGGCCCGTCCTGAGACGGGCTAAGAATATCACTACAGATAAATAACATCGAAGGAATTTGAACAACAAATGAGTGTAGCGACACATTTAATATCTTAAAGACGTCCGGCAAGTCTGCATGCAAATCCGTTGGCTGGCACGACTGGAGATCACCCGTGCCGCAATAGGTCGATCAAAGAGTAATCAATAATGGGAGCATACACCTGTCGATATCGTAAAAAAGAGGCAAGCCTAAAATCTCCTCGATCACATCTATGCAACAACACCCGCATTTGATTGGTCTCAGTGACTTAGAGATCCGAAACAAGGAAGCCTGCCGAATGATTACTGAGGGCGAACCTGCGAACCCCTCAGGCTGACCAGACGCATTAATCCTGACCATTACCTCTCCGTAAAGCAAAAAGGAAACGAAGAAGTTTAGATAACCGAATTTTCCCCACTTCGTCTACCCTACGCGATCGATGTTATCATCAAGGGTTGCTTTGGAGTGTGCCACTTTTCCTTCAAGCTGATAAATTAATGAGTTCAGTGAAAAGCAAATGACTTATAATGCTTCCCCGATATACACAGACTTTGATTGGGAGCTCTTTGGGCCTCTTATCGTTGTTCCCTCATACATATTCCCGATCATCTGTATGTAGGTTTTTAAAATTTTTGTAACCTCTGTTTGTCTTTGAGTCCACCGTAGCACATTGACGTAGTATACATTCCTACGACGACTCAACACAGCCATTATGTTGACATCGAGGAGGGCGTTTAGCGCTTTGTCACAAAAATCTTTTCAGAAACACTACTCGATGTCTGCTCTGAGCTCCCTTAGTTGTTCACGTCACTCTGTCTATTGCAATTTCTTCCCATCGTAAATTAATGTCATAAAGATCGTTTTGTCGAAAACTCTCTGCCTCTTTCTCTAAGATATCACCCCGTTATAATTTGCATCCATCGATCAGCATTTAATCGAAAAATGTTTCCTGCCCGCTGCCAATTCTACAAGGTGGCGCAAAAGTAATCCTCCTATCAGAAAAATGCTATAAATTTTGCGATTGGCCCCTAATGTCAGTTCTGTTTTGACATTTGTGTAGTAAACACATGCGAAATACACATTAATAAACAATGTAACGCTACACTGCTCCAGAACGCGGAATATTGGTGACTATTTATTTGGATTTTTTTTTAAATTACAGCCAAAAAACATCGAAAGGTTATTTTTGCGCCACCTTGTATAACCTATCTTGTATAGTATATTAATTCTGACCCATAGTGTTTAACATGGCTTAATATTGGTCGAAGGCCTTTAGAAGTTACTAAATTTGTGATCAGTATCGAAAGTTATTTCGAAATAGCCATGTCCGTCCGCCTGTCTGTCACCAATTTTTGAGGCCCTAAGATTTGAGCTAGGTAAGATTAGGTTGAAGTGACAGTCGGCGAAGACCAATAAAAGGCCCATTGTGATACCACGTGGGTCTATCTCCTTCCTACTCGTGGAACTAGTTTGAACTTTTAACAAAGCTTGAAATACTTTTAATGTCAATGTTTAATAGGTCATTGAGATCAATTTAGAAGAATGCTCAAAGATGTAGTTTTCGTCTTTGATGGAGAGCAGGCACGTGGATAATAGTCTCCTCCTAGTCCAAGCAGCTTTAGCAGAAATCATTTTTGTAGACGCCAAGCCTTATTGCATTCTTGCCTTTGAGACAATGTCCGGTGATGACATTGGCATCCCTCTTAAACATGAGTTTGTATGTTGAAATTGGGATGCTCACGGGACTTTTATCAGGTAGAAGGGAAATCCCCATAGGGATCAACATCATACGCCACCCATTAATGGAGTGAAACGAACGACGCCGAAAAGTTTGAGCTAGGGAGCGTTTTTTTTTGATAAAATCCTTTAAATGTTATATAACAAAATATGTAGAGCGTTCTTAACAATTCAACCATACTTAGACTTTTGTCACGCCCACTTATGAGGGATAGGAATAAGAATAGGGTATCCAACAGTTCGCCCAAGCGGACTGTAGCCCGTCCCTATGTTTATATATGATCTTTGACTCCTAAAAATGCTCGGGCGATAAATTTTTTAAAATCTGCCCACTGACACGCCCACAATTAAATAAAACAATTTTATTAAGAAACCAAAAGTTGTGCTAGGGAGCAGAAATTTATAATATATACTCTCCCTTTATGCTCATGTAAAAATATTTTAAAAATCTGCCCACTGACACGCCCACAATTTAAAAACACTTTTTTGAAAAACCAAAGTATGATTTAGCGAGCTGAAATTTATAATATATACTCTCTAGGGGCCCTTTATGCTCATTTTCAATTTTATTGAAAAACCAAAGTTTGAGCTAGGGAGCGTTTTTTTTTTTTAAAAGCTTCGTTTTTTTCGATAAAATCCTTTAAATGTTATAAAACAAAATATGTAGAGCGTTCTTAACAATTCAACCATACTTAGACTTTTGTCACACCCACATATGAGGGATAGGAATGAGAATAGGGTATCCAACAGTAGCCCGTCCCTATGTTTTTAATTGAATTTTGTTCTGTGATTTTGTTCATTTTGTTTTAGCTTATAATTTATTTGCTACGATTTTATGTTATTTTCACTTAAAATTAGATGAAAGACTTTGAATAATTTTGTTATCTGTGATTTGATGTTGTTTATGTTTAGAGTTTTTCTATTTATTTAAATACTAAGAATATTTCATTAGCGAGTTGACAACTTCAAACTTTCAGTGTGAACGCACCCTTAAACCGATTACCAAACTGTCAATGTCAGAATATTCAGTAAAATCAACATTTTGATCATTGTAAAATACAGGAAGGAGCAACGATTACAAATAATTCAAATTCACTATCGAAATTCCGAGTCGGTGGTCGCAACTTTAAGAGCGTTAACGCCAATTTTCGGCCGTCACTCTCGTCCCAGTAGACAACCAATTCATAGTCTAGATAACAAATTTGAGTCAGATTAATCGCTGTTTGACGTTGCCGTGCCAGTGAGACTACGTGTTGCCCGAAGTGTGGAGAATATTGCTGCGGTAGAGGTGTCTGTCGCAAAGCATCCTAATCAGTCAATTTCACGTCGTTCTCAAGAATCGGGCCTCTCCCAGACCACATTATGGCGAATTTTGCGTAAGGATCTTGGCCTACACCCTTACAAGATCAAGCTGACCCAAAAGCTAAAGCCACTCTAGCATATAAAGCGACGTACGTTCTCAAATTGGGCTCTGGACATGATGGAAGAAAATGAAGAATTTCATCGCAAAATCATCTTCAGCGATGAAGCGCATTTTTAGTTAAACGGCTTCGTCAATAAGCAAAATATGCTTTACTGGACAGGTGAGAGCCCGCAAAAAGTCAATGTTTGGTGTGGTTTTCATGCCGGTGGCATAATTCGGCCTTTTTTTTCGTCGATGAAAATGACCGTCACAGGGCCAATATTTAACTAGAAACAGCTTACGTATCGATCGAAATGTGCGGCCGAGTCATCGAAAATTGGGCTAAACGTATCGACCGCTGCATACGTTCCTGTGGTGGACTTATGAACGAAATCGAATTGCGTTCATAAATGTTTTGTTAGTAGTTCAAGTTAATTTTTTTTGTGATATCTCAACTAGTTTGCATTTTATTTAACAAAAGAAGTTGTCAAGTCCTTAATGAAAAACCCTTTAAATGCCAAAAATGATTGCCTCTCCCAATGGTCATAATTTGGATTTAGAAAGCATAATTTTATGCAAAATTGGGCATAATTTTCATGACAGCAGTTGGCAGCTGTGGCCGCCTTACCCTAATTGAGCATTTTGCTGAGATAAACGTTGTCCCAAAATTCATGTGTCTTTTTTTTAGATATTCGTGCCTACTTTTTACCTTAGATTTTATGGGCCATTAGTTTCAAACATCAATTCGATAAGTATGTAGATTTGTTGCTGTTAACTTCTCATATCGACAGAGATTGACATAGACAATGCTTCTGTCGTTGTCGTGAAAAGGTAGTTAGTCATGTTAAGCGCGCATTTAAACATGATTTATATAGCATATAGGGAAGGTATATTGCATTGTATTTACCTGTTAAACTGCGAACATGTAAATTGTAACTTAATGGTATGAAGACAAGTAACCTTCGTCTAGAGTAGGTACGAACTCCTCAAAACAAGAGTGTGAGTAGAATTTTAATTCCTATAACAAAAGATATAATATATTATATGATGATATATGAAACTGTAGTTATATACTAGTGTATCTTTTGCATTCCAATATGAACATACTTTTTAGGAATTAGGATCACGATTCACACTTCAATCCAATCCTCAGTTGTAATCAGTGTTGCCATATTTGAAATCGTCGGTTTTGGACGGATGCTTTGAGGCGGACAGCTGCACTAGCAGCCGTTAAGAGTAGCCGATATATTCAATTCAATTTCAATTTTTCAATTCAATTCAAATTTTATTTCATATAAAACGTGACAAAAAACTTTCCGCTCGAGTTACGCCTTCTATTCTAATTGCCTGTTCAACATCCAGGACAAATTTTGGAGTAATGTAACTCCATTCTCTAATATTAGCAGTGCCCTCTTCAAAGACGAAAACTGCATCTAGGACCTGTCTTCTAGAATGATCTTAATGATCTAACCAACACTGACATCTGAAGTCGTTTAAGCTACATTAAAAGCTCTAACTGGTTCAAATCTATGGCCTTTTTCCGCCCAAGCCGAACGTTTTGCCGAAGGCGGAATTTCAAAGGAATCTGACCTAAGCCGAAGCCAAATGTCGGACTCCAATCACAATGCGGCTTTCATAGGTCTAAGTGCGTCGGTTTCGGCCGAGTGCCTAACCTATAAAGTATGGTTAATGAAATTAAAATAAGTACATAGACTTCTCTTGACAATGAAATCATTTCAAAATAACATACATCCGGTGGCGTCTCTTTTCTGACAGTTTTATAGTTCTTACTTCAAAAGTGCTTAACAAAACCTATGGGTAGGTATTTTTTTTTTTTTTTTTTAAAGTTCTGGCTCGCCAAGGCGATTAAATATGGGGCACTTCGACCTAAAAAGATCTTTTGTGCCGTGTGGGCCAGAAAAATTTAGACTAGTAGAGTTTCCACTTTCCGTGTAAAGCGGACAATTCTACTAGTAGAAGAATTCTTTATGTCCTCGGGGCACATTTGTTCCCTGAAAAAGATCTTCTTTCTAATTCCATTTAAGGCCGGACATTCACATAAAATGTGTTCAGCTGACTCGTCCTCTTCAAGACAGAGTCGGCACTCAGGAGAGTCTACTATTTTCATTTTGTGTAGATGATATCTTAAACCATGGTGGCCAGTAAGGTAACCTACTAAGTTTTTGATATCATGCCTGCTTAGGTTTAGGCATTTGTTGGCATTTTTATTGAAAGGCCGAACGGCTTGTTTGGTCTGTCTTAAACCTGGGATGCTTTCCCAAAGATGGATACATTTTCTGTATTCCCAGCTTTTTATTGCTGCCGTTGCTGCTGATCTAGGAGTGCAGCAGAAGGGTTCGGGACTTATGAAGGGTGTTTCCGAACCTTTTCTGGCCAGTTCGTCGGCCTTTTCGTTACCTTCCATCCTTCCATGGGTAGGTATACCGTAGGTATGTAGATATACATAAAAACAATAAAGCGACCATAATTAGGTGAATTGAAATCTATGACGTAGGGTTTTACATGGTTCTTTATAGGCAGACTTAAACATTGTTAAGGCATTACAATATGCTTTATTAGAGCTTAAACTTTTAACAAGTTAGTGCCATGTTTATCAGTTATAATATTTCCTTCATCCATGACGTGTGTTAATTTAATATAATAATATGACTCGTCGTCTATTAATTTTATCTTCATAACAAATAAACACAACTGAAAAGGAATTTTTGTATTTACCCAACACTTTCCTCTTCGAAATCTCAGCTTTTAAATTGATTATACTCAACTTTTTATATAATATATATATAATTTGTAAAGCCCGGTTTTCAATTGTCAGTCAATTGATTAATTGGTCAGTTGTGTTTTTTTGTATTTATTTTTCTTATGTTGCTATCTGCGATGGCACTTAGCAATTCAAGAATGTCTAAGGAAACTACAGTCTACCTGATTAATAATAGCTTCGGAATGTTTTACAAATCAACTGTTGCACATTTTTGTGCAATTCATAAACAAACTGCTTACTTATATTGCTTTCTCTTTTATTTTCAGGTAACGACAGATAAAGTCAACCTGCCTTGGAATAATCTACGTATGAAATTTTTTTTTTAATTGTATTGTAACTCTTATGTTATTTCGATATTTCAAAAAAAACGAACCACTTGGCTTCGCAATCGGTTCATGAATTCATAATAATTTAAGCACATTTTTAACTTCCCAGTGGAAGTTCTTGTAATGGGGCCAATTTTATGAATCGCGGATTTTGACATATCTCCACGTTTTAAGGTCACCAGAATCCAAATCCAATGTTTTTATAGAGATGCCTGTCTGTGTATGTGCGTTCGGAATTATCTTTTGCCACGATTATCTCGAGAAGAAAAGATGATACGAGTATTGACATGGGACCGAATTTATTCGAAGCGTAATTACGTAATTCAGAACTGATTAAGTTTTCAGCGAAATCGGTCCAGCCGTTTTTTGTTAGTAAATAAATAACTAAAATAATTGGCCTTTATTTGTACTATTTATTGTCATTTGTTTAATCAAACTTTGTTGAATTTTCATTTCATCATTTCATCTATATTTCATTTGTCATTGAGCAATCATTATCTCTCCTCTTCTTACTTCCAATGTTTTTGCAAATCCCAGAGCACTCAGACACAGTAAAGGTTCTTTGTACTACGAGGCCGAAATCCTTTTTTTTTTGGTGTAGAGGTAGGAGAAAACATTCGTTTCTCTCCATTATTGCGTGGCGTATGTTGTTGTTCCCCATAGGGATTAAACCGGCGCCGCGCGGTTCGAATGCCAACACACTTACCTGTACACGGTAATACCACAAAGTGATATCGTCATATACATCGATAGCCAGGCAGCTATCAAAGCCCTTACATTCAGCAAAATAAAATCCAAAGTAGTGAAGGACTGCCCTGTGTCTCTTAACGAGATAGCCACACAGTTTAACATCACCCCATGCTGGGTATGGGTACTAGGTCATAGCGATATCCAAAGGAATTCTGAAGCTGACCAATTGGCTAGACGCAGATCTTTTGGTACAATATTAGGCATTAAGGGCCCATAGAGTGCCTTAAACCTAGCTTCTCCAACCATTTGTTTGTGGAAGGGACCTACAATTTTAAGCCGAATCCGAACGAAACATTTGAGAAGCTCCTCATGACGATTAGATGTTTGTCAAGCGGTCGCAAGAGATGGGGCAGTGGAAAAACTCTAGATGTTACTTGGCCCCGCAGATGATCTCAACAATGCCTGCACGGCTGACGTTAACAATTTCATAAAGCAACGCAACTGATTCTAGGACCGGGCAGCGTGACCCCCATGCATCTTCCAAATAGTATCTCAATGGTCCCACCTTGGTTTAAGTGTGCCTGATCGGGGGCCATTTCAAATGTTTTGCCGGTTGTCGCTCGGCCTACTGGGTTCCCTGTGATTCCTGTGAGGTAGTGGTTTTAGGGGGGAAGATACTCCTGAAGGGGTCAGGGTGTGCAGCATGGCTGTGTTTCGCATGGGTTGCGATGTGTTAGAGTGACTAGTGCAGAGGCGACTTTCCCCCGACATCCGAACCAAGGGTTGCGATCGAGATGAGGTGATTGATGTAATCAAACCACAGGTCGATCTCAAATTCTGCGCCACGGAGGGAGGCTATTGCCTCCTGATCACCGGGGGAGGGAAGAGTCTTTTGAGATGACTGTTACAATCGAGCCTCAAACTGCTCTTCACTCTCTTTGCAGGCAATACCTTGCCAGGGAGACCGATACAGTCAATCCCGAGCAAGCTATTACATTTCTTGGAGGGGGGTCGGGGTGTACCGGCTGCACAGTCAAGTAGTTGGTTACAAAACTGTGCTAGAGGGCGTGACTGAAGGTGGTCCAACCCAGCTGTACGCATCGCGGGGGGGTGCGGCTTGTGGCGACCGTTGCAGTACGAGCCTCAAGTTACGCCATTCCGCGGAAAGGGAGCAGGGAGGGGCGGCCCTGATAGTCGATTTGGAATTATGATGACTCAGTTCGGGGGTTTGTGGTGCAGGTTTTGAGGCATGGGAGAGAAACAGAGTGTGGTGACTGCTACAATCTAACCTCAACTCTGTTCCCGTTTTTTCTGCGTAGCGGGAAGGCAGCAAGGCCGGGGAAGACCGTTTCAGTCGATCCGCCGGGTTACTGTCTCGCCCTCGGAGTGGAGTTCTGACTGAAGTGACTGATACAATCTAACTTCAGTGAGATCTCTTTTCCTTTGCAGGTGAATCGGTTTGGGATGATCTGCGGGAGGGGAACGGGAGGGGCTCAAGTCATCGTCCAATCCGTCCTCCAGTTCAGTTTAACCATTTGGACCTAGTGGCGAATTTGCTGATACAGCTAATATCTGTCTCACTGAGATCACTTAGATCATCGAGGAAATAGTTGCCGAGGATTTGTTTCCTTGAATTGGCTAGTGCGGGGCAGTTGCACAGGAGATGGGTGGTGGTTTCTTCCTCTTCGACGTCTCTACAACTTCTGCAGAAGTCGTTTGAGGGAGCTCCCAATCTGATGGCATGTCTGCCTAAAAGGCAGTGGCCGGTGATTGCTCCGATTACAGAGCTGATATTTTTCCTGCTGATGGAGAGAAGTTTGGATGTTCTCTTCGCATCGTATTTGGTCCAAATTTGCTTTGAGGACACACATGCACTGATGCTATTCCACCTGTTGTTTGCTTCTATTAACGCATTATCTAGAAGTTTGAGTTTCAGTGTCTGAATGGGTACCGCCGGTGACTCTCTGTTGTCGGAGTTCTTGTGCGGAACCCCGTCTGGCTAACTCGTCCGCCTTGCAGTTGCCTGGAATATCACTGTGACCGGGTACCCAGCACAGGGAAGAGTTACATCTGACCGAGAACTCGTTAAGAGATTCGCGGCATTGTTTTACAAACTTGGATCTTATTGTTGGTGATTCTAAGCCTTTAATCGCTGCCTGACTGTCTATGTAGATCACGATAGTTTTTCCATCTATCGCGCTCATAGAGAGTCTGCGTGCTGCTTCGCGGATAGCCGTGACTTCTGCCTGAAATACACTGCAGTGGTCAGGCAGTCTTAGTACGACTCTGAGCGCAGGGTTGCCCGAAAACACGCCCGCCCCCGTGCCGTCGACTGTCTTTGACCCGTCGGTGTATATTTCTATGGCGTTATTGTTTACAATACGACCGTCTTCCCAGCTGACTCGGTCTGGGATGACCGTCTTGTATTTATTACTGAAATCTAGTGTTGGGATTAGGTAATCCGTATTGTTGGGAATCTTGTGGGCAGTTAGGATGTTGCTGTGACCGATGTGTGAACTTTGCCACGAATTGGATTCTCTTAATCTCAGGGCCGCCTTAGTGGCCACCAGCTTCCCATAGATATCAATGGGGAGGAGTTTTAAAAAAGTCGTTAAGGCTGCCGTTGGTGTGGATCTTAAGGCTCCTGTGATGCATATGCAGGCTGCCCTCTGGATTCGTTCTAGGGCGCTTGCGTGGCATTGCTTCGATATTGCAGGTCACCATGCTATGATAACGTAAGTGAGGATAGGCCTGACGACCGCCGTGTACAGCCTGTGTGTTATCTTAGGCTGTAGACCCCATCTGGAGCCTAAGGCCTTTTTACAGGTGTAAATGGCAATCGTAGCCTTCCTTTTGCGGTCTTGGATGTTTGGTTTCCAACTGAGGTTGCTATCTAGGATCGTTCCCAGGTATTTAACTTGGCTGGAAAATCTTAGTGGTTCGTTGTTGAGCGTAGGTGGTTTTAGATGGGTTAACATTGAGCCCGACCTTAATGGACCAGGAGGATAGTTTTCTGAGAGCCGATTCCATTATGTCTCTGATCATGTGGGGGAATTTCCCCGTTATGGCAATGGCAATGTCGTCCGCGTAGGCCGTCACTTTGCATCCATCCTCCTCTAGGTTGGTGATGACCTCGTTGACTACTAACATCCATAGTAGCGGTGAGAGCACTCCTCCTTGTGGTGTGCCCCTGTACACTGACCTCCTGGACAGACAGCTGCCAAGCTCCGCCTGGATCAGCCTGCTGTCTAGCATGTTCTTTATCCAGGTGCAGAGGCAGTTATCCACGTTTAGTCTGAGGAGTGCGTTCGTGACGGCTTCTGTATTGACATTGTTGAAAGCCCCTTCTATATCCAGAAAGGATACCATCGTGTATTCTTTGTGATACAGCGATTTTTCGATAGTGCTGACTAGCGAATGAAGTGCTGTTTCTACTGAAAAGCCTTTTCGGTAGGCGTGTTGACACCTCGAAAGGGAATTGTTTTCCAGGTTTAAGCGTATGTAGTAATCTACAAGTCTTTCCAACGTTATCAGGAGCAATGAAGTTAGACTGATAGGTCTGAAGTCTATTGGAGAACAGTGTGAAGCTTTACCGCATTTTGGTATGAATACCACTTTTACCGTTTTCCAAACTGTGGGCGTAAAGCTGAGTTTTAGGCAGCTATTGAAAATCACCAGTAGCCAGGGTGCGAGACTCTCGATACTCTTCTGTAGCTCTATGGGTGTGATTCCATCTAGTCCAGGTGATTTATATGGGAGGAAGCTGTTAATCGCCCACGCCAGTTTGCGATTGTCAGCAATATGCTCCGGAATCCTTTGGACCCTGTGATGGTGCTGTGTAGGGTGACTTACCTCTACCGTGTTGCCTGGGAAGTGGGTATCCAGTAGTAGGCCTAGGGTCTCCTCGCTGGATGAGGTCCACACTCCTCCTTGGCTTTGTATGACGCTAGGTATTTGTGGAGATTTTGAGAGGATCTTACGCAGCCGACTGGAGTCGCTTGATCTTTCTATGTTCTCACAGAATGATTTCCACGACTCTCGCTGTGCTCTCTTAACTTCCTTTTTGTAGATTTTAAGACTGTCTTTATAACTATCCCAGTCAGTTGGGTTTCTTGAAGACTTGGCCTTGTTAAACTTACTCCTGCTATCTCTGCGCAGAGAAGCTATCGTGGAGGTCCACCACGGGGGTTGACCTCCTTCTTTGTGTCTGCTGGTGGGGCAGGCCTTATTAAAGGCCTTGTTTATGGCAGACGTTACTGCGTTCACCATTTCATCTTTCCAGAAGTAAGTGAGTAACCAGTTTGGTATTTTGCTTATACATTCCTTGAAAATCTTTTCGCATGTTCGCATTTCTTCTTGACTTTCCACTGAATTTAAATTTTTATTCATTTTAAATAAAGAAATAAATGTGTAAGAGAAAACAAGGCCGATATAATATTGCGTAGACGTTAAAGCATTTAGCATGGGATGCGCGTTTTTTTTTTGTATGAAAGGGAAACATCGAAAAACCACCTCTGCTGCGAACCGCATTCCGTCGCCGTTAGGCATTTCATCACGGAGGTTCTCAGCCTATCTACCTCTCTGTCTTTCTATACTTTATCCAACAAAAATTGTCAGTACAGGCAAGTTAAGATGTTTGTCTCTCAGTCTGGTTGCAATGACTTACATAAATCGGTCCCTCTTTAAAGCTCTCACAGGGTTGCCGTAGTCTGCATGATAATTCGCTATAGCTCAGAGAGTAATTCTATTAGGGTTACCATCTTCCAATTTAAAATAAAAATATTGCGGAACGAAATAAATTCCGTTTATCTTTTCCCTTTTCTGGTAAGATAATTATAGGCGCGTTTTTAAGGGAATCTCCAGTAGACCAGCAAAATATATAACTTTCGTAACACAAAAAAAAATCAAAACGAAAAATATATCGCTGTCATCCAATTTATTCATTATAAATATTGTAAAACATAAAATACTAATTTCTAATATCACTACTCAACTAACCCGATGAGTAATTACTGCTACTGCTCTCGTTATTTAGGTCTATTATTAACCTTTCAACTGCTTCCTACTCTATTTCCCACATATTTGGTTCAACGTGTTGGACACATCGATGCCATTTTTCCTTGTCAACCCTTGTAAGTGCTGTCGTTAGTAAGTCTCTTATTTCAGCCATTTTAAATGACTTGTTTTGGCTTGCTACAAACCCTTTCACTTGAGCCCAAACCAATTCTATTGGATTAAGGTCACAGTGATAAGGCGGCAAGCGAAGCACTTTATGTAGCGCATTTTGAGCCATTTCATCCACGACGTATGTTTCATACTTGGCTTTGTAACGTTTAACGATTTCAAGCAACCCAATGTATGATTGCATCCCTACCTAACTTGAGATCTTCCTTTTGGGAATTTCCGCATTCATTGGCAAAACAGGCGTCATTCATCGGAAAAACAGAGACATCATACAAACAGGTACATAATGAGATGAAAGGATGTATTTATGTTTTTTTTTTATTTAAACAGTTTGCGACATAAACTCAATCAGCAAGATTTTCTAAAAACATTTCCCAGTCCTTTCCGCTATATGTATATTGTGAAAGGTAGACACAATCAGGCAATTAGAATACAAACAACGACGCAATGTCATATACCTAAACTGATGGTAAAAAAAACTGCACTTGTGCAGCTCTACAATACAAATACCATAAAATTAAAACCGAATGGCAACATCCCACGTAATAATTCGTTCACAAAAGCACCAAAACCGAAAGTTCTTTGACAAAATGCATAATAATAATAATATTTGGTTAGGGTATATTACACTGCGACCTATTGGTCTATTGTGTCCCCTTGCTTGTGCCTCGGAGAGGTTCATGCCCTCGTTCAAAAGCCCTCTCTAGATTCTTCTTTGTGAAGCGTGTCGAGGTATTGCTCTGATTTATCGTTGGCAGGTCACACTCCTTAGAGCACAGTGTCCAGTCCAGTTTCTTTAATGAATCTGAGAATGAGCTATTGGTCCATGGTTTGTATGTCCTTGTCTGTTATTTGGTGCCTGCCCAAGTATTTCATCCTTTTGACAAAATCCATAGAAAAACCCTTAATGATATGCTTCATTGTTGAGATGGTAGTACTCTTCTGATGTGCTTCAGTCACACACACTGCTTATTTTGGTGGATTATAATAGCAAGCGAACACAAGACGATCATGCTTATTCCCATTTGGCTGTGTGGGAGAGTTTTTGTGTTGGATTGTATGCGAATTATAGGAAAATTACAACAACAATTCCTTGGTATGACAGTGGTTTGGTTTTTATTTCAGTGGCAATTCTTGCGTTTGAGTGCCGTGAGAGTATCTACAGGCACTACTGGTAGAAAAAAAGCTCCTCCATAAGGCCTGTACTGACAATTTTTGTTGGATAAAGTATAGAAGCTTTCAGGAACATACGGCATTCCGATAGGGCGTGCACATCAATATGGATTTTGATTTCGCCGTGCGGGAAATAGGGCTCATCCACGTATTGCATTTGAAGGAGTACTCACGAAAACGTCAATGCCGCCGCGACAAGAACTATGTCAAGTAGAAATTTAGTTCGCATGAGATGCGTAAGAAAGTATATGATATTAATTAATAAATTTGAACTTTGTCTAAGCGTGCGGCGGACCATAGGGATGCAGTGAAATAAAATGGTTATGTTTTGTTTTTGTTTTTTGTTAATATCCACCATCAACTCTGTTTCGTGGAGAACTTAAAGCAAGCAACTATAACTACAGACAGCAAGTCAACTGCATTTATATGCCGGATATAAGCTGCTGTGAAAAAATGATTGCGCTATTAAGCCTTCGTTGAGAAAGGGGTATCATTTAAAGAAGCTTGATACATTTGAAATTCCTCCTTAAATAGATCATCCCATGGAAGGCCTCTAAGCGCAAATCGAATAAATTAACGAATGGGCTCTATTGATTTGAATGAATGTTGTAAAACGGCCTCCAAACTTGTGAAGCGTACTCTCTTTAGTCCAAATCATAGCCTCATCGTTAAAAGAGTAGTTGTGGAATTTAAAATACATAAAAATTGTAACAAGAGCTGGCATAGCGGCTTGGGAGTCCTTAGAGAAGAAAGTTGATAGATAGATACAAAGATGTTTTATTATTTTCAATTCATTTACAACTGAGGTGAAGTGCAGGAGGATTTCTCTCTTTACATATCCCAGCGGAGTGAAGACTTGCTCTGCATTGAAATCAGCTGCTTCTAGTGCCCCTAGGCACTCCTCATTGATTAACAGCAGGTAGAAAAGTCTGTTTTTCTGGGTTTCTTCAGCCTTTATGACAGCCCAGTCGTAATGAAGGTTATATTTCCCTTAAAGCTTCTTAGCCGGTCTCAGACCTTGAAGGAAAAATAAATTGAAAACAAGTGGGTTTGGAATGGAGTGGAATGACTGAGACGCGGTTCGTTGGAAACTATACTACTTCACTTATTGCTCTAACGAATTTGAAGTTTGAAATTGAATTTCAATATGTATAAATAATAATGAATAGGACTCGCAATTTTTTTTTTTTTTTTTTTATTATTAATTAACCCTTGCCCAAGGGCCGACACTGCGACCTAAGAGATCTTTTGTGTCACAAGGTTGTCTTATACCAGGAGGCGACTGACTTCCCTAATGAAACTCAGCACGTCTTTGGTGGTAGAGTTGCGAAGCTCCACCAGTGATAACACCTCTCTGTGGAGAATGCGTCGTCTCAACCAATGCAGAGCCGGGCATTCACAGAGTATGTGTTCTGAGGTTTCCTCGTCCTCCATGCAGAATCTACATTCTGCCGTTGGGCTAAGATTTATTTTGTTGAGATGGTATCTCAGCCCGCAGTGGCCAGTGAGAAAGCCCACCAGCAATCTAATGTTTTCCTTATTTAGAGTAAGGATTTCCTTATAGGAGTAGGGCTTAATCAAGCGTTTGGACTGTCTCAGACCGGGGGCGTTTTCCCACTGTTTAAGGCGAGTCTCTTGCTCCCAATCTTTGATAAGCCCTAGAGCAGTAGTCCAGTTGACACTGCAGTAAGGTTCGGGACCGACAAAAGCGGCCTCAGAACCAGCTCTGGCGAGCTCATCTGCGGATTCATTCCCTACATAACCTCGGTGGCCAGGCACCCAACCGAGTTTCACTTTGTTGTGTTGTGTTTAGGACTCGCAATACGCCATATCTTAAATTGAGTTGGGAACTTTTCGTAATGCAACGTCTTTTTAATGTTTTCTGAAATTAATTACCGACAAAGCTCATTAAGAACTGCAAGATGGCTTAAAACAAATCGCTTTAATGAATGCATATAATAGACAGTTACGGATCTTACATTGCCTAAAACCCAGCTTCCTTATTTGGGTGTTGGAAGTCAGTCCGTCATTTTTGTCAGACTTTCGCAAGAGGTAGGTCAGTTGGGCGGTACTATGGGGATTTAAACCGAAGACCCCTCCGGCAATTGGCACTGATGTACTGCAGCCAAGGAGAGATAGAAAGACATAGCTAATATCGAATCGTCGTAGTTCGATGGTATTCATTTCATGCGATCCGGTTCAAAGGCGGTGTCTGAAGTTTTACCATTTCTAATTACCACTCTGTATCTACAAACAAACTTACATAGCAACTTAATATTTTTATCTCTGTATCAACAAACATTTTTTTTTGTCGGGGTGTGTGAGACTCTTTCTGCACTGGAGCACTCAGACTCAATACTGGTCCATTGTACTACCAGGCAGACACACCACATTTTACTGTGGAAATTTTCTCGTTTTTCTAAGAAAAACGAGACGGCGCTTCAATGATAAGGTCAACAAACATACTTACATAGCAACTTCATCTTCTTATATTTGAAATTCCAATGGCAATTGATAAGAAAATCGCGATAACGACAAACAACCTTACGTCCGATAAAAAGAATGACTATATGAAGCTACTTGAACAGTACATATCTTGAACTTTTATTGTTGCGGGAAAGTTTCACTTTTTGGTTTTTCTTTATTAAATGCCCTATAAAATTTGGCAGATTATTGCGCCAGATATTTTCAAGAGACTTGAGTTCTTGAGTTTCTAACAAAGCCTTGTGCGATCAACCTTCTGTAAATGATAAGATTTAAATTTTATCAAGAGATAAACAAATCAAATTCAGTTTTACGAATGCCGCAAAAGTGGTCATGCTCGAATCAAAGAAAAAATATTATTACGTTTTATTTGTCAGGTTGTTGGTCTCAGGTCACAGCAGCTTTGGCAGCAATGACAAAACCGACGAACTAGCCATAAGAGGATCTGCTTCATCATTAATGATGCCAGGATCATTCAGTGGTGTGCCTGTAAGCTGTGCGGAAGCTGCATCAATAAAGGCTTAAAAACAAGAGCACTTCATTACTGGAAAGAAACCAAAGCCAATTCCTACAGCTGACCAGGGGGCAGATACGTCATCGGATTCTTAACGGGACACTTTAGAGTTAAAAACATCTTATTGCCATGGGACTAGCTGAATACAATATTTGTCGAATGTGTAACGAAGACGAAGAAACTTCAGAGCATATCAATTGCCACTGTAACTGCCTAACAAGATAACGTCTACGTTTCTTAGGCAAACCCTACCTTGAAACAGATTACATTTCTGTTAGCTGACCTAACGACTAAGCTGAATTTTTTAAAATTTATTGCAGCTTCATGAGCGAAATCTAAAAACGAGGCCGCGGTGATTAGGGTATCCCACCTCTTTTTTAATCTAATCTAATCTAGGGTGATCCACTTCTACACCGATGGATCAAAAACTAGGTAGGTGGAAGTGTTTTCTCAGAAAGACTTAACCTTAGTCTCTCTTTCCGTCTTCCTAATTACTGCAGCGTGTTCCAAGCGGAAATTTTGGCGAACAAGAAGCTCATGGCTAAAGAGAAATGTGATAAGCCGTAATTCAGTTCCTGGACGGAAAAAATTAAATAAAATAAAAAAAATAAATATTTGTCATTATCGATTATACAGGGCGTAAAACCTAGCTTCTCCAACAACTTTCTTTGCAAGGAAGGGACCTACAATTTAAGCCGAATCCGAAGGGCAAATTTGAGAAGTTTCTCATGACAATTGATACTCTTGGATATTTGTCAGACGTTCGCAAGAGGTGGGGCAGTGGAAAAAAAACTCAAGATGTTACTTGGCCCCGGCGGGAATTGAACGGGGGACCATTCGATTAGTAGTCAGACACACTAACCATTGAGCCACTACGCCCGACCAGTTCCTGGACTCAGTTTCTTCAAACTCCATCGTTGCCCTAGACGGCCGATCATCTCTTAGGGAGATGGCGCAGCAGTTCAACATTCTCCTCTGTTGCGTGCCGGGACAAAGAGATATTCCAGGGAACTGTATGGCAGATGAACTCGCCAAAAAAAAACTACACTACTTATTTTACCTGATAAAGGTTCTCTAGGTATACCAATCGCTACTTGCAAACTTATGTTTATGCTATTCGCAATCGAGATTACAAACATAGCGACTACGTAAATCTGGCCAAATCTGAAGCTGCGACGCTCTAAGTGTTTGATCTCACTAAACCGACTGTACATTAGCTCTACTATAGTTGTCATTACAGGGTCCTGTATTGTATAATAGGCAAGCACGCATCAACGCTTGACGTTTATTCAAATTAATTCTGTAAAAGCTGCATTGACGAGGAGGGAGAGACTACACTTCACCTTCTTTGTACTTGCCAAACCTGCTTCCTTAAAAGCAATCCCTATCTAGGAGCTTTCTAGATTTATGATCAAGTGACTTGGATAACACTTAGAAGTCGTTCGCGCTTCATTAGAAGGTCTGAATGGTTTAACGGGTAGTAAGAAGCTCTCTAGATCCACAATGGACCTCACATTGGTCTAAATGTATTGGATTTAGCAGACTACCACCTCAACATTACCTTACCTAACCTAGAATGTTGGTTTATTGAGCGAGGGGTTCCAGGTTCAAATCACCCCAGGAACACGTAAAATTTGTTACCTGTCCCACATTTTGCGAAAATCCGACAAACGACCAATATTACTAACTGTCATGGGAAGCTTTTCAAAGCTGTACGGCTCAGAATTTGCCTTAAACTTTGGAGAAGCAAGTTTTATTTTGTTTAAGGGCTCCTAATCTGTGAAGAGTCTTCCTGAGTCACAGTGGCCGTTAAAACTCTACGACCTCGGGTCGATGCCTACAATAAAGCAGAACTGGTTGAATAAACTTGCGCAACAGCTTGCGTTTTGTTCATAGAGTTAGGAGTTTTTAACCCAATTCCTTCGCCAAACCCAAGTAGATAGCTGCATTTTCCCAGGGTAATTCCTCCTCCGAACCCCACTAAAGTGTATTTCGTGTTGTTATTGTTGAGTACTCTGAGGTAAATGAACTCCTTAATAACTTCGAAGTTGTTGCTATCAACCGATAGACGGATATGAAAGAAAACTCGACGCGTTGAAGACAGTGCCTTCATGATTGCACCCGTCCTAAATGAAACTGCATTGTACCAAAGTAAAGCAAGCTCAAAAAAACTTCTAAATTCTCGACATTATATCTACGTTCATCAGTCGGAACCGTCGTCGTGCAGTCTGGCTGAATTCATCGCCACTAAAATCTGCAACCTCAGAAAGAGATCTCCATTGTTAAAAGCAAACATTATTCTGTGGGAAAATCATGTCGCTTCCATGTGCGCAGATGACACTAAAACAGTGATTAAAAAAATATGGCCTCTGTGTCCAATTAGGCTTCCATAGATTTTCTTATAAAATTGCTTACCGCAATCTTCTCGTAATCATTTATTACTCTTACTTATGTAAACTAATTGTAGATCGCAAATTTTTCCGCCTCGTTTTTTCCCCTTCCTCTCAATGGAACAACAGTTTTCCTCCCAATTCATGTTATTCCTATGGGTAATTTCGGAGAATGCAATTATGGATAGATGATGCTACTGATGGATTGAACAGCGGCCGGCATGTTGAAGATACACTAGTATTAATCATGAAATGAATAGAGGCAACGAAATGGCAGTGATTGGGGTCTAGTAGTGGTTGCACTTTGGAAAATTAATTAAATGTTCAAATTGTTCTTTTAATTAGGAATAAGTAGAACTTGTTTATCTTCGTATTTGAATGTTTTTTTCCTAATGCCGTCACTGAGTTCAGGGTACTTATTTCTCCATGGTTTATGTAAAATAATTACTAAGAGAATGTGCAGTTTCTTATGTTATTCCTGCTCCCTATAGCGTTAAATTAGCGCACGAGATGTTTGTAAATAAAAATGTATCCCGGAAACGAATTCCAATTTTTGTTTGTTCTAGATGAAATTTTTTTTTTTGCTATATATACGTCATGGGAGTATTGGTTTCCAAAGATATGTTTAGAGGGTTCACCCAGAAACCAAAAACTCCAACGGTGAGTACCCTTGAATTACATATAAGGGATTAACTTAAAACATTCGTGTTAATAAATCGTTTTTATCTGACCAAGATATCTTTACCAGGTCGCTCGAGCTATCAAAAAACCGTGCTCCAGGTTAAGCGGCGTTCGTCATTAGCTAGGCAGTAGCATAACAATTGTTAGGTGCGTTTCTTTGCTCCAATTTACACGTTAAACCACAACAACATTGAATCGCCAGCAATACTGGTAATAGCTGTCAATAAAATCCACAGCAGGGCTGCTTTGGATCACTGCTGCAAACAAATACAATAATTTGTGTTGCCAAGAAAAATTCATGGCTGCTGGCCATAATTCTTGGAATCTTTCTTTTGTGCAACCGTGAATACATTTCACAAAGAAACGCGACTCTGCTACAGGTTGTGTTTACTCTTTATCCCTTCAGCTTCTGCCGAAATCATTCGTAAAAATACTAAGCCTTGTGGCCATACGTCATGATGCAGTGTCGCGGTTTATACCACTACGAGGCTTAAGTCATTTCGACAATAGAGTCAAGAAATTCTTTTCTGACACCAGTGCCTCTAGGTTCGTCTGGTCATTATGCCATTTCAGAGAAATCCTAGCATTTCTACCTGGTTAACGAATAAAATGCGCCAACAGTGTACTCGGAAATTTGTTAGCTGTTCAATTTTATCGTCGCTAAAAGCGTGTTTTTTTTTGGGTTGGGACACAATCCCGAAAACCCAAAATACAGAAAATCCCGATAATCCAAAATCCCGAAAAACTATATAAAATGAAAAATTTGCGCAAATTTTTAATTTTATATAATTTTTCGGGATTCTTTTTTTTATTTTGTATGTAAAATAGGCAAGTGTCTATTTACATTTAGTGTTATAATGTTTTGCAATTTTTTGTGTTGTGTTGTTTTGCAATTCGCAATGTGCATTCAGTTGTGCTGATCTCATATAGCTAGTGTGACATCTGACCGACTACATTTTTGTTAGCCAGTGAACATCGTAATATTTACGCGGAACGTAACGAGCGTTCTGAAATAAGTTTTCTCACAGGAATTGCGTGCAATATGAACTTGTATTATATATTGTTTTGTCATGGATCGTTTTTGATTTGTTTTTGTAAATAAGACTTGAACTGTTTTTCTTTTATTTATTTAAAGTTTTTTATTTTGTTTATTTCGTTAAATAAATTTGCCTATTTTTTTTTGTTGCTACAATAAAACTTTTAGTTTCATTTTCGGGAATTTGGTCTTTCGGAATTTTGGATTTTCGGGATTGTGACTTTTCGGGATTGTGGGTTTTCGGGATTTTAGGTTTTCGGGATTTTGGGCTTTCGGGATTAAGTTTTTCGGGATTCTGTCCGACTCCCTGTTTTTTTGCATTTCTATGTTGCATTACAAATTTGCAAAACATTTTCCGTCAAAATATTATCTTGAATATTGTAAATTTCAGAAACATAAATTCAAAGCGTGTAGCTAAGAAGCATTTTTCATTGAAGGAATTTCGTTCAAAATCTAGAACTGATCTTGTTCTAATCAGTTGCCTATTCTAGTATTGACTTTGTTCGATTTGGTTCTCTTTATACAACGAGTATATGTTGATTCACGACTCCAAGAGTGAGTGTGAGCCCTGGGTATGACGAAGGTTGCGTTTCACACACTGTGTCTGTCCTACCTACTGAAATTATTTTTAAATAAATGAAACCCACGTTTTCATCGCTTTGGCGCAGTTCTAACGTTCTGGTAAATTATAAAACAAATCATTCAAAAATTTGAGATCACATCTTTCGTGCTAGGAGCAAATCTAGAATTGCTCGTTTTCTTCCATGAAACATGCAAAACCGAAAAAGATTCAGTCTTTTGAGTAAAAGAGCAAATCTTTTCTTCAATGAAAAACACTATAAGTGTACCTTTTTTAAAACTCAAGGGAATGTTTAACAAAATTTTATTTGAGTACATTTTGGGCTCACCCCCTGAACCACGAAACGAATATAAAAAGCTGAGGGTTCAGTCATCAGCGAAGTAATGAATTGGGTTAGAAGTTAAAGACAGGAGATCATTTATAGAAATGAGAAAGAGAGTCGGAGATAAAACGGATCCTTGGGGAATACCAGCATTTATTTGGCGAGTTGTGGCCTTGCAAACATCCAAAACTACTTGAATTTAACGGTTCGAAAGGAAGTTTCTAATCCATTGAAAAAGAGTATCATCGGTTCCAAATGCACGCATTTTCGACATGAGAGCTTGATCCCAAACTCTGTCAAATGCCTTTGAAATAGCAAGCGCAACTATCTTACTTTTGTGATTGGCTCCACTTTTCGGTTATATAAGTCATCAAATCACCCAAAAGCTTTTACTACCCGTGTAGTATTTAATATGATATGATACCCTCTTTACAGCTCGAGTCACACAGTTTACCTTAGGCTTGATACTTTTTATCTGGTAAGGCATTGATCATTTTATACCCAGTAAAATTATGTCTGTTATCATATCAGTAGCAGCATCCACGTCGCTGTCGAGAAAGCACAGCATACAGGTTTTTGGTTGATAATATTTTGTTAAAACTTAAAGCTTTAGCATTGAATCTTTCTTTCGATCAAATTACAGCAATTAAATTAACTTTAATTTACAAAAATAAGTATCTAGCATGCTTAGTTTGGGAGCAATGAAGGATAGAAAACAGACGTAAGGGGTGTCCTATTCAAGTGGTGAGGAGTGTACATATATGTATGCCAAAATCAAAGCTTTATAATAAACAAGATGACAAGAGAAAATCAAGCTATTTCAACAATTAAATATACAAATACAAATAACGTCTATTTATGAGTTCAACTTCACAATAGCTTAAGGCAACTTTAAACAAAATGTCAACAGCAAGCTCTAACTTTTACTCATTTATAGACCCTTTTAAATCTGCCCTTGACTAGTTTTTACTTTACAACGACCCTTTAGGCAATTTTGACCGGTACAACACACACACAGAACTGACGGTTCGTTGGAAAAGAATACAAATTAAGGTTGAAACCAATCCCATATATAAATTATTTACATGCTTTCTGCAAAGGTTCTCCACGTTCAATATTTCAAATGAAGCTTCGTGTGACGAACTTTATTACGATGTGATAACGACAGAGATGGCTTTAAGTCTATAAATATCAAAAAACTTATTTCGACTTTGTCACTTGCTAATATAAATTGAAATGAACTTTATCCGACTTTAAATTTGCTCCAATACACTCAATCTAAACACAATCTAAACAATGGTTTATTGTCAAATTGTTGTTTTTACAGCTCTTCACCAAACATGTTATGCTAATTGATTCGGAACTACTAATCTTCAGCGTGAACGAATGTACCCTATGATGCTAACATAAAATCAAAATCCAACTGAAATGATAACCCATCTCCACTTACAATAAATTATCGCTGAATAAAAAAACAACAAATATAAGTTCACTGACACGACCCCATAATGGTTAGCCTTCCATTCTTCATTCATACTCGGAACCTATTGCCACTCGTTATATAACACTTTGAGTTGTCGGATTTATTGGTGTTCTGTTCTCTTTTTTTCAATTTTAAACTTTGCTGTCGGCGTCGCGTCGGCCACGAACCTGTCGCATCCCATAAAATAGTGTGCCGTATGTGGGTTTTGGCTAACGGATCCCATATAATTTGCGCGCGCTTTCGCACTTCCAACAGGAAATGCTAAAACATTAACATGCAACGTTCATCAAGATCACCATAAACATCTTTCGCTAAAAAAAAAACAATAATAATAACTCCAAAGATTATAATTGGCGTACGTGTGGCGTCATTGACTCCAGTATGTTGGGCCAGCGCACATGAAAACGTGTGTGGAATTTTTACTCGACCGGAAAACCTATATAAACTCTGTTCTAAATTTGTGTAACAGACTGTGGGTTGGGGTTACCTTTAATTTGGATCTAAGTGTAAATTCTTTGGAGCGTTTCGAAGCTAAATTTGTACTTGAAAGCAGGGAATGCCTGCATTTAAATGGAATGTTTTTGTTTTATTGCACTAGCTCCATTCTTTGTAATATACTGTTAATTTGTTTAGGTTATGTTTTTTTTTTGCGTAAAACAAATAGAAAAACTGTATTTTCGAAGGCTGCACCTGACTGGGTACTTACTCATATATTACCGTCTAAGCTAAGGCGGATAGCACCAGGATGTAAAGTAATGTAGAGTGTAATCCGTGCTATAGCTATTTGAAAAGGTTCGTTGTCTGCACTTTCTTTAATATTGTGTCTCCGTTATTTTATTCAATGAGTCTTAATTTTAAGCAAAGTATAAAACTAGATTGGATAACTTTAT
Source organism: Portevinia maculata (assembly GCA_949715645.1). NCBI lineage: Eukaryota > Metazoa > Arthropoda > Insecta > Diptera > Syrphidae > Portevinia > Portevinia maculata. Next base: position 199,378,414 of record OX454525.1, read on the forward strand.
AAGGACACACAATGATCGAGTACTGCAAAAAAATATGCGTATCGTTATCTTGTCTGTATTGTTTTATATTACTCGATTTTACAACGACATGAATTGCCACCGACTTTTATGGCCGCTTCGCTGTCAGAGTAATGAAGCTTTTAGCTCAAGGTTTAATTTTTGTCTTCTTATCTGTTGCCATCGCTGCCTGAAGAGTCCAATATTCTGCTCTTAATCTGGATAATTCAATCAGAGCTTTGTTAAAGATATCCGCGAATGTGCCGATATCGATCGAAGGACCTTTGGTCTATAGATCTCCTCCTCTGACAACGATGAACAAGTACAAGGTGGCGCAAAAGTAATCCTCCTATCAGAAAATGCTATAAATTTGGCGATTGGCCCCTAATGTCAGTTCTGTTTTGACATTTGTGTAGTAAACACATGCGAAATACACGTTAATAAACAATGTTACGCTACACTGCTCCAGAACGCGGAATATTGGTGACTATTTATTTGAGCAATAATCGGTCGGTGACTTTGGCACAACGTGAATTTCGTCGCAGATTTCCTACCCGTCCAACGCCTACTGGTGAAACACTGCGACGTTTAGCCGCTCGCCTCGAAGAGACTGGCACAACACGAGATGCTGCCAGGCGTGGAAGACCCCGGAGTAGCCGTTCTGCAGAGAATATTGCTGCTGTAGCCGAAGATGTCATGGAGGCGCCGTCGACATCGACCAGACGACGTGCCACGCAAATGGGTATCAGTCGACGGTCTTTACAGCGAATTTTGGTACAAGATTTGAAGATGTTTCCGTACAAAGTCCAGACGGTGCATCAGCTGTTAGCTGCTGACCGCCAATCGCGTCTAACATACGCTCAAGCCATCCTTAATCACCACCAAGAGGAAGATGATTTTTCATCAAAAATAATCATGAGTGATGAGGCCCATTTCCATCTTAGCGGATACGTAAATAAGCAAAATTTACGCTTCTGGGGCACTGAAAATTCGCGTGTAACCGACGAAGAGCCATTACACCCGCTCAAAGTCACTGTATGGTGTGCTGTTTTCGCTGGAGGAGTCATCGGACCTTTTTCTTCGAAGACGTCGCGGGCCAAACGGTTACTGTGAATGGTGAGCGCTACAGAGCAATGATCAACGAGTTCTTTTTGCCGCAACTTGATTAATTGGGATTGGAGAACATGTGGTTCCAACAGGACGGTGCAACGGCACACACTGCATGTGCCACAACCGATATGCTGAAGGGTGCATTTCCCGGGCGCCTAATCTCCCGTTTTGGCGATTTGCACTGGCCAGCAAGATCGCCTGATTTGACCGCTCCAGACTTCTTTTTGTGGGGCTTTTTGAAGTCGCGGGTTTATGTCAACAAGCCTTTAACTCTTGCAGCTCTTAAAGACAATATCCGTCAACAATGTGAGGACCTATCGCCGGAAGTTTTGGCCAAAGTGATGGAAAATGCCATAAAAAGGGCTCAAATGACAATCAACTGTGGCGGCGGCCATTTACATGACATCGTATTCTCGACTTGATGTAAAAAAAAATTAAAAGACCAAATAAAAATAATCCACAAGAAGAATCAAAGTTTTTCATTTTTTTTTCAAATTACAGCCTAAAAACATCGGAAGGTTATTTTTGCGCCACCTTGTATAACCTAACCATCATCTATTGTCAGCAGTTGTTTTAATAAAAGTTGTTTTTAGCTTGAAGGTGAAAGGCCTTACTCTAATCATCCTATAGTAGGATATATCATATACATAGTATATATCATTGCATTAAACAACAAAATTACAAAAGCTATTAGAGCTGTATGAGCCTTTCGCCGCACGTATGGTAGAACCTGGGGAATCTCACCAAAGATCGTCCACTCGAACCTGCCCAACAGCTCCCATAGGGGCACTAACAGGATTAACACCTCTCCACATATGCATTCAAAAAGTAGCGATCCGCAACAAATTTAATACAGTTAAAACAAAAAAAAATAGTAAGCATTAACGACCCATGGTTAGGTTAGGTTGAGATGGCTGTTAGCTGAAAGCTAACACACTTAGACCAATGAGGTCCATTGTGATGCCACTAGGATCGAGAGTATCTACCACTACCCGCTAAAACCGTATGGAGCTTCTAATGAAGCGTGATAGACTTCTAACATCTGTGTTAGCCAAGTCACTGAGTTCATTAAGGAAGAAGGCTCCCAAATAGAGATTTCTTTTATGGGAGAGTGCATGACATGTGCAGAGGTTTGTACTCTCGACTGCGGCTAGCTTGATCATGAGTTTACAAGTAGCGATGGGCATACCTAGGAAACCTTTATCAGGTAGAAGAGGTAATGCTGTTCCGATTTTGGCGAGTTCGTCTGCCCTGCAGTTCCCTGTGATGTCTCTGTGCCCTGGCACCCAAAAGAGGTGAATGTTGAACTGCTTTGCCATCTCCTCAATAGACGAACGCCAGTCTATGGCTACGATGGAGTGAAGAGACTGAATCTAGGGACTTAAGCGCGTCTTGACTATCCGAGAATATGCGGATATCCTTAGCGGATATCACGTTTCTCTTTAGCCACGACAAGACTTCCTTAATCGCCATGATTTCCGCCTGGAACACGCTACAATGATCAGGAAGGCGGAAAGAGAGACTGATATTTAGTCTTTCTGAGAAAAGACCACCACCAACCCCATTACTAGTTTTTGATCCGTCTGTGTAAAAGTGGATCGATTTATCTTCCGTGTAATCAGCCTCCTCCCAGAATGATCTGGAGGGGATAGTGATTTGGAAGTTCTTTTCGAACTGTAGCTGGGGTAGTCGATGTTCCTTGTTAGGGACCCAAGTGAGTCCAGAATGATAGAGTGGCCAATATTCGTATTGATCCACTGTGAGGTGGCTTTTAAGCGTACAGCGGAATAGGCAGCTAATTGCCAGCTGAAAATATCCAGGGGTGTTAGATGCAGTAAAATGTCCAGTGCAGCGGAGGGGGACCCATACACGGTCTTAAACCTAGCCTCTTCAAACATTTGCTTGTGCAAGTGGCAGGGACCTACAATTTAAGGCCGAATCCGAACAGCAATTTTGAATAGCTTCTCATGACAATTGATAAGAGGCTTCTCAAAAGTCAGTTAAATGAGGTAAGGCTTAAAGACCACCACTTATGACCCTTCTCGATGAACTTCATGGTCACAGACCGCCTTCACAAAACACTATGCTTCAACAAACGGTTCTTCACAGAGATTCCCAAGAGAGAAGCATGGGTTAGTAATATCCCACAAAACAGCCATAACGGCATAAAGTGGTATACGGACGGCTCTAAAATTGAATCGGGGGTAGGAGCCGGACTGTACGAACCAAATACATGCATAACGGTACCCATCGGAAAAAGTCCCATCGTATTTCAAGCAGAGCTCCACTGCATTCAAGAATGAGCCAGCCACATTTATATATCTTTGGTTAAAGGCGCAAACATCCATATATTCACGGATAGCCAAGCATCTATAAATGCCCTTAGCTCGCACACCATTGAATCCAAATCAGTCTTGTACTGTTTTAAACCCCTTCAAACGCTCGGCTTAAGAAACAAGGCCAAACTATGGTTGGTTCCGGGCCATGAGGGATTTGAGGGTAATGTAGAGGCCGACTGATTGGCCAGGAAGGGTTCAGAAACACCATTCGCAGATCCCGAACCCTTTTGCTGCACTCCTAGATCGGCAGCAATAAAAAGCTGGGAACATATGAAATGTATCTTTTATTGAGACAGACCAAACGACTATTCAGCCCTTCAATAACAATGCCGACAGATGTATAAATCTAAGTAGGCATGATATCAAAAACCTAGTAGGTCACCACGGTTTACGATACCAATTTAACGAAATGACAATAATAAACTCTCCAGAGTGCCGGCTATATTTGGAAGAAGACGAAACAGCTGAATACATATTATGTGAATGTCCAGCCCTCAAATAAGAAAAAAGATCTTCCTCCGGGAACAACTGAGTTCTGAAGACATAAAGAAGTCTTCTGCTGGTAAAATTGTCTGCTTCATACGGAAAGTAGAAACTCTACTAGCCTCAATATCTTCAAGCACCTACGGCACAAAATATCCCATAGGTCGATGTGTGTTGGCACACATGGCTCGAATTGCCACGTTTAATGTTCTTCTACCAAGTAATGAAGTCTGGAACAGTCTCATTGGTCTTGTATTTATGCGGTTGTACCGTCCTGCTGGAACCGCATGTTACGAGGTTACGAGGATGCTTAACACGCGGATTTTCAGCCATCATTTTGAACTTTCTCGTATACTGTTGTATTAAAAACAGAAAGATATTGTAATCGTTCTTAAATTTTGAACTCAAACTGAGTATGACGTTTGATATTACGACCATAGACAAGTCCAATAAAGTGTGTCCCGCATTTCCAATCGTCGGTCCACCCATCTGTCTGTCTGTCCGTCTGTAGCTGTACTTTAAGCTTCGTATTTGTGGTTTGTAATCTTATATCTCGCGGATACATTTGTCTAGTCTATCATTTCAAATAACGGTACCTACCATACAATGGTTCTTACAACACCAATTTTCTCAAATACAGTTCTTACGCTTTTGACCGTTTTTATACCCTATTCTAAGGGTATATTAATTTTGACGCATAGTTTGTAACATACCTTAATATTGCCCGTAGACCCCTACTATATTTATGATCAGCATCGATAGTAATGTCGATATAGCCATGTCCGTCCGTCCGTCCGTCGGCAAAAATTAGGCCTTTAAACTGGGCCTAGAGAGCTGAAATTTTTACCATATACTCTCTAGGGTCCCGAAATAATCAAGTTTACGAATTTTTAAAATCCGCCCACAGACACGCCCACAAAACTCAAAAAAACAAAATTTTGGAAAAAATCGAATTTTGAGCTAGAAAGCTGAAATTTTTTATGATCTATGACTCCTAAAACTGCTCGGGATATAAAATTTTCGAAATCCGCCCACTGACACGCCCACAAAAAAATAAAACAATTTTATTTAAAAACCAAAATTTGAGCTAGGGAGCTGAAATTTTTAATATACACTCTTTAGGGTGGCGACGGTGTAGAGGTTAGTGTGTTGGCTTGTGACCCGTGCGGTGCAGGTTCAATCCCCATGTGGAACAACAACATACGCCACCCTATCACATGCCTCTACACCAAAAAGGAGGATTTCTGCCTGGTAGTACAATGGAACGTTACCGAGTCTAAGTGCTCTGGGATTTGGATTTCCTTTTTTGTATAATAAAAAAAAAAAAAAAAAAAAAAAAAAAAAGGGGGCCCTTTAATCTCATGTGTAAATATTTTCAAAATCCGCCCACTGACACGCCCACAACAATTTAAAAAAAAAACTTTTTTTGAAAATCCAAAGTTTGAGCTAGGGAGCTGAAATTTATAATATATACTCTCTAGGGGGCCCTTTATGCTCATGTGTAAATATTTTCAAAATCCGCCTACTGACACGCCCACAATTTACAATTTTTTTTTTTTTTGAAAATCCAAAGTTTGAGCTAGGGAGCGGAAATTTATAATATATACTCTCTAGGGGTCGTCTATGCTCACGTGTATTTTTTTAAATCCGCTTACTGACACGCCCACAATTAAATAAAATAATTTTATTGAAAAACCAAAGTTTGAGCTAGGGAATTTTTTTTTTACAAAAGCTTCGTTTTTGTTTGATAAAATCTTTTAAATGTTATATAACAGAATATGTAGAGCGTTCTTAACAATTCAACCATACTTAAACTTTTGTCACGCCCACTTATGAGGGATAGGAATAAGAATAGGGTATCCAACAGTTCGCCCAAGCGGACTGTAGCCCGCCCCTATGTTTAAAATATAAAATAAATAAGAAAATGGCGGACTCAGTTTTGGCAAACATTTTTGAACAACTGTACTTTACAAAATTTATCATATCTCAAAAACGAGTCAAGTTATTTCTATAAACATTTTACAGCAATTAGTATGTACATTGTACATATAACCATTTTAGCCAGAATATCGATATTCTTTACCTTAGAAAATAATGATTACGGGTAGGGTGCCCCATTAAAAAAAAAACATTATGCAAAATGAAAAATCAATAAAAGAAAAGGAAAAAATGGTTATATGTACAATGTACATACTAATTGCTGTAAAATGTTTATTCTTGTGGCATTTGACACTATTTTCAATACTTATAAAGTATAAAAAAATAAAAAATGTCACTGAATTCTGTATTTAAATATATATATTGTTAAAACTTATTGCTTCTATTTTTATATTTGAATTCATATGAAATAAAATTTGAATTGAATAGAATTGAAATTGAATTTGTTACAAGTGGGAACGTGGTAGTAGCGTGCGTGTCCACAGGTTATGTTGCCACCCGTTAGGTGTCACTTGTAGACGGGCGAGAGAAGGACCGGCTGCCACCTAGTCAGTAAGGTTGCCTCTTGTAGACAATGCAGAGGCTGAGGTAGCTCTACCGTACTGCAGCTGTCTGACGACAGAAACCCTTCGGTGTGGACGGTCGTGGCAACCGTTCGAGGCAATGTAACCGCTGGAAATAGCAAAGTGTCAACTTAATGAAACACGTCGTTTGTCTACTAAGTTAAACAAAACACTCTTTCAGACTGCTTAGAGGCTGAGGTAGCTCTACCGTACTGAACAGATGCCGATCAAGTGTGTCTTTATTTTTTTTTGGGAGCTTCTTTTATACAGCATTTACAATTTAGCTAGAAGAGCTTTTATTTACATTTTGCTTTAAATAGCTTTCTTTGCATTTGCTTGAAGAGCTTTCTGTTTAATTTTTTTTTTCTAGAAGAGTATTTGCTTGAAGAGCTTTCTTTAATTGCTAGAATGGAATGTGGTGTGGCGGCATTGCCAACACTATTTTTTAACATGAGACAATTATTATTATTATTATTTTGTTAAATTCATTTGCCAGTTTTTGATTAAAATTTTAATAAGTGAAGGTGCGTTACAAATTGAATTTTATACAAAGTAAACAAACATTTAATTCATAAAACAGTTTTTAGAATTTTCTTAAGAACGTCTCTTACTATTTTGATTAGTTTTGATATTTTGAATACTTGGAGTGAGTGCCAGAAGATGGCATACTCAGTTTTTCCAAAAAGAATTGTGGTGAACGGTACTTAAGAAATCCAAAAAAATGTCAAAAACGGGTGAAGCTGTGTCAAAGGAATTTGATATCTTAACTGATTTTAACATTTAGAAGAAACTTGCATACCTACTCAAATTTCCAAAAAAGTTTTTTATAATTTTTTATAAAACACTAGCTGCACCCGCCCGGCTTTGCCCGTGCCCGAGAATTCTATTGGCCAATAAGTTCGAGTAGACTTCCTTATTATTGTCTATTGTCTATAGCGATAGATTGCCTGATTTGAGCTCAACCTGTTCCGCTTAGGGTAGGTGCTTTTTGTCTGGCAGGCGCCTATGTCAGCTTACTTGTGCGAATCAAACAACAAAGCGAAAGTAAAAAACTTCGATAGAATCACTTTTCATTCACTTTCACACCGATTGTTATCAATGTGGGAAAAGCAACTTTCCGATGTCCGATTCACAAAAAAATAATGCAAAAAAAATTCAATAAGAGTTATTTGAATAAAACATTGAACACACGATATCTCAAGAATGAAAGTGCGCAGAAACACCACAAGAGGCTTGAAACGTTCGTGTGGTCTCCCTCTTTCATATGCGCGTTCGGATAACAAAATAGGTGACGTCTGTACGATGGTTTTTTATATGTGCGGGCTCTGTTTCTGCATCGGAATTTACACGCATATGCACATATGCATGTGTACTCACTCAAATGCCCATAATTCACACACCGATGCAGATACAGATATCGCACATACCAAACATCCTTTGTACAGACGTCACCTTTCATGGAAAAACAATTCATAGGAATCGGTTAACACGTTTGGCCAAACACCGGCAACAAACTCAAATATGGATTGATTTTTATATATATAGCTTTACAATTTAGCTAGAAGAGCTTTTATTTACATTTTGCTTTAAAAAGCTTTCTTTGCATTTGCTTGAAGAGCTTTCTGTTTAATTTTTCTAGAAGAGTATTTGCTTGAAGAGCTTTCTTTAATTGCTAGAATGGAATGTGGTGTGGCGGCATTGCCAACACTATTTTTTAACATGAGACAATTATTATTATTATTATTTTGTTAAATTCGTTTGACAGTTTTTGTTTAAAATTTTAATAAGTGAAGGTGCGTTACAAATTGAATTTTATACAAAGTAAACAATATTTTTAAACAAACATTTAATTCATAAAATAGTTTTTAGAATTTTTTTAAGAACGTCTCTTACTATTTTGATTAGTTTTGATATTTTGAATACTTGGAGTGAGTGCCAGAAGATCGCATACTCAGTTTTTCCAAAAAGAATTGTGGTGAACGGTACTTAAGAAAACCAAAAAAATGTCAAAAACGGGTGAAGCTGTGTCAAAGAAATTTGATATCTTAACTGATTTTAACATTTAGAAGAAACTTGCATACCTACTCAAATTTCCAAAAAAGTTTTTTATAATTTTTTATAAAACATTTGCTAAAATTTTGAAAAAAAAAATCACGTTCATAACAAACGTTCTAACGATTTATATTATTTTTTGGGCTTTTAATGTTTGTAGTAAATGTAAGAATATAGAATACTCAGATTTTTGCAAAAGACTCAAATAACCGCACATTAGAAAAACAGCTATACCTCAAAAACCGGTAAAGAAAAACTATAATGTTAATACTACTATCCTGAACAAATTTGCAAAAAGATTGTAAAAAGAATTTTTTTTAAAGTTTTGATTCATATAACAGTTTTTAAAATTTTCAAAAACCTCCATTTTCTCAAAAACGGTTTTAACGATTTTGATCTGTGTTGGTATTTTAAATACTTGGAGTGGGTGTAAGATATTTGCATACACCTTTTTCCAAAAGACAACAGAGATAATATTCACCAGGTCCATTTGAAAGTGAATAGAAAAATACTTTTTTATTCAAACTGCATTTTTTAAATGCAATCAAGACAAATCCAATATATATTTGATCTGCATACTATTATTATCTACATATGTACATTTTTACGATTTTACTAATCTTACTAGTGTAGAAAATGGCTAATGAGCAAATGTGATTCAACCAGTTCTTTAAAAAACGAGATAGTTTTCGTTTGATCCAGTCGTGCACTTTATTTTTCTTTGAAGAGCAAATGGATGTTCACGTTCAGGGTGGATGGATTAGGATATGCGTCTTGTGTCAGTTTCTTCTGACGCTTTTTCTGTTTCTGTTGCTTTTCTTATCTTTTCTTTTCTCTTCAGCTTACTCACGTCTCCGAAATGCGCCTTGGTGGTTGTCGTGATTTTCAATGAAAAGTCATACTAATCGCATTGACACAATTATGCCGCGTATTTGAGGAACTTAAATTTGAAGAACTCCGACCTCTACGTCCGCGTCCCATGAAGACGGAGAGCTTGGAGACAAAAAAAATCTTAAATGGCAAATGCTGGCACACACTATAGTCATTCAAGGTAAGAACAAGTGTCAAAGGCTGCAGTACCTCGGTATTTACGAGATGTTTGCCAGCGCACGTTTGACACCCGCCTAACAAAAGCTTGACTGACCAAAGTATGTTAATGTATACAAATATTAGGCATACAGGGCTTAAAATCTAGCTTCTCCAACCATTTGCTTGTGCGAGGTGGATAGGACTTACAATTTTAACCCGAATCCGAACGGCGAATTTGAGAAACTTCTCATGACCATTTGATAATCTTGAATGTTTTTCAGACGTTCGCAAGAGTTGGGGCAGTGGAAAAAAGTTTTAGATGTTACTTGGCCCTGGCGGGATTTGACACTGAGACCTTTAGATTGGTAGTCCAACACACTAACCCTTGCGCCACTGCACCCACGTTAATGTCTGTCATTTCAGAGACTTTGTTGGCTCCAAGTTATTCGACCATTGGTTTGTCTATATTTTTGCATATATTCTGATTTTGTTTACTGCTCAGGATCACGATGGCCCCATTTTGGTATCAATATAGTGCTTAATATTTTAACGCAAATTAACATACCCACTTTCCCCTATATAGTAACGCAAATGTATGGTCGGATAAAGCACACTTTAAAATGGTATTAGCACGTGTGATAAAGTCCAAATAAGTTGTTTGATATTTTTAGTCGACATAAAATGCACTCTTCCGTTATCACCTCGTAATAAAGAAGTCCCCGAAACCGCATTTTAAATATTTAACGTGGAATTTGACCATCAAATGAGCTTGAATATCTTTTTTATCTATCTGTGTTTTCGAATGGGGCGGAAAAAAAACCTGTCTGCAAAAGTGAATGAAATCACACCAAAAACATAGACTTAAAAACGCACCAAGGTCTCCTATCAAAAACTATCTACTTATATACGGAATCTAAGAACATGACGTTCTTCTTAAATCTCCACTAGGAGATATAAGATCCCGAAATGGAGCACACCGAAACTGAAAGGCATTCGCCTCAATCTTACATCCGGGCTTAAATACCTGGGCTCAACTGCAATTCAAATTGAAAACACAATGCAGCAGAGAGAATGAACAAAGGGCGGAAAGAAGTGGGGCTTACAGCTAAAGATAATGCATTGATGATACAACGCGATTACTTTAACATTCTGAACTATGTACCGAGTAATGCTTGCCTGTTAGAAATGGTTTATGAAAATCACACCGCAACTAGGTCTATAAACATTGCTGAACTAACAAACAGAGATGCCGTAAAAACATAATCAATGGAACACCTCCTTGGCCACTGCCCATCCCTTCAAGAACGCCGCTGAAACTTCCACGCAAATAGGCATACAGCCTTGCTAACCTATGCTAAACTTGGGCTTTCTTCAGTCTCGGCTTCAGTAGTAAACTCAACAGTTTTTCCGCAAATTCTTTTTGTTATCCGACCATTCAAATACGATATGACCCCATTTTTTAGCAATATTTGAATAGTTTTCTTTGGTGAGTCTTAACATTGAACTTTGAAAAAGCTACGCAACAACCGAAAGGGAGTAAATAATAAGTATTTCTGATTCGCATGAATCATACAACTTTCTGACCTTTTATTTATAGAAAACAATTAACATAGTTTGATACTATGTACCGGTTGCTTGGAGAAAATGTATGCTTGGTCCTTTTCGGAATGTTGTGTCAAACTATCCCTTTAGAAACAGCAATAAAACAAACATTAAAGTTTTGTTTGTTTTTATCCGGAAGATTTATTTATTTGTTATTTTTTTTATTTTCAAATATGGTTTATTTATTAGTTTTTACTAATCTTCGGTGTAAACAAGTATTTTAATATATTCGAACGTAAATCAGCATAACATAATGATTATAAACTTCGACCAATCTCCGATGAAATGTATTCATATCGACGAAAGTAAACATTTGATTATCATTTGTGCAAAGTTTTTAATATAATAATTAATTCAAATAAAATAAAAGCAAATTCGATTCAGCGCATAATTTACTGGTGTCGAAAGTATTGATATTTAAACAATTCATTTACTTAGGCTTAGAAGCTGTCGCTGGACGCTTAAGTGGGTTCTACTTACGCTCCATTCTTCTAGGTAATCGAATGCCTAATCAATCAATGTCATCAATGTACGAATATGTAGCAAGTGTAGAATGTTTGTCATATCAAAGATTTAACGCCTGCGATAGATTTTCAATAATAACAGAAATGCGGAACGTAATAACGTTCTATTGTGCACTTTTATTGTTTTGATTATACCCAGTCGACGCGAGCCGTAAAATCGTAAAAAAATATTGTGCTATATCTTACGACAAAAATTCCATTCTCCACTTGATATTGATTGTTTGTTTATCAACAAGATTGTTGGCAGGAATGAGTATTGTCCCATTTGTTGATTTGTAAAGCAAATAAATGTTTTTCCAGTAATTGATGTGTTGTAATTGTGAATCGTCCCAGTAGCAGATTATTGGAGCATGTAACTGAATGGTTTACATTAGATTCTAAATGGTTTTTTTCATCGATAACACAGCACAGTAACCCCGGTACAAATTTGTGTGCTAGGCTAAAATACGTGCTCGTCTTTAATTAAAGGCGTGCAGTTCCCCTAATTGGCGATCCGGAATTGAGATCCAATCTCCAGCTACTGGCTTAACTTAATGAATATTGTCACGGATCTTTGTTTGTTCTAAAGATACTACCATGGGAGATGCTCTGAGAAATTAACCGAAATAATTCCTAGGAACTCATCATTTGTCCGTTCTACTAGGTAGGCAACTATTGATCATCATCTAATAGCACACTTGTCAACAGAGACATAATTTTCCAGAAAAGTACAATTTACACCACTGCAGAGCATATTGGCGCTAGCTTCGCTCTTTAGGTTTGTGCTTGGTGAGAGAAGAAATTATAATTAAAAAAACATCGAGGTATGCCTACGATGCTAAACACATTTTATTACACAATTTTTTGAAAATGCTCAACGCGTTGACACTTGCGTCACGAGAAAAGTGATCGATCCATAGTCACCGTGCCAACGTTCGACGTTGACGGTCACACGATTGACACGAGTAGGTCAAAGTTATCGCAATACATTTTGACGTGTAACCTGTCTTAGCGCGTGTAACCTTCGCTGTTAAAGCGTTAATATGCAAACGGTCATAGGACTTGACCACTTCCAAACACGTTTACCGCATTGACGGTAGCGAACATCGATCATTTTTCGAATTGGCAATTAATGGTAGATGACGATCCTGCGTTTAGTATTATCGATCAAACGACTGGTCTGCTTTAGGTCGAAATCCGACATCATTTTGAAGCACAGCTACGTTTCGAAACAGTCGTTTTACAATGTATTCGCATTTATTGCATTAATCCTACAACATTTTAAAATAGCTTTAAACACTTCCACACAAAGGTTCATCCGAGCCATAATATATCCTAAATAGCTCGCCCAATAATTTTCTTTTCTCTATCATCATTCACCATGTACAATTTCACGTTGATCTGTTAAGCGAGCTCTAACCGTGAAAATAGTACCTATACCTATTGCATATTTTACCACACTAAAAGAGGATAGTTCGAAAGTGCCGAAAAACTATTACAATCATTTTTATTTTCCTTTAAATACACAGTAAGTTTACACCGACACTGAGTTCATTTCACACATTTCACCCGAAATGCTCACCATTTCGCAATACATTTCAGCATTTCGAAATTTCAAATTTCAGCAAAATGTTGAGTTCCGTATTTGAAAGTTTTTCAAGTTGAACACACCTTTTCAATACCCCTGCAAGTCTTCCAGCGCGCTACGTAAACAGTTTGATTGAAAGAAAACAGCTATCAAAATATTTTCTTGAGACAAAGATGGACCGCAAAATATATGAAAACATAAGGAAAGGATACCATATTCCTATTCATATTCCTAAGTGGGCGTGAAAAAAATGTAATTAAAGGATTTTATTGGAAAAACAAAATTTAAGAAAAAAACGCTCCTTAAAAGTGGGCGTATCAGTGTGTGGATTTTAAGAATATTTACACATGAGCATTAAGAGCCTCTAGAGAGTATATATACCTAATTTCAGCTTCCTAGCTCAAACTTTGATTTTTCGAAAAAGAACGTTTTTTTTAAATTGTGGGATTGTCAGTGGGCGGATTTAAAAAAATCTTTTAACATGAGCATCAAGAGCCTCTAGAAAGTATTTATTATAAATTTCAGCTTATTAGCTCAAACTTAGATTTTTAGATTAAATAGTTTTTTTTTGTAATTGTGGGCGGATTTCAACAATGCTAACTACACAGCATTTTGAGCCCCTAGCTCAAGATTCGCGTGTTTGTGGGCAGATTTTAAAAACTCTTAAATTTGATGCTAGGGGCCCATAGAGAGTTATTTTTTTAAATTTTAGCTTTCTAGCTCCAGTTCCATTAAAACACAAAAAATAATCGGATCCTGTAGATAATTTAAGTTTAATGGGAATTACCGTTGTTTATTTGTTATCCTGAGGTAAGTAATTTTTATCCGCTTAGAGATTGGGAAATCGGAAAGTAACCAATACGGGAACATTTTAAATTCCCGGCTTCATTTTTGCTTCACTTGCTAGCAGTTGACAAAATTTTGGCATATACACATTTGCAGGTCTAACTGGTTGAAACCGGAGACAACGTTTTTTTTTTTTTTTAGTGTGCAAACAAGTTAGTTGGGGCAGCATAAATTGGGTCTGCCCCGGGCGGCCCCAACTCACGCTACGCCACTGATATAGCTTTATATGCTTAACCCCTTTGCATTGTGCAAAAGATTTATTTTTTATTGTAACACACAATTTTATGTTTTCGAAGTAAAGTTGACATCTAAAGATAATAAACCGTGACCGTACCTGTCCATCCCTGGAATTTTATCTCTATTTTAATGTGATGAACAAAATAACAAAACCCTCAGTCACATCGAAGCCCGGATGATGGAAACAACGCCCGCATGTACATCTTATCTCTGTTTTTCAGCAATTTTCGTAATTTTTATTTGCATGTTTGAAAATTAAAGAGATGCGTAGGGAAATTTAAATAGACTTTCGCAGTTCGCGTTAAACCTTGTTCAAACTGAATATGACCTTTCTTTCATAAGAGGTGCTAAGATGCCCTTATTACAGAAGGTAAACGTTGATGGTGGACTAAAATCAAAGGAAAGAAGATAGAAATCGCACATGCCTCAATCTACGAAGTAGTCTTGGTCAAGACTGAAGTCTCGTACTTCACACTTTTGTCGCAACATTCTGATTAATTTACAATTGCTTTGTTCTATTTTTTTCGTTTTTATCATTCTTGTGACTATTATTCCATGACGAACTGAACGGCTGACTTTTAATTTCTGCCTAACGATTTGCTAGCAATTAACTTGCCTTCCTTGCCATCACGAATCTGATAACAGAAAACTTTTAACAAAAAATAGAAAACAGTTTCTTCGCTCTAAATATACATTTCAGGCAATGTCATAACTGAGTTACATTTTATCAAGATTTCCAATGTTACAAAAAAAGCTTGATCACGTATTCAGGTAATACAGTGTGGCGCATCAACTGTGCTACAAAAAGAAATTCAAATAACTTTTTTTAATCAATGTATTTCATTTATTTGTTTTTTTTTTTTTTTTGATTTGTTTTTTCCGACCAATATTTTGTTGATACTTTAGTTTACCTTTTTTTCCGGTTTTTTTATTGTATAGAAAATTCAATTTTATTTTATATAACTAATTGTTTTTGAAGATGACAGACCGTAAATGACCTCCTTGCTCATCCACGCATGTGCGACACCTGATCAGAAAATTATGCATTGAATGGTTGAAGTCGGAATCGCCTTAATTATTGTTTTAATGGACTACTTCAATTCAGTCAAATTCCTTGGTTTCGTTTTGTACAGGTCTTGCTTAACATAACCTCATAGAAAAAGCCTAGTTCAGGTCAGGTGACCTTGGGGGCCAGCGGAAAGTGGAGTTTCTGGATATTAATTTGTTTGGGAATTTAGGTCCGCCATAAGCAGTCTGGCTATGTGTGCAGTTGCTCCATCTTGTTGGACCCAAATGCTGTTGAAACGGATACTTCTTCGGCGCAGTTATGGGTAAAAAAAACTCCTTCAACATCTTTAAATTCTGTCCTTATTGACACTGTTACCGTTTTCTTCAAAGAGGTATGGCCCCACAATGCACCTTGATGAAACTGCGTACCACACAGTGACTCGTTCTGGGTGCAGTACCGTCTCATTGAGTATTTTTGGATTAGATTTACTCCATATACGGCAATTTTGCTTATTTACATTGCCAATTAGATCAAAATGGGCCCAATCAGACATAAACAAACAATTTATCAATCTTTTGTCTTCTTCGGTCATTTCAATCATTTTTTGGCAAAATTCTAGGTGAAAAGGCCCAGAGGGTTAAACTTCTTTGCAATTTGGACATTGCACGGAAACAAGTTCAAGTCATCATGAATTATCCGTTGTAATGGCCGTCTGCTAACTCCAATTTGCGCCGATAAGTTTCCAGTCGAAACGCTTGGATTTGCCTGAATTGGCAATGCTACAGCCGCGATTGTGTCTTGAACCCGAACATAGCGACCTCGATGGTACGGTCTTCGTGTGATGCTTCCAGATTCGCCAAAAATGTTTACCAGCCTCATAATGGTCCATCTATTCGGGGAAGTGCCGCCAAACTTCCGCCTAAATTCCCTTTGAACGGAAATGAAGGACTTCATGGTGGACTTTCGGTATCCCAAGCATTCATTTTAATAAATCTAAATAGTGACCTGCCAAAAAAAAAAAAAAAAAAACGATTACTCACACAGAAAAACGTTATGTTTTTGTAGCACGATTCGTGCGCCACCCTGTATAACCAATCCCGCCTAATTTGGGATTGGCACGATTGTAATTTGTTATACTTAATTGGTTAACGACTCGCGTATTCGTTTTTTTGTTAATTGATGCGTACATATAATGGTGGTAAACAATAGTATTCCCTATTTGTTGATGGCCCTATGTGTGCGTGTATCAATTGCGGTTTATAGCCACTGAAGTCAAGGGTTAGTGGGTAAGTTGAAGCACGTGGGACAGTAAACGAAATATTTTAAATCATATTCAAGGAATTTAAAAAGATGGGTATTTCTTAAAATGTGTTGCCCACATTTTTTTTATCGTCGAGGCTAAATTTTATCAACAACTAACTAACTATTAGAGAATTCATACAGAAGGTTCAAAGTCTTATAATTATAATTCAGGTTTAATTTAAATCGATTTGTGGAATTTTATTAAACAAGAAAATCATAATTATTGTATTTGTTATAAGTTCTCAGCGACATAAATAGAAATGGCAACAACTTTTCAAAGCAACAATTACTGATTAGATTAAACTTATAACTATGTGAATTCTGAACGTAGTTAAGGTTGAGCTATCGGCTGGTTTCTGTTTTTAAATTGCTATAATAATAGCACCGTTCAATATTTTTAAAAGTTTGATAATTTGTTGTAAAGAGTTAAGGCCTGACCATAAAGTATGGTTGAATTGTTAAGAACGCTCTACATATTTTGTTATATAACATTTAAGGGATTTTATCAAACAAAAACGAAGCTTTTGTAAAAAAAAAACGCTCCCTAGCTCAAACTTTGGTTTTTCAATATAATTATTTTATTTAATTGTGGGCGTGTCAGTAAGCGGATTAAACAAAATTAACACATGAGCACAGAGGGCCTTTTTTTATATACACTATCAGCTCTGTGTCGTGAAGTGCTTAAAGCAAGCAACTATCACGAGCCGAAATTACCGGCACAAAAAGTGCTCTCACAGGCTCATCATTTAGTGCAGGTGTTAGTAAGGACAAAACAATTAAAAATACAATAATTATGTACCTACAAAATACTAACACAGCCTCTTGAGAGTATATATTATATTATATCAGCTCCCTAGCTCAAACTTTGGATTTTCAAAAAATGTTTTTTTGGAAATTGTGGGCGTGAGTAGGCGGCGGCCCCCTAGAGAGTATATATTATAAATTTCAGCTCCCTAGCTCAAACTTTGGATTTTCAAAAAAAGTTTTTTTTTTAAATTGTGGGCGTGTCAGTAGGCGGATTTTGAAAATATTTACACATGAGCTTAAAGGGCCCCTAGAAAGTATATATTATAAATTTGAGTTCCCTATCTCAAATTTTGGTTTTTCAATAAAATTGTTTTATTTAATTGTGGGCGGATTTTGAAAATTTTATCTCCCGAGCAGTTTTAGGAGTCATAGATCATATATAAAAAATTTCAGCTTTCTAGCTCAAAATTCGATTTTTTCCAAAATTTTGTTTTTTTGAGTTTGTGGGGCGTGTCTGTGGGTGGATTTCAAAAATTCGTAAACTTGATTATTTCGGGACCTTAGTGAGTATACGGTTAAAATTGCAGCTCTCTAGGGCCAGTTTAAAGGCCTAATTTTTACCGACGGACAGACGGGCGGACGGACGGACATGGCTAGATCGACATTAGGTACTATCGATGCTGATCATAAATATAGTAACTTTTAGAGGTCTACGGGCAATATTAAGGTATGTTACAAACTATGCGTCAAAATTAATATACCCTTAGAATAGGGTATAATTATAGTTTTTGTCAAACGCTCTAGTTACACATAATGAGCTTGAGCAAAATTCATAGTCTGTCAAATTGTCTACATTCGGTTGTTTGGTTTCAATGTTGGAAAAAAGCGTCCTTTGAGACGGCTCCAATGGGAGGCACACATCCGAGAGTTCAAATTTTCCCGATGCAAAATTTTGCCAAGTTTATGTCTGCGGAAGACCGAGTTCTTAAGTGCGGTGCGGAATTGTCTGCCTCGGGTTCTACTACACAGCCTCACGGACAGCAGCGATGTTTCCGGCCGAACTTTTATTTCGTTACGGGTTCACTGAACCAGTCGACTCGATTTTGACTAACAAACGTTAAATAGTCGAATTCGAAGGACGACCATGTACAATGGGCGCAACGACCATCGGTGCCACAAGAGAACACCAATGTTGATAATAAAGTTTTATCATTTGCTCGACGCTGTAATTTGCTTTGTGATTTGTCTTTAGTGTATGAAGAATAAAAAAAAATAGGAAAATAGGCAACCGCCATGAACTGTCACAATCTGCCCGTCCCTATTGGAAAACCATTTAATATGTACTCGCATTTATGACATATAATGTTTTTACAACGCAATAAACTTTTGAAGAACATCATGTTTCCATTTTTTCTGGACTTTGAGGCAGCGTTTGATAGACAAAGTATTTTCTATAAACTTTATGGTATCGGAATGTCGATGGAATCGAGAACCTTTATGAGAATACAATGGCGTCCGTATGGAATGGTGAAGAGATGTCCGATTGGTTTAAAACTGAATCAGGAGTTAGACAAGGTTGTACAATGAGTCCAAGCTTGTTTGCTTTGTTTATTGAAGACCTAGCTACAAGTTTGCCATGTGGCATTGAATACGCAGGTCATACGATGAAAGCTCTACTTCTCGCAGATGACATTTTTCTCAAAGATTATAATTTTTAAGAATGGAGGGGGCAGAAATTGTGCTAATGAAAAATGGTATTACAACAACAGGATCATCGAAATTGTTAATGAATTCAAAAATATTTAAATATTATGGAGAGGCACTTGAAAGAGAAGCTGTCGAAGGCGAAGTGTGCAATCAGTGCATCGTGGAACAGATGATTTTATAACAAAAATATTGCACACAGCAGCAAATTCCAAGTTTTTCAAGCGGTATCGGAGTCGATAATGTTTTATGCAGCACAAATATGGAGAGCAAAACAATACGAAACGGTGGAGAAGCTGCAGCGCTATGTTGTTAAACTGCCTCCCAATATGCCTAACTACATAGTTATGCTGGAAACAGGTATATCTCCTCTTTTTATCCAAACACTAAAGATGCAAATTGACTTCGTTTTAAAAATTATGAAGATGGATAATCACCGACTTCCTTAGATAGCAGCTCTTCAAGTCATAGATGCTAAAACAAGTTGGTATGCTGAATGGTTGCACTTAGCTAGAGACCATGAGATGGACCTCGATCTTAATAATTATGATCACCATAATTGGAAAAAAGTACTTTACCAGCTTATTTCAGCAGTTGACGTTAAGTGTAGAGAAGGGTTTTTAATGAACGCAACAGGATCGCTCCAAAGTAGATTAAATCACAATTTAAAGGAGAATAATTATTTTCGGGACGAAAATGGAGTCAATGAAATATCAATGATGGCCAGATTACGCGGAGATCTTTTACAATTAAATTTTATACCACATAGAAGAGATTTTTCGGTCATTTGTGCAATTTGAACGAAAAAAAAAACATTATCTTTTATAGGAAAATGTCATATCCTTAAAGAAATCAGACGAAATACTTTTGGAAGCGATTTCTTGACTGAAAATCAAATTATAGCAATGAAGTTGAAATTCAAAAATTATATCAGTACTGGAAACTGGCTTTAAATTATAGAAACCGAATAACGACTGAGAGTTTCTGAATAGCTTTATCTTCTTTTATCCAATTTTAATATGTACGTATATGTGAATTAGCAATAATCTTATTTATTTGATGAATGATTATAAAAGTATTATAATAAATCAATCTAAATTATGTTCCCATATCAATCTTTAATTGTCGGCATTTGTGCAGTCGAAAAGCATTTAAAACGCCGACGGCAAAACGCATCGAAGAACCAACATTTGATGAGCAGGAAATAACAGGCTAAATTGGGGGCTCAGGAGATCAGCAACAAATTGTTGTGCAAACCACACAGTGTGGACATCGGAAAAACACATGCGAAGACAATTTTTATGTTTTTCCTATCGGCTCACAACACGTGTGTGTGCATGTATTGGTGACGATTGCACAAGCTGAATAGACGAAGTTCGGTGCGGGAGCAGCTATCGGAGGAGTTTTCTGGCATATGGGTTCGTAGCTGCTTAAATGACCCGCAATGGGTTACTGACGACGATCAGCAGCCAAGATCAGTTGCTAAAAATTAGTATGTCTGGCATACCAAGTAATCTTCAAAAACGAGACAGTAGGTACCTAGCACCATATATGTAATAAAAAATGTTCTTTGTTTTTCAAAAACAGTAGAAAATCGAAGTCAAATTTAGAGTTTTTTGTTGCTAGTTTTCTTACGTATGTACATATATATATTTTTTCTGTTTCTGTCAGCTGTCAAATTTCTGTCCCGTGAGGGAACGGGATAAGAATATGGCTGAGGTTTCCAATATGGGAAATTCGCTAAAAATCCAAAAAACTTTTTTTTTAGTGTAAAAAGGCCTATAAACAATAAAAAAACAAAAATTTTTGAGAGGAAATTTGTTTTTATATTTTTAATTTTTTTTTGAAGTACCGATTTTGAGTACTAAAATGCATGTTACCCATACTTTAATTTACCGTTTTTTGTCCAAATTCACTCATATTTTGCAGTCTTGTTGATTTTTATGCGCTGAACTCAAATCTTGAAAAAAATTCAGCGATTTCTTACCGTTTGGGCGTGGCCCGCCCCTAAAGTTTCAAAAATAACATAAGAAATGACAAACATATACATATTCCAATGTTTCTATATTCCACTCTTTAATTTGAAGAAACTTTGCATACACCCAGCCTCGCACCTACTCCAAATCCAACAGTGACCCCAAGCAGGGGGTCCCATACATATTCCACTGTTTCTATATTTAACTTCCTCTCAAAAAATTTTTTTTTTTTATTGTTTTTAGGCCTTATTACACTTAAAAAATTTTTTTTTGGATTTTTAGCGAATTTCCCATATTGGAAACCCGCCCCATTTTAAAATTAATGTTAGCCTGGCAGCACATTCAACTGTCCCGCAAGTGTGCATGCAAATCCGTAGGTTGACACAACTGAAGATTACCGGTCTGTATCTTAAAAGCAAGATCAAATCGCGTGTCAAAATCGTAAAACAAAATAGGCAGGCCTTAACACTCCTGTATAACACAAATGCAACATTACCAGCCATTCAAATGGCGTTTGTTATGAAATGATCCGAAACCGGGAGGTCTGCCAATATTCTTTAAGGGCGATAGAAGGGATGCAGTAAAGTGGGAAAGTTATGATCCCTGTAATATTGATCATAGCTTCGCGGTGAAGGAAAAAAAAGAACTGAATGTCCTGTTTCATTTACATATTCAGTAAGCCTACAGAAGTAAACGAAAACTTGACGAAAGCGAGCATAATGCCATAATCCCATTATGATCATGTTATACTATTTGCATGTACCAGTGGCGTGGTGTCCATATAACACGATTCCTACCGTCTTCCCTTTTAAAAATCCACCAAAAGTAAGCACTATCTGCCAAATAAATATATGAAAAATGAAACCCGTCCCGTATTTTAATTATAAAATAAAATCTACACACTCACACATAAGCTATCGAATAAGTTTAATATTTTCATTCTACCTCTCGTCTGTATCTTCATACTTCATTCAAGAATCAAGATTCAACCACATTCCACAATCCACAAATCACAAACAACAAACCAACGAAGAGTCACAAAAATACTCTTAGTAAAAAGTTTTCAACTACCGCTGCTCTCTATAATAGAATAAAAAATATTTTTCCGTCTTATTTATTTGTTTTATATCCCTTTCTTCTACAAGCATTGCGGTTCCGATCCTCTTTGTTCAACACCCGCTTTTATATTCAAAGAAAAAGACGCTACATTTCGTCTTATAAACCAAATCTCACGCTGAATACTTGGAATTGTTTCATTTCATTCTCCCTTTTGCGATTAGCATTGCGTTTCAATCGGAAGATATCAACATGTTGCAGGAATGCAGGTGCTACGTTTGACTCGTTTTTTTTGCAACATTGTGTCTAATAACACGGTGTTCTTTGACTTATTTCTTTTTTCTTATGACATAATATCTGAATGTGTTATGTGGGTTGATTCTTGATTTTGAATTTGATGTTGATATTGATATGCGTGTTGATGTAAGAAGTTGAGCTTTCATTTTTCTCTCTTGTGATAGTTAATGCTTCGATGTTATACTTTTGTCTTATGAAATAAAATATGGTAGAATATTATGGCAATTTGTCAGCAGAGTAAATTCAGCATATAGCTTAAGAGAAGTTCATGTCAAATAAAATACCGACACTTGTTTTTTTTTTAAGCAGGAATTCAAATTTTAATTTAGAATCAGTTGGAATTTATTGACAGACTGGGTTGCACAAGTGCAATAACTTGAAAAAATCTAGTGTTTTGTAAAGCCAATTTGATAAAATCTTAAATTAAAATAGTGAAAAGTTAGATGTTAAAGTGAAAGTGAAGGTTAATGTGTAATTTTTTAGTTTCTTTTATTACCAACTTACTGATAAAAACATTTTAGCTTCTTAATTTTAGTGCAGTTTTAGATTTTTTTTTGGAAATG
Source organism: Portevinia maculata (assembly GCA_949715645.1). Taxonomy (NCBI): domain Eukaryota; kingdom Metazoa; phylum Arthropoda; class Insecta; order Diptera; family Syrphidae; genus Portevinia; species Portevinia maculata. Next base: position 199,401,355 of record OX454525.1, read on the forward strand.
TCTTTGATTAGTGTAGATTGCTGTTTAACTGATTTCCTCCTGGAGGATTCAAATAGTTTTAGTAAGCTATCTTTTCTTGATAAAAAAAAGTTATAGACGTAGGGCGCTCTATGCCTTTTATAAATATAAATTACCAAAGGAGAGATGGTTTTGTGACACATTTTAATGTTTCCTTATACCAAAAATATAAGTGGCTAACTGGGAGTTGCAAGCTTAATAAAATGTTTTGTTTTCCTTGTCTTCTTTTTTCAAACTCCGCCAGTGTTTGGAGCCGAACGGGTTTCACTGATATAAATAATTTAGTTAATTCTTCGAAAAAACATATTAAGACAGAAAAACATATTCGTTGTTGTTTATCCCTACACGAATTCGGCACGAATCGCATTGAAACTTCTTTAGGAAATTCTTTCGTTGTTCATAATAAAAATCGGAAACTAATGGAACGTTTTATTGACACGGGCATTTTATTAGGTAGACAGGAGTTAGCATTTCGCGGTCATGATGAAAGGTCTAGTTCAGATAATCGTGGCAATTATGTCGAAGCGGTTTATTTTTTTATCTAAATATGACACTTTATTGGAATCCCATTTAGAGCAGTGTTCAAGTACACACAATCCAATTTTTTCAGGTTTATCCAACGATATTCAAAACGATTTGATACATAGTATCGCGGCGGTTATTAAATCCGAAATTAAAACGGAAATCAAGGATGCTCGGTTCGTGTCGATTATGATCGACGAAACACCACATTTGAGTCATAGGGAACAACTGGGTGCCATATTTCGGTACTTGTCAGAGGATGGTATACAAGAAAGATTTCTTGGATTTTTTGACGTTAGCGCAAGTCGTAATGCAAATGAGTTATCCAATCATATATTTAAAATTCTTGAAACATACGACTGCAAGGAAAAGTTAATAGGACAATCCTACGATGGTGCCGCAGTTATGTCCGGCGAGGGGGGTGGTGTTCAAAAGAAGGTCCTTGATGAATGCCCGATGGCAAATTTTATTCCTTGTTATGCACATGTTTTAAATTTAGTACTATCCCGATCTCTAGAAAACAGAGCAGAACTTAAACTATTTTTTGGCTATACTAATAGCATCGTTCGATTTTTTAATAAATCCACAAAGCGGTCCAATCTTTTAAAACAAATTTCCAATCGACGCATGCCAGGAGTATCGGAAACTCGATGGCATTATCATTCAAGAATAATAAACGTAATCTTTAACTGTAGAATAGATATAATTGAAACTTTTAGTAAAATAATTAATGACTCTAGGGAATGGGATACTGACACACTTTCGATGGCAGAAAGTTTATTAAATAAATTAGAGAGCAAGGAATTCTGTTTTTTGCTTCATACCCTTTCTGAAATATTTGCAAAGACCGATGTATTATTTAATTTAATTCAAAAAAAACAAACAGACGTTAGTTATGCCAAGCAAGAAATCGAACGTTTTGAGTCATGGATAAGCTCTGACTTTTTAAATATGTTTGAAGTTATTTATGACAGCGTAAATGATTGCATCGAACCTCCACGTAAACGCAGGTGGCTTGACTTCGATTTGAAGACGAATTATAAGCGCCTTTTTGTTGAAATTAAAGACAATATAGTTAGCCAAATAAATGCCAGATATAAATCATTTAGTAATCTTACATTTTTGGATTTACTAAATAATTTGAAGTATGACACTTTTTCTCGTTCCAGTCCAGATGTAAAAATATCTTCCCTAATTAAGTTTTTTCCTAGAATTTTTGACTTCACGGCATTAAAAAATGAACTTAATGTTTTATATTCTTCGTCGTCATTTCGGCAGTTTGAGGTTCTCGACCTTCACAACCATTTGAATAGTGAAGCATTGAAAGAAGTGTTCCCTCAAGTCTTAAACTTAAGTAGTTTACTTTTAACACTTCCCATTTCCGTCGCCTCCGTTGAGAGGTCTTTTTCTGCTTTAAAAAGAATTCATACTTATTTAAGAAACTCACAGGGCGAGGATAGGCTCTCTGATTTAGCCCTCATATCGATAGAAAGAAGACTTCTTCTTAAAATTAAAAATAGACCAAACTTCTATGAAAGGGTATTGGCAGAGTTTATCAAAAAAGATCGTCGAATAGCATTAGAATACAAATAATTATAAAGAACTAATATTTTAACAAAACTTTTCACTTTTTTTTTTTTAAGTGTGTGAATTTTAGCTGTTTTTAATTTTGATTTATTTTTATTGCTGACATTATTATTTGTATCGTTTTTATATTTTAACAAATATAAAGAATTATCCATATAATTCTTCTGAATTTTCTTATTTTAAAATTACTATCCACATTATGCATTATGCCACATTATTGTATCATGCGTCTGTCAATACCGGCCTCTTTTGAAGCCACTTTTGTTATGCTTTAAGCTCATTGTTGATTGAAATATTAATGTCTTGAAGTATAAAAAATGTGGCTAGAATATTTTTGCTAAGTCAATGTGGAATGCATATTATGTAGATACAATATCCCCATTAAAAATTATTTTATTTCAGGTTTTAAAGATTTTTATTTTTATAGGTGACTAAATTTTTCAACGTCTTCCCTTTTAAAATTATCCACGCCACGCCACTGGCATGTACCTAATTTGAAATATCATTAAGCTGGCGTAAACTCATTAAATTCCATGTTGTTGGCCCTTCCCTTGAACCGTTTATTTTAAGTTGAGTAGACGTTAAAACTTAAACGTAAAATAATATACAGATTAAAGTCACAATCCTGAAAACCAAAATCATAAAAACTGGGCCCACCACAATATCTCAAAATCCTCTTAAAAAAACCTATTATGATCAGGTCTACGACCGGTGACCTGCGGGGCTATCTCTTCAACAGGTTGAATTCGTAGTAAAATGAAGTGCTTCTTCTCTCAAAAGTTGAAGTTTGAATTGAAGTTTATTATTATGTTTGACCCGGCGAACGTAGTTTCGCCCTAGCCTACATTCGTAGATAAATATTTTTTTTATGTACACAATTGCTATACACCCTTGAATTAAAGTTTTGATGTGGCACAACCGAACGGAGCAGCACATATCTGTTAATTTTTTTCTAGAAATAAATTACACATTTGACAATTTAATTATTTATTTTAAATAGTTGCTTAAATACAGTAATATACATACCTTTTGAGGCAGTATGAAGCATTGACAAAGAAAAACAAAAATTAATGAAAGCTTCATGAGCTACATAAAAAGGGAACAAAATGATCATTAACTTACAAATAAAATGAAAATTTTATATTTATGACATAATTATGATTGTCCCAGGTTAAATTAATATATTATTATTATTATTATTAGATATTTTTTTATTTCATGAAATATATGTATAATAGTTTGTGTTTGAGAACACGAGCATGGCAGAAATAGCCGTCGTGTGCAAATTACCTTAATCGGCCCATCGATATAGAAGTCGTGTTGTGGAACTACACTTAACTATGAACCATTCTCACAACCTGATCCACGAACGGGTACAGCTAGTATAATATTTTATATATATATTATACTAGCTGTTCCCGCCCGGCATTGCCACATGCATTTTTTTAGTAAGAAACAAAATTGCAAGTCAATCTTGGTGGACCTTTTTTGACCAAACTTCAAAGAAACGCGTTCAGGTCAATACAAAGATTGCCTGATTCGAGCTCAATCGGTTTGGTGGTTTAAGTGATTTCTGCGCTATACTTAGCCCGCTCAAGCAACTTCGTTGCTCCGCTAAGAGTAGGTGCTAGTTGTCTGGCAGGCGCCTATGTATGTCACCTTATTTTTTCAAATCAAACAACAACACGAAAGAAAGAAACTTCTATTTTTATTTTCTTTCAATCAATTTGTTTATGTGCACGCTTTACAACATGCAATAATTCGAATTGAATGTCAACAACGAAAGCGACCAACATATACAAAAGTGGGAATACAGCGCCACCTATTAGAATCCAAAATAATGTAATTATAAATATCACGAATTTTAAAACATATAAGCTTCCATGATAGTAAAGAAATGCCGATTTGAATGATTTTGTTTATGGGAGGTGCCACGCCCACATATTTCGATGTGCCTTGCCCAAATTAAGGACATCAAAATTCCAAATTGTACTGCAAAAGCTGTTATAAGTGTTGAGAAATGGCGAATTGAATGTTTTTTTTGTATGGGAGGTGCCACCCCGCTTTGATTGATTTTGACCAAACTTCACAGGAACACTCCCTGGCCGATTCCGAAGAATGACTGCAAATTTGAGCTGAATCCAAACAAAAATTCATGGAGCGCCACCTACCGGGTCCAATTGCGAAGTTTTTCTCCGTAAAATGCGTTTGCCAACACTCGAAATAAAGTATAGTCAAATGGGTCCAACCGTTTAGTCAGCAACAAAATATCAATTCGTTTTTATATATAAGATGACATCTACCGCACTGCTCACGAAAATATTACCTACGTTACTATAGTTTGTACGGACTCAATATTTTGATCAGCAACAATTTTTTTACAAAATAAAATAAAATTAGAGCAATGTTTTATAGCTTAAACGAATCAGGAATGAGTTTCCTAAAAAGACCGTTTTTTTGTTTATCCAAATACAAAATTTGGTGTTAGTTTACAATTTAATTTTAGTCCCCTTTCTGTGCCACTAAGACCGCTAGTTCTCAGCTCCTATAAGTGTTAGAGCATTTAAAACGCGTTAACCTTCCTTGATAACCCTGATAAATTCAGATCACTGAAATCCGTTGCTTCTCGAGATTGCTATAATACTATGTTTAGGATATGTTAAATTAATTTTTTTCTGAACACTTGCTACAATAACATTTTGTGTTTCACTTTCGTAATATTGGATTTTCGGGTTTGCGTCTCCAAAAAGTAGCTATTTTATTTGTGGTAATATTATAATCCTCCTCTTCCTTAAGGCAGTGAGATTATGATCAGGATTAAAGGAATCATAATCCTCCCACTTAACTGCATCACTACTGGCCCGCCTGAGGGGTTTCGCCGTTTCGAACTATTTTTAATCACTTCGTCACTGAAGCCAGTCAAATGCTGGTGTTGCTGTATTTGTGTGATCCAGGAGTTTTTAGGCCTGCCTCTCTTGCGACGCGTACATGCTCCTAGTACTGTGGTAATATTATTTATCTTTATTTAATGGATTATTTTTATTTCGCGCCTCTTCCGCTTCTTCGGGTAGTTGGCCAACAGAATATGAGATTTGAGCTGGGGCAGGCACGATTTTACGGCACGTGCGCTTGATCTGCAGATAATCCTGCGGGTTTCTGGCAAAGTCTCGCAAGCTATTTTTAATAAACAATCGCAGCCAATTTTTGTTCCCTCACTTGTTATTTTAATTTCGGTGGCCAACGACAATTATTCTCGTTTTCGATTTATGTTTTGGTCCCTGCTTTTCGTCTCTTGAATCATTATTTACACCTATTGACTACTTTTCTGAATCCAGGTTTATTTCTTAGGCTTTTGCAAGTATAGTAGTATAACTAAGAATGACGTCATTTACAATTTCGCAAAACTTGAAGTTTTTTTTGTAACTTGAACTATTGTAGTCGCGTCAGCGGGTATCTGCCAGCTTTGACCCATTTTGATTAAGTTTTTTGACAAAACCTTATGTTGGCTTTTAAAGAGCGCATCATGACCTAAAAATTCAGAATATTTTTTGTATGTACCTACTATGAATGTCAAGCTACGCCCAAGGCGATCATCAGACTGTTTTGACATCAGACATGATCAGATAATTTTGTTAATTTTTCTCGAAAACCTTTTTTCCCCACTGAGACAACCTACTCGTAGAGCAGCGTCTTCTAAGGCAAGTTCACTACACATTACAAGTTGTTGTTTCATTTAACCATTTAATAGGATTTTTTTTTAAACTTCTGGTTCGCCAATGCGATTTAAAAGGGGGGCACTCCGACCTAAAAGATCTTTTGTACCATATGGGCCAGTCAAAAGTTTAAACTAGTAGAATTTCTACTTTCTGTGTAAAGCGGACAATTTTACCAGTAGAAGATTTCCTTATGTCTGCGGGGCTCATATGTTCCCTGAAAAAGATCTTCTTTCTAATTTCATTAAGGACTGGACATTCACATAAAATGTGGTCAGCTGACTCGTCCTCTTCAAGACAAAGTCGGCACCCAGGAGAGTCTGCTATTTTCATTTTGTTTAGATGATATCTTAAACCATGGTGACCAGTAAGGTAACCTACCAAGTTTTTTTATATCATGCCGGCTTAGATTTAGGCATCTGCTGGCATTATTATTGAAGGGCCGGGCCGAATGGCTCGTTTGGCCTGTCTTAGATCTGTTATGCTTTCTCAATGATAGATACATTTTCTATGTTCCCAGCTTTTTATTGCTGCCGTTACTGCTGATCTGACCTAGGAGTGCAACAGAAGGGTTTGGGTTCTATGAAAGGTGTTTCTGAACCTTTTCTGGCCTGTTCGTCGGCCTTTTCGTTCCCTTCTACCCCGACATGACATTTGGTCTTGTTTCTTAATCCGAGTGTTTGAAGGGTATTGAAGCAGTGCATGACTGATTTAGAGTCAATGGTGTGCGAGCTAAGGGCGTTTATAGCTGCTTGACTATCCGTGAATATATGGATTATTGCACCTTTTATGCCAAATGAATTAATGTGGCTGGCGCATTCTTGAATGACGTGGAGCTCTGCTTGAAATACGCTTGGACTTTTTCCCATGGGTATCGTAAAGCGTTTATTTGGTCCGTATATTCCCGTCCCTACCCCCGTTTCCATTTTAGAACCATCCTTATAAAACTTACTGCCGTTGTGGCTGTTTGGTGGGTTATTACTACTAACCCATGCTTCTCTCTTGGGGATCTCCGCGGAGAATCGTTTGTTGAAGCATAGTGTTTTTTGAATGCGGTCTGTGACCGCGCAGTTCATAGCAACTTCCAGAAGTTCATCGAGAAGGGGCTTAAGTTCCGGATGGTCTTTAAGCCTTATCTCGTTTAACTGTATGTATTCGACTTGTTGCACTGCGGATCGCCACTTTTTGAATGTATATGTGGAGAGGTGTTAGTCCTGTTATTGCCTCTATGGCAGCTGTTGGACAGGTTCGCATGGCTCCGGAGATTCTTTTGAGCTTCTTTATTGCGATCTTTTGTGTGGATTTTGTCCTCCATACTATGGAGGCGTATGTTATAATGGGTCTCATCATCACTGTGTAGATCCAGTGGACGATCTTTGGAGAGATTTCCCAGATTCTACCATATGTGCGGCGACAGGCCCATAAAGCTCTATTAGCTTTAGTGATTTTGTTGTTAATGTGAGGGTTCCAGTTAAGTCTCTTGTCCAGGATTACTCCAAGATACTTGACTTCTTCGGAATACTCTACGACCGTGGAAAGATTTTCCTTGATGCACCAGTCTATGGCTGTCTTTAGAGCATTTTTCATTTTTGATGTGACTCCAATTGAGTCTTTGCCCCTGACAATGATGACAATATCATCGGCATACCCAATTGTAGTGTGGCCCAAATTGTTCATCTTTTGTAGCAGGTCATCGATGACCAAGGACCACAAGAGGGGTGAAAGTACTCCCCCTTGTGGGCAGCCCCTTACGGCTGTCACTGATACTGAAGTCGTTCCTGACGAGGCAGTTATTTTGCGACTTTCCAACATCGCTTTGATCCATTTTATATTTGGTTTGCCTATGTTTCTATGGTACAAAGCATTGGATATGGATTCATATCCAGTGTTGTCAAAAGCACCCTCTATGTCCAGAAAGGCACATAGTGCAATCTCTTTGCAACGGTAGGCGTTTTTTATCTCTGTTGTTAGTTTTAACAGAGCGCCTTCCGTTGATTTGCCCTTTTGGTACGCATATTGATATGGGTGCAGAGGCATGCTTTTTGATATGCATTCTCTAATATAAACGTCAATAATCCTTTCGATTGTTTTCAGAAAAAACGATGTCATTTAATTTAATAGGAATAGGATCTGTTAGAAAACTTTAACTGGGGTTATGCGTCTGTAAGTTCTTGCGAAACATAGGATTATTTTTTGTCTCCTCCTGTGCCACATAATTAAAAGCAGCTTTAATATATTTTAAATTCTTAGTTCTTCTTCTTTTGAGGACCACTTTATATGAACTAACCGACTTATTCCGTGCTCCAGTGCTCATTTCAGTTAAAAGACTCGACATTGCCTACCTACTCATTATTCAGCGACTCCGTAATACAAATATTTCTATACTCAAATCACGCCTTGAATAAATATTTCATTGTCATTAATATTACTTCAAACACCCCCTTGTAAAAACTCTCTGCTTTTTTATTATGTTTACATAATTGTTGACTTATATAAGTTGAAATTTCATTGTAGTCAAGTAGTAGCCAGTATTTTATTATTATTTTTAATTCGCGCCTGTTTAGAATTTAAATTTGACATTTACGGTCCGACAGCTGGGTTTAGTAGCTTTTAACAAATTTAATCCCCCCCCCCCCCCTTCAAAAAACCTACCTTACAAAATGACAGTGACTCTTGCGTCTACGTTTAGAGTAAACTTGAATCGCCGATCTCGGAATTCCAATGTGATTGCTGCAGCACACATTACGCTACACAAAAACCACAAAATCGAGTTCTATATAGAAAACAACAATGTTACAAAAGAAGAAGCATGAGTAAGATAACACTTTGATGACAGATTTCAAAAATATTTTAAACTTCATGTCGCGCAGTTTTACTTCGCGCTAGCGACTGCCGCGCATCTGTTGTTAGTGCAAATTTGGTTTTGTTTTTGTGACTAGGAAAAAAAATGTTAATGAGGTGAACAAGTTTATTTTATTTTCTTTATAATGTTATTTATTATATTTGTTGACGTTTGTATGTGACATTGCATGAATTATCTTGATGTCTTGAGAGAGTGAGATGGAATATTTGCAATGGAAAGAGAGTATTTTATCGAAGACCTGTTTGTTTGTTTTTTTTTTCTCTCAAGAGGGTGGCCTTGAGGGGAAAGTAAAAACAAAACAAAAATCGATTTCGAATTCTGTCCGCGACATCAGCGTCGTAATAAATTCAGATTCTAAAATGAATGGTTAGATTATCGAAAAAATATTCGATAAATATTGTTCTCAGATCAGTAGGCAAATTGACGTCTGTTGTAGTGGTATCGTGTTTGGTTTTTTTTTTATTATATTAAAAGGCATTCTTCTTGAACAGTAAATGATTTTAAAGTGCGATTTTGAGCTTGACTCAAGTTCACGAATATAATTATATTTTGTCATTGTGAAGTAGTATTTGGGATGACAAGTCATGAGTGTGCGATTGTCATCATCATAACTCACACAATGTAAGTTTACATCATTTGATTTGATATTGGTTAAACTCCTTAAAGAAGGGAGAAATTATTGAGTAACGCCCAATTCCAATGTCGCATGGGATCGGTCTCGCCCTGACACGTTTTAGCCAAAGACGCCTGAATAAAATGAAGCAACCCAAGAAATTTGGTTATTCAAAGAAATTCACAACAAACATTAACAACAAAAAAAATATATATGTATACGTCTTTTCCGCACATTTAGGTACATAAATATTAAATGCATTGAAAAATCTTATATGAGAAATGTATTGTGTTAAGCATAGGTACCTAAGTGAATAAAAAAATAGTATAAATATAAAATCGAACAAGTCAAACAAAAAGTGAAATGCCAAGACAACAATGAGCTGTCAAACGCGCATGATATTAGGTGTGGTTAATAAAAAAAATAAAAAGTACAGGATTAAGTGTTCCACGAGTAAAAATCGTGCCGCAGTGTTCTACATTCTGTTACTTTATGTTTCATGAAGCTATGCAGATCAGCGCATCTGTTGTTAGTGCACAAGATTTTCTGCACCTAGTTTTGAGGAAGGACCAAGTGAGTGAAATGTGTCAAATTTGAAACTTAAAATTGTACTGATGCCAACTGATTTATTTGTTTGGCATGAGATATCGTATTTCTTACTTAAATGTTACAAATATTCGTATTTATAAAAAAAAAACGGAATAACATGAAATAAGTTGAAGTTAGGATCAAATCGTTTTTAGGCCAAGCATTGACAGTACAATGCTCACTCAAAAGCCGAAGTTCACAAGAAAACTCGGGAGGATCATCTATGTTAAATGTCACAGCTCAGAAAAGAACATTACGACTCGAATCTGTACTTTTCTGTTCTGATTTGATCTGACAGTTTTCCTTCACTTGTGCTGTTCTGTTCTGTTCTGATCTAGTTTTCAGTTTAAAGGAACGTGTTAAATACACCGGCTATTGAAAAGTTTCGCCTAAGCTAAGTAGTATTTTGTACTTCCCAGTAAAAGTAGAATAGGTCGCATTCTGTATACAGAAAATAATTTCTAATCGCAAGCGTCTCAGTCTTATCCATAAACGTATTATTGGGATTGTGTAAAGTTATGCAGGCTTTAAAATGCCTCTGACCGCAAAAACCTTATTCATAAAACTTATACAAAGTTTTATAGAGGTTAAGACGCTGCTTAGTACCTAAATAAGTGTTTTTTGGTATTGAAATGTTAGTTTCTCCTTCTCTCTTTTGCGTCGCGAAAAAAAAATATCTTTCTTTTGGATTCAAGGATTCTCAGAATTTCAGTTTTTTCAGAATCGTTTTAAATCAAATATACATTTTGAAAATAATTAATTGAGGCAGAGATAGGAAAAAAGTATGAATGGTGTAGTGGTCGAAAACTAAGTCAAAACACTACAGAATAGCACAAGTGAGTGAAAACTGTCAGACTAAAGCAGAACAGAAAAGTAAAGCTTCGAGTTATAAGATCTCCTCTCAGCAATAACAAATACATAGATGATCCTCAGTGGGACTGGTCAAGAAGGATATTGTTGTTTACGTTTTTTAAAGGATTTTATCAAAAAAAAAAACGTTTTTACTAAAAAACGCTCCTTAAAAGTGAGAATAACAAAAAAAAATTGGTATATCTAAGGAACTTTTAAGAATGGCCCACATACGAGTAATTAACAAAAAATATGACTTTCATTTCTGTTGACTTTTGCAACAAATTTTTTTTTAATAGTGGGAGGATTTAAAAAATATTTATACCTGAACATTGTGGGTTCGGCTAGACAGAATACGTTCCAAATTTCAAGTTTCCTAGTTCGAATCAACATTCGATAACAATTATTTTTTTTAAATTGTGTTGTCACTGGGCGGTATTTCAAAAGTATCTCTTCGGGACCCCCAAATAGTATTCCGAATTTCAGCTTCCTAGCTCGAATTGTGGGGGCTAAAAATTGACAACGAACGGACGGGCATGACTAAATCAACATATGTAACTTGCGATGCTGATCACAAAAATATGTAGTAACTTTTATTGAGCTCGAGAGTGTTTCTGTTTAGTTTATCGAAAATCGGTGTCGCAGTTTACAACTGCATTTTTTGTTTTTTGCTCTATGTAATCTTATCTTTATGTGCGTTGTTTTGAATGAACAGCCATATTTCTTACAAATGCTACCACGTGAAGTGGACGGCTGGAGTTACAGCGCTGTTTCACGGTTTGCCACAACCGATCATCAGACTCCTTTTTCTATGGTACTGGTCTGTGTTTTTTTTTTTTTCTTGTATCCCGAAAATCCATTTTTTTACTGCCACTGGGATTCGAACCTAGACCAGCTGCTTCTGTAAGTATATTATGTTATTCATTCAGGTTTTTCTTTCTATATTTTCTCTAATTATTCCACATTTTTGACAAGCATAGTTGGACTGAAAATGGATGATAGAGAGGGTGAAAGACACATTGACATTGTGTTGTCAAGAAACTTATAATTTAACTTGGTTTTGTATGTGCTATCTCACAATTTTCCCGTTTTTGGTTTTGTTTACATCAATTTCCTTTGCGTTGTTTTGAATGAACAACCATATTTCTTACAATTGCTACCACGTGAAGTGGACGGCTTTAGTTACAGCGCTGTGTCACGGTTTGCCACAACCGATCTTCAGACTCCTTTTGCCTATGGTACTGGTCTGTGTTTTTTCCTTGTATCCCGAAAATCCATTTACTTCCACTGGGACTCGAACAAGCATAGTTGAACTGAAAATGGATAATTAGAGAAAATATAGAAAGAAAAACCTGAATGAATAACATAATAATATAATATACTTACAGGCGCTGAATAGTAAGCGGACATAGGCGCCTAGCATTAACAAACGCTCGCTGAAATATTGTATTTTAGATCTTAAGATAAAAGAAAAAAACTATGTATTTACGAATGTAGGCTAAGGAAAACAATATACTTTTTTTACATTATACTAATTATTTGCTCACGATCATAAATTCACAATATTATTTGTTTCTCATCAAACAACAACCATTTGTACTTGTCAAAACCTTTGAGGTAAATAAAAATCGTAGCTATGCTGAACTAAGGTAGGTGATTGCGGCTAGCCCAGAAGTACTGAGCAGTTCGTACTATAGCCCAATGGATCTCACCTATTATTAATATATAGACGATCAAAGAGCCGAGATCGCATATGGGGTTACCTACTCATCATATGAAAGCGTTAATTGAATTGCATTTGTCTTTATTTCAAGCAGCGATCCACGCCGACCCAAGCCAGTTTGACAATTCAAACAATGTCATCATTAAGTGTCATAAACTGAATTTTAAATATCAGCGGAAATAAATAAAAATCTTTTTACGTTAAATACGCCTATAAATGAAGTGAAATTTATAAACTAAGCTGAGAATGTGGGATTTCATGTTGAAATAGTCAACTGAATGAATTCTGGATCGGGCATTTCCCTCTAATATCCTTCACGATTTCACACAGTCGGAGAAGATCCAGAAAAACCTGCCAATCCGCAGCAATCCTTCTGGGGCCATGTTGTTTTTGTTGGGTCGGTCTTCTTCGGGGCTTTCATACATACTACAAGAAAAATACATTAAATCAATACGTTTATTTATTTAATCACATAAAGGATCATTCATACGCACAGTGATCGAAATTCAGTTTAAATTTAATTGAATACAATTAAAAAGTTGTTGAATAAAAGTGTCGTATTTTTAATCGTCAGGTCCAAAATTAATAGGGTCCTCCCAATGCGGTACTAAATTATCTTTCCAAAATGAATGAATACCTATAATAGTTTAGTAGTTATAGCAAGAATCTCCCTTTACAGAATTATACTGCCCAACTGGGACACTCTGTAGGTAATCTGTGACTAGAACCCATGCCCACCCAATGAAGAATCGGTTCCACCACCCAACCCAGTACCGATGCATATCTAAGCTTAATGTCCCATTTGGTACGCAATGTAATGTGTAAACGTTTCAAGCCGTCCTACAACACACCTAGCATTTTTTGATATCGTTGATCGTTAGAAGCTCTCTGTTGCGAGGGCGCACTTCACTTGCCTCGGGGTAAATAGCAAGTCCGCTTAAGCGTTACCTAGGAAATCGTTGCTACTTCAGTTTGGCAAAATAAATGGGTACTTCTAACCTGAAAGACTAAGTACAGGCTTTAAAAAACACTTATCTTGCCAGTCTATGGCGCCGAGAGTTGGAAGATAATCAGAAAAGGAGAGCTCATTTTAGGCTCTTTCGAGAGAAAAATACGTCGTACGATATTTGTTCATGTATGCATGCGAGAAGGGCAATTGCGGAGGAAGCTGCACCACTAGGTTGGATGTAGTTCAAAATGCAACAACAGGGCGAGTATACTGGCTCGATCACATTGAGCGAATAGACAATAATCCTGCAGCGAAAGAAAACTTTCCAAGCCAAAACACTGAACCTCTATTTTAATGGCCAAACTATCGCGGACACCAGTACACTGGAACTGAACAACGAGAAGCAGCGTGTCCGGGATCGAGGAGGATGGAAGGCTGCTGTGTCCCAGGCGAAAACTCTTCGCGGGTCGGGAGCCGGTTAAGAAATTAACGTTTTCGTTTTCGAATCAAACCTTACGCTATCCATGAAATAACTGCGTACGTTACTCGTTATCTGTTAACAAAGGTCATCTTTGAATAGTTTACGCTATCACGCAGGTAAAACCAGCTCCCTATAGTCGACAAAACAAAGAAACAGGCCTTATCTTATCTTTTTTTTAATTTTAAAATATCCATCCAATGTAGTCATAGGGATCGCACATTTTAACAGATTTAATAAAATTAAATCAACATTATTTTCATCAAGCACTCATATATACACAATCAATATATAATCCACTTACTTACGCAACAGTAAGATATGTACAGACCTTCAAGAGCCACTTGTTGCGGAAGAGTACTCATTGGATCTGTTTTTTTTTTTTTTTTTGTTTTTTTTTTCAGAAGTACCAGAACTATAACTAAGTCTTCGCCCATCAATGAGTGGCATACAATCTTGACCTGAGTCACAATCAGGCGGAGCTGAGAGAAAGGAAAAGGAAAATTTATTTTAAATTCAACGCGATTACGCAAGAACTGCTATGAACATGAAGAATGGATTCTCGACACTAAACCGATTACTCGGAAAAAAGAGTAAGTGTAAGTAGAATTCGAAATTTGTCTAACTTCCATGGGATTTTATAATTTTACCCTACAGCCAACACAAATATTTCCAAATCGACGAACAATCTAAGTGTAACCACATCAACGACAAACGTTGATGACTCTAGTCAAATGCAACAGAATAGGATAACACCGCTGCCAGTGGCAACGAGTAATGCACCCTTCGAGCAGACATTTCGTATAACAGTTCTGTTGCCGAAGGATCAGCTGTATGTGGCGCGACTGGGTGCCTTGGTACATCTACAGAAGCTGCTCGAGCTGGTATGTGAGAACAAGCAAATGGAAGCGGATAAATATGAGTTTCGACATCCAGGTGAGGCTTCTTCGAAAGTTCCTTAAATTTCATCTGTATACTGAAATATTCTGTTTGTCTTTTCAGCTAATCCTAGTCAAGTATTTAATTGTGACCTAACAATTGGTGCTGTGGGCCTTTCCGAGATCCGATTGTGTCACAAATCAGAAGCCTACGATACATTTAATGCGGATGAAATTATTAAGCTGCATCGCACCACAGGTGGGAGGGACTCTGTGTCCTCGTCTGAGTTCAGCAGCCGAAACTCCAAGCACACTATTAAAACACCGAGTCCATATAGCTCAAGCAACTCGTTGAATTCCATGGACTCTTCGGGAATGAACTCAAATTACCGTCATCCCACATCACCGAGAATCGGCGTCCAACATGTAGCTCCTCCAGTCGCTCCAACGAGAAAGAAACGATTGGCACCAAGGCCACCAAGTCAGAACTCGATACCAGAGAAGGCCGTGCCTCTACCATTGCCGAACATGATACCGCCCTCCACTGAGACGGCAAAGTCTCCCAAAGTAAATGGTATTCAGCCCCTTCCACGCAAGGACTTCCACGTTTCATCACCGAACCTCAGTCACACTTTGGAACTGAGTATTCTTAGCACAAACGATCTTCACAAGAGTACCCTCTCGGTGGACTGTAATGGAAATACCAAGGGAAGTCTGAGCAACAATAAGAATTCTGTCCAGCAGAACGGTTACCATGAAGCGGCAGCAAATGGCGGAGAAAGCCTCAAGAGGCCAATGTCGCTTCATATTCTCAACAAGATGGATCAAGATTCCACTACCAAGTTGAACGGTGAGGAGGCGGTGAAAAATGAACGCAACTATTACAACAGCATTGAGAATTTGTCAGCCATTGAGACTTCTAGTCTACCAGAGCCGTCACCACGGAAGCGAGTAGTGAAGGGAAAGAAAGCAGCTCCGGCGCCTCCACCACGGCTTGCACATAGTCTAACTGACACCTATGAAGAATCTGTTCCAACTCCAGAGTTCAACGATGAAAATCCATCAACACTTCCGACATTGCAGCCGCCGCCACCAGTCGCTCTACCTCGATCCTCTGCTGGCCGCCTTACACCGGATTTCATGGAAATGTTAGTATCCAATTCACAAAATATCTCCAAAACTATGCTTAATCGGAGTTTAACTCCAGAGCCGCCATCCCCATCACAAAGCACAGAGGTATTAACAACGACAGCCGACGATGGTTTTGATTCCCAGTCAAAGCAGGCTGATTCTGGTATTGGAGAACCGCTGCCACCATCACCTTTACCATCGTCAATGCAATATTCTCCAAAGCAATGCAAATCGCCCTTCGAGTCAAGTTCTGATGATGATGAAATGATCAAAGTTTACAATCTTAAGCTTGGCAAAACGATCGTAAAAACAATCTCAGACCACAAGGCATTTGAAGATCTTACTGTTCTCTCTACTGATGAATCTGAGAATACAAATGTTATACGCACCCCGGCCGAGACGTGCTTGATTAAAGCGGAGACGTGGTCGAATTTCCCGATACCGGCTCCACCAACTTTCGCTGACACTTCCGAAGGTGATACACTTCCGGATACACCAATCACGCCCATCATTAAGGAACGTCCAGCGGTAGACTTCGCTGCCCTAACATTGGAACAAACTGCAATAAGTCCTATTGAAAGTCCAGAGCCGCCCGCTATAAAAGCGGTCGAAGAGAAGAAGCTAAGTAATTCAGACATTGAGGATGGATTTAATAGTCAAAAGGAGGGTCACCAAATATCGAAGTTTATCACCGAGGTTAATGCAATCATTAAAGATGATAAAACGGCTCCTCGGGCAATGATTGCCGACGAATATGAGCCTCAAAGGCAAACTAAACCAGTAGTGATCGTAGAGAAGCGATCGATCACTCAAGAGAACACAATATCAGCCACTGACCCTGATGGTATAGGAGAACAGGAAGCCAAAGTGATAAGTGAAATGGACACTATTATCAATAGCATTGAAACGATTATTCAACAAAAGCCCATGATGACCACTTTGGAGCGGTTGGGGTTCGCCGAAGAGGAAGAAGAGGACCTCAAGGAAACTAAAATCTATAAGAAACGCGGCAGTATCACTCTGAACACCAACATCCTCAAGCACCGTCGAAGTATCACACGAGCGGACTCATTTCATTCGACTCGTCAGCAGCAAGTTGAGGAAACCGCAATGGCCACAGAAAACGGTTTAGCTACTCGCAGTTTGTCATTCCTTTCGCTAGCTAAATTCGGCTCTGAGAATCAGTACAGCCCTACAGCAGACGCGAATCTAAATTGTCGACGATCTTCGAGTGAACTAAGCATTGGAGAGTCGCCTAGTCTTCAAAGCGTCGAGGTGATGAAATCAATTCTAAACTCCCGCAAAAACAGCTTGACCAGTCAGGGCAGCAACGAAGAAGCGAAAATAACTAATGCCGCTTCCAATTCCACGGAACAGGAAATACCAAAGAGTAACATTTTAAGAACACAAGTATCAAAGGCGACCGAGGAGAAAGTTTATCGCTACTCAGGGCCACCCAGCATTAACTTCTCAACATGGAATGATCGTCCGAAGGTTCCAGTCTCTATCAAGAACGAAGGAGACTACATATTTGGTGGCAAGACAAGTGGCCACAATGCTACAACGACAGCCACGGTAAACTTGGTGCAACAGAAAAATTATCGCAACTCCACTCCGGATCCAGTAGTAAACCGAGTGCCTTTTGTAAGAAGTGTGGAGTACAAGAAAAACACGCCTGTCATGTCATCTCTAAAGGAGTCCAACGCATGGTATTCTCTGGCGAAAGACCCTGTTACTCCTCCGCCGACACCACTGCCACAAAATGCATCACCACCCACGACGATGCCAAAACCAAAGTTTATTCTTGGCGGCCGGATGTCCCATCCATCACCAGTGGTCAAAGGTTTCGCACAAATAACAACACCAGCACCTCAATCAATCAGCACCAGCACGCTTCCAAGGAGTTATGGTCATTCAACCATACTCCGGTCTACGTCCGTGTCACAAGCCGATGTCAAGTCGAAACCAGTACTAGAATCCTCTCAACCCGGCTTTGGACAAGGTACACTTCGTAAAACCGGTTTGAAAGAAAAAATATTAGCCAATCAGAATAGCGAAACCCCAAAGCCCACTCCGTCTGTTCTCGCGAGTCCAGAAAGTGCCAAAACTGAACTGAAGATCACCAAAACATACCTTCAAGAGAAGGCTTGCAGTCCGGTGCAATACTCTTCGGTGAAGACAGCGTCAGCAGCGCCTCCACCACCGCCGATTATTCGAGCGGTTGTTACCAAGCAGAACTCAATCAGTTCACCAACATCACTGTCCGTTGATCCTAGAGACCAACTTCTATCAGCAATAAAGGCCTTCAAACGCGACGAGCTGAAAAGGATATAGCAATATATTTTCGGCGTCCATTATATGGGAATAGAGTCACAAATGATATTATGATATCATGCGAATGCGGCTGCCGTACAGGGCGGTTGTCTATAAAATAAAAAAATTCAAATAATGATTTAATGAATATGACGTTGTTAACATACTTAGTAATGAATTTATTTATACAAGAGGAGTATATATTTGTGTATATTTTGTTAACCATTGTCCCGGGTCTGGCGAGGATAATTTCCAAAGACAACCTGGGAATAGTAAACTAACCTAAATGAAGAAGTTTTTTATTTTTTTTATTGTAAATTTCATTGGATTTGTAATTTTATTAGTTTCTAGTATATTATTATTATTTTTGTTTTATAAATAAATATTATTTTAAATAAAAAAAAACATAATTGAAGAAGTAGGTACGTTGTTGTTTTGCAATGGGACACTTGTTGAAAAAGATTCTGACTTTGTTATCCAACAACTACTGGTAGTGTACATAAATCTTTTAGATACGGATATATTATCATTGGCTATGTCAAAGCGTCAAGTTGTATGGGACATACCAGCTGCTTTGAACAAACATTAGACAATATCGTAGGTCGACAAGACTAGAGATCACCGGTGTCGTAAATCGATCTAATAAAAATTATCGAAACCGTAAAAAAGAGGCAGGCCGGGATCATGCTTATTCTTATTATTGAAGCATTTGATTGGCCTCCATAAAAACAGTGATCGGAAACCGGGAAGCCGGCAGATGTTTATTGAGATCGAAATGATGAAACCATAGGCGGACAATAGGAAAGTGGGAGAGGGTAACGATCCCTTTAATTCTGATAGTCACTTGCCCATTTGGGATAGAGCTTAGAATTTACCCGAGGTAGGCATGCCGGTCGTAAGAGGCGACTAAAATCCAGACTGGGGTTGGTTCCCAGGCGCGACCCCAGGTGGTTAATAGGGGAGCCTGGGTACGATACGCTCGCTATCCGAGCTCGTTGGGTTATAGCAGAGATGTAAACGATGTCTGTATGTGCATAGACTTCGGTCTGCGCTCATGCAGGCGGCGCGTTACTCGCTGTGAATGCCCTTCCGCGAACCAAACCAAAAGAAAAAGTATGAAGGAACCTAAGGGTATACTCCAGGTGGGACTCGCAACAGCAAAAATCCACCCGTGGTCTTAACGACCACGATCGGGGCAAGGAGTCTGGAGGCCCCAATCAACATACTACCAACGCCCCCCGCCTGTATAGGAGTTATAAGAACGCTTGCTTCCGAAGACTCTTGGGAAAATGGAGAAAGTAACGGAGAGGTTCAACGTGATACGCTTAATCTTCATTCCAATAGACAGGCAGCTGATTGTTGCGTTGTTGCTGATGAAGCCCAGGAAACCGGACAGGCTGAACGGGCTGCAAAAAGCGGTACGCAACGTTGGGCATCTGTCTAAGAGCCAGCGGAACAGGAAACAGAGGAAAGCAAAGAAACTGAACCAGTTGAAGGCGCAAGCGCTGAGAGCTGCGCTAACTCGTCGGTGACGGCTGAGAAATGCAGGTCGGCAGAGGTTACCCGAACCGAAACGCACCAGCGGATTGAAAGCAACGCTGCTTCCTCTTCCAATAACTCGGGCAGGAATAAACGGTGGATGAAGGCTTCGAGCACTCCTACCGGTAGAACTGCGTGGGCACTTTCTGCGTGATCTCAACTCAACTATCTCAAAGAAAAACACGGTAATTATATTTAATCGGATCAACCTTCAACATTCGAAGGCTGCTACTGCTATCAGCAGTAAGAAGCTTTCCGTGTTGAGTACAATACCCCACATAACATCCATACAGGAGCCATGGGTGTGGAAAAATCGCATATGTGGCCTTGGCGGTGGTCGTGGCACCACGATACTCTGTGACGAGCGGTCCGAAAAGCCCACGGCTTGTCTTGCTGTGTAGAACCTCCTATCAGCGACTAAGCTTGGACGATTTTGCGGCCAAGATTTGGAAGCTGTTCAACACCTGAACAGTACCATTACCTTCTGTTTTGAACTGACGTGCCCAGTAAACAAAACCCGTGGCAGAACGCCAGTTCCCTGGTGGAACTCGGAACTGCAAAGAATCCGAAGAGAAGCTAGAGAACTTCTAAACAGTTCACTCAATACTGATTTGGAGGAAAACTGGAATCTCTACCGATCGATGCAAAAGGAATATAAGTGCTTAATTAGGTATTTTGGCGAAAACATTGAAACACTGGGTAAAAATAGTAGGGTGGTTAAAGTTCTGAAAAAGGGCAAACCAGCCAAATTGAAATCACTTAGAAAAGTGGATGGCGCCTTCACTTAGACGAAAGCGGAAACTCTTATTCATCAGCTGGAGTCTCACTTTCCGGGTAACCAAATAATGCTGCACAAGGTACAAACCAGTTGCTACCGACTATGAAGAGAATCTTCACCGCTGTCCTAGCACTGGCATACATTATAGATACCAACACCCTGGCGTATGGTAAGAGTGGCGTTAATACCAAAAATTGACAGAAGTGACCAATCAGTCTGACTTCCTTCATGCTGAAAGGCTTGAAAGGGCTGGCCGAGCTTCACGTGCACAAAACTGCTTTGCGATTGCACCCACTCTCTCAGATGCAACATGCTTATCAACGTGGAAAATCCAACTAGACTGCGCTCCAAAATCTTGTTGGTAGAACTGAGGGCTTGACATGAAAGAATACGCGATGGGCATTTTCATCGATATTGAGGGTGCTTTTGACAATGCGACTTTTGACAGCATGTGCAGCTCTGCCAAACAACACGGCGTAGACGTGCTGTGGATTAAAGCTATGCTAATGAATAGAACGTTGGTTGCGGATGCGGTTTGTGGCCGTTTTGTTATGGCGGGGGAAAACAGAGACTGAGGTTGTTCTCTTTACGAAAAGAATAAAACTGATCGGGTTGACTCAGCCACCCTAAAAGGCGTCACAATCCAACTCTCCATGAAGCAAAATACGGGATCATGACGTAATCTCGAATGACAAAAATCTCGAATGCAAAAAATCTCGAAAAAAACAAATTTTTATTCTAGAATGCAAAAATCTCGAATGCACAAAAAATCTCGAATGCACAAAAAATTTCGAAAGACGATATCTCGAAAAAAAAGTTAATTCGAAATTTTTTTCTTACCTATTTAAACTTTAGTTTAGTTTAAACTTAAAGAAAATGCATTACATATTTCGTTTATTCAGCAATTTTTTTTTCGGTAAATTAACAACAACAAATCAATATTTAACAAAAAGAAAAACATTATAAAAAATTCTAAAAATTCCAATAGTAAATAAGGTGCCGTGAAATAACGACGAATTATGAAAGAGAAAAAACGCCGAATTTCCAAATTTGTTTTGATTTGCACCCCTGAAAACCTCGCACCTACTCCAAATCAAACAGTGACCCCAAGCAGGGGGGTCAGGTACCTTTTTTGCAGTTGCATGGGCAGTTTGCTAGCCAATCGTGGATGTTAAAGAGTAGTAAATAATAATTCGCGCGAATTGTAACCATTGTCTCAAAAATTAATGTATTCATTCGAGATTTTTGCATTCGAGATTTTTTTTTCTAGATTTTTGTATTTCGAGATTTTTTCAATTCTAGATTTTTACTTTCGAAATTTTTGTTTTCTCGATTATTGCTTTCTAGATTTCGTGGTAAACCCGCAAAATACATATCTGGGAGTCATCCTCGATAGCGAACTTCTTTGGACCAATCATACTGAGCTGAAGACTGCAAAGGCAGTGCAAGGGCATTTGCGGCAAGACATGGGGCTTATCACCGAAAAGAGTCCTATGGATTTATACGGCTATGATAAAACCATTTCTAGCATGCGCATCGGTTGTTTGGTTTAATAAGATTTCACGTAAATACGTTACTGCTGCTTTCGCCAAACTAAAAAGGAAGGTATGTCTCGGCTGCACGGGGCACTCCCCAGCACGCCTGGCTCCGGCCTAAATGCATTATTGAACCTCCTGCCTCTTGATGTTTACATCATGGGTTGCACAGTTAAAGCTATCTCACGTTTAAGAAGAGGTGGCTTTTGGTATAACTCGCACTGGAGTTTTGATGAACTCGCGCGCCTGTTGTCCTTCGACTCCTGTCTTATGGATATGCCGTCCGATGCAATGACACCGGAAATTCGACTGATGGGCAACTACGAAGTCCACTTTCCTCGTGTTCAGGACTGGCTCTGGCCAGGACAAGTTGTTCGGAAATAGGATGAGATTTAATATACCATTTTTGGAATTTTCAGTCAAACAGTACACTGAACCTTGAAGTTAAATTCCAAAATACTCCTCGCATTAGAAATCTAATTATCTCACCGTTTAGGCGAGAAAAACGTAGAAGACAGTGTTGGGATGCACTGATCTAATTGCTTATGGACTAAGCTAGTATAGGGCGCGTTCAATTTGCAAGGCAACTACTAGTCCCTACTATTTTACCTTTCCTCATTGATCAAATAAATCACGTTACCATCGATTGGCAAGTGAAAGAAATTTTATTAGTAGGGAACTTGCAGTTGCCTTGCAAATTGAACGCGCCAATAGTCATACCCGCTACAGTTAACGCATATGGGCTAAGTTGTTGTATTTAATATGCAAATACGTTTGAGTAAAAAAAATACCACTTTTGTTCAGCCAATCAAAAAGTGCTGTTAAACATCATTATAGCATCTTGCGCTGGACCTGAGTTTCGACTTTCTCAGAAAGACTTAATATAAGTCTCTCTTATATAAGCAGTTCAATATTCAAATCTGTTGAGTGCCGGGGTATAGAGACATCCCAGGGAACAGCAGGGCAGATGAACTCGCCAAGAAAGGAACCGCATTACCACTATTACCTGATAAAGGTTCTCTAGGTATACCTATCGCTACTTGTAAACTTATTAAGCTATCCGCAGTCGAGAGTACAAACCTTAGGTGGACAGGTGGTAATACGTGTCTAGCGACTAAGCATATCTGGCCAAAGCTAGATCTGCGACGCTCTATGGGTTTGATCTCACTTAACCGACTGCACATTGGTTATATAGGTGTCATTATAGGACACTGTCTAAAAGGCAAGCACGCATCAAGATTTGGCGTCTATTCAAATGACTTCTGTAGAAGCTGCAGGGACGAGGAGGAGGAGACTACACTTCGCCCCCTCTGTACTCTCCCATAAAAGAAATCTCTATCTAGGAGCCTTCTTCCTTAATGAACTCAGTGACTTAGCTAACACAGATGTCGAAGTCTATCGTGCTTCATTAGAAGCTCCAAATGGATTAGCGAGTAGAGGTCGAAAATTCCCCGATCCACGTGGCATTACAACGGACCTCATTGGTCTAAGTGTGATGGCTATTAGCTGACAGCCACCTTAACCTAACCTTCCACACTTAAATTGTTTTCATCTTCGAATATCTCCTGTTCTTCAATCGTGTCTATATTCCAATCATTAACTTTATTAGCGATGTGAACTTGAATCAATGAATTCAACCCATTCACCCAAGTAGGTGAATTAACGAGTGTAAATTAAAATATAACTGACAGCTGACAGCGAATCTTTGAACCAAATGGGGTGTTGGATTTGGATATTTTATCTGCATACGATTTATTACTTGACGATTCCCAATTTCCATACCATTTATTACTTAACGACAATTTGCTAATGCACGGACATGATTTTCAATTAATGAGCAGTGAATTTATTTGTAATCAACATGCTTATATATATGATAAGTTGTTTTTGTATTCTACATGCAAATTTCAAATTATCCCTATTTCCGCGTGCAAAAGAACACGGCTATTGTAGTTTATTTGTGAATAAGAGGCAAATTAAGTAATTTTTATTAATTCGGCTGCAACAGCGTTCACAATTTCGTTTAAAAAGTTGACTGTATGCGTTATTACTTCTTAGAGAGTGGGAGGGTTATAATCCCATTAATCCTTTTCATAGCCTCGCCGTCATTTAGGGAGAAGAAGAACTGCAAATAAAAGATTATTTTTTATGCAATAATAATATGCTATGTGGACTTAATATTTTAATTTTTGAAAAGTATTTTTTACACTAATAAATGAATAACTACTACTATTAGTACTACTACTGGACAACAGAGCCTAGTCCCTTTAAGGGCAGGTGAAAAGTATCCTACTTACATATTATGTAAAGAGAGTGCGTAGTCAAATCAATCAATAAATCAACATGTTTTGCAATACATCAGCCACTTCCGAAACCACTCGATTTCCAGCTTGGGGAAATCCATCCAATATTCCGATGTAGATAGATAGATAGTTTATTCTTGCTTCATGAAATAAAAATACGTTGTCGCTCAATTTACATTATATAGTTGCAGAGATTTGACATTTCTGTTTGTCTTTCAACTGAATCATTATTTAATTTTTTAAAAAACACAAATAAATATGAAAATTTTATGATTAATGAGGAAAATCATGAGAAAAACCTCAAATTAAAGAGAAAAAAAAATATAAATAAATAAAAATAATAATGATATTAAAAAGAATAAATAAATAAATAAATAAATAAATAAAATAAATAAACAAATAGATAAATATATCATAATTAATAAATACACGAATAGTGTATATTATAACAAATAAATAAATAAACAAATAGTATATAATTATAACAAATAAATAAATAAACAAATAGTAGATATATATTATAATAAATAAATAAATAAACAAATAAATAGATACATACATACATAAATCCAAAGGTAATTATTTGAACAGTTAAATAAATATTATTAAGTTAACAAAAACAAACAGATAAATAAGAAATGAAAATATATCGGTATTTAGTGAACACAAAATATTTTATATATCACGATGAAATAAGTTGATTGACTAGCGGATTGTTGGAGATATTACATCTCAGTTTGAATGCCTCATTTAGTTTATATATCCTGGAGGAGATCAGTTCAACATTAGCTCTACCATGTATATCTATTGTAGAATGATACCAGGGAAGATTTAGCATCATTTTTAATATTTTATTTTGGGATATTTGAAGCTTTCTAATATGGCTCTTAGCACAATTACCCCACACTATACAACCGTACAGTAAGATAGATTGGAATATCGTCTTATGAATTATTATTTTATTATCATTTGAAAGTAATGATTTCCTGTTTATAAACGGATAAAGCATTCGTATGGCTATATTTACTTTATTAGTTGTTTCTAAAATGTGTCTGTTAAATGTAAGTTTATGATCGAAGTGTATGCCCAGGTACTTAACAAATGGTTTCCATGCTATTAAGTGGCCATTTAATCTTAATTGATCAGCTGGAAGATTCCGATGTAGTGAAAAGTTGCCAAGGGACATTTTTTCCGCATGGAGTTACAGAACCCAATTATTTTCCAGATGGGATAAACGGCGGATTCTTTTGTGCCAAATTTTCTGATATTTTGTTTGCTACATGTGCATAAAAATACCACTTCTCTCTTTCAATTTTCCTTGCTAAATTCATGTTTAAAGCAAAAAAAAAGAAGATATTTTAATTGCCATTTTTTAAGAATTATGTAGTGATATTACAACAATACAGCGAACCCCACAGGCGGACCAGTGGGGATGCTGTTAAGTGGGAGGATTTTGATCCCTTTAATCCTAACCATAGCCTCACCTTCATTTTTTTTATATAATTCGCTTACGCTAAAGGGGCTTTGTTGTTTCTGTATATGTACAGCACCCTTATAGTGTTAAACACAGCGCATGCATTTTTTGTTGAAAAGTAAGCTGCACCTAGCAATGTAGTATTGTATTGCATGATTTTAGGTGCTACTTACTATTCGAAAGAATAGGAGGATAGGAAAGAAGTTTTTCGTGCTTAGTATTTTTTTCCCCTAAATTGCTTAGGAAGATCTCTATATAGCCCTTTAAGACCCATTGTTGAAAAGTTGGCCGATATCGCTGAAATTTAAATTCGTATGAGAAGTACGATTCTGAGAAAAAAATATAAAAAATCAGCTATGATCCTTTAACGCTATAAAGGACATCCACATATGTGTTGGTTGGTATTTTAAAGATAAAAAAAAACTCAGTTTTTCCACATATTTCGGACTTTTATTTTAAAATTAATTTCGAATTAAAATTAGGAAAAACGTAATAAAAGCAATTAAATTAAATAAATAGGAATACAAAAAAATAAAAATATCACATTCGTTGGATAAAAAGTCATGAAAACTAGATGTATTTAAAAATTACATTTGTGTGTGATAGTCTTTAAAGCAAGTTCCTTGTGAAAGACATAGATAAACATTGCACTTCTCACATCTACCACGGGTTCTTTTATTGCATGATGGTAGTCTGCATGCCCGTGCTGTTTTCAAATGGTCCATTATGGGCCAATGTTCAAACCCATCTAAACGAACGCTGGCAGATGGATGTGAGCTGAAGTTTTTTTTAAATTTGAAGGAAGATTATTTGTATCTATGTTTTCGTCCTCTGTGGAGCAATGTGGTCGTTTTGCAGTTGATGTGAGCAATGAGTCTATAATTTCAAGTCGAAAGTCAAAAAACTTTAGGATTTCTGATTTTGGTACTTTGGATGAAGTGCAAACTTCCCTATATTCCATCCAAGAATTAACAGCAGCTAAGTCAATGAAGTGAAGGGCGACTTTTAATGTCCACTTCTTGGTCTTTATCCAGCAGCGATAGTATTCGATCATTTGATCGCAAATATCGACTCCACCCATTTTATTGTTGTATTCAGCAATCATTTTTGGACACTGAATATCAATATAGCTTCTGTGCAACTTACTCTATCGCTTTACTGTTGACACGGGATGTTTGCCAAATGCATTGGAAACTGCAGTGACGCTTTTGATATCTTTCCACTTAATTGCCACCACTTGTTCATCACTTCTACAGCGTTCATCGATATCACCACGGTTCATGTCCTTATCACATAAAAACTGTACATTACGGATTCTGCTGGCCTGGATTGTTCCGGTTGCATACATTTGAAGTGTACTCAGTCTATCTATCAATGGAATTGTCGTAAAATAGCGGTCAAAAATTATAAAGCTTTCTTTTGGAATCGTAGAAATTAATAGCAAAATTACTGCTGGTCCTAAGCCTAATTGCATTTCTGGAAAAGGAGTACTCTTGCCTATAGGTATGGGAATCAAGTAGTTATTATTCCTTTTGTAAGTATAATAAATCTTTATGGACCTACCTTGGTAAATTTCAAAATCCAGAACAAGTCCTGATGAAGTAGTTATAACAAAATTTTTAAGTCCTACTGGCCGGGGTTTATTTCGCACATATTGCCTCAGAGGACGTGGACACTTTCCAAGGAACGGAATCATTTGCTCGTCAATAGAAAAATTCGTTCCATTCCTAGGTATGGCTAAACACCGATTTCTTAAGTCGTCTATAATTGGCTGGATTTTCCATAGTATATTTGGTCCATTAGGTTCCAAGCATGTGTCCACATAATGTAAACAAGAACGTAGTAGAAAGAGCCCATTTCGTGATATATTAGAAGCAACCATATCGTGCCTGAATCTTTTTTGCCAATACAAGTCTTGGTAAAGGTATACATCCAAAAGACATGTGAGCTCCGTACAATATTTTTAGTTCGGTTGGACTAGTGTTCAGTTCAGTACCCTTTTTGGCAAGTGCGTACATGTTAGTGAACTTTGCAGCTTTTTCGAAATGTTCGTCAGTGAAGTATTTGCGACAATATTCAATTGGCAAAAGTACTTCAGAAGGTTCCAGTTCAACATCCACACTCTCATCCGGATGTGTTACGGATTGAAAAGATTTCTTTTTCCATAGAAGTCGTCTCTGTTCAATAAGTTATTCAGCTGAAATGCAAGATCCCAAGTTGACTTGGGATTCATTTTGAATTCCGTCCTCTGGTTCTGGTAGAGATGAAGAAGAGATTTCTTCGTCGCTCTCATTACGCCAAAATTTCGTCCAAGTTATTCTGTAACTCTGCATCAAGGCTATCCTCATCATCTTCGTCAGCAAAATTTTCAAACTCAGAGAATTCATTCAGTAGCTGAAGCAATGCCTCCTGATCCCTTGAGTTGTTAGCTCGATAAATTTCTAGGTAGGTAAAAAATATAGAAACCAATCCATCATGTTCAAAATAGACGTTATATTATTTGAAAAAATATTATGTATACAACCCCAACCCGCACATATGTGTAGGTACCAACATTGTGATTTCTTGTTCATTTGCAGAAGTAAAATCCCGGCCTACACAAATGTGTAAATATTTAAATAATAATAATTTTTTCCGAAACAAACTTATGAAAAACGTAATCTTTATTATTTGATTTACATTTTAGAAAAAAAATTAGGAAAAAATACTACATAATTTTTGTTTAAATTTGAAACTTACTTGACTGTGTTTTACGCTCGTTCGACATCTTACACTTCACTGGATGAAAATAAACACTAAACTAAATATTTCACTCTTTCTTTGCATTAAGTGGAATGGGAACATGACAGAGAAGCACTTAAACACTTGTTTTGTTCCATTATCAAATTAGGGCATCCTGACGGATTTTTTAAATGTTGCCTACACATATGTGTATGTGGGTGCTGAAAGGGTTATGTGAATTCAATTAAAAATCATGGCCCTGACCGGGATTCGAACGCATGACCTGCCAATCAGTTAGTGAATACACTACCATCGCACCAATGCCACCCGCGGCATTAAGAAAGAAGAAGTAATAATACTCGCGTACTTTATGTGTAGGAAAATGAAAAGTGTCAAATCTCCAAAATCGAGAGAGAATCCTCTCATTTCCAAGAAAAGTACGCGAACGCTTTTGTGTAAAAAGTTGAAAAAACATCTTAGTTTGGCTTGAAAAGAAGCAACAGCTGTTTTTTTTGCTGGCAAACTCATAAGATTTCATCATTTGACAGTTTTCATTTTCTTGCCAGCTGAAATTCTGTGTGAAGAAAAATGAACGAAAGTACATTTTTCTTTCGTTCATCTTTTTACCATTTTCTCAGTACGCGAACGCGTTTGTGTAGTTTTGCACGAAAATTTATATAAATTTACGTTTGCATATTAGTTCGCGAACGGACCTTATACAACAATACCAAATAATATGGGCATGCAAGTGTCGAAATCGTTCAAAAAATAGGCAGGCCTAATCCTGGATCGTTCAAATGCAAAAACATCGCCATTGGATTGCTCTCAGTGATGAAGTGATCCAAAACCGGGAGGTCTGTTCGTTATGATTCCTTTAGTCCACCAGCCTAACTCTGTAATTCGATTCTAATGGTGGATTTACACGGTCACACATTCCTAACATGTAAGATTAAAGGGATGCTAAATACTAAATATCCGTGTGACTGAAAGGGACAGCATTACCTAACATGCAAAAAAACGTGACACGTATTCAGGTCGGCCATCTTGTTTATGTGGTAGGAATTATGGGAAAGCTATGCATGTTGATATTTTTATAGCGATTGCTTACGAAATTTCGATTTCCTATAAAACAAAATGGGCGCTGCTATCATATGTTTTAATCGCCATAATACATTTTTGGCATTTCTCTGCTTCACATCGCCGATTGTACCTACTCAAGATGGAAAACACTGTTAATACGGCAGCCTTTACGAGATCCATGTTTTTATTTATTTTTTAATTCTACTACAACAAAACCGATGAAAATAAATTTGTTTGTTTACATGTGATCTGTCAAATCTCCATAATAATGTTATAGCAAGTTGAAGTAAGTGATCTCACTCTTACACCTTATAAGCATTGACTGCGGATAAACGGATCTCTCTTTTCGGTTTTGTTGCAAAAATGCGCGTGCGTGATGGTGTAAATCCACCATAAAGGTAAATCGTCCGAATTCGGAAAATATGTACTGTTTTTTTTTTTTTTTTTTTTTTTTTTTTTCAATCAATCAAATGAGTACATCTACTGTTCTCGCTAGATTACTTTTACTAACACAAAAATATACTTAAAAACGACCACCAAAGCCTAACAACAGAATTATTTTATTTCTAAATGAATCCCTACTAAGATTAAAATCAAATATACTAGAATATTTATTTGATTCTCTAAGACATCTAGAAATTGGTTCATTGAATCCATAATTAACTCTATGATAAGGTACATAAAATAAAAGACGATTTCTTAGAGTTCTCGAAGGAGCATAAAATCCAATTAATGATAATAGGAAAGGACAATCGATATGACCATTAATCAAATCACGAATAAACATAATTGAAAAATATTGCCTTCGTTTAAAAAGAGGTAGGATACCAAATAATTTGCACCTGGTCTCGTAAGATGGCATTTCAATATTCCATCGCAGTCTACGAACAGCTACTCTAGTAAGACGCTTTTGGATCTTCTCTATTCTAATAGAATGTACTTCATAAAACGGATTCCAAACTATACTGCAGTACTCAAGGTGAGACCGGACAAATGCAAAAAATAAACATTTGAGAGTATGCGGATCATGAAAGTCTTTAGAATTCCGCAGTATGAAACCTAACATCTGATTACCTTTGGCAACCAAAGACTCAATGTGCTTACAAAAGCTAAGTTTTATGTCAAAAATTACTCCAAGATCTTTTTTGGACGAAATAATGGACAGGGAGGTATTATCGATTACGTACGTAAAGTGAATTGGAGAGAGGTTACGGTAAAAAGAAAGGCTTTGACATTTAGAGACATTGAGATGAAGATCATTATTTTGACACCATATGGAAAGTCGTTCAAGATCCTCCTGTAAAAGAATACAATCATGAACTGAACGTATAGGTCGGAACACTTTCAAATCGTCGGCAAACATTAGACACTGGGAACTCAAAAACAAGTCAGGAATGTCATTAATAAATAAAAGGAAGAGCAAAGGGCCTAAATGACTACCTTGAGGTACTCCAGAGGTAACATAAACTGGTGACGAGAACGTGTCATTTATGCGAACATACTGGATACGATCCGTTAAGTAGGAATGAATCCACTTTAGGAAATTGGAGTGAAGTCCTAAGCCAGTTAGTTTGGAAATTAATATATTGTGGTTGACGCGATCAAACGCTTTAGCAAAGTCCGTATATATTACATCACATTGCAAGCCATTCTCAAGGTATTTCAAGGCAGAGTTACAAAAAATTGAGAGATTTGTGGTAGTAGATCTACCTGCGATGAATCCATGTTGAAACGGAGAGATAAATCTCTTTAAGAGAGGTGTAAGTTTGTCACAAACCAGTTTTTCAAACAACTTAGGAATAGTAGAAATCCTACAGATCGGACGATAGTTAGTAATATCATGTCTCGACCCAGATTTATATATGGGCGTTAAAAATGAGTTCTTCCAATTTTTCAAAAAGTGTCCAGACCGGAGAGACAAATTAAAAACTAAACAAAGAGGTACAGAAAACGCGAAGGAGCACTTTTGAAGTAAAATTGGCGGGATGCCATCCATACCAGGATTTTTATCTAAATTTAATAAAGAAAGACCAGTTTGAACTTCAGCGATTGTACACTCTAACTTGCCGATATTAGGGAAATTACAGGACATTGAGCTATTACTGGGGACTATAGGTGTAGTAGTACCAGAAGAATATACCGACTGAAAGTGGTTAGCGAACATATTACAGATGGTTGAAAGATCAGATGAAGATACGTTATTTAGACGCATACAGTTTGGAATACCATTAGATTGTTTTTTGCTATTAATAAAGCTCCAAAAGCGTTTACTATTTATCTTTAAATTAGATTCAACAGAAAGAACATACTGTCTATAAAGAAACCTATTTAAGACATCGAATTGTTTTTGGAGCGTCCGATAAACTTTCAAAAGTTCCGCGTCGTTATTACTATTACGGAATCGTTTATAGGCCTTATTTTTCCTATTATTTAAATTTCTGATTCTATCATTAAACCAAATGGGTTTATTACCCTTGGTAGACTTTACTTTAGGTGTAAACAAATCGATTGCCATTTTTACAGTGTTCATAAATAAATTAAAGGAATTATCTAAATTACAATTATTAAAGATTTCTAACCAATTCATGCTATCTAAATAATTTGAAATGTTGCTGAAATTGGCTTTAGCATAGTTATATTTAAAAAAAGTGTCACCGGAGCCTGGTTTAAAAAATTCATAACTCAAACTGAATGGATAATGCTACATGAAAAACTGAATTACGAAAGAGTGGGACCATGGAGTTGTTGATACTTATGTCCAGTTCGGAATCAACAAATACCAAATCAAGGATATTATTAAATTCATTAGCAAAGTTATTTATCTGATGAAGGTCAAGCTGGGCAAGAGTATCAACGACTTCACGCTCATAATCTAAGTTAACATTGAATGGAAGAAGTCTAGAATCATCGCAGTCAAATGACCAAATTAGGTTGGGTAAATTAAAGTCCCCAAGAAGGATAACGTGCTGATGATCTTTTAAGTTATTTAAGATAAAGGAACAATTATCTATATGTGCTTTATATAATAGGTAAGGACTCCTTGGTGGTATATAACTTACAATAACAATAACCTCAGTTCCAGAAATGAATTTTATTGAGACTGCTACTTGGTCAACATCCAAATCTGCTGTTGCTGGAGGTAGATTGATTTCATCACTGCGCAAAGAGGAACGAACCGAGACCAATACTCCACCACCTCTCTCACAGTCGGTTAGAACGGAGCAACGGTTTTTGCGGAAAACCTCGTACTGGTCTTTGTTGAACAATTCTTCGTTGTGATGATTCTGCGTAAGCCAAGTCTCAGTGAAAACAATAATATCATATTGACCAGATGAAGAGAAGAGCAAGACATCACGGAGTTTTGTTCTTAGACCACCAGTATTTTGGTAGTAAAGACTAAAGGCTGTAGGATCTAAACTATTTGGTTGGAGTTTTTTTGAAGGTTTTTTGGTTGATTATTCTTGAAGCTAGGTCTGCTCACGAATTCTTTTACAAGAATATCTTTAGGCCAAAAGTTCGGGTTGAGTAGCAGATTTCCAGTTGGTTGAGGCGTTAAAAGTTTGAATTACGATGTCAAGCGACCTGTAAGGTTATCCGCTGTCAGACTGTGGCATTTTATATTGCTAGTATCGATGCCTTTCCCAGCAATGTAGTTAATAATTTCACTGCTTTTGGTGCCATATTCAAGCCGTGACAAAAACACTGCAAAGTGGGGCGGTATCACTCTAAGAGTACAGTCCGTACTCGGAACACCGTTCATTCGTTCGTGGGAATTCAAGGCCACCGTACTAGTAGATGGCTTGTCATTCGGAGTTGAGGTAGTATTGTCATTAATGTTGACTCCAACAGGTGTGATACTCCCTGATGGCGATTTACCTTGCGAATTAGATCGAAGAGTTCTTTTCGCCAGGGGCGGCTGGGGTTGTGGAATAGGATCTAGTGGAACTTCCTGAAACGGGCGTTTCGATCCTTCCAGTATATTAATATTAGTACCACTTTGAGGAATCCGATTACGAGGCTGAGGTTGAAGATGCAAGACTGGTTCAAGCAAAGTCGGTGTTATGAGTACATTAGGTGGTTGTAGCGGTTGCAGCGGTGAAAGAAGTGCTTGGCTTTCGAGGTTTGGTTGCTCTAGGATGATATTAGGGCTTAGTCCAGGTGATTGGAGTACCTGATGCTGTAAGATCCGATCCATGCTCGAAAACCCTTCAATCAGCTTGTTACCACTGCTGACATTGAAGTTGAACACATCCTGCATTTCAGAAAATAACATCGACATGCTATTAAAGGCTTTTTGAAGTTTAATAATTTTCCAGTGCAAGGCATCGGGTGAAATGCTTCGGTGCTTAACACAATAAAAGCAAATACCGGGAGTGGAGATAATCTTATCTACATCCTTTCCTTTTAGTCCTAAGCATTTAGCATGAGCCGTATCAAGGCAAATACCGCACGATAAATTTATATCATTCGTGTCCATTCCACAAATGTAACAATTTGGGGTACTTTTTGAGGTACTCATACTCCAATAGGAACACGATGGTAACTCTGATTTCAGCTTTAAAACGAGATTCCACCAAAAGCTCGGCTCGATGATAAGGTTCGTGGATTAGAAAAATAAAAATGACGTGGTGAATATCAGGCTTGCTTTAGCGGCAAAACACACACTAAAAGTGTACTCACACGGGCGATGGAGTAGGAAGACCAGGTATTCCACGGATGGTAGAGGAGTCAAAACGATTTAGCACTCAGATGTAAACGTTGATACAGTTGCAGCATGAAATGAGAACCGTACGGAGAAATGAGTGAAGAATCAATAAAGCTTCAGTGGCAGAACATCCACTAATAATTGAACTCACCGGTATAAAATGAGTTAGGAGGAAAGAAACAAATGTACTGAATTGAACTGAATGAGATAAAACGAGATGGAAATTGATAAAAAGCACTCAACAATTTATTACTCATTCAAAGCAAAACAGAAAGCGAAATAAAATTATTTTTAATTTTTTGACACTTTAAGGAAAACGTAAAGCACCACAGCTCGCGAACTATTGCAAAACCGTGATGAATAATTTAAAAATCGGAAATTGAAATCCGAATTTCATTTATCTAGATACCTTTGCTCGAAAATAGGAAATATCGTACTTGACAATTCTATTTTTGTTGCTAAATACATTTCAATTTCTGAAATTTCATTCAATATCTATTTACCACCCGGTAAAGTTTTGCTGAAAGATAAAATGTAAGTATACATATTTATTTAAAAAATAAATAATATTTTTTGATAAAATGTTATAAATTAATAGAAGAAAACAAAATAAATATTAATATGATGATATTTTTGAGAGAGGAGAACTTCAAATAATCTCTGGCAGCGTTTAGCAACCGATTTGAACGCAGCTGGTCCACCAATGCGTGAAGAATAAGCATGGAAAAAAGTAACCTTTCGAATAATGTCATACTCGTACATAATATACATAAATACTCGTTATAATATTAATAAGGCTTGGGCCGATTATAAAAACAATATAAAGTCCAAAGCACGAAAAACAAATTTTATTTGGGGATCAGGAGGTGGCCCGTCTAACTGAGCTTTATTGCGAAGATCAATCGACAGTTGATAATTGACTATTTTCAATGTGTGCTATTGTGAACGAACGATTCTAAAGGATTTTGTCAATCGTAGTCAATTAAAAAAATGCGATTGACAAAAATACCAAAGGTTATCCGCACCACCCTCTACACCCTCTACTCAGGCTACACAATATGCAAATATCATTCGGTTACCTCTCAGACCGAAAAATTACTTCGGGCTCTTGGTCTAAATGATCCACTGAATTTTCCGGGGCATTCCGATATGGTACTACATTTATATCCATGGTTCGAGTGGATACCCGGAATCTTCTATAAAATACAACCTTATATCATAATTTTGTTTAATTTTTTAATTAAATATGGTTGCCAATAATCCAAGTTGTTTTGTCTCCGTTTTAGAAGTTGTTTTCAAAGTATTGCCGCTGATTGAAAAGATTCCAAACATGTGAGTCGTGGGATGCTCCACCGTATCGTCCATTAACAGCTCGGATAATCACACATGAACATATGGTCTCCAATTTTGTGGGTAGATAAAGAATACGATGCTTTTAAAATAAGGTACTACGCAATGTTGCACATCCGCCATGGTGCATAGCATACGTAACACTGATTTAGATAGAGATCTTAAAGTTGATATGGTAGAAGACGAAGTAAGGATGGCAGCAGGAAGACATGAAGTTAGGCTTCGCAATCATGCCAATGAAAAAGAGGCTGTAATACTTGATAATATTAAATTGATTGGAAGATTTTACCCTTCTAAAACACTTCGAGCTAGCTAACTAGGAAACAAAAAAAAAACATGATTTTAAAGGTGCGCTTAAACCAGATGTAACTGCTAAATGTCAGTCCCGTATTTTAAACGCTTTTATATAGTAAACAGGAATTGCTTATTAGTTTGAAGGATGGCATAAGCCATGCCTCTGGTATTTTTAGTTGATTGAAGTCCCACACAAATTTTGTTTGTTACATTTTGTTCGTCCCCGTTTCCATAAAAAATTCTTTCACCGAAGGCAGTGTTGCTGAGCGATTACCTCTCCCAGGATCACTTTGCAATCTTTAACCCCAGGCTTCATGAAACGCGATACCAATTGGGAATCAATCTGGTTTTCATTTCCGCCACTGTTGTTAGTGACCAGGTGGCAACTTTGTTCCTCTCCTTTGGGATGTTCTTAATGAGGTTGTGAAGATCTGAACAGAATGCATCTTTTTCTCTCTGCTCGCATCCGACAGGATTAAGTTCCAAACTCGAAGAGCTGTTTAATTAACGCTAAGTTGTGACCGTTTCTGTTCGACGAAGGAAACTAAAAAGGTTACTCCCGCCGTAAGCTCCAAACTTTAAAGTCGTATTTGATATTTTTTAAGCCGTCATCACATACCTAACAAAGAAGTTCATGGTTAAGAAACAATAAGCAGCATCAAACGACGAAAAAATGGATTGGACATGTCTTTGCATAAGAATAGACTTTCGTTTAAGACAGCCACGATAAAGAATAGTTAGGCAGGCAAATCAATAATCAAGTTTACTGCAGATAAATTATTATAGATGAAACGCGATGAGCCACGAGGAAAAACTGCTTCATTGTAGAGGTAAAACCCCTCAAATCAACCCCACAAATCCAACTCTGAAATCGTTTGTATTGCAGGCGTCCTGCTCTTTCTATAGAGCTTTGTTACCAATTTGAACAAATCTGGAAGTTGAAAGAATAATCTTGACAATGTCCCCTCTCAAGTCAAATTCCTTTTTGAAAATCACAAAACTTCAGTGGCTGAGTCCCCCTCAGCCCATTCTCTTATATTTTGACCAATTCAACTAACAAATTCAACTTTGTCGGTTTTAGGCACCACCACCCTCGCGCAATGCAACCTTGTTCTTCAGGAGCAGACCAGAATCGCCCATATCGGCGTTGTATCCCGGGCGGTATTTCATTCCGGGAGCCTAAAATGAAAATACAGTCCGTCACAAACTGTACCTACAATTTACTAAAAAAAAACAACTTACGTTTTCCAACACATCGCGCCAGATCTTACCATCGTCTGCGCTGCGCAGCAACTCGGGGACATCGAATCGCGGCACATTGAAGTAGTTCATCAAGGTATCCTTCTGGTTGCAGTACTTGATCCTGGCCTCGCACCACTCCGTCTCCAATGGGAATCGCCAGTCCTTCATCTTCTTGTTGAAGAAGTACTCCTCGAAGACATTAAAATCGATGCGCTCGATATCCTCGACAACGACCTCCGTCTCACCCTCAGCTGTCCAATCGTAGACGAGGATCTCTGCATGCGTGCTGATGTCCTTTAGGAAGTACTGTTTGTATAACCTCTCAATGTCGGCGAGGTAGGCATCAGTAAAGACCTTTGAGTTAACCTCATAATCGAGGTTGCGCGCCTTAATGCGTTTCTGCGGGCGAGACGAGAGTTGAAAAATCGATCAGCCGTATGTTAATTGGAACTCACCTTAACAACGTCAACGGGGCAGTCCAAGTAGATGACTAAATGCGGTTTCAAAAGCTCGTGGATGGTGTTCTGCTTAATTTCGTGGTAAACGCTGTGGGCTCCCTTAGAAATGTACCCGTTTTTGTACATCGCTTCAAGGAATACAAAGTCCGAGTATACACAACGATCGAAGACGATGCCCTGACCGGTGGAGAGGATATGTGCTAGAGCATCAATGTAAGCCGAGTAGCGGAGCATATACATGCGAATTTGGAATTGTGCCACCAGTGGATGGTTCGGATTGCGACAGAAGCTTTTTTCGTCGAAGCTGCGGCACATCTCGGGCAATTTTTCGTCCAATTTACGCAAATCATAGCCATAGGCATTGATGAAGATGCTGTCCATGTTGGCATGGGGTACATACAGCATGTCCAATTCATCGGCGAGTTCTTTGGCAAGCTTGCTCTTTCCTGACGCGATTGGACCCTCAACACAAATCACTTTGGAGTTTTCATCCATTCGATAGCTGGTCTTGTCATAAAAGGACTGGATCACACCATATTTCTTCTCTTGGAAAGGCCATGGTTTGCCTTTTGGTATGCGAGGACCACCACGCATAGATCTGCTAGAGATGTTACAGGACTGCGTAGCTACTGCTGCGGGAACAGCGTTGTTTTGGAGTAGTCCATTTGATGAGCGAGAGCCCATTGAACGAACCACTCCGACACGAAACACGGATGCCATTCTTCTGAAAATGAAGAAAATATTGGTTACATCACATAACCTGAGAGAGAGATTTGTTTGGGAGGAAGACTTATTGAGTTCTGTTGGCGAAATTTATTCAAAACGGTGTTGAGTTTGTGTGAAAATAATTTAAATGTTTTCAATTTACCTTTATTAATCGAATTATTCAACTATTCCTCGGCAACTTTTCCGTAACTTTTCTTATTAACACAACCAGGAAAATGGCATTCGATGACATATGACATTTGCTAAGATGACAGCTGTGAATGTTTTGAATAAATTAGTATGAATGCTGAATGCATCCAATTTTCGTGCGCCATCTATGAAGTCAATGTATGAATGAGACGAGACAGTAAGAGGTGAAATCTATTTTGGAACTAACTTGGATATTCCTACCTTTTTGAATTAATTGAGTTGTTACCGGATACTTTGCATTCGGGCCATTTACATTCTGCGTCATGGTTTGTGCTACACTTATTTTAAATGTGTGCTCTTTTAAAATAATTTCCAAATTATACCATTCGTTTAAAAAATAAAAATAGTGGCTGTTCCAAATTGAGTAATATAACAGCTCTGTCAGTGCCTTTAAATTGCTGAAATGAATTGTTTTAATATGATATAACATCATGATACAAATACTACAGATAGCGCAATGGCGATGTTCAGTTTTTTTCGTTCTGCGCATCTACGTCATTTGGGCGCAGAATGCATTTTGACAGGTAGAGATAATGCTGCGAGTATTTGCCAGTGAAGTTTTGTTTTCATTTGTTATGTGTTAATTATAAATACATTTGCCGAAAATATTTAATTTGTTTTATTTGTAATGATGCGATAAATATTTTTTGATAAATATTTTGTTAAAGTTTTGTTATGATTCAAAAAGCGTATTAGCCTTATTATAGAAACAAAACAAGATGATATTTTTTTCATTTTGTATGCAAAATAGTTTTAAGTTGTGTTGTTTCCTATTTTTGTTTACTGAGTTAAGGAATTAAATGCAAACTATCAATTCGAATTATGTTTTCTTTCTAATGTACATATAGTGAAATACAAATGATTTGCAATTGCATTCACAATATTATACATATAAAGTTGAGTAGAATAGAATTATTATACCTTCAAAATAATGTGTTGCCATTTGATCTTACAACTATATTCGCAAACTGGTGTAGTGTTAGAAATGTGGAGTTACTATGACTTAAAAATAAATAAATTATTAAAACAAATTTGGTTCAGTTTATGATTTTTTTATATTTCCGCTTTTTTGAGTTTTTGTTTTCATAAATTTCACGGTTCAATTTGCGAATCCGAAAATACATTCGTGAAGGAAAAAAAAGTTGTTTCACATTAATGTGGCAACTAATCCCAGATTTATCGGATAGTTCTATCATATTCTTCATGTAATTTGATCTGATGTCCAAACCATCGCCATTGACCACATTAAAAATATTTTCCAACGAAATCATATTGGCCGTCATTTCTTCCGATGGTTTTGAAAGGCCTGCTTCACTAAGGTGATTAACCCACGAAAATGATTTACCTGCTTGTTCCGAAATTTCAGGCAATGTATCTTTCAACCTGTGGCAAATATAACCATCCAGGTTCTCAAGACCATCATAGGCCATAGGCAAATCTTTTTCGATTTCAGGACAGCTTTTCTCAGACGATATCTTTATGATATTTAATATTTTACCTAAAAAAAGATAAGAAAGTAAGAATGCATTGATAATTTGTAAGATATAAAACATGTAAACTTTACCGGTTAGGGAGGGTTCGGAAGGACTTAGGTCTGGCGTGTCATCCACACTAACATTGACACTTTCAGATATAGCACCTTCATTGAAGCCAAGAATATAAGATCTCAACCTATATTTAAACTCCTGCCGATCAGGATGATCATGAAGGCCACCCTTTGCTCTCATAACTCCAAAAAAGTTCTCAAGTACATCTTGATTCAAACGATACGTTAAAATGTATTTGAACCCAAAACGCACTTAGAGATCTTTCTGCAGTAATTGCAATGCAGTATTCGATTGAACAATACCTTGAATAAAATTAAGATGCAGTAAATTACATACAATGAATACGAACGTTTACCTTTTTGAAATGGAAGCATAACATTTTTTCCAATCACACGCATGTTTGTCATCATACCGGTCATTCTATCAAGAATGCTGTTTTGGAGCTCTAAGTGAAGGCCATATGCATGCACTCGCTCCCTAGAATCAGCAAAAGGCACCCTTATGTTCATGGTGTCAAACCAATCATTAGTCTGTTCAAATACATTCACAGTTATTAATTCACGCGGATTGTTGCAACAGCGCCTGGTTTTAATTTCCTATTGAGGGCAAAACCTTAAAAACAAAAATAAAAAGTTAAAACTGCTGTCAACGTTCATGTTAAGCTTACCCATTTCGTGTTCTATATTATTTGCAAAGTCCTCTTTTAGAAAATGCAAATTACAAACTCTTGCAGTTTTTGGGTTTAGTACATCTTTTCTTCTACAGAAGAGTACCCATTGCTTAAGCACAGTTTTTCCCTTTGGGAAGCTATGAAAGCTGGTGTCCAATGTTTTTTTTCTGTATTGCTATTACACTCAAACACAGCACAAACACCCATTTCAATAAATGTTGAAATTTAATTATTTTTTTAATATTGTTTGGAGCAATTAAGGCAATCGACTAATAAAATGAACCCAAACCAAACGAACTACACAAATTGTGCGCCCAAATGACGTCACGTTCATTTGACAGCTAACTACACAAAATGGAGAACATGCGCATTGCGTAATCTATAGTAATTGAATCATGATATAACATCAATAGCCGTGTTTTGGTGATAAGTGTATACCCGGCTCAGCTACATTTAACACGTAAACAATAACAAAAAGGAGTGCTGACGATAAAGAGGTCAGCAGTCGAGGCGACTAGATGGCGGTAAGATATGTTGGGAACAAAAATATTCCGATTGTTATGCAGAGATAGTGGATGTGTTCGTCGATTAAACAAAAAAAATCCTCATTTCAAAGAAAAAAAGTGGTCTGTGGTGCAACCCGCAAGGTCCACACGACTAACTTCCCAGTGGCATCAATATGATTTATGCGATTAGTGGTAAATTTTGAAATGTGGTTAACCATAAGATATGGTTAAGAATTATTTAATATTAAAAAATACTTTTTAATATTGTTCATGGAAATTAAATGTTGTTAATAACAGCGAAGTGTGATATATATTAATCCAACCATTGTTATCAACACGGAGACCTGTAAATTTACATGTATACAAAATAACGGAGCACAATGTAATAGTAATTTGCTCAATGAAAAATGACAATAAATAGTACAATTAAAGCCAAATTATTTTAGTTATTTATTTACTTACAAAAAACGACTGGACTGATTTCGCTGGAAACTTAATCAGTTCTGAGTTACGTAATAACGCTTTGAATAAACCCGGTCCCATGTCAATATCATTTTTGGTTCTCGAGATAATCGTGCCGAAAGATAATTCCGAACGCACATACGTACATACGCACATACGTACATACAAACACCCAGACATCTCTATAAAAATGTTGGATTTGGATTCTGGCGACCTTGAAACGTGAAGATATGCCAAAATACGCGATTCACAAAATCGGCCCCTGTTACCACGTTTGTAACCTATATTGTCCAAAAGATGAGAAATGAAAAGAAACTCTTTTTATTGGCAAACAGCTTTAAAAATAAAAGTTTATTCGTAGCTTGTCACGCCAATCGCCCTTTTTACCAAATCCGCATCCCAAAAAAACAAAAAAAAACTCCTTCCGTTGAACATGAGGTTCTCGTTT
The DNA here is from genome assembly GCA_949715645.1 of Portevinia maculata. NCBI lineage: Eukaryota > Metazoa > Arthropoda > Insecta > Diptera > Syrphidae > Portevinia > Portevinia maculata. The sequence goes on from OX454525.1 coordinate 199,443,607, forward strand.
GACATCTTATACAAAGTCAGCGGTCGTTAGTAGTCTGCTCACAAGTAGATGTCACTAAGTAAGCTTAGTGCTTAACAGGGTTGCGGCAACATACTCCCCCCAGTAAGTGGGGCTGGTGCTATTTCCAACTCCGCATTACTCCCTTTGACGGCACTCGGTTCTACGTCCAGAACAGCAAGCTTGGCGGCAGGACGCTCGAAAACACCTCCCGAAGTTTGTACTGTCGCTCTTCTCACCTGACCATCGATGGCTACCACCGTGTCGATCACAATCCCTCTTGGCCAGCAGTTTCTAGGCAGATGTTCGTCTACCATGATCCCCAGATCTCCTTTCTCGATTAGCTTTACCTTCGCGAACCATTTTGCACGTCTGTTGATGTTCGGCAAATAAGCTTTCAACCATTTTTTCCAGAAACTGTCGGCTATTATCTGTGATCGCTTCCAGTTCTTTCGCAAGTCGGTTATTTCCAGATTGCAAGGCGGTTTGGTTCCATTTGAGGCTCCTAGCAGGAACTGATTGGGAGTCAGGGCTTCATCATCAGCGGCTTCCAACGATACAAATGTGAGAGGCCTGGAGTTGATGGTGTTCTCAACTTCGGCAAGAGCGCTTCGTAGAGTTTCATCGCTCACTTTGTTAAACGGGAGGATGTTGTACAATACCTGCTTAAGCGATCGTACAAGGCGCTCCCATGCACCACCCATGTGCGGTGCCGATGGTGGGTTAAAGTTCCAGGATGTTTCCGCCGTCGTAAACTGCGTAGCCACCTTACTCCAATCCAGTTTTGATAGTTCTTCGCGTAGCTCCTTTTCCGTGCCTCGGAAGTTGTGCCGTTGTCAAAATAAATCTCCAGTGGAGTGCCTCGACGCGCTATGAAGCTCCTTAGGTACATAATACAGGAGTCTGACGATAGGCTATGGACGAGCTCCTTGTGCACTGCTCTTATAGTAAGGCGCGTGAAAAGAGCACCCCATCTCTTCTCGTTTCGTCTTCCAACAGTTACCATTATTGTACCAAAATAATCCAGACCCACAAAGGAGAAAGGTCTGCTGAAAGCACGCATCCGTGCAACTGGCAGATTAGCCATTTCTGGAATGACAGGACGAGCACCTCTAATTTTGCACAATTGACAGCTTCGTCGAACGGCCTTGAGAAGTGATCGAAGATTTGGTATATAGTATTTCTGCTTGATCTCGTTGAGTGTAGTCTCATGATTACAGTGATGAAATTTTCGATGGTACGAGTCGACTATAAGGAAGGTAATCCGATGAAGTTTGGGAAGAATAATTGGAGTTTTACAGTCTTGGTCCACATATGCTGAGAACAGGATGCGGCCATTCATCCTTAGGACATCATCGTTGTCCAGAAATGGTGAGTTTTGCTAGTGGGCTGCTTCTCGAAAAATTACTTGGTTTCTGTCGAGACTGATTCTTCCTTAAGGTGTCGATTTCGTCTGAATACGCCGCAAACTGTGCCTGTCGATAGAGCGCTGCTTGCGACCGCCTGATGGCGTCCGCTGTAGGTCCGGCTATGTTTATAAAGGACCGCCCTTTCACTTTCATATCTATAAAGAGAATAGCATAAGCAAGACAACGATACATACGGGTCCACAGGCTAAAACGGCTTGCATCCACGGGGCAATATCTCGACATCTTGACATCTCTGCTAGTGTGCAACAGGTATGGTCTCACTTCCTCATTGTAGCGATTTGCGGCGTTTGAGGCCACTCCAATTCCGACGTCTTTAGAAAGGCAGGTCCGCTGAACCATTCACTATTTGCGCGGTAGTCGGGCTCCGAATTCCATTTGGTGGCCTTGTCGGCTATGTTGAGTTTCGTTGAAATCCACCTCCACTCGGAGATATGAGATGCTTCCAGGACTTCGCAAACTCGAAACATAACGAACTGCTGGAACTTGCGGGGATCTCCTTTAAGCCATGAGAGCACGGTTTTCGAGTCTGTCCAAAAGAAACTTTTGCTGATAGTAAACTTATGAGAACTGCCTATGAAAGTCGCAAGCCTTACGCCGAGGACGGCAGCCTGTAGTTCCAGTCGTGGAACAGAAATTGGACGCTGTGGGGCCACCTTCGCTTTAGCGCATACGATCGTAACATCCGTTTTGCCCTGGCAGTCGATGCGGAAGTAAGATACAGCTGCGTACGCTTTTTCGCTTGCATCCACGAAAGTGTGTAGTTGTACTTTTAAATCAGCTTGACCCAGTAATGGCGAATAATACCTAGGGACTTTTATCATCGTCACGTTGTGCAACAGTGCCGTCCATCTTAGCCATTTCTCGAACATGATTGCAGGCAGCTCCTCGTCCCAACCAATGGAAGTCCTCCAAATGTCCTGCAACAGTATTTTGATGCAAACTAGGAAATGCGACAAGAATCCCAGGGGGTCAAAAACGGACATGAGGATTTTTAAGACCTCACGTTTAGTAGGCACTGATCCTTTGCTAAGGACATCTCGTTTGAGGCGGTTGAAATTGAGGACGTAAGTAAAAGTGTCGGATGAGGTACACCAATAAAGTCCCAGGATCTTCTCCGCAACGGGTGTGCCATTCGCGCCAAATGCCTTCGTGGATCCCCCGCTGTCTTCTTTTAGGGCCTCTAGAACCTTTGGTGAATTGGAAATCCAGTAACGGATGTAGAATCCAGCATACTGATGAATGAACTTCACATCGTTAGCCAGTTGTATAGCTTCAGCTTCAGTATTGACGCTGTCAATGAAGTCATCAACGTAATGATGTTCCAGGACGGCTTCCACTGCCCTCGACATACTGCTAACGAAGAGCATCACGTTCATTTCCAAAACGCTTGGTTTATGTCCATCCTCAGCGTCGCTCCATAAAAATCTTTGGACATGTCTGTCCTCCTCTCGGACTCGTACTTGGTGGAACATTTCAGCAACGTGCCCACACACGCCAAACTTACCGAACCGAAAATCATATAGGACTGTCACTAAGGGCGCCAACTGGTCGGGCCCCTTAAGAAGATAGTCATTGAGGGATGTTCCATTGCACTTTGCTGCTGCATCCCAGACTAGTCTGACCTTTGACGGTTTATTAGGATTTCTCACAATAAATATGGGCAAGTACCAAACCCGTTTGTGTGCGATGTTTGCCTCATCCTGAGATAATTTTTTAGCATAGCCCTTTGTTAACAGGTTTGCTATCTCTATTTGTCTAAAAAAAAAATGCGAAGCTCCTTGTCCTTGTCAATATCTTTTTGTAACCGTTGATGCCGCCGAAGAGCCATAGGTAGACTGTTTGGTAAGGAAATGTCATCAAATTTCCATAAAAGCCCTACCTCGAAGTGATCGTCTATGCGAACACAGGTATCTTCCAAAATTTTCAATGCTCGTTTCTCCTCTGCGGAAATAATCTGTTGAGTAGGAATGCGTATTTCGACATTCTCAATTGAGAAAAAGCCCTTCACAAGTTGGTGAAGCTCCATGTCTGCATTGCACTCACACATGTGGAGGTGAAACGAGCTCCTATCACTTCCGTTTCTACTGCATGCATCGGGTCCATGCACTGTCCAACCGAGCCTCGTTTTGGTGGCAATTGGCTGGGACCACCTTCCCTCTGCAACCTTTAGAGAAAGGTCTAACTTCCAATTGTCCATACCAATCAAAATTCTTGGACGTGCTTGTTGGTACGACGGAATAGGAAGACCGGTTAGGTTAGGTTAGGTTGACGTGGCTGTCAGCTAAGGCCAACACACTTAGACCAATATTAGGTCCATTGTGGTACCACACAGATCTGGGGATTCCCTCACTGCTCGTTGAACCAATAGGAGCTTCTTATGAAGCGCGAAAGACTTCTAACGCCAGTGTTGGCTAAGTCGTTTGTATCATTAAACAAGAAGTCCCCTAGATGGAGATTTCTTTTGTGGGAGATCTCAGGACATGTGCAGAGAAGGTGAAGTATAGTCTCCTCCTCCTCCTCGTCCATGCAGCTTCTGCAGAAGTCGTTTGAGTGCACGCCAAGTCTGGATGCGTGCCTGCCTATTAAGCAGTGTCCTGTGATAACACCTATAGTCGAGCTAATATGCAGTCGGTTTAATGAGATTAGACACTTAGAGCGTCGCAGATCCAGCTTTGGCCAGATCCGCTTAGTCGCTAGACAAGTATTGCTACATGTCCACCTAAGGTTTGTTCTCTCGATTGCTGATAGCTTGAACAAGAGTTTGCATGTAGCGATTGGTATTCCTAAAGAACCTTTATCAGGTAAAAGAGGTAAAGTGGTTCCTTTTTTGGCGAGTTCCAGTTACCTGGAATGTCTCTATGTCCCGGCACCCAACAGAGGTGAATGTTGAACTGCTCTGCCATTTCCGAAAGAGATGAGCGGCAATCTTGGGCTACGATGGAATTTGAAAAGACTGAGTCCAGGGACTTAATCGCTGCCTGACTATCCGAGAAGATACGGATATCCTTTGAGGATATCACATTCCTCTTTAGCCACGACAGGGCTTCTTTTATCGCTAAAATTTCCGCCTGGAACACGCTACAATAATCTGGAAGACGGGAAGAGAGGCTAAGATTTTGCTTTTCTGGAAAAACGCCCCCACCTACCCCATCGCTGGTTTTAGATCCGTCGGTGTAGAAGTGGATCGATTTATCTTCCGCAAATGCATCATCATCCCAGAATGATCTGGAAGGAATGGTGATTTGGAAGTTTTTTCCGAACTGCAGGCGGGGTATGGTGTAGTCAATGTTTCTGGGTAGAGACTTAAAGGAGTCCAAAATGATGGAGTGGCCGATCTTCTTGTTGGTCCACTGTGAGGTAGCTTTTAAGCGGACAGCGGAACAAGCCGCTGTTTGCATGCTGAAGATGTCGATGGGTATCAGGTGTAACAGAATGTCCAGTGCAGCGGAGGGGGTTGTACGGAGTGCTCCGCTAATGCAAAGACACGCTGAACGCTGGACTTTACCCAGTTTGTCGCGGTTTATAGCTATATCCAGGGCAGTCCACCAGACGACCACCCCGTAAGTAAGAATTGGTCTAACCACCGCTGTATATAGCCAATGCGTAATGCGGGGTTGTATATCCCACTTGTTGCCAATGGCTTTTTTGCAAGAGAAAAGTGCTACTGTAGCTTTCTTGACTCTTTCTTGTATATTGGGTTTCCAGCTTAACTTCCTATCGAAGATTAGACCCAAAAATTTTGCTTCATCAGAGAAAGTTAAGCTTGTACCGCTAATAGAGGGAGGGTCAATATGTGGGATTTTATATTTCCTGGAAAAGAGGACCAACTCGGTTTTGTGGGGGTTAACGCCCAGTTCACACCGATTAGCCCATCTCGTCAGCTTGTTGAGAGCGTTTTGCAGGAGTTCCTTTATGGTATTGAGGTGTTTTCCTGAGACGGCTATAGCAACATCATCCGCATAGGCAATCACCCTGAAGCCCTCCCCTTCCAGGTTTATCAGTAGTTTATTCACCACCAAATTCCAGAGAAGGGGAGAAAGAACACCGCCTTGTGGCGTGCCTCTACTGACAGACCTCCTAGCAGATGTAACGCCCAGTTTTGAATTAATAATCCGACTTTCAAGCGAGCTATCCACATTCAGTTCTGTCAGTGCATTTGCGATGGCAGATGTGTTAACGTTGTTAAAGGCGCCTTCTATGTCAAGGAAAGCCACCATGGTATACTCTTTGTGATGAAGAGAGTATTCGATAGTGCGTACTAAGGAGTGAAGAGCGGTTTCCACCGACTTTCCCTTACAGTATGCATGCTGAGCCGCAGACAACAATTGCGGATTTATGTTCGTGCGAAGATGAATATCAATCAATCGCTCCAGCGTTTTGAGGAGGAATGAAGATAGACTAATGGGTCTGAGGTCCTTTTGGACTGACGTGGGAATATTTGCCAGCCTTGGGTATGAAAACCACTTTCACTTCTCTCCAATCCCGGGGAATATGAACCAGGTCTAGACAGCTTTTCAGGATCATCTCCAGCACAGGCAGGACGATATCCGCTGACATTTGTAGTTCGGCAGGTATTATGCCGTCTGGTCCTGCAGACTTGAAGGGTTTGAAGCTATGTAGCGCTCAAGTCAGCTTTTCCCTAGTAATCAGACCGTGAGAGTAAGTTACCTGTGCATATGACCTGCTAGGGCGTAAATTGCCGGTAATATTGGAGCTGCCTGGGAAATGAGTGTCAAGTAGCAGATTGAGCGATTCCTCGCTAGTTGGATTAGAAGAGAGGATTTTTCTTAGCCTTGATGCCTCAGATGATTCTTCTCTTTTGCCACAGAAGAGTCTCCAGGACGATCTTTAGGCTTTCCTTAGTTCTTTTTTGTATAGTGTGAGGGATTCCTTATAGGAGTCCCAATCGGTTATTGCTTTTGAGCTTTTAGCAATATTGAAGAGTCTTCTGCACTCCTTTCTGAGTGGTCCCAGCTCAGGGGTACACTAGTGAGGCTTCTTTTTACCCCTGGGTTGTACGAGTGGGCAGGATGCCGCCATTGCTTCGTTAAGGGCCAGGGTGAGTTCATCGACTTTATTGTCGAGCTCATTGGAGTCTTAAGAGTACAAAGTTAATACGATTATGTAGAGTGTCTCTGTATAAGGGCCAATTGGTTTTCCGAGGATTTCGGAAGGTGGGTTGACATGGAGACTCAACGTTAAGGTTGAAAAGAAGATAACGGTGTTCGGAAAAAGAGTGATCAGCCGAAACGTTCCAACCCGTAATCATGTCGTTGATGGTATTAGAGACAAGAGTGATGTCAAGGACTTCTTGTCGATTTTTGGTAATGAAGGTGGGTTCGTTACCTGAGTTACAAACAATGACGTTAGTACGTGAGAGATATTCAAAAAGTGACTCACCTCTGTTATTGATGTCTGTGCTGCCCCATACGGTGTGATGAGCGTTAGCATCGCACCCCATTATGAGATCAGCTTTCTGCCTCCTTGCTTCTTCGATCAACCTTTCTAGGTTATAACCAGGGAGAGGCCCCACTTGATCGTGGGCGAGATACGCTGATACTAGCCAGAATGATCTACCAGCGGTCTCTAGTCTTGCCACAGTTGTATCTCGATCGCTGAAATTAGGGAGTAAATAAGCATTAATATTACTTTTCACTAGTATGCACGATCTAGGTTTACCCTTATCGGTCACATACAGTGAGTAGTATCCAGGAGTCCTGAGTCCTCGAACCAGGTTGTTGACAATCCAAGGTTCTTGTATCAGGACGATGTCTTCTGCGCCTTTGGTAAGACGAAGAATAAGTGCGGCCGAAGCCTTAATGGAGTGTTGGTGGATAATCTGAACTAACTGCAGCATTTTCGCTACAATCAGTCAGAGATGCCTCCACCACGGTGTTATTCAGGCCTTCCAATTCCGAGGACGTCCTTGTCCATATCTGACAAGGCGTCGGTTATGGATGGTGATTCGTTGGTTGGCGAGGGTTCATCGTCCTCTAAAGAGGGGAAGGAGATTGAAGCCCTAGGATCTGAGACAACGATCGTAGAGTCAGAGGGAGGAGGAGGAGGAGGGGTTAGTTTACCCGCATCCATTTCGTCCTTTTTATAGACCCGCATTTTGATATCGTCCCATGCGATTCTGATCATGTAGTCGTTCTTGGCGAGAGGAGCAAGGGTTTCTTGTTGATTACAACCACGACACATCTGTAATCGCCCTTCAGCTCTTCCAGTTTGGCAACCTTTCGTTGTGGGTCGGAAGTGAAGGGTTGCTCAATTTCAGAACTTCCAGGATGCCCTCAGGGGTGGAAGGATCCGCAGTGATCCAGATACGAGATCTTGGTCGGCAGGGGATGTCTTCCCTCGCAACAACCTCGAACTTTGCACCGGGCCACACCTCTCCAAGCCTACTTATTGCAAGCTTGTAGAGATCGGCCGATCTTTGTCACACGCGACCAATTTGATGTGGCCTTGATGCCACCCGCCTTCATGCGTAAGCGGAGGAGGTCCGGGATGGTTTCTTATGAAGGAAGGGAAGGAGCGCGAAAGCGCTCTCTTAACCATATCCCACTTCTCAAGGGTTATAGACCCGTCAATGTCATTGCGGTCGATGACTGCGACCACAATTTTGTCTTTCAAGATGTCGCTGAAAGATCTGTGAGGTGTAATAGTGGGAGAGATGCCGGTGTTATGCACTCTCTGCCTCTTGGGAACCGAACTGGTTCCTTCCACTGACCTCTGGCGTTTGATCGACGGGTCGCAGGCCTTAAGGATCTGCTGAGCCCAGTCCAGTTTGGCGATGTGTGCTGGCGTCCTATCCTTCTCCGCGATGGTGCCACACATACGCTGGATTCGGATGGCGTTGCGTCGGTGTTTGTAAGACGCCGTGGACGGATTACGGTGACGCTTTGTGTTGGTGGAGGGACCATGATGCACAGTCCCACCACCATCAGTTTTCTTGGGGGCAATGCTTTTGCCGACCGTGGAGGGACCATGATGCACAGTCCCACCACCATCAGGTTTTTTGGGGGCAACGCTATTGCCGACCGTGGAAGGACCATGAGTTGCCACAGTCCGTCCTACAGACAGCGTATTAGCATTGACCGAAGACGTTATTGACTTGGTGGGGCCGGCAGAGGGGGGACCATGATTCACAGTCCTCTCTCTGTCGGAAAAGGATTTTTTGAGCTCGCATCCACTAGTGGAGGGACCATGTATGTACACAGTTCCACTATCTGGTGCCATAAGAGCTATGCCTGTGGCAATGGTGCAGTAGTAGTGTATTCGCTTAGGGAATGGAAGGTCGTGCGTTCGAATCCTGGCCAAGTGCATTACTTTATACCGAATACATGAAATCGTAATCTCCCTAAGTAACTTAGACACCACCCGTGGAGAAAAACCCTACAACTGCACCCAAACACTTCTTTCCTATCTCTCTACTCTTTCTAATACCAAGTAGCTTACACTGTGTTCTTAGCATTATAAGGGTACTGCAACAACAGAAAAAAATCCCTTTAGCGTAAGCAAATTATAAAAAAAAAAAAAAAAAAGACAGCTTGGTCGCCGTACTACTGTCCGGTTTGAAAGGGGAACCGGCTATAAAATTTGTTGTTTTTGTTTTTGTTTTTTTGAATACATATTAAGATCCCACGAGTCGCGGAAAAAAAAGGTCCATCTACACAGAGATCCGCATTGTGCAGATAAGGCTGGTTAATCCGGAGGTCGCCAGGTATCCGGATACTCCGTGCACGACTGAGCTATTTGATAGACTGGGCCCTCAGCCAGGTTGACTCTCGGCACGGGTCGTATGACACCTTACGTCCAGCCTAGGGGATAAGGAGGGGGAGAGGGAAAAGAAAGGACTGTCCTGTAGAGGCCGCAAAGCAGTACAGGTTCTGAACTTACGCCTTAAGAAAGAGAGGGGGAGAGAGGGGACGTAGAGTCCTGGTCAGTACTTGGTAAACGCTCGTCAACAGCCTGTCTGTCATGGGTGGCCCTTAGACAGCATAGCCCGTTGAACCTACGCCGCAAGCCTTCGCACTGGCACCATCGAATGCAATGATGGTACGCACGTCAAGATGACTGACCCACGCGAAGGAGGAAGACCGGCCAAATGCGGATAATGCTTAGCCATCGTTGGTCCGAAACACGACTGCGTTGGTAGGTCCAGGCTACGGACTGTACGCACGTTTTTTAGTTGGTATTTGCGGCTACCGCCGCTCCTGCCCCCAATTCCTAGAGAAACAATTTGGGAAGTACGTTCAACGCGTATTGTGTCGGAGGTCCACCTCAGACACAGTTCTTGAGGTCGTCCCGATAACCCCAATAAGTCAGCGAGTTCCTATCGAGAAGGGTAAGTGAAGATCCTCCATCCAAAAAGGCAAAGGTTTCGACTGTTCTTCCGTTAGCATACAAAGTCACCGGCAGAACTCGAAAAAGAACCTTGGCGAACTCGTGTGTTTGGTGAGTTAGAAGAGATGTCGTCGCAGCGCTGGTTGTAGGAGTTTGTTCTGCGTAGTTGTGTACAAAAACGTGATGCTTTGCATTGCACCCACCAATACCACATACTTTTGCCACTCTGCAGCGCTAATATGCATGCCTCCCAAGACATGAACGACAGAGCTTATGTTGGCAAACCATATACCACCTTTCGGTCAGTCCAGCGTTTCTGAAGGTTTAACAACTGGAAGTCGGATGGCACGCTTGGCATATGTCACACTCCTTGTCGTTGGTGACTGATAGGGGCCCAATGTCAGGTTTGTTCGTCGCTGTATGCGAATACAAATGAGCACCTTGCTTTAATGAACGTTTTCCGCCTGACACGGGTGTCGCGGACAGCGTTGTCACGGAGCATGCAGCTTCAGCGATGTCATACAGTCACTCGCTAAAATCTAACAGCGAAGCCGGTTGCAAGCTTCTCGAAAAAATCGCCCAATTCAGTAGCAGATGCGGCGACAGCTTGTCCACGAATTCTTTTAACGGCGTTGGATTATTGAGGTGCGCTGTGGAGTTAGTTGCTTCCATTGTTGCACACACGTTGTTGATAGCCAGGGCATAATCAATTAGCGATTCTAACCTTTCGGATTTTGGAGGTGTAATGTTTTTTGCCCTTTCAATCAATGTGTGTATAATTTGGTCTGGCCTACCGAAAAGCATTCGCAGCGTCCTTATGAGGTCTGGTACCATGGCCGGTAGCATAAGTCGATGCTTTACGGCCTCCAATGCCCTTCCATGGAGACATTTTTGTAAACGAATCAAGTTTTCCCCAGTCGAAAACGCTGCCAGCTCGGTACTCTGATGAATACTGGCCACTCTTCGGGGTTACCACTAAACCTAGGTAAATCCTTCGGAATAGGTGAAATTGAATAGGTGAAATTGGCATACTACTCTGAATGGGAGATTGTGTTGCATTTCTGGTGAACATAACCTCGTTCCGTCATGCTGAATTGCTACATCCGGCCTGAAGTTGTTGTTGGCTTAGCTTATCACTAGTGCTCTCCGACTGATATCGCTCCTCGCAGTTCCTGGCGTCAGCCTCCTCGTCATCCGAATCCTGAGCAAGGATATTATACTTTTTCTGCAGGTAGAGTTGGTTGGTTTGTTCTCGCAATAGTTTTTCTTCCTCCAGTCGCTGTAAAAGCAATTGCTTCTTCTTTGCTGCAGACGTCGAGGATGTTGATGACATTGCATCTTCGTCGATAGGATTTCCTACTGCTGTTTGGGCAGTCATTGAAATTCCATCTCGCGGCTGACTCGGACCTGGTGGTGAGCATCGTCTGCACTTCCATGACCGATTGGCAACTGAAGCGTCAACACCAACGCATGTGAAATGATGCCAAAGATCGCAGCCATCGCACTGGACCATCTCATCTGTATCTGAATCGTTGCAATCCCGACAATTATGCATGTCCGCAAGTGTTGGCTGTGGCGGTGACATTCTCGTATCGCTCTTGGAATATTACGTCAATTTGTTTTTATTTTTAAAGAATTGTTACCACGCTTGTAACCTATATTGTCCAAAAGATGAGAAATGAAAAGAAACTCTTTTTATTAGCAAACAGCTTTAAAAATAAAAGTTTGTTCGTAGCTTGTCACGCCAATCGGCCTTTTTTCCAAATCCGCATCCCAAAAAAGCAAAAAAAAACTCCTTCCGTTGAACATGAGGTTCTCGTTTGACATCTTATACAAAGTCAGCGGTCGTTAGTAGTCTGCTCACAAGTAGATGTCACTAAGTAAGCTTAGTGCTTAACAGGGTGGCGGGAACAGCCCCATTACAAGAACTTCCACTGGGAAGTTAATTATGCGAAGAAAATTTAAAAAAAATTGGCAAAAATAAGCATCCGTTCTTTTCCTTGCTGTCAAACACAAAGGATTTTATGATGTTCAAAAATCTTCCAGAAAATACGTTTAGATTTGCATCCTTGCTTTAATAATTATCCAAATCGCACTCTTTTAAAGTACAAACACTGCGAACACATCCTAAAAAATGAAAAGTGAATATAGAATACGATGTAGTTGTTTTATTGTAAAATTATGCTGAGCTAGCTATACACTTATCACCAAAACATGGCTAATAGGTATGTTAATGTTTGAGATTTAAAATGTTTGTATAGCCGTGTTTCTTTGCACGCGGATATAGGCATGGCATTAAAATACGACCATCGCGGCTTAAGAATTCATCAACAAAAACTTGGCAGCACACATGCACCTATGACGTTTGTTAGTGACACAGCTGGAAGTTGAGTTAAGAAATTTGTATTGAAAAACGTGAAATTCAAAAATATTAATTTCCGACAGTTGAAGTTAATGCCAAACATATTCTAAAATTATAAAAAACAGTTTCACATTGACAGATTTACTAAATTTTGAAAAAAAATAATAATAAAAAATTCCGAACAAAATATTCGGCGGGATGTACCAGCTGTAAGTTGTAGTTAAGAAATTTGTATTGAAAATCCTGAAATTGAAAAATATTTACTTCCGCCAATTGAAATTGATGCCAAGCAAATTCTAAAATTATGAAAATCAATTTCACATTAACAGATTTGCTAAATTCAATTACCTTTATAATGAAGTTTGAAAAAAAAATATCACGAACAAGATATTCGGCGGGATGTATTAGTGGTCGGAGGGATGTCAAACTTTCACATCACATTTCCTGAAAAATTCATCACATCGGTTCATCAGAAACGAAGAAATGGGTTTTGGAAGCACTGTTTATCCCCGCTAACTGACTTAGCGGCGATAGCTATCCCCGCTAAAGTTAGCGTATATAGGATAAGTTGTTGTTGTATTTTACATGCAAATTTCAAATTATCCCTGTATCCGCGTGCAAAGAAATACGGCTTATATTTGAGTGCGCGCAGCAATTTTTTTGAAGGCAAAGTCCGCTTAATTTTAAGTGTTTAAAAAAAAATTGCTAAAAACTATAGAAATAAATCAATATGTGCGGTATTTTTGCAATTTTCTCGAAATACCAGAGACGCATCGATCCAAAGAAATATAATAAGCGGGCAGAGAGTTTGCGTCTTATTGCAATTAGGCAAAGTGGAAAACAACGACACAGAGGCCCAGATTATACGGGTGTAAAAATAATCGAAGAGGATGGCGTTGCAATGGTACACGAACGTTTGTGTATTGTGGGAGTCAATACTGGACATCAGCCTTTTCAATCCGAGGATGGAACAGTGTTTCTGGTGGCCAATGGAGAGATCTACAATTACTTGCAAAAGGCAACTGAAATTGCTAAAAAGAGGATCGACTACACGCCCAAAAGCGATTGCAATGTCATTCTTGAATTGTACGAGGAATACGGAGAAAAATTATTTGAACACATTACGGGAATGTATGCTATTGCACTGTATGATAGTAAAACGAAAACGCTATTATTGGCACGCGACCCAATCGGCATTATTCCAATGTATTATGGAGAAGATGAAGATGGAAACATTTGGGTGGCAAGTGAAATGAAATGTTTAGTCGACGTGTGTCCGAAGGTGGAGAACTTTCTACCTGGATATATGCGTGTAGGAAAGGCAGGTGCCCTACAACAGAAACGCTTTTTCCACCAGCCATGGCAAAGTGGAATTCCTACTGCACCCACTGATCTATCTGTTCTACAACAAACTTTAGTATCGGCTGTTCGGACACATTTGCAATGTGATGTTAACTTCGGAGCGCTCCTGTCAGGAGGAGTGGATTCAAGTCTTATTGCATCGATATCCACAAAGATCATGCGTGAAGGAAACCCCAACTTTAAGTTGAAAACATTCTCAGTTGGACTCGAAGGGGCACCTGATTTTAAATATAGTAAGATGGTTTCAGACTACATAGGCAGTGATCATACAGAAGTAATGTTTAAGGTGGAAGATGGGCTGGATTGTATTCGGGATATTATATACCACTTGGAGACGTACGATGTGGCAACAGTTCGATGTAGCATACCCATGATTTTATTGGTGCGGTACATTAAAAGTACTGGCATCAAGATGATACTTTCGGGAGAAGGGGCCGATGAGATGTTTGGTGGGTATCTGTATTTTTTTAACGCCCCCGATACGTCGCAGTTCCATCGTGAGCTTGCAACCCGATTGGAAAAGTTGTACCTTTCTGATTGTCTACGAGCTAATAAGGTTGCCATGGCGAAGGGCATTGAACTTAGAGTTCCATATATTGATACTGATTTTGTCAATTATGTAATGTCCATACGGCCAGGAGATAAAATTCCTGGTAATTTGAACGCTTTTGAAGGTGTGCAGATGCATCGCATTGAGAAGCACATTTTACGAAGTGCTTTTGCCAACGACTTTCTACCTGACGAAGTCTTGTGGCGTCAAAAGGAGCAATTATCAGATGGAGTGGGCTATGACTTTATTACCACACTTCGTTCTTATGCAGCTTCGCATATTAGTGACGAGGAATTTGCAACTTCAGCGGAACGGTTTGCCGTCAATCCACCAACCACAAAGGAGGCATTTTACTACAGAGACATATTTGAAGAGCTTTTCCCTGGTGAGCAAGCTGCAAAGACTGTGCAACGCTGGGTTCCCAGAAAAGATTGGGGATGTCCAGAAGACCCATCTGGTAGGGCCCAGGCTATGCATATCAATAAGACAGAATTTAAGTAACCGACGGCAATTAATGGATACAAGTAATCTTATTGTTTTTTTCGTTTATATCATTTGTGTAAGGTGTCGTATTTTCTTATGCAATAAAGGCTAAAAACTTTTATATCCAAATCACAATAGAACAACCACTTATACAAAATAATAAACAAAAGTATAATGCAACATTGAATTTTCAATTATTAAACAATAAACGATGATAGTATTTACCTTACAGGTGGACCATTAGGATGCAGTAAAGTGAGAGGGTTCTGATAACTTTATTCCAGGGCTTTCACACAATTTATGTCTTTCATTCAAAATTTAAAATGATTCCTCAAATTTGAACTCCCTTTACTTGCGCCATGTATAAACTGTAGAATGTATAAACATATTAAGCAGTTAGTGTGTTGGCCTAGGTCAATATTATTAAATGATAGAGACAACAAATCTTTACCTCCTTTGCCCCGCGACACCTATTTGTTTACGTTTTTTATGTTATAATCAACTTCCAGTGCACCCCTGTGAATACATGTGAATCATTTGTTAAAAAATGTTATTGACACAATTGCTTATAATTAACACCAAGTTCACTATTTCCCCCAATTAGGTGAATTAGTTGAATTAGATAGATACATATGTATTCTATTTATTTCGTATATTTTTTTTATAATTGATGTTGTTATCTCACATTTTACATTATACAGGGATTGGAAAATTTTATCTTGTCACTGAAATATTATTTACAAAGTTACAAATTACTTTAACAAAACAAAAGAAGGTAGCAAGAAGGAAAACACGATTTAAACCTATTAAATAAAATAAATAAATAATAATATCTAATAATCACAATAATAATAATAAATAAATAAATAAATTAGTAAATAATAAATAAATTAGTAAATAAACTAGAGGTTAAATAATATGTGCATAATATATATGTATGTATGTATATATTTTCACATATATAAATATATATGACTAGAATAGATTATGAAAGAGACAATGTTTGTTAGTATGTAATAAATAATATATATGACTAGAATGGGTTATGTAAGATACAAAATTTTTGTAAGTAATAACATATATGCTAACATATTAAAAAGTAAATAAATATACAACAAAGCAATAAACACTGTTAATATATAAGTAGATAAATTGATACTAAGAATAAATAAATAAATAAAAGGATACAAAATAATAAAAAAACATAGGGGCGGGCTACAGTCCGCTTGGGCGAACTGTTGGATACCCTATTCTCATTCCTATCCATCATAAGTGGGCGTGACAAAAGTCTAAGTATGGTCGAATTGTTAAGAACGCTGTACATATTCTGTTATATAACATTTAAAAGATTTTATCAAACAAAAACGAAGCTTTTGTAAAAAAACGTTCCCTAGCTCAAACTTTGGTTTTTCAATAAAATTATTTTATTTAATTGTGGGCGTGCCAGTAAGCGGATTTTAAAAAAATTAACACATGAGCATAGGACCCCTAGAGAATATATATTATAAATTTCAGCTCCCTACCTCAAACTTAGGATTTTCAAAAAAAAGTTTTTTTAAATTGTGTGCGTGTCAGTTGGCGGATTTTGAAAATATTTACACATGAGCTTAAAGGGCCCCTAGAGAGTATATATTATAAATTTCAGCTCCCTAGCTCAAACTTTGCATTTTCAAAAAAAAGTTTTTTTAAATTGTGTGCGTGTCAGTTGGCGGATTTTGAAAATATTTACACATGAGCTTAAACGGCCCCCTAGAGAGTATATATTATAAATTTCAGCTCCCTAGCTCAAATTTCGGTTTTTCAATAAAATTGTTTTATTTTTTTGTGGGCGTGTCAGTGGGCGGATTTTGAAAATTTTATATCCCGAGCAGTTTTAGGAGTCATAGATCATATATAAAAAATGTCAGCTTTCCAGCTCAAAATTCGATTTTTTCCAAAATTTTGTTTTTTGAGTTTGTGGGCGTGTCTGTGGGCGGATTTCAAAAATTCGTAAACTTGATTATTTCGGGACCCTAGAGAGTATATGGTTAAAATTTCAGCTCTCTAGGCCCAGTTTAAAGGACTAATTTTTGCCGACGGACGGACGGACGGACAGACGGACATGGCTAGATCGACATTACTAACGATGCTGATCATAAATATAGTAACTTTTACGGGTCTACGGGCAATATTAAGGCATGTTACAAACTATGCGTCAATATTAATATACCCTTAGAATAGGATATAAAAAGAATAAAAAAGGATAAATATGAGGTTAAATAAGTAAGAAAAAAAATTAATACATAATTATATAAATAAATAAATAATTAAATGAAAATAACAAAAAAAAATCATGGAGCTAAGCTCCAAGGGCATAATTCATTAATAAGTGGGTTGTCAGCAAGACTACACCGAACATCAAACTAGAATTTAAGTTTTCATATTTTTATACCCTATTCTAGGGGTATATTAATTTTGACGCATAGTTTGTAACATACCTTAATATTGCCCGTAGACCCCTAAAAGTTACTATATTTATGATCAGCATCGATAGTAATGTCGATCTAGCCATGTCCGTCCGTCCGTCCGTCCGTCCGTCCGTCCGTCCGTCCGTCCGTCGGCAAAAATTAGGCCTTTAAACTGGACCTAGAGAGCTGAAATTTTAACCATATACTCTCTAGGGTCCCGAATTAATCAAGTTTAAGAATTTTTGAAATCCGCCCACAGGCCCACAAACTCAAAAAAACAAAATTTTGGAAAAAATCGAATTTTGAGCTAGAGAGCTGAAATTTTTTATATATGATCTATGGCCCATAAAACTGATTGGGACATAAAATTTTCAAAATCCGCCCACTGACACGCCCACAATTAAATAAAACAAATTTTGGGAAAAATTGAATTTTGAGCTAGAAAGCTGAAATTTTTTATATATGATCTTTGGCCCATAAAACTGCTTGGGACATAAAATTTTCAAAATCCGCCCACTGACACGCCCACAATTAAATAAAATATTTTTTTTGAAAAACCAAAATTTGAGCTAGGGAGCTGAAATTTTTAGTATATACTCTCTAGGGGCCCTTTATGCTCATGTGTAAATATTTTCAAAATCCGCCTACTGACACGCCCACAATTTTTTTTTTTTTATTTTTGAAAGTCCAAAGTTTGAGCTAGGGAGCTGAAATTTATAGTATATACTCTCTAGGTGCCCTTTATGCTCATACTTAAATTTTTTTTAAATCCGCCTACTGACACGCCCACAATTAAATAAAACAATTTTATTGAAAAACCAAAGTTTGAGCTAGGGAGCGTTTTTATTTACAAAAGCTTAGTTTTTTCGATAAAATCCTTTAAATTTTTGTCACGCCCACTTATGAGATATAGGAATAAGAATAGGGTATCCAACAGTTCGCCCAAGCGGACTGTAGCCCGCCCCTATGTTTTGATGAATCAATTCAACATTCGTTCTATGGTGTAGGTCTAAAGTAAAAAAAATGCTCGGGCAAATAAAGCATTAGTTTTGAAATGTTATTCTTGCATATTTGAAGTTTTTTTTAAGGTGGCACTGTGTGCAATTTCCCCAAACTTGGCAGCCATATAGTAGAATTGCCTGGAAAATAACTTTACAAATTATGACCTTGTTATCTGTTAAAAGCATTGATTTTCTGTATATATACGAGGGCGGGTCAATAAGTCCGTGACTTTTGGAATAAAACAGATTTTTTGATAAAAAAATAATTTTATTTTTCAACGTAGTCTCCCTTGAGCTCTATAAACTTTGTCCAACTTTTTTATCCCTTCCAAAAAAAATGATTTGTCGAGGTCCTCAAAATAGGCCTTTATTTGCGAGATGACTTCATCATTGGAGTCAAATGTTTTTCCACCAAGCCATTTCTTCAGGTTTGGGAACAAGAAGTAGTCGCTCGGAGCCAAATCTGGAGAATAGAGTGGATGAGGGAGCAATTCATAGCCCAATTCATGGTTTTTTTGCCATGGCAACTGCACATGTGTGCACCCTTGCATTGTCTTGGTGGAAAAGAACTTTTTTCTTGGCCAAATTAGGTCGGTTTTTTTTCAAATCGTCATTGAATCGGTCCAATAAGTTGGCATAATATTCCCCATTGATTGTTCTTCCCTTTTGAAGGTAGTCAATGTGGATTATCCCGCGTGCATCCCAAAAAACAGTCGCCATAACTTTATTGGCTGACAAACCCACCTTGGCCTTCTTTGGCGCCGATTCACCCTTAGAAACCCACTGTTTTGACTGTTGTTTGGTCTCTGGTGTGTTGTGATGGATCCATGTTTCGTCCACGGTTACAAAACGGCGCAAAACCTCCTCCATATTGCGATTAAACAACGCCAAACCTTCCTGTGAAGTTGTTACACGATTGCGTTTGTGGTCGACTGTGAGCAAACGCGGCACCCATCTTGCGGAAAGCTTTCTCATGCCCAAGTGATCATTCAAAATTGAAACCACTGAGCCATGCGAGATCCCTACGGCTTCCACAATCTCTCGCACTTTCAATCTTCGGTCGGCCAACACCATATCGTGAATTTTTTCGATTGTTTCGGGTGTAGAGACCTCAACTGGGCGTCCAGGACGTTCGGCATCTTCAGTGCTTGTACGGCCACAACGAAATTCAGTAAACCACTTTTTTTACCATTGAATTCGATGGGGCAGAGTCCCCATAGTATTTTTCAAGCTTAGCCTTGGTCTCGGTAATGGTTTTTTTTCGCAAGAAATAATGCTTAATAAGCACACGAAATTCACTTTTTTCCATTTTCTCCTCAAATTAGTGAGTAGTCTGATAAAAATAGCTGTCAAACACAAACTAACTGACGCAGCAAGTTTAAATTTTGACAGGAGTCAACTGACAGATGCCTGTTGACAGGAGCAGTGTTGCCGTTTCAGTAAAGAGGTCAGAAATTCAAAAAGTCACGGACTTATTGACCCGCCCTCGTATAACATGTTAATGGCGAGTCCTATTTTCTTGACTATTTTGTTAATATGGTCATTAAATATTAATTTTGAATCCAGGTGTATCCCTAGGTACCTAACACAGGAGCCCCAAGCAATACTTACTCCATTTATTTGTAATTGGGTGGTTAGAAGCAAGCAATGCTTTCTTTTTCTTGTAAAACAGATAGCTTGCATTTTATCTTTAATTAGTTTTATTTTCCACTTTGAGTAATATTTCTGCAAAATTTCCATAGCGTTTTTTAGATTGCTCTCAACATTGAGACCGAATTCGTGGGATGAATATATTGCAATATCATCAGTAAAAAAGGCTGCACCACAATTGGGTAATTTGGGGAAATCATATGTATTAATATTATACAAAATGGGACCGAGAACAGAGCCTTGGGGGATACCTGAATTAAATGTTATCAAGTTTGAGACACCACTATAGACATGAACTTTAAAACGACGACTATACAAACAAAACTGTGAACTATTTTTCAAATATAGGACGGGAAGTGGAATTGTATCATCCTGAAAACGAGACCGTTGTGCCAAACAGTATCGAATGCCTTTTCGATGTCTAACAGAACCATTCCAGTAGATTTGTTTTGACGTGGTTACAAATTCTCAGTACTTGTTGCGAAGTATTGTGATACTGTGTGAAGCCAAATTGCTCGTTCGGATATATATTGTTATCACAGATATGTTTGATGATTTGTTCCTTAGGAACTTTTTCAAATATTTTGCTGAGGCTACTTTGAAAACGTATCGGCCTGTAACTTCCGCCGTTTTCGGGTGCTTTGCCAGCCTTTATAACATTGATAATTTTTGCCGTTTTCCAGGCGTCAATTCCATATTAAGGCAAATGCTTGATGTATATATTTGGAATACAATCGATACCGTCAGATTTCTTTATTTTTAAGCTATTGGCTATATATTGAATATCTTCTTCAGAAACAAATCTTGTTGCAACTGCTAGGCTGGCGTTATTTGCGTAATATTATTGAACTCTGGATTCTGTTTCTGAATCACCTAAATTTTTCGAAACGCTGTGGTTAGTTGCAAAATTTAAAGCTAGTGAATTTGCCTTGTCTACATCCGAGAAATATGTGTTTAACGAATTTTTAAGAAATGGCAACTGTCTGTTTTTATTTTTCATTACCTTGATAATGTTCCAGAAAGGTTTGGCGTTTTTTTCAAGGGTTCTCAGTTTTTTATTCCAGTTTTTATTGCGATATTGGAATATATTTTGGGAAATCAATTTATTGAGCTTGGATATTTCACGCCGATATAACTCGGAAGTTTAATATACATGTCCTTTTTTGGCTTTTTTGGAATACTTTTTTCAGCAGCATTAAATATGTTTGACGAAAATTTATTTAAAATATCGTCAACATTTGCTTTACTTGAAACGCTTTCTAGATTTATTGCTGAACTCCGCAGTATACATAGTATTAAAAGCATTCTTTAAGTCTTAAATATATTGCACTTGACATTCCCCTGCCGACCGCAGTCTAACAAAAACTGGGATATGGTCAGAACTAAGCATGTTTACAACAATTGGCTGAGTTATTGAGCTGGGAACATTGGTAACAAATAAGTCAAATACAGATAGATGACCACGAGAACCAGATGGGAAGTAAGTAGGTCTTGGAGGAAATATTAGACAAACTGGAAGCGTTAAACATAGGCTAGACAACACATTTCCCTACGATTAGGTTTCAAGCAACCCCAGTCTCTATGCCTAGAATTCAAATCCCCTCCAACCAGAAAATTGCCATTCAAAGTCAATAACCTGTGAAAGTGGTTTTTGACTGCAATTCTACTTTCGCTTGATACTCGGCCACCGGGGAAATATACACAAAAAATCTTAATTGCTTGCTGATTCCTTAAGTTTAGTTCAATGCCTATGTTTTCGACATAACGCGTTCTTACTACGGACAAAAGCGAGTGTTGTATTGATATTTTGTTTAAGATTGCAACACCATCTATCATTACGATAGCATTTATAGTTGGGTGTGGATAGTTTAAAATCATTATGTAACCAAGTTTCGGTTAACAGAGCCATATTAATGTTGCTACTATTTAAGAAATGAATAAATTCAATAGTTTTGCTGCGAATACCTCTTGTATTCCAAGTTATAATAGGTATCTTGTTATGCCTTGCAGTAAAACTATGTAAAAAAAAATAAATAATAAAAAGTAGAATCCTATCCAATTAGTTCGACGCGGGCTGGCTTGATTTGCTCGGGAATTTCGACACCAGTTTTACCGTTGTCCATTTTAGAAGATTGAACGAATAGAAAGAAATACAAACACAACGTTGTCGATTTTAGAAGATGGAACGAATAGAAAGAAAAAGCAAACACAATTACTTTGCGAAAAGAGAATTAATTTTATTGTATTGAATTCGGGTATGGGTAAAAGAAAACTCGTCACATTTTGCCACTTAGCTTCTACTTATAGCCTAATTATGCTGACGTCGGTTTTACAATTCTTAACGATTTGTATGCTTAGGTGTATGTATTTTTGCGGGTATTGCGATTCCCACAGAATCGCAATGCATACTTGGGGTTCATGTTGCGCTGTTGTATCTTGTTGCTGGACGTATGCAATAACTTTTTTTTTTTTTGTAAATTTATTCGCTGCATCCGTAACAATCTATCTATCATATTACTTAACATTAGGGTATAAGAACTTAGTAGCTAAATGAGCGATAATATTAAACTGTTCTATTCTGGTTTTACAAACAGATAATTTGTAATCATTTCCATACATAAGGAATTTAATTCTTCGGCCGTGAAGAGCAGGTGAATTAAGGAGCAACAAGTTGAAATGTAGCGAAAAAATGTTTTTATTAACTCATGCAAAATATAAAGAATGGTTTAAGGAATTTTCGGACTAACAGCGTTATTTATAAGATTCACTTAAGCCACCTCTAAGCGATTGCGTAGTTAAACATCCTCTAAGCGTTTATCCAACTTCACTAAAATTATGATTTATAAAAGACTTTCATTTGTATGTTTATTAATCCACGTTTGTGTCTCGATAAGTAAAAAACTAAGCATTCTTGTACCAATGATATGATGTGAATGGTTTAAGGAATTTTCGGACTAGCAGCCTTATTTATAAGAATCACTTAAGCCCCCTCTAAACGGTTGCGTAGTTAAATATCCTCTAAACGTTTATACAACTTCACTAAAATTATGATTTATAAACAACTTTTTTTTTTTTTTTTTTTCAATATCAATATTTTTTTTTTTTTTTTTTTTCAATATCAATATTCTTTTTTATTATTTGTAATTTTACAAAATGTTCTTAGCATATAAGTTTTAGTACTAGATAAGATATCTTAAGGCTAAATAATCAAGTTACATAAGAGCATTTATGGAATTGAAAAGAATACTGTTCAGTCAATTCTGTAGTCGTTAGACGACTAGGAGCGAATGACACTTTCAAGAAACTACATAATATATAATTTAGTTGCGGGGTATGTATGTTTTACGATGTTTTAAATTTTAACAGAAGTGAAAAATAAGAAATGAAAAGTGAAAAAGTGAAAAATGTTTGAATATAAATAACTCTAACCATTTGCTTGAGCGAAGTGGAAATGACCTACAATTTTAAGCCGAATTGAAACGGCAAATATGAGAAGCTTCTCATGACAATTCAAGTGGAAAATATATTTTGTTAGATCTTATTTGGCCCCGGCGTTATTTAAACCTGAGACCTTTAGATAAGTAGTCCAACAAACAAACCTCTCCGCCCTTTAAAAATCTTAAGAGTGTTTTGGCAAAATCGGTGAGAGAATATGAAAAACTCTGCAATTTTTGAACAAGCCTTACGCAGTCTCGAAAAGCAAATATTGGCGTTCTAGGCAACATTGCAAATTGTCTATATATCACGTTTTCCGGTGTAAGGACAGTTTAAGTATTGCGAAAAGGTACGCAGCCTCTACAATGTGTTTATAAACATGGCTTTAAATAAATATTTTGTTCATGCAGCCTTTTTGTCGAGCAAAGAAAACTATATAAAAACTGAAAGAGATCACAGATATTTCTGCTTTGATTTCAAGAAAAAAAAAATCTCGTTGTTTATAGAAGATGGATAGTGTACCTTCCATAAAACCGTGAAATTCTCTAAGGGACCTAATGAATTTCCTTACAATAAAAAAATGCCAATTAGCTTTAGCATGGACATTTATTTTTGTAAATAAGAAATTTTAATTAGTGAGTTAACTTTGATAAACATTTAAGTGAATTCGTGAATTAGAGGGTAAAGATTTTTTTTTCGATAAAGCATAAATTATAAATTGAGAAGTTAAAGTCCATTTCTACATTATGCATTCTGTAGACATAATTTTTTAGCAGAGTCTTCGTATCGCGATCGCCTTAAATACTTGCCTTAATTACACCGAGTTTTGGTTATGGGCAGCGACTGGCCAAGAGTTCTGACTGCCCTAGGCTAATTATGAGGACGTGCCCCCGCCTGGTGTGTTACAGACGGCCTAAAAAGTAATAAGTGAGTAGAGTAGTAGTGTGAACATTTTAACATGGTTCATACTACCTATAAAAGTTTTCAGATCGATCTGCAAGCGAAACTAACGTTGTTTTTTAATCTGCATGACATTCAACCTTAGGGTGGCAAGCCATTTTTTAAGCTGACCGTACATAAAGGCAAAGTACCTCACGCATTATAAGACCAAAATCATTACAAGTGACTGCAGGCTACGAAGTAGAAAATCAAATCCATGTCGTGTTTGGCCGTATGACTTGTATTGGCTTAGTTTTTATACACAACTTAGTTGCCATTACCATTGACTATGAGCGTGGTCATCTGGTGTGTGGAGCTGCTTCGACTTGAGTATTTTTTAAATATTTACACTTATGTTATTGTTAAAAAAAGAGCAGAGGCATCATACAAGTGAAACATTTTTGCAACTGATTAATGATTTATTTGAAAATTAAAGTAATTAAGCAATTATTATTAGATTATACAAAAGTCCTTTTTCGTGCTTTAGCGTTTGCAAATCTTTCAACAATTTTTTCAAATTTAATAGTTTGTAAAAAATCACTTTCTATATACATAAGCGAGAGCAAGTAATATTGTACTCTTTTAAGTGCTGAAATATACCTTCGCCGCTGGAGTTGGTAACAATCATTGTCAAAAAAATTCTTAATATTATCTCCACATTCGGGAACATGCATAAATATTACTGTTTAAATTCCGAATTTCCCATACAAAATAAAGTTAAAATTTAGGCACTCTTTTGCCAGCTCACCCACTCGCTCGACCACCCATCGATTCGAGTAACAAGTCAGTGTTTGTTTTACGCGCGCTTTTTAAAATTTCAAAATTTATTGTTAAAATCAGGGACTCTCAAGCGCATTTAGTTTTAGTGTTTTGTCTCGGTCTAGTTGAAATACAGTGCTACTCATTTGATTAGACGCAGGCATTTTTGAGAAGTTAAATCGATATTTCTCCCGTTACATGATGGATTTGAAAAAAACGACTATGGTAGGTACATGAGAGACTGTTTTGTTAACAACAAAATATGAAATTTGTGCAAAGGAGAGATTTAGCTAACGGAACTTTGAAGACAAATTGTAAATTGAGTAAAGAATATTCGGAAACAAATCGGTTCATTAGATTAGACGCAGTGAACAAATCAACGTTTTTTGTGAAGTGAGTATATGGATGTGCAAAATGGAACGAGCACAAATAATTGGCCGAAGGTTATTTTTTCCGACGAAAAAAAATTTAACCTAGATGGGCCGGATGGTTATAATCATTATTTCCATGACCTGAGGAAAGAGGAGCGATTTTTGAACCTTCACCATAGCAGAGGAGGCGTTATGGTCTGGGGTTCAATTTTGCACATCCCAGCTCATGTGATCTTTCGCGAAACACAAGCGTTGTTTCTTTCTGGCGTCATTATGTGGTGGTTTTTTCTTAAGTTTCAGGTGCTTTAAATGTTTAGCTCGGCGAATGGTGCGGTAACAGTGGATAAACTGGCCTTAACATTGAATTTGACGCTATTTTAAGGATACTTTGCGTTTCGCGAAGTGTTAAGGCATAAGAAGTCTTTCCTTTATAATTTTTTGTGTAATACGAAGGGTTTTTTGAATTATTGCTGACACAATGATCACTTCGCTTAATTTTTCGGGCTATAGCACGGCACGAAAGACCTTCAGAGCAATCAACATCTATTCGTGTTCCTTCCCCCACTGTTAAACATTTTTTCTTTCCCATTTTTATTAACACTCAATCAAGAACAATAAGTTTATAGTATGTACCGTTTAAAGCGAAAAAAAATATACTCACTTCACAAAAAACATTGATTTGTTTACTGCGTCTAATCTA
Source organism: Portevinia maculata (assembly GCA_949715645.1). Classification (NCBI taxonomy): domain Eukaryota; kingdom Metazoa; phylum Arthropoda; class Insecta; order Diptera; family Syrphidae; genus Portevinia; species Portevinia maculata. The sequence continues at coordinate 199,469,439 of OX454525.1, forward strand.
ATGAACCGATTTATTTCCGAATATTCTTTACTCAATTTACAATTTGCGGTTTTTTTTAAATCCATCATGTAACGGGAGAAATATCGATTTAACTTCTCAAAAATGCCTGCGTCTAATCAAATGAATTGCACTGTATGTTGGGTAGATGCAATGGTGCTAGATTAGTGCATGCGAAGACACGATTTCAGAGCGCCGTTTGGGAGTTTTCGTTGGAGCTCCGCCATAAGCAGTCTGGCTATGTGTGCAGTTGCTCCATCTTGTTGAAACCAAATGCGGTTGAAACATATACTTCTTCGGCGCAGTGCTGGGTAAAAAAACTCATTCAACATACGAGTATTTAAATAAAGTTCCCCATTGAAAGTTACTGTTACACCGTTTTCTTCAAAAAAGTATGGCCCCACCATGCACCTTGATGAAACTGTGCACCACACAGCGACTCGTTCTGGGTGCAGTACCGTCTCATGGAGTATTTCTTGATTAGATTCACTCACCATATACTGCAATTTTGCTTATTTACCTTGCCGTTTAGCTCGAAATGGGCCTCATCAGACATAAACAAGCAATTTATCAAGCTGTTATCTGCTTCGGTGATTTCAATAATTTTTTGGCAAAATTCCAGGCGAATAGGCAAATCCAGAGGGTTGCACTTGCTCGCAATTTGGACTTTGTACGGAAGCAAGTTTAAGTCATCATGAATTATCCGTTGTATCGAGTCGACACGCTTGGATTTGCCTGAATTGACGATGCTACAGCCGCAATTGGGATAACTTCAAGGTAAGTTGGTCAGCACAAGTGTAAACAAAGTGCAGATTAAGGTGGAATCGAATGACGCATAAGCAAGTGTCCGAACCCCTAACCAAGATTTTTGATGTCTAAGCTACGTTGCGGATATTAAATAAATTTAATTCCCCGCAACAATCCACACTCATTCGCTCACAGCAGAAAGAAAAATTGAGTTGGAAAGTAAAAATTAGATTGAATGAACGGGAACAATAAATTTGAGACTTGCTTTCGTGAATATTTTTTTTCACTACGGTTTTAAATCTTCATAAGACACTTGATAATATTCGGTACCAAGTAGTGTGCGAATTTTACCCACTAAATCTACCCGTAAATCAGGACCAATCTATGAAAGATCGACAAATTATTTCCCTTTCTTAATTTAAAATCGCATTGGGGGAAGTTTAAAGTTTAATACTTTCCCATTTTAGATCATTAGCTCATTTGGCTTGGTTTTTCTTAGTCTCCGAACATTGTATTGTACTACTAACCACTTCTGTAACCATTTCTATTTGTAGGTCAGGATGAAAATCGCTATTTCTTATATACCAAGGGGCGTTTATTATTCCACGAAGGACTTTTGTTTTGGAATGTTTGGTTACAGAATTTGTTTTCTTTGTACAACCCCATAGTTGGATGCCATACATTCAAACATGTTCCAGTACTTGCTTGTATAACATTATTTTGTTCTGGATAAAAAGGTCAGAGTTCTTTCCCAGTAGCCAGTACATTTTTCTATATTTCAAGTTTAGTTCTTTCTTTTCTTCTTGATGTGCTCTTTCCATTTAAGCTTTGCACCTAAAGTCATTCCAAGGTATTTGGCAGTATTTGCCTAAGCTACAACTTTACTGTTAACAAAAATTGTAGCATTATTAATCTTTTTATTTGTAAAGTTTATATTTATGAGTTGATCTTGTGTCCTCTAGTTTGACACGCCATAGTTGCGCCCAGGCTCTTACTTTGTCGACTGCATTTTGCAGTTTTTCGATTGCCTTCGCAATGTATTTGTCAGACACTAATATCGCAGAATTATCTGCAAATGTGACTATAATAGCATTGTTGTCCACTGGAATATCCCTTGTATATAACAGATACAGGGGTGGTTCTAGGACACTTCCTTGTGGTACGCCAGCTTAGATTTTCATAAGTTCTGAATACTCTTGCTCGTACCATACTTTAAAGAGTCGGTCGGCTATATAAGATTTCAGTATTTCATAGAACTGTCTGGGAATGTCCCTATGTAGTTTGTACTCAAGTCCGATATGCCAAAACATAACAAAAGCTTGAAAAGCAACATCCAGAAATAGAGGGGAACATACTTGTTTTTTTCAAGTGCCTTGTCAACAGCATCCGTAATTCGATGCACTTAATCTATCGTCGATTTTTTTTATCTAAATCCAAATTGGTGGTTTGGTATAAGTCCTCTTTCTTCTTAGCCTTTTCAGAAGCAGTTTTCAAAATCTTTTGCCATAGTTGGTATTAGCGATATTGGTCTGTAGGAAGCTACATTTGTTGGTTGCTTTCCTTGCTTCGGTATACCAATGACTTCTGCTATTTTTCAATGATGTGGAACATATCGCAGCTTAAGGTATTTTTTTTATTATGAGTTGGAGTTTTTTCAAGGCTATTGTTTTCATAACTTGGGCAGTAATTAGGTTGATTTTTTGATTGACTTTTGTTGCCACATACTTCTTAATTCTTTAGGAGTGGCGGAGGGGATTCCCAAGTCGTCCGCAGGAGTATTTGCATAAAAAACCTGTCCAAAATTATTTTTCGTTACCTTTGTCACTTTTTCAGCTTAAAATAATATTTATTCAATAGAACACAGTTTCTAATTGATTTCTATTAATTTTGGAATATACTTTTGAAAAAAGACCGACTTTTTATACCCTATTCTAGGGGTATATTAATTTTGACGCATAGTTTGTAACATACCTTAATATTGCCCGTAGACCCCTAAAAGTTACTATATTTATGATCAGCATCGATAGTAATGTCGATCTAGCCATGTCCGTCCGTCCGTCCGTCGGCAAAAATTAGGCCTTTAAACTGGACCTAGAGAGCTGAAATTTTAACCATATACTCTCTAGGGTCCCGAAATAATCAAGTTTACGAATTTTTGAAATCCGCCCACAGACACGCCCACAAACTCAAAAAAACAAAATTTTGGAAAAAATCGAATTTTGAGCTAGGAAGCTGAAATTTTTTATATATGATCTATGACTCCTAAAACTGCTCGGGATATAAAATTTTTAAAATCCGCCCACTGCCACGCCCACAAAAAAATAAAATAATTTTATTGAAAAACCAAAATTTGAGCTAGGGAGCTGAAATTTTTAATATATACTCTCTAGGGGCCCTTTAAGCTCATGTATAAATATTTTCAAAATCCGCCCACTGACACGCCCACAAATAAATAAAACAATTTTTTTGAAAATCCAAAGTTTGAGCTAGGGAGCTGAAATTTATAATATATACTCTCTAGGGGCCCTTTATGCTCATGTGTTAATTTTTTTTAAATCCGCCTACTGACACGCCCACAATTAAATAAAACAATTTTATTGAAACAACCAAGTTTGAGCTAGGGAGCGTTTTTTTTATAGAATCCTTTAAATGTTATATAACAAAATATGTAGAGCGTTCCTAACAATTCAACCATACTAAGACTTTTGTCACACCCACTTATGAGGGATAGGAATAAGAATAGGGTATCCAACAGTTCGCCCAAGCGGACTGTAGCCCGTCCCTATGTTTTTATTTGAATTTGTTTTATTGTTCAAAAATTAATCGTTAGATTTTTATCATTCCGGACCGTCTGAAAATAGCATTTCTAATGTCTCTTTTGGAAATGACATTCTTGTTTTCGATTGCGTTTTTCTCAGAGAAGAGAAGTCATTAGAGGATCAGAGCTGAGCAACAATCGATTTAAGACGTCTGGGTTACAATCTCTCCTTGAGAACTTTCTAGCATAACGATATAATCTGAAAGTTTTATATAAGAATATTTTTGTTGAATGTAGTTTTGCTTTATTTCGCTCACCTAAAGTGTTTGTTCCTGAATTCTGCTGTTTCCTCCGATAGCTGACCAATTGGAAGAAGGGCAGTTTCTATAATTATAGACCCGTGCATTAAGATCTTGTGCATGGTCGGAGTCATAGGATGCCATGTACATAACTCGACATAAAGTCTGGCTGTATTCATTGCATACAAACCAAACTTTTCGGAATCTATTTTGTAGCCACTTGAAATTGCTTCTAAAATTATTTTAAATCGAAAAATCAAGTTAAAAACAATCCCTGTGACTTCAGAGGCAATTTGAGGATTATTAAAAAATCTTCGACTTGTATTCCCGTCATTTGTCTTGCCGAAACCTGCTCGTTTTAGATCCACAATGAGACCAAGCTTGTTTCTAAATTCCCGTTCAATTTAAATTTTTCTTATTTTACATACATACCTCTTTCTCATCTTGGGATCTTATTTGCCATTTTTTTTTCTGGAAGTTTGTATGCTACATGCAGAAGACTCTCAAAAAGTCTGATTCCTGCATGTAGTACTGATAAACCAAATTTAATGGAGTTTTCATTGATTTCGTTTGTTTGTGTAGTTAATTTGTTTAAGTCTTTTGATGTTGACCCGCAAACATATCATTTCTGTGTTAATTTAGTTTCAGTTATTGCATTGCATATTTTTCCATCGACCATGGTAAAAAGCAATGTATGCTTCACTTTTATGGTCGAACTTATTACAGTCTTGTTAAGTGAATCGATTTTTGACTGGATATACATAGCTGATTTCGCTTTTAGTTATGTCTGTGCTTTCTTTAACAAAGTTAGTTCTTATTGGCCGGCAAAATCGGGGAGAAGATGGAGTTGGGTTTTGCCAGATGGTTTTTGAGCCACTAACTAAACGTAGCGGAACAAGCGAACTTTGAAATATAAACGCATCTGACTCAGAGCTGTTTTCAAATCTCTGTTTGTATTGCGTTTGCTGGGATCCGTCACAACCCCATTTTGTAATGAGTTCAAGAGATGCACATTAATTTTCATTAAGACTGCTTACAATTTCCTGCATATACATGAGTAGTCGAGTTGCAGTGTGATCCAACAAATCCTGCAGATTTATTTCAGCCAATGTTTCTGTCACAGAATATGATTCTTCTATTTCATAGCAATCCTTTTTAGCTTTTTGAAGCAAACTGTAACACGGAAAAAAACCTCAATTCGTTGCGGCCACAATTTCATATTGCTTTCGCGTTAGTCCGGCCTCAATTAACATAGAAAGAACCTTTTGTATGGACAATTTTTCTTTTTTATCTGTAAGGCTGTTAGAATATGCCTCTTTGTACTTTTGCGCTCTTCCAGGAGATTAAAGGGTTTCTGTAAATAGTATTCCCGGTTTCTCTTAACTTCATCTGAGTTGCAAAAGCTAGTTCCTCAGTTTAAATTTTCTCGGATATTTCTTCTTCTTTTAGTCCTTTCACTCGATTCTTCAAACGACTTTTCAGGTCGCCCTGCTGATCTGACACTCATAATTGGAAGTGTGAAAGTCCCTTCAAGCCACTCTTTGTTTCTCCCTAAAAACAAATCCTTTCTTCTACTAGGGGGTAACCATCTTTGCTTCAAATCGAAAACAATTTTAGATACTTATAAGTTCGAAGAATTTCTTATGAACAAGAAATATCTAACAAAAATTGTTTTAAATAATTTTATTGGTGGTTCATACCTCTTCACTTTTTCCATAATATTAAATAAATATTTTTTTGTCACAACACTCGAACCAGATGATCCTAAAAAATGATATGTATTAAGAATTGAACTATAATGTGTATTTTTTATTCCGGAAACGAAAAAAAATTAAAACAGTATAGTAACATTGCAATAACTAATCAATAAAACTGTATGGCGTATTAGTGTTTTTTATTCACACGAAATAGAAAAACTAAAACTTTCATAAAATTTCGGGTAGCAGCTAGTAGCAGCCAAATCTGTTTGCATTACAAAGACAAATATTCAATATTGTGTATGAACCCGAATTAAAACATAGGGACGGGCTACAGCCCGCTTGGGCGAACTGTTGGATACCCTATTCTTATTCCTATCCATCATAAGTGGGCGTGACAAAAGCCTAAGTATGGTTGAATTGTTAAGAACGCTCTACATATTTTGTTATATAACATTTAAAGGATTTTATCAAAAAAAAAACGCTCCCTAGCTCAAACTTGATTGTTTCAATAAAATTGTTTTATTTAATTGTGGGCGTGTCAGTAGGCGGATTTAAAAAAAATAACACATGAGAATAAAGGGCCCCTAGAGAGTATATATTATAAATTTCAACTCCCTAGCTCAAACTTTGAATTTTCAAAAAAAAAAATTAATTGTGGGCGTGTCAGTGGGCGGATTTTGAAAATATTTACACATGAGCATAAAGGGCCCATAGAGAGTATATATTATAAATTTCAGCTCCCTAGCTCAAACTTTGGATTTTCAAAAATTAATACATATAAGGGTATACAAAAATTATTTTATTTATTTGTGGGCGTGTCAGTAGGCGGATTTTGAAATTTTTTTTATCCCGAGCAGTTTTAGGTGTATATATAGATCATATATAAAAAATTTCAGCTTTCTAGCTCAAAATTCGATTTTTTCCAAAATTTTGTTTTTTTTGAGTTTGTGGGCGTGTCTCTGGGCGGATTCCAAAAATTCGTAAACTTGATTATTTCGGGACCCTAGAGAGTATATGGTTAAAATTTCAGCTCTCTAGGTCCAGTTTAAAGGCCTAATTTTTGCCGACAGACGGACGGACGGACGGACGGACGGACATGGCTAGATCGACATTACTATCGATGCTGATCATAAATATAGTAACTTTTAGGGGTCTACGGGCAATATTAAGGTATGTTACAAACTATGCGTCAAAATTAATATACCCTTAGAATAGGGTATAAACAAAAACAACAACACAAGATTTCCAAAAATGCATTTAAAATGTCAACACATACCTGTAATAGAACTCTAAATTAAAAAAAATTAAGATTTATATCGCAACAACTTGAAATCACTTACAGAGGAACACTACCGGAATTGCATGCATGCAAAGAAAAAATGCAAAAAATCCAAACTGTCAAATTTGAACTCAGTTTATCACAACACACTATAAAGAAGAAAAAAAAAGGCTGCAGCGCGTTGACCCATGTATATTTAGGGTACGCTATAGCAAATTTTTACTTCTTGATTTTACTTTTTAGAAAATTGAATTTTGGCCAGCTTTTCGATGCAAGTAGCTACTCCTATGTGGCGTCATTTCTTTCAACAAAGTGTAAGTTATTTGTCGCTGCATTTGCTGTAAATGTTGTTTGTTGTTTGTTTTAAATAATTTTATTGGTGGTTCATACCTCTTCACTTTTTCCATAATATTAAATAAATATTTTTTTGTCACAACACTCGAACCAGATGATCCTAAAAAATGATATGTATTAAGAATTGAACTATAATGTGTATTTTTTATTCCGGAAACGAAAAAAAATTAAAACAGTATAGTAACATTGCAATAACTAATCAATAAAACTGTATGGCGTATTAGTGTTTTTTATTCACACGAAATAGAAAAACTAAAACTTTCATAAAATTTCGGGTAGCAGCTAGTAGCAGCCAAATCTGTTTGCATTACAAAGACAAATATTCAATATTGTGTATGAACCCGAATTAAAACATAAGGACGGGCTACAGTCCGCTTGGGCGAACTGTTGGATACCCTATTCTTATTCCTATCCCTCATAAGTGGGCGTGACAAAAGTCTAAGTATGGTTGAATTGTTAAGAACGCTCTACATATTTTGTTATATAACATTTAAAGGGTTTTATCAAAAAAAAAACGCTCCCTAGCTCAAACTTGGGTGTTTCAATAAAATTGTTTTATTTAATTGTGGGCGTGTCAGTATGCGGATTTAAAAAAAAATAACACATGAGAATAAAGGGCCCCTAGAGAGTATATATTATAAATTTCAGCTCCTTAGCTCAAACTTTGGATTTTCAAAAATTAATACATATACCCTTAGAATAGGGTATACAAAAATTATTTTATTTATTTGTGGGCGTGTCAGTAGGCGGATTTTGAAATTTGTTTATCCCGAGCAGTTTTAGGAGTCATAGATCATATATAAAAAATTTCAGCTTTCTAGCTCAAAATTCGATTTTTTCCAAAATTTTGTTTTTTTGAGTTTGTGGGCGTGTCTGTGGGCGGATTCCAAAAATTCGTAAACTTGATTATTTCGGGACCCTAGAGAGTATATGGTTAAAATTTCAGCTCTCTAGGTCCAGTTTAAAGGCCTAATTTTTGCCGACAGACGGACGGACGAACGGACGGACGGACATGGCTAGATCGACATTACTATCGATGCTGATCATAAATATAGTAACTTTTAGGGGTCTACGGGCAATATTAAGGTATGTTACAAACTATGCGTCAAAATTAATATACCCTTAGAATAGGGTATAAACAAAAACAACAACACAAGATTTCCAAAAATGCATTTAAAATGTCAACACATACCTGTAATAGAACTCTAAATTAAAAAAAATTAAGATTTATATCGCAACAACTTGAAATCACTTACAGAGGAACACTACCGGAATTGCATGCATGCAAAGAAAAAATGCAAAAAATCCAAACTGTCAAATTTGAACTCAGTTTATCACAACACACTATAAAGAAGAAAAAAAAAGGCTGCAGCGCGTTGACCCATGTATATTTAGGGTACGCTATAGCAAATTTTTACTTCTTGATTTTACTTTTTAGAAAATTGAATTTTGGCCAGCTTTTCGATGCAAGTAGCTACTCCTATGTGGCGTCATTTCTTTCAACAAAGTGTAAGTTATTTGTCGCTGCATTTGCTGTAAATGGCTTAAAAACATTCGAGAGATGTTCTGCGAAGAGGTCAGCTTTCTGTTTGGGATTTGTGATCCATTTTCCGTCTTGTGCTTTTATGGGCAGATTCTGTATCTGCGGTCTATTTAGACGTTTGGCTGCCTTCCATAAGAAGTAATCAGAGGTAGCATCCGTCGTCAAACTTTTACGAAATCTACTTAGTGATTCAGTTTTAAATTCATAGATTCTTTTTTTAAGTCTTTATTAAGATGGCTGAATACTGTCTTATCGTCCGGGAATCTCGTAGTTCGACATTTTATTCGAGCCATTCTTTTTTTCGAGTAACATCTCCTTTATTTCTACAGGGTATTTTATTTCAGTTTCTCTCCTGTTCGAAATAGTTGAAGTACTTTCTTCTGCTGCCTGTTGCACATCAGCGATAAATTGTTCTACTTCATGACCAATTTGATCAATTGATTCCATTTGGGATCTTAGGTCTATAAAGCTTTCCAGTTTTTCTCTGTATCCCTCCCAATTCGTTCTTTTATTTACGAGCCTAGGTTAATTTTTTTTTCTTATTTCAGTGATAAGATAACTGGAGTATGATCTGACAATAAATCATAATTACCTTCAAAACTTGTATGATTTCGTTTAATACCAAAAAAGTCTATAATATATTCGTGAATATGAGTCTAAAAACACATTCTAATTTCACTGAAAATCAACTGTTGCACAAAAGATTAGAAATAACGCCACATATAGTTAAAGTATTCCATGTGTATTAGAGTGGTCCTTATTTTTCGACTTTTGAATTATCCCCGGGCACTTTCCCATTTGATTATATACCTCTAAATATGAAATAGGTTTTTTTTTTGTTAAGATTTAGAGGTCGCTACCAGCTGTCAAAATTTGTACATAAAGCCCTCGCCTCGACCCCTCTTCTGTACCGATGCGTCGAGATTTAGCCCGCGCCGCACTTTAGTTCTAATAAGTCATTTACGAGCGCACGCGATTTATTTGTAACGTAATAGTAGCGTCTTTCAACGTGTTGCATTGGCGTCTGAAAGTAGCGGACTCAGTAAAGCTACTACAAATCAAAGTAAGGTTTGACTTATCGGTCAATTATAATCCGAATTAAGAAAATCAACTTTGCATTCCATTTTTGAAGATTTTGTAATATTTTTTGTGTCCGGAGTATATATAAAAAAAAAATACAGATTTTGATTTTTTTTTTGAATTCAAACCCCTAAATGTCATTTGAAAAATTCCAAAAAAATCCTGAAATAGTTTCTTATGGTATTTAATCAAAGTACGTGGTGCCCCGCGAAATTAAAGAAACATTTTTTTTTCTTAGCAATAAGGACCACCCTAATGTGTATTCCAAATTTGACATTTGAACTAAAGGTGAACATAAAAGTGAACATTGCGTTTTATTGGGATTTCCAATGCTGAGCTTGAAATAAGTTCCCAATAAAACGCCTCTAGTAATGGATAATTAGTTTTTCTTTAACTAATTTATATAATTAAAAATTTTGAATAGTGTTCAATAGCGTTGCTACACAGAGGCTACGATCCAAAATTTACCTAGGTTAGGTTAGGTTAGGTTAGAAGGGAAGAGCACAGCAAGGCTATGCTCTGCTTGCACGGGGGCTCATTGGTCCATTGTGATCCCTTGTTGTTTTTCGTGGTAAAAAACTACTCTTACAATAAACACTCACCATTCACATTTCAAATTGTTCTTGCTGGTAGGCCTATTGGAACCAACCTGTGTTCTTGACAAACCTGATTGTGTTTGCCAATGGTACCTGCGCTACGTCCTCTGGGTCTTCGAAGAATCTGTTGCCCAGATAGCGAAGTCGAGATGTCTGTAGGTTTGGACTCTCGCAGAGCAGGTTTCTTTTTTCTATATCTTGACAGGTCCCGCGGGAGTCTGGTGAGCTGATGCCCAGCCTGTTTGTCATTACACCTATGGTGCAGTGGCCTGTCAGTACGCCGGTTAAGATGCGTATTCCTTGTTTGTTCATTTTAAGAATGATACGTGGCCATAGACGGCTGGTGCTGTTAATTTGTTCTCTCAGTTTTTGGTCACTGTTTTTTTTTGTTGCACTAATTGGGATGTCTATTGACGTAATTGCGTCCATTGCGTCGAGTTTTGACCCGATTCTTGCTAGCTCGTCTGCCTTTTCATTCCCAACTGTGTCGTTCGCCTAATTCGTTAAGCGATTTTTGGCAATTCCTGACTGTTTTTGACTTTATGGTTTCGCTGTGTAGTGCTTTGATCGTCGCCTGACCGTCTACGAAGATTGTAATCTTGGAAGGATCGATGGCGACTATTTCAGCTTGAAAGACGCTGCATAAAAAAAAATTTACCTAAGTGCTATACAGGTGGCGCAAAAGTAATCCTCCTATCAGAAAATGCTATAAATTTTGCGATTGGCAGTTCTGTTTTGACATTTGTGTACTAAACACATGCGAAATACACGTTATTAAACAATGTTACGCTACACTGCTCCAGAACGCGGAATATTGGTGACTATTTATTTGAGCAATAATCGGTCGGTGACTTTGGCACAACGTGAATTTCGTCGCAGATTTCCTACCCGTCCAACGCCTACTGGTGAAACACTGCGACGTTTAGCCGCTCGCCTCGAAGAGACTGGCACAACACGAGATGCTGCCAGGCGTGGAAGACCCCGGAGTAGCCGTTCTGCAGAGAATATTGCTGCTGTAGCCGAAGATGTCTTGGAGGCGCCGTCGACATCGACCAGACGACGTGCCACGCAAATGGGTATCAGTCGACGGTCTTTACAGCGAATTTTGGTACAAGATTTGAAGATGTTTCCGTACAAAGTCCAGACGGTGCATCAGCTGTTAGCTGCTGACCGCCAATCGCGTCTAACATACGCTCAAGCCATCCTTAATCACCACCAAGAGGAAGATGATTTTTCATCAAAAATAATCATGAGTGATGAGGCCCATTTCCATCTTAGCGGGTACGTAAATGAGCAAAATTTACGCTTCTGGGGCACTGAAAATCCGCGTGTAACCCACCCGCTCAAAGTCACTGTATGGTGTGCTGTTTTCGCTGGAGGAGTCATCGGACCTTTTTTCTTCGAAGACGTCGTGGGCCAAACGGTTACTGTGAATGGTGAGCGCTACAGAGCAATGATCAACGAGTTCTTTTTGCCGCAACTTGATGAATTGGGATTGGAAAACATGTGGTTCCAACAGGACGGTGCAACGGCACACACTCCACGTGCCACAACCGATATGCTGAAGGATGCATTTCCCGGGCGCCTAATCTCCCGTTTTGGCGATTTGCACTGGCCAGCAAGATCGCCTGATTTGACCGCTCCAGACTTCTTTTTGTGGGGCTTTTTGAAGTCGCGGGTTTATGTCAACAAGCCTCAGACTCTTGCAGCTCTTAAAGACAATATCTGTCAACAAAGTGATGGAAAGTGCCATAAAAAGGGCTCAAATGACAATCAACTGTGGCGGCGGCCATTTACATGACATCATATTCTCGACTTGATGTAAAAAAAATTAAAAGACCAAATAAAAATAATCCACAAGAAGAATCAAAGTTTTTAATTTTTTTTTTTAAATTACAGCCAAAAAACATCGGAAGGTTATTTTTGCGCCACCTTGTACAAATCTCGTTTCGTTTGCTGATATTTGCTACTTATTTTCTGAATTGCTCCTGGGTAACAAAAATACTTTTCAAATGAATATAAACGCGTCGATTTTCTTATGTTAATTTAACAATTGAGTGATTGGCTGAAAATAATGAAAAATAATCGATTTACAACTTGTATTACTTTTTTCATTGTTTTTTATTTCACAGTTCTCAATAAAATAAGCAAAATAAATAAATAAGTCCAATTAGTTTTAACTGAAAATTACTAGTCACCCTTAATCTGGCCCCTTTACGCTTCATTTTTACTTTCATCTTCGTCACTATCCTCCTCTTCTTCCTCCCCATCGTCTTCGTACTCCTCGTCTTCATCATCGTCATCATTCGCATCCAAAGCATCCTTTACGGGTTCATTAACTTTAGTTTCAGTTGCTGTCACTGATGGAATAATTGGTTCTGTAGTCGTCGTTGTCGTCGTTATCATTGTTATGTTGTTCAATGGACTTGCTGAGCTAAGTTCCGTCACAACTGCTGTCCTATTACCGGCAACGGCGGATAAAGTTTCAATTGTTGTTACTTCAGTGCTTAATATGAACTCTGATGATTGCAACGATGGCGGCAGCGGTGGTGGAGTTATTCTTGGAACTTCTATCGTGGTCGTAGCAATCGTCGATGACAGCAACAAATGCTCATCGGTTTCAATTTCACAGTTCCTGCCGCGATAACCATCCGCACATTTGCACCAGAACAGGCCATCATCCTTTGACAGAGAAATACATTTACCCTCGTTCTCGCAAGTGGTCGGATTTTCCGAGCAATACGTCAAGGCTGCAAAAGATACGCGTAATTGACAGTTGACAAATTTCTATGATAATTCCATGCGTATACCTTCATTGCAGAGCATTCCACCCCAGCCGGGCTTACAATTACATTCCCAAGGTCGCTCACAGTCTCCGTTCACACATCCGGGATAGGCGTGACATTTATCGCAGTTCTGACCCATCCAACCAATTTTACATCTAAAAATACAAAACGCCAACGAAGTCGATGCATAAATTTATTTAGCCGGAGAAAATTGAGAAAAAAAGACGCAAATTACCGACATTCTCCAGGCTTGCGACAGTATCCATGCTGTTTGTGGCACTCATCCGAACATATTGCTGAGAATAAAAACTGAATAAAACTTACTTTAAAATATTATATTTTGTCCTACTCACCCGTCTGACAGAGCATTCCCACGTAGCCGGTCAAACATATACACTCTAAAGGTTTGTTGCAGGTGCCATGCTGGCAGCCGGGCAGTACCTGACAGTCGTGACATGTCGCCCCGGCCCACCCGATGCGACAACGGCACTCCCCTGGTGAGTCACAGTAACCCCGCGTTGAGTGGCATCCTGTTTTACATGTAGCTGCAGCAAGGGGAGAAGAAATACCAGCAAAAAATTTAAAACCAGAGAATAAATGTTGTTCATTGAGTTGGCTTACGTTCGGAACAAAAAAGTCCATCCCAACCAGGCTTGCATATGCACTCGAAGGGTTTTTTACAATCACCGTGTTGACAACCTGGCAACGGTATACATCTGTCACATAGTTCGCCGTAGTAACCAATTTTGCATCGACATTCGCCTGGTCGTTGGCAGTAACCTAGATAAGAAGTGATGTATCTTAAGTTTTTAAAGTTTGTTTGTCAGCGCGAAACAAGTCTTAAGTTGAGCGTCTGATAGCCCAAACTTGCAGCAGTATATGAATGGGTTGGCGGTAGGTATTTTAACGGTCAAATTTGGGGCCAGCTATTAGACAAACGGAGAAATTGTCCAACATAAAAAAGAGCTGGAACGTCAAGACAGGCAGTGATTACAGCATTGCATTGAGTAGAGCATCGCTTTGTCAAGGTTTGCAACATGACTTTAATCAAATCAAAGGAGTTCAACTGATAGGCATACAACCTTCAGACTCCTCCCCCGATTTGGCCACTTGCGATTTTTATTTTGTGGAATTTTTTGAAATCGCTTGTTTATGTCAACCTTCCAAGGACCCATCAAGATCTGAAGGCCAACATCTTGGCAGAAATTTCCACCATACACGCTGCTATGTTGGTAAGGGCATTACAAACGCAAGAAATTTGGCTTATTCAATGTTGCCCTCATCTACCTGGTATGATTTTTAAAAATGTGTAAAACAAAACTTTAGATATATAGGTACAAACATAATAAAAAAAAAGAAATAAAATAATTTCTGATTCATAAATTATGTTTTGAAAAAAGGAAGCTATGTTGCCGCACCCTGTGGAAGCCGGTGTCTCTTGAGTATCCGGAACGGACTAGGAGCTGGTTTTGTGAAGGAATGAAATCAGCATTATATGGTTTATCACAAGAATACCCAGGTACAGATAGTTTCGACAGGCTAAATGATCCCTCAGTGCGCTATCGACTAAGAGACTCTGTTTCAGGATGTGGAACTTATCGGCACCTCCCGATCCCGATACGCCACTTGGCTAGCCGTTGAAAAGTTTGTAGAAGACATTTCTGAGGATATCTGGAAACAGATCCGCGAAGGTAGCTTTAAATTCAAAAAATTATAAAATTGCAGTACAGTGAGCTTGTCGATCATACATAGATCAATGCGCTGGCCGCAGGAGCTCACGAAAAGTCGCAAACAGGTGCAGCAGATGAATCATTACAGAGGATCCCGTATGAAGAAGAACGTTTTATGGTATATTCCAACAGCTTTCTTAGCTATTATTTTAGACGTTATTTATAGATCGACATACCCCAAACTTACCGCAGACCTACTGAATCCCCATTTTTGTAACATTACTTCTTACCATTCATTGGATCACAATTCCTGCGACACATTGGCACCTGACATAGATCTCCTTGCCAGCCGGGAAGGCACTTAACGTCACCTTTCTCGTCGCAGATATAGTGTGAGTTTTGCTTCGCCTGCTTTGGTTTTTCGCACGCCTAAAGGAAAGGAACGTATACTTATTGTGTGCATATTTTTCGTCTGCAAATTTTTAATTGCAACACATCGTTAAAACCTACCCTTTGCTTCCAGGCGGGGATGTACTTGGCATCATAATTACGCCTGATACCACCACATGCCCTTAATGCGAACAATAGCAGCCATATAAAACATATTCGGGACATGGTAATGTACTCGTACCTGAAACGAAAAGGCTGAATCCTTGTACAGGAGCCGGAGTTGAAAAAGGGATATATTGTTATGAAGGAGTAGGAATAAACTTTGAATCAATTGAGCGAATGTTTTTACCGCACATTTGTTAAAAGAGATAATCAAAAATTTGCCGGCGTCTAGGAGCAAAGAGAAAAGCACAGCCAGTCAGGAGTAAGGTTTATTCAAAAACACCATCAGAATGGTTCATTTGTGCACATCAAAAATGAAAAGGGATTCTCAATGGAAAATTTGATTTCGAGGGAATTGATTTGTAGATAGGAGATACCCTATGTACTGGTATAAATGCGAGAGAAACTGCATTGCAAAAGGAAGAACAACGAAAGGGATTTGATTACAGGTGAAACGTGAAAAGAATCTGTGAATGGCCGAAATTTGCCCGTAGAGTATAATATTTAATTTTGTACAATGCACGGAATGGATTTAATTTTCACATTTAGAGATACGGATGCTCGTTGCTCTTTTTTACCTTCCCGTGAGTCATTTTTTGACTTCATATGTATTTACAAATATGCGAAACAGAAAAAAGTTGCTGCAACTATTTTTCAAGCTTTATCCAACGAAAATTGTAACCATACTGAGGCACTGAATACGTCAGTTTGGACGTTTCGAAATGAAATAAACTTACTACCCCGCAACCACCCATACTCATTCCCTCACAGTGCATAAATAATAGAAACGAAAATTGATTTCGATAGTAAAACTGATTTAAAATTTTGTTGCAAGATTCCACCTGGACAAACATACATACATTGCAAGTTAAATAAAAGCTTTTAAAATAAGACAAATTGTAGGAATAATAAATTCGAGACTTGCTTTCGTGAAAATTTAAAAACGCATTTTAATTTTACCAAAAACCAGCTGTTTCAGAAAACAGTGAAACAACACCGTCTAAATCTGAGCATTGTATATGATTACAATTTTGATTAATACCATACTTCTCAACTCGGACGACACTTGCCACTGGAACAATTTTCCACAAAGTGTAAGTTCTAAAGTGCTTATTTATGGTCAAATATCTCAGTAAAAGTATACGTAAAAAATTTTATGATAAAAATGATTATGACAATATTAATATTTTGTAAATTACTTTAGAACGAAGAAATAAACTTTTTTTAAAAAAAAACTTTTTAAAAAGTTACATGAAGCAAATTGATGACAATCTCGTCCACTACTATCGCTGCGACGCCGATAACGCGCAAAGGAAGCTGAACCAGGCAATGAGACGAGTGAGCTTTTGGATATTTTGGATGGATGCGCACCAGCGACTGATCAAGAGTTCTAACCGCCCTAGGCTAATTATGAGGACGCGCCTCCACCAGGTGTGTTACGGACGGCCTAAAAAGTAGTAAGTGAGTAGAGTAGTGTGAACATTTTAAAATTGTAACATGGTAATTTAACGATCTGCCAGCGAAACTAACGTTGTCCTCTAATCTGCATGACATTCAACCTTAGAGTGGCAAACCATTTTTTAAGCTGACCGTATATAAAGGCAAAGTACCTCACGCATTATAAGACCAAAATCATGACAAGTGACCGCAGGCTACCAAGTAGAAAACCAAATCCATGTCGTGTTTGGCCGCATGACTTGTATTGGGTTAGTTTCTATAAACAACTTAGTTGCCATTGCCATTGACCATGAGCGTGGTCATATAGTGTGTAAAGTTGCTTCGACTTGAGTATTTTTTTAAATGTTTACACTTCTGTTATTGTTAAAAAAAAGAGGAGAGGCATCATACAATTGAACAATTTTTGCAACTGATTAATGATTTATTTGAAAATTATAGTAATTAAGTAATTATTATTAGATTATACAAAAGTCCTTTTTCGTGCTTTAGCGTTTGCAAATCTTTCCACAATTTTTTCAAATTTAATAGTTTGTAAAAAATCACTTTCTATGTAGAAAGAAAGAAAATACCTTTCGCTGCTGCAATTGGTTACACTCATTGTCAAAATAATTCTTAATATTATCTCCACATTCGGGAACATGCATGAAATATTAATACTTTTTATGAACTGCAACAATTCCTTTGGGGTTCTGGCAGAAATAGAATGCTCGCTGCTCGGCCTCGGTGTCAGATTTTAAAAACTGCTCCAAATGGACGCATTCTTCTACAAAGGTTTCTTCTAAATCAGTGGCATATAGTTGTTTTCACTCCTTTGCTTTGCTTCTAATGAATTCACAGGGTGGCAATGGTGCAGTAGTAGTGTATTCGCTTACGGAATGGAAGGTCGTGCGTTCGAATCCCGGCCAAGTCCATTACTTTATACCGAATACATGAAATCGTAATCTCCCTAAGTAACTTAGACACCACCCGTGGAGAAAAACCCTACAACTGCACCCAAACACTTCTTTCCTATCTCTCTTTATTTCTAATACCAAGTAGCTTACACTGTGTTCTTAGCATTATAAGGGTACTGTAACAACAGAAAAAATCCCTTTAGCGTAAGCAAATTATAAAAAAAAAAAAATGAATTCACAGTCGTCTAGTTCTTGTAGTTTCCATGAGAAACCAAACTTTGTGTTTACTACTTAAGTGGCGCTACAGTCCGGAATGAACCTGGGCCTCAACCAACATGCCTCTCCAATTAGCCCGGTCCTTAGCTAACTGCCTCCAGTTGCGCACTCCAAGTTGGTTGAGGTCGGTTTCCACTTGTGCGCGCCACTTAAGGCGAGGTCTTCCTCTACTGCGTCCGACGTCTGGCTGGGAATCGAAGACTCTGCGAGCCGGAGTATTGGTGTCCATTCGTTCTACATGTCCTAGCCATCTTAAACGTCCAATGCGGGGTTTTTTTGACCAGGGACATGTCGCTGTACAGCTCGTATAGTTCTTGGTTGAATCTTCGTCTCCATAGCCCGTCAACGCAAACGGGACCGAAGATTTTTCGAAGAATTTTCCTCTCGAATCTACCAAGGATTTCTTCATCCGCTTTTGATACGGTCCATGCTTCAGCGCCGTAGAGCAGGACTGGGATGATCAGGGTCTTATATAGGATCTCCTTAGTAGTTCGAGTGAGGGCTTTACTACTAAATTGCCTTCTTAGCCCGAAGAAACAGCGGTTGGCAAGAGTAATTCTTCGTTTAATTTCTGACGAGATGTTGTCAGAGTTAATAGCGGAGCCGAGGTAGACAAAGTCCCGTACTACCTCAAAGTTATATCTGTCAATGGTGACGTTCTGTCCAATTCGTCGATGTTGTGAGTCCTTTCGTGATGACAGCATTACTTAGTCTTACTGTATTATAAATAATTTGCCGGTTTTTTAGTGCACTTTAAGACAATCAATAGCTGCATAATAATTATCAACGATGAAAGATCGTGTCCCTTCTAACTCAATGTGTCCCGTTTTAACTTCATCAAAATGAAATGTTGGTTTCCTTCTTCTTACATCTTTGTTGTATGTGGTCACTTCGCATCTCTTGATTGCCTCTGATTCAAAATGTTCGAACTCTTTTTCGACACGCAACGTATCAAGATAAGCATGTCTCATAAAGAGTAACAACGTTAGATAAATCTACAGAACTTGCTTGTAGCTGTGCACTAACGATTTGAAACTTTACGAGCACAGAGTTCCAAGAGCACAACATTATTGAAATTTCTAGAATTTTAATTTTTTGTAATATTCCTTTTGCTTCTATTTTGGTCTCTTTACTTTGATTTTCATCTTCGCAAATAGAGTTTAATGTTTCCATAACTTGTTTGTATGAACTGTATGGCTTTGCTTGCATCGGCTCGCGCACCCCATCGAGTTTTCGATAGGTTTTTGAGTACCGTCGATTTTTCATCCAATTTGGATAACAACATTTGCCATCTGCCTGTAGATCCAGAAAAAAAAATTGTATAGTTGTTGTTCCAGTGTGAAAAAAGCAGCTGACTCTTCAGTACTTTCCGCGGCAGCCGATCCCACGAGTTGTAGAGAATGGGCTGCACAAAGAACAAAAGTAGCCAATGGATTTACAGCTTTAATTCTTGACTGAAGACCTTTGTATTGACCAGACATATTGCTCGCATTATCATAACTTTGGGCACGACAGTCTTTAATATCAAGTTCCAAAGTTTTATCAGTTGTCGCAAGAACAGCCTTCTCTATGTCTTCACCTTTATGACCGCAATTGGGTAGACATGTGACAAAACGTTCGACAGGTTCTCCGACAGGCAAATTATAACGAATTATAAATGTCAACTGATCGGTGAGTGAAATATCTGGAGTAGAATCAATGCTAATCAAATAATATTTTGCTTTTTTTATTTCTCCTATAATCGAAAGTCGAACTTCTGCAGCGAGAAGTAAAATAAATTCATCGATTATAGAGGATGACAAGTACGATGGAGAACCTCTGACTTTTTGTCAAAATCTCACCAAATGTTCAGCCATGAAATTTAGATATAAGCTCAATACAGCCAAGAAAATTTCCGTTTAGTGCAGACCCAATAATTTCATTTTGACTGTGAAATGGAAGCCCACGAGAAGCTAAAAACTTAATTGTTTCTATTACCCGTAGTAGATAATACATTTCGCCAATAAGTTATTTCTTCATTATATTGTTTGACTATTTAGGTATCCAGTCGTTGTAAAAGTTTACCTCTACATACATATTGTCCCAAACATTTACGATGATCCGGAGAGTTATCATGATCAGTTATAAAGTTACAATTTGTCCAGTCATTAAATCCACTTTTGGCAAATACGGATGTTCCTCCAAATAATTTGCAAGGACCACAAAACACGTGACCTGTGGATTCTGAGTATACTAACCAGCTTCTTTCTTTTTCTGAAACATATTTTTAGATAGAAACCTTTTTTGAGTTTTGTACTGCCTTTCTGATCTGGAAAAATCTAATTCTTCGTTTTGTTGCAGTCCATTTTTAACAATATAATCTCGAAATTCATCATTTACTTGCCACAGTGCAGGGTCACTTGACGGAATAGACGACTTTTCTTCTTTAAGAATTTCGTCTTCATTGGAGATCGTCGCCGTCGTCGGCATCGTCGCTACTATAGGGCTAGTGTTGGACGGAGAAACGTAACAGTCCGCGGTAGAGGAACCAGGGCAAGAAATCGCTGGCGATAATGCAGCATTCGTCACCGGTTCATTCCTTTCTGCAGAGTTCGTAAAAAATGTTTCTAGTTTACGAGTATGTTTCAAAATGTTTTCTATTTTCTTTTCCTTTTCTTTTGCCTTTTTTCTGTATTTTGCTCCACTTGGCTTTTTACTATCGAACTACTCTCATTACCACTCATAGTCTTAAAAAAACACGGAAATACTAATTATAAGAACAACCACTCTCTTTGACAACTGTTTTAATAATGATGTGAATAATTCTTTACAAAACTAAGGTAATACTAATAAAGTATTTCTTAGAATATTACATTTTATGATTATTGCTTATTAATAGTTCTTAGGATAACAAAGGGTTAATTGCTGGAAATTATGCTGACATGTAGGTGTTAGGTATTTATTGGTGGACATCCGGTGATTGGGTGTTCGGTCATTGCGGAAATGTGCACTTTATGATTATTGCTTATTAATAATTCTTAGAATAACATAGTTCTTCTTACGGCTGGAGATATGCTGACATGTAGGTATTAGGTATATATTGGTAGACATCCTTTGATTGGGTGCAAAGTATTCTAACTATTAACCACACCGGGGAGTGGGGAGTCCCCGCCAGAGTATATCCATATAACGACGTTTTCTTTATCAGTTCTTATCAGCAAGTACGTCTGTGTCACACAGACACTAGAAGTCAATGGATATATTAATTACTGTGTAAGCTAGAGATACTCTCAAGCGTATTTAGTTTTAGTGTTTTGTCTCGGTCTAGTAGAAATATGTATGGTAGATGCAATGATGCTAGATAAGTCCATGCGAAGACACGATTTCAGCGCGCCCCCCCCCCCGATCCTCGCGCCCTACGCTGCAGCAAAGTTAGCCTAAGGGTTAATCAGGCCCTGCTTCTGTGCACTTAGTGTGTCCACTTCTTGCATATTATGCACTGAACCCATTTTTCCCCAGGCAAACTCTGAGAAAATGCTTCACAACAAATGAGGCATAAATATTGCTCATCTTCTTCTTCGGATGAAGAGGCTAAGACTTTTTTCTTCACCTGCTGTTTTTGCTTGGGTCTTGCAGTTGCTCCCTTTTTGGCCAAGGTTTTGTTTCTTTCTTCAAGAAGTGCTTGTTTTTCCGGGGTATCAGTCAAAATGGCAGACTTTCTTGACCTTCTCGAAGTTATTTTTTTTCTGGGTTGGGCCTTTGGATAAGGCCTAATTTCCGCTGGGTTAAAAGAAACTCGTTTTAATGCCGATGGCCCCGGTGAGCAGTAAGGTGGGGGAGTCAAGGGAGTTGGCTGAGGGCCTTGTCCATCGGATTAAAACCAATAAACTCAATCAAGGAATATCGGAATGGTTATTCAACAGTAGACAATATTTTTGTACTGAAAAAAATTGCTGGTTCATTCATAGAACAAAAAAATAAATTATTCGCCTTTTTCGTTGATTTTAAGGCAGCCTTTGACAACATCGATCGGAGAGCTTTAGTACCTTTACAACGCGGGAATGAGTCAATGGTTTGGAAAGGTCATCGAAAATATTTATGGGGAAAACCGAGCAACAGTGTGGAGCGGGTTCGAAACTTCAGAGTGGTTAACAACTAAAATGGGGGTAAGGCAAGGATGTACTCTTATCCCACATCTCTTTCCATTGTACATCGATGATATTGTGGATTTTCTACCGGGGGGAATAGAATTTGATGGAGTTCTAAATAAGGCCCTTTTATTTGTAAAATAAACGATGTAGTACTTTTTGCTTGTTCACCAGAATTCTTACAACTAATGGTCAACCGTCTTGATTCATACTGTCAACTATGGAATCTTACAGTAAATCTATCCAAATCAAAAATAATGATTTTTAAAAAAGGATCTGGCAGAACTTGCAGAAATGGGCAGTGGCATCTAAAAAGACAACCCATAGAAATTGTAAAACAATACGGTTATCTCGGAGTGATCATCACTTGTAACCTCGATATGGAAATACATTTAAAAGAGAAATTAATCAAAGGGAAAAGTGCCATTTACGCAACCTGGAAGAGATGTTTTTCGAATAAGTTAGTTGAGTACGACACTTAATTACATGATAAACATAGAAACAGGACTATCACCACTTTTTATAAAAAAAACTTTAAAACTGCATGTTAACTATGTTTTTAAAGTTCTTGAGCTGCAGAATGAACGACTGCCAAAAATCATGGCCATGACAATAATTCAATGGATAATGCTTTGGTATAAGAAACTAGAGAAGCTTGCGACACATTGCAGGCTTGATTCAAACCTCCTCGATGGAAATAGAAGTTATTCCAATTCTAAAGTTATGCTCTTTACACTTATTTTAAAAATAGACAAACAATACAGAGAATATTGTGTAAATAGGGCTACATCATCATTGCACAGATCTACAGTCTTCTTAAACATATCTTGTGCGATAGAAACTACGTCCACAGTACCAACAGGAGCGAAATTATATCGTCAATTTTTAAAATGAGAGCAGAACTTGTACGTCTTAATTATGTGACTTATCGTCCTGACTTACCAATATTTTGTAGCCCCTGCAACCTTTCGGAGAGGAAAGATATCATCCATTTCATTGGCAGATTCTTAGGGAAATACGAAGATATTTTCTAGGCGGTGACACAAAATCACCATCGGAAGTTTTATTACTTCTCAACTCCGAAAGCGATTATAATAGGCTTTATTATTTTTATAAATCTTCATTAACCTATCGAACCAAAATTATAAACAAAGAGTTCTAGCTACTTAGTAAAATGTAAGTTAGTTTTGATGTATCATTACCTATATGTATGTATCGATATAAATACTTTTAAAAAAAACAAACTTGTTATTAGCCGTGTTTCTTTGCACGCGGATATAGGGATAATTTGAAATTTGCATGTAAAATACAACAACAACTTATCCTATATACGCTAACTTTAGCGGGGATAGCTATCGCCGCTAAGTCAGTTAGCGGGGATAAACAGTGCTTCCAAAACCCATTTTCTTCGTTTCTGATGAACCGATGCGATGAATTTTTCAGGAAATGTCAAAGTTTGACATCCCTCCGACCACTAACACATCCCGCCGAATATTTTGTTCGTGATTTTATTATTATTTTTTTTTAAATTAAAATTTTAATTGAATTCAGCAAATCTGTTAATGTGAAATTGTTTTTTATAATTTTAGAATATGCTTGGCATCACTTTCAATTGGCGGAAGTATATATTTTTCAATTTCAGGATTTTCAATACAAATTTCTTAAGTACAACTTACAGCTGTGTCACGGTGCATGTCATAGGTGCATGTGTGCTGCCAAGTTTTTTTTTGATGAATTCTTAAGCGGCGATAGTCGTTTTCTGATGCCATCCCAATATCCGCGTGCAAAGAAACACGGCTATTAAATGTTAAATCTAATGCCCATCAGATAGACGGCAGAGCCATGCTATTCGATTTGTGTAAATTAACTTTCTAACAGAGCAAGAAAACATACAATAAATCTAAATCTATCTATCTATTTTGCAGACAATTTTGATAGATTTTCCAAGTGAACAGTTGACCTCAGATTTTTCCTTTAAATGCTAGAGAGTGTAGTCAATGCAATTTATTATAATTGAGAAATTCTATTTTATTGCTTTCTCTCTTACAATTTAGAAATGTCAAACAAATATTATGTATCCGCTGATGTGTTCAGTGGGTTAGCCATTAAAAAGGTTCGGACATTAAACAAATTGACCACCCCCAAATCATTTATTCTAATTAACCTAATTAAAGGAAAATTGGTTTGGAAAGTAAAAATTAGAAAAAAGTGTACTAGAATAATAAAATTGTGGCTAGCTTTGGTGAATATACGTTTAAAAAGACACTTTAGTTTCAGCGCAAATCAGCTGTTTCGAGAAAGAGTGGGAAAAACGCCGTCTATAGTTCAGTAAGAGTATGATTTCAATTCTTACCAGATTTCTTAATTGGATTCCTATGCGATTGACTATGACGACACGATGATGTTAAAGGTACGTAAAGCAAAGTGATGAAGATCTCGTTCACTATTACCGCTTGGAGGATAATCGTCTGAAAAGTTACGTGATACCCCTGTATATTCTGCGGTCTAAGAGCTGTTTCATCTCAGTCGATTTTACTGGCTATTTGGCGGTTTGAAAAGCTCTAAGCGAGGTAACCATAGATTTGGCAAAGATACAGGCCGGCATCATACAAAATGCAATAACACCATGATTTGATTGGCCTCAGTAAAGAAGGGATCCAAAACCGGGAAGCCTGTCGATGTGTATTGAGGTCAAACCGGCGAACCGCACATGCGGACCAGTAGGGATGCCATAAAGTGGGACACTTACAATCCCTTTAATTCCGATCGTAACTTCGCCATAAAGGAAAAACAAATTTTGTGGCTGATTTTCATGAAGGGAACCAAAACAATGTGCTTCTTTTAAAGCCATTTACCAATCAAATTAAAAATAATACCGTTAGGTTCTAGTCACACAGCTTACATTTATATATATTTTTTATTGATTATTATTTCTCTGTCTCCTATATAGCCAATAAAAAAAACAAGTGATTCCAACTGTACAATAGGTAGACGTATTCAGCGGACAAGCATCTATGGTCGATTTTATATTTTTTCTGGCAAGAAGTGGAAACCAAATGTTCTATTCGAATTAATTAAAAAATAAAAAGAGTACGAGTAGATAAAAGAAATCACCATCCAATAACTAATTCCAGTCACTCGTAATTACAGGGAAAAAAATAACATTGTATCACCTTTTCACGATTTACGGCTCTATTTTCACTGAAACGAATTGTTTGTTTACGTATTTCACTTCTTCGATTGACCAGAAATGCAAATATTCACACTCGCTTAGGTGTGCGAAAGTGCACAACCAAATAACAAAACCACACAAAATGTTTGTAAATTAAACTTTAAGCGTTGCGCGTACCGATCGTTGTATGACTGATCAAGCCAACGTATGGCCTTCGATGAAAGTAACGCATTGAAAGAAGTTTCAAAGAACCCAAAGTTGACAAATATACTCATACACGTACCATCGTAAGTTGGAAGAGAAACTCCCTTTCCGCTTCGTATTGAACTAAAAAAAATGTTTTTCTTGGCACAAGTATCTCATGGAAGTGGGTTAACTGCCGTGTGACGTTGAGTTCCAAACATACGTGGTGGAATGTTGTCTAGCGATATTTTTCTTTTTTTAAGCTTCGGCCATTGATAGAGACGGACATTGAACTTGAAATGCGAATGTCAACACACTATCTTATATTAACAAGAACTTCATAAGTGTAGCATTGCACGGTTAGCTATAATATGTAGAAATAATTGGTCTAATTTGGAGTGGTATTAGCCGCAAGAGTCTAGCGGTATGTATCTATAAAAAGCATGTTAACTTGTTTTGTAACAGTTTCTTCGTCGTCGTAGTTGACTTGCAAAGATGTTATTTATTGATTGCATAATTACAAATGGAATTTGAGAGACATTTTACATTACAGTCACTCGCTGTTGCATTGAAATGCCATTGCGATGACCTTGCCTAGCAAAGAGTCTTACTGAGGAAGGGAAGTTAATATTTCTTTACCGTCCCACATTAGGAAAAAACTGGAGTCAAGCAGAACGTAGAAAGGGGCTTTTCAAACGCATTTGGTCGCAAGCTGTCCATACAACATTAAGCCCTTGGGAATACAAGGTTTGGTCTTAGCGTAAATCACGGTCAAACGATGACCGTACTCTTCACTACCAAAATTAAAATGCCAACCCACAGACTCCCTTAAGTAACCAATCTATACATTTAGTCTCAAGTATCGGACATTTAGGTACGAGTATTCTTCTATATCATAAACGTAACTGGAATTCGAATATCGAATCCGAACGCGAGTTGCAAGTCAGCTTTTTAAGCCTGCTGCAAAACATTTGGCAAAAGTAGGGATTTAAACCAAAAATAGCTCTTTAGCGGCCATATTAATAAAAAAAAACATTATCCGCTCATTAACACATTTGCGGGTGGCATTGGTGCGATGGTAGTGTATTCACTAACTGATTGGCAGGTCGTGCGTTCGAGTCCCGGCCAGGGCCATGATATTTATTTGAATTCACATCAATAGAGATCTCCCTAAGCAATTTAGGCGCCACCCGTGGAGAAAAAAATACTAAGCACCAAAACTTCTTTCCTATCCTCCTATTCTTTCGAATAGTAAGTAGCACCTAAAATCATGCAATACAATACATACTTCATTGCTAGGTGCTGCTTACTGTTCAACAAAAAATGCATACGCTGTGTTTAACACTTTAAGGGTACTGTACACAAACAAAGCCCCTTTAGCGTAAGCGAATTATAAAAAAAAAAACACACGATTAAGCCGCCACACGGATAGTGAACTTGTCCATATAAGCTAATTTACTTTTCTGTTTACTTAATATTTAAAGTTTCGAAGACACTAGATGTATGTATGTATGATATTTATTTGTCTTAAATTACTCATAAATATAATATAAAATACAAATCCATCAAAAAATTCATTATGTTAGGAGTTACAAAGTAATGTAAGAAAAATCAGGTTTCATTCTATATTTTATACAGAGTGAGTTCAAATAGTGTTGAATGCCCCTTCAAAGGGAACATTACATTGACATGGGGTGGGTGTTGAACAAAAAATATAGAAAACACCAATTTTCAGCCGATTTTCATTTAATTTTTCATTTTAATTTTTTTTCATTTCATTTTATATTCCAATCAATGATACTCGTAACATAATTAGCATATGAGTGAACTTACAGTAGATATTACATAAATGAACATTGATGAATATAAGATACATCCTTTAGTTATAAAAACTAGTGGCGGATGCATTAATTGAGCTATAACACAATTTAAGTAGTTAAATTCTGATTTAGTAAGTTTCCACTTCTTAAGTAAAATATTTTTAAAATTTTGTAAAAATAAAGATGTTTCAGCCGGAGTATCTTTGAATTACAAAACAAACAAAAACTATGTTCACGGCTCTTTTTTCCCATATTAATCTTAGAATATGTTTCTGAGATACTATCAGGGGTTGCAAATTATTGTTTTTTTTTTTTTTTTTTTTTTTATATACACTATCAGCTCAGTGTCGTGGAGTGCTTAAAGCAAGCAACTATCACGAGCAGAAATTGCCGGCACTAAAAGTGCTCTCACTGGCTCATCATTTAGTGCAGGTGTTAGTAAGGACAAAACAATTAAAAATACAATAATTATGTACCTATAAAATACGAGTACTAACACAGACACAAAATAATGCAAACAATTAAGACATTAAAGCATTATTACGCAAAATATTTTTTAGCTTAATTTTACTAACATGCAAGTCAATCACATGATCATTTAGATTATAGATTCTACTCATGCGACTAATAGGCTCATGCCTTCCATAATTCGTTCTATGATGGGGGCTGAACAATAATTCAACACTGCGTAAATTATGGGCACCACCACGAAAATTAAAGCCAATAGGCGACAGCAAGTCAGGTACATCTATTTGACCGGGTATAAGCTGCTGTAAAAAAATGATATCGCTATTAAGGGAGGAAGGTTAAATGGATCATCCCATGGAAGTCCTCTAAGTGCAAATCGAATAAATTTACGTTGAATGGCCTCTATTCGATTTGAATGAATGTTGTAGAACGGTGTCCAAACTTGAGAGGCATACTCTAGAATCGGACGGACAAAACAATTGTACAATGACATAGAAACATAAGGGTCATTAAATTCTTTGGCCCACCGTTTTACGAAGCCCAACATAGAATTAGATTTATTAGTAATAGAATTAATATGCTTAGCAAAATCCAGTTTGGGGTCGAAATAAACCCCAAGATCCTTAAAATTATCAACACTACAAAGAATATGTTGAGACAGAGAGTATTGAAAGGTGGAAGGGATATTCTTTCTAGAGAATGTCATATGTTGACATTTAGTTGGGTTCAGGGATAAACCGTTTTTATCACACCAATTGGCGAAGCTATTAATGTCAGATTGAAGAAACATTCTGTCTTGCTGACTAGTGACAGATTTATATATTTTCATATCATCAGCGTAGATCAGGATATTACTGTGATTTATACATGCCTTAACATCATTAATGGCAAGTATAAATAATATTGGTCCGAGGTGACTTCCTTGGGGAACTCCAGACTGCGCTGTGAAAGATACGGATAGCGATCCTCTAAATTTCACTTGATAAACCCTTGATCTAAGGTATGAATTAACCCATTTTATGAAACTTGATGGGAAGCCAAAAGCCCTGAGCTTAAACTCGATTATTTCATGGGACAGCTGGTCGAAAGCTTTAGAGAAGTCAGTGTATATGCAATCCATTTCGTCCTTATTCTCTAAGGTATTTGAACAATCATGCAAGAAACTTAACAGATTAGTGACAGTGGATCTGTTTCTTACAAATCCATGCTGTTCATTACAAATTAAATTGCGACAAAGAAATATTAACTTTTCGCAAACAATTTGTTCAAAAAGCTTAGGGATACACGAAAGCTTTTAAATAGGCATATAATTAGTGATATCACCACGTTCGCCTTTTTTAAAAACATTTGTGATAAAAGTACTTTTCCATAGATTAGGGAATTTACCAGTACTGATGGACAATTCAAACAGATACTTAAGATATGGAGCAATTGCATGACTACATTTTTTAAGAACGATCGGTGCAATGCCATCAGAACCTGATGAATAATCATTCTTGAGAGAAGAAATACATTTTAAAATTGTTTCCAAATCGAATGAGATACTACTAAAACTTATTTGGGAACAGCTAGTTAGATAACTAAAATATTGATCATCAATGTGAAGAGGGGTCCCCCTAAATGATTTACTGAAATGATCTGCAAACATATTGCTTGCATCTACTAAATCAGCAGTTGTAGAACTATTGTAAGTAAGCTTCGATGGATAACCATCGGTTTTTTTCTTAGAATTGACAAAACCCCAAAAAAGTTTGGGGTTCGATTTTAAAGAGCATTCCATTTTACTTATATAGTCAATATATAAGTTGCAGGATAAAGATTTGAATTCATTGAATAATGTGAAATAGAGTTCAAGATCTGAATGGCAGAGTTCTTCCAAGCCCTATTACGTCTGTTTCGTATCGATTTTAGCTCTTTAGTGTACCAGGGATGGAACGTTTTCAGATTCCTAGAGGATTTCACAGGAATCACTTTTTTCATGCAGTTATCCATCAAAGAATAAAAAGAACCTACTGCATCTTCAATATTAGATAAGGCAGTAAGGTTAAAATTAAAGCTGTTAATTTCATCAGAAAGCCTTTGAAAATTTGCTTTCCGAAAGTCAAAAGATTGCGAACGGTCATACGAATTACTGTTTTCGTACAGATGTGCGCCCAGTTCAATAAATACATCCAAGGGTGGATGATTGCCATCTATGTTAGTTATACTGAGATGAGATTCCAGAACCACAGTACTAACAGAGTCAGAAGAGAAAACAAGATCGAGAGTTCGATTTCTGAAATTTTTTATACAGCTTGTTTGCTGTAAGTCAAAAGACAAAATGTTGTCAAGTAAAGCGAGCTCTTGTTGGGCAGAGTCAAAGGATGGAATGAAATGAGAATCATCCTCAGAAGGTACCCATCCAATATGTGGCAGATTGAAGTCGCCTATAAGTAAGACAGTGCTGTCACAACAAGATATGTCAAAAATATGGTCTAGTGCCATAGAGAGTTCCGAATACAAAGAACATAGACGAGACGATGGAATGTACGCATTAACAACATATAAATGTTTGTTCTTAAGTGTAATTTTTGCACAGATAACTTCGACATTAAGTTGAAATGGAAAGTCAATCTTGCGTGACTCAAGGTTGGAACGAACAGCGATCAGAACACCTCCTCCAAGCGCTTTCAGGTCATTGTTATGACGGTCGTTTCTGAATACGGAGAACTCATGATTCAAGAGTTCCGTGTCTATAATTCCGGCATTTAGCCATGTTTCCGTCAAGGAGAAGATATCATGAGAGAGGGCTTGCGAGTTTATATATAATTCAGCGGTTTTTGTGCAGAGTCCCCTTACATTTTGATAGTAGAGGGACAGCCTACTTGGTTTTTTAACTTGGACGGACAATCTTTCCTGCGACTTTTTGTCGAACGGGGTGTAAATTCTTTAACTAACGTATTTTCAGGCCATGCAGTGCTATTGCACAGCTTTTCGAAATATACTGAAGGGGCGACAATTTTGAAAGACGCAACAAACCCTTCAGCCTTGCTGATTTTGGTGCATTTGATTGAGTCATCTTTTGGGATCAAGTTTCTCGAGACCAAATGGTTCAAGACATCGTCTGAAGAAGTGTTTGGTTTTAGTCGAGAAATGAAAATAGATTTCGGCCTGGGAATCGATTCAATAGTCCACCATAAGTACCACCCAAACATACGAGCCCATATTGCAACTTAGATTGTACCGAACTATAATAAACTGTCTCTAACAGCTTCTGAGAGCATATTAGCCTCAGGTGATACATTATATATGTTGCTTTTAGAACATACTTTTTTAGTATTGAAGTGTGTATACTCCAGTTCATATTGCTGTCAATAGTTAAACCCAAATATTTAAAAGCATTAACATTTTCAATAGAAAAACATTTTCAAGAGCAGGTTTGTTATAAGAGTTTCTTTTGCAGTTAATTGAAACACAATAAGTATTACTAATACACATTTTCTTGCAATCAAAACTATGAAAGATACAATTAGGAGAGTGCCTATCTAGGGATGGTAAGTTAAAAAACATGATTTTAGTTTTATCACTTATAACTAGCTTGTCACCTCCACGAAGGGTCAGTCACCTTGTCGAGAGTACCATTCCTTCTGAATGGTGCCGGTGTGGAGGCTTAAGGATGCTGATTCAACGGGCTACACTGTCGACGACCTCCGTCGTCAGAAGGGTCACCCATGGCAGGCTGGCCGTTGAATCAGCATCTACTAAGAACTGCCCATAGGACATTCCGTCCGATCCCACTCCCCCTCCCCCATCCTTTCCCTCCCCTAGCTCCCTCTCACTCTCCTTTCTTCCTCTCACTCTCATTTCCTCTCAATCTCCCTTCCTTTATCCACTGGGCTGGACTTAAGGTGTCACACGACCCGTGCCGATAGTCAGCCTGGCTGAGGGCCCAGTTTAATAAATAGCTCAGTCGCGAACGGAGTATCCGGATACCTGGCGACCTCCGGATCAGCTAGCCTTATCTGTACAATGCGGATCTCTGTACAGACGGACCTTCCTTTCTCCGCTACTCGTGGGAACATAATTATGAACAAAAAACAACAAAAACAAAAACAAAATATTAAGGCCGGTATCCCTTTGAAACCGGACGGTAGTACGGCGACGAAGCTGTCTACCGGATATGCTCATATGGCAGCTGATAGCGGAACTGTGGATAATCGTGGTTCCTCCGTCAGTACTTGCGAGCAAAACAAAAATCTTTCCAGCAGAAGCAGGACTGTGTATAATGGTCCCACCTCTGCTGGCAGCACCCCCCCAGGCAGTGCTCCTAAGCTGCCCCCTGGTATCACCCCTGCTACACTTGTCAGGGGCAAGACTGTGGAAATGCATGGTCCTTCCACTGGCAGTATACGCACGGATGCTACCAAACACAAACACCTTCCTAGTGGTAGTGGGACTGTGCAACATGGTCCGGCTTCCACTAGCGCGTCTTGCAGTAGAGGAGCGCCTCACCGCAACCCCTCCAAGTTGCATTACAAAAACAGACGCAATGCCAATCGTATAATTGGCTCCATCGGCGCTATCCCTGAGATAGATAGATCCCCTGCACAGATCAGCAGACTGGCCTGGGCACAAAATATCATTTCAGGTGACGACAAGACCAGCGGAGACATTGCGTCAAAGCGACAGAGATCGGTGGAGGAGGTCGCTTCGGCCTCCAAGCGCCTGAGGATGCACAATACCAGCATTCCTCCTAACGCGTCCATCGTCAAACCTCACAAGTCTTTCAGAGATGTCCTCAAAAAAGGAATTGTGGTCGCAGTCATCGACCGCAGTGACGCCGACGGCAGGATCTCACTTGAACGGTGGGATCTCATCATGCTCACCCTACTCGAAAACTTCGCCGACTTTTATAAGGACATCCCCGGACCACCGCCAATAATTCACGATGGCGGTTGGCATCAGGGCCGCGTAAAACTCATCGCCTGCGATGATCAACGATCACTGAATCTTTACAAGCTCGAGATCAATAAGCTTGGTGAGCTATGGCCAGGGGCCAAGCTTGAGGTTGTTGCGAGAGAGGATATCCCCTGCCGACCTAGATCGCGTGCCTGGATCCCAGTGAGCCCTTCATCCCCTGAAAGAATTCTCCATCTGATCAAAATCAGCAATCCATCCCTTCCGACTCATGATTGGAAGGTCGCTAAACTGGAGGAACAAAGGGGTTCCTACCGATGTGCTGTCATTGTCATCAATCAGGAATCCCTTGCTCATCTGGCGGCGACTGCAGGCGTGATTCGGTTCGGATGGAACGTCATCACGCTGAGAGTTTACAAGAAGGACGATGTAGACGCTGACAAGCGACCTCATCATCCCTCGGAAACTGTTGTGTCAGGTGTTAGCGCACCTGTCACCTTCCCCTCCTTAGAGGTTGACATTCCCGAGCCCTCTACAGAACCCACCACGTCTTCAATCCCTGTGATCGACTCTCAGTCGGTCATGGAGACGGACGAAATTCCTGACAAGGATCTTCTGAGGGAAGACGAGCTCCTGAGTTCGTCCTCTGTATTGGAAGACATGTCCAGCAAGGATCTTCTGAGTGAGGATGAGCTTCTCAGCTCGTCCTCTGAATTGGAGGACCTCAACAACACAGTGGTGGGGGTTTCTTTACAAGATTGTAGCAACAATGCTGCAGATCATACAGATTAACCTCCAACACTCCATTAAGGCTTCGGCCGCCCTTATTCTCCGGTTAACAAAAACTGGAGAAGACTTAGTCTTGGTCCAAGAGCCCTGGGTTGTCAACAACCTGGTTCGTGGACTTAAGACCCCTGGATACTACCCACTATATGTGTCCGACAAATGTAAACCTAGATCGTGCATATTGGTGAAGAGTACTCTTAATGCATATTTGCTCCCTAATTTCAGCGATCGAGATACGACGGCTGTCAAACTAGAGACTGCTGGTGGCATATACTGGTTGGCATCAGCGTAACTTTCCCACGACAACATGGGACCTCTCCCTGGTGGTAACCTGGAGAGCTTTATCGCGGAAGCAGAGAGGCGAAAAGCTGCACTCATCGTCGGATGCGACGCCAACGCGCATCACACTGCATGGGGCAGCACTGATATTAACAATAGAGGTGAGTCGCTTTATGAATATATTTTAAGAACTAACCTCATTGTGTGCAACACGGGTAATGAACCCACCTTCATAACTAAAAATCGACAAGAAGTCTTAGACATTACTCTTGTCTCCGTAAGCATCCACAAAATGATATCGAGTTGGAAAGTTTCGGCTGACCATTCTTTCTCCGACCACCGATATCTCACTTTCAACCTTGACAACGCTGACACCCCTCGCCAATCAGCATTCCGAAACCCTCGGAAAACAGACTGGCTCAAATACAGGGATATTATGCGTGAACTTATTACCTCTGAACTATTAAGTCCCCCTTGCAATCCTAGCGAGCTTGACGACAAGGTTAATAAGCCCACCAGGGCTTTTAATCTAGCGATGGCTGCTTCCTGCCCCCTCATACTACCCAGGGGGAAAAAGAAACCTCACTGGTGGTTACCTGTATTAGGACCACTGAGAAATGATTTCAGGAGACTTTTCAATCGCGCCAAAAGCTCAAGATCCAACACTGACTGGGACTCCTATAAGGCATCCCTCAAAGCATATAAAAAAGAACTTAGGAGGGCCAAAAGATCATCGTGGAGACTCTTCTGTGGCAAAATAGAAGAATCCTCGGAGGCATCAAGGCTAAGAAAAATCCTTGCTCTAATCCAACTATGCCCAGCTGCCTAAAGAAAGCAGATGGCTCGTGGACTACATCTAGCGAGGAATCGCTCAATCTGCTACTTGATACACATTTCCCAGGTAGCTCTAATATTACCGATCATAGCAACCTAAACAGGTCATCTATGTTTCCACAGGTAACAAATTCTCAGAGTCAGAGTCTGATAACTAGGGACAAGCTCCTTTCGGCGCTACAAAGCTTCAAGCCCTTCAAGTCTGCAGGACCTGACGGCATAATACCAGCCGAACTTCAGATGAATTCGGATATCATCCTTCCAACTCTGGAGATGATTCTGACAAGTTGCTTAAAGCTGATTCACATTCCTCAGAGAGAGAAGTAAAAGTGGTTTTCATACCCAAAGCAGGCAAATACTCCCATGTTAGTCCCAAAGACCTCAGACCTATCAGTCTATCATCTTTCCTCCTCAAAACACTGGAGCGTCTGATTGATATCCATCTTCGTATGAACATAAACCCGCAACTGCTGTCTGCGGCCCAACACGCGTACAATAAGGGTAAATCGGTGGAAACCGCCCTTCACTCCTTGGTACGCACTATTGAATACTCCCTTTACCACAAGGAATACACTATGGTTGCTTTCCTAGACATAGAAGGCGCTTTCAACAACGTAAACACATCTGCAATCGCAAATGCACTGACAGAACTGAATGTGAATGGCTCGCTTGGGGAACTGATCAATCTTTTGCTCTCAAGCAGGATTATCAATTCAAAACTGGGCGATTCATCCGCTAGGAGGTCTGTCAGTAGGGGTACGCCACAGGGTGGTGTCCTTTCCCCCCTTCTGTGGAACTTGGTGGTGAATAAACTACTGACATGCCTGGAGGGGGAGGGTTGCATGGTGATTGCCTATGCGGATGACGTTGCTATTGCCGTCTCAGGGAAATACCTCAACACCCTAAAAGAGCTACTTCAAAATGCTCTCAATAAGCTGACAAGTTGGGCAAGAAGATGTGGGTTGGGGGTTAACCCTGATAATACCGAACTTGTCCTCTTCTCCAGGAAATATAAAATCCCTCACATCGATCCTCCTTCCATTAACGGTACAAGCTTAACATTTTCCGATGAAGCCAAATTCCTGGGTCTTATCCTCGATAGGAAGTTAAGCTGGAAACCCAACTTACAAGAAAGAGTAAAAAAGGCGACAGTAGCACTTTTCTCTTGCAAAAAACCCATCGGTAATAAGTGGGGCCTACAGCCCCGCATATCTCACTGGCTATACGTTTCGGTAGTGAGACCGATTCTGACATACGGGGCGGTTGTCTGGTGGACTGCTCTTGATAAAGCGGTAAACCGAGATAGGCTAAGCAAGGTGCAACGTACAGCTTGTCTGTATATCAGCGGAGCACTCCGTACGACCCCCTCCGCTGCACTGGACATCTTACTGCATCTGACACCCCTGGATATTTTTAGCAGGCAGATAGCTGCCTGCTCCGCTGTCCGCTTAAAAGCCACCTCACAGTGGATCAATTCGAATATTGGCCACTCTATCATTTTGGACTCACTTGGGTCCGTACCTAGAAACATCGACTACACTACACCCCAACTACAGTTCGAAAAGAAGTTCCAAATCACTATCCCCACCAGATCATTCTGGGAGGATGCTGGTTGCACGGAAGTTAAATCGATCCACTTTTACACCGACGGATCAAAAACTAGCGAGGGGGTAGGTGGGGGTGTTTACTCAGAAAGACTAAATATCAGTCTCTCCTTCCGTCTTCCTGATCATTGTAGCGTGTTCCAGGCGGAAATCATGGCGATTAAGGAAGTCCTGTCGTGGCTGAAGAGAAATGTGATATCCGCTAAGGATATCTGCATTTTCTCGGATAGTCAAGCCGCGCTAAAATCCCTGGACTCAGTCTCTCACAATTCCATCGTAGCCTTAGACTACCTTTCATCTCTGCAAGAGATGGCAGAGCAGTTCAATATTCACCTTTGTTGGGTGCCGGGGCATAGAGACATCCCAGCGAATTGTAGGGCAGACGAACTCGCCAAAAACGGAACCGCATTACCTCTTCTACCTGAGAAAGGTTTTATAGGTATGCCCATCGCTACTTGCAAACTTATGTTCAAGCTATCCGCAGTCGAGAGTACAAACCTCAGGTGGACAGGTAGTGATACATGTCTAGCGACTAAGCAAATCTGGCCAAAGCTGGATCTGCGACGCTCTTTGAGTTTGATCTCACTCAACAGACTGCACATTGGCTCTGTCATAGGTGTCATCACAGGACACTGTCTAATAGGCAGGCACGCGTCAAGGCTTGGCGTTTACTCAAACGACTTCTGCAGAAGCTGCAGGGATGAGGAGGAGGAGGAGACTACGTCTCATCTCCTCTGCACATGGCCTGCACTCTCCCATAAAAGAAATCTCTACCTAGGACCTTTCTTCGTCAACGAACTCAGTGACTTAGCTAATACAGATGTTAGAAGTCTATCGCGCTTCATTAGAAGCTCCAAATGGTTTTAGCGAGAAGGGGTCGAAACTCCTGATCCATGTGGCATCACAACGGACCTCATTGGTCTAAGTGTGTTGGCTTTCTGCTAACAGCCACTCCAACCTAACCTAACCTAACTAGCTTGTCCCTACCGAACCAATGCCTTAATATTTCTAAGCCATGGTTAATATCAGCAATTAAGTCTAGTACAGACGTATTTGAATATAAGCATGCAATATCATCAGCAAATCCAGTTTGCTTACACTTTAAATGTTGGCTAAAAATAGAATTTATGAAAATTACAAATAGTAGAGGACCAACAACGGATCCCTGAGGAACACCGATCCGAAGGTCTCGACTTTCACTGAAAAAATTTCCAATTTTTACCATTTGTTTCCAATTTTTGAGATATGAAGTAAACCAATCAAGAATAAAGCCCATGAGGCCAGGCCTCTCCAATTTGACTAATAGGAGATCATGGTCAACGGTATCAAAGGCTTTGGTGATGTCTATAAAAGGTGCAGCGGTGTTTTTTTTGCTGTTGAAACTATTATGCACCTGACTGGAGAAATTAAGAAGCGCATCTTCCGTCGATTTGCCAGCTCTAAAGCCATATTGGTTCGTGCTAAAGAATGCATTTTTCTCCAGAAAAGTAACAACTCTGCTCTTTGTCACCTTTTCAAAAAAATTTGAGAACACCGGAAGAAGAGAGATCGGCCTATAGTTATTTAAGCTCGTCCTATCCACTTTTTTGAATATAGATATAACCTCAGCTATCTTCAATCTATCCGGAAAAATAGAACAGTATATGCTTTTGTTGAAAATATGAGCTAAAACATTTACAACATTAAAGCAGATTTTCTTCAGAAAAACACTTGAATGACTATTCAGTGTAAAGGAGTTTGTGTTATCCAGCAAAGTTATTTGTCTATACAACTCAAAAAACGAGATTGGCTTAAAGAAAAATTTATTTTGTTGAATACTTTCACTTTTATGACAGCTGTCCGAGCATAAAACCTGAGACGCTGTATCGTAACCAGCATAAGAAAGAGTATTAATCGGTACATTAGTTGGTGTATTCTTTATACAAAGACGTTAATTTAATATATAAGAATAAGAATATCTTTGTTAATACATTTATTTTAAAAATAGGTGCAATAATACCAACCACGGTTAAGTTAGGTTAGGTTTATGTCATATGGCAGAAGCCGACACACTTAGACCAATTCAGGTCCATTGTGATACCACGTATGTATATCTACCTCAACTCTGTAGATGGGACTGGCCAACGACACGCGGTTGTTCTCAAACGGTCCCCCATCCTTGCAAAACGTCTGGGACCCACATTTTCGGAATCAGCACACTTCAACCTTTATTTTGGTATAAACAATATTCGGTTATACCAATTATTTCAAAAAAGTTTTTTTTGCATACTATTAGTACGTCTGGCAAGGGGTTTGCCCAAGCAAAACGTCTGGGACCCACATTTTCGGTATCAGGACACTTCCATCATTATTATGGTATATACAATGTGTGGTTATACCAATTATTTCAAAAACTGATTTTTTTGCATACTATTAGTACGTCTGGCACCCACAGATTTGTGTAAATGACTTCAACCTCTTTCATTTAATACTATCCATAAGTGGTTATATCTTCGATGCAAGATTTGGAAAAAAACGTATTTTTACTTTACTGTTACTAACCTTTGCCCCAAACAAATGCTGACAGACTACCGAAATAGACTTAAGCTATTTAGGCACTTAACTTTTATATATCCTAATTTTGGTTATACCTTCACTCCCAAAAAATGCTTTGGGCTCTTAGACTATTACCTTTAGCATAGTGTAGTAGTTTTCCTTGCATATAGTAACTTCCGAGGCTACCTCTTTACAAATTTGATTATACATTACGGTCAGGTTCGTGTTATTGTGTTGTTTTTTGCATTTTGCCCTTAGTTTATTTTTCTCTGCAATTCGCTGTAATAAATAATCAGACATCCAAGGCTTTAGTCTTTTTTATTTAAATCTTTTCTTTTTTGATACTACGGAACAAATCTCAACGTGACAATCCAAGATGTTACAAAATATGTCGACTGCAATAGAGGGATTGCTTTCCCTGTATACATCGCACCAGTTTTCCTTTATCAAGCGAGCATTAAGACAATTAAAATTGGTTTTCTGAGTTGATAAATTAGGCACTGTATTAATTGGACATTTAGTCGTATCATTGTTTATAAAAAGCCAAGTCATGCAATGATCAGTAATTGAGTAATCTGAAATCGTTCTTATTAAGGAGAGATTGGCATTTAGATCCAACCTAGCAAAAATATAGTCAATACAAGTTTGGGTATTACCAGGTTCATTAATACTAGTGTCCTGTATTCCCATTCGCAGACAATAACGTAAGATATCTTTGCACTACTACAGATTCATGTAAAATGTCTATATTCATATCGCCTATAATGAACATTTTTTTTGTGCGTTCACTACACAAGAGAGAAGATAACTCCTCAACAAAAACATCTTTACTATTTTCATGCAGTCTATAAAAGCACATAAAAACAAATTGGTTATAGTCTCTAAAGCACGAAACTTTTATCATATCGGAACCAATTATATCAGGGCTGCAAATTTCACAATTCTCAATCAAACTATCACAGACAAAAACCACAGTACCACCCCCTGCATATAAATTATTACATTTGGGGTAAAATTTGTATCCAGGTATATTAAAATATTCCTTTTCATAATCGTAAATCGATATTTCGGACAGTAAAATCAAATCCGGCTTTTTTAGGAATAAATCCAAGTGGGTTAATAATAAATCAAAATTTTTGCGCATGCTTCTAATATTTTGGTGAACAATGAATAAGTTGTTGTCTAATACATACATTTAACATGGTATCAATTAGTTATCAATTTATAAAGGATGCAAAATTTATGCAATCTATATACTAACATCAAAAGTTGAGACAAACGTTAGATCTAAATATTAGGAGTGAGAGAGTCTAAACTATAATAATCATGAGAAAACAGCCATTTTTTTATGCGCTTTAGAGAACATTCGGACAGGTAAACACATCTGATTTTTTCCGGGAGGACTACATAAACGATTAGATATAACTGAATAAGAATTTCTATATGCGGTGGTTTGATAGTTTGACACTTCTCACATATTAAGTGAGTTATTGCGTAGGTTATAGTTTGAGATTTTACGAAAGTTTCGGTTACCAGACTTTATAAAGAACGCTTTTAGAACCTTAAAACAGTATAAGTGACGAACAGGAAGAATTCCTAATTAAAAAAACAAAGGAAAACTAGGAGGCCTACACGGTTTACGACAAATTTTATAGACAACATTCTTTTGCAAGACTGGCAACGGCTGAACTTTGTTCTGATAGCCACCTTCCCAGCAATTTATATCGTATTGAAACTTAGAATTAAAATGTCCATAATAAATTGTGGTTAGGAGCTTAGTTAAACTTGTAACGAAGGTAATAGAAATGCCTGAGTGTGGAGATAAAGTACTTCTTCAATGCAGTAGCGTGAGATGAAAATGTCATATTAGAGTCAAGTAGGAGTCCTAGGTACATAAATTTGTCTACAATCTCTATCAAAAAACAATCAGCACTACAATTTTCACTAGTACAAAATAATTGACCAAACACACTGGTTGCACATTTACATTGATATAATTTAACATTTTTGCAATTTGGTGCATGAAAGTATACATCCGGTTTTGGATTAATGGACGCAGATAAAATTATTAAAGATCATTAATTTAGTCTTAGGACTTATCATAAGTTTGTGTTCAGCGAACCATTGTCCTAGAGTATGTACAACACAATTTATGTTTGAGATAAGATCTAAGGGACTGTTCACGCCATACGACAGGTGGAAGAGTAAGTTAATATAGATTAAAAATAGAATGGGGCCCAAGACTGAACCTTGTGGTACCCCAAGCCTGATTAATTGCAGATCATTTCTCGTCTCATTTAATTTTACTCTCTGTGATCTATTATTCAGATATGAATTAAGCCATTCAAGCATGAAACCACGCACACGTGCATTTTCCAGTTTACTTA
The DNA here is from genome assembly GCA_949715645.1 of Portevinia maculata. Lineage (NCBI taxonomy): Eukaryota > Metazoa > Arthropoda > Insecta > Diptera > Syrphidae > Portevinia > Portevinia maculata. Next base: position 199,510,518 of record OX454525.1, read on the forward strand.
ACAGAATTTCATGGTCAACCATGTCGAAGGCTTTGGTTATATCAATGAATAACGCGGCTGTACATTTTCTTTTGTCAATGTTGCATTATCTGAGAGCAAACATCTAAGAGTGCGTCCTCAGTTGATTTGCCCTTTTGAAATCCAAATTGAGTCAGATGAAGGAACATCGTCTTCTCTAAGAAGTTTACTAACCTAATTTTTATAAGTTTTTCGAAAACTTTACTTATGCTTGGCAGAAGAGAAATCGGCCTATAATTTCCTATTTCAGTTGGAGAACCTTTTTTAAACAAAGGAATAACATCTGCACACTTTAGACCGCCAGGAAAAATACCAGAAAAAACACTACCATTGAAAACACCAGCTAATACATCCACAATGAAACATGCAATATTTTTAAGGACAACATTAGAAATACCATCGACACTACATGAATTTGAGTTATTCAAACAAAACTTCTACAGTGCACAGAGTTTACATCGCCACTAGCAGAACATTGAGAACATATATTTTGAGTTAGCCCGATGTAAGTTCGATACTTGAAAAATGTCTATTAAAAGCGTTAGCCATTTCATGTTTATTTGTTATTTCCTTATTACTAAATATGTTGAACAATAGATTTTTGAATGTACAATTTTTTGTTGAGAATGTCATTTAAAACTTCCACCCTTTCTTAAGATTACCTATAGCTCAATAGAATTGAGCACGGTAATAAGGGTCACGTCAAATTGGTATTTCCTTTTTAAAATCAGCAAATATCTTCTTATATTTCATTTTGAGAAATACATTGCTAGGGTTCTTCTTGTACTTTACTCTAAGTTTATTTTAAGTTGTTACTTTATTTAATAAATAATTAGATAACCAAGGTTTAAGTTTATATATAGATTTTCTTGTGGTCAGAGAACTGCAACTAGCAATATGGCTTTTAAGAGTGGTTAATAAATTAAAATATGCATTCGATACGTCACTACAGTTGCAAATATTGTTCCAGGACTCAAAACACAACCTATTTCGAAGCCTAGTATAGTTTATTTTTGGCTTGCTTTGGACACGTTTCTGAGTTGGGCTTCGTTTTTAGATTTTACATTAAACGCCGGTCATGGAATGGTCAGTAATCAAAAAAATGAAAAACACAATACTCACACGCTATGGAAGCAACATTTGGAAAACGTCCAATTATATGGTCTAAACAAGTACCTGATGCAGGCCTATTAGGCACATTGATGAAGTTTGTCAAGCCATTTAAAGTTAACACAGAAAGATAATTTGATACCGTAGGACTTTCATCTAGACAATCAACATTACAATCACCTACAACCATTGAGTTTTTGGATTTCTCCCTATCTAACACAGTAGAAAAATCATTAATGAACATCGTAACAACATTAAACATCTGCAATCTATAATCACATATAAACATAGGGACGGGCTACAGTCCGCTTGGGCGAACTGTTGGATACCCTATTCTTATTCCTATCCCTTATGAGTGGGCGTGACAAAAGCCTAAGTATGGTTGTTATTATTATTTTGTTATATAACATTTAAAGGATTTTATCAAAAAAAAACGAAGCTTTTGTAAAAAAAACGCTCCCTAGCTCAAACTTTGGTTTTTCAATAAAATTATTTGATTTAATTGTGGGCGTGTCAGTAAGCGGATTTAAAAAAAATTAACACATTAGCATAAAGGGCCCCTAGAGAGTACATATTATAAATTTCAGCTCCCTAGCTCAAATTTTGGTTTTTCAATAAAATTGTTTTATTTAATTGTCGGGAAACCAGCGACCATATCACGTCGAGTTAATCGGCTCTCGTTTTTAGGCCGAAGGGCAATAATTATAAGATATAGTTAAGTGTAGGGCGTCCGCATAAGGACCAATAAATAAGAATAAGTATCCTGTTAATTATACCCTATTCTAAGAGTATATTAATTTTGACGCATAGTTTGTAACATACCTTAATATTGCCCGTAGACCCCTAAAACTTACTATATTTATGATCAGCATCGATAGTAATGTCGATCTAGCCATGTCCGTTCATCCGTCCGTCCGTCCGTCCGTCTGTCGGCAAAAATCAGGCCTTTAAACTGGACCTAGAGAGCTGAAATTTTAACCATATACTCTCTAGGGTCCCGAAATAATCAAGTTTACGAATTTTTGAAATCCGCCCACAGACACGCCCACAAACTCAAAAAAACAAAATTTTGGAAAAAATCGAATTTTGAGCTAGAACGCTGAAATTTTTTATATATGATCTATGACTCCTAAAACTGCTCGGGATAAAAAATTTTCAAAATCCGCCGATTGACACGCCCACAAATAAATAAAATAATTTGTTTATACCCTATTCTAAGGGTAGGTATACATATTAATTTTTGAAAATCCAAAGTTTGAGCTAGGGAGCTGAAATTTATAATATATACTCTCTAGGGGCCCTTTATGCTCATGTGTAAATATTTTCAAAATCCGCCCACTGAAATGCCACAATTAATTTTTTTTTTTTTTGAAAATTCAAAGTTTGAGCTAGCGAGCTGAAATTAATAATATATACTCTCTAGGGGCCCTTTATTCTCATGTCTTAATTTTTTTTATATCCGCCTTCTGACACGCCCACAATTAAATAAAACAATTTCATTGAAACACCCAAGTTTGAGATAGGGAGGGTTTTTTTTGATAAAATCCTTTAAATGTTATATAACAAAATATGTAGAGCGTTCTTAACAATTCAACCATACTTAGACTTTTGTCACGCCCACTTATGAGGGATAGGAATAAGAATAGGGTATCCAACAGTTCGCCCAAGCGGACTGTAGCCCGTCCCTATGTTTTTAAGTTAGATTTAATCATTTTTGTCTAGTACGTAAGTTGATATTCAGTAACAATTAAAAAATTAATTTAAAAGTAAAGTAAAGTAATCAGTTCTCGCCAGATCACCGCAATTAAACGACGTTGGGCGCGGTTAGTACGTAGATGGGGAACCGTTTGAGAACAACCGCGTGTCGTTGGCCAGTCCCATCTACAGAGTTGAGGTAGATATACATACGTGGTATCACAATGGACCTAAATTGGTCTAAGTTTGTCGGCTTCTACCGACAGCCACCTAAACCTAACCTAACCTAACCTAACCTAACCTAGAACAGTATCACAGTGAGATTTGCATTGGACAAGGATAGAAGAGTTGTAAATTAAATCATTGTTTCAAGCACTTACAGCCAAGAAGACCGAAAATGCATTGGCGTTATTACTTTTACCTGCGAGGGAGGTAGGAATATTAGAAATGTGCAAATAATTTTGAAAGAGTTATATTCCGAGCCCTCTCGCGATGGTCAGTCACCTTGACGTGTGTACCATCATTGCATTCGATGGTACTGGTGCGGAGGCTTGCGGTGCAAGGATTCAACGGGTTATGCTGTCTAAGGGCCAACTATGGAAGACAGGCCGATTGATGAGCGCCAACCAAGAACTGGCCAGGATTCAACGTCGACCCACCCCTAATCCAGAGTGTCATGCGACCCGTGCTTATTGGATGGTTTGCAGCCAGGGGTATCCGGCTGTATTTTTGCGGAGCCTCTCTGATACCGGGCCACCTCAGAGAGTAACCATGGCCTTACCACGTTAATGCGGGGCTCTGGCGTGGTTGACCGTCTTTCCCGCGCTACTCGTGGGATATGCCAAACAAAAAGAAACAAAACAAACAAACAAAAAACAAACTCAGCAGAATGCGGGGACAAACCGCAGACGAAGTCATTGGTCGGATGGAGCAGGATATCCATGACGACCGGCTGGCACATGATAGACCCGGAACAAGTCGAGAGGGAGGCTCTAAACTGGTGCAACCCAGCACCAGTCAAATAACCATCATCACCTCACGACAAGCCACGGGTGTGCCAAAAGGCCCGGGAAGAAGCCCGGTAGCACAGACAGGTGCATGCAGTGGGGATGGGAGCCAAACCCTAATCCCCTCCCTGTCCGGGAAAGAATTGATGGAGGGAACTAGGGCAGCGGGGACGAGCATAGCTCAAGTACCAGCCCCTGAACCCCCCGGGAACAATAACGAAAGGAAGAGGACTAAGCCAGCCTTACCTCCACCTGGTAAACCAGGTGCGAGGGACGACCCTCTGCGAAGGGGACTTAGTGGTGCTGGCACTAAATGGTACCTCTGCTACCTCAATAAAGGCTTCGGGCCTGAGGAAGCCAAAAGGAAGGCTGAGGAGGAGGGAAAGGGGGGAATAACACCATCACCCCCCCCCCCCCCCCCACAACAAATAAAGCCAAAAAGCAGAAGGTGGATGAAGGTACCGAGAGGGCCACGGGAAAGCCTGCAAAAGCGAGCGCCACCGTGGTTGGTCGAAGCTATGCTACGGCGGTGAAAACCTTCCCTTCTAGCGGTAGACACGACACAGGTGCGATTGCTGAGCAGGTTGCTGTTCTCCCGGTGAAATATCCGCAGGAGATCCTCAGCAACCCAGACCTCACGGCATTTGAAGACGCCATTGTGGTGGAAATGGCCTTGGGATGGGAGCATAAGCTCAAATTCCAGGGCATACATTTCAAACACGGAATGCTCTTAGTTGACTGCGAAACTCCGCAGACAACTGAGTGACAAAAGCAGTAGCCCCAAAGCTGGGGAAATGGAAGGGGACATGCCTCATGGCATGCAGTGGGACAGCTATACCACGGTCCTACTCCATAACGATCTTCCTTCCACGCAGTGCAGAACAAGAAGCTAAAAACTCCTTGGTACTGCTGGAACCACAGAATGTGGGACTTAACGTCCAGGCGTGGAAGGTTCTCAACTGTCGAAAAGAGGGAACCGGGCAGGTACTGGCACTTGGCATCGACCGAGAATCCTTCGACGCCATAAAATCCCAAAAAGGATCCCTGAGCTACCGATTCGGCAGGGTTGCGGTGTGCGGACTCAAGAGATTGGACGAGATCTCTGGGCAAACAGCCCAGACAGCATCGAATCTGAACTCACAGAGCGTGCAGTCCGAGGTAGAGCATAATGCTCCTCCGAAGATTAAAGCACCTTCTTCCGTTGTCCAATCGGCGGAGCAGGCTCCTGAGGAGACCGAGGAGTCTATGTCCACCTCGGAGAGCGTGATCTCTGAGGGGGAAATGGACAACACGGTCATCGACCTCTTCCAGGAAATCACCCAGGAGGAGGAAGATTCGTTGCTGAAGGAGGACGGGGCAATTGCCCCGCGCGAGCAATAGCTCGATGAACCCCGCCAACAGAAAAATCAAACTAGCACAGGTAAATATCCACCATGCTATAGTCGCCTCGGCGACTATATCTAGGATGTTTACCTGCCAAAACCTAGGGCTAGTACTGATCCAGGAGCCATGGATCCTGAAAGGACAAGTCAAAGGATTGGCGAGGAAGGATGCATAGGTAATATGGGACACTCGGGCCGAGAAACCGAGAGCTTGCATTCTAATAAACAATAAATATAAATTTATTCTACTTTCAGAATACGCGACACGAGATCTGGTGCCAATTCAGGTACATCTGGATGTTGAAGGATGTCGCCGCACCATTGTCATCGCATTGGCATATTGTGCAGGGGATGAGCCGGTTGTATCATCCCAAATGCAGCGACTGGTGGAGCATTGCAACAAGCTCCGCATGCCGCTCCTTATAGGGTGCGATGCAAAAGCCTACAACATTATATGGGGGAGCACCGACACCAACATCAGAGGTGAGTACCTACTAGAATTTATTATGAGTTCGTCACTTGACATTATAAACGTGGGAAATACCCCCACTTTTGTAACTAGGGTCAGGGAGGAAGTACTCGACCTCACGCTTGGGAGCCCAAGCGTAAGTAAATTAATTACCAACTGAAGAGTATCTAGTGAGCCGTCATTGTCTGACCATCGAATAATAGTATTCGACCTGGACAGCACAAGTATCACGAGAAATCCAGTAAGAAACCCAAGGAAAACCAACTGGGAAACCTATAGAACTGCTCTAGAGAGCAATCTGGGGCGCCTTGTTTTATGGAAGGCTCCGGGCCACCCCCTAGAGCTAGAGAGCGCAGTGGAAGGCATAACAAATGCCATCATCTCTGCGTTCGAAGAAAACTGTCCTGTAAGTAGAGAACGGGTAAGGAAACAGAGCAATAACTTGTCAAAACTAAGATCCGAGGTGCGGAAGCTTTTCAATAAAGCAAAGCACAGCGGAGACTGGCAAAGCTACCAAATGGTCCTTACTACATATAATAAGGAAATCAGAAAAGCTAAAAGAAATAGCTTCAGGAAATTCTGTGAGACAATCACCAGCACTCGTACTGTGGCAAGGCTACACAAAGCTCTTGCGAAGTTAGGAGGAGTGCCGATGTCTCTGAAGAAACCAGATGGCGAGTTCACGGAAGATGAGGATCAAAGGGCACTATTGCTACTAGAAATTCACTTTCCTGGCAGCTCGCCTAGTACTGAGCCAGGAATCAATACCACTTCAATCAGACCTCGGAGGGAAGACTGGGAAAGAACATCAACCATCTGTTCTGAGGGACGACTGAAATGGGCAATAAATTCCTTTCAGCCTTTTAAATTTGCCGGAGTGGACGACATTATACCCGCCCTACTACAAGAAGGTCAAGATGCACTAATACCACACCTGCTAAAAATAACAAGGAGCAGTATTGCCTTGGGCCACATACCAATGCAATGGAGACGAGCAATGGTTGTGTTTATACCAAAAGCGGTGAAAAAGACACCACACAGCCAAAGTCATACAGACCCATCAGCTTTACGTCATTTCTTCTGAAGATGACAGAAAAGGTTGTGGACAATTATTTAAGGGAAGATGTACTGAACACATCCCCCTTACATCACCGCCAGCATGCATACAGAGCGGGCAAATCAACAGAGACCGCCCTATATCAGCTGACGGAGATAATTCAAAGTGCCTTGGAAGCAAAAGAAATAGTACTGTGCGCTTTCCTAGACATAGAGGGAGCATTTGACAACACCTCACATGAGGCGATTAAACGATCCCTGGATAGGAAAGGAGTTAACAGTACAGTATCCAACTGGATGTGTGAGCTGCTGAGCACCAGATCAGCAGAGACTCAAACACCATCTGGAACCATCAGAGTAAACACAACAAGAGGATGTCCACAAGGAGGGGTACTATCACCCTTAATGGGGAGCCTAGTTGTAGACGAACTGCTGTCAAAATTAACCAACCTCGACATCAACTGTTAGGCGTACGCCGATGACATTGTATTGGTTGCCAGAGGCAAGTTCGAAAAAACCCTTGGGGACATCATACAAAGGGGGCTTAAATTAACTAAGGAATGGTGCCATACTGTCGGACTTAACATCAATCCGGCGAAAACAACGATAGTACCATTCACAAGGAAAAGATAACTTCAAAGACTTAAGGACATTAGCCTATCAGGCACGACACTGATACCAGTCAAAGAAGTAAAATATCTAGGACTCCATCTAGATAGTAAACTCCTCTGGCGAAAACATACAGAGGAGATATCGAAGAAGGCCACCCGCGCTCTCGTGATATGTAGGAGCCTAGCGGGGAAGGCATAGGGATACAGCGCAAACATCCTGCGATGGATGTACACTGCAATCGTGAGACCAATGATCACATACGGAGCGGTAGCATGGGCGAAATGAACCAGTCTAGACACAAGATGAGAAACACTCGGCAAAGTGCAAAGACTGGCGTACCTGTGAATTACCGGAGCAATGCGTAGCTGCCCAACCGTAGCCATGGAGGTGTTATTGGAATTGACCCCTCTACACATCATGGTGATGAACGAGGCAGACAAAATAATCGTAAGGATGGCAAAGAAGGGAATTGGGAGAGGGAAATGCATCGGTTCGAAAGAACACGGTGACTTACTCAAAAAACTCCCACTTCTGACGACTGCATCAGGAAATTCAACTTCGAGAAGAATTTCCAGATAAAGCTCAGCAATAAGGAGAACTGGAGCAATGAATCCATAACTTATGGACTGAGCAACCACACAACAAAGTAGTACACAGACGGCTCGAGAACCGATAAGGGAACTGGTGCAGAAGTGTTTGGGCCAGGAACTAAGCACTACGAATCCATGGGCAAATGTACAAGCATCTTCCAGGCAGAAATATGTACCGTAGGCAGGTGCGTTCGAATTAACCTCGAGAAAAACTACAGAAATTGCAACATAGCAATAATGTCTGACAGCCAAGCAGCTATAAAAGCTCTTTACTGCTACGTTATCAAGTCAATACTCGTGTGGGAATGCCTACACGGACTGAATAGACTAGGCAAGATTAACAGAATTTCCATCTGCTGGGTACCTGGCCATGTAAGCGGACTCTCTGGCAAGAAAAGAGGCAGAGGAACCCTTCATAGGACCTGAACCGTTCTGCGGGATAGGACAACACACTATACGCGAAGAGTTCAGGAGACTGGAGGAAGAAACAAGGGCCAACACCTTTCTCAACTTTCAAGGTCTAAGGCATGCAAAGAAACTCTTAGGAAATTACAACCAAAAGAGATTCAAAGCTTGTATCGGCCTTAACAAAAACAACCTAAGAATCCTAACAGGCCTCCTCACGGGGCACTGCAGACTCAAGGAGCACCTGAGGAAAATGGGCATATCGGAGGACGGGCTCTGCAGATTCTGCAGTGAAATCGCCGAAACTCCAGATCACATACTGGAATCCTGTGGGGCACTGGCCCACAAAAGGATGAAATATTTGGGCAGGCATCAAATAACAGACAAGGACATACAAACCATGGACCCACAGCTCATTCTCAGATTCATTAAAGAAACTGGACTGGACGCTGTGCTCTAAGGAGTGTGACCTGCCAAGGATAAAACAGAGCAATGCCTCGACACGCTTCACTAAGAAGTATCTAGAGAGGGCTCTGAAAGAGGGCATGAACCTCTCTGAGGCACAAGCAAGGGGACACAATAAACCAATAGGTCGCAGTGTAATATACCCTAACTAAATATTATTATTATTAGTATATTCCGAGCGCGAGGCAAGACATTCAAATATGTCTTGTTATTTGATTATTGGATGTCTGATCCAGTGATAGGAACTATCGAACAAAAACTTTTTCGATAGTAGCTGAAAGTTCATTCATTCGATAGTCGGCATTCATTCATTCATTACACTGTTGTTTTTTTTAGCTTAACACTTATCTGCAGGTGTTCACATGTTCCAATTTTTATACCCTATTCTAAGGGTTTATTAATTTTGACGCATAGTTTGTAACATACCTTAATATTGCCCGTAGACCCCTAAAAGTTACTATATTTATGATCAGCATCGATAGTAATGTCGATCTAGCCATGTCCGTCCGTCCGTCCGTCCGTCTGTAGCCAAAAATTAGGCCTTTAAACTGGATCTAGAGAGCTGAAATTTTAACCATATACTCTCTAGGGTCCCGAAATAATCAAGTTTACGAATTTTTGAAATCCGCCCACAGACACGCCCACAAAATCAAAAAAACCAAATTTTGGAAAAAATCGAATTTTGAGCTAGAAAGCTGAAATTTTTTATATATGATCTATGACTCCTAAAACTGCTCGGGATAAAAAAATTTTCAAAATCCGCCCACTGACACCCCCACAAATAAATAAAATAATTTTTTTATACCCTATTCTAAGGGTATATTAATTTTTGAAAATCCAAAGTTTCAGCTAGGGAGCTGAAATTTATAGTATATACTCTCTATGGGCCCTTTATGCTTATGTGTAAATATTTTCAAAATCCGCCCACTGACACGCCCACCATTAATTTTTTTTTTTTTGAAAGTTCAAAGTTTGAGCTAGGGAGCTGAAATTTATAATATATAATCTCTAGGGACCCTTTATTCTCATGTGTTAATTTTTTTTAAATCCGCCTACTGACACGCCCACAATTAAATAAAACAATTTTATTGAAACACCCAAGTTTGAGCTAGGGAGCGTTTTTTTTTTTGATAAAATCCTTTAAATGTTATATAACAAAATATGTAGAGCGTTCTTAACAATTCAACCATACTTAGACTTTTGTCACGCCCACTTATGAGGGATAGGAATAAGAATAGGGTATCCAACAGTTCGCCCAAGCGGACTGTAGCCCGTCCCTATGTTTTTTTTAATGTTTGGAACGAATTATTTATGCAAATATTAATACAATTTTTAAAAAGGCATTTAAGTTAAGGAAATGTAATTTGAGATTGATTGATTTTTTATAATTGAATATATTTTTTATGTTGGCGGGTAGTTCATCATGGTTGGAATGCTGTAGGCTAATTGTCTTCGCCCAAATTTGTTAAAAATTTCAGGAATTTCAGTTTCAGAGGTTGTTAAGCTCGTCTTCTTGATTTTTATTTTGATATTTTTGAAGGTATCCTCTTTTCCTTCTAGTCACCCTATTCATATATGATGTTCCACTCGTATTCATCCCCATAAAAACCATGGGTTCTGAAACTGTGTCGGTCAAAGTCGGTCGAAAAGACAGACTAATGTAAGACACTCAGACAATGGAATCAAATGACTTTGGAGGTCATACATGGCGAAAAGACATTAAAGAAAGTCGACTTCGAGATGCAGGAACGGCATCCCAGAAAGAAATTGCAATTGCAACGGCTATGTAAAAGGCTAAGTCACGTAACTTCTGGATAGGACAAATGCAACAATTCTTGTATTTGAAAGGCGGGTTCAGCGGCGAGGTGTTCCGAAAGCAGGGGCCCTCTTGATAATCTTGTAAGGATGCACTAAAATTGGAGGGTGATTATCACTAATCAATTGTCACTGACACGAAATAGCTTCTTTATTTCCAATATAAATTGGTACAAACAAATATCACACTTGCCTCAAATGAAAACACCAACATTTCCAGCAGCGCTTCCTCACTCCACTTCACTGCTAGTGGCAACAATTGTCCGCAGTCACAGCACTTGCTTCCTTAATGCTCACTCGCAGTCGAATCGCACCAATGTCGTTGTCTCGTCCATTTTCATTATATTTCAGATAAGCTAACAACTTCGCCGGAGAAGCGTCCATTGCACCATTTGGCAAAGTGTACATCAGTTTGAACATATGTGGATACTTCCGATATGTACCGCCGCACCACAAGGACACATATAGGATAAAGAGCATTAGAAAATCAATTAATATGTGAACTCAACTGTGCATCGTAAAAACAATGAGCTGCTGTAATGACAGCAGTCGCTGAAACCAATATTCCCCTACAAATGTCACCACAATAACCTGCAAGCAAATCGGAGGTAGTGTTGCAAAAAGATGCCCTTTGCTGTTATACAAGAACACTTTGCCAAAATGTAAGTTTGGTTTAATTAAAAATCTTACCGCTGCTATTTCGATTTGATTGGATTGAAAATTTGTTGCCGTTGGTGCTGCTTGTATTTGGAGAATTTCCGATATTTGATGAAACTTCATGTTTGATTTTTGATTAAGTATGGACAGGATGTTTTCCTGTCTATTCAAAGTAGGTATAACCAGTATGGGATACCACTAGAAGACGAAACATTAAATTCATTCCGAGTGTCGAATGAATGATTACGAAAAGAGCTTTTTGTGTGACAGAAATCGAAAATTATAACACGTGTGGCAAGCAAATAAACGAGGCAGGTACGAAACGATTGCAGAGAAGTTCTTGTTAGCAAATAATGTGCTGGTTGATATTAAAAAAATCAACTGACCGCTCGAGTCCTATGAAAATTAAACTCTGAGGTTATCTTCTAATTCAAGTAGGATCCATACTTGATTCGCTTTTCACAACGTCCTCAAGAACATACCACAGGAAGAGATTTATTTCGCTTTGGCAAAGCTGTTCAGCGTTATTTTACTTGGAAAATCATTGAGTCGTGTTTTGTGATGACATAAATTTAAGTTTGCATCGCCCTCAGAGGATGCCAGAGCGGTACGTTGTTCGGGTACGGGTATAGAGAAACCTTATCCTATTGCGGTAAATATAGACACAAACAATGGAGCGGTACTGCGGTATTGAAGCGATACATTTTTGTACAGCAGCATGCAAAGTTGACCGCCTTGTACCTACCACGTACGCAAGAGATGCCAACAACGCGGTATTCCCAAGTGGTCCCCCATCTAAGTACCTACTAACCACGCCCTACGTCGTTTAATTGCGGTGGTCGAACGAGAATCGATTGATTCGACGTGGCAAGGTCGTTGGCGAGCACAGGCGTTCAACCAAAAAAATAAATAAATGTGAGTCAATGTGAATAAAAGGACATGCGGTATACCGGTACCTGTACCATTACCGTGTATCGCTCTGGTGAGTAAGACCCTTAACAAAGATTTGTTATGTATAAATGTTTAAAAATCACATTTCCTCAACAAAAACATACTACCCCTGCTTTAGTGGGAAAGTTATCCATAGTGAAGTAATTATTTCCACCAAAACCATCCGCAGCGGCCTGATTTTTATATTCGAAATTCGGTACTCTTACTAGGATAACAGCTTGGAGATGTCAGAATAATTTGCAAATACAATCAACAAATGGAGAAAAAAAATCCGTGCCAAGCTGAAACTAGCAAGAATTTTTAATAATAAACAATATCTAACAATTTCATTTAACTATAATGGATAATAATTTTGTTAATTTTGCCATTTTTTCAGTTTTGACATTTTTTTCGCGAAATGATATCAGCTGTTTTGTATAAACAAGAACATCAAAGTGAGAGGAGTGCGTTCGTAGAGTATGTTCGAAGTGAGACTTGTCGTATAGTCGACCATAGAGGCGTTGAAGGCGCGTCGAGTTGAAATTAGTTTTTGTTGGGTTGCATGGGACTATGAATTTATGTGTGTGCATATATACCTATTTATATTTTTGATAAGTACGAGTAGTAGGTAGTGTTCCTTTTCCTTTTTCTATTACTCCTTATAATGTTTAATTTAACTCCAAATCCATCTTAGCTCATAAGTCGAAAACCTGTATCGAAATTCCAACGCTATTCTACGAACGGAGCATAAAATGTATCAATCGTAGCAACATATAAGAACGAAACATCCAAAAGTTCGTTCAAGTTCATTCAATATTCATTCAAGCTATCCGCAGCAGGTTGAATGAACAGAACGAGTCCCGAGGTCAGCCTGCATCTGCATAACGGAGCTTTTAGGTCCACACCGACAGCAGCCTTAGGGACTATCCTAAACCTTCTCCCCATTAACATCTGTGGCAAAACTCACACATTGGGCGGAGGAGTATCCTAATTGTCCACAAGATTCACAAAAAAACGGACTACAGCCCCAACAATTGATTGCAACAAGAAATATAGGACAGTCATCCCAGACCGAGCCGGCCGGGAGGATGGTCAAATCTTAAACAACGACGCCCTAGACAAGCACACCGACGGGTCAAAGACAGCGGACGGCACGGGGGCAGGCATCTTTTCAGACAACCCTGCTCTCAAGGTCGTACTACGACTGCCTGACCACTGTAGTGTATTTCAGACGTAAGTCACGGCTATCCGCGAAACAGCATGCAGACTCTCTATGAACCCGATAGACGGCAGAACTATCGTGATTTACATACACAGTCAGGCAGCGATAAAAGCCCTAGAATCACCAACAATAAGATCCAAGATGGGGTGCCACACTAGACCTCTCTAACAACAGAGAGACAACAGCTGTACCCATTCCAACGTTGAAGCTTAATCTATCAGACAAAGCATTAATAGAAGGAAACAATAGGAGGATTGGCATCAGCACATATGCGGCCTCAAAACAAATATAGACTAAATATGATGCAAAAGAACATCCAAACTCCTCTACATTAGCAGGAAAAATATCAGCTCGGAAGTCGGAGCAATCACTGGTCACTGTCTCTTGTACCCTTAAATGACTTCTGCCGAAGCTGTAGAGACGTTGAAAAGGAGGAAACTATCACTCACCTCCTGTGTAACTGCCCCGCACTAACCAACAAATTCTTCGCGACTGTTTCTTCAAAGATCTTAGAGATCTCCGCGAGACAGATGTTTGCTGCATTAGCAAATCCATCACAAAATCCAAGTGGTAAGCTTGTGGTTCGAATTGAAACTGTCACTACGAGCTTCACTCCTCCGTGATGCGCGTAGCACTCGAGGTTCGACTGCTTCAGTCACTCACTCAAGAACAGTTGGAAACCTACTACTCGACTGTGCAGCCGATTTAAACGGATCCCCCTCCATGGTATAAACTAACTTGCTCGGGATTCGATTGTATGAGTCACTCGGTACGATTTGGAATTATCTGCAAAGAGAATAAAGAGCAGTTTGAGGTTCGATGGAAACAGTCATCTCAAAAGGCTCTTCTTTCTGTGGACCAGGAAGCAGTAGCTGTTCCTGCGCTGAGCGGTGACATGGGATCAATCCAAGGTTCGATTGCATCAATCAAATATCTCAACCGTTATGCGAATAACAACCAGGTTGCATCCCCTGACTCTTCATGAGTACCTCCCCCACAATCACTACCTAGCAGTAAGTAATCATGGGGCTCCTATTAGGCCGAGAGATGGCCGGCACAACACCCCCCCCCCCCCCCACCTCACCGTCTTCGTAATACCAAGATGTGTATTACCAGGAAATCATTATCGCCCAAATTACAGAAAGAATAGCCGCGGCGAGCGGTGCAGGGAAATAAGTCCACGGGAACTAAGTCCACTGAGGGACTTAGTTCCCACTTAGTGGAAAATAAAACCACTTTCGCGAAGTGGGCTTAGTTCCCATGTAAAATGGGGGAATAAATTCCGAAAACTGTGAGTGGTTTTAGTTCCCTTTTAATATGAAGTAAATTCTCACTGTCGACTAAGAACAAAATAAAATTAAAGAGTCAAGTAGGTACTTTGCAATTTTTATTAACAAAATAGAAATTAACTTCTAACTGAGACAGAGTAATATAGGTACCGTGACCTCGCACCTACTCCAAATCAAATAGTGACCCCAAGCAGGGGGGCAGCATGCCCCCCCACATGCATTGCACTGTTTATGCGATTAGTTACGAAATCGCGAGTAGATTCCATAAATAGTGTAATGTATATGGGGGGGGGGGGCATGCTGCCCCCCTGCAACCCCCCTGCTTGGGGTCACTGTTTGATTTGGAGTAGGTGCGAGGAGCGGTTTTCAAACTTTGCCTTTATGTCACCATGATAAGCTTAAGATTTTGCTTAAAGAGTGTAATAACTAACTGCACTTTACATTTTTTTGTCTAATTCTAAATGTTGGATGTTAGTTCCCTCTTCTTATTTTTGAATGTGTACTAAGTTCCCATAAAAAATGGACTTAGTTCCCGTGGACTTATTTCCCTGCACCGATATGAGATACATAGTTCAACAGATTATAGTACCTGGGTAGCCCGATTCGCGGGTAAAAGGGTTTAAAACTCTGGACACCTCTTGGACTTATACATTGACCTTGGCCCCACATTCAGGTGCTCAGGGCGCTGCTAAGCCAAATAGGAGGCACTATGATAGAGGTTAGTGTCCGAAGTTTGTAAATATGTATTACGCAATAAGGCCAATATGGCGTTATTTCACTTTCCATTGGTGCTGTTTTCAACAATTTGCCCTTGCGCCTACTCCAAATAAAACAGTGACCCCAAACATGCATTGCACTGTTTATGGAATTAGTTACGAAATCGGAAGTAGATTCCATAAACATTGCAATGCTATGGGATGCTGCCCCCTGCAACCCCCCTTCTTGGGGTCACTGTTTGATTTGGAGTAGGTGCGAGGTACGGTTCTTGAATTACTCGTATCATAAAATATTAAGAGAAATTAATTCCCACACAAAAGTGAAGATATTGCTCACCTATTGTGGGCAATAACTTCACAAAAAAAAGAATTTATTTCCGACTCTAAGTGAAGTTATTGCCCATGTGAAGTTATTTCCCTGCACCATGAAAAGCAACTAGTGGAGAGAAGGAGAGGCGGAAAATACACTATCAGCTCTGTGTCGTGGAGGACTTCAACCAAGCAACTATCACGAGCAGAAATTTGCCGGCAAAAAAAGTGCTCTCACAGGCTCATCATTTAGTGTAGGTGTTAGGAAGGACATCCAACAGTATCAATAGTCATAAGAAGCTTCTCAGATGTGAAGTTCGGATTCGGCTTAAAATTGTAGTTCCCAGCTACGTTTTAGGCCCTGTATATCAATGCCTAATATTTTTTTTATTTTTTTAAGTAAGAACATACACATAGTAAACCATATAGAAAAACAAAAAAGTGGTGTGGGTGCGACCCGCAAGGTCCACACGACTAACTTCCCAGTGGGATCAATATGATTTATGCGATTAGTGGGAAATTTTGAAATGTAGTTAACCATAACATATGGTTAAGAATTATTTAATATTAAAAAATGCTCTTTAATATTGTTCATGGAAATTAAATGTTGTTAATAACAGCGAAATGTGATATAGTTAAAGATGTCCTTCCCGAGGACACTAAAAAAACAGAACATCAACCTGAGGCTGGTCCAACTAGTTCGTATGTTCAAAGAAAATACGGTTTTAACACATTATAATCAAATATATTTCAACCATTCTAATTCACGTCTAGATTAACATTAAAATACCAAATGCCTAGTACTTCCACATGGTAGCCTCGTCTTGCAATGACCAATCCGCTGAGTCGCCAGGTTTATCTGTCGTGCATCCGCTCGTTTCGGGTATCTAGTCATTGCACTGGATCTGCTGCATACCGCGGGAAAGTGCTGACGCAGCTATTATTGTTGTCGTGTGTAGATGGATCGGATTGGACATACGCGTGTTGGATCGTGTTAACTGACATTATATTAATGCAACCATTGTTATGAACACGGAGTCCTGCAAATTTACATTGTAATAATGATTTGCTCAATAACAAATGACAATAAATAGTACAAAGAAATTCAAAGTATTTGATTTATTTATTTACTAACAAAAAACGGCTGGACCGATTTCGCTTAATCAGTTCTCAGTTACGTAATTACGCTGGCAAGAAAAGGATCTTCCCTTGAATCAAGGGATGCTGACACCACAGTAAAAACCCCACCCTGTTACCTTAAACAGGTGATTGGAAATAAAACACTGATGGCAGCAAACGAAAGATGGAGTGCCCTTGATTCCTGTGTTATTACAAGGAAAATGTGGCCACTATATGACAAACAAAAGACCAAGAGAATCCTTCAAATGAACAAGAATTCTTTGTCCTCTCTCACAGGTGTTATCACCGGACACAACATGCTGGGCTACCATGCAAAGAAATTAAAACTCAGCACAGATGAACTCTGCAGAGGATGTGGGGACGAGGAGGTGAATGAGGATACCCCGCATTTCCTCTGTCACTGCCCTGCACTCTGTCATATCAGAAACAATATCCTGGGCAGATATTTCTTCCAGGATTTAGAAGAACTCTCCGGCAAGTCTGTGAATGACTTGCGCAAGATCATCAACGCATCGGGATGGTTTGTAAACCCGCTAAGTTTTTCATAGGTTTTTCATTGGTTCCAGATAAGGGAAGCGTAACCTCCAGGGTATCACAAAGGGTCTACATTGACCTAAGTGTGACGGGCGCAGGATTCTCTTGCCCCGTCAGCCCAGTAACCTAACCTAACCTAACCTACGTAATTACGCTTCGAATAAACCCGGTCCCATGTCAATATCATCTTTGGTTCTCCAGATAATCGTGGCGAAAGGTAATTCCGAACGCACATACGTACATACGCACATACGTACATACACACGGACAGACATCTCTATAAAAACGTTGAATTTGGATTCTGGTGACCTTGAAACATGGAGATATGTCAATATCCGCGATTCACAAAATCGGCCCCATTACAAAAACTTCCACTGGGAAGTTAATAAAATCATAATATACAATACTAACACAAACTTAGATCATGCAAATAATTTAAGATACTAAGGCATAGGTTAGGTTAGGTTAAAGTGGCTGTCAGCGTAAGACCAACACACTTAAACCAAAGTTAGGTCCATTGTGATACCACACGGATCAAGGGGTTTCCCTCGCTACTAGTTAAATCATTTAAATAGACTTCTATACGTCAACGGAGAGAGCAGGACATGTGCAGAGAAGGTGAAGATAATCTCCTCCTCCTCCTAGTCAGAAGAACTTCTGCAGAAATCGTTATCATCAGACAGTGCCCTGTAAGGACACCTATAGTGGAGCTAATATGCAGTCCGTTTAGTGAGATCAGACTCATAGAGCGTCGCAGGCCCAGCTTGGCCAGATGTGCTTAGTCGCTAGACACGTATTACTACTTGTTCAACTAAGGTTTGTTCTCTCGATTGCAGATAGCTTGAACAAAAATTTGCAGGTCGGTACCCAGAGAACCCTTTTCAGATAAAAGAGGTAGTTTGGTTCCCTTTTTGGCGAGTTCTTCAGTCCTGCAGTTTCCTGGAATATCTTTATGCCCCGTCACTCAACAGCGCCACCACCACATTGGTCCATCGGTGTAGAAGTGGATCGATTTATCTTCCGCAAATTCAGTGTCCTCGCAGAATAACCTGGAAGGAACTAAAGCATAATTACTCAAAAATATTGTTGCATGTTTGCTCAAATTGTGACATTCAGCATCAATTAGTCAACTTGCAGCGCCATCTAGTCGAGAGCCATATAACCATATAAGATAATCGATATTTGGCAGCATTTGAAAAGCAGTTTGAATAGCTATTGCATACTTAGTACATCGGTTGTTCTCGAACTTTCTGAACTCAACGAATCTGGAAAGTTCGATTGGTGTCACTAGGAGATATAAATAGGTGTCGCAGGAGCACCCAAGACATTCTAGTTTTAAACCGCGATAAAGAAGTGCGATAGATGACAATAGTGAAAAGTATAGATAAAAAGGGAAGTATTGGATAAGAGAAAAGTGATTGTTTATTTAAAGTGATTAATTGTGAAACTGAATTGTTGGATTAAATAAGTGAATTATTAGAATAATAATCAAGAATTAAAAGACATTGAAAGAGAACTAATAAAGATTAATTAAATAGAATTACGTTTTATCTTTTCGAATCCTTGACTGGATGTAACAATATTTTTAAGATTAATTTACCTAACATGCAACAACATGATCATTTAGATTATAGATTCTACTCATGCGACTAATAGGTTCATGCCTGATATAACTCGTTCTGTGATGAGAGCTTAACAATAAGTCAACACTTCGTAAGTTATGGGCGCCACCCCGGAAATAAAACCAATAGAGGACAGCAAATAAGGTGCATTTATATGACCGGATATAAGCTACTGTAAAAAAATAATATCGCTATTTAGCCTTCGTTAAGAAAGGGGTATCATTTGAAGAAGCTTGATACGTTGACTCTATGCAAGACGATTGTTATCAATCGTGGGTATTTGGTTCTGTGTACGAGAATTGCGACTGAAAGAGAAGATACAAACGCAACTTCTAAGAGCTGTAATAAAATATGAATATAATCCAAAAACGCGTAGACCATATTGGCATTGCCACATCGAGTGAATGGACAGTAATTGTCAAACTTCGAGAAGACAAGGAGAACCGAACTTCAGTTTTAAAGACCAAGCTATCGCGAAAGCCTTAGTGCTTGGTCTGGACAACTGGAAGCACCTTGCCCGGGATCGCGGAAGAAGAAAGGCTGCAGTGTCTCAGGCAGAGATTCTCCAGGAGCCCATTAAATAATTTATTATTTAGAAATTTTGAAAAGAAGTTTGTCAGGTACTACGTACAGTACATTGTATGTACATTCACGCCGTTGACAAACGCCTGCTTTATTAATTTGTGTACACCTAGTACACTATCATTTGCTTGAAATTCTTAAGAAAAACGTGTTAGCTCCATATTCATTTGACATAGTCTTTTATGCGCCCAGACAAACAAACAGCGCTCATTTGCAGTTAAAGTTCATCCATTAAAAGATACTTCCTTTCAATTAACACTGACATATCATTTCGGCAAGTTGAGTTTCCCGTTTACCACCCACTTCATGATCATTCTCATCATTATCAACATAAAAAGCAGCAGCTTCCCGCATGAGTTATATCATAGTTTACATTTTAAGTGGGGTTGAAGAATTCTTCTTCAAGAAACGGTATGCATCTTCAAACAAGGGTGCCCTCTATCTCAAACGTATATCTCTTCTTGTACAAATATAATATGACTCTAATTAGACACACATTTGCGTTTGCTAACACTTTGGTATATTCACCTATTCATTTGACTGTTGATGCTGATACGAAAGTTTAATAGCTCAGACGGAAGCATATTTTCACCGTTGAAAAGGGAGGAATACAAATAGTTCGAAGGCGATAAGGATATCTGAACTGACGGCTTGGGTGGCAGACTACACATTCACTGATTGCGAACAAAACCCAAATTAATATCACCGTGTAGGATACAAAGCGTTTTGAGACAATGTGAAATTCATAAGAAAATCCTTTTTACTTGGAATAGAAAAACAAAAATCATGAGGAGGAGAAGCATCACAGTTCATTATCTCACACAATCCATATCAACATCATATTAGGCACTCCAACCTCATTGTGGAAGCAGGGACAATGCTTCCCAAAATAATTTCATTTCATCGAGACCATCCATTATTTATTCCACAAACAAAAGTTTAAAGTTCATCGCTTAGTCGAAAGTCTCATACTCCATTACCAAAAAACAACAACAAAGAACGTCAGTTAATGCCATACCATCCATCCATCTAATACAGGAAGCAATAAAAGGACACTTTTCGTTAGAACGCTGTTTGAGAACGATGTGAAAAGACGAACAAAGGAAACGAAATGAAATTATTTCCTGTGTCACTTCATTTCCTGTCCATACCCTTATCCTTTGGTCCTGGTTTTGGCCGCTTCTGACATTTTGGCGTCGGATATCGTTCGGCTGTTTACAATATCTCGATTTCCATGTAATGAATTCAGATGGTGACGGACAGGATGTGGGTCTTCTTGTATATAACAGAGATCTGGTGATTGCTCAGCTATCCTTTAACTTTTGTTCATGTCGATGTTATCTAAATACATAATGTAAGTAGTTGTGAGTACAACTTTAGCTTTAACTATGAATAAACCGATGTAAGACCGATTTCTAATTCAGCTGGAGATTGAATTATTTAGGAACAATTCGAAGGTCTTATCTGGGGCATGGCTTTCAAAGTATTGCGAAACTACTTGCCAATGAGTTGATAAGCTTAAGAGATATGCTCCTATATGGACTGTTCGGAGAGATTATAACATTGTAGGTTTGGGTGCTTTTATATGGTTCCTCTGACTTAGAAAGAGAGCTGATTTCAGCAGGACATATTGTGATACTTTTAAATTGATTTAACTTCTAAATTTATTGGGGGCTTTGGAGATTCTTTGACAACAGGCGAATGTTTCATTCGCCGAGCGATTCAATTTCTGATGTTGGCAGTAGGTTGATAGCAGTCGCTGCCATTTGAAATTAAAGGAATCGATTTATGTTCTTGAAGTTGTGTTGCTGGGTGCCATAAAAAATATGTTGCTATTCTTAATTCGTTTTCTATCGATACAAATGATTTAACACTCAAAACAACCCAAACTAGTCAAATGTTCTAAACTCTTGTTGCTTTTGTTAATTTTTGTTTTCATAGAAATCAGACGTATTCATGAATAAATTAGGGTCTAATGGAAACACCAATTATTTTGCATGGCATCGGCGGCTGTGCGATGGATGTGTATTCTGCAAAATGCTTTTGGCATTACGATGTTGATGTGGGTCGTTTTGTAGAAAGTTGTAGAACTTGGATGGAGGACTCTTTTGTAATCCGACGCAGACACCCAAATAAAATGAAATCAAATGACATGATTCTTTAGAGAGTATCGTCTTTTTAACAGCTCTATATGCCCCATCTTCAAAAAAGGCGATCCCATGTCTTGCAAGAACTATAGAGGCATATCCCTGCTTAATGTTGCATAAAAGATTCTATCCAACATACTGTGTGAATGTCTGAAGCCGGCTTACGGCCCCGCAGATCGACAAGAGACCGAATCTTCACAGTAAAGGCCCGATTACACGGTCATTTTTTCGAGTCATTTAAATGACGCTCTGACGTAAGAATCACGTCACAAAGCCGTCATTTTAATGCCGTTCCGTTTAGGCGTCATTTAAATGATTAGGAAAATGACTAAGAAAATGACATGAATTTTGTGCCATTAAAATGACTCGGCAAAATGACCGTGTGATCGCTCTTTAATGACGCCTAGGACAAATGACTTCACTTTTTGGCTGTTGCGTCATTTACATGATACCCTCAAAAAAATGACACAGCATTTAATATGATATCTGTGCTTTCATTTGGTGTTTGTTGCATGTGTCTGACTGCTATTTCGGTACAAATTACTATGAGTGAAATGGAATACGAACCGTTGCCGTCAAGTGCCGACAATATTTACTATTCTGTTAACTATCGTGTGAGTTTGAATACCGAAAGTACAACAAAGTCGAGCAAATTAGGCAAAACACAGAAAACAGGAGTAAATAGGGATATGTTTGGTTAGGTTAGGCTAAGGTGGCTGTTAGCACTAGATAGATATTTCTTTTATGGGAGAGTGCAGGACATGTAGAGAGGAGATGAAGTGTTGTCTCCTCCTCCTCCTCGTCCCTGCAGCTTCTACAGAAGTCATTTGAATAGACGCAAAGCCTTGATGCGTGCTTGCATATTAGAGAGTGTCCTGTAATAACACACATAGCAGAGGCAATGTGCAGTCGCAGATCCAGCTTTGGCCAGATATGCTTTGTCGTTAGACATGTATTACTATCTGTTCATCTAAGGTTTGTACTCTCGACTGCGGATAGTTTAAACATAAGTTTACAAGTAGCGATAGGCATATATACCTAGAAAACCTTTATCAGGTAGAAGATCCTTTTTTGGCAAGTTCATCTGACCTACAATTCACTGGGATGTCTTTATGCCCCGGCACCCAGAAGAGGCGATAATTGAACTGCTCTGCTATCTTTATGTTATTAGAAACCGCACGGTATAAAGGTGTTAAACGTTATTTTACTGAGAGGTCCTTGCAACAACAAAAAGGTCCTTTAATCCTGGAAAAAGGATATTTTTCAAAAATGCTATTAGAAACCGCACGGTATTACCGGTCGTGCTTCCGCTGAAACGCTCTCTCGCACATTTGTGTTCTGTTTTTCGATATGTGGCTTCACCAACCTCAACAAATAATCGAATTGATTGGCTGACATACGAAGGACATTGCGATATAGTTCAGGTTCTTCTTCACGCAATTCGAGTAGTAATCCAGCACAAATCGCGACGTCTCAACCACTTCTTTTGCCAAATACTCCGTTTTCGTCGCGTTGGCTCGTAATCAAGGTCATCTTCACTGCTTTCCAGCACACACGCTGCCAAATACGCCGTCTCCGCAATTTCCACCATCATGGCAAAAGTTCCTTTCGACATTTTTTATTTCGATGAGAGAAAAAGACTAAATGAGAGAAGCTATAATTTTCTCATTGTTCATTACGAAATCGAAATAATAGGAAAGGTGTCATTTTTTTAATGAGGCAAGTCATTATCTACCGTGTCGTCATTTTTTCACTCTTCATTTAATGACATCCCAACGGAAAATTTTAAATGACTCGTAGTGTGTGTCATTTGATTTTGGGACAAAAATGACGATAATAGTCATTACCGTGTGATCGCCATTTTTTCGCAAATGAATAATGACGAATCGTAGCTTAAATGTCTCTCTAATGCGACATTTTTTCCTGACATCACAGCTTCATTTAAATGACTCGAAAAAATGACCTTGAAAGGCCAATGAATTTCAAATCGATACCCACCACCTTTAATTCGACTTTAAAGCCGAATATGATAGCATTCATAGTCAGGAGCTCTACTTGGTGATGGCCGAATTCGGGATCCCGGCAAAACTGCTCCAGTTGTGTCGCGTGACACTTGAAAACACGCGGTGTAATGTGCAGTTAGGAAGCAGCTCTTCTTAATTTTTCCAAACTTGTACCGGATTTCGGCAAGGAGATGCGCTATCATGTGACTTCTTCAATCTTATTCTGGAGAAAATAGTGCGAAGAGCAGGTGTTAACACGCAAGGTACTATAGATCCGTCCAGCTACTGGGTTATGTATACGATATCGTCATCATCGGCCGTTCCCAGCGTGCCGTGTTAGAGGCTTTCACGGCGATTGAAGAACGGGCGAAATTGGTTGGTCTTGAAGTAAATGAGGACAAGACCAAGTACATGCTATCAACAAACAAACAAACATTTGTCCACCGCCTAGGACAAAACGTAACTGTTGATAGCAATAGCTTCTAGGTAATTAAGGAGGGCATCCACCTAGGAGTAAACATCAACTCACCGAATGACACCTTAGTAGAGATCCGGCGGAGAATTACTTTAGGAAACCGCTGCTACTTCGGCTTAGCAAAACATATGGGTTCAAAACTCCTCACTCGAAGGACAAAATACATGCTCTATCAAACCTTAATTTTACCAGTCCTGCTTTATGGTGCCAAGTGCTGGACGATTAGTAGAAACGGGGAGCTAATATTGGGTTCTTCTGAAGGAAAAATACTCCGTCGGAGATTTGGTCATATGTGCGAGGAGGGCGAATGGAGAAGAAGATACAACCGCAAACGCTATAAGCTGTCCCAAGATGTGGATGAAGTCCAAAAAGCTTATTCACGTCGACTACATTGGCTCGGCCACATTGAGCGAATGGAAAATAATGCTTCAGCCATGAGGATCTTCGACTCCCAGCCCCCTGGTTCGAGAAGGCAAGGAAGATCGAACCTCCGTTTTAAAGAACAAAGCCATCGCTGATGCCAGAGCGCTTGGTCTGGACAACTCGAAGCAGAGTGCCTAGGATCGCAGAGGATGGAATACTGCAGTGTCTCAGGCAGAGACTCTTTAAGTAAGTAAAGTACGTCTTTTAGCAAATATAATGCAGATAATTTACAAAGAAAAAAAAGCAAGTAAAGTACGTCTTTTAGCAAATATAATGCAGATAATTTACAAAGAAAAAAAAGCAACAGATAAATTCAGTCCTAAATAAATATTTTGAGAAATTATTTAAAAAACTCGCATCTTTCTTTATTTCATGTAACGTTATGAAAGCATACTCACTGCATTTATTTAAGTAAGGTTTGCATCTACTCTGAGTATCAATTTTTGAATCATAAAATGCTGGACATTAATGGTTTATACATGGTCTGTACTTAGCTTGTGTTCGATATACCTATTTGAATGTGTGAAGCAATATTTCTGTTACGGACGAAAAGGACCAACTTACTGTGTGAATGTCGTAAGACGTTCTGCAACACAATAATTGGTCCGTACCAGAGCGGCTTCCGCCCAGCAGATCTACAATAGACCAAATCTAAATCATCACACTGATTCAAGTTCTAGAAAAGACCAATTCAATTTCAATTCCAGACCCACCATCTTTTCATCGCCTTTAAAGCCGCATATGATAGCATTCATCTTAAGCAGCTCTCGTGGCGATGGCTGTATTCGGGATCAGTATTATCTTCTATCGTTGACTGTGTAATTTTTGCTTCAGACTCGTCAATTTATGCTAACTGCTGCGAGTTCGATACAATCTGTAACTGCGACATCCTTGCAGCATTATTTAATTGCTTTCGACTGTGAAAATTGACTGGTAAGCTATAGCAATACGAAGGAAACCCATTTCTAGAAGAAAATCTCAAAACTTGGCAGGTGAAACACGTGCTGGTGTATAAGCACGAAAGGATTAACTTTTAAAACTTCTTAATTATTCGTTCATTCAACAATTCATTTCTATACCCTATCCTTAGGGTATATTTATTTTGACTATTAGTCTGTAAGATGCGTTAGTATTGGCTAACCCCGTAAAGAAAACTATATTTGTTATCATTATCAGCGTCGAATGTTATGTCCATCCACCCGTCCGCCTGTCACCAGTGCCTGAAATTCGAGCTAGAAAGCGGAAATTTATAATATAGATTAATGGTTTTTTTTTTATGTGATACCACACAATTTTTCCTGGTTTTAATTTTTGTTTTCCGTCAATTTCCTTTATGTTGTTTTTTGAATGAATAACCTTACATTCGTTACCACGTTAAGGGGACCGATGTAATCCAGTATTAAGATATATAAAATCAGCCCAATTTTAAATAACCCGTTTTATCGAAGAAATTTATGGAAATTAAGTGCGCTTTCGACCAAAAGTTTATTTAATAAATTCCTTCAAAACGTAAACACAGTTATAATAAAATATAAAGAAAATGTCCTTTTTAACAATTCGCGCATACTAAGCCAACCACATTTTTTGAGGGTATTGTCACAATAACGCTCTCTAAATGCCGTCCATTCCTCTCAACAGACTCTTGCAAGCGGGCTGCCGAGTTTGCATGTAGAATTATTTTGTAAAATAGTTTTTAGGCCGAAAGGAAATCATTATAAGCTTTTAGTTAAGCACTAGCACTAGCACAAGAACCAACAATCTATAATAAGTACCCGAATTGATTTCGGGACTTATAACCGACTTAAGTGGGACATAAGTCCCGAATTTTTATCGTTGAAAATGGGACACAAGTTCCGAATGAAACAAACAGTTGGAAATATTTTATATTTTATTAACGTTCATAAATTGATAGGTAAAACATAATTAACGAGAAAAAAAATCAAAACAAATTAAACAAACATTTACAACAAAAACAAACTGTTAAAACTTGGTCGTTTTACAAAAAAATAAAACAACTGTTTTTTTTTATAATTTTACGACAGAAAGGACACAATAACTCATAATACCCTATTCTAGGGGTATATTAATTTTGACGCATAGTTTGTAACATACCTTAATATTGCCCGTAGACCCCTAAAAGTTACTATATTTATGATCAGCATCGAAAGTAATGTCG
The DNA here is from genome assembly GCA_949715645.1 of Portevinia maculata. Taxonomy (NCBI): domain Eukaryota; kingdom Metazoa; phylum Arthropoda; class Insecta; order Diptera; family Syrphidae; genus Portevinia; species Portevinia maculata. The sequence goes on from OX454525.1 coordinate 199,537,367, forward strand.
ATCTAGCCATGTCCGTCCGTCCGTCCGTCCGTCGGCAAAAATTAGGCCTTTAAACTGGACCTAGAGAGCTGAAATTTTAACCATATACTCTCTAGGGTCCCGAAATAATCAAGTTTACGAATTTTTGAAATCCGCCCACAGACACGCCCACAAACTAAAAAAAAACAAAATTTTGGAAAAAATCGAATTTTGAGCTAGAGAGCTGAAATTTTTTATATATGATCTATGGCCCATAAAACTGATTGGGACATAAAATTTTCAAAATCCGCCCACTGACACGCCCACAATTAAATAAAACAAATTTTGGGAAAAATTGAATTTTGAGCTAGAAAGCTGAAATTTTTTATATATGATATTTGGCCCATAAAACTGCTTGGGACATAAAATTTTCAAAATCCGCCCACTGACACGCCCACAATTAAATAAAATATTTTTTTTGAAAAACCAAAATTTGAGCTAGGGAGCTGAAATTTTTAATATATACTCTCTAGGGGCCCTTTATGCTCATGTGTAAATATTTTCAAAATCCGCCTACTGACACGCCCACAATTATTTTTTTTTTATTTTTGAAAGTCCAAAGTTTGAGCTAGGGAGCTGAAATTTATAGTATATACTCTCTAGGTGCCCTTTATGCTCATACTTAAATTTTTTTTAAATCCGCCTACTGACACGCCCACAATTAAATAAAACAATTTTATTGAAAAACCAAAGTTTGAGCTAGGGAGCGTTTTTATTTACAAAAGCTTAGTTTTTTCGATAAAATCCTTTAAATTTTTGTCACGCCCACTTATGAGATATAGGAATAAGAATATGGTATCCAACAGTTCGCCCAAGCGGACTGTAGCCCGCCCCTATGTTTTTTATTTGCAATCGCCTCTTCATTTAGCTTCGTGAAACAGCAACTACACATCTTACAGTGATTACAAAGCTGTAAAAGTATGTTCCGAGGATTTTCGAAACAAAGACAGCAATGCAGTGTTTCGTTTCGATTTCTTTATTTTTATTTGATCAAATTCTCAAAAACATCGAATTCAGAAAAGGACATAAGTGCTGAGAAAAGGTATTAAATCGATGTTTTTGAGAATTTGATCAAATAAAAATAATAAAATCGCGCGTTTGGGCAAAACATAGTTAAAAACTTAAATTATGAAGGCAGCATGCACAAAATGTTGTCGGGATTTATCTTTCTTTTGTTTACATGGCAGTCATTTGACAGCAATGGTTGAAAAGGAAAGTAATAGTTTCCTGGAAGAAAGCTCTTCGGTTGAGGCTGTGGAATGTATAAGCAATTTTTCAAAGAGTAGGACGTTGGGATGTTTCGAAAAGGGTAGCATGATCTGGGTAGCGGGTTACTTAAAACGGGTATGGATATATAGGGTTTTTGGGATAGTGGTAGTGGGTGGTGGTGGGAGTAAAATTAGACATTATTTGCTACCTATGGACTTTGTAAATTAACATGTAGCAGATTAGTGCAAAAAGTAAAAAGCGAAAAACGTGCGGTGATTTAAATCCGAAGCACTATATAAAAAAGAGGTGGTACACGTAAAATTTCGAAGATAGGAAGGCAAATTAAATTTAAATAAAAACATATTTAAATATCGCTGGTACGTACGGGTTGTCGTGGCTGTGTAATAAAAGAAGTCAATCGGCGGTCAAAGAATATTTCTAAGACAATTATCAAAAGAAATTCTTGGCCGCCGCAATAATTTGGCTCAGATCCAGACATTTGTTTGTTGTTGGAACAGTTGGAACAATAAGAAGGTCCCGGTTCCCAGCTTGTAACGGCACAACATCCCGCTGCAGAACGCTTCAGAACAACGGAAATTTATAGAAACGTATAGCACATAAGACCTAGTTCACCGAACAAAGAATAAAAACGGCAATAGATAAATCGTTAAGTACATAATAAAATAAATTAAACAAAGAAGCCTATAGGAAAATATATACATGCTCGGTAATGTTTCTACGAGTTCAACATTTGCCCTTTCAAAAAGGAATAATTTTAACGTGGAATATACATAAAAAAGGGCATAATTTTATTAAATATTTTTGATATTACTAGGTTTAAGTAGATGTAAGTTGATTTAAGTCAAGTAGATATGTATTAAAATATTTTTTTTAACCTTTTTATAGAGTCTTAGGATTTGTTCTTTTGTTGTAATTTTTGTTATATTATTGTAATAAGTTTAGTTTCCTATCCGTAAATAGTTCGCGTTATTAATCAGTTCGTATCTACAGAGAGCTCCTTGTAGGTAGGGTTATCGTTCATAGTTTGTCATAGTTGTTTTTGTTGATAAAATCTCGTGTCAGGTAATTAAAACTCCTGATGTCGCGTCTGCTGTTTTTTTTTATTGGAAACAAAATTTAATTCAATTTTTTTTGTTTTTAAACCTAAAAATTTTTGTTCAGTTTCTTTTAATAATAAACTAGCTGTTCGCCCAAATTCATTAATGTAATTAAAATTCTTTATTCAAAAGTTAAATTAAAATTAAATACAATTCCAAAAACCGTAGCGATTTACTTGTCGGCCAACGTACCGATTTTTCACTGAAGTGCTTTATGGTAAACAACATTTTTCGTTACTTTATCGGGTTCGTACACGTACAAAGCGCGAGGTTTGCCGACACGTGAGCACGCCACATATAATGATGTGAGAAAGATGGAAATTCAAGATGTATGCCACACACATCCAGCGAAGACGTACGGGAAATTGAAGACGCTTAAATACGAAAGGCAAATCGTTCTAAATAAGTGGAATCCGCGGAATAAGAACATCTTCGCCTTTAAATTTTCCAATCAAAATCGTTGCTTGAATAATATTTGATTTTAGATTCTTCACAATCAAACGCGTACCGTTGCAAAGTTATGGTGCATTTAGGTTGCGCAACAAAATTATTACTGTGCCGACTTTTAATTTCAAATTGTGTGTAGGCAAGCCTGAAACATCCAAAGAATTCAAAAATTCCGTGGGATAGTTGGTGGCTTCGTTTTCATCCATCACGGAGTCGTCTGATTTATATGAATGTAACTCACAAGCTATTTAATTTTGAATGACGAAATTTAAATGATCGACATTCTTGTTTTTCGCAGCCAAAATCGCTCTTACACTCAGCCAATCATGGTCAACATAATTCTGAGCGATATTCGCTAAAACATTCATGATTAGTTTTACCGGTGTCGTTGTAAAGTTGCAAAAATGTTGCTACTTTCTGCAGCGGACTGGTCATTTTGTAAAGCAACTCGCGTGTTCGTTTTCAAATGCAATTTCTTTACGACGCCTTCAAGCAAGCATTCAATTCATCTGCCGGAGTTGATCTCGAAATGACAGGCAGCGTTTGACGAAAATCGCCTGACAGCAAGATCATTGCGCCACCGAAATGTCGGTTATCATTACGTAAATCTTTCAAAGTACGATACAGGGCCTTCAATGCGCGTTTGTGAGCCATTGTGGATTCGTCCCATATGATAATCTTACATTGCTGCAGTACTTTCGCCATCGCAGTGTTCTTTGAAATGTTGCATGTAGGTTCTTCATCCACTTGCAGATTCAGTGGCAATTTCAATGCAGAATGAGCTGTTCGACCGCCTTCTAACAAAGTAGACTGTTCTGGGATAGCAACAGGCGAGTACCAAGGCAATCGCAGATCTCTAACGAATCGTAGCTAAAATCAGTGAAATCAGGAATGTTTTTCCAGTTCCACCGGGCGCATCAAGGAAGAATATTCCGCCATTTTCCTTATCGACTGCTTGCATTAATTCATCGTACACTTTCTTTTGTTCTTGATTCAACATTGGCACATTTATTTGAACAGCTTGACTCAATGCGATTCGATCGAAATCCATTTCTAGCCCCAATTCTCGATTAAATGCGTCTTGCATTGCGCGATTTGGCTGTGGCATCCCCAATTTGCACGACAAATTGCCACTCATGAGCAGACACATATCCTCGATCAAAATCAAAGCTTTGTTGCGCATTTCATCTGACATCTCCAGTTCATTATCTGATATCACAGTGCGAATTCGATGCAAAATATCATCGGCCATATCATCCTTGTATTTATTCCACAAATCTTTAGGTTTGATGGAAAACATGTCGAAATTATGATTGTGAAGAGTGTCCTGAGTTGATTCGCAGGCGCAGTGATAGTGGCATCGGCCAGTGTCATGTCCCAATGATTGTCGTTTTCAAGCAATTGCCTGCGTTGGCAGGCTTCTCGATATATAGCACACAACACACCGTCAACAGTCCGCAGCGCTTCGAACGAATTACGGCCACAAACATTGACCAAAAGCATTCCCAAATAGAAGCATTCGTCGCTTTTCGGGTGAACTGTGTATATTCTACCAAGTGCATCACTTGCATACGCACCACGGAATCCGGGAACTACGTCACCTTGTTTCCGCCGCTGAAACTTCTTCGATGACGCATTCTATAACGGATTCAAACACCATCCAACAAATCAAAGTATCGACTCCGTTTCAAAAAGTTACTTTGTGTAACATTAAACATAAACAAACTTATTAGATATATGTATTTAAAAAAAAATCAAAATTGTTGACAACAACAATTTGCTTGGCAAATAATTGACAACAACAATTGCTTTTAAAATTTTAAATATTTTTTTTTGTATTTGAAGTGTCACTACTCGATTTCTACTCAGTTTATTTTTTTTCAAAGTGCATTAAATGAATTTATTGGAATGGCGGTTGCGCCTTCTTTCAAAAAATTATCATAATATTATAACAACCTTCTCTGCATGGTCTATTAACCAACAAAAAAAACTAAATCAAAATCGGATGTGTGTGGCAGTCGGTAGGCTGTCACACACACATTTAGCAAGTTATTTTTATATATTGTAGCGATCGCCTTGAATTAATCACATATCGCACATTCTTCAAATAACTGGTAAAGTCCGTTTTGATGTTATATCAATAACACTGATGGTAACGCTTTAAGCCGCTGTACACATTTTTTTTTTTTAATCTCTACACCACACCTTACCAAAAAATGGGTATAAAGTCTGTGTATCACGAACGGTAGGCCTTTTCTTTTGTTCTTGTGGCTAGTGAGCGGCTAAGTGAAAGCGCGACCATCCATCATCGAATTCATTGGTAAACCGACATTTCGTTTCAAAGTGTTACAATTTTTCTCTTAGAGTTTCCAACCATCTAACTAGCCAAAGTACAGGTATTTTAAATAAATCTGCCCCGTCAGATATAACAATTGGGCTTAAATTCGCCAAACGTCTTGGAAACTTAACACAGACGTTCGTGAAGAGAGCCTGGACGAATAAAAAAAAAGGGAATAAAAGGGGATTACATATAATCATTATTCATGTGAATTGACGGCGGATTTACGCTTGATTTTGGTACATGAAATTGTAACCACTTAATTCCATAGGTAAAGCGCGTGTTCAAGACATTTTACATAGTTTCAATGACTAATAGATTTTCATTTATAGTTTCCCAAACCAAACTTGCCAAAAGTGCAGGAATTTATATTGTTTGTCCACTATCGCGAGTAGACCTAAATCCGCCAAGCATCTTTAAAACTAAGCACATGACTTAGTTCAGAGAGCCTGGAGAGATCAACAAAGTAATTACGAATCACCTCCTTTTGATGGCGGCGGACTTACGCTTGACCTGTCTGAAATTGTGACAGCTGGGGAAGCCTCGAGGCAATACGGTGTGATTTTCAACGTAGAAATTCACTGGTGCCGTGGGAGATATATGTGCCACCCTTTCCAGGAGTACCTGAGTGCACCCACACCTTCAAGAATTGCATCAGAAACGTCTGCATCGCCCCAAAACATCTAGACCACATTTTGATCGGAAATCCAAGCGCAACAAACATCTGATTTTAATTCATCCCACCTGCATTGATGCATCTACAAGACATCACACCAGTTTACCACCAATCCATGATCAGTGATATTAATTCCGCATAACTATTCTATATTTCAAATGTATATGTACTCAGTGTTGACTTTAGTTATGACTATACGTAGGTATTAATACATATATTAAGGTAAGAAGCGCCAAAAGATAATATATATATATTGCTCCTATAAATAACTTTAGTTCCCAAACAGTACAAATAGTGACCTCCAGAACCGATGTGCGCACAGCGAATCTGCAGTCAACATATAACACCGTTCATCAATCATCAAAGATACGCCAGTAATTAACATCTAAACATTGAAAACGTAAGTTCTTTTGGCATTTCTGAAAACAAATTAAAATATATAGATTATTCATGCATGGCTCATACAATTTGAGTAAACCTTAGTTAAAATAAGATAAATATAAAATGTTAATAACTTAAACTAGTGCCACTCTACACTAATACACTTTTCTATTTACATTACTATATAAGTTACATGAAATTACAAACAAGAAGAGGTATTATTTGAATTTAATTTTACGTAAATGCAATTACAAAATTACACATAAAACCCTAAGCACATGAAAATTCTAGTTAGGCTTTAGATTAATCATAATTAGTTCGTTTAGGATACCTGTGCTAGAAACAGAAATATTCAGTGCATATACACAATACATTAAAGTGAATGTCTCGCGTAATTAGCATTCAATATCACTCTAAAATGACACTTGGTCAAACATATACAAAGGTCCATTACATATATATTTACCTATGCCTTACTTATATATAATAAAATTTGTGAAATTAATTATTGAGGAAGGAACAGTCTTTCGATATGGATTAATTGAACTATAACGGCGATAAAAGGGTGATAAGCGGGTACATCAATCAATGAGGAATGGAGGTGTGAGTGTCAATGAAGATAAGAGTTTGTTTAAGGGACTATCACAAACAACGGTCAGGCAAGTGACAGTCGAGGAATCGTGACTTCGGTCATGCATCAGGGAGGGATAGCCTTCAGGTTGTGTGCTCGTTCCCAACCGCAACGATCACCCACCTTATGTGTCACAAACATCTGACGCCACCATCTCTCAATCTTCGAACCTTTTACCCTTCTATTCCATTCCTATCCCCCATTTCCTAATACCTACCTTGTCATTTAGTACACTGAGGACAATTCACCTTGTTAAGAAGCGTAGAGCAAGCCACTTCCATCTAATTAAGCGAAGCATCATGCGATCGTCCAAAGACGATACAACTATATTTAGTGACACGAAAATATTTTGTAGGCAGGTAGTGGCAGAAGATTCCCCCCATCCGACGAGCTGTCGCTGTGCGACCACCAGCGTGCCACCTCTGCTAACATGGGACAAACAACACCCAGATTACCCCCTGCTTTACAATATATAGATTATCCACAAGATACATAATTTTCAAATGAATAACAAACGTGTTGTGCCTTTTTGCAAGCCCTTGAAGGCTTAATGGAGGCATAAATTTATTTTCAGGGGTTGAGTAAGGTGTGCTAAAGCACTTCGGTGAATGGCCTGATCCGGCTGAGGCATCCGCCTCTTTGGGGAAGTTCCGATATGGCCAAGGAACTTCCAGGTAGGGTGGGTATTGGCCGCGCTGGTTCCATCTTCAGCGCCCTCTACACGTGACAAAGTCTGCTTTTAGGTAAAACCAACCTGTAAGTCTTGGCACGATATATGTTTTTGTGCATAGGTACTCGTTGTTGTGCGGGGACAAGAATCCCCCCAGTCCGGCGAGCTCGGCCGAGCAACGCAAGCGTGCCATGCTCCTCGCACACAACACCTTCCTACCCATCACGATTCCCTTCCAATAGTCCCATCCCCATCCGGTCTCCTGTCATTTTCAAATCCCAACCGTCCAAACTCCTGCAACCTACCTATCACAACCCAGCCTTACGTTAGCACAAGAGATGTTCCACAGATTCCAATTCCTACTCTTCTCTGTAAACATTTGTAAAGATCCCTATCCTTCTGGCAATGTTTCCAATGATGCAGTATCCGGTTAGCAACCTGATGAGCACATGGATTTGGTTTCTGTCGAAGATCAGAAGAGACTTTTAACTCTTTGCATCAATGGCGGGCCTCATACTACGAGAACAATTAATGTTGTCACACTTTTCCCTTCTCGTCTTATCGTAACACCGTCAATGAAGTTCTTAGCTGTATTGAGGTCATGTAGTGCCTGCCCATCAGGTTCGAGTGGGTTCATATCAGAGCCCCATCGGGCCAGCAAATCCGATGTCTCATTACCAGCCACCCCAACGTGCCCAGGAACCCAGCAGGTAGGAACAGAGTGATAGATAACTACTCTGAGCGCCAGGAAGCATTCTTTGACGGATTTCGATCGCTTTAAATACTGCCCGACTGTCCACGGAGATGGTTTATTCCATTGCTAGAATTTCCATCGGTAGGACCGTCTGCGCTGCTTTCTAAATCGGGTCGATTTCAGCTTGGAAAACACTGCAGTGACGTGGCAGCCGTTAGGACTGGTTAATACTACCGCTGAGAAGACTCCTGCTCCTGTTCCCTTTCCCGTCTTCGAGCCATCGGTGAAGATTGATATACCTTTGGTGACTATACTAGAGGAATTTCAGTCTTGTCGAGATAATGCAGACTTTAAAATTATTTTCAAAGTCATACTAGGGTTTCTCATAGTCAGTAAGTAGCAACGGGCTGTTTTGATGAAAGAAAGTGTTTGAAAATGCAATGCTTCCAAATTTTGATCTCTCTCAGCCTGAAAGGACATTGGCTGCCTCGTTCTTCGAAAAGAGCTTCAACTGTTGTAGGTTCAGTACTAATGTTTCCAGACCCAGTTGCGGTGTGAATTTTATTGAACCAGTTATCCCCAGACAAACAATACTTTGTACCTTGTTCAGATTCTTGAGGTAGGACTCGGTGTAAGCCACCAAGCCGCGCAGTGCAGAACAGGAAGTGAAAACGTCCTTGGCACTGCTGGAAGCACAGAACACGGGACTTAACGTCAAGGCGTGGAAGGACCTCAACTGTCGGAAAGAGGGAACCGGGCAGGTACTGGCTCTTGGCATCGACAGAGAATCCTTCGACGCCATAAAGTCCCAGAAAGGATCCCTGAGCTACCGATTCGGCAGGGTTGCGGTGTGCGGACTCAAGAGGTCGGACGAGATCTCTGGGCATACAGCCCAGTCAAAATCGAATCTGAACTCGCAGAGCGCGCAATCCGAGGTAGAGCAGGATCCCGAGGAGGCCGAGGAGTCTATGTCCGTCTCTGAGAGCATGATCTCGGAGGGGGAATTGGTCAACACTGTCATCGACCTTTTCCAGGACGTCAACCAGGAGGAGGAAGATTTGCTGCTGACGGAGGACTATATACAATACAAAAATTACACTAGCCTCGGCGACTGTATCTAGGATGTTTACCTGCCAAAGCCTACGACTAGTACTTATCCAGTAGCCATGGATCCTGAAAGGACAAGTCAAAGGATTGGCTAGCAAGAATGCAAAGGTAATATGGGACACTCGGGCCGAGAAACCGAGAGCTTGCATTCTAATAAACAATAAATATAAATTTATTTTACTTTCAGAATACGCGACACGAGATCTGGTGCCGATTCAGGTACATCTGGATGTTGAGGGATGTCACCCCATTATCATCGTATCGGCGTACTGTGCAGGGGATGAGCCAGTTATATCATCCCAGATGCAGCGATTGGTGGAGCATTCCAACAAGCTCCGCATGCCGCTCCTTATAGGGTGCGATGCGAATGCCCACAACACCATATTGGGGAGCACCGACACCAACACTAGGGATGAGTACCTACTAGAATTTATTATGAGTTCGTCACTTGATGTCATAAATGTGGGAAATACCCCCACTTTTGCAACTAGGGTCAGGGAGGAGGTATTCGACCTCACGCTTGGTAGTCCAAGCGTAAGTAAACTAATTAGCAACTGGAGAGTATCTAGTGAGCCGTCATTGTCTGACCATCAAATAATAGTATTCGACCTGGACAGCACAAGTATCACGAGAAATTCAGTAAGGAACCCAAGGAAAACCAACTGGGAGACTTATAGAAATGCTCTAGCAATCTGGGGCGCCTTGTTTTGAGGAAGGCTCCGGGCCACCCCCTAGAGCTAGAGAGCGCAGTGGAAAGCATAACAAACGCCATCATCACTGCGTTCGAAGAAAACTGTCCCCTTATTAGAGAAAGGGACAGGAAACAGACGCCATGGTGGAGCAATAACTTGTCAAAACTGAGATCCGAGGTGCGGAAGCTATTCAACAAAGCAAAGCGCAACGGAGACTGGCAAAGCTACCAGATGGCCCTTACAACATATAATAAGGAAATTAGAAAAGCTAAAAGAAATAGCTTCAGGAAAATCTGTGAGACAATCACTACCACTCCTACTGAGGCAAGGCTAGATAAAGCTCTTGCGAAGTCAGGAGGAGTGCCGATGTCTCTAAAGAAACCAGATCGCGAGTTCACGGAAGATGAGGATCAAAGGGCACTATTGCTACTAGAAATTCACTTTCCTGGCAGCTCGCCTAGTACTGAGCCAGGAATCAATACCACTTCAATCAGACCTCAGAGGGAAGACTGGGAAAGAACATCAACCATCTGTTCTGAGGGACGACTGAAATGGGCAATAAATTCCTTTCAGCCTTTTAAATCTGCCGGAGTGGACGACATTATACCCGCCCTACTACAAGAAGGTCAAGATGCACTAATACCACACCTGCTAAAAATAACAAGGAGCAGTATTGCCTTGGGCCACATACCAATGCAATGGAGACGAGCAATGGTTGTGTTTATACCAAAAGCGGTGAAAAAGACACCACACAGCCAAAGTCATACAGACCCATCAGCTTTACGTCATTTCTTCTGAAGATGACAGAAAAGGTTGTGGACAATTATTTAAGGGAAGATGTACTGAACACATCCCCCTTACATCACCGCCAGCATGCATACAGAGCGGGCAGATCAACAGAGACCGCCCTATATCAGCTGACGGAGATAATTCAAAGTGCATTGGAAGCAAAAGAAATAGTACTGTGCGCTTTCCTAGACATAGAGGGAGCATTTGACAACACCTCACATGAGGCGATTAAATGATCCCTGGATAGGAAAGGAGTTAACAGTACAGTATTCAACTGGATGTGTGAGCTGCTGAGCACCAGATCAGCAGAGACTCAAACACCATCTGGAACCATCAGAGTCAACAGAACAAGAGGATGTCCACAAGGAGGGGTACTATCACCCTTAATGGGGAGCCTAGTTGTATACGAACTGCTGTCAAAATTAACCAACCTCGGCATCAACTGTTAGGCGTACGCCGATGACATTGTATTGGTTGCCAGAGGCAAGTTCGAAAAAACCCTTGGGGACATCATACAAAAGGGGCCTAAAGTAACCAAGGAATAGTGCAATACTGTCGGACTTAACATCAATCCGGCGAAAGCAACGATAGTATCATTCACAAGGAAAAGACAACTTCAAAGACTTAATTACATTAGCCTATCAGGCACGACACTGATACCAGTCAATATCTAGGACCCCATCTAGATAGTAAACTCCTCTGGCGAAAACATACAGAGGAGATATCCAAGAAGGCCACCCGCGCTCTCATGATATGTAGGAGCCTAGCGGGGAAGGCATGGGGATGCAGCACAAACATCCTGCGATGGATGTACACTGCAATCGTGAGACCAATGATCACATACGGAGCGGTAGCATGGGCGAAATGAACCAGTCTAGCCACAACAAGAGAAATACTCGGCAAAGTGCAAAGACTGGCGTACCTGTGCATTCCCGGAGCAATGCGTAGCTGCCCAACCGTAGCCATGGAGGTGTTATTGGAATTGACCCCTCTACACATCATGGTGATGAACGAGGCAGACAAAACAATCCTAAGGATGGCAAAGAAGGGAATTGGGAGAGGGAAATGCATCGGTTCGAAAGAACATGGTGACTTACTCAAAAAACTCCCAGTTCTTGGCATACCAAGGGACGACTGCATCAGGAAATTCAACTTCGAGAAGAATTTCCAGATAAAGCTCAGCAATAAGGAGAACTGGAGCAATGAATCCATAACTTATGGACTGAGCAACCACACAACAAAGTAGTACACGGACGGCTCGAGAACCGATAAGGGAACTGGTGCAGAAGTGTTTGGGCCAGAAACTAAGCACTACGAATCCATGGGCAAATGTACCAGCATCTTCCAGGCAGAAATATGTACCGTAGGCAGGTGCGTTCGAATTAACCTCGAGAAAAACTACAGAAATTGCAACATAGCAATAATGTCTGACAGCCAAGCAGCTATAAAAGCTCTTTACTCCTACGTTATCAAGTCAATACTCGTGTGGGAATGCCTACACGGGCTGAATACTATACTATACGCGAAGAGTTCAGGAGACTGGAGGAAGAAACAAGGACAAAAGCCTTTCTCAACCTCCAAGGTCTGAGGCAAGCAAAGAAACTCTTAGGAAATTACAACCTAAAGAGATTCAAAGCTTGTATCGGCCTTAACAAAAGCAACCTAAGAATCCTAACAGGCCTCCTCACGGGGCACTGCAGACTCAAGGAGCACCTGAGGAAAATGGGCATATCGGAGGACGGGCTCTGCAGATTCTGCAGTGAAACCGCCGAAACTCCAGACCACGTACTGGAATCCTGTGGGGCACTGGCCCACAAAAGGATGAAATATTTGGGCAGGCACCAAATAACAGACAAGGACATACAAACCATGGACCCACAGCTCATTCTCAGATTCATCAAAGAAACTGGACTGGACGCTGTGCTCTAAGGAGTCTGACCTTCCAAGGAAAATTCAGAGCAATTCCTCGATACGCTTCACAAAAGAAGTTTATAGAGAGGGCTCTGAAAGAGGTCACGAATCTCTCCGAGGTACAAGCAGGGGACACAATAGACCAATAGGTCGCAGTGTAACATACCCTAACCAATATTATTATTATTATTATTAAGCCACCAAACGATCGAACTATATGTAAGAATGGGTTTCATAATCGCAGTATATAACCAATGTACTGTGTTCGGCTGTAAGATCGATTTTTCCCTGAAAGCATTACTACAGGCGTAAAAGGCATTCAGTCAATTCTTCGTCCAGTATTCCGTTTCCAGCTTAGTTTGGAATTGAATACCACGCCCAGGTACTTGGCCTCGTTTGAGAGATTAAGGCAAACGCCTTTTAGTTCTGGTAGGTTCTATTTGGGTAGGTATCCTGTATTACTTTATGAAAAGGATGAAGTCGGTCCTTTTTGGGGTTAACCGCAAGGCCGTTGACATACGCCCATCTTGATAGTTCTGATAACGTAGATTCCATAATCTCACTAATGATGGAGAGGAACTTTCTTGTGATGAGTATAACTCGTCGAATATTGCAGTGGATACAAACCACGCAACGCCCGCGAGCCAATGAATCACCGCACTGTTGATATTGCTCCTGTCCAGGGACTTGAATTTGTTTCCGCTGGACACCCATTATGTTGTCATCAGTAGTTTTGGCTACAGAAAACACCAGCAAAATGAGTACTAAGCTTTTGATCGAATTTGAACCCCTTCAGCTGAAAAGCAATTCAATATTATAGAATTAATTAATATTATGTAATTTTATCCCTTTGTCGTTGGTTCAGAATACAAATCAATTCATCAACTATAGTAAAATTAATTCTCCTACGAGCTTCATTATCAATTGAATGTGCTTATTTAATGCTTTTATCTTCATTTATCCACCATGTTGTCATTCTAAACTTCCTGCATCCATCTTGAGATTACTAAGAAAGTAGTAAACTAAAATGAAAACAAAAAAAAACCCAAAATAATTTCATAATCCTCTCTGCGGCATGGCTTATCCTTTTATTTTTGTAAGTCTTAATGTCTTTCTTTGCCCCGGCATCATTCAATTTCACTCAGAGTGCTTCTCCCTGTCTGTCGTGTTTGTTGAACTATTTTTAATCGAAATGGGCGGGTGTTTGGCGGCACGACAGCGTTATTGTAAAGTGCTGTCGTCGGGAACTTACTCGTCGGGACCATATTCAAATACAGTGTTCTTTCTGTATTTTACTTCTCGTTAACCACCAAGAAATTAATTATTCAAAACATCGGAGCAAGTAAGGACATCGGCAAGAATAACGCAAACAGCAACAACAAAGTTGACGACAAGGATGAACATTTTAACGAAGCGCTATTTGCCTCAATTATAATTTAATCATAAAATTCTTTGGTTTTCATCCTACTTTAATCAGGGCGAGGAATAAAGTGTAATGTTTTTATTTTTTGTTTGGAAATTTTAATCAAGGGATTCCATTATTACTTAAACTTATGCAGTAGCTTTGGCATCGGGTGAAATAGTTCTTTATTCGATATTATTAAGCCGTTGGGGTTTTAAAAATCATTACCTATAAACCTTGCATAAGAGGGCGTTGACGGAAATTAAAATGATGAGCCACGGTTAATCATTATACTTTAGTAAAATAAAATTGTTGACTTTATTATTTACTTACTTTACTTAACGGGCTTCCGGCCTGTGAAGAGTATATCTGCCTGAGACACTGCAGCCTTCCATACTCTGCGATCCCGGGTATGCTGTTTACAGTTGTACAGACAAATCGCTCTGGCATCCGCGATGGCTTCGTCTTTAAAACGGAGGTTCGGTCACCCTTGTCGTCTTGAACCTGGGTGCTGGGAGTCGAAGATCCTCTTCGCTGGAGCATTTTGTCCATTTGCTCAATATGGCCGAGCCAATGTAGTCGACGTGATTTAGCGTTTTGGACTATATCCACATCTTGGTACAGGTCATACAGAGTTTGCGGTTCCAACAAGACTTTGTTGAGCCAAACGTATGGTTACCGAATCATCTCAAGAAATCTTAGGAATATAGTTGGCCACTTCGTTCGTATGATTTGACACATTTGGACTACTTTTTGTGGGGGTACGTCAAATCTCTGGTCTGTGCTGATAAACCAGCAACGATTGATCACTTAGAAGTAAATATTCGGCGCACCGTTGACGAAATAAGACCTGGTATGCTCGAAAAACTGGTGCAAAATTGGACCGACAGGATGGCGTTCATAAGGCGCAGTCGCGGAGGCCATATGCCAGAAATTATATTTAAACATTAAATGCCATGAAATTTGTGAGCTAATAAAGCCAAAATTTGGTCATTAAATTTAATTTGTTGTGTTTTATTTTTAAAAAAAGTTGTATGCCTCTATAAAATGCACCCGTAGGTACAATGAACTTTTGCATTTTATTTACGTACTCGTACGTTTATCGTTCAGTGTAGTTTTAAATCAAACAAAACAGCCAATGGGCTTCCGAAATTGGGTGGGTACTAGGGTGGAGCACGGATGTATGAACAATTTTTTTTTGTGATTCGGAATTCTAATAGGTGGGGATTGGTGCGTTATGCTAAAAGAAAAATAAATGTTGTTTTTTGATTAGATTGGTAAAGATCTTCTGCCTCCGCACTGACTTGAAAAATCAAAATTTGGTACAACATTTTAGTAAACAGATGTGACTGAAAATAATATAAAAGTAAATAGATAGATAAAAGTGCGTAAAATATACTATTGATAATTAGAATTTTAATTCAATATAAACAAACAATAAATTCATTCGTAACAATAAACATTTTTTTTTTTATAATTAAGATGCTTTAAAATCTTGTTTTGTCTCAAATTTAGGCATTGTCTTCCGTGATTCTATTTTGGCCTTTATTGCGCCTAGTCGGCCCTTTTTGGTGTACTGAGAAGTGGCAGCTTCCGTTGTTATCTTTACAGCTCGTTCAACAGCTTCGGTATAGCACGGGAGCCTTAAAAAGAAAAATTCACCTTCTCCACCAGATTCCACGATGCTCCGAATGTCTTGGTCACACAAATTTTGCATAATCGGTGGGTCAGAAACCTTTTCTTGCCAATTTATTAAATCGATATACGTTGATGCATTGAAGTTAATAAGCGGCACTTCAAACAGCCTGGGTGTTGAAGACCGAGGCATATTACGTGCTTTTAATATGCGCCGAGCTGCCACTTCTCTTATATGTTTATTGTTATCTGTTACCATAGCAAGAAGAATTTTTTCAGGATGCGCAAAATAACCATTCGGCTGAATGACAGGATCGATTACGTTCTTAAGTTATCTGGAAGATATCTGGAGGCCATAACTATGTTAAAAAGATGGTGTGTACCATCCTTGCACGATGGTTTATTTTTGATGGAGAACCAAGATGGCCCGTGTGAGCCAACGCACATGAGACATTTTGCCTTGAGATTTATTTGACAGATCTTGTAGGAACTCACCTGATAAAACCGCTGACACAATCTTGTGCAAGTACTGTTGATCTGTATTTAAATCTTTAGCCATTTCTGGTAGAACATTCCCTTCAATACTTCGAAAGGTTTTAACAGGTAATTGTTCACAGGTTTCAAGTGCTTTTCCCAAAGGTCCAGTGTAAGAGTTAGGTACATCCCTCAAGATGTCCAAATAAGTCCAAATAAGTGTCTTAAGGGTAGTTCATTCATGTGTAGTAAGCATATTATAAATTGAAGTGGTTTTTGAATTTCTGTCTCAAGTAGTCTTATAATACCGCTGTACTTTTCTGTATTCACATTTGTACCGTCACAACCGATAGCCATAAGATGATGTTGAGGAATTTCTTCATCTGATAGAAAACTTCGTATTGAAATTTGTACTCCTTTATCCGAACCAGTCTTAGGAACTACATATCCCATGTATATACGAGTAGACCCTGACTCTTGCAGTAAAGAGATGTGCTCTTCAACAATTTTAGTTTTGTAGATTTTTTATGGTTTTGTCTTTCCTTCCATCAAAGTATAATGCAAATAATTCTGCAGAAGTCTTTTCGTTCAATAACTTCTCTCTGGTTTTAGTTTTCTCTCTTCGTATTTTATGTCTGTCGATGACCCCGACTTCAGACCCAATATCAAACGAAACAGACGACAGCTGCTGCTGCCCTATCTGATACTCCATACCTATCACATGTCTTCGATAATGTAGGAAAATCAACGCTTGAGAAAATTATTCTTTTCTTCTCAGGAATGTGTTTTTGTTTGGGCTGAATGAAGTTATCCGTACTTTTGGAACTTTCAGGCGCTGACGATGAGGATATCAAAGAAGAACTAATCTCCAAAACAGCAGGGGTAGCAGTATTTATAACAGTTTGGTATTTCTCTCGAGTCTGTTTTCTTCCCAAACTCTTTCGCAGCCTTTTAGTGACAGTAACATCAATTCCACCGAATGCCATACTTCGAACATTTCTTTGGTCAACTAAAAAAGCTTGTTCTTGTTTCGGAACCTTTTTATCTTTGGTTCAGGAAGGTGCAGTGATTGAATTCATTGCATTTGCATGCCGTTATATCAAAAAGAATCTTACCACTTCGCTAAAAACTTTCTAATTTTTCTGGGGAGAGTCTCTTGACGGTTTTTAGTAAATTCTTGTATCTTAAATGATATGCTTTCAACATCTGTATGATACTGGTTTTTGTAACAGTCGGAATAGATGCAGATCGCCATATATTTTCTATTTTGGATGAATTTTATAGCATACCTACTCACTTGATTACGAACAGGTAGATTTTTGGTTTAATTTGTTTTTTAGAAGAGTTTCAATGTGTTTGCGGAGGCAGTTATCGTTACCTAAATCGAATAATATTTTGCATTCATATATTTAAGCCTATAAGGCACCTTTTTTTTACTATTAGATACCAATTAACAAAAAAAAAAATTTCGCTCCACCCTAGTGGGTACTCTCTCAATATGTAGGCATTGAATGAAAATATTATTTCTATTAAATACATTCAAATACACTTCGCCAACAAAACATTTAAAAAATTCCATAAATAGTGTCTTTACAAAATCTACTGGGGCACTGAGAGCATCACAGTACGACAACTATTAGAAATCATAAGGTTATACGTTACACAAATGCTTGCTCGATTCTTATTATTTGTGTATGTATTAACTATGTACTCGTATTATGTAGAAAATCAGAGATATAGCGATTAGCGATTTGATCCTTGCTAAATCCCCTCTCACTTAATCAATGAAAATCGTGGCAAAAGCAACGACTCCCCAAAGTCATACCTAGGAAGTGAGTTGGTAAGGTGTCTTGTTTTAAAATTCCAACCACTTTCAAAGGAAGTAAAATAGCAAGCGCTTGCTTCCTGTGATATCGCCATGTTAAAAGGAGGCATGCAGTTAAGCCAAAAGGAAGAGATGATTGGCATGGTAAAGCATGAAAGAATCGCTGCGGTAATAGGTAAATTTCATAACTCAGGTAAAAGTCCGTTAAATTTCAATTTGAAAATAAAAGATTTTGCAGGTAGTATTGCACAGAACGTCGAAGAAGAAAATTCGACTGTATAAGCATCAGGAAATTGTAAAAAGCGAAAATCCGGCAGATTTCGTAGCACACATTTTGCAAGTAGATACGTAGGTAGGCATACATTTTATTGCAATATACGGATATCAGAACGGCTAGCTCCAGTAATAAGCAAGCGGATCTCATCAGATCGTTCCTCTATCCAGAGAGTAAAAAAATGTTGTGAATGATATTTTCACTTTCAGTATTTAAGCGTAATTTATAATTACATTCAAAGCCGTATTCAATGGGAGAGTAGGCATCTTATGGCAAATTCTTTCCGATTGGTTAGTCATTTCGGACGTTAAAAGATCACCGATATTTACAGATAAAACCTTTATTCATAGCAATACGAATGATTTCCATTTAAGATGTATGAATTCACTTTTTGCACTTACTTACTATCTTTACCAATCTAAAACAAGCAAACAAACAAAATCATACTTCAATACACACACACACAACAAATAGTCTCAATTAATGTCGTTCTCCTGATAGAATGATGAACCATCTGGTCGCTTGCACTTAAATCTCTGCTTGCAGCATTCTGGATATGGTTTGTCTAAGTTCATCCTTTCGCCACGATTGCAATTAGGAAGTCGAATTTTCCCGCAACTGTTTGTAGAAAGAAATCTTCTTCAATCAATTGGCAAATGGCACTTGCGCACGAACTCACCCTTCGACCAGCACCGATCCATCCACGTTACATGTCAATCGTTGGCATGGAAGAGGGCCAGAGCTCACACCCAGCTTAATTTCCTCGCTGCGATAGATACATTTTCCGGGATTATCTGTAAAAATCACATAATCACAAAGGATTACTGTAACGAGATCCATCATCAAACGTTTCACTCACTTGGATCCGCTGGAATAATTCCGGAATAACCCTCCACAACGGAGTTCAGAATCATTAAAACAACAAAAATTAAACCGAGCACACGTACTCTAGCTGCGTCCATCTTGTACATTGGGGAATTTCTAGAAACAAATTTGGGATGGGACCTGTATTTTCGTACAACCGTGAGAGAGAGACCAACGACAAATTAGGTATTTACACTTTGATTGGGATATTTTGATGTTTGCTATTTTTTGTTTTCATACGCATCAATAAGAGGTCGCGAGAGGTTATCAACGTTTTGAAACCACAGATTGAGACAACTTTGAACACAAATATGTCGAGGAAGGAACCAGATCACTGAAACTGTTTTCTAGAGAATCTAAATCTTATTTCAGTTGGGTTGACACTGTCTACACCCTATCCATATAGAGTGATGAATGAGATGAGATGAGTGTTTTTGGGGAAGGTCCGCGATATGATGTCTTATCATCTCTGAAGATCGCTGTATTCAATGTGGGAATGCAATGACGTATTGAGACACTACTCGCTACTCAGTGCAAAGCTGATTATGTTAAATGAAGTTATCAACAAGCGACATTATGTGTGTCGGCTAACTGTTGAATGCCGTAGGAGGCAGAAGGGGTCTACTAGGGAATCTAATTAAATTTGTTTACACTAATTGATGTGCGGGGAGGGATGTGACCTATTAGATTCTTGAATGTAATTACAGAGAATAGATTGTTGAGACGTTACTATAAATTCGGATGTACACTGTACACAATAACTACTAATTACTATCTAATCCTATAGTGACTGTTGACGAATACTTATCTTTTATTATTTGATTAGTTGACAATATAGGATGTAAGGGTAGCTTTTTCGTCTTCGCTAAATAACTTACAAATGCGCTAGTAACATCTCATTGCATTCTGTATTGGCAGGTCACCTTTATTGACTGTGAACTGCATAGGTGCTTTATCTCTTTCTCTCCCATCGTCAAAAAATACCTATTTTGCTGAAAATTGTTGATTGAATTCATGTAAGTAGTGCGACTCGGGGACCCGGGGGTTACTCTCACAATGTTGTGGACGTGTTTTAACTTTTCGGACTACATCCACATCTTGGTGCAGCTCACATAGAGTTTGCGGTTGTATCTTATCCGTCATTCACAGGACCAAATATCCGATAAATTATTTTTCTCTCGGAAGAACCCAAGAACCCTTTCCAGCTTATCATGCAACACTTGGCGTCAGATAGCTTTGTCTTCTGTGTTAGGAGTTTTGAACCAATTTGTTTTGAGTACCGAAGTAGCAACGGTTTCCTATGGTAATTCTACGTCGAATACCAAATAAGGTGTCATTCGTGGAGTTCACGTTTACTCCGAGGTAAGTGAACTCCCAAACTACCTCGAATTTGCTGCTGTCGAGGGTAAATGTTTTGTCCTAGTCGGTGGACATATGTTTATTTGTTTATTTTAAGAAAGTACTTCGTTTTGATCTCGTCGACTTCAAGGCAAAATTATTATGTCTGTTCTTAAATATTTTTCGGCACACTGGGATCGGCCGTCGATATCGTCCGAATGTCCCAGTAGTTTGACGGATCTGTTGAAGATAGTGCCTTCCGTGTTGGCACCTGCCTTTACTATCTGCACCTGCTCCCGAACTAGGTTAAAGAAGTCACATGATAGCGCATCTCCGAGCTGGAATCCGGTGCAGATTTCGATTTGTTCGGAAGAGCTGTTTCCATAATGCACATTGCACTGGGTCACGCAACAAAACTGCATCAGTTTTGCCGGGGATCCTGAATTCGGCCATCGCCACGTAGATCTCTTGATGGCGGTTTTAAGGTCGATGAAAAGGTAGTGATCTCGACTTGAAATTCATGTCTTTTCCAAATGTGCAGATTTGGTCTTCTCGTTGGGCAGGCAGCTACATTGGTACGGGGTGGGCTTCAGCGGTTCACACTGTACGTTGATTAGGATATTATATGCGACATTTAGCAGGGATATGTCTCGGTAGTTTGTGAAAGACATAGTATAGCATCTCCTTTCTTGTAGATGGGGCATAGGGAGCTGATAGTCCAGTCATACCTCTTTGATGATTTGGTGCAATTGTCATTTTCTCTTAGCCCTATCACTCTCTCTACTTGATGCCTATTTAACAGCTGCTGGAAATGGTGCTTAAATATATGTACTATATCCTTCGATGACTGGGTTTTCTTATCTGTTTTAGACTTAAGGGGCTAGCATCCAGTCTCTTTTCCTTTTTATAAAACTTCCTGATAATGTTTTGATTGCGAGACTCTTCGATCTTCTTGAGACTGCATTTGCCTTCTGTCTATGCAGCATCTTTTTGTCCTCCCTTCTCCTGGCTCGATACTCTTTCTCTACTGACTTAGATTTGTGTTGCAGCTTTTGCAGATATGTACATTCGTTCAGCATTTTATAGTGAGCGTACTCATTATCATGCAACGGGCTTATTTTGCGGGTGGATAACCCATGGTGCTCTCGGCTAAATCTTTGATGATGTCGCCATATTATTGGCGTCTGTGCGAGGCGAGTGCACACTCGAGCTCTAAGTTCAACCGCAACAAGAAAATGGCCCAAGTCGACGTTTTTCTCTCGAAAAGTGTGCACATTGTTCGATGCGTGCCTTGCCTTGATGATTTGGTTGGTGGTTTCCAAAAAAATTGCATTTCAACCATCTCTGGACAGTACTAATGGTTACAAATTTTAGTTAACTTCACTTCCACGTTCCACCGAATATTCACCGATATGAATATTTGAGAGATCAAGCCTACCAACTGCGACCGCTACCAATGAAGGCCGAACGTCCGTTTTATGACCCATGCTATAGCGGGTGCCTGCGCTAAATGAGATATTCGGCACTCATTGCTAGCGGACGTTCTTAAAAAACCTCAAGAATTTGTTAAGATTTCGTATACCCTCATCTTTCTACTCAGGCTCTTCTCCTCCTTCCTTCTCCTAGTTCGAGTCTAATTGATGACCTAGAACGCTAGAATTGACATCAATTTTTCAACCACTGCACACTGCACAGTGTCGCGAGTCCATACAAATGGTTATCATAAATACTTTTTTTTACATGTTTTCGAAATATTTTATTTATTGATACAAAAGATCAGAAAAATATGAATGTTTAACAGGTTTTAATATTAAAATGAACTAGATTCCACTTAGATGTAAGTATTGTGTAATGTCAGGGCTAAATGACTTCGGATGTGCGGATCTCATTTGAGTTCTTAATGAGAAAATGGATGGATCGGACGTTGACAGCATCATAGTTATGAGATCGTGATTTGTGTTGGATCGGATTGGATTACTGAAAATTTTGTTATTAAGCCCTCATCTACACCTGGTTATTTGCGCACAGAGTTGTGTGTGCCTAAAGAATATTCGGGAAGCATTTCCATCATTTGATGATCCATATCCTGGCTTGGGCTTATCAACATGTGGTTGTATAACCATTTTTTTTTAAAATTCCCTATGTATCCTCTTTCTATTCTCCTTAAGTATTTGCTTATTACTATCTCCTCGTACTTGCCAACATTTTAGGGGTAATCTATAGGCAATATGTATAATAAACTCGAAAAAATCAGCATTTTTCAGTTGATGACCTAAGTTAAGAAAAAATAAAATTTCCCAGATCAAGGCAAGCGTGTCTCCCGGCAATGCTCTTATGGCAGCTGGCAGCGGAACTGTGGATAACCGTGATTCCTCCGTCAGTGATTGCGAGCACAAAAATAAATTTCCCAGCAAAAGTGGGACTGTGCAAAATGGTCTCACCTCTACTGGCAGCAACCCCTCAGGCAGTGTCCCAAAGCTGCCCCCTGGTAAAACTCCTGCTACACTAGTCAGGGGTAAGACTGTGCAAACTCATGGTCCTTCCGCTGGCAGTAAACGCATGGATGCTGCTACCAGACACAATAACCCCCCTGGGGGAAGTGGGACTGTGCAACATGGTCCTACTTCCACCAGTGCGTCTTGTAGGCGTCGTCGTAACACCGCGACGTCGCACTACAAGGATAAACGCAATGCAAATCGCATTATTGGCTCTATCGGCACTATCCCTGAGATGGATAGAACCCCTGCGCAGATCAGTAAATTGACCTGGGGTCAGAATGTACTCGCAGGAAAGGACAAGACCAGCGGAGACATTGCGTCAAAGCGACAGAGATCGGTGGAGGAGGTCGGTTCGATCTCCAAGCGCCTGAGGTTGCACAACACCAGCATTCCTCCTAGCGCGTCCACCGTCAAATCTCATAGGTCTTTTAGCGATGTCCTAAAAAAAGGTATTGTGGTCGCAGTTATAGACCGCAGCGACGCCGATGGCAGAATCTCACCTGAACGGTGGGATCCCATTATGCTTTCCCTGCTGGAAAACTTCGAGGATTTCTAAAAAGATATCCCCGGACCACCGCCAATAATCCATGATGGTGGCTGGCATCAAGGACGCGTTAAGCTTATCGCGTGCGACGATCAGCGATCATTGGACCTCTACAAGGTCGCGATCAACAAGCTTGGTGAGCTTTGGCCAGGGGCTAAGCTTGATGTTGTTGCGAGGGAGGACATCCCTTGCCGACCGAGATCGCGTGCCTGGATCCCTATTAGCCCTTCCTCCCCTGAAAGGATACTGCACCATCTCAAAATCAGCAACCCATCCCTTTCGACTCACGACTGGAAAGTTGCAAAACTGGAAGAACAAAAGGGTTCCTACCGGTGCGCTGTTATCATCATCAATCAGGAATCCCTTGCTCATCTGGCCGCAGGCATGATTCGGTTCGGGTGGAACGACATCACGCTGAAAGTCTACAAGAAGGATGATTTGGCCCCTGATAAGCGACCCCATCATCCCTCCTAATCTGTTGTGTCGGGCGCACGCGCACCAGTCACCTTCCCCTCCCAAGAGGTTGACATTTCAGAGTCCTCTAAGGAACCAACCATGTCTCTACCCCCTGTGATCGACTCCCAGTCGGTCATGGACACACACGACACCAATGACAATGACCTTCTGAGGGAAGATGAGCTCCTTAGCTCATCCTCTGTATTGGAGGGCTTGTCCAACAAGGATCCTCTGAGTGAGGATGAACTTCTTAGTTCGTCCTCTGATTTGGAGGACCTCAATAAAACAGTGATGGAGCCTTCTCCACAAGATCGTAGCAACAATGCTGCAGATCATTCAGATAAACCTCCAACACTCGATTAAGGCTTTGGCCGCCCTTATTCTCCGGCTAGCAAAAACCGGAGAAGACCTAGTCTTGGTCCAGGAGCCCTGGGTCGTCAATAACCTGGTTCGTGGACTGAAGACACCTGGATACTACCCACTATATGTGTCCGACAAAGGTAAACCTAGATCGTGCATACTAGTGAAGAGTAGCCTTAATGCTTATCTACTCCCTAATTTCAGCGATCGAGATACGACGGCTGCCAAAGTGGAGACTGCTGGTAGCACATACTGGTTGGCATCAGCGTATCTTGCCCATGACAACCTGGGACCTCTCCCTGGTGCTAACCTGGAGAGTTTTATTGCGGAGGTAGAGAGGCGGAAAGCTGCACTCATTATCGGAAGCGAAGCTAATGCGCATCACACCGTATGGGGCAGCACTGATATCAACAGCAGAGGTGAGTCACTTTTTGATTATATTTTAAGTACTAACCTCATTGTGTGCAACATGGGTAATGATCCCACCTTCATCACCAAGAATCGAAAAGAAGTCTTAGACATTACTCTTGTCTCCGATTACATCCACAAATTGATATCGAGTTGGAGGGTTTCGTCTGACCATTCCTTCTCCGACCACCGATATCTTACCTTCAACCTAAACGTTGACATCCCCTGCCAATCCACATTCCGAAAACCCTCGGAAAACAGACTGGCCCAAATACAGAGATACTATGCGCAGACATATAACCTCTGAACTCTTAAGTCCCCCACGCAATCCTAGCGAGCTTGACAAGTCAACAAGCTCACGATGGCTTTTAAGGAAGCGATGGCTGTTTCCTGCCCACTCGTACGATCCAGGGGGAAAAAGAAGCCACATTGGTGGATACCTGAATTAGGACCACTGAGAAATGATTGCAGGAGACTCTTCAATCGAGCTAAAAGCTCAATATCCAATACTGACTGGGACTCCTATAAAGTATCCCTCAAATTATACACAAAAGAATTAAGGAAGGCCAAAAAATCTTCGTGGAGACTCTTCTGTGGCAAAATAGAAGAAACCTCAGAGGCATCAAGGCTAAGAAAAATCCTTGCTTCAAATCCAACTATGCCTAGCTGCCTAAAGAAAGCAGATGGCTCGTGGACTACATCCAGCGAGGAATCGCTCAATCTGCTACTTGGCACACACTTCCCTGGTAGCTCCAACATTACCGGCCATAGTAACCTAAACAGGTCACCTATGGATTTACAGGTAACAAATTCTCAAAATCTGATTACTAGGAACAAGCCTCTTTGGGCACTACAAAGTTTCAAGCCCTTCAAGTCTGCAGGACCTAACGGCATAATACCTGCCGAACTTCAGAGGACTTCTGACATAATTCTAAAAATACTGGAGATGATTATGGAAAGCTGTTTAAGGCTGACTCACATTCCTCAGGCTTGGAGAGAAGTTAAAGTAGTCTTCATACCCAAGGCTGACAAATACTCCCATGTTAGTCCAAAAGACCTCAGACCCATCAGTCTATCATCATTCCTCCTCAAAACGCTGGAGCGTCTGATTGATATCCATCTTCGCATGAATATAAGCCGGCAACTGCTGTCTGCGGCACAACATGCGTACATTAAGGGTAAATCAGTGGAAACTGCCCTTCACTCCTTGGTACGCACCATAGAATACTCCCTTCACCACAAGGAATTGTCAACACATCTGCAATCGCAAATGCACTAACAGAACTAAATGTGGATGGATCGCTTGGTGTATTGATCAATCTTTTGCTCACAAGCAGGATTATCAACTCAAAACTGGGCGTTTCATCCGCAAGAAGGTCTGTCAGTAGAGGCACGCCACAAGGTGGTGTCCTCTCCCCCCTTCTGTGGAACTGGGTGGTGAATAAACTACTGACATGCCTGGAAGGGGAGGGTTGCACGGTGATTGCCTATGCGGATGACGTTGCTATTGCCGTCTCAGGGAAATACCTCAACACTCTAAAGGAACTCCTTCAAAACGCTCTCAACAATCTGTCAATTTGGGAAGAAGCTGTGGGCTGGGGGTTAACGCTCACAAAACCGAGCTTGTCCTCTTCTCCAGGAAATATAAAATCCCTCATATCGACCCTACCTCTATCAACGGTACAAGCTTAACCTTTTCCGACGAAGCTAAATTTCTGGGTCTAATATTCGATAAGAAGTTAAGCTGGAAACCCAATGTACAAGAAAGAGTAAGGAAAGCTACAGTAGCACTTTTCTCTTGCAAAAAAGCCATCGGAAATAAGTGGGGCCTACAGCCCCGCATATCACACTGGCTATACGTATCGGTAGTTAGACCGATCCTGACATACGGGGTGGTTGTCTGGTGGACTGCTCTAGACAAAGCGGTAAACCGTGATAAGCTGAGCAAGGTGCAACGCACAGCTTGTCTGTGTATCTGCGGAGCACTCCGTACGACCCCCTCCGCTGCACTGGACATTTTACTGGATCTAACACCCCTGGATATTTTCAGCAGGCAATCAGCTGCCTTCTCCGCTGTCCGCTTAAAAGCCACCTCACAGTGGATCAATACGAATATTGGCCACTCTATCATTCTGGACTCACATGGGTCCCTACCAAGAAACATCGACTACACTATACCACAGCTACAGTTCGAAAAGAACTTCCAAATCACTATCCCCTCCAGATCATTCTGGGAGGAGGCTGATTGCACGGAAGATAATTCGATCAACTTTTACACCGACGGATCAAAAACTAGTGAAGGGGTCGGAGGTGGTGTTTTCTCAGAAAGACTAAATATCAGTCTCTCTTTCCGTCTTCCTGATCATTGTAGCGTGTTCCAGGCGGAAATCATGGCGATTAAGGAAGTCTTGTCGTGGCTAAAGAGAAACGTGATATCCGCTAAGGACATCCGCATATTCTCGGATAGTCAAGCCGCGCTGAAATCCTTGGATTCAGTCTCATCAAACTCCATCGTAGCCATAGACTGCCGCAGTCGAGAATACAAACCTCAGGTGAACAGGTAGTGATACGTGTCTAGCGACCAAGCATATCTGGCCAAAGCTGGACCTGCGACGCTCTCTGAGTTTGATCTCACTTAACACGTTCAGACCCGACGGGATGACGACCTTCAAAATTTCCTTATCCATTGGAACCACATACCATATAGGCCCCTAGAAGGAGTGACACATGCGGTGTGTCATTGGATCTGCTGTTAAAAAATACGACGAGATTCTGTCAGCAGAACCAATGACACAACGGGTGTGTCATCGTTTTAAGAGAAAAGAACATTACGAAATATGTTGAAAAAAATTTATATTTAGTATAAACAGTTAGACACAGAGTTATGTTATATTAGAATTTTATTTATAAAAGATTTAAAAAAAAAATTATTTTCTTTTTAAAATTTTCTTTTATTATATAAAAGAAAAGAACATAATTAGATTGTATTACAACAAATTCTCCTCAGAGTTCTCCAAATTTTCTGGTGCCTCATAACTCTTGGATGTCTTAAAATTTGTTGGATCCTCGTGGTAATTTCTAAAGCACGGAGTCAAACAAAATGCGTGGCCTTGGCAATCAGGGCAAAAATAATTGGTTGACTGTCTTTTTTTTTTTTAGAACACAGAAAACAACGTCTTCTCATCATTTTGATATTTTTGTCGCGCCCAACTAATTCTGGAAGATGCAGTTTTTCTTTTATTTTCATTAGGGGAACAATAGCTGGAACCTCTTTATATTGTAGGAGTTCTTTTATAACTTCCAGGCTGTAGTCGTGCAAAGATAATTTTTTCCCGCCTAGCACTGGGGAAAATGTACTGTAGAGAAAGTATGCATTATTCATCATCAATTGCAGTATGTGAATCCCGATCTTTTTGTACCATTTTAATGTTTTCCTTGTTGACGGGTAGTATGATAGCATTTGATCTGTACTATCTACCCCTTTCATAAACTTATTGTATTCGGCAATAACTTTCCGTTTTTTTTCCTAATTCCTCTCTTTTCGGCAATTTCCACTATTGTGGCGTCAAATTCGTTTGAAATTGTGATAACTTCTCTTTTGTCTAACCATTTAGATACGCAGATCCCTTCTTTTGAAAATCTACTTATAACTTCACCTTTTTTCAATTTTATTTTAATCACTGCTATTGGGTTTCCAATTCTATTTGATCTTAAAGTACCAGTGCAATAAGTGTTGGAGAAGTAGAGATCTCTACACAAAGATACGGAATTGTAGAAGTTATCCATGTAAACAGAATGACCTACCCCTAAGTAGTTTTTAAACAAACTGTTTACTACTTTAGCACTGTGCCCCTTCCCCGCGCATTCCTTTGATTTGCTTCCTTCATAAACCATTAGTTTTTGAGCGAGACCAGTTGGGTTGCTCAAGATATAGAACTTTACTCCATACTTATGTCGCTTATTCTTAATATACTGTCTGAAGCGAAGTCTACCTCTCCAGTGAACCATTGACTCGTCGATAGAAAGTTCCTTTCCTGGATAAAATATTTGTTCCATTCTGCTATTGAAATGGTCAATTATTGGTCGTATTTTTACCAAGTTATCATTTGGGTCAGGACCGCTGAAATTCATAGTTCTCATAAGAGCTAAAAATCTGTTTCGACTGATGTGCCTTGAAAATATGTCTTGCTTGAATAGGAAGTCAGTTCTCCAATAGCTTCTCACATAATTTATTCGAATGTTTCCCATATGGTACAAGACTCTCAGAAAAATTTTGATTTCATTTTGGGTGACATCCTTCCACTCTCTGCGGAATGCCGCTGCCGTGGGTTGTTTCATTATTTCAGCAGCATAGGCATTCATTCTTTCCACCATAAAGTCCAAAAATTCTGAAGTTAGTATTAGGTTGAAAAACCCTAATTCTGTATCAGGAACATCCACTAGTAGCTTTTGCTGCTTAGAGAATATTATTTCAGGTACGTCTGGACGATCTCTAAACCAATTGTGTTCCTCGTTTGTTAGATCATTAGAATGAGATGATAAATCCGGAATTAAGGGCGCAACAGTTTCCACTACAAATATTTCCATGTTTTCAATATCAAAATTAGTTTCATTTTGTTCAATCACACCACTTTCTCCAGTTTCTGCCCTAGACCTATCCGTACATTCAATATCAATGTCATTGTCATCTTGCTCACCATCATCCGAACATGACTCCATCCATTCTTCCCCCGAACTGTCATCGAAGTCCTCGTCATCTGAATTCAACACTGATTCGATCCACTCGTTCACATTTTCGTCTGACATCTTCATCCTTTTTATTCTTTTTGAAGTACCGCTATTCATTTTAATCATTAAAAAAAGGTAGGGCTTATCCCTACAATTCCACTTATAAAAACATCCAAAACTTTATAAAAAGTGTTACAAAATAATTACCTGTATAATAAACTCAAAGATGTTCTGAAATGACAAATAGGTAAATAAAACGAATAAACACTGCAGTGCACAAGCGTGCAGATCAAAACGGAATACTGTGAAGACTAACAATGTCCAACAGGTGGCACGTCTCTCTCTTTGGGAGCCTTCTTCCTTAATGAACTCAGTGACTTGGCTAACCCAGATGTTAGAAGTCTATCACGCTTCATTAGAAGCTCCAAATGGTTTTAGCGGGTAGTGGTAGATACTCCCGATCCTAGTGGCATCACAATGGACCTCTTTGGTCTAAGTGTGTTAGCTTTCGGCTAACAGCCACCTCAACCTAACCTAACCTAAGGCAATCGTAGGCAGTTGAAACTTTCACAAATTTTTCTTATAGTTTACGTCAAACAATACAAAAACCATAGGGACGGGCTACAGTCCGCTTGGGCGAACTGTTGGATACCCTATTCTTATTCCTATCCCTCATAAGTGGGCGTGACAAAAGTCTAAGTATGGTTGATTTTATCGAAAAAAACGCTCCCTAGCTCAAACTTGGGTGTTTCAATAAAATTGTTTTATTTAATTGTGGGCGTGTCAGTAGGCGGATTTAAAAAAAATTAACACATGAGCATAAAGGGCCCCTATTATAAATTTCAGCTCCCTAGCTCAAACTTTGAATTTTCAAAAAAAGTTTTTTTTTTTAAATTGTGGGCGTGTCAGTGGGTGGATTTTGAAAATATTTACACATGATATTAAAGGGCCCCTAGAGAGTATATATTATAAATTTCAGATCCCTAGCTCAAATTTTGGTTTTTCAATACAATTGTTTTATTTATTTGTGGGCGTGTCAGTGGGGGTCAGTGAAAATTTTATATCCCGAATAGTTTCAGGAGTCATAGATCATATGAAAAAAATTTCAGCTTTCTAGCTCAAAATTCGATTTTTTCCAAAATTTTGTTTTTTTTTGAATTTGTGGGCGTGTCTGTGGGCGGATTTCAAAAATTCGTAATCTTGATTATTTCGGGACCCTAGAGAGTATATGGTTAAAATTTCAGCTCTCTAGGCCCAGTTTAAAGTCCTAATTTTTGCCGATGGACGGACATGGCTAGATCGACATTACTATCGATGCTGATCATAAATATAGTAACTTTTAGGGGTCTACGGGCAATATTAAGGTATGTTACAAACTATGCGTCAAAATTAATATACCATTAGAATAGGGTATAAAAATGGCGATGTGTTATGATGTGTTTTTTTTCTAAAGCTTATTGGAAGTTGTAATTGGAGCATTTTACTACTTTTTAGCAAAAAATCTATAACTCACCCATTATGAAGAAAATTTTTTGAAAATAACTTTGCACTAACAAAACAATATCCACTGAACATCGTACAACTAATAATTCTGTTATTCAGTAAACGTAAACAAAACAAATTGAAATGCCAAACTCACATGCTTTCGTTAAGATGTTGACACATGTTGAATTCCTTAACTTTGCTGGCAGCTTTTATGTTTATTATTAAGCAGATCATTTTAAAAGTGAGTTTTATTTATAGTGCAATTTATTCAAGTAGTGATATTGTAAAAAGAAAATAAAATTATTTAAGTAAAAATTTTGATTTTTCATACAGGATCGCTACACTGTGCACTGGCTCAAATTAGCCTTGTCGCAGACCTTTGTTTATTCTATAGAAATTACTATGGACGATGTTAGGAGGAATTACAAGAGGGAAGGGGAGGGCAGCTAATGGTCACCATCTCACGGCGCCAAAAAACATTGTGTTATAGAACAAGCAAACTCTTGGAACTCGCTTCCGAGGGATATCTTTCGGTTGGAACAATTTACACAATTCAAGGGTGGAGGAAACACTAATCTGAAAATATCAAGGTTCGCTTTTTACTTTAACTTAAATTTAAACACGGTGCATCAAATTTTTTTTCTTAGATATTAAATAAAAAGAAGACGAAATATTAGAGAGTAACGGCCCATACCGCGCATAAAACCTACCATGTCCAAATATTTGTATTGTCGAAGTTAACGGAGTACAACTGTGGCACGCACACCAACTCCGAACTGCAATTTAAGAAGCTTTGCATAACAACTGAAACTCTTGTGTGTCAGTGTGTAGATTTGAACATGGGATCCCTCGTTAGGAGTCCAACGAGTGAATTAAATTTATGAAAAAAAATCGTCACATCTTTCATAGTACATTAGTTTATTTAGATTATCGATTAAAAAAAGTTCAGCTCCGGGTCATGACTCCTATCTTTTTAAAAAAAAGTTCTTGGAGACACTAAATTTGGAACAACTATCTTAGAAATAAAGCACGGCCATGGATACAGAAATATACGAGCTCACATACGAGTTCACACATAAAAATCACTTGCACGAAATTGCAACAGCGACATACACAGCTGCACAACGGCTGAAAGCCCCCCTTGATGAAATGCCTAACGGCCCTCCGGCAGTACCATGGAAGGATTTTAAACCCAAACTCCAAGTTTCGATGGTTAATTTCATCTCTCTCACACTTCCAAGCTCCTATAGATATTTCAAATTAAAAATATTCAAATACAAAATTAATACTCTAAATAAACGCCTTTATTCTATGTTAACAAAAAATATATCAGATGTTCTCTTGAAGTAAATGCCCCTTAGTGAAATTGGCTTATTAAAGCATGACCGTGCTTTCAGCCATGCCATTATTTTGCTCAGCTTGGCCAGCCCTGTTTTTCATACCGGATTTGTTGCTCTTGCGAATTTGATCCTCTATAATTTGAATGTCCTTGTCGTTTGCAATTGTGCTACGTGGGTTCCAGTTTCTAGTGTTCATGTTGCCATCTAAGTCAATATTTTGCTCAGCTTGGCCAGCCCTGTTTCTCATACCGGATTTGTTGCTGTTGCGAATCTGATCCTCTTGCATTTTAAGGTCCTTGTCGTTTGCCATCGTGTTACGTGGGTTCCAGTTTCTAGTGTTCATGTTGCCATCCAAATCAATATTTTGCTCAGCTTGGCCAGCCCTGTTTTTCAACCCTGATTTGTTGCTGTTGCGAATCTGATCCTCTTGCAATTTAAGGTCCTTGTCGTTTGCCATCGTGTTACGTGGGTTCCAGTTTCTAGTGTTCATGTTGCCATCCATGTCAATATTTTGGTCAGCTTGGCCAGCCCTGTTCCTCATACCGGATTTGTTGCTGTTGCGAATTTGATCCTCTTGCATTTTAAGGTCCTTGTCGTTTGCCATCGTGTTACGTGGGTTCCAGTTTCTAGTGTTCATGTTGCCATCCATATCAATATTTTGCTCAGCTTGGCCAGCCCTGTTTTTCAACCCTGATTTGTTGCTATTGCGAATCTGATCCTCTTGCAATTTAAGGTCCTTGTCGTTTGCCATCGTGTTACGTGGGTTCCAGTTTCTAGTGTTCATGTTGCCATCCATGTCAATATTTTGCTCAGCTTGACCAGCCCTGTTTTTCAACCCTGATTTGTTGCTGTTCCGAATCTGATCCTCTTGCAATTCAAGGTCCTTGTCGTTTGCCATCGTGTTACGTGGGTTCCAGTTTCTTGTGTTCATGTTGCCATCCATGTCAATATTTTGCTCAGCTTGGCCAGCCCTGTTCCTCATACCGGATTTGTTGCTGTTGCGAACTTGATCCTCTTGCATTTTAAGGTCCTTGTCGTTTGCCATCGTGTTACGTGGGTTCCAGTTTCTAGTGTTCATGTTGCCATCCATATCAATATTTTGCTCAGCTTGGACAGCCCTGTTTTTCAACCCTGATTTGTTGCTGTTGCGAATCTGATCCTCTTGCAATTCAAGGTCCTTGTCGTTTGCCATCGTGTTACGTAGGTTCCAGTTTCTTGTGTTCATGTTGCCATCCATGTCAATATTTTGCTCAGCTTGGCCAGCCCTGTTCTTCATACCGGATTTGTTGCTGTTGCGAACTTGATCCTCTTGCATTTTAAGGTCCTTGTCGTTTGCCATCGTGTTACGTGGGTTCCAGTTTCTAGTGTCCATGTTGCCATCCATATCAATATTTTGCTCAGCTTGGACAGCCCTGTTTTTCAACCCTGATTTGTTGCTGTTGCGAATCTGATCCTCTTGCAATTTAAGGTCCTTGTCGTTTGCCATCGTGTTACGTGGGTTCCAGTTTCTAGTGTTCATGTTGCCATCCATGTCAATATTTTGGTCAGCTTGGCCAGCCCTGTTTCTCATACCGGATTTGTTTAACTTGCGAATCTGATCCTCTATAATTTGAATGTCCTTGTCATTTGCAATTGTGCTACGTGGGTTCCAGTTTCTAGTGTTCATGTTGTCATCCATGTCAATATTTTGCTCAGCTTGTCCAGCACTGTTTCTCATACCGGATTTGTTGCTGTTGCGAATCTGATCCTCTTGCATTTTATTGTCCCTGTCGGTTGCCATCGTGTTTCGTGGGTTCCAGTTTCTAGTGTTCATGTTGCCATCCATGTCAATATTTTGATCAGCTTGGCCAGCCCTGTTTTTCATACCAGATTGGTTGATTTTGCGTATCTGATCCTCTTGCATTTGCTTCTCAGTTGCCCTTATGTTACGGAGGTTCCAGTTTCTCGTGTACAAATTGCCATCTTTATCCTTACATTGGTACGTCATCTCGCAACAATCAGGATATGGTTTGTTCAAGTTTTCGAGTCCCATCAGAGTACACTCTTTGAGATTCAAATTTCCACATCTAAATAAGATGTTTTTTAGGATAATCTATTTCAGTTTAAGAAGGTACCCAAATCTTACCCTTCTACCAAGATGGATCCATCTTCATTGCACTTCATATTCTGACAGGTTGTTGGCATCTGATTGTTGCCTTTTGACAGGATATGCCCATTGTAGTAGCAAATGCCGGGATGTTCTAAGGTGTAAAAACAGTTTAGTGGTGAAATCAACTCTCCCCGATTTGTACTTACTGATGCTGACTGGAATTAAGTACGAATATCCATAGCAACTGGATAAGATGGTAAAAAGTACTAACGAAATAAACAGTTTCATTTTTGAGATCACAATTGCGCAGCTTTGAATAAAACTCGGAAGAATGGTGCAATCTGCAGCTTGTTTGAGCGCTTTTATACAATGCCCAGATTGATTGATTGTTTACAAATGGAAATTTGTTTTCCGATTTTTTTATAATCGATTCTTTTTTATGGGAGCGTCGAACCTCACAATAAATGATAAATGACGGAATTGTGTTTAAATGCACCCATCAGTGAACCAATGGCCCGCTCGAGATAACAAAATATTTGAAGTAAATATTTTTTTTGGTTTTATTTTTAATCGATTTTCCTAACTTCAAATTTATTTTGTTTTTGCATTCTCGAGTCTAAACGAACACATCTCATGCCTTTTAGCGCTCGAGAGCTTCTGAGGTTAACGACTCCGCATTCAAATAGTCTGTTATCTTCAGCAATTTTGACTGAACAAAGCTATATTAATCATAAATCAAATATTCTCGATTTAATATAAACATATCCTACAAGACAGTGTGTCAGATAAAAGCAGTATGAATGGAAATCTCGGCATCTACGGCGGATAATATCAAAGTACTCCTGCAAATAATAAATCGATTTAGATAAGGAGAGCTGTAGCACTGAAGAATTTCAATTGCAATAATTCATGGCAATTCAAGGCAACAACCAACACCTACAACCGCCCATCAATTGAGGAAATAAGGATACAAAGGAATAAAATCCCCAGCCTAGAGCTTGTATGTTTTTAGAATAAATACAAACATAAATTCCTCTTGTATCCATAAATGTTCACAACATAAAAAGAGACCTGTTCAATTTCATCGATTGACACTCATTCGCTTTACCATAATTTTTCTGAGAAGACGTCTTCCTTTCGTGCCATCACCCAGCAATCCCTCTCAATAAATATAAATTAGATGAGATTTTCATATATTTAGCCCGCCTTACTTGGTGAGGGGACACCCAACCTAGCCATAACCATTCGCAGAGGGAATGAAGGTATATTTATTGGAAAGCGATTTCTTGAAAGAACCCTATTACACCCCATTTAGGAGTTCATTGCTTAGGATGGTTCTTTTAAGTATCCGACCGGAGATGGGGTTAAAATGATGAGGGTTGGCGACATAATAAGGATTATGTAATGGGATCGGGGAAGATTAAAAGACTGCTTGTACTGACGACGGGCGTTTCAAACAAATTTGACATTTAAAATAAGGAAAACAATTTCACAACAAGTTAAGAAACAACAAACGTTTAGCTGTAATTAAGGTGATGGATATTTCCAAGATGAGTTCTACGTCCAACCAAATTGTAATTCAAGTATTGCAATTCAAATAAATATCACGTAGATATATCATTCTGAGTGACAACGTGTTTGAAATGCAAATTTACGTATTGGGAAGGGGGCTTGCGCAAATATTTATTTAAGCAGGCATTTTTAAATTGGTATCACGACGAAATAACCTGCGACAAAATGAGCGATAAAATATTTATATATATATACATATTTAATAAAAAAGAAAACAGAGCACATGTGAATATCGGGTTTCTGTAGATTTATTTTTGTATTATTTCTTGGTATTCAAAAAGATATTAACATTATGATATGAAAGTCGCTACTATTCGCGAAATCCTGAACCCTCGTCTTCAGATCTCAAATTTTCAGGACATGATAAAGTCATTAAGCTAATGTAATGTACCAAGTTGCCTGTTCATAAGATCCAATCACTTTTGAAGAGTGCTCGAGACTTGGCTAATTTTTTTTAAATGCAAAGTTGATGATAGTATTATTGTTTCAAGTTAATGTTATATGGCAATAGATCCGTCCATCGAATACGGTATATGGGTGATATCGGCATCATTGGCCGTTCCTAGCGTGCCGGGGTAGTGGCTTTTGTGGCATTTGAAGAACAGGCGAAATTAGTCGTGGATTTAATCAGGACAAGACCACGTACGTGCTATCAACAAACAAACAAACAAACATTTGTCCATCGTCCAGGACAAAATGTCTGTGTTGACAGCAATAACTTCGAGTAGTTAAGGAGTCTGGAAAAGACCATCGAATTCTAAGTCGAAGACCCACCATCTATTTCTCGACTTTAAAGCCGCATACATTCACCATCAGGAGCTTTACTTGGCGATGGCTAAACATGGCATCGCGGCAAAACTGATCCAGATGTGTCGCTTGGGACTTGATAAAAAACGGTGTAATGTGCAGTTTGACCGCAGCTCTTCCTAATTATTAAAAACTTGCACCGCATTTCGGCAAGGAGATGCGTTTTCATGTGACTTCTTCAATCTTGTTCTGGAGAAAATAGTG
This sequence comes from Portevinia maculata, assembly GCA_949715645.1. Classification (NCBI taxonomy): domain Eukaryota; kingdom Metazoa; phylum Arthropoda; class Insecta; order Diptera; family Syrphidae; genus Portevinia; species Portevinia maculata. The sequence goes on from OX454525.1 coordinate 199,574,351, forward strand.
CGCAGGGCAGGTGTCACCACGGAAGGCACTATCTACATCAGATCCGTCCAGCTACTGGGGTATGCGGACGATTTCGACAGTATCGGCATTTCCCAGAGTGCCGTATTAGAGGCGCTTACGGCGATTGAAGAACAGCCAAAATTGCTTGGTCTTAATGCCAATCAATATTAATGGGTCAAGTACATGCAACAACAAACAAATAAACATCTGTCCACCGCCTAGGATAAAACATCACTGTTGATAACAATAATTTCGAGGTTGTTAAGGAGTTCATATACCTTGGAGTAAACATCAACTCCGCGAATGACACCTTATTGGAGATCCAACGGAGAATTACCTTAGGCAACCGCTGCTGTACTTTGGTTTGGCAAAACAAATGGTTTCGAAATTCCTCACTGGAAGGACAAAATGAATGCTCTATCGAAGCTTAATCCTGCCAGTCCTGCTTTATGGTGCCGATAGCTGGACGATAAGTACAAAAGGGGAGCTAATATCGGGTTCTTTTGAAAGGAAAATTCTCTGTCGGATATTTGGCCGTCGCACACAGGTCCTCACACACAGGAAAGAGAATGGAGGAGAAAATATAACCACGAACTTTATGGGCTGTACCAAGATGTGGATGTAGTCAAAAAAGCTAAATCACGCCGACTATATTGGTTCGGCCACATTGTGCGAATGGACAACCATGGCCCTCCAGCCAAGTGGATCTTCGACTCCCCGGCCTCAAGTTCGAGAAGACAAGGAAGATCAAACCTGCGATTTAAAGCCGAAGCCATCGCGGATATCAGAGCACTAGGTCTGGACAGCTGGAAAAAGCATGCAGAAGATGGAAGGCTGCAGTGCTTCTTGAAGAAATTCTTCTCAGGTCGGGACCCCATTAAGTAAGTAAAGTAAGTATATTAGGAGTTAATTTTTCTTGGAGGTAATAGCAATGAACGATACTTTAGTGGAGGTTCGACGGAGAAATACGTCAAGAAATCGGTGCTGCTATGGTTTGGCAAAAAAATGGCTTCAAAACTCCTTACTCGAAGGACCCTATCAAAGCATAATTCTGCCAGTCCTGCTTTATTTTACAGAGTGCTGGATGATAAGTAGGAAAGGTGAATTGACATGGGCCCTTTTAAAAGATAAACTCTCCGTCGGATATTTGGTCATGTGTGCGAGTAGGGCAAATGGAAGAGAAGAGGCAACCGCGAACTTTATGAGCTGTACCATGTGGATGTAGTCTAAAAAGCTAAGCAACGTCAACAATAATGGCTCGGAAACATTGCGCGAATGGACAATAATGCTGCAGCCACCCAAGAAGATCTTCGACTCCCAGCCCACAGGTTCGAGAAAGCAAGGAAAATCGAACCTCCGTTTTAGAAACAAAGCCATCGCGGATGCCAGAGCGCTTGTTTTGGACAACTGGAAGCAGCGTATCGGCGGTCGCAGAGGGTGGCAGTCTGGTGGGTCGGGAACCCGTGAAGTAAGTAAATTTATTTAGAGGGTTTATTCAAGGGGGAATAAATATACTCTTTGATTCTTTGATTTTTTAGTTCTTGATGAGTCGATTACATCTTGCCGCAGATTTAAAAAAAAAATGCATACATAGTTGATTGCTTTGACAGGGAAATGTCTACCCTGTAGTCAAATATTTTTCAGCGAAAGCTATTAGGACATTTATGCTAATTTAATATGATTACGCTTTGGCAATGGGCAACTTTATATTCTTTTTAAATTGAAGGCGCATTGTTTGAATATATTTAGTTTCTCCTTAACCACACATTTACGTGCCAACTAAATTACCTGATAATGCCTGAATTTGAATTTCGATTGTTTATAAAAATATGCTCTAGTACATTTAGTATGCAAATTTTATTTTACATTTAAAGCATTATCAACAGCATAACAGTAGGTAGATCCTTTCTTAGAGATATTCTTCCCAGTTCCTCTTAGCATTTTTTGTATCATACTTTTTCTCATTTTGTCATACAAAAAGAACAAAATTACAATATGACTTTGGCAAGGATGTCTGCTTCGCACTTTGTATATAACATGAGAGGGTGACGACAAAAAACTTTTCTCATCAAAATTGGTTCATTTTTTGCTTATTCAAGTAGTTTTTGCATACACCAAGCTGTCTGGGGCATTTACTGGAGCAAACCGTGTGCACTGGTTGTGCATCTATCACGCATAAGGTTTGAGAGAAGATATCCCTGTGCAAAGTAACCAACAAATAAATTGGATGATCGCATGACTTACGGAGCACGGAACCTAGTAAAAATAAAGACAGTGAAGGGAAGCTCTGTCCTCTGTATTTAAACATGGGGTAGTGAATATAATTCAAAGGATTTAACTTTCAGATAAAAGGGTGAATGCAGAGTATTTTCCAAAGAATCACAGTAAAGGGTCTATTATGCAATTTCATTGAAAGTGATTCTTCTTCCCATACCCTCGCAATAATAATTTAGCCGGAATCGGTTTTGTCCTCACAACTATTCCCAAGCTGACGAACGGTACAACAACTGGAAAGTGCTTTAAACGAGTAATTTGCATCTTCTTTGGGATTTCTATGGACACTGAATGTCTTACGACTGTCTTTCATAGAAGTTTATAGAGATATCTTTATTTTTTTTGTTTTTTTTTTTTATAAATTGGCTCTATACTACTAAAATTTGAACTTAAGAGCACAACACGATTTGATAATCATCTTCGGTTACCAATAAATAAAGGACAATTGGGTCAAACCCGCAATTTTTATCAATATTTTTACGCACGGGCCTCTGTTATCAGTTAAAATAAAATTTAGGAATTTATTATTCACAGTTTGGCGGAAAACTATTATAATAATAGAAGCGACTCTTGGCAATTTTGTAAGAAATACTCGTGTTAGTGAATAACACATTGTCGTCCTTTTATACTCACAGCGTTTAGGCTGCTCAGGTGATAAAAATACTTATTCTATAAACCGTGTGTTTCTTTATTCATTCTGAATATTCGGAATATTCCGAGTGAGCCATTAACGTTTCTTTATTCAATGGAATATTCCGGATAATACATTTCGGTGTTTCTTTATTCATTCTGGAATAAATGGAATGCATTCTTTTTATTCCTAGAGAAAGGTGGAATAAAAAGAATATTCCCTCGTTTGACAGATGCACTTGATCAAAAATAAAATAAAAATAGAAGCAAAAGCAACAGCAAATAATCAAATGGGTGAGCATTTATTGCAAATTTATTGTCTTTTTTTATATTTTTATGTGTGTTGTTTCAAGTTAATTATTTTTTTATTATATATTTTTAATTTCCTTCCAGAATCAAATATACATTTTTAAAATGGTCTTCTGTGGGCATGAAATGCCGCATAGATGTTGGTAGTTGGTGACAAGATGATTTCATGAGCAGTGTTGCCACTTATGCTACATAAAAAGGTGCATGTTTTTTGAACTTGTACTAAATCCTTACTCGAAAGGACAACATATTTAATGTTTTACTTTTTTCCTTCGATTCAACATATTTAACATAGTAACAACACGAGAATATAATGTTATTCATAAAAATAATAACAATATCTAAATAATATGTTATGCTTTATCTGAGCGAAAGTTGTATATTACTGTATTGGGTACTTCGTTAAGAAACGCACCTGTGGAGACTTAAATAGGGACAAGTCGTTTTCCGTTACATATTGTTTTGGTTGTCGAAAATATTGATAGCTTTAAAATGTTCAGTCAATCACAAATTCATCACTGACAAATAAATTTAGAGAATTCATTCGCTGTTTTTGTTTGTAAAACAACATTTTTAAAACGAAATGTGAGTAGAATTGTTTTTTTGGAAAATAAAATAATATGTATTGAATAGATACAATCACTGGAACTTCACTTCCATAAATCTTATGAACAAAAAGCAGTCACAAAAGCATGAGCTTAAACAAAACAACTAACAACAAAATAAAATTAAATTTTAGTACGTTTTCCCAATAGTAGTACTCAGCTGATTAATTGAATAATCAAATTATTTGCGCTATAAAATTAAGAAGCAGTACCTAAACACTATTTTTGAACAGTAAAACGTAAAAAATATTGTAGAATTGTGTACGAGAAATAAAAATGAACTTTTGGCAAAAATGTTTTTTTTTTTTGGAAACAAATTAGGTTGAACGAATTTGCTATATACATATTTTTAATACTACTAAGTATAAACGAACAAAAACAATTAATTAATAACAAAATTGTACAAAAAAATGAAAATGCCTTTAAATTGCTGCATCAGGAGCTGCACAAGTCATTTTGGTCAACATGTTCACTGTTTTTATATATTTTGTTTGCCCTGACATACTTTCTCAGGTTTTTCCTCAATAAGGAGAAAATTTCCCTTTGATTTCACCGTTTAAGAAAGAAATGCGGCGCTTCAGAAAGAGATAGCTTTACGCACGTGCTCTATCGCATTTTGCTTGTCAGTGTTCACAATGGATGAATAATTTGTTGATTGACATTCATAGTACCAAAATATCGATCAATTAATAAATTTTGTCGTTTATCAATAATTGATTTTTGACAACGATAATAAGGGTGTTTAATTAATTTAATGTAATTTGTATTACTGAGATATCGTTATTATTATTGTTTTTGTGTACTTAAATTGTATTTTCTTAAGGTTTCTCTTCTCATATTTGTTTTATTATATATGTTTTTATGTTAGTGCTGTAGTGGAGTATTACCTCACATGTGAGTTCAGTAGTAGAACAAATATATTAATTGTAAGTAGTAAATGTTGTACTTGTTCTTGAACTAAGTGGCAGCGCTGGTCAATAGACAAATGGCTGTCATTCTATTCGGTCCATTTTTGTTTCTTTATTCATTCCATTCTGGATATTCCGGATAAAAAAATCTAATATTCTGTCTTTTCTATTCCTTATCCGGAAAAAATAAAGAAACACACGGAAAATGTTGGTTAATGTCGAGAAAATTGTTGGTGTTGCAGAACATGTCACCCTTTACTGATCACTAGAGGGGTTTTTTTTTGCAAGCTCATATGGCATAGTGGGGCAGGCGGACCCAAAAGTTGGCTTCAATTCACATTTGCAATCATTTTATTTTTCAAAATAACAATTGTTATCAAATGGTCCAATAAAAAAAAATAAAACACATAAGCACTTTGAAAAATTTACAATTTTGAAAATATTGAAAATACAGTATAATCTCGATAACTCGTACCCCGTTAATTCGTAAACCCCTCTTATTCGAAATAAACTGCAGGTCCCTTGAAAAAAACCTGGTCATTCATAAAAAAACAGTGCATTTCAGTCCCATCGGTAATTCGCAATAATTTCCATATGCAAAGTTATATAAAACGTCTTATAATTCGTAAGTCTCTGTAGATAACCCCGTTTATTCGAAAAAAAATCTCATTCCTTATCTTCAATACTCTGAATCACATTTGTTGCAATATGTTTATGTTTAGTCACAAAGAAAGGACTCGGAGTAACATCCGGGGGCGAAAGGGCAGTTTCTCACCCTTGCAAATGTGTGCAGCTGCAGGTAATGGCAGCTGTTTCTGTTTCAAATGTAAGCACGTGCATTCACAGACTTTCTGACAAAAACGGTTACTGTTATGCTAACGTAAATTTCCTATGACATTGCAAACTTCTTACCGTATACATAAGTGTCTGTCCATTTGTACATTTTTTTTCTATTTTTTTTTTGTACATACATACATATTATGTAAATTTTCCATCTATGTGGAAAATTTGTTTTTTTTTGTACATACTCGTAATATATCCAATATATTGTGTTAAATATTGAATTTTAATTTAAAACATAAAATCCCTTTAAATCGTATTTTTATTTTGTAAACCTTCAATAATTCGTAATGTCGCTAATTCGAAAACCCCTATAATTCGCAATAAACTCTAGGTCCCTTGACACTACGATTTATCGGGATTATACTGTATTAAAATAAATAGGAATCATTGTTTTCATTATCACCTTAATTTTAGACGTCTTCATTGTCACTACTTTGCTGAAAAGTTAAAGATTTCAATAAACTTCATGCCTCTGTAGGAAGTTATTGATGTTGTTTTATCGAGGGCTTTCTTTAAGTTGTAATAAAGAGATCCGAGCCCAACAAGAAACAGTTACATAAATCTAAATAATTATACCATATTCTAAGGGTATATTCATGTTTGTAACATACCTTAATATTGCCCGTAGACCCCTAAAAGTTACTATATTTATGATCAGCATCGATAGTAATGTCGGTCTAGCCATGTCCGTCCGTCAGTTCGTCCGTCTGTCGGCAAAATTTACTCCTTTAAACTGAACCTAGAGATCTGAAATTTTAACCATATATGTACTCTCTAGGGTCCCCAAATAATCAAGTTTAAGAATTTTTGAAATCCGCCCACAGACACGCCCACAAATTCAAAAAACAAATTAATAGAAAAAATCGAATTTTGAGCTAGAAAGCTGACATTTTTTATATATGATCTATTACTCTTAAAACTACTCGGAAGATAACATTTTTAAAATCCGCCCACTGACATGCCCACAATTAAATAAAACAATTTTATTGAAAAACCAAAGTTGGAGCTAGGGAGCTGAAATCTAAAATATATACTGTCAGGGGCCTTTATACTCATTTGTAAATATTTTCAAAATCCGACTACTACATTAAATTAAATTTTTTTTTAAGCCAAAGTGAGCTAAGGAGCTGAAATTTATAATATAGACTCTCTAGGTGTCTGATAGGACAACAGTTCGCCCAACCGCACTGTAGCCCGTCCATGTTTTTTTTCACGACTACACTTCCGCGAGTAATGTTGTCTGTGTTTCTAGCTTCTTGTGCTTCTTCAAGGTTAGGTTAGGTTAGGTTACTTGGCTGACGGGGCAAGAGAATCCTGCGCCCGTCACACTTAGGTCAATGTAGACCCTTTGTGATACCCTGGAGGTTATGCTTCCCTTATCTGGAACCAATGAAAAAAACCTATGAAAAACTTAGCGGGTTTACAAACCATCCCGATGCGTTGATGAACTTGCGCAGGTCATTCACAGACTTGTCGGAGAGTTCTTCTAAATCCTGGAAGAAATATCTGCCCAGGATATTGTTTCTGATATGACAGAGTGCAGGGCAGTGACAGAGGAAATGCGGGGTATCCTCATTCACCTCCTCGTCCCAACATCCTCTGCAGAGTTCATCTGTGCTGAGTTTTAATTTCTTTGCATGGTAGCCCAGCATGTTGTGTCCGGTGATAACACCTGTGAGAGAGGACAAAGAATTCTTGTTCATTTGAAGGATTCTCTTGGTCTTTTGTTTGTCATATAGTGGCCACATTTTCCTTGTAATAATACAGGAATCAAGGGCACTCCATCTTTCGTTTGCTGCCATCAGTGTTTTATTTCCAATCACCTGTTTAAGGTACCAGGGTGGGGTTTTTACGGTGGACGCTGCTGTAGTCGGGGAGTCTGATCGAGCCAGATATTCTGAGCGTTTCTGATTAGAACCCTGCACCAACGCCGGTATCCATCTTGGAGCCATCTGTATAGATGGGGATCGTTGTTGCATGGATTGGTACTTGATTATCCTGCCATTCTTCCCTACAGGGAAAAGAGACAGTAAATGGTCTTATAAAATCTAGTTTGGGAGTAATGTAGTCTGTGCATACATTTCTACCCGTAAATTTCTCTAGAATCTGTGCATGCCCTGTTGTACTGGGTTTCTAGTTTTTTGTTTGGCTTAGCCGCAAGGCACTGTTTGCTGCAGATTCTTGTACGAAAAGATCTAGGGGTTTAAGATTGAGAATTACCTCCAACCCCGCTGTAGGGGTGGTTCTCATAGCCCCAGTAGTGCCAATACAGGCAATTCTTTGGACTCTAGTCATAGTCCTAAGGTTGGTGGCCTTACACAACCCCTGCCACCAGACTAAATTACCGTATGTGAGTATCGGTCTAACTACCGCCGTATACAACCACATGATAATTTTGGGACTAGGTCCCAAGGTTTTGCAAAAGATTCTATTGCAGGCGTATAAGGCTATCGTTGCCTTCTTTGCTCGTTCTTTTATATTGAGGCTCCAGTTTAATTTTCTATCCAGAATCACGCCAAGATACGCCGCGTATTCTGATGTTTGTAGTGGAGTACCCTCAATAGTTGGCGGATCAAATTGCGGTATAATCCTTTTATTGGTGAAGAGGACCAGTTCTGTCTTTTGTGGGTTAACCGCAAGTCCGCAGCTTCTGGTCCAGTTACCAACCATAGATAAGGCGTTCTGTATTTGTTCACTTAGAGTGGGTGGGAATTTTCCTGTCGCTAGCAGTGCTAAGTCGTCAGCATATGCTACTGCCTTGACTCCACTAAGTCTAAGTTCAATCAGAATCTCGTTTAAAACGAGTAACCAAAGAAGGGGTGATAGGACTCCGCCTTGAGGGGTTCCTCTAGATTCTGACACCTTAATTATTTCACCACCTAACTCTGAGTAGATGCATCTTCTTTTAAGCATGCACATTATCCATTTAATTATGGTATTCTCCACATTTAGGTTTACTAGGGCTCTTTCTACCGCTTCCCCTTGGACGTTGTTGAAGGCACCTTCAATGTCCAAGAAGGCGGCTAGAGTATATTCCTTGTCCCTTAGTGTCTTTTCTATGGTGCTGACGACACTGTGGAGTGCTGTCTCTACACCTTTGCCTTTCGTATATGCATGCTGACCTGGGGATAAGACCTCTGGACTCAGTTTGCTACGAATATAAATGTCCATCAGTCTCTCAAAAGTTTTTAAAACAAAAGAGGTTAAACTGATTGGCCTAAAGTCTTTGGCGGTAGTGTGACTAGGTTTCCCAGCTTTGGGTATGAAAACCACTTAAACTTCTCGCCAAACTTTGGGTACATATCCCCATTTTAGGCTACTTAGGAAGAGGTTCCTCAGATGTGGGGTTATATTTTCTTCACATCTTTGTAGCATCATAGGGAAAATGCCGTCAATACCCGGAGATTTATATCCTTTCTTCCGTTATAATCTCCGCTGTTGTTATGTGCTCCGTGCTTCTTCAAAGAACTGCCCTATAGGAAATAGGGCAAATGCGAATATTTTGGGGTCGTGAATGAAATATTTGTGTAATGTAGGTGTCATATTGTACCAGGGGTACGCGGCTACAGAATGTCTGGTTGCATCGTTGGAAAAGATGCCGAATCTATCCACATTGATTTTGTAACCATTTGATACAACTATCAAAATAGTATGGTTTTCAGCTTTTTGGAAAAAACGTCAGTCTGTGTTCCTATCATTCGAATTAACAACACTTGGTTTAGGTCAGCCACATTTCCCCCTAATGCAAGAATTATTTTGTCGTTTTCTATAGCTTGCCACTTTTTAATTGGTAATTTGTATGACAAGTAAAGTATACACTCTAAGAAACGTATGCATCCAAAACAGAAAATAGATAGCCCAAATTCTAAGCCTTCTGCCTTAACTGGCAAACTAATCATTTCTTCGACACGAATAGAGTTTTTAAATACTGCGCCACCTTAGTAACATTTTTGTGTTGATCAAAACCCCACTTCGTTCGTGGATTAAAAAAGATTTTCTAGATCCACATTTTCTGGTAAATCAATAACACTTTTTTGTGTTTTTAAAGTAGCCGCTGCACAGTGGGAACAAGCAAAGCTTGCAAAATTACATGTTCTGTTGGGGGATTTCATTCCTTTTTTGCACTTTGAATAACTTTATACAATGGAAATTTCAGGGTGGCGCCTCCATGATTACATTGTATTGATTTCTATATGATTTGATATGATATCGCTTCTACGACAACAGCGAGAACATCTTCACCCGTCATTAATATAGTTTGTGGTTTTATTCACGTTTTGTAAGCTTTTCCTTCAAAACGTTGATGCCTGAGATTGTCCTGGCAAAACTTAATACAGAAGCTGGTTCTGATTCTAGAGTATATCGAGTTTTTAAAGTTTGGTTCACTCAGTCGATAAGTGATAAGAAAGAATTCGTCGCCCACGTTTCTTCTCAGAGGTACAGGGTGGCGCACATTCACAATTGGAAATTCAAGTAACTTTTTTTTAATCTTTTATAAAAATACAATTTTATTTTATATTCCTTATTGTTTTTGAAGATGATGGACTGTAAATGACCTGCATGCTCATCCACGCAAATGCGACACCTGATCAGAAAATTATTCATTGCGGCCTGAAGGGCTGTAGTCGGGATCGGCTCAATTATTGTTTTAATGGACTCCTTCAATTCAGTCAAATTCCTCGGTTTCGTTTTGTACACCTCTTGCTTGACATAACTCCATAAAAAAGTCTGGTGCAGTCAGGTCTCAGGCGACCTTGGGGCCAGCTTAAGGTGGAGTTTCTGGATATTAATTTGTTTAGGAATTTTCGTTGGAGCTCCGCCACAACTTGGCTAGCTATGTGTGCAGTTGCTCCATCTTGCTGGCACTAAATGCCGTTGAAACAGATCCTTCTTCGGCACAGTTCTGCGTAAGAAAAACTCCTTCAACATCTTTATATAACGGTCCTCACTGACATTTACTGTTACACCGTTTTTCTTCAAAGAGGTATGGCCCCACAATGCACCTTGATGAAACTGCGCACCACACAGTGACTAGTTCTGGGTGTTTTACCGTCTCATGGAGTATTTCTGGATTAGATTTTGCTTATTTCCTTTGCCGTTTAGCTCGAAATGGGCCTCATCAGACATAAATAAGCAATTTATCAAGCTGTTGTCTTCTTTGGTCATTTCAATAATTTTTTGGCAAAATTCTAGGCAAATAGGCGAAACCAGAGGGTTTAACTTGCTTGCAATTTTGACTTTGTATGGAAAGACGTTTAAATCATCATGAATTATCCGTTGTTATGACCGTCTGCTAACTCCAATTTGCACCGATAAGTTTCGAGTCGAAACGCTTGGACTTGCCTGAATTACCGATGCTTCAGCCGCGATTGTATCTTGAACCCGACCATTGGGATCTCGATGGTACAATCTTCGTGCGATGCTTCCAGATTCGGCAAACATGTTTACCAGTCTCATAATGGTCCATCTACTCTGTGGAATGAAGGGCTGCTAAGCATGGTACCCCTGCACTATCCAAATCCCGCCAAATAAAAAAAAAATAGCCGATTACTCGCACAGAAAAAAAGTTATTACGTTTACCTTTTGTAGCACGATTCGTGCGCCACCCTGTACTTCAAAGTTAAATGCACGGCCTTGATCTATTGCGATTAAATATAATTGATTTAAAGTGCGACATTCGTTTAATCATGTCTTGTATGTCAAAATGTTTTGTTCTGGTATCGCAGAACGGAAGAGTTGAACTCTTTTGAGAAATTAAACTGATCTGCTATTTATAAACATGCCGAATTTCTCATGATATTCACAAGCTCCTGCTTCGTTACAAATAGTGTGCACGAACTCGTTCTTTAAGGGAAAATGTTTGAATTTTATATCACAGATGCATATTTACAAAATCGGGGAAAGTTTGGGCAAAAATGTTAACCGTTATAAGGTGCTAAGGTAAGGTGTATAAAATAAAAATATTATAGCCGGGACTCAACCGGAACCTTATTAATTCGATCAATGTTTGAAATAACTTTTAAAAAAAAATTCCACATCGCGGTTCAATTGAATAGTAATTGTTTTAGAAATAATTTTGTTGCTGTATTATTTGCACCAATGGAGAAAAAACCCATTCAGCAGAAATGTACATTAATACTAAAAAAAGGTAGGTAACAAAATTTAAATTTGAAAAAATGCACATAACGGTACTCGTAGTTTTACCCTCTTTTTCCTATACCATGCAAAAATGTATGCATTTTTTCGGTTCAGTTGAATAGTCGCACCGGTTAAATTGTTGAGTTAGCAACGTCAGTGAAAATTTAATTTAGAAGTGTGACACATATTTTTTTTTACGAATTTTAATAAAGTTGGCCGAAAAAAAGGTTTGAATTTGGAAGAAAGAGCTAAAGTTGAAGTTTACCTTCCGGAGGCTTTTCAAACCGTGAAATAGCTCTAAAAATTGGTCAAAAATGTCACAAAGAAATTTTGTGAAAAATCGTTCATCCTATGGAAAAAATTACAAAGGAAGAATCGCAAAAGTTTTAACGTCACAAGACAAGCGAAAACTTCAAAAACTAGTTTCTAATTCCGCTCAATAAACAAACAAAAACAAGTAATTTGCTAGGGTTTCTGGTAGCAAATTCGTTGTGCGTCGTGTTATTGTAAGTGCTCCACATTTAAGGCTTACAAAACTACAAAAAAAAACACCGCTTAATCGCGCACGCAAGCAACAGCGCCTAGAATTTGCGAGGGATCGCATGCCATAGGATGTGGACATTGAAGCGGTCTAAAGAAATTGAAGCAAAGTTTTCTTTTGGGATGAACAAAGGTTAACTTGTATGGTCCTGATGGCTACAACTATTACTTTCATGATCTCCGGAAAGAAAAAATGTTTTTTAATCGTCATCACTCGAGACAAGGAAGGGTCATGGTATGGGGCTCAATTTCATACTATGGCGCTTTTAAATTGTTAATCGTTTCCAGGAAAATGACTGGTATTTTCTGCAAAGTTCATCTCGAAGCAGTTTTTCTCGCAATAAAGGAGCTTTTTGAAACCATTCCGTGGATATTCCTGGCCGCCATTTTCTCCTGATCTTAATATTATTGAGAATGTTTGGGGTGGCTAGTGCGTGAATTAATAGACTAGGCAAGCAGTATCAAGAGCTGATTGCGGTTTCAGAGTAAGGGGGAGAGAACTCCTCCTTGGGGGGTTCCCCGCTGTGCTTGTATCTTGATAGAACTACTCCCAACTGAAGCATTTATTACTCTGGTTCTGATTATCTGTTCCACAAGAGAACAGACTGATTCGCGGATGTTGACCCTTCGAAGGGCATTGGTAATCGAATTTGTCTCAACGTTGTTGAAAGCTCCTTCTATGTCAAGGAAGGCCACGAGGGTGCGTACTTGGTGTTAGACTGAACCGCGATTCAATTTGCAAAAGCCAAAAATCCGGTCAATTGTTCCAAAATAGTTGAATTTTAATTGAGATAAGCGATGTCTGCTGAGTGACGTCAGCAGGCATGGCAGAATCGCTGATTTCATTCACTGTATTCGCAAAATTGCGGCATCCGGACTTGCTATCAGTTGCCGTAGAAGTTATTACGAAGAATAAAATGCAGTCAATGTTCGCAACGGAGACGTAAGGTGAGGAAGAATGTTAATGGAAGTCCGGTAAAAATCGTGTTGAAAGTCAAGTAAAATTTGTAGTGAAGAATCCGATGTTTAAATGTTAATTGGAAACACATTTTTCCTAATTAGTTAACACGAGTGAGCAAAATCAGGAGATCAACCGGGAATTACACAGCCGCAATGAACCGTAATATATTAATATACCGTAATGGCAACCAGCTTTTGCACGAGAAAAATATTGTTACATTCAGGCTAGGATTCGAAAAGATAAAACGTAATTCTCTTTAATTAATCTTTATTAGTTCTCTTTCAATTTAATTCTTGATTATTATTCTAATAATTCCCTTATTTAATTCAACAATTCACTTTCACAATTAATCACTTTAAATAAACAATCACTTTTCTCTTATTCAATATTCTCTATACTTTTCACTACTGTCATCTATCGCCCTTCTTTATCGCGGTTCACAACTCGAATATCTTGGGTGCTCCTGCGACATCTATTTATATCTCCTAGTGACACCTCTCGAAATTTCCAGATTCGTTGAGAAGGTTCGTTAAGTTCAGAAGGTTCGAGAACAACATACCAAGTTATACCACAGCTACTCAAACTGCTATTCAAATGCTGCCAAAATCGGTAATATGGCCACTTTCTACTAGATGGCGCTTGCTGAATGACACAGTTTGAGCAAACATGCAACAATATCCCCCTCTTAAACTTGTTCGTCCCGAACAAGCACGTCAATATTTTCGCCATGGTAGCGATGGAGACGATCCACATGGACAACTTTCAACTTGCCTCTTCCTCGTTGGATCCTATAGACAACATCGTTTATGCGCTTCACTATCTTATAGGGTCCTTCCCAATGCTGCTGTAGTTTAGGTGACATGCCTTTTTGGCGATGAGGGTTGTATAGCCATACCAGATCTCCTTCCTGGAATCCTGTGGTGGTTGCTTTTGTGTCGTACCTCCTCTTCATGCGGTCGCTGGATATCGGATGAATATTTCGGTGGATTTCAGTGCCCGGTACACCCTTTCCAACCACCTCACCTTGCTTCAATTTGACGCTTTTGTGTTCCGCATTAAGAACTCGTACGGGAACAATATTGTTCTTCGGCTCGACAAGCACTTTTCCAACCACGCAGTTTCGGTAGTGGCTGTCTTTTGGCTGAACTAGAGAGAATCGGTGGCTCATAGGTCCACCTTCCAGCTTTGTCCGAATCATTGTCTCTGAAGAAGGTGGTAGGACCTCGTCCTCACTATTGACTGTCCTCAGGGATGCGGCGTTCTCTTTCCCGTACACCATCGGAATCTCTACGTTTCGATACTTGAGTACTTGCATACCAAAGTCCAATACAACATCATGCGCCTTCATGAAATCGATTCCAATGATGCATTCGTCACATATATCAGCTACTAAGAAAGCGTGGGAGAATGCTAATCCTGCCAAATTTATTGTTAGCATGATATCTCCGTACACTTTCGCTGTCGCTCCTGTTGCTGTTTTCAGACAGTAACTGCTGGTGTTGTGCAGCCAAGACTGACGGACGATGTCCCTCCTTATAATGGAAGCGGTGGCACCGGTGTCGATGGCTGCCACGCACTTATTTTGACCGATATAGGCTTCCACTGTTATACTCTGGTTTCCTCGTTTGGTTTGGGAGACTTGAATTGTGGTCCTGGAGTCATCGATTCCGGAAACCCACTTCTGCTCCGATGTTACATTCAGGCTAGGATTCGAAAAGATAAAACGTAATTCTCTTTAATTAATCTTTATTAGTTCTCTTTCAATTTAATTCTTGATTATTATTCTAATAATTCCCTTATTTAATTCAACACTTCACTTTCACACTTAATCACTTTAAATAAACAATCACTTTTCTCTTATTCAATATTCTCTATACTTTTCACTACTGTCATCTATCGCCCTTCTTTATCGCGGTTCACAACTCGAATGTCTTGGGTGCTCCTACGACATCTATTTATATCTCCTAGTGACACCTCTCGAAATTTCCAGATTCGTTGAGAAGGTTCGTTAAGTTCAGAAGGTTCGAGAACAACATACCAAGTTATACCACAGCTACTCAAACTGCTATTCAAATGCTGCCAAAATCGGTTATATGGCCACTTTCTACTAGATGGCGCTTGCTGAATGACACAGTTTGAGCAAACATGCAACAATATCAAAAGAATTCTATCCTCTATATCAATAATTTATAGTAGGCGGTCTCTTTGTTTTTCTTTTTTAGTTCCGTGTTGGCAACAATGGACTGATCTTTTGACAACTTTTCGGATTGTAGACATCAGACGGACGATAAGATTGATTCCTCAGTGCGGCGGAATTAGCAAAACATAAAGATACATCAAGGACAGGCGTTGCATTCAGAACGTTTCTGCAATTCCATACTCGCCATTGGACTTTTAATGGAAGACATGAAAAATTTAACGTACATAAATTAACTAAGATAAAATAAAAAAAAAACACAAAAACTATGTATTGGCTTAGTAACTACACTCACCAATATTGTACTGCTATAATTTTATTTAGCTATTTGTTTCGTATTCGGCATTGTTTTGCCATAAAAGAACTTTGAACTTTTATTTTTTTTATTCAGCTATACTCGCTTTAAAAATTCCGCACTATACTTTCCTTAGGAGTTTGGTTACCCTCCTTCTCCACTGAAAACTCTACGCACAATGGCAAATCAAGGTCAATTTACATTGTAACGACACTCTGACATTTCACAATACGTTCCATCGTTCGATTAAATGCCCGTTTTTTTGAAACTGCTCTTCGTCAATGCTCTATTATAGTTTCCCTTTCTTGCGAAAACTTTTAGCTTTTAGGGGTTCGGGTCTTTACTGTGTGTGCACTTCAGCTTTTTAGACCGCGTACATCCCTGCAGAGGGCGAGCTCCAGCCAGTTGACAGCTCAAAGTCAAAACGTCATTTGGCACGCTGAACTTCAAAACCAGATCGAATATAATGTCGTGATTTAAGTGATTTAATTTTCTGGCAAAAATTTCCCTTTCAGGTAACCGCAACCTCAGAGCAGAGCTCGAGTTATCAAAAAAAAGTATGTCTTCCTTTAGAAGTTCTGACACAGAAGAGCGTTCGATTCATATTTCTTGTTTCATTCAGAACTCTATGAGTTCAGAATAAATTGACTGAGCAGTCTCAGTAAAAACCCTAACACAGCCAAAAACAAGCTGAGAGTAGCGAAAATAAAGGAAAACGAAATCAAAAACAATTAAAAATAAGGTCAGGGGTTGTTTTCCTGGTGTAGAAAGCAAAACAATTTAATAAAAAAAAATTCATATAAAGTTATCACAACGTTCAAATCACGCTCGGTTCAGAGCATGCTCTACTTCCTCACGCTCTGTTCAGTGCGTGTTTTAATAAAGAAAAGCGCCTAGTGATATAAAAATGAAATAACACTGACTACAAATACTGTTCTTAAAATAAATACATGATCTTTATGAATAATTCCTTAATATATATTATTAATAGAGAGCAAATGCAAATTTCACTCACTGTACGTTACTAAACTATTGCTAGTGTTGAAATTTTGTTTTGTCGCTTGCTTGTTGTCCGATGGTTGGTGTATTCGGTGCTGGGTACTTCTTGTGTGGCTTTAATGATGTTGCCTTCGCTGCTGCTATTTGTTGTGTGTCTCTGATGATGATATCTTTGCTGCTGGAATTGGGTGTTTGTCTTAGCTGCTATAATGCCGCTTCCTGTCTGCTGATTGGTGAAGTTGTCGTGTGTCTCCGATGATCATTCTATTTACTGCAGTAATTTATTTCTCGGGCTTAGCTGCAAGAATTTGCTGTTATTGCTGTGTGCCTCCGCTGCTATATTGTTGTGTGTCTTTGGTGGTTACTGTCTTTATTGCTGGTGTGTCTGCTGCTGTCGTTTTCTGGTGAGTATTGTGGTTGCTCTCTACATGCAGTATTCAAAACAAATGATTTTGAAGGCAACTGCGAGTTCACTGCTGCATAGAGCGCATTCCGCATGCCACAGGCTAACATAGGCTGGAGCTCTGATTGGTTGAAATGGCTAAGTATCAAGTGCGACTTTTGACAATCGCGTAAGGGAGCTTAGGCAAGTAATTTCGGACTAAGTTTGGCTCTGGCATGCGGAATGCGCTCATAGTTAAACGTATATCACTTGCCAAACGATGGTCACGTGAGTTATTCTACCAATGAGGAATTGTAAAATGTTAGTAGTTGCCTCGTAAATCAAACGCGGCCAATGCTAATGATTAAATAATCACGATATTTATCATTAGCATCGATAGTAATTCCGATCTAGCCATCGGACGGACATGTAGGCAAAATTTAGGCCTTTAAACAGAACCTAGAGAGCTGAAATTTTAACCATATACTCTCTAGAGGCCCGAAATAATCAAGTTTAATAATATTTGAAATAAACCCACAGACACGCCCACAAACTCAAAAAAAAAAAAAAAAAAACATATTTATCGAAAAAATTGAATTTTTAGCTAGAAAGCAGAATTTTTTTAGATATGATCTTTGACTCCTAAAACTGCTCGGGAGATAAAGTTTTTAAAATCCGCCCACTGACACGACACGCCCACAATTAAATAAAACAATTTTATTGAAAAGTCAAAGTTTGAGCTAGGAAACTCAAATTTTTAATATAGATTCTTTAGGTGCCCTTTATACTTATGATTAAATATTTTTTAAATTCGCCTACTGACACGCCCACAATTAAATAAAACAATTTTATTGAAAATCCAAAGTTTGAGCTAGGGATCGTTTTTTTACAAAAGCTTCGTTTTGTTCAATTAAATCCTTTAAATGTTATATAACAAAATATGTAATGTAGAGCGTTCTTAACAATTCAAGCATACTTAGACTTTTGTCACGCCCACCTATGAGGGATAGGAATAAGAACAGTTCGCAGAATAGGAATAAGATCAGTTCGACCAAGCGGACTGTAGCCCCTCACTATGTTTTTTGGTATTTTTTGGAGGCGCAGTGGCTCACTTGTTAGTGTGTTGGACTGTTAATCGAAGGGTCTCAAGTTCAAATCACGCCGTAGCCAAGTAAAACCTAACTTTTTGCAGTATCGATCCTCAAAAATTAGAGGGCCCAATGGAATTAGACATTGAGCTCCGTTGTTATCTCGTGCTCTGGAATATCTCCGAAGAGCTTTAGGGTACGGATAGCGTTACGTTGGTCCTGGTTGAGCGATTTCGATAGAGTGCTGTGACGCCGTCCTGTACCTCGAGATACTCCTCCCGGGACTTTCCTTCTACAGGGGTTCGCTTTCTTTTGTCTTGTTAGACCATGTTAACCCATTATTCTTTCACTATTGGTAGGAGATTTACCTACAGATGGCTTACTATGATTTCTGGCCGTGGGTAGTACATAAATATCCAAAGTCTTACCACTATTCAGTCCTGTTGGAGCTGTACCGGTAGATATTCACCTTATTGTCATAGCCTTACACTTGAACGACAACTGTCACTTTTGTGCCATCGCACTTTCTAGCCGTTGCAGAATCGGTGTAACATTCCTTAAACACCACTCGTCTTCGATCAACATGCGTTCCACATAAACAATTGAGTCAGCAGAGTTGCGGTTGGTGCGTACCTTGAAGTAATTGTGAAGATTTTCTATTTGTACTGAAGGATGTTTTTCCAAAATTAAGGTTATTTCCCCAAGAAGTAATTTATTCTGTGCAAAAAAAATTTCCTCAAAAATATTGTTCCAAAATACCCCTACAAACCGTGCTGTTTTCATGTGTTAATAGTTATTTTACTAATAGGTCTTTGTAACACAAAAAAGTTCCTTAAAACCTTGAAAAAAGATATTTTTCCAAATAGCTTTAGGAACTTCGCTGTATTCTTGTGTTAAAAGTTATTTTACCAAGAGGTCATTGGAACACCAAAAAGTGTCCGTGAAGTTCGAAAAAGGATTCTTTCCAATATGTCCTTAGAAATCTCACAGGGCGTAGAGGGTAGGGGGCCTTTGAGATTTTTGTTATGTAATGTAGTACAAGATTGTTTGATTTTTTGGCAATCAAACGTTAAGTGGTTGTTGGAAAGAATTTGGTTGGATTGACATAAGTGGCATAACGGAGGAGTGTCTTTGTTCAGCAGGTAGGAGTGAGTGAGCCTTGACTGTCCGATTCTAAGTCCTAGGAAGCATTTGTTCATTTTGTATGTTGTGGTTGTTGGATAGACAGTTGCCGTTGGTGTTGGATTTAGGGACGAGTCATGATGAATTATGAATATATTGTCTTCATTCTTCTACGCATTTTTGGTGCTAGTGCATATTTGACATTTGAATCAACACCTTTCTTGTCGGGTTTGATAGTCCGATATTACCGAGTTGGGATCGATGGAGATGGATTTGGCTGTCTGGCCCGCCAGCTCGTTTCCCTTAATACCAATGTGTCTTGGCGTCCAACCAGTTTCGATTTCGGGTCGAATTTAATAATATTGTCATGAATTTTACGAGTATTAATGACGGGTGTACGGTTTTTTTTTTATATATTGTACTGCAATCAATGTAGATAGACGTGTGCATTCTAAATATTTATTTTTTGTTTTTGGCTGCTAACTCCGGAAATGTTAATATCGGGAAGAGAGAAGATTGGAGAGTAAGTTGGGAGTTTTACAGAGGACATGATGTGGCCGTGTTTGTTTACTTTTGTGAAGCCTATGCCTTCTTCTATTTTGGAGCCGTCTGTAAAGAGAATTTTCCAGTCGTTTGCAGAGTGTGGATTAATAAGCTCGATGACAAGTTGAATATATGTATGTTTTTTTGGGAGTTGTATCCTTTTTGTGTCTGGCGAGTTTAGTATTTATTACATTAAGTGGAAGTCACAAGGGTGAATATTTTTCGGTGGATAATTTTGTTGCAACTGGTTCGAGTCCAATTTTGTTTGCGAAGGTGAGAGCGTTGTAGACGGCTGACGGTATCTTTAGGATTTTACTTCGCCTTAGTATTGACTTATATGACTGCTTTCGCGTGAATTGGAGAGCTGAAAGATTCACAGGTTTTGGGCGCTAGGCGGGATGTCAGGATGTCTCTTGTGATTATGATGGAAGGATATCCACCTTCTTTGAGGTTTTTTTTTTATTTGACTTGTGCTAAATGCTGTTAGACTGGAACGTATTGTTCTATTGTAAGATGGATAGGGAGATTGGAGGGTTGATTTTACACTCTTTCATGACCAAACCATAGTCTATTTTGGATAATATTATTGTTTTTGTTATCCTAACTAAGGTGTTTGTATGAACAAAACTATTTTTCGATGATAGGTATCTTATTATGTTGAGCCTGGCCGTCAGCTCTTTCTTTAATAATATACAGCATTGTTTAAAGGTAAATCAAGTGTCAAATATTATGCCTAAAATATTTAGATTGGTGACATTAGGTATTAGTATGTCGCTTTGATCTATGGCAGGAATGGACCAATTATTTTTTTTTGCATTCGAGGGCATAGATATAAATTGTCTGCATATACAGAGTAGCTAATATATTTGAATTGAATATTGATACAGTATAATCTCGATAATTCGTACCCCGTTAATTCGTAAACCGCTCTTAATCGAAATAAACTGAAGGTCCCTTGAAATAATCCCGGTTATTCGTAAAAAAACAGTGCATTTCGGTCCCCTCGGTAATTCGCAATAATTTCCATATGCAAAGTCATATAAAACGTCTTATAATTCGTAAGTCTCTGTTGATAACCCCGTTTATTCGAAAAAAAAGTCTCATTCATTTGTTACAATATTTTTATGTTTAATCACAAAGAAAGGACTTGGAGTAACATCCGGGGCGAAAGGGGATTTTCTCACCCTTTTTTTTTTTTTTTTTTTTTTGTCGGGATGTGTGAAACTTTCTGCACTGGAGCACTCAGACTCAATACTGGTCCATTGTACTGCCAGGCAGACACACCACATTTTACTGTGGGAATTTACTCGTTTTTCTAAGAAAAACGAGAAGGCGCTTCAATGATAAGGAGCTTAGGTTTACAGCACTCACCATATCCGCACCAAATACCTGCCACCTGATACGAGCAAAAGCAGGACAATCACAGACGAAATGTTCCGCAGTGTCGTCGCTTTCTCCACAGGCTTCGCAGTTGGTGGTGTCGCTTAGGCCTAGCACCTTAAGGTGTTTGGCAAAAGCGTAGTGTCCCGTAAGAACGCCAGTAGTCTGTCTGCAGTCTTTTCTGTTGAGAGACAACAAGAATGCCGCGGATTTCCCACAGACGTCGGGGAGCATTTGCTTAGTCTGTCTGCACCCTGGAGAGTCATGCCAACGGCGATTGTGTTCATAGGAAACCCAACCGTCAATGGAAGCCCTGACCGAGGACGCAGGCAGACAGATCGCTGGTTCAGGTCCTGAGAGGTCCCCCTCTGAGCCTTGTCTAGCAAGTTCATCGGAGATCTCATTTCCCGTGATCCCGTTATGACCCGGGACCCAGACAAGTTTAAGTGAATTCAGCCTTCCGACCGAATTCAGAGATATCTTGCATTCTCGTACTATTTTGGAGGTAGTTAAGGGTTTGAGTAAGGCCTTAAGCGCAGCCTGACTGTCGCTACAGACGCAGATACTTCGCCCCCTCCACCTGTTCCTCGTAACATAGTCCATGGCCATTAGGATAGCATAAGTCTCTGTTTGGAAGACTGACGCATGTTTGCCTAACGGAAAGAAAAGTCTAACGCTATCGCTCTCCACGAAGACACCAGCACCAGATCCTTGATCGGTTTTGGAGCCATCCGTAAAGATTCGACTGCATTCCCTTCCAGGTTCAGAGTCCGGCCAGAGCCAGTCCTGGACGCGAGGAAAGTCGACCTCGTATTTGCGCTTTAGCCGAAGTTCCGGTGTCATCGCATCAGACGGCATATCCATAAGACAGGAGTCGAAGGACAACCGTTGGGCAAGTTCATCAAAACTCCAGTGCGAGTTATACCAAAAGCCACCTCTTGTAAGACGTGAGATAGCCTTGATTGTACAGCCCATGATGTAAACATCAAGGGGCGGAAGGTTCAATAGTGCATCTAGGCCGGAGCCAGGCGTGCTGGGGAAGGCCCCCGTGCAGCCGAGACATACCTGCCTTTGGAGTTTGGCAAAAGCAGCAGTGACGTATTTACGTGAAAGCTTATTCCACCAAACAACCGATGCGTATGCTATAAATGGTCTTATCATAGCCGTATAAATCCATAGGACTCTTTTCGGTGATAAGCCCCATGTCTTGCCGAAAATGCCTTTGCACTGCCAGAAAATAGACAGCGCCTTGGCAGTCTTCAGCTCAACATGTTTGGACCAAAGAAGTTTGCTATCCAGGATGACTCCCAGATACTTTGCTTCATTGGAGAGTTGGATTGTGACGCCTTTTAGCACTGGCTGAGTCAACCCGACCAGCTTCCTCCTTCTCGTAAAGAGAGCAACCTCAGTTTTAAGAGGATTGACCGAGAGCCCATTCCTAGTGCACCATTCGTCGATCACGTCAAGGGCCGCCTGCGCCTTGGCGTGATCCAACAGAAAGCACGGCAACATCATCCGCGTACGCCTGAGCGTATACATTAGAACTGTTGAGTGCGTTCAACAGAGAGTCGACCAGCATACACCACAGCAGTGGAGACAGAACGCCGCCTTGCGGGCAGCCTCTGTTTACCCCTGCCAGAACATAGCGGCCACAATCCGCATCCGCAACCAATGTTCTATTCATTAGCATTGCTTTAATCCACAACACCAATGGTTCGTCTACGCCGTGTTGTCTGGCGGAGCTGCACATGCTATCAAAAGTCGCATTGTCAAAAGCACCCTCAATATCGATGAAAATGCCCATCGCGTATTCTTTTCTGTCAAGCGCGCCTTCAATTCTACCAACTAGATTTTGGAGCGCAGTCTCGCAGGATTTTCCGCGTTGATAGGCATGTTGCATCGGAGATAGTGGGTGCAATCGCAAAGCACCTTTGCGCACGTGAAGCTCGACCAGCCTTTCCAAGCTTTTCAGCAAGAAAGAAGTCAGACTGATTGGTCTGAAGCTCTTGGCGAGCGAGTAGTCACTTCTGCCAATTTTTGGTATGAATGCCACTCTAACTGTACGCCAGGGTGTTGGAATGTATGCCAGTGCTAGGACAGCGGTGAAGATTTTCTTCATAGTCGGTAGCAGCTGGTTTGTACATTGTTGCAGCATGGCTGGGTATATTCCGTCCGTACCAGGCGACTTGAAGCCGTCAAAAGACGCAAATGCGTATTTAATGGCTTCGTCCGTCACCACGGCCTTCGCAATATACCAGCTACGCCGAGTTGTTTGTCTTGGCTCACTCATAGTCTCGGTAATCGGGCCTGGTTGTGAACCAATTGTAATCTGGTTACCCGGAAAGTGAGACTCCAGCAGATAACTAAGAGTTTCCGCTTTCGTCTCAGTGAAGGTGCCATCAAGTTTTCTAAGTGAGTCCAGTTTGGCTGGTTTGCCCTTTTTCAGAACTTTAACCAACCTACTAGTTTCACCCAGCTTTTCAATCTTTTCGCAGAAATTCTTATAAGAAGCACTTTTCGATACCCGAATTAGCCTCTTATATTCCTTCTGCTTCGATCGGTAGAGATTCCAGTCTGTCTCCAAATCAGTCTTGAGTGACCTATTTAGAAGCTTTCTAGTTTCTCTACGAATTCTTTGCAGTTCCGAGCTCCACCAGGAAACCGGTGTTCTGCCAGGGGGTTTGCTTACTGGGCACGTCAGTTCAAAACAGCTAGTAATGGCACTATTCAGGTCTTGAACAGCTTCCTCTACCTTTTGTCTCGTCCTGAGTTTGGTTGGAGTTTTGAGAGTTTTCCCTAATTCCTCCCTGAAGCGTATCCAGTTGGTTTTTCTCGGATTCCTCCTCTCCTGCAAAGTTATGGCTTCGCATTCGATTTGGAATTCGATATATCTATGGTCTGAGAGGGACACCTCCGAAGAGACCCTCCAGTTAGTAACCGCCTTAAAGTATCTATTTGATAAAGTTAGGTCGATCACTTCCTGTCTTCTTGACGTCACAAAAGTTGGTTGCGAGCCAACATTGTTGATAGTAAGATCAGATGATAGAATGAAATCCAGGAGATGGTTTCCTCGCATGTTGCATTTGCTGCTGCCCCAAACAGTGTTTTGAGCATTGGCATCACAGCATATAACTAGGCCCATCTTCCTGGTGTCGCAATAGTCAATGAGTTCAGCAATTGCCCTCGGTGGTGGAGGCACTACCGAATCATAGGGGAGATAAGCTGACGCCACGATGAAGGTCTTCCAATTTCCATTTGTTTCGTAGCTAATGGCTGCAGCAACCAAATCTTGGCCACAAAATTGTCCAAGCTTAGTCGCTGAGAAAAGGTTCGACACAGCAAGACAAGCCCTTGGTCTCTCGGACCGCTCGTCACAGAGTATCGTAGTGCCACGGACACCTCCAAGGCCACAGATGCGATTTTTCCACACCCATGGCTCCTGTATGGATATTATGTGGGCTTTTGTATTCAACACAGAAAGCTTTTTACTGATGAGTGCAGTAGCAGCCTTGGAGTGTTGAAGGTTAATCTGAGTAAATCCAATCATTGGAAATACATCAGTCATACTAGTGGAAGGGCACGCAGAAGGTGCGCGCGCAGTTCCACCGACAGGAGTGCTTGAGGTCTTCTTCCTCCGTTTGTTCCTGTTCGAGCTATTGGAAGGGGAGGCAGCGTTGGTTACAGTCAGCTGGCTGGTTTCGGTTGGGGTAACCTCTGCCGACCTGCATCTCTTTTCCGTCGCCGCCGGGGAAGGGCAGTTCTCAGCGCTTGCGCCTTCAACTGGCGGTGCAGTTTCTTCGCGCCGCACGATAGCCGCCTTTCTCCTTTTCCTCTTTCGCTGGCTCTTAGATGGACGCTGACCAGTGGACGCCGCCTCTGTGGCCCGTTTCACCTGTTCGGTTTCGCAGGCCTCGTCGGCAGCATCACACCTATCGGCTGTCTGTCTATTGGTCTGAAGATTAAGCGTATCAGGTTGAACCTCTCCGCCACTTTCTTCATGTTTCCAGCCCAGTCTACCGAACGTGTCGGAGATAGAGCTGCAGGAATCTTCGGAAGCAAACCTTTTCGCAACTCGAAGGTCAACGCCTGTACAGGCGGGGGGTATATGTATGTCGGTTGGGGCCTCCAGAATCCGTGCCCCGACCGTGGTCGAAAAGACCACGGGTGGATTTTCGCCCATGCGAGTACCACCTGGAGTATTTGAATCATTAAGTTGTTCCTGCATACTTGTTTTTTGGTTTGGTTCGCGATAGAGCTTTGACGGTGTATAAAACGCCGCTATGACTCTAAAACCTCGGATCACGAACGTATCGTACCGAGGTCCCCCTATCCACCACCTGGGGACGCGCCTGGTGGGTAACCAACCCGACAAATGTGTGCAGCTACAGGTAATGACAGCAGTTTCTCTTTCTATGTAAGAACGTGCATTCACAGACTTTCTGCCAAAAACGGTTACCGTTATGCTAACGTAAATTTCCTATGACATTGCAAACTTCTAACCGTATACATAAGTGTCTGTCCATTTGTGAACAATTTTTTTTTTTTTTTTTTTTTGTACATACATATTATGTAAGTATGTACCTATGTAGAAAAATTGTTTTTTTATGTATAATATATCCAATATATTGTGTTAAATATTGAATTTGAATTTAAAACATAAAATCCATCTAAATCGTATTTTTATTTCTTAAACCTTCAATAATTCGTAATCTCGCTAATTCGAAAACCCCTATAATTCGCAATAAACTCTAGGTCCCTTGACACTACGATTTATCGGGATTATACTGTACATGGTTTTTGTTGGAGAGAACGTTTGCAACAAATGCATCTATATGAAGAAGAGAGTCGACAGTCCTACGACCAGTTTTGAATGCAACTTTATTAAGATTTATGAGGTTGTTTCTTTCTATGAAACAATTAGCTGAAACGGGGGAGAAGGGATATAGGCCTGTAGCCATTGATTGCTAACATGGGGAAGGCATATACGATCGTGGCCTGGTTTCTTAACTTAGTTAACTAAGGCAACATTCGAATTCTAATATATTTATATGCAGCCCGAAGATATTGGATGGAGGGGTTAGGTGATATGTTATGTAATAGTTAGTTATTGATATGCGTTTGACGGCCCGAAGTAGGGTCGTGAAGTTAGGGTCACTAGAATAGGATGTTCACCAATTGGGAAAATGCTCCGATCTTTTGTCCTTAACCCTATTCTAAGGGTATATTAATTTTGACTCTCAGTTTGTAATATACCTTAATATTGCCCGCAGACCCCTAAAAGTGTCTATATTTGTGATCAGCATTGTAAGTTTTTTTGATCTAGCCATGTCTCTCCGTCCATCGGAAAAAATTAGGCCTTTAAACTAGAGCTAGAAAGCTGACATTTTTACCATGTACTTTCTAAGGGCGCGAAATAATCAATTTTAATTTAAAAAAAATAAAGTTATCGAAAAAATTTAATTTTGAGATAGAAATCTTAGATTCTTAATATACGTTCTTTAGGACCCCAAAATGCTTGGGTGTTAACATTTTAAAAATCCTCTCGCTGACACACAATAAATAGAACAATTTTATCGATAAATCAAAGTTTGAGCTAGGAAGCTGAAATTTTTAATATAAATACTCTCTAGTGGCCCTGCTCATGTGTCAATATTTTTTTAAATCCGCCTACGCTGTAAAAAAACTATAGTGCTCTTTTAGGGAAGAAATCATTCACAATGTTTGTAGTTAAAGTAGTTTTGAACAATTCCTTTATACTCGTAGGTTTGCTGCTATGTTCACTTTTAAAGGGCGTTTACAAAAACGTTGTTTTTTCAATAAAATCATATACATGTTTTATAACAAAATATAAAGATCATTTTAACAATTCTCCCATAATTACATTTTTGTCACGCTCACTTAATGAGGCATGGAATATGAACAGGGTTTCCAATAGTTGGCCCAAACGGACTGTAGCCTTTCCCTATGTTTTTCTTATTCTATTAGCTGTGGGGACTAGTAGTAGTATTAGTACGTAAAGTGTTCTTAGGTTAGGTTTGGTTAGGTTTTATGTGGCTGTCGGCAGAAGCCGACACACTTAGACCAATTTAGGTCCATTGTGATACCACGTATATAATTATCTACCTCAACTCTGTAGATGGGACTGGCCAACGACACGCAGTTGTGAATATGAATAATATAAAGTGTTCTTACATCCGACTATATTTTTTTACTGGCAGTGTTAGGGTTAATGATCGCAGCATTTGCTTTGCGGTAATTAAAGACATTGGTATTGTTGGAGAACTTCTTAAATATTTTACAAAGATTTTGTTTATTTTTTAGTAGTTTATGTCTAGATTTTGGAATAGAGCTATTTGCTGCAAAAAGCCGGTTTTGTTTTGAAAGAAGCAGCTTCGTATTGGGAGATCGAATTTGAAGAACTTCGTTGCTCCAGATTGAAAAAGGTTGCAATCTGCTCGGTCAATTCGTAATTTCGGATTCCGTTAAACGTACTTGTGATGAGTACCAAGTACCATTTACGCTGCAGATTATATTAAAGTAATCGCTTCCATGAAGAAAGTCATTCCTTTTTCTTGAAGTGTTAGGTAAAAGTTGAGGTGTTATGAAAGTGAGATCTACACTGGTGAATGTTGTATGTGTCGAGAAGTGGGTCGGGTTACCGTCATTTATCAGAGTCAGATTCGAGATTGCATACTTCTTTGCTCTTGTGTTACCCACTTGAGATCCCCAAAGTAGGCTTTAGGCGTTGAAATCGCCTTCTTCTAGGCGTACACTGTTTCTGTGTTCAAGGTCATTTTCACTAAATTGAAGTCTTATCAATTACATGCATACAAATACAAATAATTGATCATCACCCTACATATTACACACTAAAAACTTATATTTTTATTCAATTTTGCCGATCAGTCGCTTAGATATTTGTGTTTGGCTGAAAATAGCGTTTTATGTATCGCATCAAGCAATAAAACGACAATCATAATGAGATTGTGTGACATTTTTCTCACGAAAATGTCGGTTCCACTAAAAGTAAGGCGTTACCCCGCGCAAAACGACGATAAACGATTCTGCAACGCCATTCGTAATGCCAATTCTTAAAGTTACTATTGTCGTACAAGAGAAACGGCAAATGCAGTAAGGGTGTAGATCCCACCAGTAGCAAAGAAAGGAGTTCCGTGTGAACAGAGATTCGCAGTATACAGCTAAGGCTGGCCACTTCGAAAGGCTGACAATCGGCAAGGGCCGTTTGACATCTTAAGTCCAACCCATTGGATTGGGGACTGGGGAGGATGGGACTAGAGAGAGGGGAGAAGTGAATGGGAAGGGGGAGGAGAGCATATGGTCGTCCAGTAATGCTGCATCAGAACATTTACCTTGAGAACGAATTTTGCGGATTCTAAATGAATACAAAAAAAAAACAAATTTCTCTAAAATGTTCCAACATTTTCCATGGAAAGAAAGCTAGTGTACAAAAAAAATATCCCCTATCTCAGCCTCTTCATAACGCTTGTGTTTTAAGATATGCCATCATAATAACGACGGAAATAAACATTGCACGCTGTTAAAAATTAATGCCAGCGCTGACTATAACTCACACTATACTAGCAACCAACACAAACCCAGTTAGTGCACGCAAGTTCGAAAAATAACAATTTTACCCCAATCGATGAACTACCATAATAAATTATCAACTTTTGTGATTTATAATTAGATAGATGCTTGAAACTATAATTACTTAATCAATGTTGTTTTCTTCACAACATATTTATTAAAATGTCGTTAGTAGTCTGTCCGCCGTAAAATCAAAGTTGTAATTGCGCAAAATATTTAGTATTACTTTCAGTTTTGATCCGTCGAGCTCAAAAAATGACTTTAAAGTCAAAAGGTATACAACTACTTCTCGTTAACCCCAAAACCAATAATGGTTTAAAATATCTCTTCATTTGCTTTCGAATACTAGGCATCATAGTGCCAGAAGATTTCAAAGTCCTGTATATAACCTACTCTTTTATTTCGAATTTCATTAGACTTGTCCTGATCCCCCTTACATTCACCCTAAGCTATTTTGTTGGCTCAGAGAAAACGGATATAAATTCCCTTCTAACATCACTGCAAGCATGTTTTAATATATATTCGTGTTCACTTAAATTTATTCTTATTGTTTGCATGCGTCAAAAATTATTCAAAATTGAAACTATCCTTAATAAACTAGACGCACGCGTAAAGTATCCTAAGGAGATTCGTGAAATTGAGAAAACCGTTGAATATGGAAATCGAGTAGTTATATTTTTGTTAGTCTCTTATAATGTATACGCTGTCGTAACGTGTTTGGAGGCGGTTTCTACAGGACGGCTACCGTATTCATTGTATATTCCGTATTTAAATTGGCGAAAGTCGTCCGTGAATTTTTCCATTATTAGTGTTATTGAGTGCCTTGTAATAATGGCTCAAATTTTTCAAGAAGTGTTCAATGATTCATATGTTTATATTTGCATCCGAATATTACGTACACATCTAAAGATCCTCACCAAGAGAGTGATGCGAATCGGAGCGGAGTCAACTTATAGCAAGAAGGATACCCAAAAGGAGTTGATGGAGTGTATTCGTGATCATAAGAATATTATTGAGTAAATTAATGTTATATATTCGGTTCCGCACACAGAGTTGAGTTGATATCAATTGACATGCATTTCATGTTCAAGTTCATGTCCGTTTCAATAATGTAAGATTATACTTTACCGGCACAAATTCAATTTTTGTTTGCGTTAAAAAATCAAAAATATAAAACTTTTTCTTATTAAACAACGTTTTGGTGGCCCAATTCAAGATTGAAAGGGATTTAACCAATTCCTCCCAAGGTTTAGCATGCTCACGTTACTTCGTTTCTCAGCTTAATGTAGGTGCTAGCTACATACGAGTGTAATAATGTCAGCTCTATTGTGCATGCAAGCAAAGTGACATTCGCTAGGCAGTTTTTATCTCCGAAAATCGGTCCAAAACTCACTAAAAAACAGCGTAATTTTTTTTTCATTTTCTAGGTTAATAATGGTCCTTAACAACTTTTAATACAATCTCTTTTTTTTAAATTCATGCCGGTAAAGTGAAATCTAGCCGTATGCGAGATTTTCGGTTGGGTGTGATACTCAACTCTCAGTCAAAATTAAAGAAAGTAGTTTTTGGTTGGACTATATTCAGAAAACTGAGAAACCCAATTCTGTTAATGGAAACATGCCTATTGAAACTCAACTGGCGGCAAGAAACATACTATGTTATAAAAGCTTTTATTATTATATTTCTTTTTCAGGTTACTAAACGTTATTCGACCGCTGATATCGTCGACAGTTTTTATTCAATTCATAGTGACAACAATCTCGCTGGGACCGGCTCTAATCAACATAAGTACCTCTAATAATAACTCTACATTATTTGGATCGGCTATATTTGCTACGATAACAGTTATGGAGATCCTCCCAATTTGTTACTTGGCTAACTGTCTAACAGCTGAAGGTGATATTTTGCCAGTCGTAATATTCCACATTAATTGGATGGAACAGAGTAAGGAATTCCGCCGAATGTAATATTCTTCATGTATCGATCGCAAGAGAGGATTCTTTTCTACGCAGGAAAGGTTTTTCCAATTACTATGGATGCCTTTGTGAAGGTAAAGTTGTTTTCTATGGTTTTCTGCACATTATAGGATGTTTTACCGGTTGACGCTATAAACCATTATTGTTGGATGAGTTACAGTGACGTACGACGACGAACGCAACTTTTCGAAAACAGACGATTTGTATTGTAGGACCATAATGAAGTCATGCTACTTTTTATCAATTACTTTTATCAGCGATGTAATGTCTCGCGGCGCAGGGCTACGGGACTGGGTTCAGTCGGGCAAGCTGGAGCTGGAAATGAAAAAAAAGACCTTTGTAAGGATTGCCCTTGCCTCGGCTATTGCGCCAGTCAGCAGATTCCCGGCAGCAGTGACCTGCTACGTACGGGAGGGACTTTCTAACGAATCGAACCTAAGTAGGCGCTGCGAATAGCAACAATGAAAGTATGGTTGTCGTTCTACGAACTCCGGGTAAAGAGTCCACAGTAGATATCGATGAGCAGGCGAGGTATTTTAATTAATTATGATTTCTACTCTGTGCTACCCGATATCTTACTGGGTTGTGGCTTGAATTCAAGTGGAAGGCAATAGCCGCGTGTCTTCCGGTTTCGATGCTATAGCATATGAGAAGGGTAAGCAATTAGTTAAGTGGCCACTGGTGTGGTCCCTTCACACCACCCGCCCGGGGGAGAAAAAAAAAAAGAAATTATGCTATGTCTTGATTTCTTTTTTTCCCGTGCCACTTGTACAATTAGGGGAACGTTTAATTATATAAATTTTAATTCTTGTTATCTAGGTAAATGTGCGTTCCAGTTTTATGATTACATATATGCTAATAGTTTAGCGTTTATGCTTATATACTAATAGCTTACAAGTAGTTGAGCTTTAATGCTTATATACTAAAAGGTTAAAAATAGTTTAGCTTTTATGCTTATATACTAAAAGATGACACATAGTTTAGCTTTTATGCTTATATACTAGAAGATGACACATAGTTTAGCTTTTATGCTTATATACTAAAAGTTTACAAATAATTTAGCTTTTATGCTAATGTTGGGATATCCGCTTTCCCCATTTTTTTATATTAGTTTAGATCATTAGCATATACCTACATTTGGAATGGTTTTAATCTATTCTTATGTACTTTTAATTTTTTGTTATCGTAACTGATTTCGCAGTTTGCCCCATCTTGGGATATCACCATGTAAGGGCCGATGTAGATTGGGTCTAGTTTTTTCCGGTTTTCATTCCTGAGCAAGACTAAACTACCTATGTCGAAATTTGTTTGTCTCGTTTTTCCGTCTCTGTCATACCTATTTTTCCTATTGACTTTTTTTTCTATTTGCAACTTGTTTCTTAGATCAATTACGTAGTCTTCATAGTTGTACACTGGGTCTACCTTTTTGGTGATGTTCGAAGGTAAAATGCACTGTCTTCCGAACACAAGTTCGAAAGGGGTGAATCCTGTTTCCAAATGCACCGAGGTGTTATAACAGAACACGTAATAAGGTAGCCATTTGTTCCAATCTGAATAGTTGCCGGAAACGTAATTACTCAAGTAAGCTGCTAGAACCTTATGTGCATTTTCTAGGGCTCCTATTAGTGATGGGCGCATTCGAATGATATAATCGGATAGATAATAAACAGACGGATTCTAAGGGTATATTAATTTTGACGCATAGTTTGTAACATACCTTAATATTGCCCGTAGACCCCTAAAAGTTACTATATTTATGATCAGCATCGATAGTAATGTCGATCTAGCCATGTCCGTCCGTCCGTCCGTCCGTCCGTCCGTCGGCAAAAAATAGGCCTTTAAACTGGACCTAGAGAGCTGACATTTTAACCATATACTCTATAGGGTCCCGAAATAATCAAGTTTACGAATTTTTGAAATCCGCCCACAGACACGCCCACAAACTCAAAAAAACAAAATTTTGGAAAAAATCGAATTTTGAGCTAGAATGCTGAAATTTTTTATATATGATCTATGACTCCTAAAACTGCTCGGGATAAAATTTTTTCAAAATCCGCCCACTGACACGCCCACAAATAAATAAAACATTTTTTTTGAAAATCCAAGGTTTGAGCTAGGGAGCTGAAATTTATAATATATTCTCTCTATGGGCCCTTTATGCTCATGTGTTAATTTTTTTTAAATCCGCCTACTGACACGCCCACAATTAAATAAAACAATTTTATTGAAACACCCAAGTTTGAGCTAGGGAGTTTTTTTTTGATAAAATTCTTTAAATGTTATATAACAAAATATGTAGAGCGTTCTTAACAATTCAACCATACTTAGACTTTTGTCACGCCCACTTATGAGTTAGGTTAGGTTAGGTAGACGTGGCTGTCAGCCAAAGCCAACACACTTAGACCAATGATAGGTCCATTGTGGTACCACACAGATCTGGGGATTACCCTCACTGCTCGTTGAACCAATAGGAGCTTCTTATGAAGCGCGAAAGACTTCTAGCGCCAGTGCTGGCTAAGTCGCTTGTGTCATTGAACAAGAAGTCCCCTAGATGGAGATTTCTTCTATGGGAGAGCGCAGGACACGTGCAGAGAAGGTGAAGTACAGTCTCCTCCTCCTCCTCGTACATACAGCTTCTGCAGAAGTCATTTGAGCACACACCGAGTCTAGATGCGTGCCTGCCTATTAAGCAGTGACCTGTAATAACACCTATAGTGGAGCTAATATGCAGTCGGTTTAATGAGATTAGACACTTAGAGCGTCGCAGATCCAGCTTTGGCCAGATCCGCTTGGTCGCTAGACATGTATTGCTACTCGTCCACCTAAGGTTTGTTCTCTCGATTGCGGATAGCTTGAACAAGAGTTTACAAGTAGCGATTGGTATACCTAGGGAACCTTTATCAGGTAAAGGAGGTAATGTGGTTCCTTTTTTGGCGAGATCATCAGCCCTGCAGTTACCTGGAATGTCCGTATGCCCCGGCACCCAACAGAGGTGAATATTGAACTGCTCTGCCATCTCCGAAAGAGATGATCGGCAGTCTTGGGCTATGATGGAATTTGAAGAGACTGAGTCCAGGGACTTAATCGCGGCCTGACTATCCGAGAAGATACGGATATCCTTTGAGGATATCACATTCCTCTTCAGCCACGTCAGGGCTTCTTTTATCGCCAAAATTTCCGCCTGGAACACGCTACAGTAATCAGGAAGACGGAAAGAGAGGCTAAGATTTAGCTTTTCTGAGAAGACTCCACCACCTACCCCATCGCTAGTTTTTGATCCATCGGTGTAAAAGTGGATCGATTTATCATTCACAAATGCATCATCATCCCAGAAAGATCTGGAAGGAATGGTGATTTGGAAGTTTTTTCCGAACTGCAAACGGGGTATGGTGTAGTCTATGTTTCTGGGTAGAGACTTAAAGTAGTCTAGAATAATGGAGTGGCCAATATTGTTATTGGTCCACTGCGAGGTAGCTTTTAAGCGGACAGCGGAACATGCCGCTGTTTGCATGCTAAATATATCAAGGGGTATCAGGTGTAGCAGAATGTCCAGAGCCGCGGAGTGGGTAGTTCGGAGTGCTCCGCTAATGCATAGGCACGCTGAACGCTGGACTTTGCCCAGCTTGTCGCGGTTAATAGCTTTTTCTAGAGCAGTCCACCAGACAACCACCCCGTAAGTAAGAATTGGTCTTACCACCGATGTATATAGCCAGTGCGTAATGCGGGGTTGTAAACCCCACTTGTTGCCAATGACTTTTTTACAAGAGAAAAGTGCTACTGTAGCTTTCTTGACTCTTTCTTGTATATTGGGTTTCCAGCTTAACTTTCTATCGAAGATTAGACCCAAAAATTTTGCTTCGTCAGAGAAAGTTAAGCTTGTACCGCTAATAGAGGGAGGGTCAATATATGGGATTTTATATTTCCTGGAAAAGAGGACAAGCTCGGTTTTGTGGGGGTTAACGCCCAGTCCGCACCGATTAGCCCATCTCGTTAGCTTGTTAAGAGCGTTTTGCAGGAGTTCCCTTATGGTGTTGAGGTGTTTCCCAGAGACGGCAATAGCAACATCATCCGCATAGGCAATCACTCTGCAGCCCTCCCCTTCCAGGTTTATCAGTAGTTTGTTCACCACCAAGTTCCAGAGAAGGGGAGAAAGAACACCGCCTTGCGGCGTCCCTCGACTGACAGACCTCCTAGCAGATGTAACGCCCAGTTTTGAATTGATAATCCGACTATTTAGCAGTAGATTGATCAATTCACCAAGCGAGCTATCCACATTCAGTTCTGCCAGTGCGTTTGCGATTGCAGATGTGTTAACGTTGTTAAAGGCGCCTTCTATGTCAAGGAAAGCAACCATGGTATACTCCTTGTGATGGAGGGAGTATTCGATTGTGCGTACTAAGGAATGAAGAGCGGTTTCCACCGACTTTCCCTTACGGTACGCATGCTGAGCTGTAGACAGCAATTGCGGGTTTATGTGCATACGGAGGTGGATATCAATCAATCGCTCCAGCGTTTTGAGGAGGAATGAAGATAGACTAATAGGTCTGAGGTCCTTTGGACTGACATGGGAATATTTGCCAGCCTTGGGTATAAAAACCACTTTTACTTCTCTCCAAGCCCGGGGGATATGTACCAGATTTAGACAGCTTATCATGATCATCTCCAGCACAGGCAGGATGATATCCGCTGACATTTGTAGTTCGGCAGGTATTATGCCGTCTGGTCCTGCAGACTTGAAGGGTTTGAAGCTTTGTAGCGCCCAAGTCAGCTTGTCCCTAGTTATCAGACCGTGAGGGTAAGTTACCTGTGCATGTGACCTGTTAAGGCTATAATTGCCGGTAATATTAGAGCTACCTGGAAAGTGAGTATCAAGTAGCAGATTGAGCGATTCTTCGCTAGAGGTCGTCCAAGAGCCGTCTGCCTTCTTAAGGCAGCTAGGCATAGTAGGATTTGAAGCAAGGATTTTTCTTAGCCTAGATGCCTCAGAGGATTCTTCTATTTTTCCACAGAAGAGTCTCCATGACGTTCTTTTGGCTTTCCTTAATTCTTTTTTGTATAATTTGAGGGATTCCTTGTAGGAGTCCCAATCGTTTATAGCTTTTGAGGTTTTAGCAATATTGAAGAGTCTCCTGCACTCCTTTCTAAGTGGTCCCAGCTCAGTGGACCACCACTGAGGCTTCTTTTTCCCCCTAGGTTGTACGAGGGGACACGATGCAGACATTGCTTCGTTAAGGGCCAGAGTAAGCTCATCGACTTTATTGTCGAGCTCGTTGGAGTTACAGGGGGGACTTAAGAGTTCCGAGTTAACACGTTTGTATAGAGTTTCTCTGTATAATGGCCAGTTGGTTTTCCGAGGATTACGGAAGGAAGGGTGGCATGGAGGATCAACGTTAAGGTTGAATAAAAGATATCGGTGATCAGAGAACGAATGATCTGCCGATACTTTCCACCCCGTTATCATGTCGTTGATGGTATCGGAGACAAGAGTAATATCAAGGACTTCTTGTCGGTTTTTGGTAATGAATGTGGGTTCATTACCTAGGTTACACACAATGAGGTTAGTACTTAAAAGATATTCAAAAAGTGACTCACCTCTGTTGTTAATATCTGAGCTGCCCCATACGGTGTGATGAGCGTTAGCATCACAACCGATTATGAGTTCAGCTTTCTGCCTCCTTGCTTCATCGACCAGCCTCTCTAGGTTATCACCAGGGAGAGGCCCCACGTGATCGTGGGCGAGATAAGCTGATGCCAACCAGAATGATCTGCCTGCAGTCTCCAGTCTTGCCACAGTCATATCTCGATCGCTGAAATTAGGGAGTAAATAAGCATTAATATTACTTTTCACTAGTATGCACGATCTGGGTTTACCTTTATCAGTCACATACAGTGGGTAGTATCCGGGAGTCCTGAGTCCTCGAATCTGGTTGTGTACAATCCAGGGTTCTTGGATCAAGACGATGTCTTCCACGCCTTTGGCTAGACGAAGAATGAGTGCGGCCGAAGCCTTAATGGAGTGTTGGAGGTTAATCTGTACTAACTGCAGCATTTTCGCTACAATCAGGCAGAGATACCTCCACCACGGTGATGTTCAGGCCTTCCAATTCCGAGGATGAGCTGAGAAGCTCGTCTTCACTCAGAAGAACCTTGTCTAGATAATCAGTCTCCATATCTGACAGGACGTCGGAAGTGGATGGTGATTTTTTGGGCAAAGAGGGTTCATCATCCTCCAGCGAGGGGAAGGAGATTGAAGCTCCAGGATCTGAGACTGCGATCAAAGAGTCAGAGGGGGGAGGAGGAGGAGGGGGTAGTTTACCCGCATCCATTTCGTCCTTTTTATAGACCCGCATTTTGACATCGTCCCATGCGAATCTAATCATGTAGTCGTTCTTGGCCAGAGGAGCTAAGGTTTCTTGGTTGATTACAACCACGACACATCTGTAATCGCCCTTCAGCTCTTCCAGTTTGGCAACCTTCCAGTTGTGGGTCGGAAGTGAAGGGTTGCTCAATTGCAGGACTTCCAGGATGCCTTCAGGGGTGGATGGATCCGCAGTGATCCAGATGCGAGATCTTGGTCGGCAGGGGATGTCTTCCCTCGCAACAACCTCGAGCTTTGCGCCAGGCCACACCTCTCCAAGCCTGCTTATTGCAAGCTTGTAGAGATCGGCCGATCTTTGGTCATCACACGCGACCAGTTTGATGTGACCTTGATGCCACCCGCCTTCATGCGTAAGCGGAAGAGGTCCGGGATGATTCCTTATGAAGGTGGAGAAGGAGCGCGAAAGCGCTCTCTTAATCATATCCCACTTCTCCTGGTTGATGGACCCGTCAATGTCGTTGCGATCGATGACTGCGACCACAATCTTGTCCTTCAAGATGTCGCTGAAAGACCTGAGAGGTGTGATGGTGGGAGAGATGCCGGTGTTGTGCACTCTCTGCCTCTTGGGAACCGAGCTGGTTCCTTCCACTGACCTCTGTCGTTTTATCGACGGGTCGCAGGACTTAAGGATCTGCTGCGCCCAATCTAGTTTGGCTATTTGTGCAGGCGTCCTATCCTTCTCCGCGATGGTGCCACACATCTGCTGGATCCGGATGGCATTGCGTCGTTGCACCCACTTATGAGGGTTAGGAATAAAAATAGGGTATCCAACAGTTCGCCCAAGCGGACTGTAGCCCGTCCCTATGTTTTTATATTCATTTTCGTAATCGATGCATCGTTGAGGGTTGAAGTTGAATATTGAATTGTAAACGAAAAGCGAGAAGCGAGAATCGTTATTTTATAATTTTTTTTTAGTTGGGTTTTTGTTCATTTATTTTTATTAACTGTTCTGTTCTGTGCTGAAGTCTGAAGAAGAAGGTACGATAAGAATAATTTATGAATGTTTTGTCTATGTTCTATTTTTTTAGAAAGCAATAAAGGTAGGTAAATTAAATTATAATCAGTAGTTTGCTGTGATTTATATTAGATATTTTGTGTTATCGGCAGTGATTTAAAATGAAACCTAGTGGAAAAAATTGTTT
Source organism: Portevinia maculata (assembly GCA_949715645.1). Taxonomy (NCBI): domain Eukaryota; kingdom Metazoa; phylum Arthropoda; class Insecta; order Diptera; family Syrphidae; genus Portevinia; species Portevinia maculata. The sequence goes on from OX454525.1 coordinate 199,612,670, forward strand.
CGAAGATCATTCGAATGATCATTTCATTTCATTTCATTTATTTAATTACATAGCTTTACACATTAAGATACAATATCTTATTAAATAGCGTAAGCTTCAATATTTTAAACTAAGTTGAGTCAGTTGGTAAGAAACAATAGAATGATCATTTGATTCTTTAAATCATTCGAATACCAATATCTCGATTCTTTAAATTATTCGATTATGCACATCACTAGCTCCTATGCTCTCGTGATGATATGCCGTGGATTGCATTTGCTCTATCTTTTACAATTTGCATATGTCCCGGAATACCCTATTCAGGAATTCGGTGCCTTGGTCCGAAGCTATCGTCCCGGGGACTCCGTATTTGAGTATAAAAGACTCCACAAGTCCCTTGGCTACTGTTGTAGCCTCCTTATTTGGGAGTGGGATTGCTTCGATAAATTTCGTGAGTTCGTCTTTTAAGGTAAGAATGTATGGTGCAGGGAAATAAGTCCACGGGAACTAAGTCCACTGAGTGACTTAGTTCCCACATAGTGGGAAATAAAACCACTTTGGCGAAGTGGACTTAGTTCCCCTGTAAAGCTGTTAGATGTCATCGGTTCCCCAGTTTTCAGCACGTCCCTCGACAACATTTGGTCAAATGATGCCGATCGGGCGGTAGTGCTTATTTTGGACCGGTTTAAGATCAAACAATTTCTTGTTGGAACGTATCCTTGAACAAGGTTTGGACCTAATATTTTTTCGGTACCCTCAAATTTTGCAAAATCTTCTTCTTCTTCTTTGAAACTACTTATTATTTTAAGTTCGACTATTTTCAGCCCACCTTCTGGTGGTTTTAATAACTCTGTTATTTTGTTCTTATAGCTTTCTTCCTTGCTTAATATTTTCGCGCGTTTATCCTGATTTTGTTTTCGGGCTTGAGCTCGTGTTGTTATGCGTACGTATAGTTTTTGGAATTCTTCGGAAGTTATTTTAATCCGACTCAGAGCGTCCGCGGTACTGTTATCTTTTCCTGGCGAATACTCTACATCCAAGTTGTATTCCTCGAGATGTAGTCTGAATTTCGTTAATCTACTTGAAGGCTCTTTTAGTGAGAACAAGTACACGAGGGGTCTGTGGTCGGTTAGAATTTTGAACCGTCTTCCGAACAGGTATGGTCTGTAGTGCTTCACAGCCCAGACTATGGCAAGTAACTCTTTTTCGATAGTGCTGTAGTTTTTTTCTGCACTATTAAGGGTTTTGCTTCCATATGCAATGGGTCTGTCGTCGTAATTTGATAGGACGGCGCCTAAAGCAAATCCGGAGGCATCTGATCGTAGGATGAATTCCTTTTCAAAATTCGGGAATTGGAGAATTTTTGGGCTTATGAGGAAATTTTTAAGTGCATTGAAGGAAGTCATGCAGTCCTCATCAAAGCTAAATTCTACCTTTTTACGAAGTAACCGATTTAGCGGAATGGCTAGCGTGGCGAAATTCGGTATGAATTTGCGGTAATAATTGGCAAACGCCACGAACCTTCGAACTTCATCCGCGTCTCGTGGTACTGGGAAGTTTTTCATAACTTCGGATTTGGATGGATCAGGTAATATTCCCTTTTCTGAGATTATGTGCCCCAAATATAGGACCTCTTCCTAAGAAAAGAACATTTTCCGGGATGAATTTTTGGATTAACTTCTCTCAGTCTTTCAAATACTTCCATTAGGTTTTTATTGTGTTGCTCAAGATTTCTTCCGAAGTCATCAAGATATACGAAATAACGTGAATAGGTTAGACCTGACATAGCTACCGACATCATTCTCGAAAATGTGCTGGGTAGGGTCGGCTGTCTTTCGCTAGTTCCATTTGGTAGTACCCTTGGCTAAGATCTATGCAGGAGAAGTAAGTTGCTCCTCCTACCATATCAAAAATGTCAGTTATGTTTGGCAGCGTGAATTTATCGTCCTCGATTACCTCGTTTACCCTCCGGTAATCGATCACCAATCTGAACTTCTGAAGATCCGTGATGGGATCTTTCTTTTTTGGTACAATCAGGATAGGTGAGTTCCATGCGGAAATCGATGGTTCGATAATATCGTCTGCCAACAATTTATGTACTTCTATTTGTATGTCACTCTTTTGTGAATGAGGTAGTCTATAGGGTTTGGTATACTTAGCGGTAGCTCCATCCTTGAGCGCTATGTGGGCCTGACCTATATGAGTGTATGACAATTTGTCGTTTTCAAGATGAAAAATGTCTTGGTATTTGGTGCATATGAGCTCAAGTTCTGAACGCTCTTCTTTGCTCAGTGTGTCAAATTTTAGACTAGCAAGTAAATTTTTTTTTCATAAGGAGGTTAATTCCTCGGTGGTGTTATTTCTTAACACGTAGTATTCACTTAACAGTGTAGACTGTGGTTCTATCCAGTATAATTTTACCTCAGTTTCACGGGTGTTTAAGATTTTGATTGGCATTTTGCCTTGTTTGGACTGTGAGATCGAGCTGGTCATAAACACTCCATCACATAATTGCTGTGAATGGAATACTCGTGCTTCTGAGTGTTGGCTGTCGAGCCAATATGTTGACTCGGATCGAGGTGAAAGCAATATGGATTTTTTTTAAAAAGCTAGGCATACCTGGGTTGGTTGAGAGGATTTTTCTTAGCCGAGATGCCTCCGAAGATTCCTCTATTTTTCCACAGAAGAGTCTCCAAGACGAGCGTTTGGCTTTCCTCAGTTCCTTTTTGTAAGCATTGAGAGATGCTTTGTATGAAGCCCAGTCGGTTTCAGCTTTTGTGAACTTGGCTTGGTTGAACAGTTTTCTACAACTGCTTCTTAGAGGCCCTAGTGCTGGGGTCCACCAAACCGGCTTCTTTTTGCCTCTAGGCCGTGTGAGCGGGCAGGCAGAAGTCAGAGCCTTATTGAGAGCCAAGGTGAGTACCCTGACCTTCTTATCTAGCTCTATGGTGTTCCCGGGGTGGACTAAGGAGTTCAGATTTCATTGAACTTTTCAGCACTTCTCTATACTTGAGCCAGTCAGTTTTCCTATAATTTCTAAAAACTGGCTGGCGGGGAGGGTCATCGGCTAAACTGAATTGAATGTGACGGTGGTCACTAAAAGAGTGTTCCGCCGAGACTTTCCAGTCTACAATTTCCTGATGGATTGAGTCGGAGACCAGAGTTATATCTAGAACCTCCTGTCTATCTTTTGTAATGAAGGTAGGTTCACTACCAGTGTTACACACAATGAGATTAGTATTAAGAATATAATCAAAAAGAGACTCACCTCTGTCGTTGATGTCAGAACTGCCCCATACTGAATGGTGCGCATTGGCATCATATCCAATAATGAGACCAGTTTTTTGATGTTCAGCTGCAGCAAGCAGTCCCTCTAGGTTGACACCAGGCAAGGACCCTATGTGGTCATGGGCCAGATAAGCCGAGGCTATCCAATGGGTGCCGCGAACAGTCTCTAGACTCACCACGGTTGCATCACGGTCGCTGAAATTAGGGAGTAAAAATACATTTAAGCTACTTTTTGCCAGTATGCAAGTTCTAGGTTTACCTTTGTCTGTTGCATACAACAATTTGTATCCATGAGCCCGGAGTCCTCGAACCAGAACCAATCCATGGCTCTTGGATCAGGACCATATCTTCTCCATCTCTAGAAAGACGGATAAGAAGGGAGGCCGAAGCCTTTTTGGAGTGGTGGAGGTTGATCTGTACTAATCGCAACATTGATCGTCGCAATCAGACAGAGGAGTCTCCACCACGGTGTTATTAGAATCTGAGTCAGAGTCAGAGGACGAGCCTAAGAAGGACTTTGCTGAGGAGGTCTTCCGTGTCCATACTAGAGTTGGTGTTAGCAGTAGACGTAGAGGGCTGAGTGGGAGCAGCCACAGTTGGTTCATCATCTTCCATGGATGGAAGGGAGGTTGATGCTCCAGGATCAGGGGTATTAAGTCCTGTGTCAGAGGGATACGGAGGCTTATTAGCTTCTGGGTCATCCTTTTTGTACACCCGAAGTGTAATCTTATCCCAACCGAACTGGATTACGCCGTTGGTCTTCGCCAAAGGAGCCAGGGATTCTTGGTTGATCACTATAATAGCTGATCTGAAGGATCCCCTATGCTCTTCTAGCTTCGCAACTTTCCAGTCGTGGGTTGGGAGTGAGGGATTGCCCAGTCTAATAACCGACAATACCTCTTCTGCGGAGGGGGGTTCAGCAGGGATCCAAGCACGAGCCCTCGGTCTGCTCGGGATGTCCTCCTTCGCAACAACCTCAAGCTTCGCTCCAGGCCAAACCTCCCCGAGTTTGCCTATGGCGATCTTATACAGATCCAACGATCTAATATTGTCGCAGGCGACGAGCCGGATATGCCCTTGGTGTAGTCCGGCATCTTCAGTTACTGGAGCTGGTCCAGGGTGGTCCTTCATGAAGACCAGATAGAGGCTAAGTAGCTTGTTCCTCAGCTTATGCCATCGTTCGGGGGAAATTCTTCCCTCCGGATCGCTGCGGTCGATCACCGCGACCACGATTTTGTCCTTTAGGATATCGCTGAAGGACTTTTGAGATTTGGGGGCAGAATGTGAGGTGGTGCTGGTGTTATGCACCTTAGGTTTTTTGGAAACCGAAGTGGTTTCTTCCACCGATCTCTGGCGCTTGGACGTGAAGTCCTTGTTAGCGCTCTTGTCCTTCTCTAGGAAGCCTTGGGCCAATTTTAATTTGGTGATTTGCTGTGGTGTTCTGTTGGTCTCCAGAATATCTCCAAAGACCTTCAGAGTTCTTATGGCATTTCGCCTGTCCTTGTAGTACGCCCTCGAGGGAGTGCGTTGTCGCGAACATCCACTACGAGACGTACTAGGATTTGTAAGGCTAGCAACGGAAGGGCCATGAAGTGCCACAATCCTACCGGTGCTAGGAATTGCTTTGCCTATATTAGGCTCACTGCTGCTGGCAGCAACTGGACCCCGATTACTCACAGTCGCAGTGCTACTCTTTGTTGCAGGAGCCGCGTCAGTAGACAGCAAGGTCGCCGTACTACCGCCCGGTTTGGAAGAGATACCGGTCTTGATGTTTTTATTTTTGTTTTGTTTGTTATTCATAGTTGAACCCACGAGTAGCGGAGAAAGGAGGTCCGCCTGCACAGAGATCCGCAGTATGCAGGTAAGTCTGGTTAATCCGCGGAGATCGCCAGGTATCCGGATACTCCGTGGGCGACTGAGCTATTTTTTAAACTGGGCCCTCAGCCTGGCCGACTCTCGGCACGGGTCGTGTCACACTTTAAGTCCAGCCCAGCGGATAAGGAAAGGGAGAAGGAGTGAGAGAGGAAATCAGGAGAGAGGAGGGGTAGGGGAGATAAAGGGGAATTGGGGCAGGACGGAATGTCCTTGGGCAGTTCTTAGTGGATGTATGAAACATCGTTAAGCCTCCACACCACTCGACAAGGTGACTACCCTTCGTGAAGGTTGGGTTTCCCTTATTGTCTCACGAAGCGCTCGACGGACTTTGATGAAATTTCGTGTGCGTGTTCTTAACGGTGCCTAGAAGAATTGGCGGTTAAAATCATTCGGGCGGTTCGTAAACACGAATAAGGTTTCATTTAATCTTTTACTTAAAGTTAATGCTAATTTTTATTCATACGACTTAATGGCGAAATCGTAGATATATACATCATGTATTTAGACGGGTATTTCAGTATGGATATTGGATAGCTACGAGTCTAACTAGCAAAATAATTTTGTTTCTTTCAGATTATTAAGTTTTCGTTTTCGGTGTATACTCTTTTGAATAATTGGAACTTTCGAGAAGGGATACACTAGCCAAGCGCACGTTTTCAGACTTCATCAAAAAGAAAACTCTCTGAACTTCAAGCTCTCTTTGATCACTCAAACCATCTTAAGGTACGTGGCACAGGTAAAGCATTTTGAAGCTAAAACATACGCAGTTGCAGTGAGATAGCTACCTACATCACGGGACATAATATGGATCAAATGAAGACAGTTGGACTACTAGATGACGCATATTCTCTCTCACAAACCAATTTGAATTCACATCAGCCGTAGAGTGGGCTAAAAAACGTTTTCCATTCAACAATCGCTTAAGATGGATTTCATTTACGGCAAATTAATTTAATGTGTGGCAGTTATGTTTATGTAAATACGAGATAGCAGCCAAGCAAGACTTATGTCACGATGCGGCACAACCGAAATAATTGCCAACTCAAAGCACAATCGATTTTCCGTCGCTTCTTATAGGTACAATTCATTGAAAAGTCAAATATATTTACTAATCCACGAATTCCTTGATTTTCGATGTACCATCAAAATGTTCGTTTTGAAAAAATCCACTAAACGATTTTCCATAGAAGGCATTGCAGTGTGGGGCACTCTGATGATAATATAAAATATAAAAATCCATTCAAATCACCCTGAGTCAAGTATGAATTTTATACGAGGGATTTGAAAACTTTATGCGAAGTGAAAAACTAATAGCATGCATATTTGATGTAAAATAAAATTTATGGACGAGATTTGAAGAGAAATTGATCAAAGAAAATTAATGTAGCATGATGGCATTTCGTCTTCTTTTTGGGGATGAACCGAAATGAGTAAGGAGGTAACCTTTTTATGAATTTATGTGGCGCATAGAAGTTTCAAAAGCAATCAGTTTGAATAAAAATAAAACTAGTGATAGTAAATTCAATCGACAATATTGACATCAAAAACCAAAAACTGTAAATCATAAGTCGTGGTAGATGAATAAACATCAGATAAATATTTAATATATCCAAGCGCACATAAATACCAGTTTGGCATCCTTTAATTAAATATAACAACATGTGAATTCATATAGCCAGTGTTAAATAAACAAAAACCTATTCAGTGGAAACAAGCACCATGCAGTTTTATTTCATATGCGAATGTACTCATACCCTTTGCGCGCTTTCAACGCGCTGAAAGTTGTGTTTGATTTACTTTTCTCCCAGTCCATTCACGCTCTCTTTGTACCTTGCACGTCCTTGTAATTCCTACACATATTATCGTGTTGACATAAATAGTCCCAAGGCAATATTCAGAGGTTGAATTCATTAAAATTAATTATAATCTTCAATTTGCCCCCAGACGCACACCTTCCATTCAACTGTGCACTGACAATTCTTATAACAAGCTGACACAGTAGTCCTGACGTTAATTACACCAACAGGACATTGAATGTCAAAGTGACAGTTAAGCAAAGAACGCTCTGTTCAAATTAGTATTTAAATTGACTCGGTTTTTGTATACCCTGTTTTAAGTTAATAACAATTTTGACTCATAGTTTGTAACATAAACTACTCAAAACTAAATAGGGCCCACCCAAGATTTATTTTGTATTTTGCCTAAAAAATACATAATTGATAAACATTATCGAAACGAAGCATTTTCTTGTACTGTTTGCATGTGTATGAGTCCTTATCAATGCTTTGAACACCAATTTTACCGTTGCCTACAAGTGAGTAGGCAAAAAAGCCACTTTCTCGAAAAAACAGTCAATTCAAAAATGATTGTACTTGTTTTCTCAGTCTGATTCTAGCGTTGTTGCTAAGTGTTACTTTCTTTAATTTTTTTCGTGATTAAACGTGATTACCATGCCCGGTTCTATACTTTAACCAACAAAAATTGTCAGTACAGGGAAGATATGATGTTTGTTTCTCAGTCTGGTTGCAATGACTTACATAAATCGGTCCCTATTTAAAGCTCTCACAGGGTTGCCGTAGTGTGTATGATAATTCGCCATAACTCAGAGAGGAATTCTATTAGGGTTACCATCGTCCAATTTAAAATAAAAATCTTGTGGGACGAAATAAATTCCCTTTATCTTTTTCCTTTTCTGGTAAGATAATAATAGGCGCGTTTTTTTAAGGGTATCTCCATTAGACCACCAAAATATATAAATTTCGTAACACAAAAAAAATCAAAACGAAAAATATATTACTGTAATCCAATTTATTCATTATAAATATTGAAAAACATAAAATACTAATTTCTAATATCACTACTCAACTAATCCGATGAGTAATTACTGCTACTGCTCTCGTTATTTAGGTCTATTATTTACCTTTCAACTGCTTCCTCGGCAAAAACGTCAATTTCCCACATATTTGGCTCAACAACCTGTTCAACGTGTTAGACACATCGATGCCATTTTTCCTTGTCAGCCATTGTAAGTGCTGTCGTTAGTAAGTCTCTTATTTCAGCCATTTTAAATGACTTGTTTTGGCTTGCCACACACACTTTCACTTGAGCCCAAACCAATTCTACTGGATTAAGGTCACAGTGATAAGGCGGCAAGCAAAGCACATGTCCCGCATTTTGAGCCATTTCATCCACGACGTATGTCTCATACTTGGCTTTGTAACGTTTAACGATTTCAAGCATTTCATTGGCAAAACAGGCGTCACTCATCGGAAAAACAAAGATATCATACAAACAGGTACATAATGAGATGAAAGGATGTATTTATGTTTATACCCTATTCTAAGGGTATATTAATTTTGACGCATAGTTTGTAACATACCTTAATATTGCCCGTAGACCCCTAAAAGTTACTATATTTAAGATCAGCATCGATAGTAATGTCGATCTAGCCATGTCCGTCCGTCCGTCCGTCCGTCCGTCTGTAGCCAAAAATTAGGCCTTTAAACTGGACCTAGAGAGCTGAAATTTTAACCATATACTCTCTAGGGTCCCGAAATAATCAAGTTTACGAATTTTTGAAATCCGCCCACAGACACAGAACACATTTTGTTATATAACATTTAAAGGATTTTATTAAAAAAAACGCTCCCTAGCTCAAACTTGGGTGTTTCAATAAAATTGTTTTATTTAATTGTGGGCGTGTCAGTGGGCGGATTTTGAAAATATTTACACATGAGCATAAAGGGCCCATAGAGAGTATATATTATAAATTTCAGCTCCCTAGCTCAAACTTTGGATTTTCAAAAAAAATGTTTTATTTATTTGTGGGCGTGTCAGTGGGCGGATTTTGAAAAATTTTCATCCCGAGCAGTTTTACGAGTCATAGATCATATATAAAAAATTTCAGCTTTCTAGCTCAAAATTCGATTTTTTCCAAAATTTTGTTTTTTTGAGTTTGTGGGCGTGTTGTGGGCGGATTTCAAAAATTCGTAAACTTGATTATTTCGGGACCCTAGAGAGTATATGGTTAAAATTTCAGCTCTCTAGGTCCAGTTTAAAGGCCTAATTTTTGCCGACGGACGGACGGACATGGCTAGATCGACATTACTATCGATGCTGATCATAAATATAGTAACTTTTAGGGGTCTACGGGCAATATTAAGGTATGTTACAAACTATGTGTCAAAATTAATATACCCTTAGAATAGGGTATAAAAATACACTCCAAGTAAGGACACTCGGGACGAAAGCAGATCCAGAGAATCCTTAGAGTTTAATCAACCCGATCGGCCGGGTAATTGTTATTAAGTAATCGGGTACGGGATAAGGAAAACCTCAGACAATCATGGATATAAATCGGCTAAGCGTGGAAGAGCTGCGATACGAACTCCAGATCCGAGGCCTGGAAGGAGGATCACGCGACGACATGCGGAAGTTGCTCAGAACAGCACTGAAACGAGATAGAACACCCTTTTCCTTTTGGCGAGGACAAGTCAGCAATAACAACTAAAGTAGAGGAGATTCAGAACTTGATAAGTACTTTCAATGGTAGGGCCGAGGACACTGAGTATAAACATAGGGACGGGCTACAGTCCGCTTAGGCGAATTGTTGGATACCCTATTCTTATTCCTATCCCTCATAAGTGGGCGTGACAAAAGTGTAAGTATGGTTGAATTGTTAAGAACGCTCTACATATTTTGTTATATAACATTTAAAGGATTTTATCAAAAAAAAACGCTCCCTAGCTCAAACTTAGGTGTTTCAATAAAATTGTTTTATTTAATTGTGGGCGTGTCAGTAGGCGGATTTAAAAAAAAAATAATACATGAGAATAAAGGTCCCCTAGAGAGTATATATTATAAATTTCAGTTCCCTAGCTCAAACTTTGAATTTTCAAAAAAAAAAATTGTGGGCGTGTCAGTGGGCGGATTTTAAAAATATTTACACATGAGCATAAAGGGCCCATAGAGAGTATATATTATAAATTTCAGCTCCCTAGCTCAAACTTTGGATTTTCAAAAATTAATATACCCTTAGAAAAGGGTATACAAAAATTGTTCTATTTATTTGTGGGCGTGTCAGTGGGCGGATTTTGAAAATTTTTTATCCCGAGCAGTTTTAGGAGTCATAGATCATATTTACAAAATTTCAGCTTTCTAGCTCAAAATTCGATTTTTTCCAAAATTTTGTTTTTTTGAGTTTGTGGGCGTGTCTGTGGGCGGATTTCAAAAATTCGTAAACTTGATTATTTCGGGACCCTAGAGAGTATATGGTTAAAATTTCAGCTCTCTAGGTCCAGTTTAAAGGCCTAATTTTTGGCTACAGACGGACATGGCTAGATCGACATTACTATCGATGCTGATCATAAATATAGTAACTTTTAGGGGTCTACGGGCAATATTAAGGTATGTTACAAACTATGCGTCAAAATTAATATACCCTTAGAATAGGGTATAAAAAACTGCACTTGTGCAGCTGTACAATACAAATACCATAAAATTAAAACCGAATGGCAACATCCCACGTAATAATTCGTTCTCAAAAGCACCAAAACCGAAAGTTCTTTGACAAAATCCATAGAAAAACCCTTAATGATATGCTTCATTGTAGAGATGGTAATACTCTTCTGATGTGCTTCAGTCACACACACTGCTTATTATGGTGGATGCTAATAGCAAGCGAACACAAGACGATCATGCTCATTCCCATTCGGCTGTGTGGGAGACTGGTGGTGGTGGGTTGTATGCGAATTTTAGGAAAATTACAACAACAATTCCTTGGTATGACAGTGGTTTGGTTTTTATTTAAGTGTCAATTCTTGCGTTTGAGTGCCGTGAGAGTATCTACAGGCACCACTGGTAGAAAAAAAGCTCCCGCATAAGGCCTGTAGTGACAATTTTTGTTGGATAGAGTATAGACGTCATTTGGATACTGAAAACGCAATTAGAGCGGTAAATATGCTGGAGCAAAGAGAGTCTCAAAGAGTTGTTGCAAATCGTATCGGTGTGTCGAGGCGAGCTATCCGAAACGTCTGGAAACGCTTTCGGGAGACCGGTAGTGTAGGAAGGACACCTGGATCGGAATAATCAGAGCCACAACTCGGCAAGAAGACCGGTACAATCGAATAACTTCACGTCGGGAGCGTACCATAACTGCCCGGGCTTTACAAACTCAACCGCGGCATTCAACTGGCACTCAAGTCGGCGATCAAACCATTCGCAATCGACTCCAAGAAGATGGTCAACGTTCCAGAGTGCGTGCTATTCGCCCGAAACTTACAGCGGCTCATCGGGCAGCGCGCTTAAGGTATGCCCGTGAACAGTCAAATTGGACCATGGACAACTGGAGGTCTGTACTCTTTACAGACAAATGCAAGATAAAGTTTTTGAGTGATGATAAACGAGTACGCGTGTGGAGAAAACAAGGTGAACGTTTTACCGGACCGTGCATTGACGGCAGTGACCGATTTGGGGGCCCAGTGTTATGGTATGGGCTGGAATAAGTTTGTTAGGCACAACAGAGCTGGTATTCCTGGATGAGGGCACCGTTACCGCCGCCAGTTACGTTGAGATGGTAATACGACCTGTTGTGATCCCATTTTTACAGAGAGTTGGCGATGGGTTTGTTATTATGCAAGGCAATGTCCACGTATTACCCAAGGAGCTCTTTCTGAAGCACTTTTATCATGGCCAGCAAAGAGCCCAGACCCCAATCCCATCAAGCATTTATGGGACCAATTAAAAAGAAGCCTCAAAGAAAACCACAGCCATGTCAACACTTAACAGGACCTGATAAACGCGTTAAAAGCCTGTTGGGAGCGCATACCCAAACAAAATGTAACGCATCTAATCGAAAGCGTACCAGATAGGCTAATACAGTGCATACGGAGTAGAACAAGCTCTATTCGCTACTAAGCAAAACAAATCAACAACAAATCATAACAAAAAATAGTGATATGTACAGTTTTATTTTTCTTTATTTTTCGAAAATTTTCCCATAAAATATTTTTTGTGTGTAAATTGAATTTTGAAATTTTTTTTTCCGTATTGATTTTGTGTACTAAGCTAAAACATATAACCAAAAAAAAAGAATCACTAATTTGTTTTCAAATGAAAGCCAAAAAAACTTAGTGGGCCCTATTTTGTGTTAAGTAGTTTACCTTGATACGAGTATTACTCATAGACCCCTAAGTTATTAAATTTGTGATCAGCATCGAAAGTTATGTGGATCTGGCCATGTGCACCCGTCCGTCCTGATGTATAAGTATTCCGATGAAATACTAAGTAAGCTTGTTAAATAAGCGACATGAAGAAACAGTATAAAAATAAAGAATAGCTGTTGTGCGAAAATAAATGAAAGATATCTGATTTAAGGAATTACCACGTTGGCAATAATTGTTGATTAGTCTGATGTTAAGATTCCTTGACCTTATAACAAATAATTCTTAAGTACAATTTTAAGTACAATTTAAAATTTTTGAACTATGCAAATTGGGTGTAAACGGGATTTTCCGCAATATTTTTTAACAACGTGTTTTTGAAGTGACAAAAGGGATGTCATTTTGCTGAGGTAAACTCCCAGCAGTCTATATTTTAGTCTAGAATGGAGAATTTCCACGAAAATATTTTCTCAAATTGTCCGTATGGTCCTCATTATATAGTCAATGGCAATGCTGAATTAAGGGATGTTCCGTTACCGATATATCGTTATTATTCTGCGATTATCTACCAAGCGATATCAACCGATGACGTGGCGACACTTGAGTGTTTCCTGAGCATTCTATTTGTTCGCACCTCGCCTCGCCGCGCAAGACGCTTGGTCGTCAGCCTCTCAAAATAAAAAAATATTAGGCATTAACGGCTCATACAGGGCCTTAAACCTAGTTTCTCCAACCATTTGCTTGTGCGAAGCGGAAGGGACCTACAATTTTAAGCCGAATCCGAACATGAGAAATTTCCTTGAGAATGATGTTTGGATGGATGTTTGTCAGACGTTCGCAAGAGGAGGTCAAACTAATCTCTGCGCCAGTGCGCCCACATCTGCATCTTAATCGGTCCAAAACAAACGTCCATGTTGCTTTTACTACTGCCCCTCATAAGTCAGGTTGTTTTAAGTACCTACTTTAAGTAAAATGACGACGCCTTTAAAATATAAAAGTTTCATCTGGAACCATTTTCAAATAAAACCGGATAATGACACAACAGTGACTTGTTTATACTGCGATGTCAGCGTTTCTCGTGGTAGTAACAGTAAGGCATTTTCATCCTGGGCTAAACGGAACCAAACATGAGGACTGACATAAGGCGTTTCATGAAAAGTTTTGTAAAACGACGTCCCATCTACCTCAAAGACGGACAGTGGTTCGCCACTTAAAAAAAGCTACTTTAGAACACATTTTGGAAAAAAGTGTTATGATATGTGATCCTAGAGCTGAAGCGGTCGCACAGACTATAGCTGAACAAATGTGTATGTTGGATTGAGTAAATAAACAGTTCTGCCCAAAATACAAAATGGTTTCCCGTACCCATATTTCGGAAAATGTGATACCAGACATGTACTGCCGTGTATAAATAAAAGTGTAGAACGTTTCACACGTATGGCGCACTCTATACAATTAGTGCTGAAGGAGAGATCTATAACTGGCCACTGCCGTCATTCAACGAAATCCCCACAAAAATGCAAAAACTCACAACATTCCTTGCCACGTGCTTATCAAGGATATCGGTATTCGCTGGGATTCTATACTTCAACCACTAAGACGACTTAAAGAGCAGCTCATTCTAGTTTAAGCTTCTTTACCTCATGTTAAATGTACAACAGAATTGGCTACAGAAGAATGCGTATTGCTGGAACAGGTTGTGTAGACCTTGACTTATTTTTGAAGAAGCTGCATAATCTATAAAGAGGAGTCTGCTTGCTTGTCCGACGCTATATCTCTGAATAACAGTTTGCGAAAAGTTTAAGAAAGAACTGTTGCAGGATCTACTGACCACACACGACAGTGACAATTGTAGCCTAGAATATTCTACTTTTGTGTAAAACTTGATAGCCGGAATGAATGACAGATGTTCAAATATTTCAAGAAAATCAGATCTAAAAAAACTGTTGGCGATGTAAATTAAAATTCTTAAATTTGGAAAACCTAGCGCAAAAGTACATAGCTCAATTCCGCAGAACAATATCTCAACAAAAATCTGCCAAAAGTGAACTTTAATTATTCACTTTATGTATCGGTATATTACTTTGCGTAATGATAATAACGTGCGTAATAATTAAGCTTGTTTGACAATAATTCTTATCTCAATAAATATTTTCTCAGAATTTCGATTTAACATTTATACTTATTTATTTTATAATATATATATAATTATATATATTTATAATTCTTATCTCAATAATTATTTTCTTTGAATTTCGATTTAACATTTATACTTATTTATTTTTACACTCAAGGTTGATTTTCTGTTAAGTATCGGTAAGTTTTTAAAAGTATTGATATCGGTATCGCCGGTTTTTTACTACAGTAATCATAATCGTATCGGCAAAATTCAGTACCGTTACATCCCTAGCCTAAACTCTGAAATTCATTATCATTTTCAATATGAAAGATTAATCAGTGGAGCTATGAGTTGTAAAATTACAGTGCGGTATGATTTTTCTAATCCTGGGCAGTCAGTTGCATAAAAGAGGATATCTGCGCTGAAAAGGTTTTGAGCTCCGATTTCAAAAAACATGGTTTTAGTTTTTGAACTTATAACCAATTTATGCTCAAAACAAACTAGATTCTCAATAAGTTGAGATCAAAATTTAGAGATGAGGTTCAAGGCACTCTCTGATCCATAAGCAAAACATACATCATTGGCATATACTATCAGTAATTTTTTTAAATGTAAAACCAAATAAAGACTTGATATAAACCAAAAAGAGTATTGATCCAAACACAGAACCCTGAGTCACTCCAATATTAATACACTTAACTTCGTTCTTCTCAGTGAATAAAGAAATACCCCAATCTTCTTCTTTTTTTTAAAGGAATCATAACCCACCCACTTAACTGCATACCTACTGGTTCACCTTTAAGGTTCGCCTCTTCAGCCTCAGAAAATAACGGCTGTTCTCCCGATTTCGAACCACTTCCTTGCTGAGGCCGATCTCGCCTTTGAACATGACAGTATAGTAACTGTACTCAATTTATACAAAGTTTTTTGCCACGTATTCTTATTGGAGGATAGGAATAGGGCATTCATCAGTTCGCCCAATGCGATTATGGCATTTTCATATGTTTTTCTAGAACTCTGTGGTGAGTGGAGCTGTAATTTGTTTTCTTTACTCGCAAAATAACATGCATGCTCTCCCGACTCTGAAACCTGCCAGTTCGGATTCATCGCGCCGAGTGCTGGAGGTTAAACAGGAGGAAGAAACAGCTAATAGATACTGGGCTCTGGAGAAAAATTCTTGTTTCATCATTTGGAACTCTATGACTATGAACTGTTTCAAAATGCAGATGTAGTCAAAAAACCCTCGATTATAACAAGCGGGTACTCGGTTAGGCTGAGCCTAAAAAAAGAAATACATATTTATTTAGTTACAAACGAAATTGTAAGCCAAATTTGACCTATTTTGACCAAACTTGCCAAAGATTGCCTCATCTTAGCTCAATCAGATCGGTGGTTAAAGGGACTGAACATTTTTCTTTGCATGGTTGATCACGCTCAGATGCTGACAAACAATTGTAAAGAGTTGTTGATAATTTTTTCTCTACATCATTGCTATTCTCCATACAAAATTGCCATACAAAACCCTGTAGGTATCGGTTTTTCGATTAGTGCTATCATATGCGACTTTAAAGTGGGTGAAAAGATGGTCAGAATCGACTTGAGATTCATGTGGCTTGTCCAGTTTTTTGCCTTACTGGAAGTCACACTGTTACGTGCTGATTAGTGTGTTGCAGAACGGCTGGAGACGTTCATATAGTAAGTTGCATAGAATATTATATGCGACATTATGAAGGGATATGCCTCGATAGTTCTTGCAAGACATAGGATAGCATTTCTTCCATACGGGGCATATGGATCTGATTTACAGTCATTGGGTATGCGTCTTCCTACTTACAGGCTCTTCTTCTCCTTCCTTCTCTCGGCTCGATGCTCTTCCCTATAGCTGTCGTTGTTTTGTGCTGCAGCGTTTTTAAATGTGCATCTTCTGTCACCTTTGGATAAACGCATACATCATTATACCAAGCGCCTTTTCTCTGGGTGGCTGTAACCTACGGTGGTCTCGGCTACCATCTTTGATGTACTGATATCGGTTCCACATATTCTTGGCGCTTCTGGGTGGTAAATGCACAGAATAAAGTCGCTCGCTCACCCAATCACCGTAGATTCTGGCTACTCTAGGTGTGATTGCATCCAACGTCCAACGTCGAATTTATTCTTTTGGGCACTAGCTTTTACTCGTTGAACATAGTCAAGCCCAATTATCGGTTGTGGCGAACCGTGAAACAGCGCTGTAACTCCAGCCCAAACCTCACGTGTTAACAATCACAAGATTCAGTTGTTTATCAAACAATTCAAAGTTAATTGACGGAAGCTAGGCCAATATGAATTGGCGGAAAGCTTGGCAGCCTAACTGCAATTGTGTTATCACACAAAATCCAATTCAAGCTTAGTTTCCATTAACTTTTTCGACAAACCGGGTCTTATTAAATAGTAGGCGTGGCAGAGTGCGGACGATCACATGATCGAATTGCTTTCGATATTTTTAAAATCCCTTAATTTTACTGCGAATTCAAGCAGATAAAAAGATAGCCCCACAGGTCCGGGTACTCCTTCAAAATTGTGGGTTGAAGAACTGTTTTGCTTTTAAATTTCTTGCACAGCACGTCACTCACCCGCCTTGATATTCAAAAATTTTGGATTCAACGCTTTTGTAAAGTCCAAATTTTAAACTTTCGATAGTCGGCCTTCAAAAAAATTTTGACATTGTTAAGTGCGAGGAATCGATATAAATCGATATTTTTGTTGTCGATTCTTCATTCGTATTCGCAATTAAGCAGGGGCGGAATTCTGTGAGGCGAAAGCGTTTAACGATTTCGTGTGCATACGAACGATTTGCTTCGTTAAGTAGCTGCAAAGCAAAAGTGTTGTTCGTTTCGTTTTCTGTTTTCAGAATCCCATCCCAGTCTTTCGACGCTTGTTGCAAAATGAACTTCAATTTAGTGCAACCAGATAGAAACGTTATCCCCATTTTTACCTGTGTTGGGCTCTGAAAATTAGACAACAATTGGAAATAGCTCTAACCAAGGAGTCGTGGAAAATACCCAAAAAAAAACTCCAATGGGCAAAATCTAAAAAAAAGAATAATCGAAGTAGCTGTCATTTCGCCCAGAAATATCTCCTACTTAACAAGGTTTTTTTTCCAAAATCTTCATGAAATCTTTAAATCTCCAGTGTTCATTTGCATATTATGTAACTACTGTAGTTAAAAAAAAAAGAATCTTGAGCAGAATCTTAGTATTGTGATAATTTTATGATGAAATAAGTACCCAATTTCAACTTTGCATATACTGCAATCCAATACTGAGCCCAAGCTGAGGTGTTGCAGGGCGGCAGCCCCACACACGTTAATGTTTCACCATACCTTATTGGGGACTAATTTCATATTATCCCAATTTTTGGGGGTTATTTCCTGCAGCCGTTCAAGAAGTATATTAGGCTATTATATCACGCAATTTAATCGCTTGATTCACTACTTCAAAATCATTCCATTGGAGATTTAAGATGGCGGATTTTAACATTGAGCCTGCTCCGTTTGGAGATTTCGCTGCTGGAGGTCCTCGTATGGGGATTACATCTTTGGTCAAACGTAACCAATCCCTTTAAACATCCTATTCATATAGCCTACACGTCTTCACCCTTTTGATCTGTGTGAGTATACGTTGTACCTGTTAGCAACTATGTTCAATAAATCGCGAACCCATACATGACTCTAACTGAAACTTTAAAAAAGTGGCTGGGCTTTCACTGAATTTCTCCAGAGTGAGACGTTGAATTTAAAGAACTGGAATGAAATGAACATTTTCGAAACTTCACAAAACAGAATAATTTAGAATTATGCTACAGCTGGTGTTTTGTGTTTGACAAGATAGTTACCCACAGTGCTTCTCGGTCACAAGGAAGGCGTCGTATCATGGATGCCAATAGATTTGATCTTTGGGTACTGTGTGAACGTCGCAAGCCATTCTGCAACACTCTAATTGAGCGAATCGATTCCGGCCTGGCAGATCGACAGTATCAAATCCTGTATTCGGTTAAACTGTTTTGGTTTTTGTTAAATTTATGTATTCATCAGCATTTAATATTTGACTATTGCCTATTAATCAAAGCTTCTTCACAGAAACACTTTTGAGTCTCTGTACTTATTTTATTTAATCATGTACATAGAGTAACTGAACTATCGCCCGATCTTGAATATAACTACTCATGTATATTTGACAAACGTTTCTTGCTGAAAGAAATAATTGATTCGACAAGTAGCTTTCAATCAAGACGTTTCCTGTTTCACAGGTTATGGGCCCAGACCCAAGTTCACTGTACAGTAATATAAAATAAGAAGTAATCATCTAGTTTTTTTTTGCGATTAACTTTTTTTTTTGCAAATCAATTTTGCGATTACTTTGAATTATTTTGGAAATATTGCTGGATAATTGCTGTTGGTTTGCCGCTGGATTTTATATTTTTATTGGATTTTATTGGACTGCTACCGGTTGTCTGTTGCTGTTGACAGAGGAAGGGGATTTATATAAAATTGAAAAGCTTAACACTGCAGATCAGTGGGCAGTATGGAAGGTCCAGGTAAGGGTTATGCTCAGTGCAAGTGACCTGTATGAGATTGTTAGTGAAGCAAGTTTGAAGCCACAGCCTGCTGGTTTGGACACTTCAAAAGTGGTGGTGTGGGAGAAAAATGGCGAAAACGCGCAAAAGGTAATTGTGATGAGCGTTGGCTCTCAACCGCTTGTTCATATTATGCACTGCGAAACTTCGCATGCGATGTGGGTAAAGCTGGAATCAATCTATGAGCAGAAAGCTTTAACTAATATTCATTTCTGCAGAAGAAATTCTACAGTTTTCTTAAAGATCTAGCGGATGATATAGCCACACATATCTCCAAACTGGAGTCTCTCATTCATCAGCTAAAGGAATGTGGTGAGTCTATATCGCAAAATATGCTCATCACAAAAATTTTGATGACACTGCCTTCGGAATATAATCATTTTTACACCGCATGGGAATCGACGGCAATGAGTGAGAAAATTTTAGAAATGTTAACTGCGCGCTTAGTAATGAAAGAGTCTCGGCTAGCTTGGCTAGGCGTGCCTGGAAAGTGTTGAATCTTCAAGTGCATTGCTTGCAAAAAGAAATATGCGATTTCAGAAATCAAGCACGAATCTGAATCAGAACAAAGGCAGGCTCGGGAAATGCTTTTTGTGCAAAAAACCTGGGCACTGGAAAAGCAACTGCCCCATGAGATCCACCACGGCAAGTGTATCACAAGCAGAACAAAAGCGTGACGCATTTATATGCACTGTTGTTGCGAAAATGGATGTTAACTGTGATGATTGGTTTTTAAATTCAGGCGCCAGCGATCACATGACTTTTAGACGCGATTGGTTTACTGATTATAAGTCATTCGACACTCCTCAATATGTTCGCATTGGTAATGGTAAAACAATTAACGCTGTTGGTCAATATATTATCTTACAATAATCAGCAATGGGTTCGCAAGATACTTTCAATTGTTTTATTCGTTCCAGAAATTCACATTCATTTGTTTTCATCAAATAAAGTATTTGACAAAAATCTTCATTTAGTGTCAGATAGTAACAAATGTGAGTTGCTGCAAGATGGATGTACTGTGGCAGTGGGAGTTCGAAGGGGTTCACTATTCAAAATGCTGTTTATGGTTGAAGAAGTGAAAGCTGCGAACGTTAATATGAAGCTTGACTCGATCGCAGTTTGGCATGAACGCCTCGGCCATCAAAATCTTACCTACGTTCGGAATTTTCTAAAAGAACAGGACATAAAGTATTTGGATGAGGAAAATTTCTTTTGCGATGCATGCGCTATTAGAAAATCCCATCGCTTACCTTTCAGAAGGAGTGACAGTAAAGCCAAGTGTGTTGGTGAGTTAGTTCATGCAGATCTTTTCGGCACCATGCAAAATACTTCACTGGGAGGTTCAAAGTATTTTCTTCTTTTTAAGGATGATTACTCAAAATTATAGAACAGTATTTTTCTTAAAACAAAAGGACGAGGTTTTTGGGTTTCTTAAATTCTTTCTAAGGACAATTAGAATGGAAAAATGTTCAACGCTTCAAACGATTCGCACAGATAATGGAACGGGGTTTATTAACGCCGAATTAAAATCATTTTTGCATGCTAAGTCGCGACCTTAGGACAACAAGGTTCTAACTTACATCTTACATCTAACTACACATCTCACCGCACTAAAACGACTACACTCTTTTGATTGGTGCTCTTACTTTTTGTCTATCTCTTACAGATTATGAAATATTCACTATAACTAGGTCCTAACTGCACGTTTTCAGTTTGAGATTCAGTTAAAAGAGTTCTAACTGACTGATGGAACCATGTATCTCTAGAAAGCCCATACTATTTTGCAGATAGAACCATGTGGAAACTTTTTTTGAAAATAGAACCTTGTTGCTTAGATGAAAAAATTCAAAATTGCACAAACAGAACCAATTGTAATATGAAACATTTAGCTATTTTGAGTCACATAGGCATAGTGTTTGTTGTCTTAGAAGTTACGCAGAAAAAAAGTTTGTTTTCTACATTTTTTTACTTAGTTAGTCACAACTGTGTTGTATGCGTAGAACAAATAGGTTCCTAAGTGTTCCTGGAGTGTTCATTGTTCAAGTCTAAGAACTAAAATTAAGGTAAATATATTAATAAAATAAGTATATTAATAATATAATTGTTGGCCATAGGAAAATGGAGTCAAAGGAAATTTCAATCTGCCCAGGCAGTACCATTGATCTAGATTCCGCAATCGTGATTCAAAATTATTATATTCTGGAACCGGCAGTCGTTGATGAAGTACATCGTAGTGATTTGCAATGCAATGAAATCAATGAAAGCCGTATAATAGAGGGTGAGTTTAATTTAGCATTAGCTCCGAAAAAAACGCGAAAACGGGTCATAAATGAAAAATCTTGGAAACGAAACGTGCGACAAAGACAACATCAAGCAGGGGAAGCTTATACTAATTCTCGATGTAAAGAAGTGGCCAGAAAAGAAATTGTAACCAAAAAAGACTGTTTTTCGAACTGTAAGTTCAACTGCCAAAAAGTTGTTTCAGTCACTGAGCGTAAAGAACTATTTAAGGCTTTCTACTCCTTAGATCAAGAAGGAAAGTCGAATTTTATTTTAAAATTAACTATGACGACTGAAAGTGTTCGGAAAAGCAAAAAATCGGAAATTTCTCTACGGAGCTTCTCGTTTAGCTATTTCCTAGAATTGTCTGGAAACAAAATTCGGGTTTGCAAACCATTTTGGCTAGGAACTTCTGCAATTTCCCAAAAACCAGTTTACAATGCCCATGAAAATAAAAATAAAGTAACTGGGGTAGCCAAAAAATGCGCGAAAGGATTGAAATCGGTTAAACGAGTTTCTGGAGAAAAGCTTTCTGAGGTAAAAGCACATATAGGATCATTCCCAACTGTAGAGTCCCATTACTGCCGTGCTAAAACAACAAAACTTTACCTGGAACCGAACCTCAACATAATTAAAATTTTTGAATAAAAGATTATCTTTAATTGTACTTAAAATTTTTTTATTTACTTTTTAAATGTCACAACAATAAAAAAATTTTAAGTACAATTAAAGATAATCTTTTATTCAAAAATAACATACACAACTGGAGACGAACAAAAACAACAAAAATGGAATAATTAAAATGTACAATTTATACAAAGATACTGTTCAAAGCCCCGTAAAAGAAGATAGACATGTTTTTAACACAAACTTCAACTTAGATTTTCATCGACCGAAATCTGACAGATGTGGGAAGTGCGAAGCATTTTCTGTTGCTGCAAATGAAAACAATTTAACCAACGATATGATTAAGGAAAATGAAACCCATATTAAACTCAAGCATATGATGAGAGAACAAAAAGCTCTGTATAAGGCTTCAGGAATCCCAATACTCACTTTCGATCTTGAAAATGTGATATCCTGTCCGCGAGCAGAAATCGGGCCAATGTTTTACAATTCGAAGCTAAATGTTTACAATTTAACGGCACATTTGTCAACCACAAAAAAAATATACTGTGCTTTGTGGACAGAGTACACTGGCGGAAGAAGTGGGAGCGATATTGCATCCGCCTTACAAAAAATCCTCGAGAAAGTGTTCGAAGACAACAATATCACAAAATTGATAACTTGGAGCGATTCCTGTGTTCCTCAAAACAAAAATTCTATAATGGCCCTAGCAATGCAATATTTTATGAAAACTCATCCCGATGTTGAAAGCATTATAATGAAATATTCATTACCGGGACACTCAGCACTGCAATAAGTTGACAATGCTCATAGTCAGATAGAAAAGCATCTATCGGTCAATGAATACTTTTCACCAATGGGGCTCATACGGTTGATAAAAAATGTAAACACCAGAAATCCATTTATTATTATACAAATGCAACCATTCGACTTTAAAGACTTTGGCAAATATTCAAAAATGTGTTTTGAAAAGAAAGAAAAGAAAGAATTGATTCGACAAGTAAAAAAAACTGTGATTGAAAAGACGTTTAATTTTTCACAGTTTTTTTTTTTAAATTTTTTAAGGATTTTATCGAAAAAAACAATGTTTATGCTAAAAATGCCGTCAAAAACACCAAGAACACGACCTTCATAGAAGAAAAGTCGGAAAATGCAGAGTAGAAATAGTGCATACAGGATTCCAATATCCTTGGAGAGGAGCAGAGTGAGGTGACTGTTACATTCGAACCTCAGTTCTAGTCCCATTTTTCTGCTTGGCAGGAAGTTAACATACCGAGGGTGATTGTTCCAGTCCACCCCCTGTATCTTATTTAGCCCTAAGAGTGGAGTGCTGAATGAAGTGACTATTGCAGTCTAATCTCAAGCAGTCCTCTTTCTTTGGCAGGAGTACAGATTCGAATGAATGCTTGAAGTCGAATGCCAGCCTGTTACTCAAAATGCCTAGCGAGGGACCAGTGTGTCGCTATTATAGCTTTATATCTTAAGGAGTGACCAGTGCTGTCCAGCTCAGCCCGACTCCAGAACCATGTGTTAAGATCCGAGTGGTGTAACTGTTATCATTTCAAACCCCAGACTGATCCCGATTCACTGCGCAGCGGAGGAAGAGCTTCATGGGGTGACTGCTTAGTACGAACACTTTATGCTTCCTTATCCGCGGAAAGGAGAGTGTTTTGAGGTGACTGTTTCAGTCGAACCATAAAACTACCCTCTATTCTCTTGCGAGTAATACCGAGTCGGGTGACGGCTTCAGTCCAACCCTGAGGGCTGATTCCAGTCTCTGATAGTGTAGGGGAATTTTACCGATATGGCTGTGGTAATGTCGTCCGCATAGGCCGTCCCTTGCACCCGATCTCCTCTAGGTCGTAAATGATCTCATGCACTACTAAGATCAAGAGTAGTGATGAGAGCATACCCCCTTGTGGTGTGCCCATGCGCACTGACCTCCTGATGAAACATCTGCCAAGTTCCGCCTGGACCAGCCTGCTGTCTAGCATTTTCTTGATCCTAGCACAGAGATAGTTGTCCACATTCAGTCTGATGAGTGCGTTTGTGACGGCTTCTGTCCTAACATTGTTGGAAGCTCCTTCCATATATAGAAACGATATCATCGTGAATTCCTTCTTATACAGCGATTTTTTGATGTTTCGACTGCAAAACCTTTTCGGTGTAAGTGTTGACACCTTGAAAGGGAGTTGGTTTTCAGAGCAAGTCTCTCCGATTTTGTTACTAGAAAGGAGGTTACACTGATAGGTCTTAAGTCCTTTGGAGAGCAGTGTGATGCCTTACCGCATTTCAGTATAAGGACCACGTTAACTTTTTTCCAAGTTGTGGGAGTAAAGCTGATTTTAGTGCAGCTATTGGAAATCACCAAGAGCCAGGGTTACAAGGTTTCGATACCCTCTTAGCAAGTGTAACAAAAAAGCTGGCAAATGTAAATAGGGTTATTAAATTTTCAAAATGTATTTGTGTGAATTCAACGCTGGGCACAATGGCAAACGAGAATTTGGAGAATGTGATTTGCTTGAATAGTGAATTTTTAAATACAATTTGTTTAAATTGGACCTTTGAGGCTCTCTAAAGTTAATAATCTAGGCCCCTAGCTCACGTCACAAATTACTACGCGCAATGAGTCCATATCCGCAAGCAGGGTTGTAGACGTATAAAAGTCGGCGTATTATACCTACACGCTTTTTTACGTGTATAAAAGTGTGTATTATACATCTTAAAAATTTAGCTGGTGTATAAAAGTGTATAAAAGCAAAGAAAAGGTATAAAACTAATAAAAATATGTTTTGATTTTTAATATAGCTCTCATTTATTCGAGTCTTTTATTTTAAGTGAGTAATAAATGAAGATGAAGCAAAAAAGTGAAGATTTTCCAGAAAAAATAGGAAACTTTACGGTTACGTTTAGGCATGCTGAGTTTTCTGGTCTTATTCTCTTGGTGAGAAAGGGAATATGCACTAATACATGTAAACTTTTTTATACAGTTTAATACATTTTTTTACCGTTTTATACACTTTTATACACTTTTATGCACTATTATACTTTATTATACACTTTTATACGCCTTTATACATTTTTATACGCTTTTTTACAGTAAAATGTAAAAAACTCGAGAAATCTGACACTTATGCAACCCTGTCCGCAAGTAGTCTAAAAATGTATGTAATACACGTCAGTATTTGACGACAACGAAGTAGGGTCAGCAAAGGTATAAGGATGTGCGATTCACTAATGAACATTTTTCTCGCGAATATCTTCCCAAGTCGTAATCTAGCACTGAGCCTTGTTCAATTGATGAAACCAAGTGTGAAAAACGTTCAGTCCTCATTATAACACCGTGAAACTAATATATCCGTCAACTGCATTTTCTCGTAACATTCTACAGCGGAGAATTGACTTCCTTTTCCCCACGGGAAAAGTTTTTATCATGATGCCTTTAGATTTCCGTGCACAACCTCATCTCTTGCTAACGTTAATGAATGTCAGGAATCTCAGGAAATGCGTCAGAAAAGTTCTACTTTTACACTTTTCATCCCACATATGTATTTGCTTTTGCCATGAACCAACATACCACCCACAGCCACCGGCCATACATTACATTTTCCTATATAGCTATGAGAATGGAACCACCACAGAATGATGTGTGGGGCGTGGAAGTGCGATGGGTTTCTCGTTTCTGGCACAAAACTCGGTAAGTAAATAAATTATCATGTTTGCTGTACTCACTGGGGTCGGGAATTTCATACAGGGAATGCGAGAACACATCTAAGTTACACCATGCCCTCCCTTTCACCGATATGTGGCATTGACAGGTTCGGAAAACTATTTTGATGTCAGCTAAACACAGATAGTCGTCAATCTCACTCGTTCTGAGCATCGTTATTTTGACCCTCTTTATATGGATTGTGGCTTCAAATGTATCCATTACTTGAACCTTTTGACAGTAACAGATGAAAGTACACTACAATGATAGGTAAAGGGTCGATGCCTATTTTGTCTACTTAAAAAACTAAAATGCTCAAATATTAAGTTACCTTCCAACAAAGCGGGAAAACGGTAGCGATATGACCGCCAAAGATGCATAATATCAATTTAAAGTAGTTTTTAACTTTCTCTTTTAAACGATATTGCAATCGTGTCGACATTTCGATCTAAAAATGAGTATGAGGTATGATACGACAATAGAGAAGTCCAAAAAAAATGTGTGCCGCATTTCAGTCTGTCGATCGGTCTGTCTGTGACCCAGGCTCCTGCCACAATTGGTGGACGGGTTTCCTTTAAACTTCGTGTTTGGGGCTGTTAGGCATGTATCTCGTCGCTTTTTGAAGTAAAGCTTCTTTACGCACGCTTGAATTGGGGAGTAAGCTGGTGAATGCGTGACGTAAGCATTACGAAAAGTGGGATCGGACGAGGCGATAGGGAGATATAAACTAGTGAAGATAGAAAGAGAGAGAGTTACGTTTCGTATATTACTGTAGGGGCAAGAGAGAGAGGTGCGAGCACACATATTCTTTCTCTCATAGCCAGTTACGTTGCGTATATCTAAGACATAGTGCAGGCCTATTGTCTGTATCACACTGTAGGCCCATGAGAGAGCAGTGCGAGCGCACATTTTCTTTCTCTCTTCCTCTCATAGCCAGTGCATGATATATATATATATATATCTCAGTCATCAATTGGTG
Organism: Portevinia maculata; assembly: GCA_949715645.1. NCBI lineage: Eukaryota > Metazoa > Arthropoda > Insecta > Diptera > Syrphidae > Portevinia > Portevinia maculata. The sequence goes on from OX454525.1 coordinate 199,639,303, forward strand.
ATATAAATGTGTTGCTCACTGTGTTTTGGACGATGGAACAAACATCATAATGGTCAAATAGACAAATAATAAAAGATAAATTTATTTCTTTATTATTGTGTGTTTATTTTGATTTTACCACAACTTATATTTATTTTAATTTCTGCGCTACGCGTTTCGAAACGTAAGTTTCATCTTCAGGCGCTTTTTCATATTCTTCAAGGGCTTCAAGTAGTCTTCTCTTCTAACATATGTGGATGGATGAAAGGTTTGGTTCGAAGTCAGAAAAGTTGTGGCTGTTGTCAATTAAGTGTAGAGCGTAGTTGGACTTTGTATTTTGTTTCGGTGTATGTTCTATGAATCTTTCGTGTAAGCCTCTTCCTGTCTGACTTATGTAATACACGCAACTGGAGACAAAAAACAACAATGAGTCATAATAGTAGTTGTTTATATTTCGCCCAATAAGATAGTCAATAATATTATAAAGTTCTTATATAAAAGACTTATGATTTACGGTCGAGTAGGCTCTGAAGAATTATGAGAAAACTATCATACGTTGAAACTAATTTTAGCAGGAGATTTCAATGTTAATTTTGCGTCCGAAGATGGACTACTCTTGGTAAACTGTCTATAAGATAAATTAGAACTACAAATGAATAATAACCGAAAGGAGCCTACCACAAGACATGGGACAATAATCGATGCAGTTTTCTCTGATGTATCCGATTATGCAAATAATGAAAATAATGAATAAAAATAAAAAAATCTGTTCAATAATATTAATTTAGCCATAATAAATTTAAATATTTGTAGAAAATGAATATATGTATATGTTATGCATGTACCTATATATATGAAATTATACACATATATAAACATATCTATATATAATATATAGGTACACAATATAGATGGAGCTTTTTTGTATTATATCATTTTTAATAACGCTGGGGGAGTGTAAGAGAATACCGGTACTTTACCAAAATGCTTGTATCTCAAAAACATGTAGTTTTTCCAAAAAAAAAATAATATTTGATCAGTTTTAATGTTTTGACTAGGAGGTACTTGAGGTGGTAAGTTCAGTTTTTACTAAACGTCTCGATTAAAGGCTCCTTGGAAAACCGGCTCTATTTTTACCAAAACACTTATACAACGGTACTTTTAACCCTAGAAAGATAATCTACGTCTGTGAGACGTATGGCGCGCGCAAAATTTGATATATCCTTTTAACTGTAAGCCGCATCGGGTTGGTTGCTTAAACTAACTCAGCCGGTGATCGGAGCTTCCCCGTGACGGTCACGGTGCGACGCTAAGTACCTGCGGTAATAATTTACAGCTAAACCGTACATCTGGGAAACGTGTGTGACGTTTGTCATTCTTACATTTAATTTAATCGTATGTGATTAAAAATTACTAAGACTTATTAGTAGACTTATTTTAAATCAAAAAATGCGAATTTGGCAACTATTAGAAGTTAAAGTCAATTTTTCAGTTGCCTTAAAAACTAAGTTATGTTTTTTGTTGATTTGTAATGGAGTTTAGGTTTTTGTTTTTATTTGTATACCCTATTCTAAGGGTATATTAGTTTCGACGCATAGTTTGTAACATACCATAATATTGCCCGTAGACCCCTAAAAGTTACAATATTTATGATCAGCATCGATAGTAATGTCGATCTAGCCATGTCCGTCCGTCCGTCCGTCGGCAAAAATTAGGCCTTTAAACTGGGCCTAGAGAGCTGAAATTTTAACCATATACTCTCTAGGGTCCCAAAAATAATCAAGTTTACGAATTTTTGAATTCCGCCAACAGACACGCCCACAAACTAAAAAAAAACAAAATTTTGGAAAAAATCGAATTTTGAGCTAGAAAGCTGAAATTTTTTTTATATAATCTATGACTCCTAAAACTGCTCGGGATATAAAATTTTCCAAATCTGCCCACTGACACGCCCACAATTTAAAAAAAAACAACTTTTTTTTGAAAATTCTAAGTTTGAGCTAGGGAGCGGAAATTTATAATATATACTCTCTAGGGGCCCTTTATGCTCATGTGTTAATTTTTTTAAATCCGCCTACTGACACGCCCACAATTAAACAAAACAATTTTATTGAAACACCCAAGTTTGAGCTAGGGAGCGTTTTTTTCTCGATAAAATCCTTTAAATGTTATATAACAAAATATGTAGAGCGTTCTTAACAATTCAACCATACTTAGACTTTTGTCACGCCCACTTATGAGGGATAGGAATAAGAATAGGGTATCCAACAGTTCGCCCAAGCGGACTGTAGCCCGCCCCTATGTTTTTTTTATACTTGAAAAACGATCAAAGTCGTTAGGGCGGTTTTTGGGCAAATCAGTGTTGAAGAAACCAGCTGTATCGTTATTTTAACACAAACAAAATACTCGTATCAGTAGTGGAAATTCGATTATGAACATCAACAAAAAATTTGTTTACTAACAAATGTACATAAAAGCGTTATAATAAATGATAAATGATAAATAACAAATTGTTACATAAAATTTGACTTCCAAAATAAAGGTATAAGAAAACAGGAGAAAGCAATGAAAACTATAGGAAATTCAATTATGAACACATGAAGGTTTTCCGGTTCTTTTTAAATAATGATGGAATTTTTTGGAAAAAAAAATTCTTAATAACGAGTGGGGTCTCCTCTATTTTGGAGAACATCTGAAAGTCGATTTGACATAGATATTGTAAGGCTTTTAAGCACATCAGGGCTGATTGACGACCAAGCCTCGCGGATAACTTCTTTAAGCTGATTGACGTTGTGGAACTGTCTGCCATGTGAGTAAACGTTACGTATAAGAATCCCCCACAAATTTTCGATTGGGTTAAGGTCTGGACTTCAAGCCGGCCACTTCATTACCTCGATATTGTTTTGTGAAAACCATTCCTTAACGGACCTTGCGTTGTGAACGGGCGCGTTATCCTGTTGGAAAATTAAATTTTCAAAAAGAAACTCTTCGAACATGCTCACTACATTGAGATCTAGCACATCGATGTACAAAGAAGCGTTAAAATTTCTTGGTAACCACGCGATTTGTGATGTTCTCGCAGAGCAAAATGCCGCCCAAATCATAACCGAACCTCCTCCGCTATGTCTGCTTATTTTGACCTGCTGAGGTGTTCGCAGATCATGCCAATAATTTGAAAAACCATCGGGGCCGTCGAGAATAATTTGTTTTCTTCATTTTCTTCATACATTGTTCCATTCTTCTATCCAGGTTATGTGAGTTCTCGTAAACTCCAGCCTCGCATCTTTATGAGCTTGAGTAAGCGGAATTTGTTTGACACGTTTACGGTACTTTAGGTTTCTGTCTTTATGTAAAATTTGCCATACCCTCCTCGCTGTGATAGGAAGAGCAAATTCCCTTTGAATATCAGTGGATGTGACATTATGCCGTCGAACTGAACTGAAATTTTTCTGTTGTTGTCAAATTTTCTTCTTTGACTGTAATTTTCACCAAGTCTAACGTAATTACATACGACTCCAACAGACCTGTTAATTTTGCGGCTTATTTCCCTCATGAACAAACCGTGTTCACTGAAAAAAAATATTTTTGTTATTTCATCCCGAGTTAGGTCCTTACCGCGTCTATTTTTAATTGTCTCAAATTTTACTTAAGTTTTTATTCTTATTCATTAAATTTATTTATTTTTAACAATTTAGTGAAAAAATATCCAAAACTTTTTGAGCAGTTTCCCCGCAATAGCAAAAATAACGCAACTGTTCACAATCGAACTTCCACCAGAAATGCACCATTTTCTATCACCTTCTCAATAAATTCCAGTGAGCTCACTAACGAAGAATGAGAAAGCTCTTGTAAGGTAACGGTTTATTGTATGGAATGTCGACAGATGCTTTAAACGTGCTTTGGAGTAGGAGATGCACTTCCTGGTCTTTTAAATGGAATTTCGGCTTTTCGGTGTGAACTGTCCATAATCGAACTTCCAGTACTGTATATGTTCGCGAGTTAAGTCTAAAAACCACAAACACACGCTTTGTTATACTTCGTCTATATCCTCTTTGGTGTCACCGTTGTATTGATCTTTTGTTGGATTCGTAGATTCTTGGATTCGTAGATTCGTGCATTTGTTCTTCTTTGCTGACGATGGGGATATCTTAAACGAGGATCAAACGTTTCTATAAGGAACTTTGCATGTATAGGTAGAAGTTTTGGAGTGGAATGGGTATCGTATTAGTGCGAACAAAACAGAATACTTGTACTGTCACGTCAAAGAACCTTTCTCGATGAAAATGGAGCGCGACCGGTTCAGTTGGTACTGTCATGTTCAAATGAGGGATCCTTCGAATCCTGCCAAAAAGGCAATATCAATCAACGTGTTCATACATTTGCGAAAGAGACGCAGGCCTAAGAACTCCTGGATTACACAAATGCAGCAACACCAGCATTTGATTGGCCTCAGTGACGTAGTGATTCAAAATCGGGAGGCCTGCCGTTATTTTCTGATTTCGAACGGGCAAACTGCACATATACGCACCACAAGGGGTGGAGTTAAGTGGGAGGGTTATGATCCATTTAGTCCTGATCATGGCCTTACCGCCATTTAGGAAGAAGAATTTCGATTCGTAGATTCTTACAGTTTAATTGACCAGGTTTTAGAGGGGTCTTGGCCCCATCTTGAATTTAAGGGTAGGTTTCGTTTTTTTTTTAAATAATTCACTCGTATTGGACTTTCAACGTAAAATGTTTAAATAAGTAAAAAATCTTTAAAAGTATGAAGACCGTACTTGTAGCCAATTCAATTTCAAGTTTTGTTATTCCACATGGCGACCGCTCTATAATTAAATCAATAGAGAAGAGCTGGGACGAACTAAAGAAACAATTTATTATTTCATAAAAGGTTTTTTTTGAGAATTTAAGCTTTCTGAAGACATATCCACTAGCATTCAAAGCTATTAAGGTCCAAAAGAAAGTTGTAAACAAACAAATCCAATTTTTCCACGTTTAGAATTAATGTACTTCAAAGGCCATTGCCGCCCGCAATGTTGCATCCGAACGGTTCTTTGGAGGTCATTTCCATCCCTTTCTCCCTGATATTCCGTGCGCTTAAGGTGAACAGTTAGTACTCGTTCAACCCTGGGTGTCACCCTAAATCATTGCGATAATCATCAGCATCAGCACAAGCATCGTTAGCAAAGCCAACCGAAATGAATTCGAATCTGAGTTTTGCAATAAAACTGCGGCCCCGAGAATTGATGTAGTAACACCCTCTGGCCACTGCTGATTTATTGAGTGTCAAGTGCAATTGTTGCCCCCGGTGTAAACAGCACAGACACATTGTTTTTGCTACGATGATGTGGTTTGCATACACGTTCCCTAATAATGTCACGTTATGATGAATTTCCGCACTTGGCGCGCAGATTTATATGATAATGACGTTGGCAGCAGCCGCGGGGTGTGGTATGGGACCATCCATAATGATAAGCCTTCTCATTTCGTCATCATAGATGGGTTTTTCTTACCTTTGCAACTACTCTTTATTATTACATTGAACTAAAATCAGGGTTGCCTTAGACCTTTGATTTGATTCTTGTACTGTTTCAAACATAGCCACTTAGAACTTTGCAAGCAATTCACACCCAGTCACGGTTTATATCATAACAATCAATCTCAGTTCTCACTTAACAGCTATCTCAGTCGTTTTTCCCGTACAGCACTTTAGTGTCGAGTAACATTTTGTACCGTCAAGTATCGCTTTGATGACTGGATACGCCATCATGACGACTTACTGGACGATAGTAGTTCTAGTTGTTTTGATAGCTACCACAAGTGCATATCTTTCGCATGGATACTCTGCATCCTCATCTCTACCAGCGGACGACATGAATAACAATGTTTTGCGTATGTTTCGCTGTACATTTTCCAATCTGCAATTCATATCTACTTTTTGCAGGAACATACCGTCGCTGCATGTGGGAACAATCGAAATTGCTCCCTCGTCGCTTGGTCCTGCTGTCCTTGTGTTCGAATTTGTTCTGCGAGAATAATCAACTAGTTTCGCGATCAAGGTCTATTTTTGTAGTGGAAAAAGTCGCTAGACAAAATGAGTAGATACAGTCTTGTTTTATAGTTTTAGATACTCTTTTTGCGTTTATTTGAAATATGTTCTACTTCTTTCTTTTTTTCTATCCTGGTGAAACATTTCAATTTAGTTGTTTGGACATGCTGCCGGACGAATGCATACAGGGAGAAGAGGATGACTTGATGTACAAACCATTTCCGGACTGCTGCCCAGTGTATTGTAATTTGAAGCGGAGACTGAATCGTTTGAAGTCGATGCATTTTCGGCATCGGATATTAAGCATGCCTTCGCAAAGTGTCGTCTTGAATGACTTGAGTTAGGAGATGATCCTGATTGGATGATTGCAAACTACTTTTTTTGTACTCTCAGTATGATGATTTTATAAATAAAAAGAATCAAAACAAATCTAAATTAGTTTTTGTGGTTTTCTTTGATAAATTCGAAAATGTTTTTGCTCAAAATCTATGAAAGGAGAATGGACATCATTGTAATGAATCGGAAACAACAACATCTGCGACAGAGGACATTGTGGAACGTTAATCCTTCACTTTGCTAGTCTTTTCCGATTTAAGAATTATCTAATCTATGCGCTTGACTCAGCCTGTTATCTAAATAATACAAAAATTTGTCGATGTATCTTCCATTACAAAGGAGCTAAACATAAAAGGGAAGATTATTGCAGGGTAGCTGTGTAAAGTTTGTTAACCTTGAAATATTTGCGAGCTTTGATGATTTTCAAAATGTTTAATTTATATACTCGAACGTTTACCTTAGGTTTTATGTGTTAAATCGTCTTCGTTAAACGCTAGCAAATGTAGTTTTGAAGTTCGTTTGCCCGTTTTACAATGCAGCGATAGAGCGAGGCGAGAGCGACTCGAGAACGGAGGGATTCTAGAGTGGATTTTAATTTGAAGAAAATTAATTTAGCCATGTACATACAATAGCTTGTGACTCGTTGTCTTGGAACGCGACCATTTCAAAAAATAACAAAAACGCCGTTTTTAAGGTCAACCCGAACATGTTTTTAGGGTTTCGTAGCCAAATGGCAAAAAACGGAACCCTTATAGATTCGTCATGTCTGTCTGTCTGTCTGTCCGGGAATGTAACAACCACTTTTCTTCGAAACTATAAGAGCTATACTGTTGAAACTTGGTAAGTAGATGTATTCTGTGAACCGCATTAAGATTTTCACACAAAAATAGAAAAAAAGCAATAAATTTTGGGGGTTCCCCATACTTAGAACTGAAAATCGAATTTTTCTGTCTGTCCGAGAATGCCACAACCACTTTTCTCCGAACTATAAGAGCTATACTGTTGAAACTTGGTAAGTAGTTGTATATTGTATTCTGTGAACCGCATTAAGATATTCACACAAAAATAGAAAAAAAAACAATAAATTTATGGGTTCCCCATACTTAGAACTGAAACTCGATTTTTTTTTTTCATCAAAAACATGCGTGTGGGATATCTATGGATAGGTCTTCCAAAATGATATTGAGGTTTCTAATTTCATTTTTTTCTAAACTAAATAGTTTGCGCGAGAGGCAGTTCCAAAGCGGTAAAATGTGTGTCCCCCCTCCTGTAACTTCTAAAATAAGGGAATGATTAAACTAAAAAAAATATATGATGTAAATTAAAACAGTTGTTATTTAAAATTGTTTAAAAAAAAATGTATTCACTGGCAGAGTAACTGCCTTCACCAGTGTTAGTGTGTTGGCTTGTGACCCGTGCGGTGCAGGTTCAATCCCCATGGGGAACAACAACATACGACCCATTCACATGCCTCTACACCAAAAGGAGGATTTCTGCCTGGTAGTACAATGGACCGTTAACGAGTCTGAGTGCTCTGGGATTTGGATTTCCTTTTTTTACAAAAAAAAAAAAAAAAAAAAAAAACTGCCTTCACCAAATTGTATTGTAAATAGGCAAAAAGAATTTTATTTTACTATCTTAAATACTAAAATACTGCTGACGACTGGACGATGCATGTGCTGGATGTGGGAGTGTTGCTGCCGTTGGTTTTCCAGGAAAAGCGGCGGCGATGGATATTGTGCTGCCTCTGCTGGCTCAGGTGGCGGCTCGTGTGCACTGTATGCGAAACGTGGGAAGATATTATTTGCGTCGTCAGCGAATTCCATGGCCATACCCGTTGGGAAGAGATGTTTGATGTCGTTTAACTTTATCGGTGTTAACTTGTACATTATCATGCAAACTTCCACCGAAAATTGGTTTGAACGAGATCTAGAGAGTAGTTTTTTTTTAATACGTCATAAATCGTAAACCGCAATTTACCTTTCATTCAATCAACTCAAATATAAAAAGAAAACATTTAATTTCATAAAAATAAACCTTATGCGTAAACCGTGAACCATTATTTTCTAATAATAAATCTGTAATAGGTGCCTAAGTAAATAATAATTATAATTCGCGCGGAACCCTTCATGGGCGAGTCCGACTCGCACTTGTCCGCTTTTTTTTCTTTTTCTTTGTTTTTTGAATATTGAACTGCTCTACCATCTCCGAAAGAGATGAGCAGCAATCTTGGGCTATGATGGAATTTGAAGAAACTGAGTCCAGGGACTTAATCGCGGCCTGACTATCTGAGAATATACGGATATCCGGATTTGAGGATATCATATTCCTCTTTAGCCACGTCAGGGCTTCTTTTATCGCCAAAATTTCCGCCTGGAACACGCTACAGTAATCAGGAAGACGGAAAGAGAGGCTAAGATTTAGCTTTTCTGAGAAAACGCCACCACCTACCCCATCGCTAGTTTTTGATCCATCGGTAAGAACTGGATCGATTTATCCTCCGCAAATGCATTATCATCCCAGAATGATCTGGAAGGAATGGTGATTTGGAAGTTTTTGCCGAACTGCAAACGGGGTATGGTGTAGTCTATGTTTCTGGGTAGAGACTTAAAGGAGTCTAGAATAATGGAGTGGCCAATATTCTTATTTGCACGAAGTTTGCCATTAACACACTTACCGAGAATGGAAAGGCGCTCGGTTTCATTCATGGATACTGGCAAAGTATTAGGATTTTGCTATAATGACAGGAAACACCATTCCGCTTTTGAAGCATAAATTTCCACTATATTGGCTGAACTCCACTGAGTTACGCTGGCTAGATTGGAATTCAATGAGCTAACATACGTTACCGTTCCAGTTCCTCACCCGAAGGTAAGGGGCTTAACCCAAGAAACGAATTTGAGAAGTTGAGGGTACTGTCATCAGCGAAGGAATGGATTGGGTGAGAAGTAACAGGCAAGAGATTATTTATAAAAATGAGGAAGAGGGTCGGGGACAAAACGGAGTTTTGCGGAGCACCAGCATTTATTTGGTGAGTTGCAGACTTGTAACCGTCCAACACAAATTGAATTGAAAGGTAGTTTCTAATGCATTAAAGAAGAGTATCATCGGTTCAAAAAGCACGCATTTTCAAAAGAGAGCTTAATGCCAAGCTCCGTCAAATGCTTTTGAAATATCAAGCGCAACGATCCTTCTTTCAGCATCCTGGGGAGCAAACGACCAAAAGTTTCTACTGTTCGGTCTGAGATGTCAACAAATCACCAGTGAACCTGTTGTTGCGAAACCCGTACTGCCGGTCATTAAGAAGTTTTCGGGATTCAAGATATTTCATTAGCTGTAGTCTGATGAAAGAAGGGACGTAAGTGCGATAGGTCGGTAGGAGGAGGATGAAGATGAAGAATATTCGCCTTTTTTGGGGCGGGCTGGACAAATGCAGTTCCATCCTCTTGGAAAGAGCCCTGAAGAATATGAGCGATATAGAAAAGCTTACACAGTGATGTTGCCAGCGTGGAAGAACATCCGGTTAGAACAAATTCTTAATGTTTTTTACAAACGACCAAAAAGTTTTTATTACCCGTGGGACTTTGTAGGATTTGTTGACTCAGCTTTGGTCATTAGAAAATTAAACACGACTCATGTGAACAATGCAGTCATTTCTGGGTCGTTTGAACTTGTTTTCGGTTTACCTCAGATGAGTTGGCCTTTTAAAGGGTTTTTCAACAGGGACGCTACAAAAGTAGAGCGACAGGGACAGCAAAAGACGCCGAATTTCTTGCCGCTCTTTTGACATTTCTCTTCAGTAAGGTTTGCCATTTCATGATGGATGACATGTGGTTTCAACAGGACGGCGCCACAAGCCACACAGCGAATGCCACAATCAATTTATTGGAAACCAAGTTTGGAAACCGTGTTATCTCACGAAATGGTCCAGTCGCTTGGCCGCCTCGCTCGCGCGATTTGACGCCGGTAGACTATTTCCTGTGGGGCTACGTCAAGTCTATGGTCTATTCTAACAAGCCAGCGACGATTGATGAACTTCGTACGAATATCGAACGTTAAATTGCAACAGTATCGGCCGATTTATGTCGAAAATTAGGTTCAGCGTCTGGACTTCTGCAAGCGTGCCCGTGGTGGCCATGCAAAAGAAATCGAGTTCCATACATAATAGCATCGAACGTACTTTCACATGAATAAAGAATTGCATTGATATCCAAAACCGTTTTTGTTTTCTTTAAAAAAAACTTTTGTAGCGCTCTTATTGAAAAACCCTTTATAACCGAAGCTTACCCCTTTTGTCCTGATAGCTTGTTTACAGCTAGAATCAAACCACGCGTTTGCGTTCGGTTTAATACCTTTTATCCTATTAGGGATAGAAAATTTTATTCGTGGGACCTATAACACAATACATCAAGTATTGTTAAAAACTGAAATTTAGTTCAATTCAGTATTGCATTTCCCTTGTTTAACAAGACTTGTTGTATTGTGTTATTGGCCCCTGGATGAATTATAGTCGTAATCATATCAGCAGCAGCATCCACGTCGTCATCGAGGAAGAATCTCATGTGCAAACTAAATAATGATTCCTTTAAATAATAGTATAATTGATGATCCTCTTATTAGAAATGTAAATTACCCTTCTTGTAACTTTGATATTAAAATCTTTCAAATTGTTTTTCATAACAATCCACATAAAATATTCTTTATTATCCACCAAAACATTAGAAGTTTACGTAAAAATTTTGATTTGCTTATTGCGCATCTAGAACTATTTGAAAACAAACCCGACTTAATTTTTATTTCCGAAATTTGGATATACGAGCGTGAAAAGGACTTTTATAATGTGCCCGGCTACAAATTTTACCCTAATTGTAACAATGATTATGCAGCCGGTGGTGTTGCCTTCTTCATTAAAGAAAATCTAAACTGTGAGTATGAGTTCGAATGTTGTTCATTTCGTAGCTCCGATATGATCAAAATTTATTGCACTTTAGAAGCACAGAACTTTGTTTTTCTGTGTTTTTATCGTTTTCATGATAAAAGTAAGGACGTTTTCATTGGCGATTTAACTTCAGTTTTAAGTAGGGAGAATGCCCGTAATCTGATCATTGTGGGTGATATGAACATAGATATCCTAAGTACCTCTTTAGATACATTAAATTATATGAGCTTAATGTCGGCGAATGGGTTAGAGTCTTGCATTAATGTCCCAACAAGAATTTCGGATTCAACTGAAACTTGCATTGATCATATCTATGCCAGACTTGATTGTAATGCTAATCTATCTCTTGTCAGCACTGTGTCTGATTTCAGTATTACTGACCATTGCATGACATGCCTCTTTATCTCGAATGTAGTTAAATCACCTACTGTAGTGAAAACTCCTATCAAAACCAACAATCGTATTGACTTTGTTAAGTTAAATGCACGCTTGCTTCATGAAACCTGGACTCTTGTTTATAGTGAAAATGATCCCTCTTTTGCCTTCGACTATTTTGTTGACATATTAAAGACACATGTAGATATGTGTACGGAAGCTGAAGCACGCCGAAGCTCTGCTGCTAGGAGACTCAAACCCTGGATGACCAAACATCTATTGGAAAAAATTGGAATCAAAAATAAATTACGTATTAAATGCGGAAAACATCCAAGTGCCACTAGGCTTCGGAAGAAGTATCGAAACATGTGCAAGAATATTAAAATTTTAATTCCTTTGTACAAAGAAAGCTATTATGTAAATAAATTCAATGGAGCTAAAGGCGACTCAAAGCAGGAGTGGGAAGTCATAAATGAATTATTTAATAAAACTGTTCCTTCTAATACACCGGCGTGTATTAAAATTAATAATAATGAAATCACCAATCAAGCTTTGATAGCCTCCAGCTTCAATGATTTTTTTGCTGAGGTTGCTTCAAACACGCTTTCAAATGCAGGTTTTAAAGATGAGAATTTGCATTGTCAAGATTGCTGCCTGAATTGTGAGAGTAACTTCCATAACAGTTTTTATTTCAAGCCAATAACATCCTTCGAATTGCACAAGCAGATTATGCTCCTAAACAAATCAAAATCTTTCACTCGAAATAGTTACTCTAATGCTTTTATTAAAATCATAGCTTATAACATTGTCGATGTCCTGGCACACATTTTTAATAAAAGTGTATACAATGGCATTTTTCCTAAGAGCTTGAAAATCGCGGAAGTTATTCCAATCCTAAAAAAAGGTGATTGCAAAGATGTTAATAATTATCGACCCATATCCCTCCTTCCCGGTTTCTCTAAATTATTCGAGAAAGTTATCAAAAATAGAGTGGTGAGTTTTCTGGAAAAACATTCCTTTTTCAGCTCAAGTCAATTTGGCTTTAGAGCTGGTATGTCAACAGAAGATGCTCTCTTAGTTTTCTGTGAACAAATTTATACAAGCTTGGACAAAAAAAAGACCACTGCTGCGTTGTTTATAGACATTACGAAGGCTTTCGACACAGTAGATCATACTCTGTTACTCTTAAAATTAAGGAAAGCTGGTTTTCGTAGTTTCATTCTGGATTGGTTTTCCTCATTTCTTCAAAACAGAAAGCAAGTTGTGAAAATAGGTCAATCTTTTAGTAACTACCGTAATATCGAAACGGGGGTCCCACAAGGATCGGTCCTGGGACCCATCCTTTTTCTAAGTTTTATTAATTCTATTTTTAGCCTCCCACTAAAAGGTAAGAAAACCGGTTTCGCTGATGACATTGCCTGCTCGTATTCAACTGTTTCAGTTTTAAATCTGGTTGCCGACATCAATCATGATCTAGAGCTATTAAGATACTGGTTTAAAACACACAAGCTGGTTATCAGTGCTAAAACAAAAGTTATGTATTTCAAACTCCCACTGCTAAATAGTTGCCCTCCACCATTAATATTCCACAGTTGTGACTGCAAGAATATGTTGTTAAGTACAGAAACCTGTGTTACAAGTCCAAATATAACAACTTCTTTTGATATTGATGAAGTTTGTTCGCCAAATTGTTTCCTAATAGAAGGTGTATCTACTTTTAAATATATGGGTCTTCTTTTTGACTCTCAAATGAATTGGAACTCACATACCTTGCTGTTAAAAAATTATATGTTGAGAGCTACTTATATAATGTATCATCTAAAGAGGTTGTGCTCCCAAAAACTCCTACAAACCGTATATTATGCCTTAATACAATCAAAATTGCAATATGGTCTGGAGTGCTGGGGTGGCACTTACAACTATAATTTGCACCCTTTGTTCATATCACAAAAACATGCTCTCCGAATTATATGAAAAAAAAGGCGTCGAGAACATACTTTTCCGCTTTTCCTGAAGTCAAAAATACTGCCTTTAAAACATCTTTTCTTCTACAAAGTCCTGAAAATATTTTTCCGAAGGAGTGGTAACTTGCCAAACCAAGAAATTCATATTTATCAACTTCGGAGTGCTGAAAGAAGAATCGCTTTCATTCCGCCTCATAGTACCTAACAGTTTCTAAATTTCTTTTCATCGTTAGCGCCTAGATTATACAATAAATTACCGCTTGTAACTCGGCACATTTCACAGTCCTTTTTATTTAATAAACAAGTTAGACAATGGCTCTTCAACTTTGACCATGCCCAGATCAATACTCTGAACAGAATTGTTACGTAAAATTTAATATATAACTCACCGAGTTTATCTACTCTTTCATCACCCCACAACCACCTATTTTTAAATTTTTTTTTGTAGTGTAATATTTATTTACTCAAATCACTACATTCGCCACTAGTTGGCTAAAGGTTCTTATCCTTAGTCTCTATAGAATGTAAAGATATACAACAATGCTTTATTTGTATTATTATGAAAAACACTTAACTTTAAACTGTCTGGAAATCTTTTTTTCCTTTTGAAACTATATTGTTTACTTAGTTTTATAGATTTAAAGTTCTTTGTAAGCTCTGTACAGTACATTGTTGAAATAAATAAATAAATAAAAAAAAAAAATAAAAAGAATAGCGACCAGTTAATCATAAACCAAGTATGGGTGGAAGAACGCATGCCCCAAGAGTGGATTACCAGCTACATATGCCCTATCTACCGGAAAGTATGATAACTTTGGTGACGTAAAATGATAATGGATTCTTAAGGAGGGTTTGAATACAAACGTATATATTATATTGTAAACAAAATTGCGATTAGGCAGATAAATTCGACTTTTATGATGCTTTTCCCAATAAGGTCATAAAATAAGTCTTTTTTTCATTCCACCTGTTTACGAACAGTAACTAAATCTACCTGCTATCATATTTTAAATCTTATATAAAGGCATTAAGAGTACCAGGGACCTTTTTATAAAACATAATTTCATAGAAGCAACAACTATGGGAAAAAAAATCATCAACCAAGTAGGAAATAGGCCAAATTTGACCTTTCCAGGAAAAAGGCAAATCTATCCATTTTATGGCCGGTAAGATTAGAAGAGGATCGACTTAGCTATCCCAAGGACCATAAGAAATATAGAAAATAACCGGTAAGGGGGGATAAGGAGAGCAACAACAAGTCAGGATCGAGTGACGATACTGAGAGCTGCTTCAATTTTAAGACTTTCCCTAAGTAAAATCAAGTCCAAAACTGGAGGCGAAGCTAATAGATCAACTGTCAACCACATGATACAGCAGGCCAACCATATAAGACACCAACAAATTAAAAAGAAACAATCATTGAACGCAGCACGCAAAAGCTCATAAAAATTGAATTTATCTGCCTGATCCCATTTTTTTTTACAAAATAAACATAATATAGCCTTCTTTCATATTGCATTTGATTTTTTCCTTATTATCGAAGGATTTAAAAAATTTCGTAAAATTAAATCAAGAAACTATCTGTTCGTAAACACGTGGAATGGAGTGTACATACCTAATGGTTTGATGTTATTAATAAATAAATTAAATAACAAAAGAAAATTAAGAATTGATGCTATTGTCAAAAAAAAGGTGTAGAACATCCTGTTGAGAACATCACGGCAAGTCCCTGATCCTACTATACCCACAATGAAAACAAGTTCCACACACTCCTAAATCATAGGCATTATATTGCGTTTGTTATCAGTAACTTTTAAATGAATGAAATTTTTGAAATTTCATTTTGAAAACTCAAATAAAGATTGTTTAACAATATTCACTGGTAAATTGATATTTTATGACCTTTCAAACTTGATTTAATACTTTTCTAGCGACTATCTAACACGCTTTTCAATACTTTTACAAGTTCGAATATTTTTGCAGGACCTTTTGGTAGCTTTATAATTGGTTGCTCTTGCCTTGCGAGCGAACGGTCGCCGTTGGTAGTTTGCTGTGTTTCGGTGTGTGGTTAAAGCCATTGTTCGACCTTATACCATCTTTATACCCTATTCAAAGGGTGTATTAATTTTGACTCATAGTTTGTAACATACCATAATATTGCCCGCAGATTAGGTACTATATTCGTGATCAGTAACGATTGTAATTTCGATCTAGCCATGTCCGTCCGTTGGCAAAAATTAGCCCTTTAAACCAGAACTAGAAAGATGAAATTTGAAACATAATAAAGGGTTTTTCAATAAAGCGCTACAAAAGTTTTTTTTAAAATAAAACAAAAACGGTTTTGGATATCAATGAAATTCTTTATTCCTGTGAAAGTAGGTTCGATGCCATTATGTATGGAACTCGATTTCTTTTGCATGGCCACCACGGGCACGCTTGCAGAAGTCCAGACGCTGAACCCAATTTTCGACGGTTTTCAAGCACATTTTCGAAAAATCATCTTCAGCGATGAGGCTCATTTCTGGCTGAATGGCTTCGTCAATAAACACAATATGCGGTATTGGTCAGGCAGCAATCCACACGTACTCCATGAGTCATCATTGCATCCTGACAAAATTACGGTTTGGTGTGGTTTATGGGCCGGCGGCGTCATTGGGCCGTACTTCTTCCGTGATGATCAAGACCGGCACGTAACTGTGAATGGGAATCGCTACCGTTCAATGATAACCGAATATTTTTGGCCCCAATTGGGATAGAGCGCTGAAAGTTTTGATATACATACTATATAGGGGAAGGTAGTGTACCTTGGTCCGAGTGCAAATTTTCAGAAAAATACAAAGCACGCAAAAACCGGTTCTTCTGTGAAATGTTGATCTTCTGTTCATTTGTCTTCTCAGTTTCTTTTTGGAGGCACAGCTGCACGAGTCCGCAGAAAAAATAAATAAACATAGTTTTCAGTGAAAAAAGTATTTTTTTTATCTCTTTTCTGAAGCTATGTAGTGCTTAGTTTTCCGTCTCTTTTCCGCTACTTTAATCGATTTCGGTAAGTGTATTAATAATCTTTTGGTAGGAACACATTGTCGTTCGTATGTGGTTTGAATACTACGTTAAAATCTAATTTGTTTGGCTAAAGTGGTGTTAGTGTACCTTGGACCTATCATAGCGCGTGTACCTTGGACCTGTGGTTGGTCCTTTAATGTAAGTTTTTAAATAATATTGAGGTAATAAATTTGTTTTTCTTTTATGTTGTTCCTTTAAAGTAAGTTTTTAAATAATATTGAAGTCCTTTGTTAAGTTTTTTTTAGTAAAAGAGTTTTTTTATTTAATGCTATTATTTGAAATAATTTTTTTTTAATCAAGCACAAACACTTTAAGATAATAGTAAATAAATAAAGAATGGTACTATTTTTACTTTTTATTGAAATAAATTAAAGTTTTCACCTTTAAACTATAGGAAAACTTTCAATAATATTTTCGGTCCAAGGTACAATACTCCGTGGACCTTGGACCGTTTGAGGTTAGCATATAAAAGTAAAGTTTTCTAAGCAATGGTTAGAAATATCCTTTTGGTAGTTTCGCCATATCATAGAAAAGACTTCAGGTAGTAACAAAAAAAAAGAAAAACTAATGAAAAAAACCACACATAAAATATTGGCAAAAAACTGAAATCCGGACCAAGGTACACTACCTTCCCCTACATACTATCTTTAAGCAAAAGTTTCACCGAAAAATTAAAGTTTGTGCTAGGAAGGGAATTTATAATACAAGGTGGCGCAAAAATAACCTTCCGATGTTTTTTGGTCACCGACCGATTATTGCTCAAATAAATAGTCACCAATATTCCGCGTTCTGGAGCAGTGTAGCGTAACATTGTTTATTAACGTGTATTTCGCATGTGTTTACTACACAAATGTCAAAACAGAACTGACATTAGGGGCCAATCGCAAAATTTATAGCATTTTCTGATAGGAGGATTACTTTTGCGCCACCTTGAATATACTCTTTAGGGGCCCCTAATGCTTATCCATACTAATATTATAAATGCGAAAGTAACTCTGTCTGTCTGTCTCGCTTTAACGGCAAAACTACTGAACCGATTTAAATGAAATTTGGTACAGAGATAGTCTAGAGCCTGAGAATGGACATAGGGTCCAGAAGCGGAGATCTAAGCTGATATCTAAGAAAAGTTGTAACTCTCGAATGCTTTCTAGCTCATAGCTTTGGAATGACTCATCCAAATGAAATAGGATTTTTTTTTTAATATAAAGTTCAATTATGTACAATGATTTTAAGATATATATCATCTTTGTAGGTTATCCTGAAGTTGAACAATAAGCATTAAACTATAAATTTCATACAATTCAAAAAATTAAAATGTTCGATGGAAGCTAGATCGTTGGATTTTCCCAGCGTTTATAAGGTTTATGTTTATGAAATTAAATGTTTTTTTTTTATATTTGAGTTGATTGAATGAAAGGTAAATTGCGGTTAATGATTTATAACGTATTAAAAAAAAAACTACTCACTAGATCTCGTTCAAACCAATTTTCGTTGGAAGTTTGCATGGTAATGTACATCATATATTTTTTTTTAGTTTTATCATTCCCTTATTTTAGAAGTTTGAGGAGGGGGAAACAACATTTTACCGCTTTGGAAGTGTCTCTCGCGCAAACTATTCACTTAAGAAAAAAATGATATGAGAAACCTCAATATCATTTTTGAAGACCTATCTGTAGATACCTCACACGTATGGGTTTGATGAAATTTTTTTTTCAGTTCCAAAATTTATTGTTTTTTTCTATTTTTGTGTGAAAATCTTAATGCGGTTCACAGAATAGACCTTCTTACCAAGTTTCAACGGTATAGCTCTTACAGTTTCGGAGAAAAGTGGCTGTGACATTCCCGGACAGATAGACAGACAGACAGACATGACGAATCTATAAGGGTTCCGTTTTTTGCCATTTGGCTACGGAACCCTAAAAATGGGTTGGCTCTTAGCAGCTACAACGAGAATTCAAGTTGACTTTTCCATTTGGCACTAGAAAAGCCACCAAGTTTGCCCACAATACCACTTTGGACTCATCAGATATGCTGTATGTCATTTTGTCCATATTATGTTTGTTATTTCGTTACAGTTTTGGAATACCATTTTATTTAGTATATTTATTTAGTTATTTAATTTATTAAAAAAGAAAACTTTGTAAAATGTTTGCAATGAATTAAGAATGAAATAATAAATATAACAATTGCAGTGTCTCCAACTAACAACATTTTATGCCATTTTTGACTTCTCCTTGTATTTAGTACTTCCCAGTAGGAGTAAAATGGAACGCATTCTTTCTTTTTAAAAATAATCTTAACCGCAATCTCATTGGCCCTATATAAAATGCTAAGTAAACACATATCTTTATCACTGCCGAATCACCTCCTAATTGATAAAAACAACTTAACGATTTAAACAGTAATTGTTGCGGGTCATAAACTCAGAATATTATTTATTCTTCGCCAAAAAAAAAATATTAGTAGATAATTAATTTCTTTCTTTCGAAATATCGAAATGCCACAATAAAGGAAAAACAAAATTGCATGTAATAAAAGCTACCAAGTGATTGCATCGACGTTTCGTGTAAATATAATTCGAAATTTCTCTGCTGAACTACTCTGATGATAGGGGTAAATTCAAGTAGTTGAATGCAACGAAAAGTAATGACCAGTATGACCCTTGACAATGGCATTATTTAATGGAATGTCTACATATGTATTTTCGCGGAAATCTAAAAAGCAGGTGCGTTTTCAGGGATGTTTGAAAAAAAAGTCCTTGTAGCCTTCAAAACTTTGTCCCAAAATATATTTTGTTTCTACGGTACTTTAAACATATTGGTTGAATACAAAGAGCCTATCCGGACTATGTGGAAAATCTCACATTCCAATATATGATGCGCTTAGTAAGCGCATACTTACTCCCGAAGGGCTCCCGACCCGTAGAGCGTCTCTGCCTGTGACACTGCAGCATTCCATCCTCCGCGTTCTCGGGCACGTTGCTTCTAGTTGCCCAGACCAAGGTCTCTGGCATCCGCGATTAATTGGTCTTTAAAACTCAGGTTCGATCTTCTTTGGCGTCTCGAACTTGGGGGCTGCGAGTAGAATATACTTTTCGCTGGAGCATTATTATCCATTCGCTCGATGGGGCCGAACCAATGTTGTCGACGTATTTTTGATTTTTGAACTACGTCCACATCCTGGTACAGCTCATACAGTTCGTGGTTGTATCTTCCCCTCCATCCGACCTCCTCGTACACAGGTCCAAATATCCGAAGGAGTCTTCCAAAAGAGAGTCAAATACTCGGTCGCGCCATTTATTAAGTGCATTAGTCCTCAAGGTCCTCAAGCAACGCCGTTTACTTAAGCTAGTCTCCTTCTTCTTTTCTTTAGAGAGAGGTTATCATCTGGATTAGAGGGATCAAAAATCTCCCACTGAAGTGCATCCTACTGTGGTCTGTGGTGTTTGCCGCTTCGATCCCAAAAAGTATCTACAGGCCTCCAGATTATGAACTTCTTGGTTTCTGAGGCCATTCAAATGCGGGTGTTATTGCATTTTTTTCATTAAGGAGCTTTATGGCATGCCTCTCTTTCGCTCTGCGAATATAAAGGAACGTTGATTGATATTGCCTTTTTGACGGGGTTCGTAGAATCTCTATTTTGAACAAATTTAGCCGGTTCTTTGACGTGAAGGCTTCCTCAGAACTTGGAATCTTGCTTCAGCTAATATCAACATAAATCTCTGTTTGACATCAAAACTCAATTCCATCACAAAGAGCATTTAGAAGTCGATTGTATCCGCTTCTCTCTGGTTGATTGCCAATCGCCAAAACAACGTGACTAGAAGTTCCCTATTTCATTAGCTTTGCAGACCCGATTTATAGAAACTACTATTCAAAAGGGAATATTGATTGTGCATTGTACAAAGTCTAACCATTCCAATGGCGAACGCAAGGTGAAACTTTTCTAAAGCTGGAACTTAATTTTCATGCGGGGCGTGTTGATTCATCATACGAGTATCAACAAGAATGAGTTCATTTCGTTTGTTAGATATAAACGCGCCCCAGCTGGCTTTGTTATTGCTTAGGATGTGAAAGAACCTGCAACTAAATGAGATTCTTGCTTCAACAAAGCGCTTTGTGCCTTTTTATATTTATATTTAGCTATATATGGCGTGCTATATTTCTTTCATTTATTTTCATGTAGATGTTGGTACAAGTAGAAGTACAAGTAGATGTTGTGTTGTTTTCCAGTGCAGGTGAGGAGTTATTTTTGCTAAACCGTATAGTTGTGGAAGTGTGATAAACCTCTTGATTTAGGTGCATATACCTGGGTACTAGACAATGGAGACCAGGAAAACAAACAATACGAATTTGCATACAAATGGACGCCCTCTCATTTACAACCCCCAAAGGATGACACAGATAAATAATGGAAAGCTCTTAAAACACCTTTTAATTGAGAATTAAACGGGATTAGTCAATAAACAGTCTCGTACAATCAAAGTTATCGCGTGTGCTGTAGGTTGCTCGGATACCTACCACTCGGGATTTCCCACATTAATTGTCAGTCCCGTTGAGCTGCGCTGAACTTCAATCAGTCAATGAGATTAATTAAGTGACGTAGCTACTCCGTAATTTAAATTATATTACAGAAGTAATAAAATACAAGAATAATAAGTGACCTTATACGAAATGAGAACCGAAATGCAATTAAGAAAATGATCTGTCGATGACTGTAACACGATACAATATATGGACGTCACGTGTCCAAGTTTCATGTTGTACCACATTTCATTTCATTCGAACGTGTTCGATGCGGAACATCGATCTTAAATTGGATAAAAAATGCAATGCTTAAAGCTGCATCGAATTGAGCAACAAATAATTAAATTTAGATTATTAAATACTTCTTGGTCCTTAGTTATAATGACAACTAATCCGCCGTCAATATTCCGCATCCTTTAATTTGGGGAGAAATATACATTTCTCTTATTTGTCAGCTGTAATCCAAATGTCCTTGGAAAAATACCAGAGAAAAGTACTTTCTCTTTATCTCGAATACTGAATCCTTTAATTACTTTTTTTTCACCAATCCTCGACCCCATTTTTTTTAAGTTAGAGCATGAAATGCAACGAACAATGTGAAGCACTCCCATCCTCCGAAAAATTTAACTTTCCATTAATTGAGGTTTCTCAAGGTGTGCAACTCAAAGACGGCCGCACCACTTATGAACAAAAAAAAACTCCTACCACCTTCAACAAAGTGCATTACTGACGTTTTTTTACACCAACTTACTCACCATCATCCGGTACAAGATCTTAAAAACATATTTCTGTAGACTTACAAGTCGTTAGCTCTCATACATACACATATGTGTGCGTGCGCTCAGGACGAAAATGATTTCCCATGCAAGCATAACTTTTGCATTACAAAAAAAACTACGAATTTTAGAGAAACTGAATATGACTCCGTGTCATATTAGAAGAAGAGAACGCCGAACAAAAGTTCCTGCGGTAGGTGGTAGCAATGGCGACATATGGTGGTAGAGTGCAAAATCAGAAGTCTTTTTTTGGCGAAATAAATTGCAAAAGTTGTCCAAGTCAGAAGTAGGAATAATAGGTGCACCTTGTACGGTTAGTGCAACCCAATTTGGTCTAAATACAAACCGGAGCTAACTCTCGCACAATGATCCATTAGAAAAGGCAAGGTTTGGAATGGCAACAGATATGTAGAGTCTGATTGACACTCAGTAAGTGAAGAAACTGTTCGAAGTCTAAGTTAACTTATCATATTTGCTATTCAACTTTGAACTCTGTACAGGGATTGATGAGCTACACTCAGAGTCTTGTCAAGCTGCCCATACACAGTGCACATGTACCAACACCGACGCGACGTGTTAACACCAAAAATATTTTTCTAATTCTGAGTAGTTCTCGCCTGTATGACGATTGCAGTGAAAGCAGTTTCCTTTTCACGGTAATTTTATTAACATCGATTTCTTTTTTTTACTATCAGCTCTGTATCGTGGAGTGCTGAAAGCAAGCAGCTATCACGAGCAGAAATTTGCCTTCACTAAAAGTGCTCATAATTTAGTGAAGGTGTTTGTAAGGACATACGCAAAGTCAAACAATTAGAAATTACCTTATATAATTATGTACCTATAAAATACTAAGACAGACACAAATCATGCAAATAATTTAAGATATTAAGGCAATTCATGATCATTTAAATTATAGATTCTACTCATGCGACTAATGGGCTCATGCATCCCATAATTCGTTCTATAATGGGGCCTAAACAATAACTCAACACTACGTAAATTTCGGGCACCACCACGAAAATTAAAGCCAATAGACGACAGCAAGTCAGGTACATCTATTTGACCGGGTATAAGCTGCTGTAAAAAAATTATATCGCTATTAAGCCTTCGTTGAGAAAGGCTAAATCGATCATCCCGTGGAAGTCCTCTAAGTGCAAATCGAATAAATTTACGTTGAATGGCCTCTCTAGAAGCGGACGGATAAAACAATTGAAGTGTATGGATCATTAAATGCTTTCGCCCACCTTTTTCCGAAGCGCATCATAGAATTAGATTTATTAACAATAAAATTGATATGCTTAGCAAAAGCCAGTTTGGGATCGAAAAAGTGGTCTGGGTGCGACCCGCAAGGTCCACACGACTAACTTCCCAGTGGGATCAATATGATTTATGCCATCAGTGGGAAATTTTGAAATGTGGTTAACCATAATATGGTTAAGAATGATTTAATATTAAAAAATCCTCTTAAATATTGTTCATTGAAATTGAATGTTGTTAATAACAGCGAAGTGTGATATATATTAATGCAACCATTGTTATGAATACGCAGACCTGTATGTATATATAATAATGATTTGCTCAATGACAAATGACAATAACTAGTACAAATAAAGTAAATTTTTTTTTAGTGTTTTATTTACTAACAATAAACGGCTGGACCGATTTCGCTGGAAACTTAATCAGTTCTGAGTTACGTAATTACGCTTCGAATAAACCCGGTCTCATGTTAATATCATCTTTCGTTCTCCAGATAATCGTGGCGAAAGATAATTCCGACGTCACATACGTACATACGCACATACGTACATACACAAGGGCAATGCAAAAGCGAAGAAGACCGCTCCAAGCTATGTCGGAGATGTGGAGTTGAAGGCCACATAGCCAAGAATTGCGACAGGGAGCCATCCTGCATGTTCTGCAAGAGAGACAACGCAGATAACGCGAAGCATATAGCCGGCAGTAACAGATGCCCAGTTTTCAGGAGGGCTATCACAAACAAAAGATCATGAAGATACTACAAATAAATCTAAATCACTGTAGAAGAGCCCAGGACATCCTAGCACAAACGGCCAAAGACGAAAAAGCGGATGTCATCATGATCAGTGAGCCCTATAAATGTCCCGACCAGAACAACAATTGGATCTGTGATAAGGAAAAACAGGCGGCAATATGGATATGCGGACGTTATGCCTACCAAGATATGAATGACCAAGGAAAAGGCTTCGTCCGGGCGAAAATAAACGGGATCAATTTCTATAGCTGCTATGCAAGACCCAGCTTGACGGCCAGCGAATACCAGTTAATGCTGGACAATTTAACGGCGGACGCGCTCCAGAGAGCCCCAGTGGTTATAGGAGGAGATTTTAATGCATGGGCCACAGAATGGGGCAGCAGACTCACTAACACTAGAGGACAGGCCTTACTAGAAACATTTGCACCACTAGCGATAAGCGTGGCTAATAAGGGCCGGGCAAATACTTATCGGAAGGCTGGAGTTGGCTCAATCATCGACATCACCTTAACGAGCAACTCCATCCTAAAAAAAATGAAGTGGAGGGTCAGTGAAGAATACTCACACTGCGATCACCAGGCGATAATAATGGAAATTAGGGACAAGAAGAGGAACCCAGCCCACCTTCCGCAGCTTACAGGTCCAAAATGGAAGGACAGATCCTTAGATAAGGATACATTTGAGGAGATGCAGAACGGTGCTGTAACTCTGAGTGAAACATCAGACACCGCTGCACATCGTCTTACAGGCGCCATCACCACAGCTTGCGATGCATCAATGCCTAGACGAAGAAACAGCAGGAATGCAAAACCGTGCTACTGGTGGACTGAAGGAATAAGCTCACTACGGGCAAAATGCCTAAATGCCCGCCGGAAAGTCCAACGATCAAGAGGGAGAGCAGACTTCCAGCAACAATTGGACATCTTCAGACTGGCGAGACGCAGCTTAAATAGAGCTATAAAGGAGAGCAAAACAACATGCTTCAAACGGCTATGTGAAGAAGCGGACGTTGATCCATGGGATACGGCTTATAAAGTGGTGATGACAAAAATAAAGGGCTACAGAACCACTCCAATAACGTGTCCTAAAATGATGAGGTCCATAGTGGAGCACCTTTTCCCCAAAAGACCAGATACTTTATGCAGCATAATAAGAAAGGTCAATCCAGAGGATATCCCACGAATTACCCTGGAGGAGCTGCTAAGGGCGTGTAACAAGATAGGCGACAACAAGGCGCCTGGTCCGGACGGCATCCCGAACAAGGCAGTAAAAATTGCTTTAAAACATAGGGACGGGCTACAGTCCGCTTGGGCGAACTGTTGGATACCCTATTCTTATTCCTATCCCTCATAAGTGGGCGTGACAAAAGTCTAAGTATGGTTGAATTGTTAAGAACGCTCTACATATTTTGTTATATAACATTTAAAGGATTTTATCAAAAAAAAAAAACCCTCCCTAGCTCAAACTTGTGTGTTTCAATAAAATTGTTTTATTTAATTGTGGGCGTGTCAGTAGGCGGATTTAAAAAAAATTAACACATGAGAATAAAGGGCCCCTAGAGAGTACATATTATAAATTTCAGCTACCTAGCTCAAACTTTGAATTTTCAAAAAAAAATATAATTAATTGTGGGCGTGTCAGTGGGCGGATTTTGAAAATATTTACACATGAGCATAAAGGGCCCATAGAGAGTATATATTATAAATTTCAGCTCCATAGCTCAAACTTTGGATTTTCAAAAATTAATATACCCTTAGAATAGGGTATAAAAAAATTATTTTATTTATTTGTGGGCGTGTCAGTGGGCGGGTTTTGAAAATTTTTTACCCCGAGCAGTTTAGGAGTCATAGATCATATATAAAAATTCTAACTCAAAATTCGATTTTTTCCAAAATTTTGTTTTTTTGAGTTTGTGGGCGCGTCTGTGGGCGGATTTCAAAAATTCGTAAACTTGATTATTTCGGGACCCTAGAGAGTATATGGTTAAAATTTCAGCTCTCTAGGTCCAGTTTAAAGGCCTAATTTTTGCCGACAGACAGACGGACGGACCGACGGACGGACATGGCTAGATCGACATTACTATCGATGCTGATCATAAATATAGTAACTTTTAGGGGTCTAAAGGCAATATTAAGGTATGTTACAAACTATGCGTCAAAATTAATATACCCTTAGAATAGGGTATAAAAAGAGGCCAGACCTCTTCATGTCGACTATGCAGAAATGCCTCGAAGAAGGAATCTTTCCTAAAAAATGGAAAACACAACACCTGGTTCTGTTACCAAAAGGAAAGAAACCTCCAGAAGAACCATCGTCCTATCGACACTATGGGAAAAATACTCGAGAAAATAATATATAATAGATTACTCGCTGTAGCAGAAGAGAAAGGAGCCCTCTCAGATAGTCAATTTGGCTTTAGAAAAGCGCGATCTACTGTGGATGCCATAAAAGCGGTAGTGGATATCGCAGAAAATGCCATCGAAGGAGATAGATGGCTATATGGCACAAAAGAGTACATACTGTGCCGTAGTAAGATTGGATGCTAAAAATGCCTTTAATTCGGCGAACTGGTCGTTCATCAGAAGATCACTCGCCAGAATGGAAACACCGTACCTACTATTTGCTGCGAATAGTGACGAATTATTTTAATAATACGAAGCTTAGGTACAACACTGATGAAGGAATCAAGTACTACAAAGTCACCGCGGGAGTCCCACAGGGGTCAGCCTTAGGTCCACTGCTGAGGAACATTATGTACGACGAAGTCCTTCGACTGCCGCTACCTCGCGGGGTAACGATAATTGGATTCGCCGATGACATTGCCGTCGTGACAGTGGCTAAACATATCCGTGCTGTAGAATCAGCTACAAACGAAGCCATTTCCCAGATAAAGGATTGGCTTTTATCCGCCGGGCTAGAATTGGCCGACCATAAAACAGAAGCTGTACTTATATCAAGTAGAGAGATAGTAGAGTTCGCTAATTTTCAGGTGGGTAGCCAAACCATCAGGTCAAAAGAGGCGGTTAAATATCTTGGAGTAATGCTGGACAACAAGCTGCAGTTTAAAACTCATGTTGACTACTTAGCCAAAAAGGCAGCGCAATAACAGGGAGCTCTTTCGCGCATGCTGCCTAACATCGGAGGACCTGGTTACGCTAAAAGGATGCTCCTCTCCAGAGTAGTCACTTCCGTTTTGTTATATGCCGCCCCAGTCTGGGCGCAGGCACTAAGGACAAAGGTGACTAAAAAAGGATTGTCATCCATATATCGACTCTGCGCGCTAAGGACAATTAGCGGTTTTCGTACCATCTCAGACGAGTCTGCATTTGTTATAGCTCGAATGGTCCCCATCGACATTCTCGCGGATGAGATGTCCAGGATATATAGGAGAATATCCCTGAACCAACGCGATGCTACTACCATCCAGAGGATAAAGTTAGAAGAAAAAGCAGCGTCAGCAGCTACGTGGCAAACTCGTTGGACCAATACCGCAAAAGGGAGATGGACGTACAGACTTATACCTTCTATAAAAGATTGGATATGTCGCAAACACGGAGACTGTAATTACCATCTAACACAGTTCCTATCCGGTCATGGAGGATATCGCAAGTACCTGTACAGATTTGGACACGATACCTCACCACTTTGCCCCGTATGCCCACAATAAGAAGAAACAACGGAGCACGCAATATTCCACTGCGGGCGGTTTGCACACGGGAGAATAGAATTGCATAGCCCATCGTCTATAATCGACCATATGCTGTCATCAGAAGTGACTTGGGAAGAGATTGGCGCATATGTAACTAATGTGCAAACTGAGCTGAGAAGAATTGAGAAAATTCGCAAAGCAGCAGAAGCACTGGAAACTGATCAAGCTGTAACAGGAGTAAGAACAATAGCTCCACAAGACGAATAGCATGATATGCTTACCAGCCCCGCGAAGAAATACCTAACGGCAGTCCCGCGGGGAGAGTGGTAGAAGTCTGTTGGGTGGGGATTAGTACGTAGGCGCATTCCTGGCATCGATTATTCGGGTTTGCGAATCGTGCATGCCATCTTTCGAAGATTATCACATCCATTGGCACAGCCCAAAAAAGAAAAAAACATACGGACAGACATCTCTATAAAAACGTTGAATTTGGATTCTGGTGACCTCGAAACGTGGAGATATGTCAAAATCCGCGATTCACAAAACCGGCCCATTACAAGAACTTCCACTGGGAAGTTAATAAACAAGATCCTTAAAATTACAAAGATTATGTTAGACAAAGAATATTGAAAGGTGGAAGGGATATTCTTTCTAGAGAATGTCATATGTTGCGAAGCTATTAATGTCAGATTGAAGAAAAATTTTGTCTTGCTGACTAGTGATAGATTTATATATTTTCATATCATCAGCGTAGATCAGGATATTACTGTGATTTATACATGCCTTAACATCATTAATGGCTAGTATAATTAGAATTGGTCCGAGGTGACTTCCCTGCGGAACTCCAGATTGAGCTGTGAAAGATACAGATAGCGATCCTCTAAATTTGACTTGATAAACCCCTGATCTAAGGTATGAATTGACCCATTTTATGAAACATGGTGGGAAACCAAAAGCCCTGAGCTTAGATTCGATTATTTCATGGGCCAAAAGTCTTAGAGAAGTCAGTGTACATGCAATCCATTTCATCCTTATTCTCTAAGGCATTAGAACAATCATGCAAGACACTTAACAGATTAGTGACAGTGGATCTGTTTCTTACAAATCCATGTTCATTACAAATTATATTGCGGCAAAGAAATATTAACTTTTCACAAACAATTTGTTCAAAAAGCTTAGGGATACCCGAAAGCTTTGAGATAGGTCTATAATTAGTGATATCACCACATTCGCTTTTTTTAAATACAGGTGTGATAAAAGCACTTTTCTATAGATTAGGGAATTTACCTGTACTAATGGACAATTCAAATAGATACTTAAGATATGGAGCAATTGCATGACTAAATTTTTTAAGAACAATCGGTGCAATGCCAACCGGATCTGATGAATAGTCGTTCTTCAGAGAAGAAATACATTTTAAAATTGTTTTCAAATCGAATGAGAAACTACTAAAACCTTTTTGGGAACAGCTAGTTAGATATCTAAAATATTGATCATCTATATGAAGAGGGGTCTCCCTAAACGACTTACTGAAATTATCTGCAAACATATTGCTTGCATCTAGCGAATCAGCAGTTGTAGAACTATTGTAAGAAAGCTTCGATGGATAACCATCGGTTTTTTTCTTCCAATTTACAAATCCCCAAAAAAGTTTGGGGTCCAATTTTAAGGAGAATTCCATTTTACTTATATAGTCAATATATAAATGGCAGGATAAAGGTTTGAATTCATTGAATAATGTGAAATAGAGTTCAAAATCTGAATGGCAGAGATTTTTTAAATTGTTCTTCCAAGTCTTTTTTGTATCGATTTGAGCTCTTTAGTGTACCAGGGATGGGACGTTTTTAGATTTCTAGAGGATTTCACAGGAATCACTTTTTTCATGCAGTTATCCATCAAGGAATAAAAAGAACCTACTGCATCATCAATATTAGATAACACAGTAAGATTAAAATTAAAGCTGTTAATTTCATCAGAAAGCCTTTGAAAATTTGCTTTCCGAAAGTCGAAAGATTGCGAACGGTCATACAAATACAGCAAAAGGTGGATTATCTATGTTAGTTATACTGAAGTGGGATTCCAAAACCACAGTACTAACAGAGTCAGAAGAGAAAACAAGATCGAGAGTTCGATTTTTGGAATTTTTTATACAGCTTTTTTGCTGTAAGTTAAAAAAGACAAGATGTTGTCTAGTAAAGCGAGCTCTTGTTGGGCAGAGTCAAGGGATGGAATGAAATGAGAATCATCCTCAGAAGATACCCATCCAATATGTGGCAGATTGAAGTGGCCTATAAGTAAAACAGTGCTGTCACAACAAGATTTATCAAAAATATGGTCTAGTGCCATAGAAAGTTCCGAGTACAAAGAACATAGACGACACGATGGAATGTACGCATTAACAATATATAAATGTTTATTCTTAAGTGCAATTTTTAAACAGATAATTTCGACATTTAGTGGAAATGGATAGTCAATCTTACGTGACTCAAGGTTGCAACGAACAGCAATCAGGACACCTCCTCCAAGCGCTTTCAGGTCATTTTGATGACGATCGTTTCTTAATACGAAGAACTCATGATTGAAGAGTTCCATGTCTCAAATTCGGGCTATTTTATTCACTTAATATCTACCTTTTTCGCTGGACATGACATTTATCCTCGTGAACGTGTGGATACTCACTTATAAAGCTTAAGTTTGAAGTTTGACGACGCTTAGTTGTTTAGTATTTGTTCGGCAGCATTCACCCATAGGCTCTCAGTGAATTTGTAAGCATGGAAAAGATTGGTCATCTTTATGTGATACTCGAACAATATACTTTCATTAAAAAGGCCTCAGTTCAATCTATAAAAATCTACTCTGGGGTCTGCTCCTTCGTTCACAATAGTTAAATGTTGGGTGGCAGAGTTTAAATGTTTGAGCTACCAAGGCGAACATTGCTCTGGTGAAACAAATGAAGGGACTACGCCAGAAATGATGAAAATAATCTACAAAATTGTATTGGATAACCGTCAAATGAAAGTGCATGAGCTAGGAGAATTGCTGTAGCTACAATTGCATATTGACCGAAAATTCGGACATGGAAAGCTGTGCGGAAGATGGGTGCCGCTATTACTCCCAATGGAACAAAACAGCGCCGGGAGCATTTTTCAATCGAGTATTTGGTGAAGTTTCACAGCAGTAAAACCGAGTTTTCAGGTTATTTATTATTTCGCACCCGGGACGAAGGAACAGTCAAAATAGTGGATTGCAAGAGGAGAACCGGCTCCATAGAAGGCGAACACAATTTCATCCCCAGCTCAGTTTTTTGGGATGCGCGTGGGGTAATTTTCATTGATTATCTTCAGAAAGAAAAAAAAACAATGAACCGCGGCGGGGGTTATGCGAACTTATTGCAGCGTTTGAGTGAAGAAAAAAAGAAAAACCGGCTTTATTTGGGGGGAAAAATGTTTTGTTTCATCAAGAAAATCAGTGTGTAAAAGTTCGAATTGCTTTCTCATGCACCCTATTCTTCAGATTTAGCCCCTCCGACTATTTTCCGTTTCAAATTTTAAAAAAAATGGTTCGGTGGTAAAAAATAAAATTATGTGGTGTTTTTTTTATATAGTTCACACCCGCTAAATGTCATCTTCTTGGTTGTTGGCTATTTTAAGGAGCTCGACGATTCTCACTATAAACAATTGAAGCTATTGAAAATTGCTGGAAATTTTTTTTGCGTTTTCTCTGTTAGGTCGGGTACTTCTGGTATCCATGATATCCTGGTGTAAATAAGCATGCAATTCAGGAATGATGAAAGCTGTGCACTTTTTTTTATAATTCGCTTACGCTAAAGGGGCTTATTTTCTGTATGTGTTCCCTTATAGTATTAAACG
The DNA here is from genome assembly GCA_949715645.1 of Portevinia maculata. Classification (NCBI taxonomy): domain Eukaryota; kingdom Metazoa; phylum Arthropoda; class Insecta; order Diptera; family Syrphidae; genus Portevinia; species Portevinia maculata. The sequence continues at coordinate 199,670,836 of OX454525.1, forward strand.
CAGCACATGCATTTTTTGTTGAACAGTAAGCAGCACCTAGCAATGAAGATTTTTATTGGTTGATGTGGTTATGTTAGGTTAGGTTTATGTGGCTGTCGGCAGAAGCCGACACACTTAGACCAATTTAGGTCCATTGTGATACCACGTATGTATTAAATACCTCAACTCTGTAGATGGGACTGGCCAACGACACGCGGTTGTTCTCCAACGGTCCCCCATCTACGTACTAACCGCGCCCAACGTCGTTTAATTACGGTGATCTGACGAGAACCGATTACTTTACTTTTACTTTGAAATTCATTTTTTTTATTCATTGATAAATATCTACTTACATACTAGACAAAAATGATTAAACCTAACTTAAAATTAACAGGATACTTATTCTTATTTATTGGTCCTTATGCGAACGCTCTAAACTTAACTATATCTTAGAATTATTGCCTTTCGGCCTACGAACTATTTTACGAACTAATCTTACATATATATTCCTCGAGAAAATTTACTAAAACTCGGTATCATTATTAAGATTTTATATAAAACAAATTACAAACTACCTATTCTACTTACTTAAACTACTTAACGTATTCTAACTATAATTAGGATTATGAGCACTCGTTGCCTGGCGCAATAAGTGGTCAAAATCCCAATTGCTTTCCGAGCGCCTGGCAGTCGTCAACGTGCACACGCGCCGCCGTGAGCCGACTGAAGCCTTACAGCGTCAGTCAACTCCCGGAAGCACCACCACACTTTGGCGAGCCCGGCCTCTCCCAAAAACGCCCTAGCTGACTTAATCTAACTTATAAGCTAAGAGGAAGTTACCTAGAGTAACGCACCGTCCTGGGAGGGCATGTTGACCGCTCCCCCCTCAACAAGCCACCAAAATTCGGCGAATTGCTTTTCCGTGTCGAATCTATCCCTCTCCGATATTGCGGTACTAAAACGGAGGAGCTCATGAGCATTGGCGACGTCCCCGTCATGGAGGAGCCGCTTATCTCTCGCGCTGCGGTAGCGATGGTATAAGACCGGAATACCATCCCTCGTCTGTACCAGCCCTTTTGCATCAATATGGATAAATGCCTCTGGCGGGATAAAGCCAGACCGGAGCGTACTCTCAATGTACATTTCATTGGGGTAGTAAGCCCCAAATATCAGACTATTGTCGCTGGCCATCGCCCTTGCAACGTGCCTTCGAGTGACCTTAATGAGGAAATTGTCAATCCTATTCAACTGAGCCCCATCGTATAGGACCTTGTTGGGATAGTATTTTATATAGTTGGATTCGGGCGTTCGGAACAACCGGAGACAGGTCCTAAGACATTGTCTCTCCAAAACCCGAATCTTTTCCATATAACTAGGCGCTATATTAAACCACAATGGACAACCATAAGCGATGATCGGCCTTATAAGGGCCACGTAGCAAATGACCTTCACTCTGGAGTCAAGTTGACTGCTATGAAACAGTCTCCTTGTCAGAGCATAAGCCCTCTTGGCCCCAGCAAGACAAGCAACTATATGTCTATCGAAATATAGATACTGGTCAAGCCAGATACCTAGATATCTAACTACGCTTCTCACCGCCAATGGCTGCCCATCCTGTCCAATAATGGCCAATTTCTTCCAGTTTTTTCTGGTATCCCTAGAGGCCCCAGCCAATGGAGTTCTGAACAAGATTGTTTCCGTCTTCTGAAAGTTGATTTTCAACTTCCAGTCGTCGCAATATCGCTTAATTTGATCGAAGTCACGCTGCAAAAGGATATTAATGACCTCGATTTTCGGACCTGATCTGTATGCCACCAAATCGTCGGCATACGCTATAGCATGTCTGAGTGAACCCACCAGATCACTCGTGTAAATGTTAAACAGGATCGGAGAATTGACCGCCCCCTGCTGTAAACCGTTTTTAATTTGAAAGACTCTGCTCGAAGTCACGTTGCCACATTTGACAACGAACTTCTTTCCCATAAGCATATTATAAATTACATATAGCAAAGGTTTGTGCATCCCCCGCCTGGTCAACTTGTAGAAAAGTCCCTCTAACCATACGGTGTCGAAAGCCTTCTCAAAATCAACCAGACAAGCACCCGTGCATTGGTTCTTGCATTTATTCCACTGAATGTCCGAAACCAGTTTCGACGCGGCATGAATAGTGTCATGCCTCGCCCTGAAACCAAACTGGTTGTCCGGGATTATGTTATTGTCCTCGACCCACTTTAACAGGGCTCTATTGACAACCTTTTCAAAGACCTTGCTAATATTCGGAAGTAAGCTAATTGACCGGAGATTGGCAGGGTTCGTCCTATCTTTACATTTTTTCGGGATAGGGTGTACCACAGCTACCTTCCAATGCGCCGGATAATGTGCATTATTCAGCGCATTATTAAACAGCGTGGTGAAAATATCTACAGCCTCCAAAGGCAGGTGTCTCAATACGACGTTTGGGACACCATCCATCCCCGCCGACTTCTTATTCTTTAGTGACTCGAAGATGCACAGAAGATCATTCTTCGACACGAACAAGTGCGATGCATCTCGGCCATTGGCGACAACTGCATTAGCATGGTTTTCATCAGTGAATACGGTGAATCCGTTATTCTCAGATCGCCAATTCTCAAGTTCGGTGCGCAGATAGAAGTGGCTCATTAGAGCCCTATTCTCAATGTCGTGGTTACGGCGAACAGGATTGTTCACCGTATACACGGCCTCGAAACAAGCGCCCAGCAAATCCACTTTCTCCTGTGGGTCCTCGACCACGAAAAAATCGTCGTTTGAAGCGACACTTTCTGGATTTATTCCAGCAGTCAGTACTGTCTGTCTGTTCTCTGCTGTCTGGGAGATTCGAACACAAGGAATATCATTGTGATATTTCCTCCTGAACAACTTATTTATCTGTGGGAACATATTCGGACTACAGGTTTTAATAGCCCGAATTTTATTGCCCCAATACAGACTTACAGATTTTCTGTAATTTTCTTTTATCAGCTGTTTCAGGATTCGGATCTCTGACTTCAGCATCCTTACCTCCGGGTCGTCGCGATCAGTAAATTGCCTGTACAGCCGTTTAAGCCTCGAGAGCAGTCTACTTTTCTGTCGGTATAGTGCGTCGATTGTAGGGTTTCTGTACTTTTCTGTCTGGTCGTCGTCGGAACGTCCTACCCGAGGAATAGTTCGTTCCATATTTCGTTTGATGGCGTCGTCCATTTGCAATAAATGCCGATCAATGTCATCATTTGTCATGTTGCTGTTTGTCGGTGGGTCGATCCCACTCGAACGTATATCTCGCTTTAACAATCTGGAGAAGCGCGACCATTGTGCCCTCCGATAATCGAATGAGCACACTGCTTCGTACTCCTCCAGCAGCGTTTGCTCGTTCGGGATCCGTATTGCGGCGGCGAGTCCGTAGTGGTCACTATCGTACTCAAACGCACGCAAACAGTTCCGCGTGTATTGGTCTATGGTTGTCAGTTGAAGTCTTGCGTCCGTTAAGGCCAAGTCCAGGAAAGCACCGCTTCTTGGGATAGAAGGGATATCCGTCGCGTACAACTCGAGTTTGTACTCAATCATATTGAGGCGCCACCAGTCGTGAAACTGGTTGCCCCTGGGATTTGCAGTAACATTTCCCCATGCCGCATGTTTGGCATTAATATCTCCGGCCAAGAAGTAATAATTCTCCTCCGAGTTCAGCTGCAGACTACGAAAAAGTGTCTCGAGCTCTGTCATAAATTGGTTGGGTGGAGGTGCTGCAGGTGCGTAAAGTGACACCACATACACTTTCCTCCGGCTATGGAGAGGAATGCATATAATGCATGCTTCCAACAACTGGAACCTACGCACGTCCCCGCTATATATAACCCTATGGCGCAGGCCTTTTCGAATTAAGATTCCAACCCCACCTCCTTGAGTGGAGTGAGGCCGGTCTCTTCTTATTACATGATAATTTTTGTATCCCAATTTGTGCTTCTGATTTAGCTTAGTTTCGCTAACCAAAAGCACATCCGGGTTTTCGGTTTTCAACAAATTGGCAAGTGACGTTCTTTTCTCAATCCTGACTAGTGAATTAACATTCACAGCAAGGATCTTTAAGTTTCCCTCACGAGAACCGATTAACTCGACGTGGTATGGTCGTTGGTTTGGTTGATGTGACTTTTACCTAAATATGTACATTACCTCAAATCAAGCCATAAGCAACTTGAAGGTTATCAGTCCAGTTTGGCATGTAAGCCGTACTTACCAGTAACTGCAAATGCTTGTACTCACACCAAAGCTCTTTATTAAGAAAAAGATGAGCTATTTTGGGGCCAAATTCACACAACTGGTGTATGGTGCTTGTGTGGCGCTAGCGTGATACGATCAACGAGCGCACGTGAAACACGAAGAGAGATTTTTAGTGCTCTACCCTAATTGAAAATCCTCATTTTACCCATACACGAGCGAAACAAATAGTGCAATAAATTCTTCATTATGAAATATCGCTAGTGGTGTTCCGCAGGGATCTGCGTTGGGTCCATTATTTGTATACCAAATACTGGCATAAACATTTAATTACAATTATTTGCGGATGACACATGCCCGTGAATGCTTGCAATGTTTACTATACAGTTTAGAAACTTTCTTTCACAAGTAGAAAACAAACCTAATGCCTTAAGATGACAAGCTCTCTGGTTTACTCGGCGTAGGAAATCAGACTTTTTGTCCCAAATAAAGTTGCAATTAAACGCAATAGACATTGCCTGGTCGCAAAACTATCAATATCTGATAGTAAGAAGAACAAACTGCAGTTGAATATTTCCAAGTGTCGAAGTCTAACATTCTGTCGTCGCTTGTTGTCATCCGTAAATTTCGTGTAAAGTACCTATAGATAATACATGTGCAATTTGCCAATATAAATGAAAAAAAATGTAGGGGTCATATATGATACTAAAATGTATTATCTACATATACGAGTACATAGTTCACATTTAAATGTTTATACATACTCGTATTTCACCCATGTAAGAACTGTTTTAGAATATTGTTGTGTTATATGGAATGCTTACTACTTTATTCACTACATCGAATTCCAAATCGCATGCGAAGCCATAAATTTGAGAGGATGAATCCGAAAAAGACCAACTGGATACGCTTCGAGGAGTTTGGAAAACCTTCAAAACTCCAACCAAACTCAGGACAAAACAAAACGTAGAGAAAGCTGTTCAAAACCTAAACAGTGCCATTACCAACTGTTTCGAACTGACAAGCCGAGTAAACAAAAACACTTGAAGAGCCCCAGTTCGCTGGAGGAGCTCGGAACTGCAAAGAAGAGAAGCTAGAAGACTTCTAAATAGGTCACTCAAAACCGATTAGGAGGAAGACTGCAAGCTCTACCAATCGAAACAGAAAGAATATAAGAGTCTAATGTCGGGTATCGAAAAGGGCTTCTAATAGGAATTTCTGCGAAAAGATCGAAACACTAACTGAAACTTATTTTTAAAGTTCTCAAAAAGGGCAAACCAGCCAAATTGGAATCACAGAAAAGTTAAAGTGAAGGTGCCCACTGAAACGAAAGCGGAAACTCGTAGTCATCTGCTCTAGTCTCACTTTCGGGGTAACCAGATAACAATTGGCTCACAACCAGCCCCGATTACTGAGACTGGGAGTGAGCTGAGACAAACAAATCGCTCACAAATAAATACGCTGTTGCGTCGTTTGTTGGCTTCCATTCGCCTGGTACGGACGGAATATACCCAGCCATGCTGCAACAAGGTACAAACCAGTAGCTACCGATTGTGAAGAGAATCCTCACTGCTGTCCTATCACTGGCATACAAACCAACACCCTGAGTTACGTGTTTAACTTTACTGAAAATAAAAACACATTATAAATTTGATTTACTTATCCACTTTGGGTTCTATATTTAACAATGTTTTTTCTAAGACTACTTTTAGTTTGAACTTAACTTAAAAGGAAACCTCTCTCTAACGTTTTCTATGTCCAAGTGCAAAACTCCTGCACTTGTTTACGTGCATGCACTTGCAAGCAAAAACAAGGCGCACGGCTCCCGAAAGCATCAAGTGCAAAACATCTGCGCTTGTCTGATTCCGTTGGTCCGCCTAAGTGCAAAACACCTGCATGTTGTTTACTACTTTTGGCAAGTGCAAAACACCTGCATGTTGTTTTGTGTAATGCCGTTGACTATTTCAAGGACAAAGCATCTGATAATATTATGTTTAAGTGCAACCATATGGGTTTGCACGTAACTCGTCCCCCCGAAAAAAAATAATGAACTGAGTAAATGAAGTTCATTAAAGATTGAAACTAAATGCTAAACGCATTCTAGGTTTTGTACAATATTTTAAGATTAAGGATTTTATAATATTAGATAGCATTCACTTGCTTTATATACATACATATGTAGCTTTATATTAATTTAGAGTAAATATGCATGCAACTATTTACTTATATTTATTTGTGGGTATACATTTTTTTTCTCTTATTTTTGAATGCACATAAATATATGTGAATGCATCCATATAAACATATAAATGATTTAAATGATATAGACTTACATAATTAGGCTTACATTAATTTAAATTATAGGTACTAGATGAAGTAAAAGTACGTATTCTAAGAATTATAAAGTTATTTTAACAGTTATAAAGGTATAGTATATATATAGAAAAAATGTGAGGCCTAAACTTATCTTTATAGCTAAATGTTTTTTTTTTTTCTAACATTAATTTTATTATCATTATATTTTTCTTGGTACAAAGTGTTTATTTTTTTTTTGTGACAATTAAGAGGAAATTAGATTACCTACTGTTTTTTTTTTTTTTTATATCTTTGGGAGTAATCTCTTCCTGTGAGTTTTTAAAGTTTGGATATGCCAAAACCGGACAGGTACATATAAGTTCTTTAAGCTTGTTAAAAGACTCAATGTACTGACTGTTTTTTATATCAGCTTTATTACCTATCTTAAGGCATTTTGTCATTGGGAGGGCTACTTTCGAGTAGTCCTTAATGAATTTCCTATAAAACCCAGTGACTCCTAGAAACGATTTTATTTGTTTTATAGTCTGGGGTACTTTTATCTGTTTAATCAACTCAATCTTATTAGGATTGGGCTTTATACCTTCCGCAGAAATTATGTGTCCCAGGTATTCAGTTTCGCGCTTTAAAAAGTTGCATTTGTCGATTTGCACCTTAAGATTATGTTGAAGAAGCCTTTTAAAGATTTTGTTAATGGAATCTATGTGTTCCTGAAGTGATGTTGAAAAAATAAGTATATCATCTAAATATACGACACAAATTCTATTAACAAAATCAGAAAGTACTTCGTTCATCATCCTTTGGAAAGACGCTGGGGCATTTTTCAATCCGAACGGCATTCGTGTAAACTCATAGTGCCCGCTCGCGGTTGAAAAGCCCGTTTTATGCCTGTCTTCTATACTCACAGGAATTTGGTGAAAACCTTTTGCAAGGTCAAGGGTTGAGAAATATTGAGCGTTACCTAATTTGGAAAATATGTCTTCCATATTAGGGATTGGAAATCGATCATCGGTCGTTACGTCATTTAATTTCCTATAATCGACAACAATGCGCCATTTTTGCTGGCCTGAGTTATCTATTTTTTTTGGGACAACCCAAATTGGGGCACTGTATGGGCTGGTTTAATTTACAATAATCCCGGAACGAAGCATGTCTGCTATTTGTTTATCAACTTCAGCTTTGTGTGCCTCAGGATACCTATATGATTTTGAAAAGATAGGAATATCGTTTTTTGTTGGAATTTGATGGTTATATTTTACGACAGATGATAAATTTTCCCCTTCGATGTAAAAAACTTTATTAAACTTTCGAATGGTGGCTGTTAACGTCATTACTTCTTCTCCGTTAAGGTTATCGAGCTTCAACCTTTTTATAATACTGTCTATATCAGGCTTTTCAAAATGAATTTCATTTTGACTTATGGTATGAATCTCGTCCTGTGTAAATGGAGTTGGTAGATTGCTAAAGACTAGTGGAATTGTAGCATCTTTCGTAATAAGCTGTGAATTTTGAAAATCTATTTTTGATTCTAAGGGCTTTAAAATATTACATCCAATTATGCCATCAAAATCACTATATAATTCCGTTTCAAGCATTTCGATTTTTGCTAAAGGTCTGTTGAACTCTTTGAAGAGTGGGATCGTTATTTTTGTGTTAATACATGAATTCGAACTGATAGACTTAAGTATCAGTGGCTGTTCAAGTTCCGTTTTGTAAGAACTATGAAACATTCCTTTTTGTATAACCGATGTAGTTGCTCCAGAATCAATAAGCAATTTTAATGGACTTGACCTAGTTCTTACTATTATGCATGGAAGAGTTCTGAGGCAGTTGATTGAAAATTTTGGAACCGTGAGTTCAGTTTGGACATTTCCTTGAAAGTCACCTTTATGAGAGTTTTCTGTCTCTATGTGATCAACTTCCATATTAGAATTTCTACTTCTAAAAGATCCAGAACTCTGACCATTTTGTCTGATCCCTGAGTTGTTAGTCCTTTTTTTTTTTTTTTTTTATAATTAGCGCGCACTAAAGGGATTTGTTGGGACCCTTATAATGTATTAGATACACAGCGCGGGCGTTGATTTATACGAATTGAGTTGTTTGGATTATAGTAACCGGAATCAATTGTATTTGTATTTTGAGAGTTATGAGCCCTATTCTGTTGTAAATTTCGAACAATGTTTGAGATTCTTGGATAAGCTTGATTATTATTGTTTATTATATTTGGCTGTCCTGAATTTCTATTCATAGGTCTAAAGTGTTGTGGGTTAGTATATATGAAGTTCCTATTTATGTTGTAATTATGGTTAAACTGTTTAAAAAAATTATCTGTGTCAACGAGAATAGCTTTCGCTTCTGATAAATTCGATGGATTCCTAGCATGGAGAATTAGTTTTGGCTCACTAGGTAACTTACTAATAAATAACTTTAAAACAATTTCCTCATTTTGATCGCTATTGAACCACGCAGGAATGTCTGAACTCAAAGAAGATTTTATATTCAACTTCGTCAAAAGATTTAAATTTTTTTCAAAGAATTCTTCAACCGAGTTTTCAAATTTTAGAACTTTTATTTCATTAACGATACTTTCGAAACTTTCGACACTTTCATTTACACCACAGTTAGATTTCAATATGGTCTTTATTAAAGGCCAATGAGTTGGATTTTTATTATTAATTAAAACCAAATTTGCTTTACCTTTAATTTTTTGTCGTATTTTTAAATCTAAAAAGCCTCTTGAATTTTCATCTAAATTTTGCATCAACGTATAAACATAGTCTACTTGCTTAATAAATATATCTAGTTCTTCTGCCAATCCCGTGAAATCCGAAATCTCCCTTATAAATTCTAGTAAATTGAAGTTTGCCATACCTCTGCTTTTATTTAATTTGTCGTCGTTCCGAAAAGTTGATTTCCTTCTATGCTGCTGATTCCAACGATGCTTTATTCTCTGCTTCCACAAAGCGTAAGAGCTCACTTTACTTGTTGTCCAATATTTTCTTTTAGTTTATGTCTTTTAACTAATTAGTCTTTCAATTTTAATCACCAGTTTTTTGTTTGTATTTTATTTCTTTCTTTTTTCATTCAAAGTTAGATTTTAGTTTAAAATTCTCGTTTAGTGTTTGAAAAGTCCAACAATTTTACAGTCGTATATATTATTTGTATGATCATTATTAATTCGCCGAATATGTAGTATTATATTGGAATAAATTTCAATTACTATGCACTTTTTCGTTTGTAAATATATTTATTTTTTTTTTTTTTTGGATTTCAGTAAAATTTCAATAACAAATGGTTTACAAAAACAATACATTACTGCATTAAATGCATCATCTTTTTTTTCCGACTGCGCCAGTTACGTGTTTAACTTTACTCAAAATAAAAACACATTATAAATTTGATTTACTTATCCACTTTGGGTTCTTTATTTAACAATGTTTTTTCTAAGACTACTTTTAGTTTGAACTTAACTTAAAAGGAAACCTCTCTCTAACGTTTTCTATGTCCAAGTGCAAAACACCTGCACTTGTTTACGTGCATGCACTTGCAAGCAAAAACAAGGCGCACGGCTCCCGAAAGCATCAAGTGCAAAACATCTGCGCTTGTCTGATTCCGTTGGTCCGCCTAAGTGCAAAACACCTGCATGTTGTTTACTACTTTTGGCAAGTGCAAAACAATTGCATGTTGTTTTGTGTAATGCCGTTGACTATTTCAAGGACAAAGCATCTGATAATATTATGTTTAAGTGCAACCATATGGGTTTGCACGTAACTCCTGGCGTACAGTTAGTGTATCATTTATACCAAAAAATTGGCAGAAATGACTCCTCACTCGTTAAGAAATTCATAACAATCAGTTTGACTTCCTTCTTGCTGAAAAGCCTAGAAAGACTACGCGAGCTTCATGTGCGCAAAACTGCTTTGCGATTGCACCCCCTATCTCAGATGCAACATGCCTATCAACACGGAAAATCTTTCTAGACTCCGCTCCAAAATCTTGTTTGTAGAATTAAGAGTCAAAGCACAGGCGGTCGTATACGTAATCGACGAATGGTTCACTAGGAATAGGATCTCAGTCAATCCTCTCAAAACTTAGGTTGTTCTATTTACGAGAAGGAGGAAGCTGATCGAGTTGACTAAGCCAGTGCTAAATGCGTCACAATCCAAATCTCCAATGAAGCAAAATATTTGCTTCTTTGGTCCAATCAAGCTGTAAGTGCAAGAGCATTATCGGCTTATCAGCAAAAAGAGTCCTATGGATTTACACGGCTATGACAAGACCATTTCTAGCATACGCATCGGTTGTTTGGTAGAATTAGCTTTCACGTAAATACGTTACTGTTGCTTTCGCCAAACTGCACAGAAAGGTAGATATATCTCAGCTCGCCTGCCTCCGGCCTAGACGCATTATTGAACCTCGTATCCCTTAATGTTTACATCATGTATTGCACAATCAATTCTATTTCACGTTTAAGAAGAGGTGGCTTTTGGTATAACTAGCATTGGAGTTTTAATGAACTTGCACGACGGTCGCCCTTCCACTCCTGTCTTATGGATATGCCGTCCGATGCAATGACTCCGGAACTTCGCCTGATGGCTCCAAAACCGATCAATGGTGTAATGCTGGTGTTCGGACCATGTTGCCTTGCTTGACCCTTTAACCACCTCCAAAATAGTTCGTGAATACAAGATCTCTCTGAATTCGGTCGAAGGCTGAATTCACTTATATTTATCGGGGCCCCGGATCATAGCGGGATCACAGGACATGAGATATAAGATTAAATTGCTTGACTGGTATCAGAGGAAGACTTCTCAGTACCTGAATCAGCCTTATGTTTGCCTGCGTCCTCGGCCAGGGCTTCCATTTACGGTTGGGTTTCATATGAACACAATCGCAGGTGCCATGACTCTCCAGGGGGCATTCAGACGAAACGTATTCTCCCCGAAGTCTATATAAAATCTGCGGTATTCTTGTTGTCTCTCAAAAGAAAAGACTGGAGACTAATTACACGCGTCCTTACGGGCCATTAGGCTTTTGCCAAGTATCTTAAGGCGCTTAAGCATCAGCTGCGTAGCCTGTGTAGAAAGCGATGATTTTGTAATTGCACTACTTTTACTCGTATCAGATGGCAGGTATATCTTGGTGATGTGGTGAGTACTGTAAACCTAGCCTTCTCATGAATGAACTTTAAAAAGTTCCGCACTCCGGCCTTCATATAATGATATATATGTGTCACCATCTGCTAAGAAAACAAGCGAATTCCTTTTTGGTCAAACAACGACTGACTCTATTTAATTGTGTAGAAGTAAGCCAAAATAATACAGTCCACAGAATAGTGGTTAAGCAAAAGAAAGAGAATGCAATCCACAAATAATAGTTAAAAGAAAGAGAAAGTATTCACACATTAAGAATAGAAAAATGAAAAGATGTAATTGGCAAAAGAGAAGAAAAAAAAAATAGAAAAATTATACACGTCACAGCTCGGCCAAACCTGCGCTAGAGTCGTCCTCGGCTCTGTCTGCTTCTTCATCTGTGCCGTCCTCGATAGCATCCAAATCTGGGGAGTGATAACACCACGGTTTGATTTTGTCGGATGCATAGACGGAACAAAATCTCTTCTGTGTTATTTGCATCCCGGGTATATCCTCGATTAGAAATCGATCATTTCCCAGAACTTTAGAAACTTGGTAGGGGCCTCGAAATTTGGGCTCCAACTTGCGTGATTCTCCGGTGGCAGCTGGTTCGTTCGATATAACAACTAAATCACCTTCATCATACTGTTTTGGCTCGGCATGTTGTCTATCGAAACGGGCTTTCCATTTTTCACGGCTATCCGTTACATTTCCAGCAGCGATTATACGTTTATTTTGAATATCGATCTCTGTACCCAGCGGAACATCCTCATGTATGGCTGCTAGAATGCGATTTTGTACTACATCGACGAGTTTGAAGTCAAAGACGAGTTCGTTTGGGCTGAACCCGGATGTTGAATTCTTCTGCGAGTTCACGGCCCACTGAAGATCGCGTAAGCTTAGGTCCCAATCCTTCGGCTCCTCGGTCGTGGTTCGGAGAAATGTGAGGATTATACTGTTGGCCCTTTCAACGTGCCCATTGGCCCTTGGGGTGCGGACGGCAGTTTTGATATGCTGAATGTTGTTCCGCTCGCAGTACTTCTCAAATTGATTGGATGTAAAGGCAGTCCCTCTGTCGCTGATGATGCGTTTCGGTAGGCCAAAATAACTGGTGACTTCATTGAGGGTGTTGATTACAGGAAGCGTTTTTGTAGTTTTTATGGCCTTAACGATTAGAAATTAGCTGAATGCGTCGGAAATTGCTAGTACGTGCGTATTTCCTCGTTTGCTTCGAACAAATGGCCCGAGATGGTCGATATGTAGCTGATGGAACGGAATTGGTTCGTTTTCACCCACATGCAGCCGTCCTTCAGATTTCCCCCCTTTAGATCTATAGTAGCAGCACTCAATGCAAGCGGCGATATATTCCTTCACATACTTTCGCATTTTGGGGAACCAGAAGTGTGTTTGGATGCGTTGGATCGTTTTATCTAGCCCAAAATGACCCACTTCGTCATGGCAACAACGGGCTATTCTCCATCGTACCGATTTCGGAACGACGAATTTGAAACCGTTGTCAGTTTTCCGATACAGCCGATGATTCTGCAAAATAAAATCGGTTTTAAATTGAGTTTCTTGTTCTGACTTACGCTCTCCTTTCAAAACGGCGATGATTTCGCTAAGCTGAGGATCTTGTTGTTGCATCGTTAGCAGCCAGTCATCTGTTGCAGGAACGATCTTCAGAATGACAGGTTCAGGGCTGACTTCTTTTGGCGGCAGATCAGGCGATCGGCTGAGAGCATCTACATGAGACATTCGGCTTCCTTCACGGTGAACGGCTTCGAAATCATCCTCAAGGATTTTGATCCACCAGCGAGCGATCTTAGGCATCATTTCTTTGTTGGCTTTTGTTTTGGTAATAGCGGCACAGTCGGTGACAAGTCTGAATGGCTTACCAAGTATGTATACGCGAAAACGTTCTAGTGACTCGACGATTGCAAGGACCTCGAGTTCATAGCTGTGGTTCTTACTTTCAGCATCCGTACAGTGGCGACTAAAGTAGAAAACCGGCTTCCAATTCTTGTTGTCCTTCGATTGGAGAAGAACACCAGCAAGTCCAACGGCGCAACCAGCACTGGCTTCTTGCACAATCTGTCGATAAGCTGTGTAAAAGCACGTAGCTGTTCTCCACCCCACTTGAACGTTTAATTTTTCCGCAGTAATTGCGTTAGTGGTCTCGATATCATCGAATAATGCTCCACGAATTTTCGGAAAAACCCCGTTAATCCGAGGAAACGCCGGACCTCGGTTATATTTGTCGGTATTTTAAATTTACGTATTGCGCCTACCTTGTCATCACCAGGGGTAATCCCAGCTTCGTTGACGATATGCCCCAGGTACGTGATTTGCTCTGATAGGAAATTACACTTCCCGGCGCACAGTTTTAATCCAGCTGAATCCAGAATACATAGAAATTTTTCCAGACGCTGCAGACCTTCTTCCGCGGTTCTGCTCGGGATAATTACGTCGTCCAGGTATGCGAGAACTTCTCCTGGCTCCATCTTGGCTATGAGCTTGTTCATGACGGCTTGGAACATTGCCGGGGCATTGACGAGACCGAAGGGCATTCGGTTATATTCAAAATGCCCGTCTGTGGTCACAAATGCGGTGTAGCGTTTTGATTCCTCATCGATCTCAATTTGATGATACCCCATGCGTAAGTCCAGCGAGGAAAAATATTTGTTGCCAGAAAGTTGTGCAAATTGTTCTTCCAGATTTGGCATTGGGTATGGGATCTTCCAGGTAATGCTGTTTAACAGTCGATAATCGACGCATAGGCGATGTTCTCCGTTCCTCTTGTCGACTAATACAACGCCCGCAGCGTACGGCGATTCCGATGGACGAATAATTTCCGTTGTGAGCAACTCTTTAATGATATTAGTTACTATTGGCCATTTAGCAAAAGGCAGACGATACGGCTTGGCTCTAACCGGAATGTCGGAAGAAAGTTTGATCTGCATCTTTGCCAGGTTGCACCTGCCCAGATCGGCTAATTTGTCTGCAAAACAATAACGGTGATTGGTTAAAATCGATTCCAACTTACCAAGATGGACTTCATTTAGGTTCGTATTAATGGATACATTGTTGACTGCCTTTTCCATCCGACAGTCTGCACCTTCTATGACGAGACGGGCACCTTGGCGACAAAGTACATCTCTACCCAACAGGATATTCTCGGTTACCATATCATCGTTAACGATCAGCAATTCAGATTGAAATGTGTAGTCATCAACACAAATTTCGGCTTCGATTTTATCGGTGCAAATAAATTTTCCACCCGCAAATCCATTCAGTGTGACTGAACACTGTTCGATATCGCCTAAATTGTTGGCAAAGGACTTGCGTATCAATGAATGGCTACTTCCTGGATCGATGAATGCTGAAGTTGACGTATTGTTAACTTTGACCTCCTTGACAATGTTATTTTGTACATGCCGTACGTTTCCTTTGATTTCGTTGACAGATTCGGGTTGACGTTTCTTGTTTGGGCAGTTTGCCGTCTGATGAGAGGTTCGGCCGCATTCGGTACATCTCTCTTTACGTTGTGGTTCAGGACATTTGCTAGAATAATGCCCAAACTTACCGCAATTGAAGCACTTAATGTTGTTGTTGCTTTCTTCGGTAGGTTTTCTAGAGGTATATGAGCTGTTATCCGTAGATTTTCTCGGTGTCTTAGGTTTGTCTGTGACAGTTTGGAATGACTTCGTTGTCCAGTGGGAGGTTTTGATCTCGTTGTGCGTGCAGAAATTTATTATGTCACGTAATAATTCACTGCACAGGTTATAATTATTAAAGATTTTTTTTCGTAACTCTGGTTCGTTTATCCCATTTATAATATGGCGAGCGATAGCCGAATCAGGTAAACCGCCTTTTTTTCCTATGGCCCACATTCTATAATAGAAATCATGCGGAGATTCGCCATGCATGCGCGTGGTACGTGTCATTTTTATATGAACATCTGCGACGTTTTCCATGCACGGAAAATCAGTTAAGAATTTGCTTATAAATTGCGGCCAGGACACAAAAATTTCACCAATAGAATCCACCCAATACTTGGCAACACCCTGCATTTTTTGCTGAACAGCAAAAATAACTATCTGGTCGTCCCATTTATACGCATTCTTTAAGGTCTCGACTCTTTTTATAAATTGGTAAGAATCTAACGATTGCTCTGATGTAGGGTTGAACTCCGGCAGAAGCGCAACGACATCTCTTACACTTCCGTATGGATTAAATGAGTGAAGAGGAGGGGCATATTGGGATTGCGAATTCACCGGCTCATGTGTCTCATGTACAGGCGAAAATGGTGGTACATTTTCGTGTGCCGTCGTTTGTGGCGCAAAAAACTGACCGTGGGGCATTTGAGCTTGACTCATATATGCACCGTAGACCGAAGGAGTAAACGTGTATGTCGTGGGTATTGTAGCCGAACGGTACAATTGCGCTGGTGTTGTAGAAAATTGCGTTGGTCCCCCCGTTACAGAGCTAGTTGAACCTGATGTCGATGTATGTGTGAAGTACTGAGATGACGTGTTCATCTTTACTAACGGATTGCATGTAACGTTGCTTCCAAAAACTGCTTCTTGTGCAGTAGAGAATGCGCTCGTAGAAATCTGTGGACAAGAACTCGTTATTGCTGGATTTACCTGCTGCAACTTTAAATCCGCGACTGCCTTTTTCAGGTTCCTTATTTGTTCTTCCAACGATTCCAGAGTATTCTCTTTCCGCACGGTAACTGCTGTTGGAGTCTGACATGATTCATCATTTATCATCACCTGACTCAAACTTCTTTGTGACGGTTCAACAAGGATTTTCTTGATATTTCCTGGCTTTCCTGATGACGGTACAACTGGGCCAGACGCCTTCTTCCCAGAACGGGTGAAACGACCACTTTCATGTGCAACGATTTCTTCTTCGTTCGCTTGTAGCATTGTCCTAAATTCTCTGTTCGACCGCGTTCAACGCTTAAAGGTGATCCCACTTCTGAAAAATTGTCACCCTCTGCTAAGAAAACAAGCGAATTCCTTTTTGGTCAAACAACGACTGACTCTATTTAATTGTGTAGAAGTAAGCCAAAATAATACAGTCCACAGAATAGTGGTTAAGCAAAAGAAAGAGAATGCAATCCACAAATAATAGTTAAAAGAAAGAGAAAGTATTCACACATTAAGAATAAAAAATGAAAAGATGTAATTGGCAAAAGAGAAGGAAAAAAAATAGAAAAATTATACACGTCACATATGTTTGCTTTTTGGCTTACAAACTCTTCAAACACGTCAAAAATATTTTGCGATTATGTTGTTTCGGATATGTACTGAGATAATTTTGGTACGCCGACTTCTTTAAGATGTGCTATGACTTGTTTCTCCGATAGGACATTACTTCCAAGTATATTTCCTTTTATGTTTTTAAGCACTGGACATCTCCGTACAGAAGAACAACTTTGTCTCTTTCTGCCATGGTATATAAGATACACAGCACCGGCAGAGCTTCTTTGTGTCGGACAAAATTAAGCTTACACAGTCGCTATTTCCTGACTACGGAATTCATCAGTAATTATATTCTAATAGGCTATGGCTTAATCGGCTATAGATCGCTTTATGCAATGATCGCGAATCTTGTTCGAAGTATATTGTCCTAGCCTATTCATATAAACTGTGATTAGTTGATAAAGTTGGCGTTTGCCAACTTCACTATTAACGATATCCACCTGCATCCCACATTCCTCCGCGAGTTCCAACCCAGTCTCTTATACATCTTGTTCTGGATTGTCCTGTAGGTCTGCTTTTTTGGCTAGCCGGCATATTCAGAACTTTCTGATCGTAGTCCATGTGCAGTAAATGTTTTCGTAAATAATGGGGATACGCCTGTTTCCAGCATTCACATGTAATTTGGGCTATTGGGTGGAAGGTGGAATATTATTTTTATATAGTAGCGTAACCATTTCATATTTCTTAACTCGCCAAATTTGGCCAGCAAAGAACGCAATGGACTCTAATACAGCTACAGAAACCTTTAACTTGCTGCTCTTGCTTTTCCTTCAGAAGCTTCCCAATATCTAAATTGTTAGTAAAGTATACCCCAAGATATTTATATTCCTTAGCGACTTCTATGCTTTCGCCGATGTAGTGCCATTTTTTGTTTCTGCAGTCTCTTCCTACTCCTCGATAAATATCATGATCTTGGACTTGCTTTAATTATCGATCAAGTTCCATAACCCACAGTCCTCATGTAGCGTATTTATCATAACCTGTAGAGATTTAGGTGAGTGGGACAGTACCACGATACCATCCGCAAGTTAAAGTGTTTTAATCAGTAGCCCTGGCGTAATCAAAGCCTCCTGGCAAGTGATCTACTATGTCCTCGATGTATAAGGCAAATAAACAAAGATAATACGAGTAACATAAAATACATAAATAGAATATAGAAATTTATTTAGCTGATGAGACCGTCTTTAATGGTATAAACAAAACGTAAAGGAAGGGATGTGAGGACAATCGGTTATCGGATGCTATTTTATTAACAGACCCCGGTAAAGGCATTATTTAAAAACAAATATTAATAGGTGGCCGTGCAGTTTAAATAATCAAATAATTGAAAATGAAGATATGGACTTTACAAAGCCAAATCGATCGAGCTTAAAATTACTCCTTCGCCAAAAAATATAGAACCCACAGCCTGAATTAATCGGTTTAATGCAATAGTGAACGAGCAAGGACAAAACCCATGTCCAGCCAATGATAACCAGTTTCTCCAGCCGAGTTTGAAGAGCTCCACTGATAAACAGGAAGCGGCAACGGTGGGGCTTGGGATGTTTCTACGGACACTACTGCCACAACCAACACCACCACCACCAACACTAACTTCTCTAAACGCTACGATATGCTTTGTATATCCCTCGTTTCATCGAAATTTACAAGCAAATTAACTGCAATGATTAACTTATATAAAACAAGGGAAACCCCGTCGGCTGGTGCACATTTCATCCAGACGAGTTTGGTTCCATGACAGAAGGCATAGTTCTATGGATATGGTCGGACAGAAAGCTATTTATAATGACAATTTATTATCAATTCAAGAGTGTTCCATTGTTGAACCTTGAACAGTGTCGTTCGCACCACATGCGCTGTAATGTTCGCTAACGAATAAGACTCCTTGGTATTCGAGTAATAATACCACAGTTATTAATTAATTAAAACTTTCCAAGGGTCTTTTGATATAGATATAAAATCATAAATGTCATGTTCACTTAGATATAGGAGCTGCAGAAGAGAGAATTAATTGTTTTTAATTGTTTTAAGTCTTTTAACAACAAGTTTTTAAAATTGAATTCTCAACGATAGATTTATGACGATGTGCAAGTGCAATGAATGTGCATCAGCAATTATTTTTTAAATTCTTTTATTACCGATTTTTTTTTAATTCAATTTAATTTTAGCTATTTGACAGTTTATTGAATAGTTAAAGAACCACGTTCAAATTTTTATTTAAAAAAAACTAATAAGCCTGAGAATCTGAGTACCTACAAATCTCCAATAGATTTTTTTTTAAAAACTAAATGTACTCACTCGGCCTTGCCCGTGCGCAAGCGGTTACTTACTCGGCATGCTTTACTGCGCCTAACAAAAAGATATACATACCTACATGTCGTTTTTAGTAAGAAACAGAATTGCAAATCAAACTTTTTTGACCAAACTTCACAGAAACACTTGCAGGTGGATACCAAAGATTGCCTGATTTGAGCTCAATCGGTTTAAGGGACAGCACATAGAGTAGCCGGCTAACACAACTTCATTATTCCGCTAATGTTGGTGCTAGTTGTCTGGCAGGCGCCTATGACGGCTTACTGTTTCGAATCAAACATCAACACGAAAGAAAGAAGCTTCGATTTTTATTTGCACTCAATCAATTCGTTTATGCGTACGGCTTAACTACAGGCAACACTTCTACTCAAATATCAACAACGAAATTCAACATAATTATCCATTCTGATATGAACAAATATAAGTTAATGTATTTTTCAAGCAAATTTTATCAGCAAACTTATTTTTATTTAAGAAATTTATTTTGAGAAGTTGAAACAAGTATTTAGATAATATACACTTCACTTCAACTGAATAAGCACAAACGTTTTCTAAGCCACGTTGTCAATTTTTTCAAAACCTTGTGCCGCAATATATTATTTGATGATGCTAACTGCTTGCTTATAATGTTGAGAAAATAAGTCAGAAAGAATAACTCAAAAAGTACCGCTATTTTTTCTCTGGCTCTCTTGCAAAGCGTTCAATATGGAAACATGCTGTTTTATTTTGCGTCAACTGAATAGACACAAGGTCATTATTTTCACTGATTATGAGTATTCTGTGGAGATTGACATATTAGATCAACAGTTGAAGTGCTTTAAGTGAATTTTATTTGATTAATTGTATTTTAAAGAAAAATGGGTAGATCAAAATCTGTAAATACTGTTGAAAGGGCTAAAATCGATTTACTAAAAGAACAAGGACTAACCGGGAGTTCTATAGCTGACAAAATTGGACGAAGTTTTAGTGTGGTCTATTCTTATTTAAGAAGCAAAGATTCGTACGGAAAAAACATGAAAGGAGGTCAAAAAACGGCAACAACAGCAGTTGATCGAAGAGCAATTTTAAGTTGTGCTTCCAATTCCTGCTAATCTGCTGCAAAAATAAAGCAGAAATTTGGTGTTACTGCAAGCGTTTCAACAGTGCGAAGGGTTACCAATAGTGCCAAACATCTAAAACGGATGAAAATTCAAAAGAAACCAACACTTAACGAGAAGAGTGAGTGAATGCGCTTAGAATTCTCTAGACTCCATATGAGTTGGAAAATGAATGGCGTCACGTAGTTTTTTCGGATGAGCAGAAGTTTAATTTTAATGGCCCTGATGGGTTTAATTATTACTTCCATGATGTGAGGAAAGAAGAACGATTTTCAGCGCGGCATCATAGTCGAGAAGGTGGTTTTATGGTATGGGGAGCAGTTAGCTACTATCGCACTGTTGAGCTTGAGTTCCAAACCTCAAAAATTACTGCATTAAGTTGGAAAGGAAATTAGGAAAGAGATTTCCCTAAATTTGCAGGCATTTTTGGACCCATAAATTGAACTTTTCAAAAGTACAAATCCCGTAATGCAGCAATTAAATTGGCCTATAGGAACATTTCGCTGGACTACATAAAGAGGCTGTACGATTCCATGCCGGAGCGAATTTACGAGACTATTACGAATAAAGGCGGCAGTACCCACTACTAAATTTAACCTATAAAAAACTATTTTAAGAAAAACTTGTTTCATTTAATCCCAATAACTTTTATTTCCAATTTCAATATTTGTGTCTATTCAGTTGACGCAAAATAAAACAGCGTTTTTCCATATTGAATGCTTTGCAAGAGAACCAGGGAAAAAATAGCGGTACTTTTTGAATTATTCTTTCCCATTTATTTTCCCAACATCATAAGCAAACAGTTAGCATCATCAAATGATATATGTATTACGGCACAAGGTTTTAAAAAAAATGGATAAGTGGCTTAGAGAACGTTTATGCTTATTCAGTTGAAACAAAGTGTAAGTACTCGTAGTTCCCATCAAATTGATGAAAAAATTGAAATTTTAACAAATTCCTTATTGGAAAGTGTTGATGAGTCCATTCCCAAAAAATCAAAAGCAACAAGATCAACTGCTATTCTACAATACACTCTGAATTTAATCAAACAAAGGAATAGATTTAGGAACCAGTGAAAAAGATACAGACAGGTTTATCATTTTAATGATATGAAAATATACACAAAATAAATAGCTTTTGAAATCTCATAGTTCAGAAACAAAACATGGAATGAGAAACTTTGTACTCTTGATCCAAATTCCAAGCCATTTTGGAAAATTGCAATGGTGCTTAAGAATAAAAACAAATTTATTCCTCACTAAGAACTCAATAATTCTTTGCTAATAACTAGTGAAGAGAAGGTAGAAGTTTTAAGTAAAAAAGCACCTGAAATAGATTCTCTTAAAAATATATACTTCAAACAGCTACCAGTCATTGTGTAACTTATATATATATATCCTAATCCTTTATTATAAGCGCTCGCATCAAATTACAATACTTTCCAAGTAAATGGAAAACCACGAAGATTATACCAATTCCCAAACCAGGAAAATCACCTAAAAATCCCAATAGTTATCGCCCAATGAGTCTGCTCAGTAACTTGAGCAAAATATTAGAAAAAGTATTGAATATAAAACTTCTGGATTTTCTTGATTCCTTGCTAGACCTACAATTTAGTTTCAGACAAAGTCATAGCACTACATACCAGGTTTTAAGAATCCGCAAACATATTAAAGAAAAAATGAGCGAAAAACAGTCTACGGGTCTTGTTCTTTTAGATGTTGAAAAGGCTTTTGATAGCATATGGAATAAAGGTATTCTGCATAAATTGAGGCTATTTGGTTGCAATGTTTGCGGATGACACCGCCATTTACAGCTCAAATAAATTTGGCAATGAAATTGAGAATGATTTACAAAATGCGTTAAACAAAATCTACGATTATTTTAAATTATTGAAAGTCAAACTCAACGTTGACAAGACGCATGCCATATTTTTAACTTGGTCAGCTTAAAATAATCAATGTTCCGTCGGTTATCTCTGTCAAATATCTAGGTGTATATTTAGACAAGACGTTAACTTTCAGAGACCATATAACAAATAAAAAAATAAATCCGAACGGCAAATTTAAGAAGCTTCTCATGACAATTAATACTCTTGGATGTTTGTCAGACGTTCGCAAGAGGTGGGGCAGTGGAAAAAAAAACTCAAGATGTTACTTGGCCCCGGCTGGAATTGAACCGGAGACCTTTCGATTAGTAGTCCGACACACTTTTACTTTACTTACTTTTAAATTCATTTTTTAATTGTTACTGAATATCAACTTACGTACTAGACAAAAATGATTAAATCTAACTTAAAATTAACAGGATACTTATTCTTATTTATTGGTCCTTATGCGGACGCCCTTAACTTAACTATATCTTATAATTATTGCCTTTCGGCCTAAAAACTATTTA
Organism: Portevinia maculata; assembly: GCA_949715645.1. Taxonomy (NCBI): domain Eukaryota; kingdom Metazoa; phylum Arthropoda; class Insecta; order Diptera; family Syrphidae; genus Portevinia; species Portevinia maculata. Next base: position 199,693,567 of record OX454525.1, read on the forward strand.
CAAACTAATCTTACATATATGTATTCGTCGAGAAAATCAATTAAAACTCGGTATCATTATTAAGATTTTATATTTTTTATATAAAACAAACTACGAACTACCTATTCTACTTACTTAAACTACCTAACATATTCTAACTATAATTATGATTCTGAGCACTCGTTGCCTTGCGCAACAAGTGGTCAAAATCCCAATTACTTTCCGAGCGCCTGGCAATCGTCAACGTGCACACGCGCTACCCTGAGCTAACTGAAGCCTTACAGCCTCAATCTTCTCCCGGAAGCACTACCACAAGTTGACGAGCCCGGCCTCTCCCAGAAACGCCCTAGCTAACTTAATCTAACTTATAAACTAAGAGGATGTTACCTAGAGTAACGCACCGTCTTGGGAGGGCATGTTGACCCCTCCCCCCTCAAAAAGCCACCAAAATTCGGCAAATTGTTTTTCTGTATCGAATTTATCCCTCTCCGCTATTGCGGTACTAAAACGGAGGAGCTCATGAGCATTGGCGACGTCCTCGCCGCGGATGAGCCGCTTATCTCTCGCGCTGCGAAAGCGGTGGTATAATACCGGGATACCATCCATCGTCTGTACCAGCCCTTTTGCGTCAATATAGATAAATGCCTCTGGCGGGATAAAGCCAGACCGGAGCGTACTCTCTATGTACATTTCATTGGGGTAGTAAGCCCCAAATATCAGACTATTGTCGCTGGCCATCGCCCTTGCAACGTGCCTTCGAGTCACCTTAATGAGGAAATTGTCAATCCTATTCAACTGAGCCCCATCGTATAGGACCTTGTTGGGATAGTATTTAATATAATTGGATTCAGGCGTTCGGAACAACCGGAGACAAGTCCTAAGACATTGTCTCTCCAAAACCCGAATCTTTTCCATATAGCTGGGCGCTATATTGAACCACAATGGACAACCATAAGCGATAATTGGCCTTATAAGGGCCACGTAGCAAATGACCTTCACTTTGGAGTCAAGTTGACTGCTATGAAACAGTCTCCTTGTCAAAGCATAAGCCTTCTTGGCCCCAGCAAGACAAGCACCTATATGTATATCGAAATATAGATACTGGTCAAGCCAGATACCTAGATATCTAACTACGCTTCTCACCGCCAATGGCTGCCCATTTTGTCCAATAATGGCCAATTTTTTCCAGTTTTTTCTGGTATCCCTAGAGGCCCCAGCCAATGGAGTTCTGAACAAGATTGTTTCCGTCTTCTGAAAGTTGATTTTCAACTTCCAGTCGTCGCAATATCGCTTAATTTGATCGAAGTCACGCTGCAAAAGGATATTAATGACCTCGATTTTAGAACCTGATCTGTATGCCACCAAATCGTCGGCATACGCTATAGCATGTCTGAGTGAACCCACCAGATCACTCGTGTAAATGTTAAACAGGATCGGAGAATTGACCGCCCCCTGCTGTAAACCGTTTTTAATTTCAAAGACTCTGCTCGAAGTCACATTGCCACATTTGACAACGAACTTCTTTCCCATAAGCATATTATAAATTACATATAACAAAGGTTTGTGCATCCCTCGCCTGGTCAACTTGTAGAAAAGTCCCTCTAACCATACGGTGTCGAAAGCCTTCTCAAAATCAACCAGACAAGCACCCGTGCATTGGTTCTTGCATTTATTCCACTGAATGTCGGAAACCAGTTTCGACGCGGCATGAATAGTGTCATGCCTCGCCCTGAAACCAAACTGGTTGTCCGGAATTATGTTATTGTCCTCGACCCACTTTAACAGGGCTCTATTGACAACCTTTTCAAAGACCTTGCTAATATTCGGAAGTAAGCTAATTGACCGGAGATTGGCAGGGTTCGTCCTATCTTTACCTTTTTTCGGGATAGGGTGTACCACAGCTACCTTCCAATGCGCCGGATAATGTGCATTATTCAGCGCATTGTTAAACAACGTGGTGAAAATATCTACAGCCTCCAGAGGCAGGTGTCTCAATACGACGTTTGGGACACCATCCATCCCCGCCGACTTTTTATTCTTTAGCGACTCGAAGATGCACAGAAGATCATCCTTCGACACGAACAAGTGCGATGCATCTCGGCCATTGGCGACAACTGCATTAGCATGGTTTTCATCAGTGAACACGGTGAATCCGTTATTCTCAGATCGCCAATTCTCAAGTTCGGTGCGCAGATAGTGTGGGAACATATTCGGACTACAGGTTTTAATAGCCCGAATTTTATTGCCCCAATACAGACTTACAGATTTTCTGTAATTTTCCTTTATCAGCTGTTTCAGGATTCGGATCTCTGAATTCAGCATCCTTACCTCCGGGTCGTTGCGATCAGTAAATTGCCTGTACAGCCGTTTAAGCCTCGAGAGCAGTCTACTTTTCTGTCGGTATAGTGCGTCGATTGTAGGGTTTCTGTACTTTTCTGTCTGGTCGTCGTCGGAACGTCCTACTCGAGGAATAGTTCGTTCCATAGTTCATTTGCAATAAATGCCGATCAATGTCATCATTTGTCATGTTACTGTTTGTCGGTGGGTCGATCCCACTCGAACGTATATCTCGCTTTAAAAATCTGGAGAAGCGCGACCATTGTGCCCTCCGATAATCGAATGAACACACTGCTTCGTACTCCTCCAGCAGCGTTTGTTCGTTCGGGATCCGTATTGCGGCGGCGAGTCCGTAGTGGTCACTATCGTACTCAAACGCACGCAAACAGTTCCGCGTGTTTTGATCTATGTTCGTCAGTTGAAGTCTTGCGTCCGTTAAGGCCAAGTCCAGGAAAGCACCGCTTCTTGGGAAAGAAGGGATATCCGTCGCGTACAACTCGAGGTTGTTCTCAATCATATTGAGGCGCCACCAGTCGTGAAACTGGTTGCCCCTGGGATTTGCAGTAACATTTCCCCACGCCGCATGTTTGGCAAGTCCGACACACTAACCATTGAGCCACTGCGCCCGACTGTACCCCCTTATATGTATGTAGGAAATCACCCCGGAGTTAATTTAACAAAATTATAATTTGTAAAGTAATTTGTCAAGCCTTAATCGTGCATGCATGGCCAGTATGGCGATATTGTGCTAAATCACACATTAATAAATTATAAGTTTCACAAAACAAATCTTTGAAAATGATGACAAATCTACCTTGGATTTTTTCAACTCAACTCTTACATGGGCAAACCGGTGTACATCAATTTGCAAGTAAAATTGAAATTCTCATCGAAAGATTTATTTTAAGATGTAGGTATTCCAAGAATTTATTAATACTAAATTTAATTGATCGATAAATATGTTCATTATGATTTCTTATTCTCACAAATTGTTTGTACATAATATAGGTAATGTTCCAATTATTATTTAATTTTGTATTTATTTCAACTTATTTATTTATTATATAGCATAGCCTGGCAATTCCTTCAGATTTTAAGTATTAATCGTATCTAGTCACTTTTGTTTTCTTTTTTTTATATAAAATTCTATATAATCATATTAAATGAAGGTTAAAATCGTAGTTTTCCTTTGAATGTAATCTTAACTCGAATCATCCTGAACATTATTTTTTCGAATTTTTAAAAAAAAATTTTGGTGCGCTTTGTTAATTGCAAAAATAGAAAATCTGTATCAATAAATTTTTAATAGAAGTCCTTGTTCTCCGAAAATATCCTGTAGCCATACGGCAACGCCAGGAGCTATAGGGTACACGTCTGTACTCACATATAAAATTACCAAAAACTGAATAAAGCGTCATTTTCTTATTAAATTTATATTTATTTCATTTAAAATTATAAATCTGCTGTGTGATAGGACCTAAAACATTTCAGGCAAAGGCCTTTATCGCACTTTGCACAAGCAGTTCGAACAATTGAACGGCAAAGGTGTCCATCACAGCGTCTCTTCTTTTCTAAGCGAACGACTAGATGAGTCTTTTGGTCATAGCGAAGAGTAATAGCTAATGACCCAGCCTCCAGCCGCCATTTTTGCCTTTTAACACTGCTATCTGACTTTGGTGGATCACCGAAATGTTTGCAATAATAAATTACAATTTCTCCCTGGAATTGTTTTTGTGGCATACTCGAATCGACATGGCGATGAAGCTGCATGCATCAATAAGCCAAGTAAAAATGCAGCTCCACCACTTCTTGCCACGATATCCGATACGGTTAGCAGAAATATTCTGGTCGAATCTATCGACACCACACATGTATTGGTTATTTTCCGACTTCTTGGCTTCTTGACTTCCAGCTTCTCTGGAATAGCGCGATGCAACAGATAATGGTGTGGATCCAAAGGCAGTAGACAACATACAGACAACGGAATTATCAATCCATTTTGTAAGACGAATACCAGTCTCATTCATTTTTATGGAGTTGTAGAATCCGCGTTTCTTTGTTTTCAAAATTTTTTTATGTGGGATTGGACAACTTTTCTTTATTCGATTCTCACGGATTGTGCCGGTTCCATTGTAGCCACGGTTTTTCAAGTAAGCCAATAAATGGAAACTCGTAAATAAATTGGCAAAGTAGAATGAAAACGGCAATTGCTGAACATTCTCGGAAAAATCGTCGATCATATTTACTAAAGGAGCGGTGCATTTGCCGAATCGCTCCTTATACAATGAGTTTGCTCGCGGATTCTTACGTTGATACACTTTGAAATTGATCATGTAACCTTTGGGAGTATACAAAGACCATACCTTATAACTAGGGCTGGGATTTCCATGCAAATGCATGTTTTTTCTCACTACGTTTAGAAGCCTAAGACTAAATTATCTTTACGAATCACAAAATTTCCTTTAAAATGGCATTTAATCGTTAGTGCATATTTTGGATATTTTATGCGAAATGCATATTTTCATTATTAAATGCATATTTTTATAATAAATTCATATTTTAAGTGCATATTTTCATATTTTTCGTAAGATTTCGAGTCGAAAATTGTGACAAAAAACCTGGGTCGATAAGTTGGTTTAATAAATAATGCATCATGTGCACCGACCCTATTCCCAAAATGATCGGGTCCATTGAAAACAAGTGGGTACCCTTGTCTCTTTCTTTGAACTGTTGCGCTGTTACAGCTTTATTCTCTTGCAGAATTCACATTAATTAACGGACGCGGCTATATGGTTAAGGCAGCTCGAGGATTAAAATTTTTTTATCCGAAATTAATTCATGTCCCTTGCTTAGCCCATGCATAACATCGAGTTGCGGAGGAAATAAGGTGCCATTTTAAAAATGTAGATGTTTTAGATTCAAATGGAAAAAAAAATATTTTTAACGGCACCAAGTCGAATTGATTTCTTTAAGAACAAATTTCCTTCAACACCTCTTCCACCCCAGCCTATAGTTACTAGGTGGGGAACGTGGCTAGAAGCAATTACGTATTACGCAAAATAATTTGAAGATTTTCAAATAGTTGCCAATAGTTTCGATGATGGTGATGCCATCGCAATTAAAAAAGCAAAAGAAATATTGACTCAACCCCTGCTTAAAAGTGAATTTGTTTTTATTTGCTCAAATTATAGTTTTATACGTGGCACGATCACAAAGCATGAAGGTAGAAGCACATTGAAAAATCAAATCGATTTAGTTGATGAAACTTTTGCAAAAATTAATTCTATAGAAGGCCCTATTGGTGCATTTATTAAAAAAAAAATTAGGTTTTTTTTTTGAAAAAAATTAAGGGTATTCTACAATAAAAAGTTTAAATAATGTCTGAGCAACAATAACGAAAGCTATTTTAATAATCTTACAATAGATTAAATTTGTTGTTTAAAAAACGCTCCCCTTACGTCAGTTGCCGTAGAACGTTCATTTTCTCTATACAAAAGTTTTCAAAGTCCAAATAGGCAAAGTTTTGTGTTTGAAAACTTTATACAAAGTTTCCTTATTTATGTGAACAAAACATAGTATGTAAGTTTCTGTTACGTGTTTTCGTTTTTGGAAGATATGTATATATTGTTAACGTTTTATACAAAAATATTTATTGTTTTTTTTTACTTTTAATGTTATCTTTATTTTTGATAAATAAAAGACTGAATTGAATTCTTAACTAATAAAAACTGAATAAAAATTCTTTTTTTATTTATTCTTTTTTGGGAAAAATAAGGTAAAATAATGTTTTTTTAAGTGCATATTTTCCATTTTTTACTGCATATTTTCCATTTTTAAGTGCATATTTTAAGCGCATATTTCCGATTTTTAAGTGCATGAAAATCCCAGCCCTACTTATAACCAAAGCGTATGGGCTTCTCCTTTATAAAGTGCTTACATCCGCGCTTCCCGAAATAGGCGATCATACTTTCATATCATTGCGCAAGACTCATCTTTTGACCAATTGAAAGTTGTATTCTTATTAGATGTTGGCAAAGGGTAGCTGGAGGTAAATTGCTCAACACAACGCAATCGGATTGAGGGTGGCTTATAAATTTAATATATGAATATGTTGCATCTGGTAAGCTTATATGTGAATTCGGAGATGAGTAATCCAGAACACTCGCTAAAACATTATCAATGAAAATTTCACAGAAAGTCTCTCCGGGATCGTCAAATTCTTCAAAACTTCGGCCATTTTCAAAAAACGATTTCACAACCAGATCGTAATTCCGCTGAGCAAACATTGTCTGGGATACCGCCGTCTTCTTCTTCTTCATCAGCATCGTCTTCTCCACTCAAATCACCTTAATTTTCCGGTGGTTAAATATAAGGCATGTGGAGGTTGTTTGAAAGACAAGTTTCATCATCCGAACTAAGCTCCTCTAAGTAATCTAGGACTTCTTTCAATGTCAGATTTTTAGAAAGAAATACTGTACCCTGTTGCTCCTGGCGTTGCCATATGAACACATTGTCAATCATTTGAAAAAAAGCACAAAAGCAAACGTTTTCTTTATGTTTTTAGTTTTTATACATTTTTTACATCCAAAATACTATCAATACTGCAACAATCCACTTACAAATAATGTACACTAAAAATGATATTGATATACTTACTTTTTGTTGTAAGCCATTACACTAATTCCTGAACAATTTGGTTTGTTACTATCAAATTTGGCACACTCTCACCAAGAACAACAAAGCACACAATAAAACTGACTCCACAATATGCAACGCAGATGTCTTGCGATGAAAAAATATGTAAGCATGCACACCTATGTGTATTTGTTACCGGTTGAGAGTCGCCAAAGTGCATATAAGTCTTGCGTTGCCATATGGACACGCCAGGATGATTCGGGTTATTCAAAAATTATGGTAAAATGTATAAACGAAATTTCAGTTGTAAGATATAGTTTAAATATCAAATATCTGAGCAAGGTGCTTGTTATTCAAAATTTGTAAAAAAACGCCCTTACCTATGAAAATAAAATATCTATCTATGAACCAATTCGTACCATGAATACAAAAAAAATTTAAGTATCACGACTACAGGTCACTTATTGAGACAGACCTTAACAAAAACCTTTCTGCAGATTAAACTAATATAATGTCCAAGTTTGATGTTAATCGGTGCAGCAGTTCTCGAGTTTTAGACGCTCGTACCCGGATTACTTTTCATTTACTTGCACACCAATTTTTATCGAAACACCGATTCGTGGTAAGAAATCCGATATTCGATTAGCAATAGCGCGGAGAGAATACGATGAGTAATAAACGAACAAATGTCATACGCATATCTGTTGATAATTTTATCTCGCAACGCCATCTAAATCATTGCTATATCCTTCTAATCATTCTCCCTACAAAATGTCCATACAAAACGCATATTTCAATCAATTTTTTGATTTTCCGGGGTTTCATTTGCGTTTTTCCGCATTTTTGTTTTTTCTTAAACCACCACAGTATTGAGATGAACAAAACAAAAAAAGAATCGGTGAGTCGTTCTCGAGTTTTTGCAAGACAGATGCACGGCAATTGATTTTTATATAATATGTAATACTGAAATGCCAAATGTTTGTAAATGTGTAAATAGTCTTGACAACCAACGCCACCTGTCGGAAGTTTTTGTGGTTGTACCAAAGCATATTATTACATTTAAATTTAATATTGTTGATATGAAAATTATATACAGGGAAAATTACAATTTCGTAAATATCTCCACCCCAGGGCCACTTGTCGGGTCCAAATTTTGCCAAAAATTTATGGTGTGAATTTGAAGCAAATCGGTTCATAAATAAGATTTTCGAAAAAGCGATCCCAGCGCCACCTAGTCCGCAGCACCAAACAAATATATGGTGTGAATATGAGGTGGATAGCTTCAGCGGTTCAGCCGTGATGATCAGATATACAAACGCACGAACTGTTTTATATACGAGTATTTAGATAATCAAAGCAAACACAATGTGTATTTTTCAGTTATGGTGTCACTGGTTCTCCAACAGCCTAACGACCTTCAAGAATGAATAATCTGTAAAAAATACTTGCGCTGAGCCGAAATATATAAATGTTAATTTAAAATATTTTCAGCCTCATATCACATAAGGATACGGGCATATAAATATAAACGCCACATACATATCTTGCTTCTACCATTTGCTTGTACGGACTGGAACGGACCTATAATTTCAAACCGAATGGCAGTTTTAGAATCTTCTCATGATAATTGATATTTTTGATGTTCGCATGGGGTGTGTCAGTGGAAAAAAAACTTAAGGCGTTACTATACCCCGGTGGCGGATTTCTATACTATACTCCATATCAGCACAGACACCCATAGTCTTTGCCGAGTAAATTATTGCTACCCGAATTTGAAAAAAGCTAAAGCAAAATTGTTGATATCACAGACTGCTCTGTGATCATAGATACGCTTGAGTAGATAGGAAATTGACTCATATCGCTCCGTGTGACTCGCTTCGCGTGTTAAAAGGGCTTGAAACTCCGGGTCTGGGCACCTCTTCGACTCATACCCCGACCAAGTACCAACCCAGAAAAACAGCGTTTGCTCTGATACATAAGTGTTCTGCTTTGCATTCGTATGAGCACACTAGAGTGTATTGCAGAGTGAATAATGTCTGTACTGATATACATTATGGCAATACGCGCCCGGCGTGATTTAAACCTGAGACACCAATTATGTGAAAAAATGGAAAAAACAACAGGTTTTGCCTATTCTCGAACACCTGTTGCCCGAACAAGTCGACAAAGAATATCTTTCGAACAACAACATTATATGGGTTTTCTCGAACGTAGATTTGTTAATTACCTAATAAAAATCTATTTCGACGTTACATAAGAGTTCCAATATTTTGACTTCGGTTGTACCATCTTTTGATGATGGGTTTATTTCATAGGGCTGCGTGGATACGGATAATGGCTCAACATTGTCATGTATTTCGGATATACAAAGGAAGTCACTTCCTCTAACATTGTGGCCGTTTGCAAAGGTCTCATAGGGCTATCTTCGGATTTGAATGGTTCAGGAGCGTCATCAGTGAACTTTTTTATTTTCAGGCAATCTGGGACGGTTTTAATTAAACTTTCAAAGTAAACGCCATTGTTTGTAAAATCATTTTCATCATTGGATAGAAAGACTTTTTTGGTGTTGTTTAGGATGTCAACATTTATTTTGAACCGTTTGGTTGAGGTTTTTCAGATTGTTTTGAATGCAATTAGGAAAATAAATGGAATTCGGCTCAAAGGCATGATATCTGTCATATTTAGTGGGAGTGAATGAAAAATAACTTTGTTGTTGAAGCAAAAATCGATTATATGAATCGAGATTATTTAAAAAGTCCATCTACCAAAAGAAGTATTGGTCAAGTTATCCTTTTCGTTTGTAAATTTTATTTGGTTTACAGTACGATACATTCTGGGCCCAATACCTTGCCGGTTTTCGGTGCAAGACTATAAACAAAATTTTGTCGACATTAACATTACGAGTTCTAGGGGCTTTTCCAAGGCCCTGAACCATTTGCAAATGTTTTCTTTTTCTGCTCGGGCTTTACCTATAGTTTCGGAGCACATAAGGATAGTTTGCTATGGCGTTTCGTTAAACCGTAGTATAATTATTTACAGTGCATACCATTTTTAAATGGCGGGTTTCGTTGTTTTCCTTGAATAGTTATTTGTACGACATCCTAGAGCACGTTTGGTCTTCACGGAACACCATATGAGCTTTGTTATTAAACCATTGTACTAATCTCCGTTCCTCCATATCTGAGAACATAGTTCCAGGTCCTGGTTTGCTAAGGTTATCAGGAGCTCTACTTTTAAACCTATCGTAAAATAGTTGTGACTGGAACTCCGAACTCCATACTTGCTGCTCCAAACTGCCGTCCGAAGAAAAAAGGATGTAAACGCTAAATAGCAAAAATTGGATCCGTTAAACAGTGTCTTATTTTTGCGTGAAGCTTCGAAAGCATATTTCCAACTGTTTATTGCGGGTGGCAATGGTGCAGTAGTAGTGTATTCGCTTACGGAATGGAAGGTCGTGCGTTCGAATCCCGCCAAGTCCATTACTTTATACCGAATACATGAAATCGTAATCTCCCTAACTAACTTAGACACCACCCGTGGATAAAAACCCTACAACTGCACCCAAACACTTCTTTCCTATCTCTCTATTCTTTCTAATACCAAGTAGCTTACACTGTGTTCCTAGCATTATAAGGGTACTGTAACAACAGAAAAAAAAATCCCTTTAGCGTAAGCAAATTATAAAAAAAAAAAAAAAAAATAGCTCAATCTACCATCCTATGCTCTATTCGTAATTAAAACAAAGTCTAATCATTATTATACGTTAAAAATACCTATTTTGCCCCAATTTTGTGCTAATGGATCTGTTGCGAGTTCAATAAGGTCCACAACACAGAGCACGCTGTTGCAACAATACCCAAAAACTAGATTGAACAATGAACCATAAAACACAGATGACAGCAAGTTACAAATACGCTACAAATAAGACAATTACATAAATATACATTAGAAACAATCAGTTTAACGTAACTCTGTAATAAATATATTGTCACATCCTATTGTAAGCGGCACCCCCGCAATGCATACTGGGTACATTCCTGCATGTTTACGCGGAGTTAAATTTCGAGTCTGGTTACTCGAAATCAGATTCCGCCTTTTCCAGGAATTGACCACGCGAATTCTTTTCTAGTCTTGATCTTTGTGGCAAGATCGAGATAAGAGAACTGAATTTCGCATTAGATTTAAGTCTCAGTTTATTGTAACAATAAATGTTTCTCATTTGTTCTTTGTTTTGTTGATCTAATAGCGAACGGAAGAGTTTCATTTATTTGGTTTACTGGCTCAGTCGGGGAAAATAAGAAATAATTACATAAATCGAAGAAGATTATAGGTAGGTTATTTCGCTTAAAATACAACGCAGTCGCGAAAGTGAATAATTACATAAATCGAGGAAGATTACAGTTTTATTTCGCTTAAAATACAACGCAGTCGCGAAATACAACGAAGAGTTTTTGCGATTTTTTTTTATCCAACTCTTGAACTCCCAAACGCTTGTCCACGCGACTCCTCAGTCGGGAAAACTAAAAACACAGATCAAAGAAGATTCGTGAAGAAGATATAGTGTCTGTGAAAATTACAAGGAGAGTTGTTACAAAGAAAACTATCGAAAAACATAGGGACGGGCTACAGTCCGCTTGGGCGAACTGTTGGATACCCTATTCTTATTCCTATCCCTCATAAGTGGGCGTGACAAAAGTCTAAGTATGGTTGAATTGTTAAGAACGCTCTACATATTTTGTTATATAACATTTAAAGGATTTTATCAAAAAAACAACGCTCCCTAGCTCAAACTTGGGTGTTTCAATAAAATTGTTTTATTTAATTGTGGGCGTGTCAGTAGGCGGATTTAAAAAAATTAACACATGAGAATAAAGGGCGTCTAGAGAGTATATATTATAAATTTCAGCTCCCTAGCTCAAACTTTGAATTCTCAAAAAAAAAAAAAAATTAATTGTGGGCGTGTCAGTGGGCGGATTTTGAAAATATTTACACATGAGCATAAAGGGCCCATAGAGAGTATATACTATAAATTTCAGCTCCCTAGCTGAAACTTTGGATTTTCAAAAATTAATATACCCTTAGAATAGGGTATACAAAATTATTTTATTTATTTGTGGGCGTGTCAGTGGGCGAATTTTGAAAATTTTTTATCCCGAGCAGTTTTAGGAGTCATAGATCATATATAAAAAATTTCAGCTTTCTAGCTCAAAATTCGATTTTTTCCAAAATTTGGTTTTTTTGAGTTTGTGGGCGTGTCTGTGGGCGGATTTCAAAAATTCGTAAACTTGATTATTTCGGGACCCTAGAGAGTATATGGTTAAAATTTCAGCTCTCTAGGTCCAGTTTAAAGGCCTAATTTTTGGCTACAGACGGACGGACGGACGGACGGACGGACGGACATGGCTAGATCGACATTACTATCGATGCTGATCATAAATATAGTAACTTTTAGGGGTCTACGGGCAATATTAAGGTATGTTACAAACTATGCGTCAAAATTAATATACCCTTAGAATAGGGTATAAAAAGGACTAATAACATAGATTTCTACCTACCTACTCATCTGCATCATCATATATATATCAGTATCTACACAACTGGAGTATTCACACACCATCATCTACACAACGGCAGCAACCCCATCATCATCAAGTACGGTGTGTTAAATTCATTTGGTTAAAACATTTATTTTATCTCATTAAGTATCTTACATTATTATAAAAGTGTTATTATTTATAATGGAAGTGTTTGGAATTTTAATTAAATGCATAGCTAATATCCAGCCATTTGATGGTAACCAAAAAAATCTTCATCGAGCGAATAGATGCGCTCATACCGTTAATCGAAACACTAGACGTATACTTTAAACGAATAGTTTTAGGACATGTACAAGACAGACTAACTCACAAGGCAAGAGACACTATCTTGAAAAATGGCCAAGTGGAAACATGGAACCAGCTGAAAGCTATTTTAAAAATAGCACATGGTGAAACTACAATAATTAATACACTACTTGACAACTTAGCTCTATGCCGTTGCACTAGTACTGTAGAGCAATTCTATAATCAACTTCATGACTTATTCATTCGATTGAACAACGCTTACTTACTTGCCGAACAGCTGACAAACGAACAAATAATAGCAAATAAAAGAATTGTGCTAAACTATTTCAAATCAAATTTACCTGAACCAGTAAGAGGAATTATAATTGGAAGAAATCCTACTACGATGGAGGATGCCTACAACATAATTGTAACTAAGGGCTATTCTAAGCATACGCATTCCTACACATCATAGCCCAATTCATCCCATTATTACCAAATAAATCAAAACAAAAACTTCAGACCACAAAATAATTATAGCAACCAACAAAGATATAATGAGCAAAGAGAATTTCAAAACTCTAATAGGCATCCAAGTAATACCAATAGAAACAACTTACATTTTAACAGTAATAGGAATAGGCAAAATTAATATATTTAAAACACCCTAGCTATGCCAAGACAAAACCAAGACAACAATATGGAACCAATGGACTATAGAGTCCAAAGTCGACAATCAAATAGGTCTTATAATAACAGAAGTAATTCTAAAAATTATCAGGCAAATAGACGAGACATTCGTACACCGAGCCAAGAAACTAGGCGAAACCAACAATATAGTGGTTTCAATCAGGCTAACAATACTCGTAGAGAACCCAAACCCATGGATATTTCAACAAACGAAAATTTAATACGGTCTCGAAAACCACCAACATTTTCAGGGGGATATACCAAACAACTTTCTTATATAACCGTTCAATCCCCAAATAAAACATTTTCATTCATTATAGACACAGAAGCAGAATTTAGTATAGTAAATGGAAATGTCTATAATCCAAAATGGAAAGTACCATTTCATTCTCAAAAAGTGTTACAACCCAAGTAAAATATAAGGTACTGATTCCAGAACCATTTAATCTGGACAACTTTTATGTAGAATTTTTAGAGGTAAACTTTCACAATTATTTCGATGCACTTATTGGAAACAACATTCTGACAAAAGTTAACGCCACAATTGATTATAAGAATAGGATCCACAAAACCGAACAAGCGGATATAACATTTTTTTTAAACGCCGAAGAAGAATTGTATTTTAAAAATTGCTACGACGATGGTTGCTCTTACATTTTCTTTTCTGATTTCGAAAATAAAACAGTTAATTTATCTTCACATCTTAGCTCTAAAGACGTAAATCAAATAAAATCACTTCTCCATTCTTACAAAGATTTATTTGAAATAAAACACTCTATAAAAACTAAGAATGACATTACTATATTATGTCAGATCGTACCGATACCCTGAAGTTCACGTCAACGAAGTAAATAAACCAATTATCGAAATGCAAATGCTTCAGCAAGGTATTATTAGACACAGAATAGCCCATATAATGCGCCCATTTGGGTCGTGCCCAAGAAAAATTCAGACGGCTCAAAATTACAAAAGCACCGCATCGTAATTGATTATCGAAAGCTAAATGACCAGGCCATCGATGATCCATTCCTAATGCCGAATATATCACAATTATTTGACAAACTTGGGAAATGTCAATATTTTCCAACGATAGACTTGGCTAAGGGATTCCACCAGATTGAAGTGAATCCCGAAGATCAACATAAAACTGGATTCTCTACGCGAGGCGGTCACTTCGAGTTTGTTCGAATGCGCCGGCGACGTTCCAACGCCTCATGAATACAATCTTAGAAGAATACATTTGCAAAATTTGTATCGTATATTTAGACAATATGGTTTTTTCGACAAGTTTTACGGAACATCTAGATTCACTCCAAAATTTTTTTCAAAGATTGCGGCAGTGTATTTTGAAATTGCAAGTCGAAAAATTTAATTTCGCGGCACTCGAAACCGAATATCTTGGACACATCATATCAGAAAATTCTATTAAACCTAATCCGCTTAAGATAGAAACCATACAACAAATTAAAATCCCTACAACTCAAAAGGAGATTAAATCCTTTCTCGGTATTACTGGATATTACCGAACATTTATTAGGGATTACGCAAAAGTGGCATATCCCATGGTAAAATTCCTTAAAAGAAACTCTCAAATAAACATAAAGAACAGGGAATATATATACAGGCATTGGTGGTGCTAATCCTTCAGGTTGGTCAGCTTAAAGAACTTATTACTAACGATCGTGTATTAATCAATCCTGACTTCAATAAAAAATTTACGCTTACAACAGCGTTTAATTTCGCAATCGCAGCAGTGCTTTCGCAAAGTGGTCATCCGGTAGCTTATGCCAGTAGAACGCTTGATGACCACGAAAAACACTATAGCACAATAGAAAAAGAGCTCCTTGCAATAGTTTGGGCTACTAGGTATTTTAGACCCTATCTATTTGGCAGAAAATTTATAATCAAAACCGATCACCGCCCTTTGGATGGCTATCGAATCTTACTGAGTCAAACAGTGATCTTCAAAGATTTAAAATGAATCTAGGTGAATTTAATTATACTGTGGAATACGTAAAAGGATGGGAAAACAGCGTAGACGATGGGTTAACAAGAGTTAACATCCATCAAGCCGATCATAATGAGACGCAATACAGAGATAATGAAGTTACATTACTTAACCTCTTTAACGAAAATGATGAAGAAAGTGAGATTTCGTCAACTGGTGCAACGATTCATAGTGCACGAGCAGATTCTACCAATCACATTCATATTACAGACAAACCTATTAACCTTTTTAAGAACCAAATCTACCTTACACGTGGAAACAAAGAAAAGGTGAAATTAAAAATAGTTCACAAAAAGGTCCAAAACTACGTTCAAGTAGTAGAATGAATTATTTTATAAATAATGAAAAGATTTATTGTTGATAAGGGACTTATGTGCATTTACTGTGATGATTCACCCCTTTTCCTACAGTTTCAAAACATTTAGCTATGTAAAGTATTTTTCCAATCAAAATCTAAGGATACTTAAATCAAGCATAAGATTAAGGGACATAACCGACAAAAACGAAATAATAACGTTGATTGGAAAAGAACACTTAAGCAAGAATCACAGAGGAATAAACGAAGTTTATTCCGATCTGCGGCAACTTTATTTTTAGACTAAAATGCAAATATTAGTACATAAATTTATTAATAATTACGAGATATGTCCATTAGCAAATTTGACGTACTGACACACTACAAACTGACCGATGATGAAATATACAACTATAAAATAACAATAACTATGATGCCGTATCTTAAAAATAACATAATATTTAGAGACGATCTTTTAATTTTTGTACTACTTATACCAACATTTACCGATGAAAAATGTTCTAAGGCAATGGTTATACCATGCCCTAATTCCGCATTCGAGGAGCTGCATATTGATACTCAGGACGTCATTATTAAAGATAATATTATTTTTAAAGGTTAGGTTAGGTTTTAGGTGGCTGTCGGCAGACACACTTAGACCAATTTAGGTCCATTGTTATACTACGTATGTATTATCTACCTCAACTCTGTAGATGGGATTGGCCAACGACACGCGGTTGATCTCAAACGGTCCGGCATCTACGTACTAACCGCGGCCAATGTCGTTTAATTGCGGTGATCTGACGAGAACCGATTAACTCGACGTGGTATGGTCGTTGGTTAAAACTATAAGTGAGTTAACAATAAAAAAGAAAACCTAAAAATCCACGATAACCAGTGTATTAGGTTAGGTTAGGTTAACGGGCTGATGGAACAGAGCAAATCTGCTACATCACACTTAGGTCCATGTGGTCCCATTGTGATACCCTTTGTTGGGAGTGTTGGCCTCGCTGTTCTGGCCTTGGCCTTCTTCCTTGGTTTCCTTCTTACTCCAGTCTGTCCAGCCATTTGGATGTCCGTATAAACCTGTAAAGATTTGTTAGTGAGACATCAGAAAGTTCTTGAATGTCTTGGAAGAAGTATCTTCCAAGTGTTCTGTTCCTCAGGTGACACAGGCTTGGACAGTGACAGAGAAAGTGAGGTGTGTCCTCATGAGTTTCCTCATCACCGCAGCCCCTACAGATGTCGTCATCCTTGAGATTTAGTTTCATTGTGTGATTCCTTAGCAGGTTGTGGCCAGTAAGAGTACCGATCAACTTTGACAGCGATGCCCTGTCGTAACGTAAAAGTTTGTTGGTTCGGCCCTTATCATACTTTGGCCACAGCTTGCGTGATATGTCACAAGTGGTTAGTGACAACCACCTGTTGTTGGCTTTCATTCGTGTTTTGTATTCCACTCTTTCTCTGAGGTAACAGAGTGGTGGTTTAACCGACTGAAGCGCCTGTTCATGGTCCATCGCAGACCCCTTTCTTGCCAGTTCGTCAGCTCGCTCGTTGCCGGATATGTCCTTGTGTCCAGGGACCCAGCAGAGACTCGTTTTGTGCTTTGTGCCAAGAGTTTTGAGCTCCTCGCGGCAGCGGCGAACAAGTAAGGACTTTATTTCTGTGGCTGACACCGCTTTAATGGCCGCCTGACTATCAATAAAAATGGTAATATCACTGTGTGGTATCGCCATCATTGATATCATGCTTGCGACTTCAGTGATTGCTAAGACTTCTGCTTGGAATACACTACAGTGATCAGGTAATCTAATCGATCTGTTAATGTGTAGTTCCTCTGAGAATAGCCCAGCACCCGTTCCACAGTCCATCTTTGATCCGTCTGTAAAGATGGAAATCGATTTCCTTTTCATGGGTTCGTTTGCGTACCATTCCTCCTTGCTCGGAAATGAACAAGAGAATGGTTTTTCGAAATCTAAATAAGGAGACATGTAGTCAGATATGATGTTGTTTCCTACGTACATGTTCAGAATCAGTGCGTGTCCAAAATGACTCGGGTTCCAGCTGTTTGTTTGGCTGATCCTCAAGGCACTTTTTGCAGCCGATTCCTGCATGTATAGATCTAATGGTGGCAGATTGAGAATGGCTTCCAAGCCAGCGGTTGGGGTTGTTCTCATTGCACTGGTTGTCCCTATACATGCTAGTCTTTGTATTTTTGCCATCACCTTGAGATTGGTTGCCTTGTCTGTGGGTTGCCACCAGACTAAGCTGCCGTATGTGAGTATTGGTCGCACAATTGCCGTATACATCCACAGAATTATTTTTGGGTTTGGACCCCATTTTTTGCCGAAGATACGGTTGCATGCGTAAAAAGCGTTCGCCGCTTTCCTAACTCTGTCATCGACGTTTGGCTTCCAACTCAGCTTTTTATCGAGGATAATTCCTAGATATTTCGCACTCTCCATCACCTTCAAGGGTATTCCCTCAATTTCTGGTGGTTTGAATTCTGGTATTCTTCTTTTATTAGTGAACAACACCATTTCAGTCTTTTGTGGGTTGATCCCAAGACCGCATTGTCTTGTCCACGCAGTGAGTGTCCTCAGGGAGTTTCCTAACAGTTCGCTCAGGGTTGAAAGGAATTTTCCTGTCGCAAGCAATACTACGTCATCCGCGTATGCAATTGCTTTGACCCCTCTGTTTTCGAACTTTAGGAGTATTTCATTTACAACAAGGACCCAGAGTAAGGGTGATATGACTCCACCTTGTGGTGTGCCTCTGGACGCTACGACTCTTAGGTCATTATCGCCTAGTGTTGCATTGATGTACCTTCCATTGAGCAGGCTCATTATCACATTAGTGAGAGACTGATCGACGTTGGAGTTCTGCAATGCTCTTTCCACTGCTCGCGTTTCCACATTGTTGAATGCTCCTTCAATGTCTAAAAACGCTGCAAGTGTGTATTCTTTGTCCTTGAGAGACTTTTCTATAGTGCTGACGACGTCGTGTAGCGCAGTTTCCACTCCTTTGCCTTTAATGTAAGCGTGTTGGGCGGTGGAGATCGCGCTATAGTCGAGTCGACTGCGAATATAAATGTTCATTAGCTTTTCAAACGTTTTTAGGATGAAAGATGTCAGGCTTATCGGTCTGAAGTCCTTGGCATGGATGTGACTAGATTTTCCTGCCTTGGGAATAAATACTACCTTCACTTCCCGCCAGGCTTTAGGAATGTAGCCGCACTCCAGACTTCGTGTGAAAAGTCGTTTGAGAACCGGTATGATAACGGTCTTTGTCTTCTGGAGCATAATAGGGAAAATCCCATCTCTCCCAGGTGATTTGAAGGGAGATAGTGTATCAATTGCCCAGTTAAGCTTTTCTTCGGTTATTACTCCTTCTGGAACCACTGAAACAGTTGTAGGGGTAATTTCCGCCTCTAAGTTGTTACCTGGACTCGGGGCGCACCCTGGAAAGTGAGTCCGTAACAAGAGCTCTAGGGTTTCTGTGCAGGACTGTGTCCAGTTTCCGCAACTGTCCTTAATAAAACCTGGAACACAGGGTTGTTTGGACAGCATTTTCCTAAGCCTGGAAGATTCCGTTGTGCTCTCAACGTCACTACAGAATGTATGCCAAGCCGTGCGTTTAGCACTTACTATGGAGCTCTTGAATTTCCTATGACTGGCCTTATACAGGTCCCAGTCCGTTGGGAGATTGGAGGCTTTCGCCGCATTAAATAGAGCTCTAGTTTTTGTCCTAATTTTAGACAATTCCTTTGACCACCATGGTGGGTGCTTTGTGTTCTTTATTGTCCGTAAAGGACAGGCTTTAACGTACGCATTTGTCAGAATTTTGTTTAAGTATTCTGTACCTGCGTCGATCTCATCTGGTGTGACCAGTGTTTGTCGTTGAAGTTTCCTACTATACTTTCCTACTTCTCTGAGGAATGTATCCCAGTTTGTCAATCTGGGATTCCTAAATTTCTTTATCGGGTCTGCTTTCTCGTCAGTTAGGAACTCTATAATCCTGTGGTCTGAAAAGGATGCTTCTGTAGAAACTTTCCATTCTCGCACATTCATAGTTTGTGAGTTGTTACAAAGTGTAACATCTAGTACCTCACGTCTATTCCTAGTTACGAAGGTTGGTTCATTGCCACTATTGGCTATCAATATATTGTGTTCAATAATAAATTCAAAAAGGGACTCACCTCTCACGTTTGTGTCGGTGCTACCCCATTGAGCATGATGGAAGTTGGCGTCGCATCCTAGGATGAAATCCCATTTTCACGCTCAGCTTTCACAACCAGCAGCCTGGTTAGATCGGACGGTGGACTTCCTGGAGAGTCGTGTGGCATATATATTGACGCGAGTATCAGCGGGCTTCTGCCTGCTCGCTCCCATATGATTACTGTCTGGTCAGTATTGCTGTAGCTAGATAAGAGAAATAGGTTAATCTGTTTTCTAGCGACAATACATGTACGTTTCTTACTGTGATCTGGTGTGTTGGTGTTGTAGACAACCAGATCCTTATGGTTCAGCCCTTTTATCTCACCCCGGATGATCCAGGGTTCTTGAACCAGGGCGACGTCTATATTTTTTGTTCTCATGAGAAGAACAAGATTGGCGCTGGCCGCCTTACTGTGGTGAAGATTGATTTGTACTATCTTCATGACGACCAGCTTCTTCTTTCCTGTCCTTCTTGTGTGTTGCCGCCAGTAGCCGCATTTTACAGCGCGTTATGCCTACGCGAACCTTGAACTGCTGGTTACGTAGTAGCGGCAACGATTTGTGGCTGAGGAGTACGGTAACTTCCATACCGTTCTCAGTGTGTTCCCCCGATTCCAGAACTTTCCACTCCTTGCTTTGTAATTCCGGGTTAAGGAACTGCAGGTTGCGTTCAATTCTTTCCACGGGCAAGTACGGTCCTTGAATAAGAATGCGTCCTTTTGGTCTTGTTATGTTCAGAATTTCTTTTCTGTCAACGACGCGTAGGTCAGCGTTTTACCACGGTGCGTCTGTGTTGACGACGAAATTCTTCAACCAGTGTAGGGTGTTGTTATTATCGCATTCCATAATCTTAAATCCCTTGAAGGTGGTTAGCTGTCCAAAGAGAGGGACTGTGCCATCGGCCTTCAGAATAGCGTCGTTGACACCATCTAGGATTCGAAGTTCAATCAGTTTCCATTGGTCTTCGGTAAGTCTTCGCTCTGGATTTCCAAGGTCGATAATTGCGACACGAAGACCTTCCTTGACCTTTTCTGCATATTTTGGCTTTTTAGCCTGCCTGCCTACAACCGGGGAGAGTGTGATGTCGTGCCGACCTCTTTTGGAGCAACCAGGAGCCCCCTCAGGTTCGGACGAATCCTTGCCTGGGGCAGCTACCGAGCGCTTTGGACCAGCTGCAGTCGAGGTGAAAGGCGTTTGGCATTTCGTCCTCGCTGCAGTCAGTCTCACGCCAACCCCTCCAGAGGCCTGCGCCCTAGTTAAGCTAGGCCCTGACCTACCTTTTTGCAGAACCTTCTTGGAGTCGCCAGGTTCCTTTCCAGTTTGGGACGTATCCTTTGCTGGGTCGGCACTCGGCTTTTCGGGTTCCGACCTACTCAAGGCGAAAGGCGAGTGGCATTTCTCCCTTGGTCCAGTCAGACTCCCTTTACCTGTCCGGTTCTGCGTCCTGTTTTGTTGGCTGCTGCGCCACGTTGCCTCGGTCGACTTGATGGTCTCCCGAGCCCTAGCTAGCTGTACCGTTTCCCTTTCCGTGAAGGAGCTAGGGTCACGGTTTTTGAACCTAGTTAGCAGTCGGCGCGCGTTCTTGCGCTGCTTTGCCGGGTCCGACTGCTTTTTGTCAATCGCCGGGTTTACCTCCGTTACAGGTATATTTGGCTTATCGACAACCGTAGACAGACTGTCAAGCGTCGAGTTGGCCTCTCCCGGTGAAACGTTCCTTACCTCGTCTGCTTCCTTGGCGGGTTCAGATGCGACAGACCCGTGCCCCGATAGGCTATGGCATATCACAGGCATTGGTGGTCGCATGAGTGCACCCTCACTCAAAGCTTCGGGGAAGGCTGTCTTCGGTGGCGAGTCAGCACGGGGCTTGTCGCAGTCCAAAGACTGGCCTTCCAGAAAGTCGAGAGCGTTTTGAAGCCGTCGTTTCTCTCTGTCCTCTAGGGTATGTTTTTTCCTCAGCTTACTGATCGTGTTTTTACAGTTTAGGAGTTTTTTCCTCAACGATGCAGTGGATGAAATTGAAAATTTGGATGAGCTGGCGATGGAACGATTGTCATCCTCTTCAAGGAAGAGTTTCTGAAGGTTGAGATCGACCGTTCCTACGCTTCCCCCAGCCGAAACTGCCCTACTAGTTGACGGTTCCTGGAGTAGAAGATTTTCTTCCTCCTCCGTCATTTTTGTCAATGGTGTTGTCGTTGTTTGAGAATCGGTTTTATTGAAGTTTATGGTGCCCGATTCATTTGCACCAGTCCCTTTGTTTGTTTTTTGTTTGTTATTGTTAATTTTGGACCCACGAGTAAGGGGGAAGAAGATGTCGCTCTGTACTCACCCCCTGTATACAGAGAAGGGGAATTAAATTGAAACTAGAGGTCCCCAGGTATCTAGAGTTCACCGTTAGAAGACACCATGACATTGTGCCATACATCCCATGGGCACGGTCGTTCTTACCCGGGATTACGGGTTTTTATCGAGTTTTCCGCTCTAGATCCGTCATATTTAGTCGAAAGCAGTGGCACCTCGTGCAGGATGTGGTTCTTCACCACGTATGACGGTCTTAGAAACAGTGTTCCTATCCAGAAACATCTGTTCCTCTGGTTTCCTTTCTGAGCCCGGTGTCTGCCCAGCCTAAGCTGTGCAGGCACCGGATCTCCAGGATTCTCGGGCTGTGACGACTAACTCAAGGCGAGAGGCTATGGCCTTTCCTCCTTGGTCAGTCATCTACCCATCCGACAGAAAACCTTCGCCACCCTGTGTATTAGAAATCTATTGTCAACAGACAATAAATGCCCTTATAGAATAAATAAAGAAGAATCTGTAACTCAAATAAAAGAAAACTTAGTTCTAACAAAAAACATGCAAAAAACGAAAATGTCTCAGAATTGTAATAATGATGATTTCTTTTTTCGAAGGAAACAATGTAATCAAATTTCTTGGTGCTTGGTCCAATCTTGTATACTATTTTCACTTACGATTTCCCATGTTTAAACAACTGCGAAAAAGCAATATTTGCCGATGACACCTGTATATTCTCGTCAGATTCAGTTGGTTTCAACATTGAAACAAATTTGCAATCTGCACTAAATGTCAATCAAAATTACTTTTTCGACTGGAAGATTAGAATAAATGCCTCAAAGACACAGGTTATCTTTTTCACATGAAAAAGAAAAGCCTATTTCCTTCCGAGCAACAATCTTCAAGTAAATGGTGTAAACACTGAATGACGTTCAAGTGCTAAGTATCTTGGAGTCCATCTTGATAAAACTTTAACCTTTGGCTTGCATGTACAAGAAGTAATTAAAAGGATCAATATAACCACCAAAACTCTTTATCCCTTTATAAATCGGAAGTCCAGACTAAGCAATGAAAACAAGCTGCTGATTTTTAAAGTCGTGTTCCAAGCAATTATGTTTTATGGTTCACCAGCATGGGGTAAATGTGCAGCTAGTCATATTAGCAGACTCCAAGTAGCTCAAAATAAGCTTTTGAAAATGATCCTTAAGCTTCCATGGTCATTTTCAACAGCTGAACTTCACGATATTTCAAATACGGAAATGGTATCAACTAGAATTGCCAAGCTTAATGAACGTTATCTTACATCTTGTTTATCTTCAGATAACCCTCTAATTTCAAACCTAGCTTTATAGTTATAGTTCTTTTATTTAAAATATAACTTATTATGTGATATTAAACTTAATTATTTATTTCCTTTATTCACTATTTGTATGATTTTTTGTAATTATTTATTTATTATATGACTTTTTGTAAATATTTATTTTGTTTATTATATTTACTTACTTGTTGTTTTTTATTATTATGTACTTTATTTATTTATTATTATTTTATAATTTTAATTTATTTATTTATTGTATCAATTAACTTATTATATTTATTTATTTATTATATTTATTTATTCAATATATTATATTTATTTTCTTACCTGTTCATTGTACTTATTTATTTTATTTATTTCGTTTATCGTTTATTTTGCTTTCATGTTAATTTATTAGATTTCCCTTTGATATTTAGTTATTCATTTATTTATTCACATTGATGTAAATAATAATCATTTTTAGTTTGTTTTTTATATGTAAAACTTAAAGCTTGGTTTGAAAAAGGTCCCGCACCGCCCACCCTTCTTCTCTTCAATCTACGTTGTATATTATTATCGTTGTTTAATTATTTTTCTGTTTTTTTTTCTAATGAAGGTTTTTTCCTGTAGCTTTTCCTTCAAATACTTTGTTAATTAGTTCTTCTTCTTTATTAAAATGTCTAAAAGATTATCAGTAATAAGGTAGTTTTATACCATAACTCTGTAAATTGTGCAATATAGTTTAAGAAAATAATGTATAAATATTCTGCTGCAATAAATACAATACAATGTAATCAAATTTAAAAATTGTTGTATACAGTGTTGGCCAAAACTTAAGCACGAAATGATTTCGCTTTGGAAAAAGATAAAGGAATTTGAAAAAATTTACGAGAATTTTTCGTTTCTAGATTTTTTTGATCACAATATATTTGTCTTCAATTTACATAACTATTAATATATTAAGCTAGACCTATTTCTTAAAATAAGAAATTAATTGGAACTCATTGAATTTCGAGCAGCTTAAAGAAAAAATAGTGTCTGATTTTTATAACGGTGAATCAGTTATGTTAATTGCCAATCAATTTGGTATAAGCCATACAGAGATTTCCCGCATAATTACTCGATACCGTGCTCTTGGAAATGTGCAAATGGTTCATAGTGGCGGTAGACCTCGAAAAACCACCAGCCGCGAAGATAAAAGAATCATCAGGCTAATCAAAAAGGACCCCTTCATATCGTCGTGAAGTATAAGAAGTGAATTGAGCTTAGAGATCTCAAGCAGGACGATCCGGCGCAGAGCGGTTGATAAGTGTTTGTCATCCTATCGAGCGGTAAAAAAGCGTTTTATTTCACCGAAAAATCGACGTGCAAGGCTGGAGTTTGCATGGCCACATTTAGACTGGACTGTGGCCAAATGGAAAACGGTGCTCTTCTCTGACGAATCCAAATTTAATTTGAAAGGTTCTGACGGATTTCGGACAGTACAAAGGCCAGAAGGGGAACGAATCAATCCCCGTTTCGTAAGGGGCACAATCAAGCATGGTGGAGGCAATATTATTCTCTGGGGATGTTTTTCCAGTCAAGGAGTCGGCCCGATTCATAAGATTAATGGCATAATGGATGGTTTTTTTGTATCGAGACATTCTTCTAAATGTCATGCTTCCTCATGCAGAGGAGAATATGCCGTTGCGATGGGTGTTTCAACATGACAACGATCCAAAACATACCGCTTGTTAGGGATTGGCTAGACGAAAACCATATTGCTGTTATGAAGTGACCAGCACAATCGCCTGATCTCAACCCCATAGAGAATCTATGGGAAATTGTAGATCAGAGAATTGATCGCACGAAATGGTCTAACTTAGACTCCATGTTTCAACAAACTGAAAGAGCCTGGAATAACATCCCAACGCATATAATTGACAACCTCATTGACTCCATGCCTCGTAGATGTGCTGCATTTATACAAAATAAAGGCTACGCCACCAAATATTAGCAGTAAAATAATGTTTTTATACCCTATTCTAAGGGTATATTAATTTTGACACATAGTTTGTAACATACCTTAATATTGCCCGTAGACCCCTAAAAGTTACTATATTTATGATCAGCATCGATAGTAATGTCGATCTAGCCATGTCTGTAAGTCCGTCCGTCCGTCCGTCCGTCCGTCCGTCTGTCGGCAAAAATTAGGCCTTTAAACTGGACCTAGAGAGCTGAAATTTTAACCATATACTCTCTAGGGTCCCGAAATAATCAAGTTTACGAATTTTTGAAATCCGCCCAAAGACACCCCCACAAACTCAAAAAACAAAATTTTGGAAAAAATCGAATTTTGAGCTAGAAAGCTGAAATTTTTTATATATGATCTATAACTCCTAAAACTGCTCGGGATAAAAAAATTTCAAAATCCGCCCACTGACACGCCCACAAATAAATAAAATAATTTTTGTATACCCTATTCTAAGGGTATATTAATTTTTGAAAATCCAAAGTTTGAGCTAGGGAGCTGAAATTTATAATATATACTCTCTATGGGTCCTTTATGCTCATGTGTAAATATTTTCAAAATCCGCCCACTGACACGCCCACAATTAATTTTTTATTTTTTTTTTTAAATTCAAAGTTTGAGCTAGGGAGCTGAAATTTATAATATGTACTCTCTAGGGGCCCTTTATTCTCATGTGTTAATTTTTTTTAAATCCGCCTACTGACACAATTAAATAAAACAATTTTATTGAAACACCCAAGATTGAGCTAGGGAGCGTTTTTTTCGATAAAATCCTTTAAATGTTATATAACAAAATATGTAGAGCGTTCTTAACAATTCAACCATACTTAGACTTTTGTCACGCCCACTTATGAGGGATAGGAATAAGAATAGGGTATCCAACAGTTCGCCCAAGCGGACTGTAGCCCGTCCCTATGTTTTCATTTTTTTTATTTATGAACTCGAATGTGCTTTAGTTTTGTCCACTTATTTTTCAATGAGTTTTGATAAATTTTGTAATTTAAAAAATAGGTTAAGGTTAATAATTAAATAGCAACTTGTAAATAGAAGACAAATATATTTTGATTAGAAAAATCTAATAACGAGAAAATTATCATACATTTTTTGAAATTTCTTTATCTTCTTCCAAAGCGAAATCATTTCGTGCTTAAGTTTAAAACTTAATTTAACAAAAATAAAAAAGTAACTTAAATATATAAGAAATATAGAAAATAGAGAAACTATTAACTACATTGAGTTCGAATCAAAAATTAATAAGTAATTAATTCATTATTTATCGTTTATAACGCTGGTAATAGTTATGTCTTTTTATTTTAATTGTGAAATGCAAAACAACAAAAAAAAAAACTAAAATTGTCGTCAAAGCACAACAAATGACAGACCCATTTAAAATTTAATTAATTAATAATTTTTCTTAACTACAAAAGAAATATAATAAGTTAACAGCTTAGAGTTTTAATTTTTTTAATTTCAATTTTTGGTGGACCAAAACACTTGTTGGGGGAGGTGTCACATCCTATTGTAAGCGGCACCCCCGCAATTCGTACTGGGCACATTTCTGCATGTTTACGCGGAGTTAGATTTCGAGTCTGTTTACTCGAAATCAGATTCCGCCTTTTCCAGGAATTGCCCACGCGAATTCTTTTTCTCGTCTTGATCTTTGTGGGAAGATCGAGATAAGGAACTGAATTTCACATTAGATTTAAGTCTCAGTTTATTGTAACAATAAATATTTCTCAGTTGTAATAAAGATCTAAAAGCGAACGGAAGAGTTTCATTTAGTTGGTTAACTATATGCAATTTTACACAAAGAATTAACTAAAGTAGTGTACGGAACGATTGTACTTCTGTTTAGCTAGATTATTCGAATAAAAGCATTATAAAGTTGTGGACGTCTTTGTTTTATTTCACTAAAATTTGGTTTCTTTATTTTTCCATTAAAAATACATGTCGTAACAGTGTGTTAGTGTGATTATATACTGCAGCATGCAAAACAATCTGGCTTAAGGAACTTCTTGTTTAACTGGGTGTACAAGTAAATTCGGTTCCGATTTTCGAAGACAACCAAGTGTGTATAAAAATTGCAGAAGCACCATGTGAGCAAAAAATATGAACCATATCGACTTCAAATACAATTTCATCAGAGAAGCCGTATAGCAAAGAAGACAAAATTAAGACACACGCAAGTGAAAACCTTAAATATGTAGACCGTGGAAGCGGCAAGCGCTTGCAGCAAGGGACTTGAAGTGATTTGCATCCTTGCAAACGCTTGCAGGAACTAGTCACACTATGCATGTGTTTCTGGTGCAAGCGTTTACATGCAAGCGAGCCACTTAAAGCAATCGATTTCATGCAAGGACCTTTCGGGTCGTCACACCATGTAATATTTGCTTTCCCTCACGCAACTTCGTTGCTCCCCTAAGACTTGTCGTCTGGCAGCTCTGTTGTGTATTTTAAATTGTTTCGGGTAAATGTTCTGTCGAAATTTTCCGGCGCAAGATTATGCGGCCGTTTTCTTGCTAAAGTCATAAATCATATTTAACACCAGTTGGCCAAAATTTCAACTTTAAATATTTTTCCTGAATTTTTGGAAATGGTCGCCTCAATGTTTTTTTGTGAAATCTAGAAGTCACGATTTCCATATTTTAAAATGCAAGAAAACCAATATAAATCGACATTTTCTTTCAGTCGATCATTCCCATGTATCCCCTATTTTTCCAATGGATTGCCGAGGTATAACATCAATTTGTTGTGGCAATTTATTTATCTAGTCTTTACGTCAATTAAAACAGCTTTGTATTAATTAAATCTACTTTCCGCAAAAGTAAGCTTCTTCTCTTTAATGTCGCACCAGCTCCCGGCCATTCAGTGAATAAAAGGATATAGAAAATTCGCGAGACCGGCCAAAAATTTACACATAGAGAGAGCTCTAGGTACCTACTAAATAAATAACTTCATGTTGAATCATATTTGCGGGCAATCAACCAGCGGATTTATCCCGAGAGACTGTTCAAAGTTTATTCATCTAATTTTGAAGTTTTCGCCTAATCACAGAGAAAAAGACGTTGAAATTGCAGTATATGCCGATTGGATTGAATATGCAGAAAACTTGGGATCCGTTATTACCCAATGAATATAAATATTTCATGCTTTCTGTTGCGACTTCATTGAACTTTCAACTATGCCGGGACTAATTGCTGAACGGTTTCAATGATTCATTCGGCATTTGTCTGTGCAGAAAAAGAGAAGCTGCGGACTTTTTCCTGTGGGCGATGTGGGAACTGCAGCAGTAACGAATCAGTAATTAGCAACAATTTCAAATTAGCGCCAACGGGTTATCATACGCTTCATAGATTGTGCTGCAAAGTTAACCTATAGTGGCTACTCTCGTCCTGATAGAGAAGCAGTGAGGAGGCACGTAGGGAATTTAAAATTTAAATTATTTGATTGATTGAAGTAGCTGAAAAGTACTAATTGGTGATAATCTTGATGCTGGGATAACAGCGCTGTTATTTTTTTTTACAATTTTTGTATTGATGAGCGAATTTTAGACACACGGACTATATATACTTTCTCGAGGGGTTGAGTGTGAGTTTTTTTTAAATGATTTCCCCCGTTTAATTCCGGAAGTTAATGGGTTTCAAAAAACTGGTTTTTGCGAAAATCATATCCTTATCTTCATCAATATAATCTCGAAATAACTTTTCCCTTATTCTAAGTTAAATGATATTTTAAATCCTAAATTGCTAGCACTTCTTCAATAGCTCTTTTCATCAGTTGAACGATGGAAATAAATAAATCAATTTAAAGGTTGTGCTTTTATTTTTCAATCAACTCAACATTTAACCAAATCAAATTTTTCTAGGGAATCAGTTTCATAAGGTCTGATCGATAGCGTTTACTTGCCATTTACAACAGACTTCATTATCTCAAGCACCTTAAGCGATGCAATTTAACGTTAATATATTGTTTTGGGCGTAAATGAAATATATGTTAAATGAAAGGGTGGTACGAGTATGTCCTGCAGTCATTTCATCATAAATATGTAGGCAGAATATTCAGTCCATTTTCCATTATTCACGGTCCAATCAATTTCATATCATCAGCACTTGGCTCTCAATCAACCATTAAAAGAATCAGTTGGTTGTGAAAACTTTATTTAAATTCATATAAATAACAGTTTACAAAATGTTTAAATGGTTTGGCCTAAGGCAGTCTACCAGAGATTATTTTTACAAAAAGAATGAAATGATCCAATACTCCCAATGGGGCTATAAAATTTACACTTCATTGATGTATTTTACAACGTGAGCCATTGGGGACATACATTTAACCCAACCTTAAAAGCACGAGTGGATCATACGAAACTTTCTCGGGTTTATGACTACGTGATATTTGTTTTCAGAAACTGATAATTTTTCTTTAGATATTACAAGGGTAGATTATTTGTGTCTTTTGAGAAATATTAAGTACCTACGCCATTTTTCTACTATTTAGTATTGAAACACCAAAACGTATCAAAACTATAAGAGCAATTTTTGAAAAACTAATGTTTTCAAAATGTTAGAAAATATTGTAAAAATAAAAGTACCGAAATTATACACTTTTTTTGGAAAAACTGTGTCTGCGATCTTCTAACCCTTTCCCTAAGTATCACTACTTGAAAACAAGGTATGCAAATGCTCACTCAGCAGTACTCATAAACGGCTTACTGCTCATATTTGTCTAACGAGCGTGTGCGTTCTTTAAAAGCTCATGAAATCTGGCATGAGCCATTTGACACTGCCATTAATGTTTTTCTCACTTTTAAATTCATTTTATATTTTTATTATCAAGAAACGTTCTGGACAAAAATGACTAAATCTAACTTGAAACTAACAGGATACTTATTCTAAATTAATAGTCCTTGTACGGACGCTCTAAACTTAATTATAGCCTTATAATTATTGCATTTCGGCCTAATAACTTCTTTATGAACTAATCTTGCGTGTGTAGCTATTCATCGAGAAACTTTTGGAAACTCTGCATCTATACATATTAAATTGTATATGTGTATATAAAACAAACTACAAACTACCTACACTTCTTAACTAATTTAAACTACGTGACTTATTTTAATTTAATAAGGATTCTGAGCAGTCGTTGCCTTACGCAACAAGTAATCAAAATTACGAGAGCTTCCGAGCACCTGGCAATCGTCGACGTGCAGACGCGCCACCATGAGCCGACTGAAGGCTTACAGCGTCAGTCGCCTCCTGGAAACACCACCACAATTTGACAAGGCGGACCTCAGAAACGCCATAGCTAATTTATCTAACTTATGGAGGTTGTAACATAGAGTAACGCACCGTACTGGAAGGGCATATTGACCCCTCCCCCCTTTCACAGAGTTCCGAGTTCCGATCTGCCACCACACGCACTTCATAATCGCTCAAAGATTGTATTTATGCAGCTGTTTCAAAAATACAGTCGTCAACAAAAAAAAAACATAAAAGAAAGTGTGTACCTACAGATGAGAAAAAAAATTGATAAAACTTCATTTTAGTGAAAATGACCTTGAATAGTGCGTAGTTTCTAAGGATATTTTGAGAACATATCGTTTTTTTCGGATCTTAAGAATCTTATTTAGGGTTCCAAGGACCTCTTCGTAATGAAACATTAAACACATAAATAATATGCGGTTTCTAATGATGTTATAGAAAAGTATCATTCTTTCGTGTTTTTTGGGTTACAAGAACCTGTTATTAAAATAACCTTGAACACAGTATACTGCTATTTTTCCAAGGGTGCTATCGCAAATAATCCTTTTTTCTGCTTTTAAGGTCCTTTTTTTTGACGGTTCCAGAGACCTTTTTTTTAAAAAAAATACATTGAAAAACTGTGCGGTTTTGAAGGATATTTTGGAAAAATATTCTTTTTTCCGAAGTTAATGACATTATTTATGGTTCCAAGGCCCCTTCGTAATATTACATTGAAAGCAGAAATACAACGCAGTTTCTAGTACATATCAGAAAAATATCCTTTTTTTTGGGTTTTAGGGACCCTTTTTAGGGTTCCAAGCACCACAAGGTAAAATATCATATTGTCAAATTAAAGCGACATTCTCAAATTGGCCATCAGTTTCCGCAGTACAATTTTAAATGTTTCATCCTGTTTGTTGTAAACTAATATATGTAAGCAATTTTAACGTCTAGGTGAGCCCAACGACACATTTCAAATCTTAAATCTTAAAGCTGTCCAACTGGAGATCACCGGTGTGATAAAAGGTCGATCAAACAATAAATAATAATGGAAGCATGCACGTGTCGAAATCATAAAAGAGAAGCAGGCCACTCCTGTATCACACAAATACAGTAACAACAGTATATGATTGGCATCCGTGATGAAGTGATCCGAAACCGAGAGGCCTGCCGATGTTCATTGAGCTCAATCAGTGAACCCCACAGGCGGATCAGGAGGGATGCAGGTAAGTGGTCTCCTTAATCCCGATCAAAACCTCGCCGAAAAGGAAGAAGAAGACTAATATATCTACAACAAACTACAACAAAGATTTCATTTCCGCTGTCGCAATTTGTCGATTTCCGGATTTCACCTTTCTCCATTTTCGCAAAAGAGTTAAAATTGTACCCTCAATCTTGTAAGTCTACTCCTTTTCATTTGCTGCTACATTGTTTGGCTATTGCCAGTGGCACAAATGTTAATCATGACCATAAGTGCAGTCGGAATGACTGGGTAAAGAAAGCATCTGGCGAATAGCGAGTCGTTGTTGGTGGACTAACAATATTACCATACGGCACTGTTGCCGTTCTAGCGGTTTGGCTAGATCTAGTGGATTTTCTAGGCTCTCGACAATTTTAAATAAAATGTTGTCGCTCAAATAACATCTAGTAAATTTTAGCGACTTTTCACGTTCACACTTGGTACTGCAAACTTTATTAAATGCAATATCACAGGAGATACTGCTAGGGTTTGGCCCAAGTTATTTTATCGTTATTTCCACCATAAGTGCTCAAACGAAATAGCCAGTTGCATTCCACCCCTAGAATTTTTCAACCGCAATACCCACCATGCCAGGAATGCGCATCAGTTTACCCTTAAGCCTGTATTCGGACGTACAGTGAAATACAAGGAATCTTTCCTTAGCCGTACAACACGAATGTGGAATGCTCTTCCCTGCTCCATTTTTCCTACACATTTTGATTTACAAACATTTAAAACCAACGTGCATCGGCATCTCTGCCTATCGTCTAACCCTAATTTCCTTAACGCCCGCGCTGTGTATATAAGGGTATATATACATTATAAGGGTATCAAAAAATCCCTTTAGTCCATTATAAAAAAAAAAAAAAAAGTTGTGAAATACAAAAAATGCTGCTGGTTGAAATAATTTTCAAGAATTGGTTGATTTAGCAATCACTGTAGAGGTACTATATCTTTTATCGCATTTTGAATATCGAATTTTAATTGTATGAACACTGTTAAAAACAAAGAAAGCAATAAAAGTGATGAACATGAGCTGTTGTAACTATGATCTACCAGATGACGTCAAAATTCAAATCGGGAAGCCAAGAAAATAGCAAACCGATTCAATATTCTATGCCAAGGCCTCTATATTAAACATGGAAGTAACAGCCAGCCAAGAGCTGTAAATTAACTTGTAACTTTTAACTTTATTCTTTTTTCCCTAATATAGTTTATTTCATTATTTCAATTTGTTTTTCTGTTATCTTGAATTTGTTTTATTTAATAACTAGCTGCACCCGCCCGGCTTTGCCCGTGACCGAGAATTCTATTGGCCAATATGTTCGAGTAGACTTCCTTATTATTGTCTTTATATGTTGGCGTATGTTGCTGCGCCTAAAAAAAGAAGACCGATTTCGGCCAAACTTCACAGACACACTCTCAGGCCAATGCCGAAGATTGCCTGATTTGAGCTCAACCGGTGAAAGGGACTGCACGTTTTTCTCCGCATGGCTTAGGCCGCTCATACACCTTCGTTGTTCCGCTTAGGGTAGGTGCTTGTTGTCTGGCAGGCGCCTATGTCAACTTACTTGTGCGAATCAAACAAAAAAGCGAAAATAAATTCGATAGAATCACTTTTTATTCACTTTCACACCGATTGTTATCAATGTGGGAAAAGCAACTTTCCGATGTTAGATTCACAAAACAAATTCAAAAAAATTCAATAAGAGTTATTTGAATAAAACTTTGAAGAAACGATATCTCAAGAATGAAAGTGCGCCCAAACACCACAATAGGCTTGAAACGTTCGTGTGGTTTCCCTCTTTCATATGCGCGTTCGGATAACAAAATAGGTGACGTCTGTACGATGGTTTTTATATGTGCGTTCTCTGTATCTGCATCGGAATTTACACGCATACGCACATATGCATGTGTACTCACTCAAACGCCCATAACTCACACACCGATGCAGATATCGCACATAGAAAACATCCTTTCTACAGACTTCACCAACGACCATACCACGTCGAGTTAATCGGTTCTCGGCAGATCACCGAAATTAAACGATGTTGAGCGCGGTTAGTACGTAGATGGGGGACCGTTTGAGAACAACTGCGTGTCGTTGGCCAGTCCCATCTACAGAGTTGAGGTAAGTAATTATACGTGGTAACACAATGGACCTAAATTGGTCTAAGTGTGTCGGCTTCTGCCGACAGTCACATAAAACCTAACAGACTTCACCTTTCATGGAAAAAAATTTCATTGGAATCGGTTAACGCGGCAACAAACTCAAATATGGATTGATTTTTATATATATAGATAAATTTCCTAAAAAAATATACCCCTATGTAGAAAATGCCGGTGGGGAACGTTTCACTGAAATTCACAGCTTGACATCGTAGAATACTTTCGAGGTGAAATATTTAGTATCCGGTGAGGTGAATGCGCTTAACACCATTGTACAGGATGGGCCAAATAAGACCAATAGTAAACGAAAATCCAAGGGCAGCACACACACCATTACCACCTAAACCCATCCAGATGCACTGTTTAGTGGGGTGTTATGACCGAAAAAGTTATCATCCCATATTTCTTCATGAATGAGGATGAAACGCCAGAAAAAATTTCCGCTGCTTTTTACAGAACAATGCTCGAGAGGATTTCCGGCAAACGGCGGAGCAGCATCCTAATTTTTGCTTCCAACTAAATGGAGCGACTGTGGAACTGCTGCGTGAATTTTCTGGGCGAACGAAAAATTCAGATTTCCCTTGGCCATCTCGTTCACCAGATTTAAGTGGGGCCTGATGCCATATTTCAACCATAGTGTTTTATTCTTAACGCGCTCCTCACACTGGGGTACCACATACCCCACCCCAAACGAATTTAAAAAAAATGTAATTTTATTTATTTTTATATGTTTTTTTTTGTACTCATATTTTTATTACATCTAAACAAAATTCAATACGATTAATAACATAAAATATAAAAATACTTAAAAAAAAATTCCAAATTAGGTTACAAAAAAAAGTTAATATATAGTTGTCAACTAAAATCAGTCAAATTCATAAAAAAGCTTAAAATAATAGTTTTAAAAACTGTCGCATTACGCTTTCTAATACTCTTTCTTCAATGTTAACTCCAATGTATCGTTTTAATTGTGGGATAAATGTTTGCTTTTTTAAACACAAAAATTCAATTTTTTTTCACTGCATTCTATGCATTGCAGTGAGTGATCAGTGATGATCCTCGCACATGGGAAGTCGTCATGTCACGTTTTCAGTTTTTTTTCCGATTACAGAACTTACACAGTTTTTAATGTTGATTTTCAAGGTTCGAAGCTGGTTGATTTTTGGCTTCATCCCTTCAGCATCAAGGAAAAGGCTTTCAATGGATTCGTCTCGAAGAAAAGCCATTTTGCTGTAAAACTATAATTAATATTGTCATCTAGGTACAGTAACTTCGTTTATGACTGAACAAACCCCACACTTGTTTTATTAATTTTTAGTCCAAAATAACTAAAATAGAAAACATTTCACTAAAATAATGTATTCACAAATTCCAAAAAAATACTAAAACGCACTGCACACTGGGTTATACGAGTATGATACCCAAGCTAAAACTTCGAAGCACGGGTAAACACGTTAAAAAATCTAAGAACTGAACACCATCGCCTGTTACTGCAGAGAGTTTAAAATGAAATATAGATAGGTATGGCATCCTTAGAAAAAAAATTTAACGGAACCTGCAAAATTTTGAAATCTATGTGGGGTATCTCATACCCCAGTGTGTGGTTGGAAGGTTAAATTCATGATTTGTTAATAAAAACGCAACTGAAAATCCATTTAATTAAATGAACCTATTTGCATTATGAAGAGTCAACAGTCCCATTTACAGCAATATATACAAGCGGAATTACACAACTTTAATTTAAATAAATGTTACGAAACCAAATCAGATGGGGATGAGTTGATGTGTGTTGGTTTCTATATCTATAAGAGCTTTGTATTGAAATGTGACAGAAGTGCTAATGCTTTATTTTTAGAAGACCCAAATCTTGAGAGAAATTCAACGTACAAGGTGTTTGAGTCCATTACACGAATTGTATCTCTTTATCCCCGTACTGAAATTGTCGTTGCCGGTGATTTTAATATACACAATTCAAGTTAGCTTCAACATTCTGGACAGACAACACCCAAAGGAATGTACGCCGAGATCTTTGCTGATATAAACAATCTGACCCAGCTTGTCAATAAGCCGGCATGAATACTGGAAACTATCGCAACACTCTGGACTTGTTTCTTACATCTCACCCTGGAAAATACGCTATAAACGCATTATCGCCTTAAGGTTCGTTATACCAATGTATCATATTAGCTAATTTCTGGTACTTCAAATACAAACAAACTCATAAAACAACAATTCAGTCAGTTCCTTGGACAATACGATAAAGCTCATTGGAAAAATCTTAACGGTTTCTTTAAGAGTTTTAGCTGTTCGCTGAGCTTCCTGAACAGCGACGTGGATGCTGCTGTTGATATGATAACGAAAATCAAACCAAAATTAAACTGGTGGTGTGATTAGATCTGCAAAGAAGCAATCTGGTTAAAAGAGATAAGCTTTCGGTCATATAAACCCCTTCCGGTTGAAGAAAACCGAGAAAAGTTTAAACCACCCAGAATCGTGCAAATTTGTCTTACGGCCAAAAGTTAGTACAGCAAAAAATGATACAAAGTCCCACGGGTAGTAAAAGCTTTTATTCTCTCCAACACTCATTTATAATGGCATTCTAGCTGTCAGCTCTACAGATAAAGACAATCTGCTTGCAGCTAGCTCGGCGCTCCCAGATTGTTAATTATCTAACCTTCGAGCTTGTATTATACTCCATGGGACCAATCCAATTCGAATCAGCAAAGTCTTGTCCAAAGAACCAACGGCTCCAGGATATCTCAAAGACAATAACGGAAAGATTATACAGTCATGCACAGCGACACTTACCTATTTATTACAAATTCACTTCCCAGGTTGCATCCCGAGCCAGAGTAATAACCATCTACATATAACACTTCAACAACGGCAGTGCCAGAAGAAGTTATAACCAATGACAAAATAAATTGAGCTCATTCTCCTCCTTCAAGTCACCTGGGGGCGACGAGATTGTTTCAATTATGATCCAAAAGGCAAAGACCGTCATAACACAGAAGTCCAGAATGTGGCTACATTCCACATTTAATTCTGTCGAAAGAAAAACACTGTCGGATATTTCATCATGTGTGCAAAAAGGAGAAGATAGAATAGCATACTCTAAGAGCTATACTAAGCTGTGGATGTAATCATAAAAGCTATCGATTACATTGGCTCGCGGGCGAATTGAGCAAATGAACAATAATGCTCCAGTGAAGAGGATTGTGGACTACGAGCCCCTGAACTGACAAAGAGAACCGAACATCCATCTTAAAGACTAAACCATCGCGGATGTCATAGCACTTGGTCTGGATATTTGAGAGCAGCATGTCCGAAATCGCAGAGGATAAAAGGCTGCAGTGTCTCATGCAGACACCCCCCACAGATTGCAAGCCCGGTAACTCAGTATTTATAACAAAAATAGTATTAAATATTCCTTTTCATTGACTCTAGCTTTCTAATAAATATTAAAATTGCCACATGAATAACCATAAGTTACCTTGGGAAAAATTGTAAAAGTCACTAGCGAATTCATAATTTTGTACACTAATCTGTTTCTTTACATACATAACTTTGTTCATTTCGTTTGAAAATGGCAAAAGAATAAATGTATGTTTAAAGTAATCGCCGGTTAAATTTGCACAACAACTGTGTCCATATAATTTTCCCTTTTTCTATTTCCTCCAAACTTTTTGCACCTCTTCAGCCAGCAGTTTTAAACGGAAACAAATTTGGCAATTTCATTAAAGAGTTGTTAGGTGACCAAATTAAGATTTCAAGTTGGCCCGAGGCCAATGTCCAAGAACTAAGATAGGGGGCCAAGTGGGCACTTCGTGGCAACGCTGAGCGAACCAGATGCAAATCTGGTTTGAGTTACTCTCTTCCGAATGAGGGCAAATGGATATATGCTCATCCTGCGGGTGAAAAAATCTCACTTTGACCGGGATTACTATATACTCCCTTTATGCCTCTTTGTATAAAGATGGAACCCTTTGGCAGAATTGAAGTATATTCGTTGCCAGGAAGACGGTTTCAGTTTTTATCTGAATCAGTGTGTACTACTGTGTTTAGCCCTCGCGGTAAAGGCAAGCCAACTATTTGTTTACATTAACGACTCCAACAATTGCTTGCAAAAGGATAATGCCTCTTTGGAACGCAAAAACTGTACCGGGTTGATTCTGTGAATTTTTGGCTCACCCACTAACAGCGGCAGGCAGCAGCCTGTGTAGACCACAATCTACAGGGTAGCGCACCAATTGTGCTACAATAAGAAATTCAAATAACTTTTTTTTAATCATGTATGTATTTAATTTTTTTTCTTCATTGTATAGAAAATTCAATTTTATTTTATATAAACGTTTGTTTTTGAAGATAGCCGACCGTAAATGACTCATCCACGCATATGCGACACCTGATCAGAATATTATTCATTGCGGTCTGAAGGGTTGAAGTCGGGATCGCCTCAATTACTATTTTAATGGACTGCTTCAATTCAGTCAAGTTCCTTGGTTTCGTTTGGTACACCTCTTGCTTGACATAACTCCATAAAAAAAGGGTGGTGCGGTCAGGTCAGGTGACCTTGGGGGCCAGCGGAAAGTGGAGTTTCTGGATATTAATTTGTTTCCGAATTTTCGTTGGCTATGTTGCTCCATATTGCTGGAACCAAGCCAAATGCTGTTGAAACGGATACTTCTTCGGCGTAGTTCTCGGTAAAAAAAACTCCTTCAACTTCTTTAAATAACGGTCCCAATTGACAGTTAATGTTACACCGTTTTCTTCAAAGAGGTATGGCCCCACAATGCATCTTGATGAAACTGCGCAACCATATAGTGACTCGTTCTGGGTGCAGTACCGTCTCATGGAGTATTTCTCGATTAGATTCGCTCCATATACGACAATTTTGCTTATTTATGTTGCCGTTAAGATCAAAATGGGCCTCATCAGACATAAAAAGATAATTTAACAAGCTGTTGTCTTCTTCGATCATTTCAATCATTTTTTGGCACAATTCGAGGCAAATAGGCAAATCCAAAGGGTTTAACTTGCTTGCAATTTCGACTTTGTACAGTAACAAGTTTAAGTCGTTATGAATTATCCGCTGTAATGCCGTCTGCTAACTCCAATTTGCGCCGTTAAGTTTCGATTCGAAACGCTTGGATTTGCCTGAATTGACAGGATGCTACAGCGGCTATTGTGTCTTGAACCTGAACATTGGGATATCGATGGTACGGTCTTCGTGCGATGCTTTCAGATTCGGCAAACATTGTTACCCGCCTCAGAATGGTCCATCTACTCAGGGGAGTGGCGCCAAACTCCCGCCTAAATTCCCTTTTAACGGAAATGAAGTACTGCAAAGAATGGTACCGCTGCACTATCCAAATCGTCTTTTCGGTATTCCAAATATTCATTTTAATAAATCTAAATAGTAACCTGCCAAATAAAAAAAAAATAGCCTATTACTCACACAGAAAAAAAGTTATTACGTTTTGTGTTTGTAGCACGATTCGTGAGCCGCCCTGTATTTGAGTTAAGCACTTTTCCGGCCTCCATTGTATTCATGTGGTTTATGGATTCATCAGTGAAATTGGAAATTCAAATTGGATAGCTGCCGCTACCACTACCACCCACAATACTCCACTTTCTATGAGAGCGTATGTGCTTATGTATATATTTATGATGGGATAGGGAAAGGATATCTCCTAAACATTTGCCGGAATCATGTCGAATCCCTAGGGGTACAGCTATGCCACCACATTCGGAAGAGAGATCGACGTTTTGAGATACCATCTGATATAATTAATAACCACCTGAAGGCGGTGGACCAGGCCACGGCCACGGATACGCACAACAAAACAGAAGTCCACAGTTTTCCTTTGGCCAGGAGTCTTCAAAGTTTATTTTACTAAAATTGAAGTTTTTAATTGTATTTTATGGTTCCGGAAATGGTCACCTATATTTTTACTAATCAAATCTGTTGGTACAATTTTAACTAAAATTGGTTGGTTACCTTGAAGCTGTTCATAATGGGAAATTAGAAATTAATTTCGGTTGGGGTTATATATATATATATGAATATTCATGGAGGAAATACGCACCCGACATAGATTGTCCTGCGTAGCGGTAGTTTGTGGTTTATTAAATATAAAATAAAGTTTTACTGGAAACCACAAGATAATATATCTTTTAGATGCATTGGTTTCCAGAAGTAACATACATAATGGTTTACTTTAATAAAAATAATTCAAAAAAAGAAGAAAGATAAAACTAATGTTGCAAAACTAAAATTGAATGGAAGAAAGTTGTGAAGCTTTCTCTAAAAGATCGTGTCTAAAGTATGATGTAATTTACTTCAATTCATTTGAACAGTAGTTTCAAAGTCGAATCGTAGATATTAGAAAAGCATGCTCATAATTCATGATTTTGAAAAGCTTCAGAATGTTACGAAAATTATAACACAAGTTTAAGTTTGAACCAAAAGTACAGGTGAGAGACGAGAAACAGTACTCGTACATAATGTTGACATATTATAAATAAAATGATTAAATTCAACGTTTATTTTGTGCCTTCAATCAAAGTCTTAACTGTTAAACATAGAACCATAGAGTAAATGGAAAACATCGTTTGTACGGTGCCGTGACATAACCCCAAGTGTCATATGCCCAAATCTCGAAATTTGGCCTTATGTCGCTTTTTGAAAGTGACATAAGGCCAAATTCTAGCATTTGGCCTTATGTCACTTTCACAAAGCGTCATAAGGCCAAATCCGCAAAGTGACATAAAGCCAAATTTTCAAAAGCGTACCTCGCAGCTACTCCAAATCAAAGAGTGACCCCAAGCAGTGGGGTTGCAGGGGGGCATCATGCCCCCCCATATGCATTAGACTGTTTATGGAATCTACTTGCGATTTCGTAACTAATCCCATAAACAGTGCAATGCATATTGGGGGGCATGCTGCCCCCTGTAACCCCCCTTATTGGGGTCACTGTTTGATTTGGAGTAGGTGCAAGGGCAAATTATTGAAAACAGCACCAACCGAAAGTGTCATAAAGCCAAATTGGCCTTATGACGCTTTTTTAAGGTGTCATAATACCAAATGCTAAAATTTAGCAGTATGTCACTTTCAAAAAGCGACATAAGGCCGAATTTCGAGATTTGGGCTTATGACGCTTGGGG
This sequence comes from Portevinia maculata, assembly GCA_949715645.1. Classification (NCBI taxonomy): domain Eukaryota; kingdom Metazoa; phylum Arthropoda; class Insecta; order Diptera; family Syrphidae; genus Portevinia; species Portevinia maculata. The sequence continues at coordinate 199,734,963 of OX454525.1, forward strand.
TTATGTCACGGCACCGTTTGTACAGCTGTATGTCGTCTTTTCTCAGCTACCGAAACATGTTTCCAAGGTCATGGCAACGCTGATAAATAGTTAACTAATGAAATATCTCTACTTTCGGAAGCTATTAAATGTTCGGCAGTTTGGCTTTTCTAAAAAAAGAGTTAACTTGTGATCTGACGGCATATCTCACCGAGAAGTGGAACCAACAAAAATTGTTGGCCTTGACATTTGAAATACAATTGAGAGAGTTTGGCATCAAGCACTTTTGCCCAAAATGCGTGCTTTTGGGATCGATGTCTCTCTTATTCAATGTATTAGAAACTACATTTCAGAGCATTCATTACAAGTTGTTTTGTACCACAATAAATCTGGCATTCATCGCTTAAATGTCTATAACTCTTTTTCTCATTTTTGTAAATGGTCTCTTGTCTGTTACTTCTAATAAAATTCACTCCTTTCCTGATGATTTGGATTTAGATTTTAGATTTATTAGTTATAATAAGAATCGCTGTACACAAAGAGCAAGCACTTTTAAATAGTACAGGTACAAGTATTAAATATATTAAAAACAATTTTTAAATGTATTTAGAAGAAACAAAAAGATTGGATAAAGAAAAGAAAGATGAAGATACAGAAGAAAGATGATAGTACCTACCCTCAATTTCTCATATTTGTTTCAGAACTCTCATCACTGCTCTTCAGCGGTGCAAATGAAAAGGCAACGTATGCTATACTCATTAAATTCTGACCTTGACAGCATTGTTATATAGGGTTCATCTAAGCGAGTAGAATTTATTGCTTCCAAAATGCAATGCTGTCTTCTGTCCTACAAGCAATCCTCAAATAACATGTCATTATCGGCGCAGGGACATAAGTCCCCGGGACGTAGGTCCCAAAATTTTCGGAGAGATATAGCAAAACGGTGCCGTGAAATAACGCCAAACGAAATAAGCCGATATCTATTTGAAAATATTGCCTTATTTCACTTTGCAATAGTGAAATAAAGCCATATTTCAATTATGGCCTCTTTTCGCTTTCAGAGAGTAAATAAACGTCATGCGAATTAACTTACCCAAAGTGCAATAAGGCCAAGTGCGAAAGTAAAGACTCGCACCTACTCCAAATCAAACAGTGACCCCAAGCAGGGGGGTTGCAGGTTGGCAGAATGCCCCCCATAGGCATTGCACTGTTTATGGGATGAGTTGCGAAATTGCGAGTAGATCGCATAAACAGTGCAATGCATATGGGGGGCCATGCTGCCCCCTGCAACCCCCCCGCTTTTGGTCACTGTTTGATTTGGAGTAGGTGCAAGGGCAAATTGTTGAAATCAGCACCAAAAATTCTATTTGGTGAGACACAAGTCCCAACTTTTTCTTTTGGGAGTTATGTGAAACGTAAATGAGACAAAAGTCCCAAATCGATAACTCCTGAAAAAAGTTGGGACTTATGTCGCTGCGCCGTGATTATCCACGAATAACACTTGCATCGTTGAGACCGAAAGGCTTTCCATTCTCGGCATGTGTGTAAATGACCTTTGTTGGAGTGACCACATTTTCGATGTAGACAAGAACGCTGCGAAATATAAAGGTTCCTTTAACCGTTGCAAGAATTTGTTTACCCTTCTGATCTGGCTAAAATTTACAAGGCCGCCCTAAACTTATGTATAATATTCATATCGGGTCAAGTGCTCGCAAACCTAATTTGGGTTGCTGGACAGGAAACAAAAACGATCGATAAATCGTATGGGTGACAGGTGTATAACACAAACGTTTCGTTCAATTCAACATCGTCGTAACGTTTCCTGTCTTTCCTTTTTCCATCATCAGTTTTCAGTCAAAATAACCAGTTGCATACCATCCCTTAACCCTTTTTCCCGTAATACTCGTACTTCTGCGAATGCTTATCACTATCCCCCAAGCCTTCATTCGGACCAGGGCTAAGATTGAAGAATTTTGAAAAGTGGCAAGAAAAGAGGTCTTGGGCAATGAAAAGGGCCACCGAATATCTTCGGTGGTTGGAAATAACTGACAATGGTAACATTAAAACTAAAACCAACACAACAAAATGTTTCGGTGTTGTTTAACTTGTTTTTATTATAGAACCAAACAATTGCATTTCAATGAAAATTTAGCGAAACACACCTATGGAACTAAAAAACAAAAATAGTCTATTTTTCGGCAAAGCAATTTTGAAATTATATGTTTAGCACGGTGCAGGGAAATAAGTCCACTTAGTGGGAAATAAAATCACTTTCGCGAAGTGGACTTAGTTCCCATGTTAAGTGGGAACTAAGTCCATTTTTTTATGGGAACTTAGTCCACATTCAAATATAAGGAGAGGGAACTAACATCCAACATTTAGAATTAAACAAAAAACTGTAAAGTGCAGTTAGTTATCACACTCTTTAAGCAAAGTCTTAAGCTTATCATGGTGACATAAAGCCAAAGTTTCAAAACCGTACCTCGCACCTACTCCAAATCAAACAGTGACCCCAAGCAGGGGGCTTGCAGGGGGGCAGCATGCCCCCCCATATGCATTACACTATTTATGGAATCTACTTGCGATTTCGTTACTAATCTCATAAACAGTGCAATGCATATGGGGGGGCATGCTGCCCCCCTGCAACCCCCTGCTTGGGGTCACTGTTTGGTTTGGAGTAGGTGCGAGGTCACGGTACCTATATTACTCTGTCTCAGTTAGAAGTTCATTTATATTTTGTTAATAAAAATTGCAAAGTACCTACTTGACTCTTTAATTTTATTTTGTTCTTAGTCGACAGTGAGAATTTAGTTCACATTAAAAGGGAACTAAAACACCACCTTACATGGGAACTAAGTCCACTTCGCGAAAGTGGTTTTATTTCCCACTTAATGGGAACTAAGTCCCTCAGTGGACTTAGTTCCCGTGGACTTATTTCTCTGCACCGTTCATCACATAGGTCTTCAAGTGAATGACCTAGTTAGTTGTTTTTATACGTTTTGCAGATATAACAAAAAAAATATTTAGCATATTTTGTAGTTCTGTGTAAATTTAGACGAGAATAATTTTAGGTTTAGTTTATTGTTGTGTGTTTCAAATTTTTCGAACAACATAAGACGACTGAAAATTTCAATTTATGGCTCTAATTTTTCTGATTATTTTGAATAAATAAAACAATCTATTTTTTCTATTTACGAGGTCCTGCAATTTAACCCTCGTGTACTGATATGCCATCACTTGAACGACAAAATCATAGATGTTTTGATAAAGCTGGAGCTGGGTCAATCATTCCTTTTAGAGGACCAAATCGTTCCGGTATGACTCATTCAAAAATTCGTTCTGTTCCATCGATCCTTACTTCATTCATTTGCATTTCGTTCTGTTTAGTTCGGACCGATACAATCAAAATAAAAATGAAAAAAATAATCAATCCGATTACTTATGAAATAAATCAATAGAGATTCTCATTTGACTGTCAAATTTTTTGTTTTTCCCCTGACAAATGTCAGAAAACCAATGGAGGGTAAACAAACCAAATCATTTAGCAGTAATAGGCGGGAAAATACTAGGAATCAGCAAACAAAAGTAAGTTTTTTTTTATTAATAATCAATAGTATCTCGATATATTTTCAGGAAAATTGATTCATTTAAGTATGCAAAGAAGTTGGAAGCAGTAAAGAGAAAGAACTGATCTGCAAAGTTGTCTTTATTTGCCAACCTTCAGGTTATGGCGAAGACGGAGCCGTGGTTTCGTGTGAATAAAGTGTTAAGGGCAGTCTTCTTGAAGATAAATTTAATCCAAATACCAAAACAGAGAGAAAATTCTCATCATTTTTCAAACGGCTGGTCAATGAACTCGACAAAGACCTATATGGACCCGATAATCATCTCGTAGATTGACATCGAACGTATTTTACTCAAGAAACTGATGCCGTCCAAGTGAAACAACCTGGTGAAATAAACGTTCATTGTACAATTCGCTTTCTATATGCCATTGCATTTCAATTTGGACCCAGGTTTGGCGCGTTTGCTGGGAGTGCATACTCAGACTCGTCCAGTAATCACATCAGGCCTTCGGCAATTTATTAAGACACATAAATTATAAGATGCACACGAGCGTCAATAAATAAACTGTGACAAATATCTGGAGCAAATATTTGGTTATCCACGAATGAAGTTTGCTGATCACCGAAGCGTTTAAACCCACTGTTTCATCCCCAGATATAGTTGGGATCAATAAGTTGATTCCGAATGGGCCATTTGCATTACTTTATTCAATGGAATATTCCGGATAACACATTTTCTTGTTCCTTTATTCATTTTGGAGTACTAGGAATACATTTTTTTATTCCTAAAGAAAGGTGGAATAAAAGGAATATTCTCTCTTTTGACAGATGCACTTGAAGCAGCAACAAGCCATCAAATGGGTGAGCATTTATTGCATATTTATTGTGTTTTCTTATATTTTAATGTAGGTATTTTATTTCAAGTTCATTATTTTGTTATTTATATTTTCAATTTCCATTTACAGTTTCCAGGATCAACTACATTTTTAAAATGGTCTCCTGGGGACATGAAGTGCTCATGAGAAGACGATGTCATAAGCAGCTTACTAGATTATGTAGAAAAATACTACATAGTGGCTGGTTTTTAGAACTTCATACTTTATACACTACGTGCTCAGATACTCTAAAGTACAACATTTTAACATTTTTTATGTTTTAACTTGACGCCATATATATAAATAAATAATCAAACGAAAATATAATTTTATTCATAAAGACAATAACATCTTAGTAATACAAAAATATATCAATCTTTTTCTGAGCGTGTTATATTACTTTATTGAGTACCTTCTTCGCTAAGATTTACAGCGGTGGACACATAAATATTGACAATTCGTTTTCCGGTATGATCAAAATAGAAGTGTTCACCTCTTCATTAATGTGGCATTATCGTCGTCAAAAATATTGAAAGCTATCAAATTTTCAGTCAATCACAATTTTATTTGATGGGCCCTGATCAAGAATTACTATTCTCGTTTTCTGACTATCGTTACTACCAAAAAGCAATTACAAGTTACGAGATCGGTCCCAGGTATAGTTGGCCTAGCTACACCACAGCTTTCGTTATTTAAAAATGAAAGGCGAGTGACAGTGATGGAAACATGTTTGTTGATTACTTTTAGTTACTTCGGTTTTTAATAAAATGATTTCTTTTTTAAAATTATTTGGAAGTACAAACAATTTTCAAAAATAGAAAGGAAACACATTCATTTGTTTGAATATAAAAATAGTAACAACAAAATTTGTATTCATATTGCACTAGAAATGATTATAATCGTTGTGTTATTGCATAATAAAATAAATTAGTAACAAATTTTGATCTTTGACATTTGTCATTGAACGTGAAGGTGGATGCGTTTAAAATTATGGAAAATGGTGTCTTTTTTGCGTTGAATGGAAACTTTTCCATGACGTTGTTCTCGTAATTTGTAGTATCCATAGGTCGTAAGTAATCAGGGTCCTGTTTTTGTTTGTAAAATAAAATTGTTAAAATGAAACGTTGTAACTACAATTGTTTTTTTGGGGAAAAAAGGTAATACGTATTAAATCATATACATACAACAAAAATAAAATTGAATTTACATTTTAACTTAACCCTAGAAAGATAATCTTATTTTTTGGTACTGAAAAGATAAACATGCGCCTGGGAGGCGCACAATTAAAAAAAGTTTTTTTTACAAAATTAAATAAATATTTTTTTTATTGTTTCATTTTATTGTTACATTATTAGCAATAAAGTAAAACATAAACATATATTATTAATTTTTCTGTTTTTTAAAGAGAAGTAGGATTTTATAAATCCATACAAAAAGGAACACAAAATTAGAGATCTTCGGTATTTAAGTTTCATATGCTGATAATAGCGCATTACCATAACTGAAAAACGGTGGTACTTACCGAACTGGAACGACCGTCAATCGCAAGTATAAATCGACGACTGAGTTGGCTTAAAAAAACAAGTTTGTTCGAGTGTCGGTTCAAAGAAGAAAGCAATATATATATTTCGCGGGCGCCTCCGAGGCGCAGTTTATCTTTCTAGGGTTAAGCAAACTAACAAACCATAGAAGACAGTTTTGAATAACAAAAACGTCAAATGCAATACCTCTTCACAATCCCAAGCCGGCGACGTTAGAGGAGCTTAGAGCCAATATTGAACGAGAAATAGCGGCGGTATCTGTCGAAATGTGCGCCCCGTCTTCCAAAATTGGTTTCAACGTATCGACCGCTGCTTACGTTTCCGTGGTGGACATATGAAAGAAGTCGAATTCCATTCATAAATGTTTTTTTAGTAATTCAAGCCATTTTTTTTGAGATATCTCAAGTAGTTTTAATTAAAAAAGAAGTTGTCAAGCCCCTTATGAAAGACCCTTTACTTAAAAGGAGCGTGAAATAAGATCATACTCTTGATGTATTTTGTTCTTTAGTTCCCGAGAAAAGGAGTACTAAAATGAGCTCATCTTGTTTGCATACCAAGTCTACCTTTTAACTTGATGATAATAGTTGCACATGCCTGTTTTTAGCTTAGTTTTAGCATCACACCTAGGAAAAAAAATCAATTATGTTATCAAATCATCGAAAGATTATTATGCTGTAATTAGAAGCTTGTTCTTCTGTTTGTAATAAAGCAGTAAATGTAGAAGCAATTTTCGGCGTTAGTTAATACAAATAAATATTAAGTCGTGGATGGTGAAAAATGGACATTTAAAAACTTAAGGACTTACTGTCCTCTTTTACCAAAAAAAATCGGAGAGGACACTTTGACAAAAGAGGACTGTCCATTCAACAGAAAGACGAGTTGTCACCGTACCAATAATGTGTATGTGCAATCAGGATAGCTTGATGTCGTCGAGGTGTTTGTTTTCTCAAATGCACAATACATATGCATGCACGTCGAATGCGCAAGGATGCACAATCAGAATAATTTAAATGAGCATGTTCGATGAGTTCAGTAGTATCTACTCGATAAGTTTTTACTTCAAGTATTAACTTGTTTTTTTTTGTATATTTAATCTAGGTGCTGATTCTGGCAAACTTATACGTATTAATTTATAATTTGCTTACGCTATTGGGTTTTTCTGTAAATGTTACAGTACCCTTATTGTGCTAAGAACACAGCGCAAGTATTTTGTGTTTAACAACAAACAGCGACTAGCAATGGCGTGCATGCTTTTCGGTGCTACTAACTATTAGAAAGAATTGAGAGATAGGAAAGAAGTGTTTTGGTGCAGTTGTATTGTTTTTCTCCACGGGTGGTGTCTAAGTTGCTAAGAAAGATCAAAAGTTTTTATGTATTTGACTTTAACTAATGGACATGACCAGTATTTGAAGGCACGACCTTTCAATCAGTAAGCTACTGCAACATTGCTACCCGCACTTGTTTTTTTATGGCAGTTGTTTCGTAATTTTTTTTTTATTTTGTCATTTTGACAGTTCAATTGTGGTTTTTGTACGCAGAACTTCATATAAGAAACTACTTTGTTCAATCCCGGTATTAATTTTTTTAAATTTATTTAAATCCGTTTTGTATTCTTAAGCAGAATTCATAGCAGATGTAATAAATACAGTTCGCAGCCACCTCTGGCAGCACTGTTGCAAATATACGTCAGGTAATACCATTATTATGTTTTAAATAAATATATCCAGCGTTAGGCAATTTGGAGAGAGGATGAGGCACCGTCCATTTGCGAGTCTAAGGATACGGGGATGTGGAACTACTATCACAGCTCATCGGAGTACCTACACGTTAATGGGTACCAAATGAGCTACGTCAGTGCAATAAATACGTTATGGCAATTAACTGAAAATCAAAGAAAATATCAAAATTGAATATTTTTCATTCTAAACGAAGAAAAAAGTCATAGTCATGAAATTCTAAGAAAGTGGTCCCATTGTGGCAGAGTGTGAAAAATGTGTCAAACTGCAACTTTAGTCGTACAACAATGGGGTTGACTTGGACGTCCTGTCAAATTAGAGAGACTTTTATAAGCTGCACCACACGCATGTGGAGTGCGCTGCCTCACTCGGTTTTTTCACAGCATCGCTTTTTTAAAACGAATGTGCTACCTGTCTCCTTGAACCAACGACTATACCACGTCGAGTTAATCGGTTCTCGTCAGATCACCGTAATTAAACGACGTTGGGCGCGGTTTGTACGTAGATGGGGGACCGTTTGAGAACAACCGCGTGTCGTTGGCCAGTCCCATCTACAGAGTTGAGGTAGATAATATACGTGGTATCACAATGGACCTAAAATTGGTCTAAGTGTGTCGGCTTCTGCCGACAGCCACATAAACCTAACCTAACCTAACCTACCTGTCTTCTTTCTTTCGCTCTCCTTTTTCCACTCGTGCTGTGTTCTAAATATTTAAAGGGTATCCAAAAATCCCTTGTGCACCAGGGCATTATAAAAAAGAAGGAGAAAGCAAAAGTCTTAATTAATTGATTTCGTAGACTCGTTTTGCAAAATGACCCTGCTATCTTAGGGTGCGCAGCGTATACTAAACATTCCTTATTGTATCTTTAGTTGCATCAGAACATACAACCGAAGAGTAGATCAACAACTTGGACAACTTTATTCAGATTGTCGTTTAATAAGATGGGTGATAAATCAAATAGGTCTGCTATAAATCTAGAGCACATAATGCTGACAGCTTTATCCGGGTTCAAGCTTCAGTTAATTATTTGTCGATCAGTTAAAGGTGCTTTCAAGGTCTTCATTCACTCTTGCCACGCAATCTTCAGATAAACAAATGGGCGAGAGATGTAGACGTAGAGTTAAGGGGCCAACCCATACAATCCGTTCATCCGTTGACGCGTCGTTTCCAACGGACAGCAATATAGAAAACACACATTCTCTCTTAAGGTGGTCCATAACCAGCGGATCCGTGAGCATCGACGGATAAAGTAGGAAAGTAGGTATACGTTCAATCAAAGGAAAATTAAGTCTTCAAATCAAGGTTCTTAATTTAGAAGTTTTTTTTTATTTTGTTTGTGTTTGTTTGTTTATTTATTTGTTTTTTTTTTATTATTTATTTATTATATTTATTTATTATTGATAAATAAATAAAGAATTTTCTCGGTCATACTTTTCAAGAGCCGTTCCTAGCAATGCAGAAGTACCCGCCATAACTGTCAAAGAAGAAGGCGGCCATTGACTCGAAAAGAAACACCAAAAGAGTTTGGGTCGGATGAGATACCCTCTCGGTTGTGGAAAAAGATTGGAGACAGAGGGTCCTAATGTCTCATGATTCGCATCCTTAAACTGATGAGAGACGATCCAATTCCTAATCAATGAAGGCAAACTCATCTTCTTCCTTTGTACATAGGAAAATGCGATACGCAAGACTTCTATCAAGCTGATTTCACACACCATGAAGATCGTTGAACGGGCATTAGATAGCGGGTTGTGGGAAAATAGGGATTTTCGCATCGCATTTCCCTAATTTACATATGTTGTTGGTTGATTTTGAAAAGGCTTTTGATAGACCTTCAAGAGATCTGTTACTGGTGGCAACTAGAAAACGAGAAGATCCTATTCAAAGTCGATGTCCCCTTACTTTTTTCCATTAAGGATAAGTGACGGAGTCCACAGTGCATCTGTTATTCCTTGGTGACAATGGTGTCATCGTAAGCGAGAATTAAACGTCGCTTCAACGAGCACTTAATGTTTTCGTGAATTTGGACCGCAGTTGTGCACCCGGGGCTCCCATACGGATCACAATGCTGGACAGCTTACGAAAAGAATGATAGCAAAATAACGGAAAGCTGAGATGAAGATGCTTCGCATAACAGTAGCAGTAACAAAGCTTTCTTGAGGAAGAAGATCCATGATCCGCGGAAGCCTTCATGTCAAGGAATCTATATCAGCGAAAATTAAGCTCGAACGGCTCAGTTAGTACAGTCATTTTCAAAGGAGAACCTTATCAAAAATGGAATATCGATGATCGTTCCTTTACAATCTTGAAAGAGAGAAATACATTACAACTCCTGGATCATATAAATTAGGCGCCACTAGCATTGATTGGCCTCAGTGATGAACTGATTCGAAATTAGGGGGCCTGCCGATACTTTTTGAGGTCATGTCGGCGAACCGCACTTATTACGTACCATCCACTTAATAACTTCCCAGTGGAAGTTCTTGCAATGGGGCCGATTTTGTGAATCGCGGATTTTAACATATCTCCAAGTTTCAAGGTCACCAGAATCCAAATTCAAAGTTTTTATAGAGATGACTGTCCGTGTATATGTACGTATGTGCGTTCGGAATTATCTTTCGCCACGATTATCTGGAGAATCAAAGATGGTATTGACATGGGACATGGGTTTATTCGAAGCGTAATTACGGAACTCAGAACTTATTAAATTTTCAGCGAAATCGGTCCAGTCGTTTTTTATTAGTAAATAATTTGCCTTTATTTGTACTATTTATTGTCATTTGTTATTGAGCAAATCATTATTACATTGTGCTCCATTATTTCGTATACATGTAAATTTACAGGATTCCGTGTTCATAACAATGGTTGCATTAATATATATCAGTTAACACGCGCATGTCCAATCCGATCCATCTACACACGACAACAATAATAGCTGCGTCAGCACTTTCCAACGGTATGGAGCAGATCCAGTGCAATGACTGGATACCCGAAACGAGCGGATGCACGCGCGACAGATAAACCTGGCGACTCAGCGGATTGGTTATTGCAAGACGAGGCTACCTCTGGAAGTACTAGGCATTAGGTATTTTAATGTTAATCTAGACGTGAATTAGAATGGTTGAAATATATTTGATTATAACGTGTGAAAACCGTATTTTCTATGAACATACGAACTAGTTGGACCAGCCTCAGGTTGGTGTTCGGTTTTTTTAGTGTCCTCGGGAAGGACATCTTTAACTATATCATATTTCGCTGTTATTAACAACATTTAATTTCCATGAACAATATTAAAGAGCATTTTTTTAATATTAAATAATTCTTAACCATATCTTATGGTTAACTACATTTCAAATCGCATAAATCATATTGATCCCACTGGGAAGTTAGTCGTGTGGACCTCACTTTTTTACTTTTTTATTTATTTGTTTATTCATTTCATTTTGTAATATTAACAAAGCCTTCTTACAAAGGTGGCACAAATTCTAGTATTTGTTTACTAGTGGTAAGTTACAAATTCCTTTAATGAAGGTTCCTGCTTCCTCCCTATTTCATAATTAAGGGAAAGAAAATTGTTAGTAATACCCTACAAAATTATTGCTGCGCAATCAAATTTATAATTCAAAATGTTTAATGTTGGATAAGTTGTTGTTGTAAAACAGATCGAGTGCCTATTAACCGTACCCAAAAATCAATATATTTCAGTTAATCCCCAAAATCAAAACAAAACGATTCCCAAAAAATCTAAAATGCATTTATAGCGATATCATGCCCCAAGCACTCACCTATCGTATACTTATCCTTTAGTTTGAATCCTTATCAACGAATTGGAATACTAGTAAAAAACTCTGGTTGGCGCAATACTCTTATACATGCAGTTTATTTCAAAATTCAACTGCAAGAAAGTTCTAATTACGTATGCGGAAAGCTCTTCTGTCGTATATCAACACCCTTACACAATATGTGTTATATTTATATATATGAATATATTTATATATGCAGTGTATGTTTGTGTGTGTGTACGTACATAGGTGCATCCAGTGTAGGAGACTTGTCAGGACGCTCAGCTAAGCGCACCAATTACTTTATTTTCCACTTCAGGATTTTTCCCGAGAAACTCGCAAACAAGCACAAAACCGGGAAAAACACGATGCAAACAAAAATAAAATACTAAAAATACATACATAAAAGAGGTGAATTCTTTTAGAGAGTACTACCTACATATTTTACACGTAGAGGGAGACCTCTACACCTGCCTTAACGCCAACACAAAGCATTACTGTGGGTTGTCTGCGATTTGGAACTCGGCAGAATCAGATTCCCAACGTGAAACAATACCAGACAAGGACGTTGACTTTGTATTTTAAGTTCCTTGTGATTTATGCGCGGAAAAGGAGAGGACTTCTTAGAGGTCAATATATATTACAGGGGATTATTTTCTTGAGACATTTATTGGTCTTGTTACGAGAAATTTAGAATAGATGCCAACGTCGTTTCAAACAGAGCCGAGGTCCGCCAATTTCAAATAAAATTATGGCTTAAGCTATCCATAGAAGGGTAATAATATTTTTTAGTACGGTAAAGGTAAAGGTAATTCCCCGAGCAGGGACGAGCTAAGAATGTTACTACAGCGCCGCCCAAAAAACGGCGCTTATTCTTAGAGGCGATAGGGGGAGAAATCCCTCTAGGCAATTTTCCCATTCATGTGAGCCTAGCGACACTAAATAAATAATAAATAAACAATAAATAAATACCCAATTAATTATTTATTTTGTTTTTGTTTTTGTTAACTTTCGGTAGTCTAATTATAGAATTAAATGCTCTGATTGACGTAAATATATAAATAAATATATAAATAAATAAAATTTTGCATGCAAATCCGTTGATTGAAACGACTGGAGATCGACGGTATTGTAAATGGAAGATCCAACAATTGTAAATAATTGAAGCAGGCTTAAATACACTTGGATCACACAAACGCAACAGTAACAGCATTCGATTGGCTTACGAAGTGTTATGAAACAAGTAATAACCATTCAGCTCCAATTTGAAGGTACAGTTTTCGACAACATTTTGTTAATTTGAACATACTCCCTGTAGTAATTATTGTAAGAGTTAAGCATGCAACTCACACTGTCACACCATATTGATATTCATGTACCTACATTATATACACATCTAGTCATACACGTGTAAGATTAAGAATAAGAATAAAGAGAGCGTCAGTTTTATGGTCGCATTCACAGAAACCGGACGTGTTATTATTTAATCCGCAGACTCGATAGCAAAACGGTAAAGTAGCGCGACTACAATTACTCAGAAGTGGGATTACACAAAAAAAAAAAAAAAAGTTTTTACTACAGATCGTGTGTTTACCACAAAGTTGGTTGTGTCGCCGCTTGTTCAGTCACCGCGAAAAATTTTTTTTTTCTATCTTCTTCGTAATGGACGACACATTAGTAAATCCAGACGAGTTCACAGTAGCAGAACTCAGAAGTTGGTTACAACAGTTGGGCATGGCAAGCAACGAAAACAAATCCACCTTGGTCATTCGCCTGAATAACATACCAGCAGATGTGCGAGGCGAACGTCTAAGTAACGACGAAGAAGAGGGACGACGACAAGACGAACAAATACAAGAAGGAATCGAAAAACAGCCGCTAGACACTGCAACTGGGGAAAAAAATCATAATGAGAGAAAATGAACTGTTACAACGGATCGCAAAATCAAATGATAGAGCAGAAACTAGTGCAGAAGGTGGTTGAAAACGATCGGACGGTACGACAGGAGAATTTAACGTGGCGCAAAAAATTGGATTGTGGAAGGAGATGTTGCCGGAATTTAGTGGAATGATAAGTGTTGATGTGTGGCTGGCGACAGCTAAGAAACGTCGAAGAGGTGTACAGTGTGAAAAAAAAAAATTTACACACACTCTTCGTAAGTAAATTGAAAGGCAAGGCACAAGAATGGCTGCACACACAAGCAAATTTTTTAAATTTACATAGATGACCTGACCGAGGGGTTAAAAGACGTTTTCGGCACAAAGCAAAACAGGATGGAAATAAGGAAAAGATTCGAAAACCGAAAGTGGAAAGTGGGTGAAACTTTCACCGAATATTTCTACGACAAAGTGAGACTGGCGACTGGATTGAAAATGGACGAAGAAGAATGGATTGAATACGCGATTGAGGGATTTTCTAATGACAACATAAGCTTATATGCCCGTGTCCAGGGGTATACAACAAAGGCAGGACTACTTTGAGCGTTCGGCAAAGTCACTCAGCGGAAGGTGCGAACAAGATCGACTGCTAGTACATTTAGCAACAGACAGACGGGATTGACAGCAGATAGAACGGCAAAAGATAGACAAGTGGACGGACAAAGAGTTGCAGTCAGGTGCTATAATTGCAACTCGGTGGGACATATGGCAAATATGTGTTCTAAGCCAAAGAGGAAGTCAGCAGTACATCAGTTGCCAGAAGATGGCAAGACCAATGATTACGTAAGACGTTTGTATTTTAAGTTTATAATTAATAGCGATAGTATTCCCTTAGACATTTAAGAGATAATATAACTTACACGAATGAAAAAGACAATTATAGTGAATATTTTGAAAAACAACTCATGTTAATCGACTCTAAAGATAATGATAGTTCAGAATTGAATTTAGAAGTTGGTGAAGACGTACGTTATGTTCATAAAGAAAAACTTAAAACATTGTATAAGTCAAATTATTTGTTTGCCGATCGCCCTACGGAATCGGTAGTTAAAACTGAAATGAATTTAACGCTGGGCAATATGAAACCATGGTTGAACAAGAGTAAAGCGAATGATTGATTGTAAATTTGCAAGATCAGGTGATCTTAATGGTCAGGATGGCCGAATTGTAGTAATTATTGTAAGAGTTAAGCATGCAACTCACACTGTCACACCATATTGATATTCATGTACCTACATTATATACACATCTAGTCATACACGTGTAAGATTAAGAATAAGAATAAAGAGAGCGTCAGTTTTATGGTCGCATTCACAGAAACTGGACGTGTTATTATTTAATCCGCAGACTCGATAGCAAAACGGTAAAGTAGCGGGACTACATCCCGTAAATGGCGACTAAATTCCGACTAAATGGGAAAAATCACATCTAGGCGATTCTACATTTAACATCTTTTAGCTGTCCCGCAAGTGTGCATGCAAATCCGTGGGTCGACACGACTGGAGATCACCGGTGTCGTAAAAAGTCAACCGAACAATGATCAATAATGGAAGCATGCACGACACGTGCCAAAAAAAAATCGTAAGAAAACATAGGGACGGGCTACAGTCCGGTTGGGCGAACTGTTGGATACCCTATTCTTATTCCTATCCCTCATATGTAGGCGCGTCTAAGTATAGTTGAATTGTTAAGAACGCTCTACATATTTTGTTATATAGTGGGTCTATAACTTAATTCGAGGGTTTTTTTTTCAAAATTTGAACGTTTATTTAAGAAAAACATGTACAATAGTATTATTCAAAGTATTGCCCATCTGAAGCTATTACTTTTTCCCATCTTTCTGGCAGTTTGTGGATCCCATCCCGAAAGAACTGCGCCGGCTTGCCAGCCAAGAATGAATCAAGCCAATTTTTGATATTCTGCTCTGATGTGAACCGTATTTCATTGAGGGCGTTCTGCATCGACCGGAACAAATGGTAGCCAGAAGTGGCAAGTTCTGGGCAATAAGGCGGGTGCGTTAAACTTCCCATCCACTGTTTTCCAAATAGTTCTTAACCGGATTAACAACGTGGGGCCGAGTGTTGTCATAATGGAAAATTATTGCCTCGTGTCTGGTCGCATATTGCGGGTGTTCTTCGGCTACTGCTCTCTTCAAACGGAATAATTGTGTTCGGTAGCGTTGTCCATTGATGGTTTCAACCGGTTTTAGCAGCTCATAATACAGCACACTCTTCTGATCCCACCAAATACAGAGCATTACCTTCGCGCCATGGATATTCGGCTTTGCCGTTGATTTGGCTGGTTGGCCAGGTTTCACATATCATTTTTTGAGCTTGGGGTTGTCATAATGGATCCATTTTTCATCACCAGTAACAATCCAATGCAAAAATGACTTCCTTTTGTGGAGTTCCAGCAGCATTTCGGACATGCAAAATCGCCTTTCGACGTCTCTCGGCTTGTGTTCATTTGGAACCCAATTTCCTTGCTTTTGAATATATCCAGCTGCTTTTAAACATTTTGAAATGGCTGCTTGAGTGACACCCAAAGATTCTGCGAGCTCTTCTTGTTTTTGGCAACAATCTTCATAGAGTATAATGCTTCCAGTTCTTCATCTTCAAACTTTGTTGGCTGCCCAGGACGTTCATCATCTTCCAAGCCAAAATCATCACTTTTAAATCGTGCAAACCACTTTTGGCACGTTCGCTCAGCTAGAGCATTGCCATTTAGGTCATTTAGGACCTTGGATGTTCGAACTAACCATTAACGATGTCGATCTAATTCCTTAACCTTGAAATTAACGCTGATGACATGCGGATCTCTAAGCATAGTTTATATAAACTTATGTCAAACAAATTTTCTTGAACTTAACTAAAAAATCTTATTGAACATAAACAAATTTCAAACTTTAACATACAAAAGGTAAATACACTTCGCGATAACCCTAACATACTTTTTGAACATCAGCTAATAATTGGGTGTATCCACAGCCTAGTTCGCCTCGAAAAGGTTTTACCTAACACAAACCCTCGTCGTCTAGGATCTATACGCTTTTTCTGCCTACACTACCATCGTACCGAATATGGTCAACACGAACCTATGACAATAAGCCTTTCCAAAGTCAAAAAGTCAATATCCTTTGGCCTGCATCATACAAAACAATCCCTAAAACATGCCCTCCAAACTCTTCATTCCTCTTTACCTAACCCTACTACATATTCCAAGTAAACTTTTAAGAATTTATTTATTTATTTATTTAAATTATACTTATTTTAAGATTTTACGAGTAGCTAGCTGCTTGTATTAAGAATATAGGTCAATTTTACATCTGAAACGCAGAGGCCTATGATAAATACATGTGCAAAATTTAAAGTTCTCGCTCAATTGAGGATAAAGTTAAAGTTGAAAGTCGTGTGGGAGGCGCTGCAGTCGGTCGATTTTTACACCCGACAAGTAGAAGCCCATGAAATTTGAGCAAAATTTCAAAGTTCAATCTTAATTGAGAAATAAGTTATATTAAAAATCAATAATAGTCGGTCGATTTCCACATCCGAAATGTCTCAAACATCACAAGTGAAATTTTGTTTAATTATTTTTTGATTTTTTATACAAAAATGTTAGACAACAAAAAACAAACTGGACAATGGTCTAAATTAAAAAAAAAAACAGATGATGACATTGCTACGAAAAAATAAATATGATGCTTTAATTGTAGCGAAAATCGGATTGGTAAGTCCTCAGATTTCTTGTAACATAGTAAAATTCCGAAAAAGAAACCAAAGAACGATATAATAATAGTACCGGACAAATCCAGGTCTGACGAATAGGGCAAGTAAGTTGATTTATAGTCATGGGGAGCAAGTGCCAAGGGCAGGTTGTTTAATCAACTGCAATATCAACTTCCTACCCACTCCGGAATTCAATACAACAGACCTTGTGGCATTACTGGCAGAAATCCCAACCGAGAGCGGCACTGAAAACAAAAAAAAACAGGCTCCAAACAGATATGTTCCTAAGTCGACGGACAGGAATATGTGATAATAATAAAAAATATTCTTGTTTCGTTAATTGAGTCCATATGGGACCTGGATGAAGCAGGGTACCAGCTTAATAAAGTGTTTTAAACTCCTACCATAGTAGTTGTGTAACGAAAAACTGCTTATGTAAACGGAACGTTCCCTGGCAAAGTTTTTAAGCTCAGGAAGAAGGTTGTCTCTGACGGCAATATACAAATAACACAAATATCTTTGTAAAGTCAAGCTGCTCTTCAAACACTGTGGTTCACTTCAATGAACTCTATGACAGTCAAGTGCTGCTACGATGCGCTGCAATCCTTAGCCAGACACAGCAATGTCAAACTTGGTTGGGTACCTGGCCACAGAGGAAATGCAGGCAACGAATCTGCGGACGAGCTAGCTAGGTTGGTTCATAGGACCAGAACCTTATTGCAAAGTTAATTCGACATGACTACCTCTCTAGGACTGATTAATAATTGGAAACACCAAATTCGTCAAGCCCATTGGAAAAATGTTCCGGAACTCAGACAATTCAAACGATTAATCAGGCCCTTTTCCTATTAGGTAGCTGGTGAGCTCCCTGTCAAGGCCATTGTGGCTTGATATAACATCTTAACAAAATAAACTTGTGCTCGGAAAAAAAAGTGTAGGTTTTGTGTGGTGGAGGATGAATCCTCAGAACAAATTCTTTGGGAATGCCCGGAGCAGGAAATTAAAATTCTGCTACCGAAGATGTGCTGACCTATATAAGGGAATTCGTACGTGTCTTGGAAAACTTAACCCTTTAGATACAATAGATCTTTCAGGTCGCAGTTTCAGTCATATCTGCAAGGGTATCTACGCTACATTGGTTAAGAAGACGTATCTGCTGACAGAGAAAAACGTTCGCCAGCAGAGCAGAAAAAACGTCTACAAAAGACATGCTGACCTTCATTATGGAAGTCGTACGTATCTTGGAGTAATAAGCCCCTTAGATACAATAGATTTTTCAGGTCGCAGTGTCAGTCATGTGGGCACGAGTATATATGCAAAAATATATATATATTAGCTACCTACAGCAAAATTTTCAGACATTTGATTTGGTATGGTTGAATTGTTAAGAACGCTCTACATATTTTGAAATATAACATTCAACGGATTTTATCGAAAAAAACGAAGCTTTTGTAAAAAAAACGCTCCCTAGCTCAAACTTTGGTTTTCGAATAAAATTGTTTTATTTAATTGTGGGCGTGTCAGTAGGCGGATTTAAAAAAAATACACAGGAGCATAAAGGGCCCCTAGAGAGTATATAGATATTAAAAATTTCAGCTCCCTAGCTCAAAATTTGGATTTTCAAAAAAGTTTTTTTTTAAATTGTGGGCGTGTCAGTAGGCGGATTTTGAAAATATTTACACATGAACATAAAGGGCCCCTAGAGAGTATATATTATTAATTTCAGGTCCTTAGCTCAAACTTTGACTTTTCAATGAAATTATTTTATTTAATTGTGGGCGGATTTTAAAAATTTTATCTCCCGATCAGTTTTAGGAGTCATAGATAATATATAAAAAACTTCAGCTTTCTAGCTCAAAATTCGATTTTTTCGAAAAATTTGTTTTTTGGAGTTTGTGGGCGGATTTAAAAAATTCTTAAACTTGATTATTTCGGGACCCTGGTTATGGTTAAAATTTGCAGCTCTCTAGGTCCAGTTTAAATGCGTAATGTTTGCGGACAGACGGAATTGTTCATAAATTTTTACAAAAACATTTGATTTGCCCGCAAAACCATTAGGTTTTATAAATGTAAATAAAAAAAGTGACTTTTCAAGAAAAATATAAAAAAATTCGAAATTAATGAAAATCAATACATTTTAATCTTTCAATATACATAGGTATGTATGTTTAGATACTAAAAGCGCATATACAATCACAAAGAAAAAAGTTAACAGAAAAGAAGAATTAGTTTAAGAAATGAATTTTAAGCTTTTTTTTACGTATATTTGGATTTGTTATATTTTTTAAGTTTTGTGGTACTTGGTTCAATATTTGTGGAACTATATACTTAAGTTGTTTTTTTACCATACTTGTTACAATAAGATGGTATATCAAATAGACATCGTGCTCGCCTTCGTGTGTTGACTTCGTGTCGAATCGGTACTTTAAAACGATCATCTTCATAATACTCCAGTGTGACTGTCATTCGAAAAATATTTTTAACGGATAGAATCTTAAGAGTTTCGCCATGTTGACTGCATTGCTGAATTAATCTAATGATTGTGCTATGTAGTTTTTGCAGTTTGTCTAGATGACTTTGGGCTGCCGTACCTACCCCAGGCAAGAATTCCATACCTGAGCTTTGATTCAACTAATGTATAGTACACTTGTTTGAGCACCTGAAACCTCGAACACCTTTTAAGATATATGATTGCGAACATTGCCTTCTTCAAGTCCCCTTTTACCTTCTCTATGTGTTACTTCCACAGACCTGTTAGGGCAGTTTTGGTTCTCGAATTTTATTTGCACATTACTTTCTTTGTAATATGGTTGCCTTATATGCATTACCTTTGTTTTTGAGACATTTATTACTAGACCCATATCGTGGCACCATTTCACTGCAGTGTGTACCTAGATCATGGCTAGATCGACACTACTATCGATGCTGATCATAAATATAGTAACTTTTAGTGGTCTACGGGCAATATTAAGGTATGTTACAAACTATGCGTCAAAATTAATATAGGGTATACAAATATCATTGTCATGAGAAACTTCTGAAATTGACCTTTCGGATTCGGCTTAAAATTGTAGGTCCCTTCCACTTCGCACAAGCAAATGGTTGATGAAGCTAGGTTTAAGGTCCTGTATGGGCCGATAATGCCTTATATTTATTTCGCATTTTATTTTTATAAGGATGAATCTAAAGACATTTAGCATGATGAAACTGCGACGAATGTAGCATCTATGAAACTGAAACAGGTACCCATATGGTAGAAACAGATCCACACAACCACTCCGACTTCGACTTTGACACCAACGCCGCACGTTTTATAACCAATGATTTTTTATGGTATTGAACACAATAGCACCTCAACCTCAACTTCGACATCACCGTTAGACCTAAGTTCGAAATTCGAAGTTGAGGTGAAAATCTCATCAATTTGTGGCATTCCAAAGTAATTCTTGATATTTCAGCTTTTTTAATATACAAATGAATATTGATTGAGCGAATTTTCTCCCTTCTTTGTAGTGGTAAGATTTGTCACTCTTGTGTTCAAACCATTTTTTGTTTCATTCTCCAAGTTGTCTTTTTTAATGTATTTGACTCGACTCGACTCGACTAAACACTGAAGTTCGCACTCCTGTCAAAGTCAAACTCTAAGTGGTTGATCTGTTTCTACCACAAAGATGAAGAAAAAACTATCTTCGATGTGTCAGTGATTAAAGTTTGGATCTTGGATGTCGATTAGTACGTTTACATGACCAAAACGAAAGATCGAATTGGGACTGAATTGGGTTTCCATACAGGTTTTTGGTCTCACCGAATTGAAAGATTAAATTGAAGTAGAATTTAGATTAACAGTTCCTACAGAATATGTAATATGTATAGCCTCGTGTTAGTGGCGATAAAAATCGCAGTTATATGACGACAACAAACGAAAACAAACAGGTCCCAAACACAAAAAATTTTGTGATCGGATTGAGTGCATCCTGTTTCGATTCAATCTGCGTTTACCTGTAAATCAAATCAAATTAAATCTGGAATGAATCTTTCATAGAAACGTACGATATGCAAGCCATTCACAAGACAAAAGAACACAACTCTGTTGGAAATACAAATATGCTTCCTGATCAGGAGAGAATATAAGTTGTTCTATTCGAAATATTTTTTTTTAAACATGGATATTCAGAAAGACGCAGTGGGGCGCAAACATGATATAGGCCTCCCTGGAGTAGCAAGGGGGGGGGGGGGGGGGGGGGGGGCAAGGGGGGTGGGCAAGGGGGCCTGTTTATTTTTTTTAAATATGTAAAAAAAAATACAAAACGGATTCTTTTTTCAGTCCAACGAATTTATTTACTAAGTTTACCAGCATTAACAATGCTTTACAGTAAGTAATTAGACATTCCTTGTGTTGCTTAATAACAAAATCCAATGAACGCTGCTCCCTAGTGCAAGTATACAACTACATTTTATTAGAAATGACAACCCTTTACAGCAAAAAAATACTCTTTTTCTCTTTTCTCACTAGCAGTTGTATGTATGCGTTGCCTATGCAACTGTAAGCGATGTATAGCTGCAGACTGGAGTGGAGTTCGTGCGAAGAAGTTATTTTGTTTTTTGTTTTATTAGGGTATTAGAGGTATCTAATAAAGGGTGTTCAAATTTGAGGTATCATTTTAGATTTTGAATGAAAGATATAAATTGTGTGAAGTCTGTATTTATTTTTATTGGAAATTAATGTGCATTGGTTCCGGTTAATAATGAAAAAATAATGTCGTCCATTTTTCACAGAAACCAAAAAAAGTTACTGTATAGCATAATTGGACCATTTTTCTTCGAAGAGGAAAATGGAAATGCAGTTACTGTGGATGGAGCTCGATATCAGCGATGATTAGAAACTTTTTGTGGAGCCAATTGGAAAATATTGATGTGCAGAATATGTGTAAGAACAGGCGTGAATTGGCCACTACAATTCATTATTAACCGGAACTAATGTAAATTAATTTCCAATTAAAAATCTCCAACGGGGTCGGGCGCAGTGGCTCAATGGTTAGTGTGTCGGACTACTAATCGAAAGGTCCCCGGTTCAATTCCCGCCGGGGCCAATTAACATCTTGAGTTTTTCCACTGCCCCACCTCTTGCGAACGTCTGACAAACATCCAAGAGTATCAATTGTCATGAGAAACTTCTCAAATTTGCCGTTCGGATTCGGCGTAAAATTGTAGGTCCCTTCCACTTCACAAAGAAAGTGGTTAGAGGTAGGTTTTAGGCCCTCTATTGGCCGTTAATGTCTAATATTTATTTATTTTATTTTTTAAAAATCTCCAACAGATATTTTGACTGTTGTCAATTCAGATTCTAAGGTAGTACGAGAACTCAACAAAGATATTCTGTTACCTGAAGTTAATACTTCAAATATGTCACCTTCAGCTTCACGTCCTTGTCCTTCTATTGTAAATACAAATGCTGCTGTACCTTAACAGATTCCTACAACTTCTCAATCTGTAACGACATGTTCAAATATAGTTGTCAATAGTTATGGTTCCAACTCCGGCTCTATTTCTATTCTGACATTGAACACATTGACAATGAGACCGATAAAGCATTGGAATCAGCTAAAAATTTAGATGATATGGGAGAGTGGCCTAATAATATAGATGAAAATATGAGATTGCGATCTTCCTTATAGAAAAAAGAGATGAATTGGTAGATGGTGCTTTTACGTATGCTAAAAATTTATGTGAAAAACTTGGAATTTTAATGGAACGTCCAGGAAAATAAAAAAAATATATATTTTTGGTGACGGAAATATAGATGCTAATTTATCCTATGAAAATGAACTGCGGCGAGAATTATTTTCTTCCTTAGCCAAGGTCAGTGCTGAAATACAGCAACGATTCAAACAGCTACGAAATTTGGCGACAAGGCTCAACTTTCTCACCCCAGATAAAAACTATGAAAGCAACTCAGATGCTGCACCTCATGAGGATGACATTGATAAGGATGAATTTGAGTTCGAACGCGTACGGTTAAGAGCAATTACATCTTCTACAGGCAAAACAAATTAACTCGCCAATAAAAGCCCACTCAAACTATTAAAATATATATTACAGTTTAGACTGGAAGTTAGTTTGCCTAACAAAGCAATAGCGCTTCGTCTTTTTCTAACAATTGCAATAAGTAATAATGCCGGCAGTGAGAGGAGTTTCAACAAATTTAAGCTTATTAAAATTTATTTAAGGTCCACAATGAGCACATTAAGGCTATCTAATCTGGGTATCATAGAGCAGGAAATCACAGAGACCATCGATACTGAAATAATAATAAGAGATTTTGCCCTGATGAAAAGTAGGAAAATAACATTTTCTCTAATCCGGTTTTTCTAAAAAAAATTAATTTAGATTATGTAAGGCACTTCTTAATTGTAAGGCACTTCTTGGGGAAAACACCGGAATAAAACGCACAAACACTGTTAATTTAAATACTGACTTTATTACTCTAAAACCAACACGTCCGACCAGGTTTAATATTCAAGAGCAACTGAACTCGTTGCCTTGTTTTAAAATGAATACATGTATATGTGTAAATATGTGTAACAAATTATAACCCTACCACCGGCAGCTCTTACAAATTGTTTTCTCTTTTTCTCTCTTGCCTACAATTCGGCCATCCTGACTTACAATCGTCCCGATTGTCCTCAGCCTTTTTACCAAAATCTATATACGATTTCATATTAGCCGCTTCCCATATCCCCGTATAAGGTATCTGACTTAACTGGAATCCTTCTACATCTTTTAGAAGATACCTATCATTCGGTAACACTCGACCGACTTCGTATGGCCCCTTGAACTTAGGAAGTATCTTTTTGCATGCCCCTGGATGACTTATAAAGTTCTTTATCATCACATAATCTCCAATTTGGTATACTTTACTTACTCTCTTTCTATCTTTTATTTGTTTATTATAAGCCTGATTTTCCTCGATCCTTTCAGCTGCTTTCTTTCTAATTCCTACCAGGTCCCTATCTTCTTCTTTTATATTTATCTCTTTTAACCTTTCTCTCACTAGGTCTATCATCTCCCCTCTTTGTCTGATTCCGAAAAGCAATTGACTCGGGTAGGTTCCTATACTTTTGTGAAAGGTATTGTTCATGGCAAATTCTATAGTTGATATTACTTTATCCAATGTGGAGACCAGTCCGCCGTTGGACATTTTCGCTAACATTGGAGCTAAACTTTTGTTAAGACGTTCCACTTGTCCATTGGCTTGAGGTGAAGCTGTCGCGATCTTAACGTGTCTTACATTATTTTCCTTCAGGAAATCTTCGCAGGCGAACGAAGTAAATGCGCTTCCCCGATCTGATACCATCACCTTAGGCCTACTGTAGTCACGGAAATAAGTTTTTAGACAAGCTAACACTTCATTTGTATCAGTAGTACGTACTGCATAAAGCCTTGTAAATTTTGAGAATGCGTCTATAATTAGGAAGACGTATTTTTTCTTTGATTGTTTTAAACATATTGGTCCAAAATGATCAACATGAATAGTATCGAAAGGCACATCGCCTTTCGGGATGTTATGCAACAATCCCTCATGTTTGCCAACCTTGGCTGAGAATACAATACACTTCAGGCAGTTACTGATGTGATCCCGAATCTTGTGTCTCATTTTAGGAAACCAGTATGACTTCATTATAGCTTCTAATACTTTTTCACTTCCGACATGTCCCATTTCATCATGATACTTTTGTAAGATATTCCTTTCCAATCTGTTAGGTACAAAAAAAAGAATATTCTGTCCTAATTTTCTATACACTAGACCATTCCGTAATTTATACATACTATCCTCTTCATTTTGTAATTTCTCTTTAATCTTCTGTATTCCTTCGTCCTTGTTTTGGCAGATCGACAAGGTTTGCTCAAAAGTGTTGCTTTCAAGGACCAATAAATTGGTGGTGCGACTAAGGGCATCAACATGCTGCATCTTAGTCCCATTCCTATGTTCCAAAACAAAGTCAAAGTTCTGTAACTCGAGAGCCCATCTGGCAATTCTAGGATTTATCTCTCTTTTATTCAATGTGAGTGTCAGAGAATTACAATCTGTGACAATCTTAAATTTTAACCCATGCAAATAAATTCTAAACCGCTTAAGCGCGTATATAATTGCTAGAGTTTCCAACTCAAAGCTATGGTATTTAGATTCGCAGTCTGTCGTTCGTTTCGAAAAGTAAAAGATTGGATGGAATCTCCCATCTTTCTTTTTCTGCAAGAGGATTGCTCCGAATCCCAACGAACTAGCATCACAGTGTAACTGTGTTTCATCCCGCGGATCATAAATTGCCAATATGGGTGACTCTATCAATTTTTCTTGTAAAACTTCAAAAGCTTTCAGTTCGTTTGCCTCAAATTTAAATATGGTATTTTTCCGAATAAGTTTATACAATGGTTCTGCTAACAAGGAAAATCCTTTTATAAATCTCCTAAAATACGAACACAGCCCTAGAAAGCTGTGGACTTCTTTAACACTTTGTGGTATTGGAAAATTCCTTACAGAATCAATACCTTTTCCATCCGGTCGTATGCCTTCCTTTGTTATTGGCATTTGTCTTGTCTCAACTCCAATTTGTTCCTTACCAATTTTTTGAAGACTTCTTCTAATATACTTAGATGTTCTTCGACTGTCTCAGTGGCTATCATTATATCATCCAAGTATATTGCGATTTTGCCAGAGTGAACAAGATCTTCAAACACCTCATTAATGAATCGCTGGAATGTCGAAGGGGCATTTCGTAGTCCAAAAGGCATCTTTAAGAATTCGTACTGCCCCAGCGGGGTCACGAAAGAAGTATATTTAATTGATTCTTCCTCCATTTCTACATGATAAAACGCGCTTTTCAGATCTAAAAGCGAAAATATCTTTTTATTAGCTAACCTGTCTAACAAATCATCGATTAAAGGTAGAGGATAATTGTCCTTCATTGTTACTTTATTAAGAGTTCGGAAATCAATGCATAGTCGAATATCACCTGTCTTCTTTTTTACCAACACTATAGGAGATGCATATTCAGATTTGCTAATCCTAATCACTCCTGTTTGTAACAACTCTTCTAAAATACTTTGAACCTGAGCCTTTTCTAAATAAGACAACCTTCTAGGGGGGCAATGGAAGGGCTTTTCATTCGTCAACCTTAATTTCATTTGAAAGTTAGTCTCAGGCCATTCGGGACGCTTGTACGACTTAAATTTTTTAAACATAACTAAGAAAACTTCTTTCGTTTTATAATGTAATTCAACCGGCAAATTGACTTCATCTTCATTTTCTTCCATCTCTATGTTCATTAGCTCACACTCATTTTCATTCAAATCTTCATTTGTATTTTCCATATGTTTTATGGTTTCCTTTTTTTCAACCAATATTAAGTTCGCTTTTTCCAAAAAATCTCTACCTAATACAACTGCAAACTGCATAGTGTCATTATTTACTACATACATTTTTAATTTAATTTCCTTTTCTTTAAAACAAATACAACTTTCAACCAATCCTTTTATTATTAACGAACTTTTATTTATACCCATAATATTTATACTACAGTTTGAGTTTATTATGAATTCTTTAGGAACAAACTGCTCTCTTATTATACTTATTGGGCTGCCGGTGTCTAGTAACGATCCTAATAATATTTTATAAGTTAAATTATATAATCTAAAATCAAAAGATAATATTCTTACGTATTCCTCTTCGTTGTCGTCGTGATGATCAAAATGGTGTACAACCCTCGTTTTACGTTTAGGGCACTCTGCTGCAAAATGGCCCATCTCAGCGCATACGTGGCAAGCTCCTGGCAGTCGTTTGGGCTTGCGGCATTCACCTGTCATGTGTCCTAAGCTGTTGCAGTTGAAACAGCGTATCGGTTGCGTCCTGTATTCGCCAGATGCCCCTTGACCGGATGTTGACGGTACTGCCTTGGTAGATGTCGATGCTAACTTTACCGTCTTGAACGCCTCCAACAACCGATGTTTATTTGGGAAGCACTGCATTTTTGCATTTGACGCCAATGTTCTGTCAGGGATGCCTTCAATTAGATGGTCTACCATTTCATCTTCGTCGATGGCCAGTTGGCTTCCCAAAATGATTTTTTCCTGGTAGTATTCTTGGAACGTCTCGGTGGGTAGCCATTTCTTCGCTTCAAATTGGCGTTTCAGGATCAATTTACTCGGACGATCGTCAAAAACATCCCTCATTTCTTCCAATAAGGTTTCGAAGGGGACTATAGTTAAATCATCCCTTGAGTGAAACCAACGTAGCGCTCTCTCCCTCAGTCGTGTTGATATAAGTATTCGCATATTTCCATCATTTAAATCGTAGGTTTGCTGCACGTTTTTTAATTGTTTCTCAAAGTGTTGGTATGCATCGCCGTTGCCATAGAATTGGCATACCAGCTCTTTTATTTCGTCCTCAGCCACTCATTTTCTTTTTCTTTTATCTTCAGTTCTTTCTTCATCACTTCCAATTCTCTTTCCAATAGTGTCCACTGCCACTCATTCACTTTTGTTTCACTCTTTTTCTTGTTATCACTCATTTTACCGTCGATCTTTTTCTCACCACTCTTTTTCTTTATAGTTTGCTGTTCATCATTAATGTCATCTTCTACTTCATTGTTGTCTCGTTCATCATTACTGCAGCTGTCGTTGTCTTCCATCTCATCTGCTTGGCCGGGTGTGACACTAATACTGTCCTCGTAGTTGTCTGAGTCGTCATCCTCTTGTGTGTACTCGTACGGCGTGCCTCGTTCCACTCCAGGGATGGAGAGTAACCGTAAAAGCAACTCGCTCTTATTCCCGGTTGTTTTTTTATTTAGTTTCCCCAGCCACGTTTTCAGTTGCGACGCCGTGAATTTTTTGAATTTTTCGATGTCTGCCATCTTTCTTTTTATTTGACCACTTTAAATTATTTGTTTCTAAATGCTTTTCTTTCTTTTAACTATAAATCACTTTTCTTTCTTTTAACTCTAAATCACTTTTCTTTATTATTATTGTTTCCTTTTTTCTTTCTTCTTTTTTTAAAAAAAAAAAATTGATTTTGATCACTCACAATACAATTTGATTTTGATCACTCACAATACAAAGGGGTTGTTTTGTTTTTTTTTTTCTTTTTGTGTGTTAATCCCACTTCTGAAATTGTAAGGCACTTCTTAATTGTAAGGCACTTCTTGGGGAAAACACCGGAATAAAACGCACAAACACTGTTAATTTAAATACTGACTTTATTACTCTAAAACCAACACGTCCGACCAGGTTTAATATTCAAGAGCAACTGAACTCGTTGCCTTGTTTTAAAATGAATACATGTATATGTGTAAATATGTGTAACAAATTATAACCCTACCACCGGCAGCTCTTACAAATTGTTTTCTCTTTTTCTCTCTTGCCTACAATTATTACAGTTTAATGGGAATAACCGTTGATTATTTGATATCCTAAGGTAAACAATTTTTAACCGCTTAGAGATTGGGAAATCGGAAAGTAACCAATATGGGAACATTTTAAATTTGCTTAATTTTTGCTTCACTTGCTAGAAAGTAGTACGGACAACAGTTGACAACATTTTGAAGAGAAATTTTACCAGGTTTATTGGCATACATAATTATGTGTAGGTATAACTGGTTGAAACCGTAGACAAAGATTTTGTTTTTTGTTTTAGTGTGTGAAAAAATTACTAGGGGCGGCATAAATTGAGTCTGCCCCGGCGGCCCTAACCCATGCTACGCCACTGGTAGGCCTGAATTCATTTGAAAAAAACAACTGTTTATTAAACTGATAGTTAGAGGCACAATGCCTATTAGGTTCATTAAAAGCCTAAAAGTAGAGTTAAATCTCACATTCTCTCAACTTCTTTGTTTTTTTTCTTTGTCTGGTTAAGGAAAATCTCTTCCATATATTTATCCCTCAAATAACGGATAACATCAAGAAAAAAATTTAAAAAAAATCAAAATTTACTTATTTCCTCTCAACTCAATATATTATGACAGCCACATTGTACATACAAATTTGTATAAATCTTCATCATTTTGTTTTCAATATCCTATAAAGGGTTCCATCTGTTTTGTGGACTTCAAAGGGGACAGAGTTCCGGTGTAACCGCAGCAAAAACAACGAACTCAAACATGTACAAAACATTGAACTTTCTCGTACTTCTTTTTCTCGTGTATATTTTTTTCTGAATCTTTTAAAGCTGTTAAGGTCCTGGGTGGGAATGAACGTGCTAGTGCATAAATAAACACATGCTTTGCTATGAACGTGCCTTACATGGCGAACTCTAATAAGCACCTATGTGCTTTTGCTCATGCATGATGAAAACCTCTGCATTTAACAACATGGATGTTTACATTTATTAGTGAGGATAATCATATGCAATGGGCTTAGGATATGGCCGTAAAAAGGTAAAAGAAAGAAAACTCATTTTGGTTTTAATAAGATATCTTTAAGGATTTTCCAATGGCCTAGTCAAATCGCTGAACTAGTTTCGGATTAAGCTATTCATATGCACGATATGGATAGAATAACACATTTAAGCATGATGCAGAGAATATACCTACCACATGCTTAAAGATAGGAGAGATTTTATTATGAAGATGGACTTTCACAGTATGTGAACGTACTAAATAGTATTTTGTTTGTATGTTTACCATGCGAAGTCAAAGAGAACCGAAAATGAAATTGCAGGAGGACTAGTGGGGATGCAGTGAATAGTGGACGTATGAGTCGGCGGATTCAAGAAATTTCCACTTGATAATTTTGGGACCCTTGGGCTATATTCTTGGCAATTCCCATAGTTTTCTTTAAAACTTATGATTGGAAATCAGGGGAAGGAATTTGGAATAAAGCAAATCGTAGAGACTTGAAATCGAAGCAATATCCGCAATAACAGCATATTCAGGTGCTGTTAAGTGTTATCCCGCGTCCACTCATTAAGAAGTGGTTGCACCACCCAATAGGTATAAAAGAACATGGCCGCGGAGTTCTTAAAATACGACGGCGATGGTTTGGTAGGGCATAACACCAGATGAAGTGAAGTGGAAAGATCATATCCTCGTCTTTAAAGAAAAAATGAAATATACCAGATCATCAAGAAAGAAAGGGTGGCAATTTGGAATCCTGGCTAAACTCATCCACCTGTGCCTGAATTAGGGCAAGTCGATGCGATATCATGGTACTTAATTAATCTTCTTCTGCGCAGGGCAGGTTTTACACGGAAATACACTCTTTCCAACAGCTCCGCCTACAAATGGGGTATGCAGACGATATCGGACGCTCTTAGCGTACCGTGGTAGAAGCTTTCACGGTGATTTAAGGGCAGGCGAATTGGGGTGCGGCGACGTAACTTCCTTTTTTCAAAACGCAATAAATCCTATTTTATGAAATTGAAATGGGAAGTGGAAGCTAAATAAAATTTGTAAACGTCAATAAAAATAGTACATTATGTCTACTTTGAAACAAAAGCATTTACTTATTGTATATTTGGTACCAAGCATTCAAATTATTGTTTAAACTTACACTGACCTATATTTTTGAAACAACGGTTTATTAAAATGAGAGAAAAGCCATCTGTAAGCTATTTTTATAGGAGGTGTTAGCGGCTCTGTACCTCTATAAATTTTTTTTAAGATCAGTTCTCAATGAAATCATTTGCTACCTTTAGGAAAATCAGTTGAGTCACAATCTACAATACATTAACTATAAAATGTGCAGCAAAAAAAAACTGCAACAGAATGAAGTACCTTCACTTAAGATTTCAATAGAGGCGCATTAGCTCCAGCTTTAGAAGTAATTTAAGATTTTGATCAACAAACTTTTTATTAGATTTTTTCTTCATTGGCTTCACAACACTGAATTTACTCTTAGTAGTGCACTTAAGCCTGACTGTAAACACAAAAACAGAACTTAAATCAACCGCAAACAGATCAGTTTACTAAACCCGGTTAAGTCTCTTCGGATAACTGGGCAACTCCGATTTCAAAATAAGTCCCTTAGTATGCGGGACTCTGCCACCGGCGACCTCCCTTCCCGCGCTGCTCGTGGGACCAAAATTTCCAAAATAAACAAAAACAAAGATCTTGAGGACGGACCTCAACAACAAAAACCGGAGCAACTTGGCACCGCCAGCTACTCCAAAAACACTAAATGGTTGGTGGAGACCCTAAAAGAGCTGTGCATTGAGGACAATGCCAGCGACTGTTCGATGCTCTTCGACGAGCTCACAAAAGAGCCAGATGTGGTTGAGAAAACCAACACAGCTCACCCTTCGTTCCCCAAACTGGCTAACTTCAAAAACTAAACCGACTAAGCAAAAAGCTGGACCAGAGAAGGTCAAACAGACTTCTAAGACATAAAAGAGGAACCCTCTCTACCCTTACAAACATAATCACCGGACACTGTGCAATGGGAAGACATGCTCAGAGACTGGGCATTCCCTATAACGACTTCTGTAGAAGTTGCAGAGATGAGGAAGAGGAGGAGCCTTTCCTGCACATCCTATGCACGTGTCCCGCACTAGCCAACATCAGGGTGGCTACTTTAGGCAATTACTTCTTCCAGGATCTAGATGATCTTAACAATGCCTGCACGGCTGATACTAACAACTTCATAAGTGGGTGGCGACGGTGTAGATGTTACTGTGTTGGCTTGTTACCCGTGCGGTGCAGGTTCAATCCCCATGGGGAACAACAACATACGCCACCCATTCACATGCCTCTACACCAAATGGAGGAATTCTGCCTGGTAGTACAATGGACCGTTACCGAGTCTGTGTGCTCTAGTTTTTGGAATTCCTTTTTTATTAAAAAAAAAAAAAAAAAAAAAACATAGGGGCGGGCTACAGTCCGCTTGGGCGAACTGTTGGATACCCTATTCTTATTCCTATATCTCATAAGTGGGCGTGACAAAAATTTAAAGGATTTTATCGAAAAAACTAAGCTTTTGTAAATAAAAACGCTCCCTAGCTCAATAAAATTGTTTTATTTAATTGTGGGCGTGTCAGTAGGCGGATTTAAAAACAATTTAAGTATGAGCATAAAGGGCACCTAGCGAGTATATACTATAAATTTCAGCTCCCTAGCTCAAACTTTGGACTTTCAAAAATAAAAAATAAATAATTGTGGGCGTGTCAGTAAGCGGATTTTGAAAATATTTACACATGAGCATAAAGGGCCCCTAGAGAGTATATATTAAAAAGTTCAGCTCCCTAGCTCAAATTTTGGTTTTTCAAAAAAAATATTTTATTTAATTGTGGGCGTGTCAGTGGGCGGATTTTGAAAATTTTATGTCCCAAGCAGTTTTATGGGCCAAAGATCATATATAAAAAATTTCAGCTTTCTAGCTCAAAATTCAATTTTTCCCAAAATTTGTTTTATTTAATTGTGGGCGTGTCAGTGGGCGGATTTTGAAAATTTTATGTCCCAATCAGTTTTATGGGCCATAGATCATATATAAAAAATTTCAGCTCTCTAGCTCAAAATTCGATTTTTTCCAAAATTTTGTTTTTTTTTGAGTTTGTGGGCGTGTCTGTGGGCGGATTTCAAAAATTCTTAAACTTGATTATTTCGGGACCCTAGAGAGTATATGGTTAAAATTTCAGCTCTCTAGGTCCAGTTTAAAGGCCTAATTTTTGCCGACGGACGGACGGACGGACATGGCTAGATCGATATTACTATCGATGCTGATCATAAATATAGTAACTTTTAGGGGTCTACGGGCAATATTAAGGTATGTTACAAACTATGCGTCAAAATTAATATACCCCTAGAATAGGGTATAAACAACTTCATAAAGAAAAGTAGATGGTTCTAAGTTCGAGCAGCGTGACCCACCTGCCCCTTCCCCAATGGCATCACAATGGACCTTCTCTGGTTCAAGTGCACCTCATCGAGGGCCTATCTAACCAACCAATCAACCAATACCACACGAATCTATCTTCTTCCTACTCCTTGAACCAGTTGGAGCTTTTGATGAAGCTTGAAAGACTTTTAATGTCGATGTTTATGAGATCGTTGAGATCATTGTAAAAGAAAGATGCTAAATGGAGTTTTCGTCATCGAGAGAGAGCAGGGCATGTGCAGAGAAGGTGGATAATAGTCTCCTGCTCCTCCTCGTCCAAGCTGCGCCTGCAGAAGACATATGTATAGATCCAGCTTTGGCCAAATCTGTTTTGTCGCTAGCTAGACAAGTGTAGCCAGAGCGGATATCACTTTCCTCTTCAGCCAAGATAGGACTTCTTTAATCGCCATGATTTCTGCCTGGAATACGCTGCAGTGATTAGGAGACGAAAGGAGTGACTGAGGTTTAGCCTGTCAGAGAAAACACATCCACCTACCCCTCGTCGGTTTTGGATCCATCGGTGTAAAAGAGGATCGATTCATCTTCGACAGGGGGCCTTCCCCCCAACAATGTTCTGCGAGGGATGTTGACTTTGTAACGTAACAGCTGTTCCCACCTCACAAATGTGCGATCTCATGCAATCCCACTGATCTCTACAATCACAGGAATTTGTAAAGAAATCAGTGGGTTGTAAGGTGGGTTATCCTGGCGAGGAAGTGCGGGCAGGCATGCTTGCATATTGCGCGATAGTAGCTCGACGGAGGCGTAGGATCTTGCACTTCATCCCGGACCGACGTTAACTTTTTATTCATGCCTTACAAAACTTAAAACGGAGAGTCAACAAATCAATAAAAACAAACAAACGTACCATGTATGTATGTACCTAATACGTGATGAAATTCTAGCAACTGAAACCGAAAGACAATATTGGGGTACCGAAGATATTGTTGGTTCCCTTGACGAAATCCTCCCACATTCTGATAACCTTGAAGAGGTCTAGAACGGCCATGGCTATCACATCGCCTTATTCACTGCAATAGCCCGTAATCAAAAATAGTAAGCGCCCTTTAGGTCGTCGATGTCCTCCAAAACTATCATTGCACTACCATTTTGCACTACTAATTGTCTAATCAGAGATCATAATGTCAGAAATATAATTCAAGCCTAATAAAACGATAAATTTTCATATCACTTGGGGATAAAAATACATTTTTATTTAATCAAAAGAAATAACTTAAAAATAGGTTTAGTAATTCAAATAAGTTGTCGAAGAATTCAACTAGTGCATACTATTTATATTTCTTGTATTTGTAGGTATCTGTATATCTTAATTGTTGAAAAATTAGTTAGACTTATTCTTAAAATCAATTCATATTTTAGAATCTTGTGTTTGTTTATGTTATTTAAATTGGATAGCGAAATACATTTGGCATGCACTTCGTTTTTAACTGACTTAGGTTATTTAATTGTTTTCCTGATTGACTTTATAGATACTTTTTTTTTTATTATGTTATTAAGTAGGAAGTCTGGTATATTTTATGTGTTCATTAGGTTAAGTTAGATAGATTAGTTATTTCATTTAAGTTCAAAACAAAAAAAATATTATTAGACTTAGCTAGGTAACTCCAGTTTCAAATAAGGTACGAGGGCGGGTCAATAAGTCCGTGACTTTTGGAATAAAACACAGATTTTTTGATAAAAAAAAAATTAATTTTAACGTAGTCTCCCTTGAGCTCTATACACTTTGTCCAAGGCTTCTCCAATTTTTTTATCCCTTCCAAAAAAAATGATTTGTCGAGGTCCTCAAAATAGGCCTTTGTTTGCGAGATGACTTCATCATTGGAGTCAAATCTTTTTCCACCAAGCCATTTCTTCAGGTTTGGGAACAAGAAGTAGTCGCTCGGAGCCAAATCTGGAGAATAGGGTGGATGAGGGAGCAATTCATAGCCCAATTCATGGTTTTTTGCCATGGCAACTCCACATGTGTGCACTGTGCACCCTTGCATTGTCTTGGTGGAAAAGAACTTTTTTCTTGGCCAAATGAGGTCGGTTTTTTTTCAAATCGTCATTGAATCGGTCCAATAAGTTGGCATAATATTCCCCGTTAATTGTTCTTCCCTTTTGAAGGTAGTCAATGTGGATTATCCCGCGTGCATCCCAAAAAACAGTCGCCATAACTTTATTGGCTGACAAACCCACCTTGGCCTTCTTTGGCGCCGATTCACCCTTAGAAACCCACTGTTTTGACTGTTGTTTGGTCTCTGGTGTGTTGTGATGGATCCATGTTTTGTCCAAGGTTACAAAACGGCGCAAAACCTCCTCCATATTGCGATTAAACAACGCCAAACCTTCCTGTGAAGTTGTTACACGATTGCGTTTGTGGTCGACTGTGAGCAAACGCGGCACCCATCTTGCGGAAAGCTTTCGCATGCCCAAGTGATCATTCAAAATTGAAACCACTGAGCCATGCGAGATCCCTACGGCTTCCACAATCTCTCGCACTTTCAATCTTCGGTCGGCCAACACCATATCGTGAATTTTTTCGATTGTTTCGGGTGTAGAGACCTCAACTGGGCGTCCAGGACGTTTGGCATCTTCAGTGCTTGTACGGCCACAACGAAATTCAGTAAACCACTTTTTTACCATTGAAATCGATGGTGCAGAGTCCCCATAGTCTTTTTCAAGCTTAGCCTTGGTCTCGGTAATGGTTTTTTTTCGCAAGAAATAATGCTTAATAAGCACACGAAATTCACTTTTTCCATTTTCTCCTCAAATTAGTGAGTAGTCTGATAAAAATAGCTGTCAAACACAAACTTACTGACGCAGCAAGTTTAAATTTTGACAGGAGTCAACTGACAGATGCCTGTTGACAGGAGCAGTGTTGCCGTTTCAGTAAAGAGGTCAGAAATTCAAAAAGTCACGGACTTATTGACCCGCCCTCGTACATATAATAAAAATTAAGAATAATAACTCTATGTATCACTTATCAAATAACTGTTATTTCGCAATAGGAAAATACATGTCTTAATTAAAAGCTAATTGAAAAAAGCAACCTAAGTTCGTTCAATGACAAAAATTGTACAAGGAATGTGATCGACTTACCGATACTTTTGCATGTTTTTTTTTTTTACATGCGATTAATTATTGTTGATGAAGTTAATGATGATGCTCTCCAGTGAATCCTGTGCACAGCATACATTGAAGGTCCGGATCTAAATTCACTATTAAAAAAAACAAGAACGGGAAATTTTGTGATTGCACGAACCTTACAGTGAAATGAATATAAAAAGAACAAAAAATACTTAGCTTATAAATAAAGTTAACGTGCATATATGATCGACTAAGTGAGTTTCTAGTCTACTTGTGGAAACGGGAAACATGCGCTGCTGATCTCACGATACTGATGTTTGTAGCAGGATCCGCTGATGAATGCTGGAGTTACTTCCTCCTGTTGCACCTTGCTGCTTGCGTTGCGGCTGTTCTGGTGACGTTTGATGTGTCGTCACCTGTTGGGTTGGCTTGAGGGTCAAAATGATACGCAGCCGGGATGATGATGGCATGCGCTGCTGATAAGCTGATTGCGTGTATTACCAACTGACACTGATTAGTGGTACTAGCATTTGTGGCTGGCTTCGCTTGTCGCGCTTTGATGGTCCATACTCCAAATTACCATACTAATCCGCAGGGGGTGGGAATTTTGTCACTACTTCTGGCCGGGTCAATGCAGCATGAACTTTTTGTGGTGAATATTGGCAACGGCTCTACCACGCTGATTAAGTTGATTAGCTAGGAAGAAATTTATTATTTCCACAGCGCAGGCAATAAAACAGACGCCTAACTCGATGCCGCTGGTGATGATGATGGTGGTGGTATCACAAGAGCAGAGAATTGCCCTGTTCTGCCGTCGAATCAGCCTTACTGGTAAAACGGTGAAGCTCTCCTTTCTGGTCTTTCTCTTTCTTTTCTTTTTTATAAAAGGTGACTTTTATTTTGGTACGCTTTAAAAGTCGTACTTAAATTTGTTTTTTTTTTTTGTTTTTATAAGCGGTAATATGGACTATTATTTTTACATAAAAACTTATACGCTTTACGTTCTTCGGAGAGGTCGGACCACCACCTTTGACGAGTAAAAATAAAAAGGAAAGAAAAAGCCCTTCGTCAAACTCTCAATCGCTCGGATAGCCACGCGGGAAAAAAAACTACTTCCTGCGATTTGACGTCTTAGAACTAGACGGAACGATTCTCACTTGGAATTCGGTATGTGAAAGTTATTACAGGGTGGTCGTCTTATGTGCTAGTTTCTTTACAAAAAAAAAATTGTTTCTATAATTTTTTTTTCAGGAAGATCTCCCACAACTTTGAAGTTTTTGTCAAAACGGGTCAAAGGGGTGGTGTAGTCTATGTTGCATTCTAATTCTTTTTTGGAACAGAGGCGTGGCTGATTTCATTCTCGGACCACTAGCAGCCGCTTGCTTACTAAAGATGTCAATGGATGTCAAGTGAAACAGAATGTCCATTGCAGCAGAGGGATTAGTGCGCTGTGCACCGCTCATGCAGAGACACGCTGATCGTTGGACTTAGCTATAAGCTTATCGCGATTCATCGCTTTTTCGAAGGCAGTCCACCAAGTAGATAAGTATCGGTCTTATTACCGAGATGTACCTATAGCCAGTTGGTGATGCGGGGTTGAAGGCCCCAATTTATTACCGATGGCTTTTTTTGCAAGAGAAAAGTGCTACCATAGCTCTATGAACTCTTTCTTATATGTAAGGTTTCCAGCTGAACTTTTCATCCATAATGAGACTTAAGTATTTAGCTTCATCACAGAAGACTAAGCTTGTGCCCCTGATTGAGGGGGGATCAATGTGTGGAATTTTATATTTCCTAGTGAATAGAACAAGTTCGGTTTTGTTGGGGTTACCACATAACCCGCAACGATCTGACCATATCGTTATCGAGCATTATGCAAGTAAGGCAAATTAAAATTCTTTTGCAAAAAAAAATTTTTTTTAAATGAATTATTGTTGTAACTAATGTAAAACAAAAATTAAACCTTTATTTGAAGATTTTTAGCAAAATTCTTAGAAGAAAATCTTTTTTTTGAAGATCAATCTTCATAATTGGATCAAACACAGAGAGAAAAGGGAGAAAGGGTATAAACAACAAATTTGTTCTCGTCAGCTACTCTTTAGTGAAACACTTAATTTTTATATTTGGGTTTTTGGGTTGCTTTTGCCTTCTCGCTAGGATGAAGATGTGGAAACAAAAATAATTCGATCACTTAGGCCGAAACACTCCGGATAAAGCAAAACGAGTTTTTTTGTTTCGTGAAACAAGAGAACATTGTTTCTTATAAGAGTGCACACACCAAAGAAAACGAAACAAAAAACACGTTTTTGTATCGAAGTGTTTCGGTGGTGGTTGTCGAAAATACATGCCATTGTATACGAGCAACACACACCGAAAGCAACAAAACTGTTTCGACCCAGCGTCGTTGACGATAATTGCCTACTTTCTTATGGCGCAACACACACCAAATGAAACGAAACACAAAAAAAGCAAAACAAGAAAACGTGTTTTATTGCCGATAGCTGACCTGTTGTTTTTTGCAAAACATTGTGGGGTTTTTCTTAAAACTTTTTTAAAGATGCATCGACTTGGTCCTCGTTGTGTATAAATTTTCACTATACGTACAGTGGTACCTAATTTACTTTTTAAAATGGTTTATGGCTGGTTTTTCTGATTAATTTTTTTAATGATTACAAATAATTATGAACCTCTACAATTACCCTTCAGTCAAAAATATGAGAGTGTCCCTACTCATTATATGGATATACTCTGGTTTACTCTGTGGCCAAATTTTAACAAATATGAACGTAGATGGAGAATTTTTTTTTTTAATTGAGGCAAGAATCCTTATCTATAATTTTAAAGACAGGGAACATACTAAAAAAGTTCGTATGCAGCCAAATGTGAAGAAAAGCGCATTAACATGAGCAGTGCCGATACGATGCAAATTAATTTTACGATGAGCAATGAACAATTTACAATTCTCTGTATGTATCGCTTATATGAGAATAATCTGAATAAAAATATATTCATTCATCAGATGGATGATATTCTTAGAGGTATAAAATCGAAGAATTTACTGATTTTGGGTGACATAAACTTTGACATCTTAGAAATTAATCATGACTCCAACAACTATTTGCTTCTTATGTCGTCTTATGGGCTCAATTCACTCTTGTAAATGAACCAACTCGAATAACAGATGAAACTCAGACATGTATAGATCACATATTTGTAAGATTTAATAAGAAATTTGAACCCTAAATCTCTAGTGATGTTATGGGCTGTAAAATTACAGATCATTGCCTGATAAGCTTAAAATTAGATCATTTAATACCAAATAATTTAGGTGGTACTAATCGGTACATTCCATTTCGGACGAAAGAAATAGTTGATTTCAAGAAACTAGTTAATGATTTAAAATTTGAATTTTGGAAAGAGGTGTATGAAGAAGCAAACCCTTCGCTAGCCTACGATAACTTTTTAAGCATTTTAAAAATCCACATCAAAAATTCCACTGTAATTCATTCTACTTCGCAAAATAGTTTGAAATCTAAACGACTTAAGCCGTGGATTACGGAAACGCTTCTAAAAATGATTGGCAAAAAAAAACTCGTTGTGGAAAAAATTAAAACGCAACCCTCGTAACCTAAGACTCAAGCAAAAATTCACCAAATTTAGTCAGGATGTTAAAAAGGAAGTAGAAGCTTGTCGGGATAGATTTTATTCTATGAAGCTCGAGAATTGCAGAGGAAACATTAAGGAGGAATGGAGGGTGGTTAATAATATCCTTAATAGGCAAGTCACCAGGGAAAAAATAATAGAAATCGAAATTGAAAAGACTGTAGATTCAAACCCAGCGGATATTGCTAACGCTTTTAATAAATTCTTTGTATCTGTTGCCACTGCATCAAAACCCTGCTCTCCGCAATTTGATTGTAGTTGTGACCTATATTCAGATATATTTTGCGATAGGTTTTAAAAAAAACAGTTTTGTGTTCGAATCTTTTACTTCATATAAAGTTTATAAATATATTATGTGTTTTGACAATAAGCAATCATGCACATCCGATGGTATTACAAATTGTCTCCTTAAACGCATTGCATTTTATATAACAGATATATTATCCCATATATTTAATAAGAGCGTGAATTGTGGTATTTTTCCAAAATCGCTAAAAGGTACTGAAGTTATTCCATTGTATAAAAAAGGCAATCGAAAACAAACATGCCAATATAGGCCTATTTCCCTACTTCCCACCTTTTCTAAATTATTTGAAAAGCTTATGAAACCACGCATATGTTCATTTTTAAAAAAAAATAGGTTTTTGAGCAATAAACAATTTGGATTCCGAGAAGGTATGCCACAGAGGATGCCATTCTGAAATTGTGCAGCGAATTATGTTCTAGTCTTAACAATAAAAAAAGCACAGTAGCTTTATTTATTGACATGACCAAGGCATTTGATATGGTCAATCATAATATTCTGCTGGATAAACTCTACAATGCTGGACTTGATAATGTCTTCAGTGAAGAGATGGAAATAGGAGTCGGTGTACCACAAGGCTCTGTTTTGGGCCCGATTTTATTTTTGATTTATGTGAATTCCATATTCGAACAAAATTTTAGTAGCAATATTACAGCTTTCGCTGACGATATGGCACTTACTTACACAAGCAACGATTTATTTGAGTCCTTAATCAAATTACAAAGGGATTTACAAATTTTAAGACAGTGGTTTTCAAAACATAAACTTTTGATAAGCGAAAAAACAAAGCTTATGGTTTGCAGTCTTCAAAATTTGGAACCGATTGAATGTGAAGTATACTTTCACTCTGCTGCATGTGAAAAACTTAGCATGTCCCTGCACACTTGTGATCAGTTGGTCCCTGTTTCAGGAACTCCGCATATTACCTCAATGTATATACTCGTAGCTTCAGAGTCAACACTTAAGCTCTTGTTAATGTGCCAACCTCAAATAAGACTCACTATTCAAATTTTTTTACTGTAACTGCACCTAAACTTTTTAACAAACTGCCACACGACATAAAAGTTTTAAATAAATGTAACGTTTTTTTAAATAAAGTTAAAAATTGGTTTTTCGAAATGAATAGCTCACAAGTCAAAAATTTACTCATTAATATTGTTTAAGTAACAACTAAAAAAAAATCAACTAAAAAATTTGTCATTTATTTATACCCCTACTTTAACTTCAATATTATATTATATATATTATGCATTTGTCAAATCAATTCATTCATTTTTCTTTTTTCTTTGGTTATATGCATACATAAATAAAAAAAAATACTTTCTCTTTATTTAATTTAACAGAGTCATATTTCGCTGAATAAACTTTTAAAATTACGTTTTACCCCACAAATTATTTAACTAGATCATTTAAAAGGATCATTCGCCACTAGTCTAACATAGCTACAGAATGAATTCCTGTTATCTTTTTTCTTTTTATAATGCATTTTAGAATTTTGTCACTATTATTGTTTTGTAATTATAATTGTAAAAAGAAAGGAGATAATAAATAATATATATAAAAATAAAGTTACTAATGATAAGCTGTGGATAGAAATAGCAACTGAAATGAATTGCCAATGTAAGTTTTATTGAATTTTAATTTTATACATGTTTATTAATGTAGGTGCATAATGTGTATGAATATATATACAGTATTACTTTAAATACTTGACATATACTGTATTTAAAAATCATGTAACCAAAATTAGATGACATACTTGTATTGCCAATGAACTGCTCCAGTAGAGGAGTTAAAGTATTCAACATACGTATTGCATATGTTACGTGCAGCATTTGATGGTCTTGCTCTTCCAATATTTTCATGTGTTTCTCCTTGAGGTACGTATTCCATAGCTTTACGCTCAATATATATTTCCTGAAGCAAGCCTTCGCGTTCCCTAATCATATTATGCATCCGCATTCTGGTGAAATTATTAAATTTTTCAGGATAAGTTCTTATCTCTGCTATTAAGTTTATTATCACATCCTCATCATTTCGTTTTAGATTATATGGATGCACCCACCACTCTCTGGTATTTGCGTCCTTTTCCTCAATTGCTTCAAAAATTGTATATAAAATTGGCACAACTTCATCGTCTGAGTCCGACCCAATGTTGAACAACACTAAAAGCAAGTCACGAATTCAATTTTGTTTTATTTCAACGCACACCAAATGAAGCAAGAAAACAAAACGTTTTGTTTTGTTACATTCTGTTTCGCTTGGTGTGTGTTGAAATAAAAAATGTTTTTTTGACTATCGAATCAAAAACGTTTTGCTTTATCCGGTGTGTTTTCAGCCTAAGGCTGTTTCGTGAAACAAGAGAACATTTTTTCTTATGAGATTGCACACACCAAAGAAAACGAAAGAAAAAAACACGTTTTTGTTTCGAAGTGTTTCAGTGGTGGTTGTCGAAAATACATGCCATTGAATACGAGCAACACACACCGAATGCAACAAAACTGTTTCGACCCAGCGTCGTTGACGATAATTGCCTACTTTCTTATGGCGCAACACACACCAAATGGAACGAAACATAAAAAAAAGCAAAACAAGAAAACGTGTTTCATTGCCGATAGCTGACCTGTTGTTTTTTGCAAAACATTGTGGGGTTTTTCTTAATACTTTTTTAAAGACGCATCGACTTGATTCTCGTTGTGTATAACTTTTCACTACGTGCACTGTGCAGTGGTACCTGATTCATTTTTAAAATGGTTTATGGCTGGTTTTTCTGATTATTTCTTTAATGATTACACCTAATTATGAACCTCTTTAATAACCATTCAGTCAAAAATATGAGAGTGTCCCTACTCATTATATGGATATACTCTGGCTTACTCTGTGGGCAAATTTGAACGAATAAGGACGTAGATTGAAAAAATTGATTGTTTTAATTGAGGCAAAAATCCCTAACTATAATTTTAAAGATAAGGAACATGCTAATAAAGTTACTAATGATAAACTGTGGATAGAAATAGCAACTGAAATGTATTGCCAATGTAAGTTTTATTGAATTTTAATTTTATACATGTTTATTAATGTACATAATGTGTATGAATATACAGTATTACTTTAAATACTTAACATACTGTATTTAAAAATCATGTAACCAAAATTAGATGGCATACTTGTATTGCCAAGGAACTGCTCCAGTAGTAGTTAAAGTATTGAACACACTTATTGCGTATGTTACGTGCAGCATTTGATGGTCTTGCTCTTCCAATATGTTCATGTGTTTCTCCTTGAGGTACGTATTCCATAGCTTCACGCTCAATATATA
Organism: Portevinia maculata; assembly: GCA_949715645.1. Lineage (NCBI taxonomy): Eukaryota > Metazoa > Arthropoda > Insecta > Diptera > Syrphidae > Portevinia > Portevinia maculata. The sequence goes on from OX454525.1 coordinate 199,778,341, forward strand.
TTTCCTGAAGCAAGTCTTCGCGTTCCCAAATCATATTATGCATCCACATTATGGGGAAATTATTTAATTTTTCAGGATAAGTTGTTAACTCTGCTAAGTTGAAGTTTATAATTACATCCTCAGCATTTCGTTTTAGATTATATGGATGCACCCACAACTCTCTGCTATTTGCGTCCTTTTCGGCAATTACTTCAAAAATTCTATGTAAGATTGGCATAACTTCATCGTCTGAGTCCGACCACATGTTGAACAACACTAAAAGCAAGTCGCGAATTCAATTTTGTTTTATTTCAACGCACACCAAATGAAGGAAGAAAACAAAACGTTTCTGTTTCGCTAGGTGTATGTTGAAATAAAAAAAATGTTTTTTGGACTATCGAATCAAAAACGTTTTTCTTTATCCGGTGTGTTTGCAGCCTTAAGAGTGCGTGCGCACTTTATATATGAATGTCCAAGTTGTTGGTATGGTTTATTGTGTATTTGGTAGAAAGTGTTGTCTGTCTGTAAATTTACCCTATGTGCCAACAAAAGTAAAAATTTTAAATTATGCATTAGTTATAACTATAAGTTAATTTTCTCCAGACAAATTGTATATAAAATTGTTCAGTAAAAAATAATTGAATTGAATTGAATGAAAAATAAAAAAGTCCTTGTGAAGCAGCGGAGGATTTTGCTGTTGTTTTTGCTCGTCTAAGGTATGTAAATTAAATAATTTTAACAGATACTCTTGTCCGCTAACGGCAAGGGAGTGTTCGCCTAAGCGAAAAGCTTAGTTAGATAGATTTGTCCGATATGAGGCATCACTTTTATGATTTAGAAAATAATTTTCCATAGAGCTCAGTTTATGACTAACAATGATGCTTTCGCAATAACATTAATTCACTCCTCTCACACACATTGCATAAATGTGTTCTTACATACCAACAAACTTACATTTCCAACGAATCAACTTCATAACAAAAACATTAATATTTTAAGCAACCATCACTTTATAAAAATAATTTATAATAATAACTATTAACAACAAGTTGGTATTTTTGGTTACTACAAATTACTTATAAAATCTAAGAATGTACACTTTAGAGATAAACAATCTGGCAGTGAGGTAAATAAGTAGCAAGACAGCTTGTAGTCATAAATAAACTCGCATTTGGTGAAGCTGGAAAATAAAAGAAACTAAATCTAATTCTGCGAAATTGATTAAAAGAAATAAAACACCCCACCTTGTATACATCAAAATTGTACACCTGAAAGTACACAGCACTCCGAATGGTCTCTTCAACTCTGGCTTCTGCCCGGGTACCACGTTTTTGTTATACCCATCATATCGTCTCCAGCAATGATTCGTTTCTCCTGATACGACAATGCAAAGGGAAAAATGCAAACAAAAAGACAAGAAAAAATAACAAAAACACACATTCAGAAGTAAACAATGAAAAGTGATTGAGTTCCATTTATACTTCTTATGTGACCGGTATTGCCACCACCAACACCACTAGATCGTCCTTGAGAACCTCCAGAGGCGAAGAGAAAGCAAAAACTTAGCAGTGTGAAAGTTAAAAGGAAAATCGTAGCTACCGCAGTACCGCACACTTTTCCCATTTCGATTCCCGTTGGCTACAGTCATGCACTGAGATGGATTCACAGCTTTGGGGCGGATTCTGATTGTTTGTTTTTTCGTCTTTTTTAATCTTTCCTCTCATTCTCGTGATATACCGAAAGTGCCTGATGATGTGTCAGGGTCACATCGGATGGCAACGACAGCGGGAGATTGTCCGCGATTAGTGTTTTCGATTTACCTATCTAGTCCCCCACATTGCCAAGTTGACCATCCATTTGATTTGTTTACAAAAGCTTTTTGCATTGTTGACACTTAATGACTAAGCATGTGAGGGGGATATGCGCACTATCAACACAAGATTTGTGATGGATTTGGTTGGTAAACAACCGACATTCCGTCGTATTAATAGAATAAAAATAGCAAAGCTTAAATGGCACTAGTGCACGTTGAATTGGTTTGCGGCATCAATTGATATGGCATTGATCTCATGGAGCAGATTTTCATTTTTATTTTCCTGGGCCTCGTAGCAATGGAATTAAATTGCAACACAGATAATAAAGTTACATGTAACTTTATTATCTCTGATTGCACACTCCAAAAAACAGCGTTTGCCATAAAAGAGGGCTAAAGGGAAAAATAGGTCGTAGACAATTTGTCAGGTGAGCCTAGCGAAACATTTAACATCTTCAAACTCTCGCACAAGTAAGTATGCAAATCCGTGGATTAACTGGATGAGAAATTACCGCTGTCGTAAAAGGACAATCAAACAATAGTCAATAATAAGAGCAGCACGTCCCGAAATCATTAAAATGACAGCCCTTATAACTTCTGGATCACACAAATGCAATACCACTCATTAAAAATCCCAATCCCAAGGCGTGAATCCTGCCCATATTTATTGAGGTCAAATGGCGAACCCCACATGCGGACCACTAGTCATATAGGTAGAGTAAAATTCCTTTACTTTTGATCATAACTTCGCCGTCACGGAAGAAGCCAACAATCTCTGTAGTAGAGTACGATAATCCTACAAGGATGCCTACAGAGTTTGATGAGGTTAATAAGGCAAATATTATGAACAATGGAGCCCCCCGCTTTTATGCACCCTGATTTTCATTTTTCATTTCATTTATTTATTTAAGAAGAACCTATACACATTAAGATATAATATCCTATAAACTAGTGATAAACTAGTGAGAGCTCAATGTATGACCCCATAGTTTTGAGCAATAGTAACAGCAGTAGGTACTTTAATGTAAAGGGTGATTTTTTTAAGGTTAGGATTTTCATGCATTAGTATTTGACAGATCACGCGGGATTTCAGACATGGTGTCAAAGAGAAAGATGCTCAGTATGCTTTGACATTTCATCATGAATAGACTTACTAACGAGCAACGCTTGAATTTTCAGTGAATGGGCCCTAGAAAAGTTGGCAGAAAATCCGCTTTTTTATCGACAAATTTTGTTCAGCGATGAGGCTCATTTCTGGTTGAATGGCTACGTAAATAAGCACAATTGCCGCATTTGGAGTGAAGAGCAACCAGAAGCCGTTCAAGAACTGCCCATGCATCCCAAAAAATGCACTGTTTGGTGTGGTTTGTACGCTGGTGGAATCATTGGACCGTATTTTTTCAAAGATGCTGTTGGACGCAACGTTACGGTGAATGGCGATCGCTATCGTTCAATGCTAACAAACTTTTTGTTGCCAAAAATGGAAGAACTGAACTTGGTTGACATGTGGTTTCAACAAGATGGCGCTACATGCCACACAGCTCGCGATTCTATGGCCATTTTGAGGGAAAACTTCGGAGAACAATTCATCTCAAGGAATGGACCGGTAAGTTGGCCACCAAGATCATGCGATTTGACGCCTTTAGACTATTTTTTGTGGGGCTACGTCAAGTCTAAAGTCTACACAAATAAGCCAACAACTATTCCAGCTTTGGAAGACAACATTTCCGAAGAAATTCGGGCTATTCCGGCCGAAATGCTCGAAAAAGTTACCCAAAATTGGACTTTCCGAATGGACCACCTAAGACGCAGCCGCGGTCAACATTTAAATGAAATTATCTTCAAAAAGTAAATGTCATGGACCAATCTAACGTTTCAAATAAAGAATCGATGAGATTTTGCAAATTTTATGCGTTTTTTTTTTAAAAAAAGTTCTCAACCTCTTAAAAAATCACCCTATAGAAGAAGAAAGAAAGGATAATAAATAATAATAGAGAAAGAAAAAGAAAAAAAAAAGCAAAGGAAGAAGACCCTCAATATCATTCAAGCGTTCAAACTTATGACTTGTTAAGGCGGACAAACTCTTAGACAAAAACTCCATTTCCAAACGCGAACCTCCGGCTAATCGACAGGAAAGAGATCGTTCATCCGTAAAAAAAATATTAGGGATTAACAGCCTATAGATGGCCTAAAACCTTCCCTCTCCAACCATTTGCTTGTGTGAAATGGAAGTGACCTACAATTTAATTTTAAGCCGACTCCTAATGGCTTATTAAGCTTCTCATGCCAATTGATTTTTTTTTGTTGAAAGCAATTAAATCTAAATCCCAGAGCACGTAGGTTCGGTGACGGCCCATTTTACTACCAGGCGGAAATCCTCTTTTTGGTGTAGATGTTGGAGAAAACAAGGTGTCTTCTGTTTCCCATTAATGGGTAGCCTACGTTGTTGTTCTCCATGGAGATTGAACTTGCACCGCAAAGGTTACAAGCCAACACACTAACCTCTTTACCGTCGCCACCCTGATATTATGAAATTGATACTTATGAATGTTTGTCAAACTTTCGCAAAAGGTGGGGTGCAGGAAAAAAATGTAAGTCTTTCTGGGCCCCGTCGTGATATGGACCTCACAACCTAAGGTTAGAAGTCCAACACATTAACAACTGAGTCAGTGCCATATCTGACAAGACCAAAAGTCAGACTTTGTGTACGTGGACCTCACATTCCTAGAGATTGTATCGAAAGTTATCTAAGATTCCTAAATACAGATCAACTGATAAGCGCTTGGGAAGTGATCTAAATAGAGACGGCTCCAAAAAATTCGTTCGAATAGACTTGGCCCTCATCCAAGAACCCTGGATAATAGAAGGCAGAATAAGGAAACTTAATTCGAAGGGACTTGTTGTAATGACCCATTATCAACCGTATGCAAAGCGTAGGTACTGTGTTTTTATACCCTATTCTAATTATACCCTATTCTAAGGGTATATTAATTTTGACGCATAGTTTGTAACATACCTTAATATTGCCCGTAGACCCCTAAAAGTTACTATATTTATGATCAGCATCGATAGTAATGTCGATCTAGCCATGTCCGTCCGTCCGTCCGTCCGTCCGTCCGTCCGTCCGTCCGTCCGTCCGTCCGTCTGTAGCCAAAAATTAGGCCTTTAAACTGGACCTAGAGAGCTGAAATTTTAACCATATACTCTCTAGGGTCCCGAAATAATCAAGTTTACGAATTTTTGAAATCCGCCCACAGACACGCCCACAAACTCAAAAAAACAAAATTTTGGAAAAAATCGAATTTTGAGCTAGAAAGCTGAAATTTTGTATATATGATCTATGACTCCTAAAACTGCTCGGGATAAAAATTTTTAAAATCCGCCCACTGACACGCCCACATATAAATAAAACAATTTTTTTATACTCTATTCTAAGGGTATATTAATTTTTGAAAATCCAAAGTTTCAGCTAGGGAGCTGAAATTTATAGTATATACTCTCTATGGGCCCTTTATGCTCATGTGTAAATATTTTCAAAATCCGCCCACTGACACGCCCACAATTAATTTTTTTTTTTTTGAAAATTCAAAGTTTGAGCTAGGGAGCTGAAATTTATAATATATACTCTCTAGGGGCCCTTTATTCTCAGGTGTTAATTTTTTTTAAATCCGCCTACTGACACGCCCACAATTAAATTAAACAATTTTATTGAAACACCAAAGTTTGAGCTACGGAGCGTTTTTTTTTTTGATAAAATCCTTTAAATGTTATGTAACAAAATATGTAGAGCGTTCTTAACAATTCAACAATACTTAGACTTTTGTCACGCCCACTTATGAGGGATAGGAATAAGAATAGGGTATCCAACAGTTCGCCCAAGCGGACTGTAGCCCGTCCCTATGTTTTTATACCCTATTCTAAGGGTATATTAATTTTGACGCATAGTTTGTAACATACCTTAATATTGCCCTTAGACCCCTAAAAGTTACTATATTTATGATCAGCATCGATAGTAATGTCGATCTAGCCATGTCCGTCCGTCCGTCCGTCCGTCAGTCCATCGGCAAAAATTAGGCCTCTAAACTGGACCTAGAGAGCTGAAATTTTAACCATATATGTACTCTCTAGGGTCCCGAAATAATCAAGTTTACGAATTTTTGAAATCCGCCCACAGACACGCCCACAAACTCAAAAAAACAAAATTTTGGAAAAAATCGAATTTTGAGCTAGAAAGCTGAAATTTTTTATATATGATCTATGACTCCTAAGACTGCTCGGGATAAAATGTTTTCAACATCCGCCCACTGACACGCCCACAAAGAAATAAAACAATTTTTTTGAAAATCCAAAGTTTGAGCTAGGGAGCTGAAATTTATAATATATACTCTAGGGGCCCTTTATGCTCATGTGTTAATTTTTTTTAAATCCGCCTACTGACACGCCCACAATTAAATAAAACAATTTTATTGAAACACCCAAGTTTGAGCTAGGGAGCGTTTTTTTTTGATAAAATCCTTTAAATGTTATATAACAAAATATGTAGAGCGTTCTTAACAATTCAACCATACTTAGACTTTTGTCACGCCCACTTATTACTTATTACACTTATTATAGGAATAAGAATAGGGTATCCAACAGTTCGCCCAAGCGGACTGTAGCCCGTCCCTATGTTTTAAATGTGCTTTGTCATGAGCTAGTACCGATCTACCCTTTTGCACCTTACCTCAAATAAATGGAGAGAAGAAAAAAATATGTAGTAAAAGAACAGTAGTGTTATTTACATGCCTCTCTAAGCACCTTTATATGCTGGTACTTATGTAGAGCTTTTTTTTTGCAAAACGGGAAGATCGCCTGACATGTGCTGTTACCAATGCGCTTGGCGAGGTTCGGTATGGTAATTGCATTTGTAGAAATTTAGTTGGATCACATATTTGACGGCATCAGTACGTGACAATTTTAACTCCTTAAAATTAATCCTCTCTTGAGGTCGCTTACGTCAAACGAAAGTTAACGTGCGCTTGTAATTAATTTGACCGGCACCTGACCGGTGTAATTATAAAAGTTTAAATCGTGTCGCGGTCATCCACGCCAAACAAAAACCTCCGTGCGCTTTTAATTAATCCGAATAAACCATTCCCCAGAGGTAATGGGATGCATTTTTTGGTGTTCACCAATGCAAGAAATAATTTTTTTTTAGTGGGACCAAATGAGCCTGAGGATCCAAGATATCCAAAATTGCTGCGAATCCAAATCACCATACGGAGCTAAGAGGTGCCTTCCACAATACCCAGCTTCCGGGGCACACGCGCTCGCGTACCACCTTGGGTTTGGATCCCATTAAGATCCTCAACAAATTGTGTTGGCCAGCTTCCCAGCTCAACTTATTGAAACCAACAAAAAAAAAAAACACAAAAAGAAAGAAAAACGAAATCATCCGAAAATAAAAGAGATTGATGTGTAGGTACTACAATTATTCTAAACCGAAACTTAAATTTATTAGCAAATTCATTATTTAATTACGGTTTCATGTTCTAGTGTTTTTTTTTGGTGCATTAAGGTATCGCGAAAAGTGTCACCGAAGGGAGTACATCGATATCAGCAGGCCTGCCGAAGGAGATGGAAACAGGTACGTACCATTTGATTTGTTAAGCTCATACATATGAGGAGTCGATATAATTTGTCGAACCAGATGCTAGTAGTGCACCAGGAATAACGTTATTTTGTATTTTTAATATTTTGTCAATGTTTGCTTCTTAAATTTGGCTCGCTTTAGTATACAGGGTGATTTTTTAAGAGCTTGAGAACTTTTTTTAAAAAAATTTACTTTTTGAAGATAATTTCATTTAAATGTTGACCGCGGCTGCGTCTTAGGTGGTCCATTCGGAAAGTCCAATTTTGGGTAACTTCTTCGAGCATTTCGGCCGGAATAGCCCGAATTTCTTCGGAAATTTTGTCTTCCAAAGCTGGAATAGTTGCTGGCTTATTTGTGTAGACTTTAGACTTGACGTAGCCCCACAAAAAATAGTCTAAAGGCGTCAAATCGCATGATCTTGGTGGCCAACTTACCGGTCCATTCCTTGAGATGAATTGTTCTCCGAAGTTTTCCCTCAAAATGGCCATAGAATCGCGAGCTGTGTGGCATGTAGCGCCATCTTGTTGAAACCACATGTCAACCAAGTTCAGTTCTTCCATTTTTGGCAACAAAAAGTTTGTTAGCATTGAACGATAGCGATCGCCATTCACCGTAACGTTGCGTCCAACAGCATCTTTGAAAAAATACGGTCCAATGATTCCACCAGCGTACAAACCACACCAAACAGTGCATTTTTTGGGATGCATGGGCAGTTCTTGAACGGCTTCTGGTTGCTCTTCACTCCAAATGCGGCAATTGTGCTTATTTACGTAGCCATTCAACCAGAAATGAGCCTCATCGCTGAACAAAATTTGTCGATAAAAAAGCGGATTTTCTGCCAACTTTTCTAGGGCCCATTCACTGAAAATTCAAGCGTTGCTCGTTAGTAAGTCTATTCATGATGAAATGTCAAAGCATACTGAGCATCTTTCTCTTTGACACCATGTCTGAAATCCCGCGTGATCTGTCAAATACTAATGCATGAAAATCCTAACCTTAAAAAAATCACCCTATACTTTAACCTAAATCCGTGTTTAGTGCACTCAGTGCCCCAACCAATTTTCAAATCTAAATTTATCGAACTTTTAGTTGGCAGACGCCATCTACATCTGATTTGTTTGAAAGGTAAGTGCACAGACTACCTATATTAGACAGCCAACTGAGAGGATTTTTTTTCGGATTGCCTACAAGCTGAAAAACTCAACTAAATGGCATATCTGTATAAGTGTTTGCATGCAAATCAAATGGGAAGCATGCACACAGATAGGATATTTAGTGGAGTCAGGTGTGAAGTTAGGAGCAAATAAGCAAAATATCGAAATCCTCTCTCAAAATGATGGAAAATGCGCTGTGTTAACAAACCGACTTCGTTTCGAGGTGGATTTGTGGAATTTTAATAAAGTACCTGCAAACTTCTTCGTGCCGTGGTGAATTAGTAATAAGTGTAAAATATAGTATAAATTGTACATAATAATGTTTTAAATCATTTATAATACTTTTTTTAGAGAAATAATAAAACTTAAATATAAATCACAGCATAAACGAAAATAGTTTAATTTTGTCCGCTATGTAGGTACCCCCTAAATCAGTAGCAAATAGGATCGTTATATACAAACGAGTATATTCAGCGATAGGACATTTTGAGAGAGGATTCCGCTCTCCCATTTGAGGGGCGCAGCGGACGGGGGTAGTGAGAGTTGGCTGTCTAATATAGGTAGTCTGTGGGTAAGTGCCTTGTGTACATACAAATGAAATAATCAAACTTGTACTTGTGTGCATTAACGTACGGTTACATTTCAAAAACAAAAAAGGAGATTTCGTTTTATGGTGCACTCAGTGGCCCACAATACTTTGTATGCAAATCTCTTATATTTTAGGCCAGTAATTTTGTAGGATAAATAAGGAAAAACGAAGACAAGGAGTTGTAAATAAAAGAGGTAAATAACTGATTTACATCAGAAGCATAATGTGTACTTAGATGGTTTGGTTCGACAGAAAAATGGGCAATTTTTTCAGATTGTTGAATACATCAGCACAGCGAGAGTTGTCGTCCGAAAAACGGGAGCGCCTTGAGAATGATTTCGGGAACTTTTTTGATGACGATGGTGACGAACAAAATCGTGGATATATTTTAGGTTCCGACTTTCCTGTTGCTGACGCACAAGAAAACGCTCGAGTTGTCGGCATTCCAGAAAATGATGAATACGACGATATCGGTGATGAATACGAGAAGACTATTCCGAAGTTGACGTCCCTGATTATGAACCGGACGCGTTGACCGACCTGCGAATCGTACAGATCACTGAAGAAATGCAGACGGAAGACAGAGGAGAACATTTGGAAGACATTGGCAAGAGGAAGAGGAGTTTTCAGCCATCGAACCAAACCGAGGAATGAGGTATGTAGCTCGAAACAAAAAATTTAAACAAATCTGGTGGTCGCTACCTAGCGAAAGTGAACAACAAAGAACCGCTAGTGCAAAAAATTAACGAAAACATCATGGACCTTATTGCTTAGATGCTTTCGAAGACAAAGCGGTTGCATTCAAGAGTGTCATATCGCCGTCAATGGTTGAAACTATTGTCCTGGAGACAAACAGAAAGGCTAAACGAGCAAATGAACCAAACCGGCTAAAAGATTTGGTCAGAGCAGGATGTTGGCACAATACAAATGAAGATGAAATAATATGCCTACATCGCAATTCTTTTATATCATGGCGCTGAAAAATCATCTTCAGTGGAGGCGAAGGATCTTTTTCATAGTTCGCACATGCCATTTTACAGAGCCGCAATGTCCCTGAAACGATTTAAGCAAATAACAAAGTTACTTAGATTTGATGACTCACGTACTAGACCAAGTCGGCAGCAAGAAGATAAGTTGGCTGCGCTTTGTTACGTTTGGGGTTTGTTTCAGCATAATCTTACTCTATTCTTCCGACCATCTAAAGAGTTGACCATTGACGAGCAGTTGGTAACGACACGTGGAAGATGCAGTTTCCGACAGTATATTCCCAGTAAACCAGGAAAATATGGGATAAAGATATTTTGGATTGTGGATTCAGCGACATATTATCCTCTCATTTGAGAAATATATTTAAGTATGCAGGCAGGACAACAGCGAGCCAAGAATGTTGCGCACGACTTGGTCCTTCGATTATCTCAACGGTTCCTCCATAGGGGTTATAATATAACAATTGACAATTTTTTTTTACCAGTATCCCCTTGGCAAAAGTATTGTCCTCGCGAAAAACAACTGTTAAAGGCACAATTCGATCGGCAATCAGTTTACTGATCCAAATGAAATAAAACGAAGAGAAGCTTATTCCCTTATTTTCTGCTTCTCAGATTCAATGTGTGTATAAGCTATATTTCTGACACAAAGAAAAACGTCATGCTATTGTCAACAGCACACGCTGATGAAACAATCAATGAAGGGACCAGAAAGCCTCAGATTATAATCGGCTATAATGTTACAAAGACAAAGCGGTTGCATTCAAGAGTGTCATATCGCCGTCAATGGTTGAAACTATTGTCCTGGAGACAAACAGAAAGGCTAAACGAGCAAATGAACCAAACCGGCTAAAAGATTTGGTGAGAGCAGGATGTTGGCACAATACAAATGAAGATGAAATAATATGCCTACATCGCAATTCTTTTATATCAGTTGATACGTTAGATCAAATGATCCGTATCTACACTTGCGTTTTAGTTAATCGGTGGCCCATGACGCTTTTCCACAAAATGATAGATGTGACAGGCATTTGTGCTTATCGGATGTGCAATTTAGCAAATCCTTCATTGGGCAACAAACGTCAGTAAAAAGAAAGCAGTTTTTGAAATTTGTTAGCCACTGAGTTAGCAACTCCACATATTCGCACAAATGAGAAAGGATATTTGCAAAAATCTATTAAAATAGCTATAGGTTTGGTTGGTTTTGAAACTGAAACTCCTACTCCAGAACTTCCACAAATTCGTTTCAACAATAAACGCCAAAGATGTATAGCTTGCAAAGTTGATCGCAAAGGATCAGAAGGAGACACAAAAACCACCGCAGTTTGTGATTTGTGTAACACCTCTACGTGTTCCAAGCATTACATACGGGTATGTGAAGGTTGCTGTGTTGCAAACGCAGAACATGAGGATAATGACGAATTGTGTATGGACATGTCACCAGCACCATCCACATCTTCTGCACAGCCACCATCAAAACACAGATAAATAAGTTGTTCAGGAGGAAAGATCACAATGATATTCCTTGTGTTCGAATCTCCCAGACAGCAGGGAACAGACAGACAATACTGACTGCTGGAATAAGTCTAGAAAGTGTCGATTCAAACGACGATTTTTTCGTGGTCGAGGACCCACAGGAGAAAGTGGATTTGCTGGGCGCTTGTTTCGAGGCCGTGTATACGGTGAACAATCCTGTTCGCCGTAACCACGACATTGAGAATAGGGCTCTGGTGAGTCACTTCTATCTACGCGCCGAACTTGAGAATTGGCGATCTGAGAATAACGGATTCACCGTATTCACTGATGAAAACCATGCTAATGCAGTTGTCGTCAATGGCCGAGATGCATCGCACTTGTTTGTGTCGAAGGATGATCTTCTGTGCATCTTCGAGTCACTAAAGAATAAAAAGTCGGCGGGGATGGATGGTGTCCCAAACGTCGTATTGAGACACCTGCCTCTGGAGGCTGTAGATATTTTCACCACGCTGTTTAACAATGCGCTGAATAATGCACATTATCCGGCGCATTGGAAGATAGCTGTGGTACACCCTATCCCGAAAAAAGGTAAAGATAAGACGCACCCTGCCAATCTCCGGTCAATTAGCTTGCTTCCGAATATTAGCAAGGTCTTCGAAAAAGTTGTCAATAGAGCCCTGTTAAAGTGGGTCGAGGACAATAACATAATTCCGGACAACCAGTTTGGTTTCAGGGCGAGGCATGACACTATTCATGCCGCGTCGAAACTGGTTTCGGACATTCAGTGGAATAAATGCAAGAACCAATGCACGGGTGCTTGTCTGGTTGATTTTGAGAAGGCTTTCGACACCGTATGGTTAGAGGGACTTTTCTACAAGTTGACCAGCCAGGGGATGCACAAACCTTTGCTATATGTAATTTATAATATGCTTATGGGAAAGAAGTTCGTTGTCGAATGTGGCAACGTGACTTCGAGCAGAGTCTTTGAAATTAAAAACGGTTTACAGCAGGGGGCGGTCAATTCTCCGATAATGTTTAACATTTATACGAGTGATCTGGTGGGTTCACTCAGACATGCTATAGCGTATGCCGACGATTTGGTGGCATACAGATCAGGTCCTAAAATCGAGGTCATTAATATCCTTTTGCAGCGTGACTTCGATCAAATTAAGCGATATTGCGACGACTGGAAGTTGAAAATCAACTTTCAGAAGACGGAAACAATCTTGTTCAGAACTCCATTGGCTGGGGCCTCTAGGGATACCAGAAAAAACTGGAAAAAATTGGCCATTATTGGACAGAACGGGCAGCCATTAGCGGTGAGAAGCGCAGTTCGATATCTAGGTATCTGGCTTGACCAGTATCTATATTTCGATAGACATATAGTTGCTTGTCTTGCTGGGGCCAAGAAGGCTTATGCTCTGACAAGGAGACTGTTTCATAGCAGTCAACTTGACTCCAGAGTGAAGGTCATTTGCTACGTGGCCCTTATAAGGCCGATCATCGCTTATGGTTGTCCATTGTGGTTTAATATAGCGCCTAGCTATATGGAAAAGATTCGGGTTTTGGAGAGACATTGTCTTAGGACCTGTCTCCGGTTGTTCCGAACGCCTGAATCCAACTATATAAAATACTATCCCAACAAGGTCCTATACGATGGGGCTCAGTTGAATAGGATTGACAATTTCCTCATTAAGGTCACTCGAAGGCACGTTGCAAGGGCGATGGCCAGCGACAATAGTCTGATCTTTGGGGCTTACTACCCCAATGAAATGTACATAGAGAGTACGCTCCGGTCTGGCTTTATCCCGCCAGAGGCATTTATCCATATTGATGCAAAAGGGCTGGTACAGACGAGAGATGGTATCCCGGTATTATACCACCGCTACCGCAGTGCGAGAGATAAGCGGCTCATCCGCGGCGAGGACGTCGCCAATGCTCATGAGCTCCTCCGTTTTAGTACCGCAATAGCGGAGAGGGATAAATTCGATACAGAAAAGCAATTTGCCGAATTTTGGTGGCTTTTTGAGGGTGGAGGGTTCAACATGCCCTCCCAAGACGGTGCGTTACTCTAGGTAACATCCTCTTAGTTTGTAAGATAGACTAAGTTAGCTAGGGCGTTTCTGGGAGGGGCCGGGCTCGCCAACTTGTGGCGGTGCTTCCGGGAGGTGATTGATTCCGTAAGGCATCAGTCAGCTCACGGCGGCGCGTGTGCACGTTGACGACTGCCAGGCGCTCGGAAAGCAATTGGGATTTTGACCACTTGTTGCGCCAGGCAACGAGTGCTCAGAATCCTAATTATAGTTAGAATATGCTAAGTAGTTTAAGTAAGTAGAGTAGGTAGTTTGTAATTTGTTTTTTTTATATGAAAATATAAAATTTGATAAAGATTCCGAGTTTTCTTAACAATTTTCTCGATGAAAACATAATTATATAAGATTAGTTCGTAAAATAGTTTTTAGGCCGAAAGGCAATAATTATAAGATAGAGTTAAGTTTAGGGCGTCCGCATAAGGATCAATAATCTAGAATAAGTATCCTGTTAATTTTAAGTTAGATTTAATCATTTTTGTCTAGTATGTAAGTTGATATAAGCTAATAATTAATAAAAATGAATTTAAAAGTAAAAAAAAAAGCCACCATCAAAACGCTCCAAGACGCATTCTCCAGTTTAATTATAATGCAATAATTCTAAGTTTTTTAAGTAATTATTAGTAATTATTAATAATTTATTTAAAGAAGTGACTCTTTTTTGAAGCTCCATATATTTTTTTAAGGAAATAGTACAGGGGTACACAGTGCACCCAAACACGATAAACACGAGTCTTAACAAACACGAATTGAGGGTTAATTACTTAATTAATTGCATACAGTTATTTTTTAAGATAATTTTTTTTCCCTAATATACAATGAAATACTTAAACTAACTTAAAGTATATAATGAAGTTAATAGAATAATAGAATGATGCGTATATTAGTATTTTAATAATCTGTTTTATTGCGGTTAAATAAATGCCTTATTTAAAGATGAATAATTAAGTGTTATATTATGATCCTATGGACCGTTGTTGTATAAAGATTTAGTCGTGTTTGATTTGGGCTTTTGGAGGAAAAGATATGTGTTCCAAAAAGCATCTGGTGTGGAGGGTAAAGTAAGAGACGTTTCAGCTGGTCTCTCAAGGGTTGGTCGAGATTGATTCGGGGTGAGATATGGGTACAGTAAAGTGGGTAACATCTTTACTTTATTTTAGGACGCATTTTTTTTATTTGTGATCGGCAGCGAGGTCTTGGTCGATGCAAAGAACTCCCCCATTTCGACGAGCTAAACAAAAGTATAGCAAAGCGTGCTACCCGGATCCGGCTCAAGACCCGGTCCAACCTGCTCAGCGAAGTGTCGTTACATTGTTCGGCATGTAACGGTTCAATAGTAAAACCATATCCTAGCTAAGAAACAGAATAATATCTTTTTATTTTATCTGCATACAGTGATAACGACCACACGATGGTCAAACTTGAATAAAACAGCCTCCCACCGCTGTATGCTTTACGATGCAACTAAATTACTATAATCAAATTGTTTTGTGACGGCGAATAGAAATTCCGGGAAAATGGTAGGCGGATGAGCTCACCAAACACGGAACTACTTCACCTTTGCTACCTCAAAAGATGCGATCGAGCGAATAAAACTTAGGTGGACAGGTGACAATACATGTATAGCGATTAAGCAGATCTGGCCAAAGCTGGACCTGCGACGCTCTAAGAGTCTTATATCTCCTATCAGATTGCATATTACTGGACACTGTCTCATATCCAAGCCTCCAACAAGGCTTAACATATATTCAAACGACTTTTGCAAAAGCTGAATGGATGAGGAGGAGGAGGAGGAAACTATTCGGCACCTTCTGTGTACATGTCCAGCTCTCTCCTAAAGAAGAAAACTCCATTTGGGTGTTTTCTTCTACAACGATCTAACTAACACCGACATCAGAAGTCTCATACGCTTCATTAGAAGCTCCAACTGGTTTTAACGAGTAGGGGGAAACCTTTTCCAGATTCACGTGTTACTAGAAGATACCTCTTTTTGGTCTAAGTGAGTCAGCCTCGGCTGACAGACACAATAACTTAACCTAACCTATGATCAAACCTTACCCACGTACTTGTTCATCGTGATACTTGTGAGAAAAGTGACCGTGGGAATGTGACGCTGGTTCTTATCACCTATACTATGGGATTGCGCGAACATAAACCCAAATTCAGTCACTTTTTGATTTTTTTACGTATAAAAAAGTAATGGAGGCACAGAACGAACATTTGTTTTTAGAAACAGGATGGAAGTAATATACATTACGCAGTAATTACAGGATTTCTGACACCAAATACTAACAATCCCCAAGGCCATATGCCTTGAAATCACAGGAAAACTATATGTTAAATTTTCAGTATGAAAGAATGGTGTAAAACAAGCACACTCTAGACCGAGACAAATGTTACGCGCGATCATGAGAGTGGATAGAAAACCGATGATCTTGTTCAAATCCTAAAAATAGGTATATAGGCAAAAAGCAAACAGGTTCTTTTATGATGAACAGGTTTAGGTTTGTACGACGTAAGGAAGAAACTAGACAATGCTCAATATAACAAAACGTACGAATACGAACAGTACCTGAGAATTTGAAGCGGATGCGCAACTAGCTGTTCGTGGAGAACCTTCTCTAAATAGGTATAGAGCACTATTGAATTGGTTGCACTCATGGAATCCCTTGCTAAAAACTATCTTGGAGTTGTCCTAAATAGGAAATTAAACTGGACCAACAAAATAAGAGTTCCATCACTTATCTAATTCGAGTTTATCTGAAAAGAGTGAATTGGCAATGCTTATATAACTATCAGTCATCAGATGAGTAGATTAATACGCCTAACCATATAATTCGTAACCTTTTTAATACACGCGTCCCAATTAAAACTAAAACTATTTAAAAATCAGTCATATCCTGGTTTACTCCTGAAACTATGGATCTCAAAAATAGCCGCGACTTGGCATTCAAGAGATGTAAACGATTTTGACTGAAATGTTGTAAATAATAAAATTTGTAAGGCTAAACGTGGTTTTTAATCCAAGCATATGAACAGTAACTTACTGACAAAGACACTAGGTATGGAAAAATATTTGTGATATTGGAATTGATGAGTTTGATTTATCTAGTATAGATCTAAATAATCTAAACAATAAATTTGTGCAAACCCCTATAATGTCATCACCTAACATGTGCTCCATTGATACGTTGTGGGTGGATTTGAATTTCGTCGGGTAGAGCAGACAGCTTTTGTTAGGACAGTATTATGTATTAAATCCAAATCCTCAGGACTTGATGAAATCCATCCCTTATTTATCAAAACTATCCTACCCATTATCCTCCCAGTACTTACCCACCTTAATAAAATCCTTTTTTCCCAGTTCTTGGAAAACTGCTAGAATAATACGCGTTCCTAAAAATAAAGGAACCGCAAAAACGCCCCCTGAATTTCGTCCTATTGCAATATTACCGTTTCTGTCCAAAGTTTTTGAGAAAATTGTTCATGTCCAAATATCATACCATCTTCAACATAGTGCTTTACTTTGCAAACACCCATCAGGATTTAGAAAGCAGCCCAGTTGTACCTCAGCGCAAACGGATGATCTAAGGTTGTGCAGCATAGAAAAAGACCAGACTGCACTGTTAGCATTATTAGACTTTTGTAAAGCAGTAAATCATTCAAAACTTATATTTATAATTTTGAATCAGTTTAAGTTCTCGTCTTCAGCAGCTTCTTTGATTTACTCGTACTTATCCGACCGTACTCAAACAATTGTGGCAGGCAATGCGATGTCCAATTTCAAGCACACACCTATAGGTGTCCCGCAAGGATCTATCCTGGGCCGACTTTTGTTTTGTATTTTTATAAATCTTCCCGACACCATTACCTTTTCTGCTGTTCATATGTATTGTATGCCGACAATATTCAGATGAATCTTTGCTTTAAAAAAGTGTCATACTCAAGACGCCACACTCCAATTCAATTGTGCCTTTGAAAGCATCTTTCAGTGGTCACAAAGAAACAATTGATGTTTAAACACTAAAAAGTCTAAATTTTCGGGTGATTTTTCTAGTTTAAGTCTAGGGAATGAATGCATAGAAATAGTTGATAAGGCTAAAAATGTCGACATTTGGTTTGATAGCAGCTTAAGATGGGATCTTCATGTTCGTATTGTTTTAGGAAAAATTTATATGAATGTCTGCGAAACCTATATATGTCACAGTAGGTATTATACTCCCGTCAAAACAAGATTAATGTAAGTTAGATGTCTTATTCTTTCAATTTTATCTTTTGGGTCTGAGGTTGTAATGTACTGCAGTGCTGAATCCAGGGCCCTCATCACGTAACTTTGCGGACGATTGTCGTCCATGCGATTGCACTGAACGCTTTCGTCAATAGTTTGATTCACGAAACACAATCGTTCTCGTGTCGTCCATCGCTCTCGTTTGCTACAGTTTGAGAAACACTCAAAACAACATCTAATAGTGAGAAGTGTGAGAAACGAAGAAAACTGACTGCTGAGATTTGTTTATACGTAGCTGCTGTTTTTTTTTGTCAAAAATATTTATTAATATTCTTACTTCATTAAAATGTAAGCAAACTCTTAATAAACAATAACAAATATAATAGTGAAACAAAACTTTAGGTCTGTAACGCCATCGCAACTACAGATTTTGGTGGAATTTATGGGGGAACACCCGGACGTGTGTTGTTACAAAGTTTTTTTTAAATCGTTTCATTAACTACATATTTTGTTTAAAAGGTTTGGACTGACCTCAAGTACAGAGCGAAAAAAAATGCAGCCACAATTTGCTCTCGATTAAGAAGACGGGTGGTTGGCCATCGAAAGAAGTCCCCATTTCTCCAATGGAAGAGCGGGTTATTGAAATGACCTCGCTCCGTGCTGCAGTGGCTGGGAGTAGCAATTGCTACGGGGCTCAACCACAATACATGGCGGCGGTAGGTTGCATTTATAAAATAATTTCTTTATTTACTAATTAGATTTCGTTTAGATACTCTAGTTCGCCAACTCTAAGCAAACCCTCCATCTCAAAGCGGCACCGAATAAAAACATCGGATGAAAACGAAAAAGTGCAAATATTGAAAGATCAAATAAAAAAAGATACAATATTTCAAGACAATTTGCTCAACATTTTAACAGAGCGCAATCAGCAGGAATTAGTGTTTCATGAGAAGGTAATAAATTTCATGGACAAATTAGTTAACATTTTTGAGAGGAAGTAAACTTGATTCCTGCTGATTGCGCTCTGTTAAAATTTTGAGCAAATTGTCTTAAAATATTTCAGAATTATTATTTTTAAAGATTTAATTTAGAGACTGAATTGTTTTTGTTTTTGTAGTTCTAAAATCTAATATATAATCCTTTGTTTTGAGGAATGCTGTCTTTTTATTCTATTTTTTAAAGAAAATATTAAATGAGCAATGCATTTTTTATATCATCCCGTTTTCTCTGCGGCAGATGTTTTAATCGACTATTCGAAATGATAGTTTCGGGAGTTCTAGTTGTGTCCACTTCATTGTTATTCCGTATTTCAATTGCTGGGAAATCATTTTGCTCATTTCGATGAATGCAAATATTATGCAAAGCAGCACAAATATTTGCAAAAACAGCAATTTTCTCTGGGTCGTAGCAACTCTTTCTTTCTTCTAATAAGATTCTCCATCGACCTGAAAATTGAAAATATGTACAATCATGTAAAACTTTATAAATATGTAGATGAAATGCACATATGGATGTTATTTGTTGTTTAAGTTGCAAGTAGATTAACTATGACTATACTTTTATGTTGTGAAATAGAGCCTAAGATAGATACCTTTATAAACACCAATGCATCTTTCGACTACATTTCTTGCCTTAGCGTGGACTTCGTTGAAATTCCTTTTGCTTGGGTCAGTAGAAGTCCGATATGGGGAACGCAACCAAGGCTCAACTGGATATCCGCTATCGCCTAGAAAGTTGTGCATTTTTATTTGCAAAATTCGAGTCAAGTTACATTGATTTCCTATGTAATTACCTAAAAGACAACAGTTATGGTCATGTTCGCTGAATCTTTTTTTTTCGAAAAATGCCCTTTCGTTGGAGTGTTTCCAAACAAAGAAGTCATGGGCAGATCCAGCATATCTGGGGTTAATTGCCATTATTTTTATTTTGTGATCGCAAATCTTAAATGAAGTGATTTTGTATAGATAGAAATTTTATCAATATTCCTATGTACTTACAACCATTATAAATTACTGTGCTTTCCATTCCGATTGAAAAAAATTTCTTCATTTTGCCGTGGCCTTTGGAAAAACAAATGTGTCCCATCCACAAATCCCACAACTATAAAGTGAATAGAATAGAATAGAATATTATGTATTGCACTTAATAATGGGCAGTGTGTATGTTGGCTCAACCTCCTGGTATTAAAAATTTCCGTTGGAACCATTGTTTAATTTCGCCTTTTTGACTTTGGCTGTCAATTCCCCACTTTATCCATAGTGCACATAATTTTGCTTCTAGCTCCTTTGTGGTCTCATGGAGGATTGTTGAGAGTGTGCTTTGAGCGACAGTGAAACCAACATCGTTTCCACTTAGCCACTGGTATCCACCTCCATCCAGGATCTCTAAAGTAGCTCCCAGTCTCAATATTGGGGGGATGTATACAGAACGACAACCGTCCGACAAATTTATTATTTCTAATACATGTATAAAAGTTCTTTGGATAGACGGAAGTGTTGAATAAAGCTATGATAATTTAGATTGTTTGGTTAATAAAGAAATAAAAGCTTTTCATAACTCATAGTTACTCACATCTTTTCTGGGAGTGACATGGGATCCGATGCATCTCTTAGTTCTCTTTTTCTTCTAATCAATTGCAATTTTTCAATTTCTTCGTCGTTAAAAATCAATAAAATATTGCGGCGAAACATTTTTTGCAAATATTTAACTTTCTAAAAACAAATATGAAATTACAGCGATTTATAAATGCAAATGGACGAATGGCAATAATTGCTATCGTGCAATCACTGGCTACGAGACGATCGTATTTGACAGCGTTCCATCTTACGTAAAGCAAAAAACAAATCGTTAAGTCGATATCTTTCAGACGACAAAGGTTTTTATGCGTACGTGAAGCATAGCTATCGTTATCGATATCGAAAACTATATCGACAGCCTTACGTGATGAGGACGCAGAAGAAAGCTTAATGTCGTCTTTAGCAATGTTACTCGTTATGTGT
Organism: Portevinia maculata; assembly: GCA_949715645.1. NCBI lineage: Eukaryota > Metazoa > Arthropoda > Insecta > Diptera > Syrphidae > Portevinia > Portevinia maculata. Next base: position 199,799,287 of record OX454525.1, read on the forward strand.
TCCAGGATCGTATATCCGAATATAAAACTAAAATGCTGGGTTTAACCCTGGATAAATACTTAGACTATTGTACTTTAAAATATTTCCATAAAACCATAATTTTTTCATTCATTTCATTTTATTTTTATTCCAATCAATGAGCATATAATTAACAATAAGTAAGTTTAAGTTAGCAAAGAAAATAAGTAAACAAAATAAATAAGTACCTGCATTAAAAACAGCAGATATTACATAAATGTACATTGAGGAATAAGGGATACATCCTTTAGTTAAGAAAACTAGTGAGGGATGCATTAATGAGCTAAGGCCCGATTTAAAAAAATTAATAACTTAAGATGAATACAATTGTTGTGGGGTGATTAAGATATATAAACTGATACGTTATACAAGTAAATTAATTGCATAAAAAAAGAAAAAAAAAGAAAAAAAAACTGTTTATTCTTAAGTATAAGCCACGCTATATAATTACTTTTATTAATTTATTTATTTCATTGAGGTCAAACCTAAATAGCCACTTTTTGATTTCTCTGTTGAATGTAATTATCTTTTTTATGCTTCGAATTTCGATAGGTAACCTGTTAAATAGCCTGGGTGCTACTGAAGTATAAAATTGTAAAAAGCGATGAGTATTGTGAGGTGGGATATTAGCTAGACATCGTTCTGTGCTACGAAGTCCATACGTAGTTAAATTCTGATTTAGTAGGTTTCCACTTCTTAAGTAAAATATTTTTAAGACTTTGTAAAAATAAAGATGTTTCAGCGGAAGTATCTTTGACTTGCAAAACAAACAAAAACTATGTTCACGGCGCTGTTTTTTCCATATTAATCTTAGAATATGTTTCTGAGATACGATCAGGGGTTGTAAATTATTGCTATAAGTGCCACCCCAACATACTAGCCCATATTGCAATTGAGATTGTACCAAACTATAATAAATTGTTTCTAAAAGCTTATGAGAGCATAGTTGCCTTAGGTGATACAAAATATATGTTGCTTTTAGAACATATTTTTGAAGTAAGGACGTGTGTATATTCCAATTCATATTGTTGTCGATAGTTAAACCCAGATATTTAAAAGCATTGACATTTTCAATAGAAAAACATTTTGAAGAGCAGGTTAGGCTTTTCGTATTTGAGTTTATTAGACAGTTATTTGCAATATAAGTATTTTTGCTAAAACAAATTTTCTTGCAATCAAAACTATGAAAGATACAATTAGGAGAGTGTCTATCTAATGATGGTAAGTTAAAAAACATGATTTTAGTTTTATCACTGATAACTAGCTTGTGTATGCCAAACCAATGCCTTAATATTTCCAAATCATGGTTATTATCAGCAATCAAATCCAGTACAGACATATTTGAGTATAAGCACCCAATGTCATCCGCAAATCCAGTTTGATTACACTTTAAATGTTGGTTAAAGATAGAATTTATAAAGATTATAAATAAAAGAGGACCAAGAACGGAGCCCTGTGGAACACCGATCTGAACGTCACGACTTTCACTGAAAAAATGTCCAATCTTAACCATTTGTTTCCTATCTTTGAGATATGAATCGAACCAATTAATAATATCACGAAGTTCAGAATACCTTTTTGAAAAACTTACTTTGTCAAATCTGCCTCGCACTCTAACCATAATCCATCCGGGCAAAATGCACTTCAACCGAGCAACAATTTCATGTTCATGCTATTCGCTTATTGAACTCTCTGGCACACTGGGGCAAGGAAAAGCACCTCTACAGCGGGGCTAAAAAGGATACTTAGCCAATGATCTGAACATTTTTGTACAAGAACCTGCCGCAAACAGCGCTCTTAGTAAGCCAAATCAGGAGATCTAAACCCAATATAACGGGGCATGTACAGATACAACAAAAGAATTCTGGTAGTAATGTTTGTATACAATACAATACTATCCCCGTCTAGGTTTTTCAAGACCGTTCATTCGTTACCTCTTTTGAAATGTTCATAAATCCGAATAATTCCAAAGCAAGATATGCGTAGCCGAATGTTACGTTCCCGCCAAATGGTTTTTGTGGTCCTAACTTGGACTAGCAAATGCATCCAAATATTACCAGTTTTTTTTTGCCTCGCAGATAATCTTTCTCTACCTTTTGATCTTCTAATATTTGTGTTTTAACACCATCAGCAAAAAGACTCTCCGATAAATGTATGTAGTTAAGGTAATTGATGAAAATAATCTTCTTTCTGTTCAGCTGAGAATGTATGATCCAAGCATTGACAGCTGCCATGAGAGTAGGTTATGTTAGGTTTAGGTGGCTGTCGGCAGAAGCCGACACACTTAGACTAATTTAGGTCCATTGTGATACCACGTATGTATTAATCTACCTCAACTCTGTAGATGGGACTGGCCAACGACACGCGGTTGTTCTCAAACGGTCCCCCATCTACGTACTAACCGCGCCCAACGTCGTTTAATTGCGGTGATCTGACGAGAACCGATTAACTCGACGTGGTATGGTTGTTGGTTGCCATGAGAGTAAAAAATGCTTTTCCGCCATTTGGCTGATATTCAATTACTATCATAAACTGCAGTTATTTTATCAGGAACAGCGAAGGCTCCCATTATTTTACTGTAGTTTTTGTTATTTACGGACAAGGAATCGATTCCTTTAGTACATTTTCATAGTTTTCATCGCATGTTATAGTTGGCTATTATCAATTTCTCAAATCCATTACCCCTGTGGTGTCTTGCCAGTCGACACATATTAGCCCTGCAGAACTTGTTTGTTAAAATGTGCCTCCTCGCTTAAGTTCCCCGCTTATTCTTGGCAATTCTTTTTATTAACGGAAGTAAAAAATCCTGTCGAAATAAACCATTAAGTTGGTCTCTGTTATTGTTCGGACTAAATCATTTACGAAACTTTCACATAAACTTCCCTCTACAGATTCCAGTATAAATGTTAAATTCATAATATGAATTTTATATGAATATTATGTATACCCAGTTACGGAGTATCGGAGGCACATCTCAGCCAGATTTTTGTACGCCGTTTCATAGGTTTGAGAGAGGATCCAAGAAATGAAGAAGTAACAGACAGGAGATCATTTATAAAAGTGAGAACGAACGTCGGGGACAAAACAAAGAGTTGGAGAACACCAGTAATATTTAGTGAGTTGCAGATTTGAAACCGCCGAAGACAACTTGAACTGATGGGTCCGAAAAAAAAGTTTTTAGTCCATTGAAGAAGACTAGATATCATTGGTTTCAAATGCACGTATTTTCGACATAAGAGCTTGATGCCAAACTCTCTCAAATTCCTTTCAAGTGCAACGATCTTACTTTCAGTACCATGGTGAACAGATTGGTTCGCCTTTTCGATTTGGTATGTCATCAAATCACCAGTGCTGTTTTGATGACATACCAAACTGTTGATATTGCTGCGAAAACCGTACTGCCGGGCATTAAGAAGTTTTCGGGATTCAAGATGTTTCATAAGTTGACGGTTAATCAGCGTTTCTATGACCTTTGAAATAAGGTTCGTAAGTGCAAAAGTGCAATAAAAAAATAAGCTGTCTCGCGGATAACTGTTCGCGCATCGTTGAATCTTTTTACAGCTATTGGCATTTACGTGAAAGCTTTTGGCATACAAAGAATTCTTCAAAGGCAAATGTAAAAGTTCTTCTCTTGCTATTTGGGACGAGGAAAATAAAAATCAAAGTCAATAAATGTTCTTATAATTATATTCGAATATATAACAATATGTCCTTTATTTATTTTGTACTAACAAAAAATGTTAGTTAATGATTCAATCAACAAAATATTGACTGTTTTGTAATGTTTTAATTTAGTATACAGCAAAGAAGCTTCTCAAATAAGCATTAAAATATAGAAAACTGATTTTATTAAACAACTAAACTAGCAGAACTCGTCGAACGTTGTTTTTCCCTACTCTACATTTGTAAATAAAGGGTGATTTTTTTAAGGTTAGGATTTTCATGCATTAGTATTTGACAGATCACGCGGGATTTCAGACATGGTGTCAAAGAGAAAGATGCTCAGTATGCTTTGAAATTTCATCATGAATAGACTTACTAACGAGCAACGCTTGCAAATCATAGAATTTTATTACCAAAATCAGTGTTCGGTTCGAAATGTGTTTCGCGCTTTACGTCCGATTTATGGTCTACATAATCGACCAAGTGAGCAAACAATTAATGCGATTGTGATCAAGTTTCGCACTCAGTTTACTTTATTGGACATTAAACCAACCACACGAATGCGTACAGTGCGTACAGAAGAGAATATTGCGTCTGTTTCTGAGAGTGTTGCTGAAGACCGTGAAATGTCGATTCGTCGCCGTTCGCAGCAATTGGGTTTGTGTTATTCGACCACATGGAAGATTTTACGCAAAGATCTTGGTGTAAAACCGTATAAAATACAGCTCGTGCAAGAACTGAAGCCGAACGATCTGCCACAACGTCGAATTTTCAGTGAATGGGCCCTAGAAAAGTTGGCAGAAAATCCGCTTTTTTATCGACAAATTTTGTTCAGCGATGAGGCTCATTTCTGGTTGAATGGCTACGTAAATAAGCACAATTGCCGCATTTGGAGTGAAGAGCAACCAGAAGCCGTTCAAGAACTGCCCATGCATCCCAAAAAATGCACTGTTTGGTGTGGTTTGTACGCTGGTGGAATCATTGGACCGTATTTTTTCAAAGATGCTGTTGGACGCAACGTTACGGTGAATGGCGATCGCTATCGTTCAATGCTAACAAACTTTTTGTTGCCAAAAATGGAAGAACTGAACTTGGTTGACATGTGGTTTCAACAAGATGGCGCTACATGCCACACAGCTCGCGATTCTATGGCCATTTTGAGGGAAAACTTCGGAGAACAATTCATCTCAAGGAATGGACCGGTAAGTTGGCCACCAAGATCATGCGATTTGACGCCTTTAGACTATTTTTTGTGGGGCTACGTCAAGTCTAAAGTCTACACAAATAAGCCAGCAACTATTCCAGCTTTGGAAGACAACATTTCCGAAGAAATTCGGGCTATTCCGGCCGAAATGCTCGAAAAAGTTACCCAAAATTGGACTTTCCGAATGGACCACCTAAGACGCAGCCGCGGTCAACATTTAAATGAAATTATCTTCAAAAAGTAAATGTCATGGACCAATCTAACGTTCCAAATAAAGATTCGATGAGATTTTGCAAATTTTATGCGTTTTTTTTTAAAAAAAAGTTCTCAAGCTCTTAAAAAATCACCCTTTAAATAGTATGGTGTTTGCTTACTTTCAATATTATATGCAATTGAATTAACCCTATTACCGCCATGTCATTTGACTAACGGTAGCTGCCAGGGAGTGACTTGGATACACTAATACAAAATATATAGAGAATTAATTTATTTTATTGGAAAAAAAGGAAATTAAATACAAATAATTTAGCGATTTATTATTTAACTTATTTAACTATTTATTTTGACATGTAAGGCAAACAAAAGTTTCTGTGAATGCTCATTACACACGGGTTTCTGACAAATACCACTGTATTGTTTAGAAGATCATACCATTTTCATAAGGGCAGCAGTAACAGTAACAAACACGCAAGATAAATAGGACTTCCGAATAAAGGATTCTTCACAGGACGTGCCACCTTGCCTGCGTAATCCAGCATCGATCAATAGTCATATGAAAGCTCGAATTTACACCATATCGGTCATCTTCCATTTGGTGCTTACTGTGTAGATTCCGTCCAAGTTAGTGTATTTTACAATAAGTTCTACTACGTCAGTAAAAAAGGCATAAATGCATCCGATGATCGATGTGTTTTAAAAGGGGTAACACCACTCCATTTACTTTGTTGCACTTTAAAAGCCGCGGACGATCCTAAATTCGAAAAAAAGTAAAAAAGGAAACCGAACAAAAAAAGCAGTCGCCACCGCGCCGAGCGTTTTAAGTCGACTTCTATTTTCCTTGTCCGGCGAATATAACGGGGAGAGAGAGAAGCAGGTTGAAAGTGCAACGGGCAGCACGCTGATGCTGCAATTTGGCTAGTCAGCTGAGAGTGGGTTCTCTGTAGACGGAACTAATTGTTGCTGAAAATTAAAAAGGGGAAATGGGCGCCACGCAGTCTTTAAAAAGGAAGATTGCGAAACCTTTATTGGAGATTTGGGAAATTGTGAAATAAAAGAATAGTGTTATTTCCCTAATGGGGAATTCAACAATTTATTGAGTTTAAAACAAAATAACAAACGGTTTAGTTATGTTGAAAAATATCACAGAGCTGGGAAGCTCTCAAGATCGCTTTACACCGTAGATGTTTACGGCGCTACTTAGTTTCTCCTCTGTTCGGCACGAACGAGAAGCCTGAACGCAAGATTCTAAAAGAGCAAACACAAGAGACAATAACAAAAGGAAATTAAACCAAATTACGTATTACTTTAGATTTAACGTTAATGTTGAACCTTACGAATTTTGGGCCGGAGGGAACCTTGAAACTACCTTACGGTTCTAAAATTAACGGGTAAAATGTCCGTTTGGAAACGGGGTTGGGACGCGTTATGTAGCGGGTCGCTTTAACGACCAGATAAAGATACGACGTGAAAGCTAACCCGATCGAAATTTTCAACTACACGACATAAAACAATTAAATCTTTCACAAAATCACTCTACTTATCTGTTTATTCCTTCTCTTTAGGGGGTGGCTTCCTGCCCACGATCTCAATGTCCTGGGGATGGGGGTATTAAAACTTTCCGCCGCAATCACTAGGATTCCTGATCCGATATCCTCTTTAATTTGTTTCTAGGTCCTTTTTCTCCTGTTTTTAACTTCCTATGTTGTGCTTTCTTTTTGTTTTTTTTTTTGAAATTCACTATTTTTATACCCTATTCTAAGGGTATATTAATTTTGACGCATAGTTTGTAACATACCTTAATATTGCCCGTAGACCCCTAAAAGTTACTATATTTATGATCAGCATCGATAGTAATATCGATCTAGCCATGTCCGTCCGTCCGTCTGTCGCCAAAAATTAGGCCTTTAAACTGGACCTAGAGAGCTGAAATTTTAACCATATACTCTCTAGGGTCCCGAAATAATCAAGTTTACGAATTTTTGAAATCCGCCCACAGACACGCCCACAAACTCAAAAAAAAACCAAATTTTGGAAAAAATCGAATTTTGAGCTAGAAAGCTGAAATTTTTTATATATGATCTATGACTCCTAAAACTGCTCGGGATAAAAAAAAATTTCAAAATCCGCTCACTGACACGCCCACAAATAAATTAAATAATTTTTGTATACCCTATTCTAAGGGTACCTACCTATATTAATTTTTGAAAATCCAAAGTTTCAGCTAGGGAGCTGAAATTTATAGTATATACTTTCTATGGGCCCTTTATGCTCATGTGTAAATATTTTCAAAATCCGCCCACTGACACGCCCACAATTATTTTTTTTCTTTTTTTTTGAAAATTCAAAGTTTGAGCTAGGGAGCTGAAATTTATAATATATACTCTCTAGGGGCCCTTTATTCTCATGTGTTAATTTTTTTTAAATCCGCCTACTGACACGCCCACAATTAAATACAACAATTTTATTGAAACACCCAAGTTTGAGCTAGGGAGCGTTTTTTTTTTTGATAAAATCCTTTAAATGTTATATAACAAAATATGTAGAGCGTTATTAACAATTCAACCATACTTAGACTTTTGTCACGCCCACTTATGAGGGATAGGAATAAGAATAGGGTATCCAACAGTTCGCCCAAGCGGACTGTAGCCCGTCCCTATGTTTTTTTCTCTATTTCTTCACTTTTCTTACTGTGACCACACACACGTTAAAAGAACCCAGGTAGTTTTAAGCTGTCCTTTACACTTTATACTTAAATTAAGACCATTCTTGTACAAAGAGTTTGCAAACAAATAATAATTGAGTTAGGGTGGGGCCGGGGCCAGGGCCATGTAGGGTGGCGGAGTGTCCGAACGTCGGTGAAGGTTAGAGTTGGGACTGTCCGTCCTTCAGAGATTCCCGACCGTCCGTCTGGGCTCTACGGTGAACCTGCTTTCGTCGTCTTCCAAGAGCTTATGATGTGGCGGAAGAGCTGGATAAAACTTATCCAGGAACTCCCCACGGTACCATCGCTCGAGTCAGACAACGGAAAAAAAGGTGTGATGGTGAAAAATAAATGGAGGAGGTTGGTGATGGGGGGGATGGAGAGGACCAAGGTTTTATTCGTTAATTTTAACGCAACAACTTAGTATGGTTTGGTGGTATTGAAGTTCCATCTTCCCCGATGAATAATTCAGCAGTATTCTTACCACTTTGACGAACTTCACTTTCTTCTTACAGCAAATATTCTATTTTGCAAGAGATCAAGTTCTTGCATGAATAAACAATATACAGTTCAATTTATTTAGCTGTAAACGAACTATAAATACAACATTCGTTGTAGTGTCTTAGAGTCACTACGTAAGAGTTTATGTTATTTTTAAATATTTTATGTAATAAGTAAACAATATCGAAACGCAAAAAAAAACTAAAATTGCATATAACAGTAACGTAGTGACCAATAATAAAATACATTACACTGATTTTGCGTTAAAAATTAAAAAAAAAATTATATTGGTTTAAAACAAAATAGTGACTTACAGTCACAGCGTGGCAGGAAAAGGGTTAAAGCTATATTGTAGCTCCACCTAACGGAGCAGCATCCATCTATAAAGCTTTCTCGTAAAATAGCTTACATATAGTGTTGATATTGGCCGATTGAGCCCATTGGTATAGAAATTATATTGTGGCGTAACCTACTGAAATCAAAGGCTTCGGAAATGTACTTGCCGATCGTGACGGAACAGATATATTTCTCAATCGTCATCCCGCGTTAGCAAACCGACGACTTTTGGCCATTGTACTGTATTGTATTTAATTGGAGGTCATCGGAAGACAGCAATCCTTAGAGCGTGTGGTCTATTTTACTGTACAGCACAGCTGGCTTATGCTAGCGAGAGGCATTAGAGCAGTATAAGGAAACCATTAGCCTTAGCAAAGCGATGGAAGGTAGCTAGCTTTATCTCACTTAACTCACCTTCTTGGAATAAGTGTTTTCCTAGGATAAATACAATCTTGTGCTAAAAAAATGTCGTTGAGTGGAATTAAGCTAGTGAATAGGCTTACTAAGGGTCTCAAGTCATTTGTTTTGAATCCTACCCCTACTAAAAGGTAGTGCAGTTTGTGTGTAATTGGTTTGATATCGTTTGACTTAATCTGCTGATGAGAGCCGCAATGACGCGTTTTTGTTCGAAAACATGCTAGAGACTACACCATACAATTATTCATTGCTCAAATAAGACGTGGATGGTTGTGTGAAAGGCTGACGAAGAGTCAGTCTATCGTCGCCACAGAATATAGCCTTTCACTTCCATGGATACATAGGTCTGTGCTAGAGAGTTTTACCTTCTCCGGAAAGGCCGTTCATGGGGGATCCATCCGTGTTAACGATGGCATCACCCGTCCTAAAGACATTCCACCATTCACTATTCCATTCCAGTCGATCTGGATGGAGAACCCGAAAACGGCGTTTAAAACCAGTTTTGAGCAAACTGTGTCAATTGCCTTCTCCCGATGGCCATGAATTTTGTCACAAAGATCTCTGTACCAAGCGCCTCTGATTCCTTCACCGAAGTTAAACAGCCATCCAAGAATTACGCACATACGGTATAGAGATTTTCTGACCTCCATTTCAGCAAAAAAACTGCAAGGGAGGTAAACTCAGCGGACTCAGTGGGAGTTCCTCTCATCGCACTTTTAATGCATAAGCACTCAAGTTCTTGTATCTTAGGATGTGAGCTTTGAGCCACCAAACAACCGCACCACTCGTTAGGTATGGTCTAGCGATGCACGAGTATATCCCGTGAAACTTATATAATATCACTGATCCACGTCTTTTAAAATACACTCCATATCTACCGCAGGTAATTTTGTTTGAAAATAATATGATATTTTTCACGATATTTCGTGTGGCAATGCTTTTTATCTGCTGCTACCTACTTTCCATTTATTCACATTGCAAAATATTTTTTTACGATATAATTCGTATAAATTTAATCTACGTTCCAATTCGTGCTTGCACAGAATCAGAACATATTAATTCAATTCCAAACTCATTCACCCATTTTCTAGCATGTGGTACGTATCTATATAATTATACGTTCCAAACAAATAGCGTCTTTAATCAAATTTAAATCAAACGATTAAGTGCTAAATTCACGAACACTGAGCATACAAACTAAACCCAACCACTATTGTTGCAATGGGAAGCCTATTTGGATCAACAGCAATCACTGTAACTGAGCGTTTCGCAAAACGCACTGCGTAGTGTGCGATTACTACGAATAACCGAATCAAAACTAATTTTCCAATTGTGCTGATTTATTATCATTGTGAACACTGGCATGGGACCAAAACCAGACCCAGAAACAAGAGTATCGCAGTAGTGCCATCCTTCTGGGATATAACACCAGTTCGATTGGATACGGGTGATTGAAACGATTTGTTTTTACCAGACCGGCGACATGGAAAAATTTTACCAAATTGTTGTGATATTCTATTTGCTTTGCTGCTGCTGTGAGCTGAATGACGGAGGTGAGTGAGTGTGGGCGAACGAGCTTGGTTTGGCGAATTAATTAATTTAAACAAAATATATGTATATTCCGCACTTTTCGGTTTTCGAATGGCTGTCAACACTCAACAGCATGGAGTGCACAGTGCTGGAAGAAACACAACACTGGATCGATACAGTTGCCCGATGGGGAGTTTCGGAGACCATTTGGAATATTGTGCAGTTTTCAGTGTTTTCTGTGGTTTCCGCCAGTGTGAGTAATGCAAAAATAATAAAACAGTGGCTTTTGGCATTTATATTGAGATGTCAGTGAAAGTGATTGGTACTTTACCTACCATACTCGTACCACCGATAGTCAAAATCACAGACTATTGAATGCGTCTGCACAATTTAGGTACGGAATTTTGATCACGATTCAAATCTGAATAGCAATTTAACATCCATCTGTGAGTTAAATGAGAAATAACCTTTAATAATTAAGCTCCAAATCAAATTGTTAGATACACAAGTGTTTTTGCAATTCATCTTCTACAAAAATCTAAAAATCGTTTTTAAATACATACACCAGACATTTTTGCATGCTTGCCTATGAGACCTGCCCAGTGATGGCACATATTAGCCGCGTTTTATTATCCCAATGATCTTGATACGGATCCGATCAGTGGCAAGTTGTGGCAACAGTTGTTTTTAACACATAACAGACGATACCAGGTATTTCAAGTTTCGATTGGCACTCAGCCATATTGCAAATATAGGGTACAATGTGACGTCACAATATGATCGCTTGTTGTGTCGGGGGTGTTGCCATTTGAATACAAATCAGCATACATTTTGCACTCAATATTTTTTTTTCAGAAACTATGTTCAAATGTTATGTTCAAATATGCAACATATTAACAGTATTGTACTGCTAATATTTCCATTAATTTTTGTGTATTATATTACGAAGCAAAACGTCTCAAAAGTCGCAGTGGTAAATTATTCGAATATGAAAATATGCTAATTGATTTTTTGTGTTATTAATTGTGTTTCATATTTTGGTCTGGCAATATTATTGTGTTCCTATAATTTCCTATAATTTAAATAAGCAACGCCACGAAAAAACAGGTAGTGAGTTTTGTAATTACATTTTGGATCACGATTAATGATCCCGATAAATTTTTTTTTTTTTTTTTTTTTTTTTTTTTTATTTTTTATTTTTTTTTATAGAGTTTCTAATATTACTCCCAAGCCATAGTAATATTATCGTTACTCTCAGCAAGCTGAGAGTTACCTATCCTGGTTAAAAGCACGAGACTTGGAACCAGAACTAGGCTCGGACGAATAATAGGGGTAGGTGGAAAATCGTACATGCGACTCTTTCTCACTTAAGATAAGAAAACAAAAACCACCTCCCTTCGAAACCTGCATACTACAACTAGGTTATTCCTATCTAGTAGTTTTATTTAAACTGTAAATTACGCGTTTGGCAGGCAGCTTCCCAGTGGAGGCACCTGCTAATACCGCCATAAGCACGCGGTTACATCTTATTGCGCTAATTCAAATGGTTTTATCCTTTGTAATCGGCGCACTAGGTTAGTATCGTCTCGAATTTGTAGCATGGTGATATTGCAATGACCGTGAAGGCGTGTCTGTTGTTTGCAGGCAAAATGTTTTATTTCATCTTCGACGGTAGCCATAGTTAGGTCTCTGTGGATATCAGTGTTTCTGATAAACCATGGTGCATTTACTATTTTTCTTAGCACTTTGTTTTGAAAAGTTTGTAAAATTTTGATATTACTGGATTTGGTACAACCCCAAAGTTGTATACCGTATGTCCAAACCGGTTTTAGTACTTGCTTGTATAAAAGCAGCTTGTTCTGCATGCTGAGTTGGGAAAATCTACCAAGCAGCCAGTGCATTTGTTTACATCGAATGGCGAGCTCTTCGCGTTTCTTCTTGACGTGCGGTTTCCATTTTAATTTCGCATCGAGTGTCATACCCAAATATTTTGTCTCGTTTGCGTACGGAATTCGTACCGAATCAATGAAAATGGGTAAGTTGTCTACCTTTTTATAAGTAAAATTCACGTGCGTTGATTTGGCCTCGTTGAGAGCAATACGCCAAGTCTTTGTCCAATCACAAATTTTGTCAATAGAACGTTGGAGTTTATTAGTTGCTGATTCAACGGTATTACTGACCGCTAATATAGCTGTATCGTCTGCAAATGTGGCTACTGTTGTGCCTTCTTCTTGAGGAATATCACTAGTGTATATTAGAAATAGGATCGGTCCAAGAACGCTTCCTTGGGGAACTCCTGCCGCGATTTCTTTAAATTCAGAGTAATCATTTCCGTGTTTTACACGAAAGAGTCTGTCTGATAAGTAACAACTAAGGATATCAGATAACTGTTTCGGAAAAGCTTGTCTTAGCTTATGTTTCAACCCTGTATGCCATACTTTATCAAAGGCCTGAGAGACGTCGAGAAAAACACTAGAACATATTTTTTTCTCCTCTAGGGCTTTTTAAATTACATTGGTTATTCTGTAAACCTGGTCGATTGTAGAGTGCTTAATCCTGAATCCGAATTGGTGGTCAGGTATTAATCGACGTTCTTCGATAATCGGATGTAGGCGCTTTAACAAAAGTTTTTCGAATACCTTCGACATTATCGGTAAGAGAGATATTGGCCTATATGATTTTTTGTCATTCAGTGGTTTACCGGGCTTTGGAACCATTATAACTTCAGCTACCTTCCATTGTCGTGGAACGTACAATAACCTGAACGATGCATTTATAAGATATGCAAACTTTATTAAAGCTTTCCTAGGTAACTCTTTAAGGACCTGTCCTGTGATTAAGTCATATCCAGGAGCTTTGTTTAATTTTAGTTTCTCTATTTCGAAGCGTAGTTCGGCTAGCGATACACTTTTTATTCTATAATTGTCAGGTGCCACGGTTAGGACAGGAAATTCGAGCAACGCTTGACCATCAAATGGTTTAAATGTTTCTTCCAAATGTTCTGCAAATATTTCGGCTTTTTCCTTGTCACTCTTCGCCCATTCTCCATTGATTTTCCTGATGGGTGGCGCTTGCGTTTTTGGTTTTTTAATGCCTTTCATGGCTTTCCAGAGCGAGTAATTTGTACTTTTATCCGCAGTTAGGCTTCCAAGATATGTAGAAATTTGACGATTTTTAAAGTCTCGAATTTCTCTCTTAAGTTTACTACAAAGGTAGTTAAGAGTGGTTTTATCCTGTGGAGCGCGAGATTGTTGCCATCTTTTGCGCGCTCCCCTTTTCTTCTTTAACAATTGCGTGATTTCCAAGGGATATGTTATTTCGCAATTTGTGGTTATTTTCCGTTTATGGGGAGTATTTTTCCAGGCTGAGCATTGTATGACGTTAATAAATTGATCGACTTCGTCTTCAAGTTCGTGGGGTGTTCGAAGAGATCCCGATAAATAGCAAGATCCTGTGTTGTTTTTGTTTTACGTATTAAATTGATCCAGATCCAGATCCGCATGGATAATAAAACACAGCTATTGTATCCAGTGTTGCTACTTTTACTACAAACACTTTCCATCACTAGGAAGAGGCCATACATTTTGCAGTCGATTTTCAGTCTTTATACCTGTTGCAAATTTTAACTTTTTCCCAAGATCAAACAATGAACTATCTGAAAAGCGTATAAAAAGATGCGCGCACTAGGATGAGGCCACATGCAAAATCTTGGAAAGAAAGGAAAAAATTAATAAAATGTTTATATTTTATGGATTTAAATATTTTTTTATTATGTGTTTCTACATTAATAATGAGTGGTATAAAATTTCCAACATGCATAAAGAGTGAAAAACGATTTCAAAATGTATGGCCTCATCCTTGTGTCCGCCAGTGTATGTATCCAGCGAAAGTACTACCTCTGGAAGTATAACGCTACATACTACTTATTGTGGCGACATTACATGTTTAACAGTTGCCTACAATGTGCCTTTGATACGGCACCCAACATACGGGAATTTGGTCCGCCATCATCTAAAGAGATGAATCATTATTTCCGCCTGTAAGTGATTGGTAAGACGAAAAGAGTCACGATATTTATTGTCTTTCTCACAATGCTAAAAAAAGTTCTGGGTAGTAAGGTTAGGTTAGATTGAGGGGGTTGTCAGCTTTAAGTCAACACATTTTTTTTTTTTTTTTTTATAATAAGCGCGCACTAAAGGGATTTGTTGGGACCCTTATAATGTATTAGCTACACAGCGCGGGCGTTAAGGAAATAAGGATGAGAGGAAAAGAAGAGATGCCGATGCACGTTGGTTTTGAATGTCTGTAGGTTACAATGTGTAGGAAAAATGGAGCGGGGAAGAGCATTCCACATTCGTGTTGTACGGCTGAGGAAAGATTCTTTGAACTTCACTGTACGTTCGAACACAGGCTTGAGGGTGAACTGATGACATTCCTTGCATGGCGGGTATTGCGGTTGAAATGTTCAAGGGGAGGAATGCAACTGGCTATTTCGTTTGAGCACTTATGGTGGAAATAACGATAAAATAACGACAGGCAGGAGACATTACGACGATGACTAAGAGAGTCAATCGATCTCGCGATGTCTCGGTCGCCAATGAGTTTTATCGCGCGTTTTTGGATCGTGTCAAGTAGCTCCAAATAAGTTATTGGTGAACCGGACCAGATATGAGCGTTGTACTCGAGTTTCGGGCGAATAAACGCCTTATAAATTGTAGCCAGATCAGAAGGGGTGAAATATTTCTTACAAAGCTTAAGGAAGCCTAGACATTTCGCGGCGTTCTTGGTGAATCGAATATGTGGTTATTCCAACGAAGGTTGTCATTAACACACATACCGAGAATGGAAAGTCTTTCGGTTTCAGCGATGTAAGTGCCATTCATAGATAATGGCAGTGTGTGTGGGTTTTGCTTTAATGACAGGAGACAGCATTGAGTTTTGGAAGCATTAAATTCCACTCTATTGGTTTTACCCCACTGAGTTATGCTGTTAAGATCGGAATTTAAAGAGTTCAACATACGTTGCCGGTCCAGTTCCACACCCGAAGATGAGGGGCGTGACCCAAGAAACGAATATGAGAAGCTGAGGGTACTGTCATCAGCAAATGAATAGATTGGATTGGAAGTAACAGACAGGAGATCATTTATAAAAATGAGAAAGAGAGTCGGGGACAGAACAGAGCCTTGGGGGACACCAGCATTTATTTGGTGAGTTGCAGACTTGCAGCCGTCCAAAACAACTTGAATTGAACGGTCGAAAGGTAATTTCTAATCCATTGAAGAAGAGTATCATCGATTCCAAATGCACGCATTTTCGACAAGAGAGCTTGATACCAAACTCTGTCAATTGCCTTTAAAATATCAAGCGTAGCGATCTTACTTTCACCACCATGATGAAGAGATTGGTTCCACTTTTCGGTTAGATAGCCTCTCACTCGCTCTTTGAAATTGCGAATATCATCAAATCACCAGTGGACCTTGCTACGAAAACCATGCTGCCGGTAATTAAGAAGTTTTCGCGATTCAAAATATTTCATTAGCTGACGGTTTATCAGCGTTTCCATGACCTTAGAAAGAAGGGACGTAAGTGCAATTGGTCGGTAGGAGGAGGGAGAAAAAGATTCGCCTTTTTTTGGTACAGGCTGAACAAATGCTGTTTTCGATCTTCCCGGAAAGAGTCCTGAAGAATAGGACAGATGGAAAAGCTTACGCAATGGTTTTGCCAGCAAAGAAGAACACCTCTTCAGAACGATAGGGGAAATACCATCTGGACCAGCGGATTTGTGAACGTCAAAATCTTGAAGAACTCTAGCCACTGTACGAGTGCGAAAGTGTACAGGGGGAGACAAAGCACAATCTTGGAGCGTTGAGCTGACTGCAAAGTGAGCAGCTGGAATGCCATTGTAAATGAGTGTCGGGACAGATGATGAGGTCGAATTCTTGATGTTTTTAACAAATGACCAAAGTTTTTACTACCCGTGGGACTTTGTAGTATTTTTTGCCTCAACTTTTGGTCATAGGAGAATTTGACACGATTAATGTGGGCATTGCAGTCATTTCTGGCTCGTTTAAACTTTTTACGGCTTTCCTCAGATGGGTTGGCTTTGAATAGCCGAAAACTTACCTCTTTCAACCTGATAATACACTTAGACAAATGTGAGATCCATTGTGCTACCACACGAATGTAGGGAATTTTTCTCAATAGTCGTTTAACCAGTTGAGGCTTCTTATGAGGCGCGATAGAATTCTAACTTCAGTGTTAGCCAAGTGCCTTAGATCACTAAGCAAGAGGGATCCTAGATATAGATTTCTGTTATGGGAGAGAGCAGGGCATGTACTAGGAAGGTAAAGTGTAGTTTCTTTCTCCTCTACGTCTGCTGCAGAAGTCGTTTGAAAACGCCAAGTCTTGATGCATGCCTGCCTATTAGACAGTGCCCCGTAATGACTCATATAGTGGAGTTAATATGCAGTCGGCTTAGTGAGATTAGAGCATTGCAGTTCCTGCTTTGGCTAGGTCTGCTTATTACCACTTGTCCACCTAAAGTTTGTACTCTCGAATGTGAATAGCTTGAACAAATGTTTGCATATAGCGATTTTTATTCATAGAGAACCCTTATTAGGTAAAAGAGGTGGTTCCTTTTTTCGCGAGATCATCTGCCCCACAGTTTCCTGGAATGTTTCTATGCCCCGGCACCCAACTGAGGTGATTGTTAAACTATTCCGCCATCTCCTTAAGAGATGAACGGCAATCTAGGGCTGCGATGGAATTTGAAGAGGCTGAGTCCAGGGATTTAATCGCGGCTTGATTATCCGAGAAGATATGGATGTCCTTCGTGGATATCACATTTCTCTTAAGCCACGTTAAGACTTTCTGTATTGCCATTATTTCCGCCTGGAACACGCTACAATGATAAGGAGGACGGCAAGATATACTAAGATTTAGCCTTTCTGAGAAAACGCCTCCGCCTACCCCATCACTAGTTTTTGATCCATCGGTGTAGAAGTGGATCGATTTACCTTCGGCAAATGCATCATCCTCTCAGAATGATCTCATGAACGGAGATGCCAGAGAACTTCTTTTCAAATTTCCAAATCGTCCTTGAAGTCATTCAAAGCAAGTATGCACTAAAGTACTTAGGACTTAATATGGAACTTACGTTCTGACAACAGATCAAGTATGCAGCTGAACGAGTCTCGGAGATAAACGTTTTTTTAAGCCGACTGATGGCAAACGGCCAGCAAACGAAAATTCCTAATAAGCGGAAACAGTTGTGGAAATGGCAACACAGAAGGCAAAAGAGCTCACAAAACACTTTTATGACACCCAGTTTCTCACCGGACACGGTTATTTTAACGATAAGATTGGCTAAACAGAAAAAACCTGCCAGTACGGGGATTCTCCAGCAGAGGCAGGTGGCAATGGTGCGATGGTAGTGTATTCACTAAGTGATTGGCAGGTCGTGCGTTCAAATCGCGACCAGGTCCACGATTTTTATAAATTGAATACACACAACAAAAACAGATCTCCCTAAAGCAATTAGGGCGCCACCTGTGGAGAAAAAAATCCCATCGCACCAAACTTCTTTCCTATCCTTCTATTCTTTCATACAGTAAGTAGCACCCAAAAATAGGCAATGAATAGCTGGTAGCTACTTATAGCAACAAACAAAATGCCTGCCCTGTGGTCACAGAAAAAAGAAATCCCTTTAGCAAACGCAAATTATAAAAAAAAGAGGACGCAATCCATACATTCCTAGCCTGTAGTAGGTGAGGAGTCCTGTGACAAGGTATGGGAAGGATCAACAGATGCTGGCATGCGACCAGAATTGGAGACAAGCCTGAGCTTTTGTAGAAAACATTCTTCGGACAAAAAAGATGCGAGGAGATCGAAACAGAGAGAGATATCAATGCCGTTCACAACCACAGATGTCTTAGTCCATAGAGATTTAAAAGACGGGGTTCTCTTATGGACATAAAAAAACAGATCCATCTTGATGAAATGCAAATAGCGGTTCCATGGTAGTTTCGAGGCCGTAGTCGGAAGAGATTAGTCCGCGATAGTCAGACACACCAAGGGGTTATGGCTTGCCACTTAACGGTATATTATGTATTCTCTCCTCTCTCCTGCATATGCTCACGGCATCCTTTCTGACCTAAGCATTCCCCTATTACAACTTTGACATCGTATTCTGGAAAGGCTCCGTAGGCTCCGTCTTAAAGCAAGGTTAGGAAACTCCCCCTTGATAGAATTTGCAGCCCCTTCAAAATGGGTGTTTGCCCATATTTAATACGGATCACAGCTAGGCGATCACTTATCGGCTTGAACTCTGCAGCTTTTGTCCTAAGCCGCTTTCCCACGAAGAGTCCGTAGCTGTAATAAATGTCGTAATTTTTGTTTTCTTTATATGAAAGGTAGACCCCTAAGGACCTAAGTTACTACATTTATGATCTGTATAGAAAGATATGTCGATCTTGTCATATCCGTCCGTGCATCACCAATTCGAGGCCCTAAAATTTTAGCTAGAAAGCTGAGATGTAGAATTTTTTATGGGCCTGAAATGATTCAGTGAAAAGATTATTCAAATCCACAGCCACTATTAATACATTTTTTTTTTCAAATTTTTGTCATTTTCTTGGAAACGGGAAACAAATCTAAATTAGACTCTGAACCGAATGTCACACCTAACTTTAAAGGCTGTGAAAAAGGATAGCGTATCCAATTGTTCGCCCCAGCATAGTGTAGCATTTCCTTATGTTTGGCTATATTTTCGCTGCAAAAAGTGCTGCAGGCTCTTGGTCTTTATCAGTTAGGACACAAGTCGTATGTTTAAGATGGTTGCGGAAGCAGCCATGGTCATATTCAATTCAGGTTCAAATAGTCGAATCTTGACAAACGCCTTACTGAGAGTACTTGATTTTCATATAGGCTTTGGCTTCACATGTGTCGCTGTTTTTTTTATCTCTACATGAAATAATTATTGCTAATATTTCATCAAAATAATTACAAAACAATTGCCTATCAAACTAACATTAAAATTTGAACGATAAAAAATCATAAATTACCTTTCATAATATTTTAATTTCAGGTATAATACTTGCGAGTTTATTTTCGATCTGAGGTTGTCCAGACACTTCACGGGTTTCACTGATTGTGATGTTATAAGATGTAATGAAACGTTCCGAATGCCGTGGGAATTTTCGACACCATAAAAGTACCGCTGTTGTACAGTCATATTTTCTTGAACTAAAACGAATATGATTACAATATTTAAGTAAAAAAAATATTTTTGGTTTATCATTCGTATTTTTTTTTATTTGAATGGTCTTCGAGGGATGTTGTTTTCGGATGCCGATACGGCTCGGATCAGCAAGGAATGGTGAAGGAAAAGCTAAGTATTTGACTCCCTCTCGACTTGATTGTAAAAGGTTCCATACTCATATGTATGGGTAGGGTATGTCCAATAACTGGGAACTGGGACCAACAAGCTAAAAACAAAGCGTACGAATTATAGGTCGTAGAATATTTACTATCAATCGAGGAGGGATAACTCAACTTAAATGCAAGTAAGTTTTCTGAAGATTTAAAAATCTTAGTTATTACGAACCACACAGGCTTTAAACCTAGAGTCTCCAACCATATTCGTAGGTACGAAGCTTTATTTTTGGACACGAATGGAAGGGGCCAACAATGTTATGTCGGCCTATAATGGCAAATTCAAAATGACCACTAAGACACTGTGCCAAATAATAAAGCTAAAAGCCGACTAAGCGGCATGACTACCACTTGCTACCCCTTTTTGGACGAATTCGAAAATTGTTTTGCTGTAGATCAATTCCAAGAAGCGAAAGTATTTAAAATGTTCATATTGCAACAAACGAGGTTGAAAATTAATGCCGTTCTGAGGAAGCATAATGTAGCCTATAATGCTGCAAAGTGGAAAGGTAACAGAAACTTCTTTCAAAATAATTGAAGGTGCTCTTTATTTTTTATTTAACCTTCCTATATTTGTGCCAAAAAAAAAACAGGTATACTCGCGCACGGTGTATGTGACCGAACATTCTAGAGTGGGCTTATTTTTATATATTTTTACGAAAGCTTTAGTCAACTAAATTTGAATGAATACTAATTGATGTTCAAAGTAATTAGTAAAACTTAGAGAAAATATTTGCTTTAATTAGGGACTTGCACCCTTTCATTATAGCCTCTGGTTGGTTGGTTTAAGTGGCTGTAATTCCCGTCATCTGACGAGGGAAAACACAAATAGCGCAATGAGCGCCGTTTTGATACCACAACTAACGGAACCTAAAATTAAAGGGCGAGATGGATATTATTAAGGGGGCTCAAAACCATCCTGTGGAGTTGAGGAATTTGATGATGTTGTTGAAGTGGATGGTATGAATGGCCGAGAGGTCATTGTAAAACGGATGACCTAGTGCGCTGCGTCTGGTTTTGGCTAAAGCCGGACACTCACAGAGAAGATGGAACACTGTTTCACACATTTATGTGTCAGACCAGCTGCGGCAGTGGGTGTTGTGAGGGATGCCAAGCTTGGCTGCGTGAGTGCCTAAAGGCCAATGGCCCGTACTGATTGCCGTTAGTCTGGCGACATCAACACGCGTTCTGGCTAAGAGGTTGTTTGTTCTGGCATCATCGTAGGTTGGTCAAATCTTTCTTGAAATGACACAGTCCGAACGATTCGTCCATCTAGTCTCGGCCCCTGAGATGAAGTGCAGGAGGATTTCTCTCTTTACATATCCCAGCGGAGGGAAAACTTCCTCCGCATGTGATACGCACAGAGCAGAGCCACGTCTGGCGAGTTCATCGGCTCTCTCATTTCCATCAATGTTCCTATGGCCGGGAACCCAGACGAGAGAGATATCTAGCCGATGACAAGCCTTATTCAGCGTATCCCTGCATTCCACCACAAGCTTGGACGTAGACTTAGTTGAACTAACAGCCTTAATCGCGGCCTGACTGTCGACGAAGATGCCTATTTTTTTTCTGTGTGTCAATATGTTGAGAAGCAGTCTACACGCCTCCTTAATTGCAAATACTTCTGCTTGAAAGACGCTGGCTGCGTTGGGAAGGCGAAGGGTTTTAGAAATATCTAGCTCTGTAGAGAAAATGCCAGCTCCTACTCCACAGTTCATCTTGGAACCATCTGTGAAGATAGGTATGTCGAATTCATTTACGACCGCATTTTCTTTCCATTCTGATCTAGAGGGGAATCTCACAGAGAAGCTTTTATGGAAGTTGAGTTTGGGTGTAATGTAGTCTGTACCTATTAGACCTATGCCTTCGGGAAGTGAAAGAAGGATGCTGGTATGGCCATATGGCCTTTCCGACCAACATTTAGATTCCTTCAATCTAACAGCACTACACGCTACAATGTTTTTGATATACAGATCCACTGGCAGAAAGTTGAGAATCACATTGAGCGCCTCGGTCGGGCTTGATCGAAGGGCTCCAGTGATTCCAATTCCAGCTGTTCTTTGGATTCTGCTTAATTTAGTGACGTTGTAGGCTTTACTTAAAGCGGGCCACCATACCAGGGATCCGTAGGTGAGGATGGGACGTACCACCGCTGTGTACATCCAACGAACCATCTTTGGTTGAAGCCCCCACTTCTTGCCGAAAGTTTTGCTACAGGCGTAGAAAGCAACGCTTGCCTTCCGCACTCGGTGTTCGATGTTGGACTTCCAGTTGAGTTTGGGGTCAAGCGTGACTCCAAGGTATTTTGCGCTGGTGGATAAAGGAAGATTTTGGTTATTTAAGCGGGGAAGTGAGAAGGTTGGTATTTTGGTTTTGGTGGTGAAAAGCATCAATTCAGTTTTGCTTGGGTTAACGCTAAGGCCACAACTTGTAGCTCACCCGCTAATCTTACCCAGTGCTCTTTCCATGATTTCACTTATCACGGTCGGAAACATTCCTGATACTAGAACAACCACGTCATCCGCATACGCAACGACTTTGATACCCTCCCTGTCGAGACTTGACAGGATTTTGTTGAGAACTATAATCCATAAGAGAGGCGAGAGCACCCCACCTTGAGGTGTTCCTCTACTTACTGATTTGGTTAGAAGGGTATTGCCTAGTTTAGCTTGAATGATCCTCGTTTTGAGCATGGAAATGATCCAAGAAGTGACGAAGTCCTCTACGCCTAGTTCTAGGAGAGATTCCTGGATCGATTCAGTGTGGACGTTGTTAAACGCGCCCTCTATATCTAAGAAGGTGGCTAAGGTGTATTGGTGATGGAAGAGTGACCTTTCGACTGTACGCACTACTTCATGAAGAGCTGTCTCCGTCGACCTGCCCTTGAGGTATGCGTGCTGTGAGTTGCATTAGGGAGATCTTTCAAGGCCTGTTCTTATGTGAAGGTCAAGTACGCGTTCTAGAGTTTTGAGTATGAAAGAGGTTAGGCTAATAGGACGGAAGTCCTTCGCGGATCCGTGACCTCTTTTACCAACTTTCGGTATGAAAACTACTCGGACATACTTCCACGACTGAGGTATGTGATTTAGTAGGATACTGCTTCTGTAAATTTCAACTAGTAGGGGCACAACTATCTCGTCATGTTTTTGAAGCATGATGGGGAGAATGCCATCCTGCCCTGGTGATTTATACGGAGCAAAGCTGTGAATGGCCCAGAGAATCTTTTCCTTGGTTATAATGCGCTCAATCTCCTCCTGTTGAGAGGGGAGCTCTCCCCTCATTTGAGGCGGAAGTGCGCAGTAGTCAGTGCAACCAGGAAAGTGTGTGTTAAGTAGAAGCTCCAAGGATTCGTCAGTGGATTCCGTCCAGGTTCCGTCCGTTCTCTTGATAAAAGATGGACTGGAGTGTCCTTTGGATAGAATCTTACTGAGTCTTGCAGATTCCTTAAGAGAATCGATGGATTGGCAGTATTCAGACCATGCTTGTGTCTTAGCTGATCTGATAGATTTTTTATAGAACTTTAGGCAATCCTTGTAGGGTTGCCAAAACTTATGCCTATAGCAGATGTTGAAAATGTCCCTAGTCAGCCTTCTGAGGATGGTTAGGTCGTCATTCCACCACGGCGGTAAGGTTTTTTGGCTATATTTAACGGGACACGATGCCTTAAAAGCTGTGTTCATAGCTTTGCCTAGTGCAAACGCAATTGTGTCCAGTTCTGCACCTGATTCAATTTTCAGGTGTGGTAGATTAGGGATTTTAGAATTCAATATTTGACCGAATTTCTTCCAGTCAATTCTTTTTGGATTTCTGTACGGAGTAGGAGCATCTATCTTGATACTCAGATTGAAGAGTATCCACTCGTGGTCCGAGAAGGACTTTAGGTTGGAGACTCTCCAATTCTCAACCCTGAAGATGTCATTGTTTGTTTTGAGTGTAATGTCTAACACTTCTTCCCAGCCGTTATGAGTTTCCGTACTTGGAAATATAAAGGTAGGGGTGTTACCTATATTACATACACATAGATCTGTAGTTAAAAGAAAATCAAATAAAGACTCACCTCGTTCATTTATTTCTTTGCTGCCCCAAAGATGATGTCGAGCGTTAGCGTCACAGCCTATGAGCAGACTGCCTTGTCTCGCTTGTATCTCTGCTGTGAGTTGCTGCACTTCTTCTGGCGGGGATGGTTTATCGTGCGCCATATAAGCGGATGATATGAATGTGGTTTGGCCCTGGGTGAGTTCAAGCTTAACGACGGTTAGATCACCCGAGCTGAAGTTGGGACATAAGAAAGCGTTAATGTATTTTTTAGCTAAAATGCATGTTCTTGGCTTACCGACGTTTTTTTTGTAAAAAAAAGGTTGTAGTTGCTGTCTGAGAGGCCCATTATGGTAGTCTTCCTGACCCAGGGCTCTTGAATGATGCCGATGTCAATGTCTTCCTCTCTGAGGAAGACCAGAAGATTCTCCGATGCACATTTCGAGTGCTGGAGATTCGACTGGATGACTTTCAGCATGTTAAGATTGTGTGTTGGAAGCGATCGCCAGTTCCTCCACCACCATATTGGCAGCGGCGACATCGTCTATGTCATCCTCGGGAACTGTCGATCGGAAGATCTTGAGTTTGGCGAGCCGTATGCCAAAACTCAGCTTGTAATCAGCTGCTTCTAGTGCCCCTAGGCACTCCTCGCTGATTAGCAGCAGGTAGGATAAGCTGTTTTTCTTGGGTTCTTCTGCCTTTATGACAGCCCAATCGTCCATAGGAATGGTCGGATTTTGAAGCTTGAGGCACTTAAGCAGACTCTCAGAGTCTATCTTCATAACCGGTAGCCAAATACGGGCCCTAGGTCTCGTGGGGATATCCTTGGCAGGGATGAGCTTAAGCTTTAAGCCCTCCAACGCTTCGGCGATCTTGTCGATGCATGAGCCAAGAAAATCTTTAGAGTACTGGTCCACGCATTTAATCACCCGATATCCTCGTACCATTTCCGCGCAGTCGAAACTGGGTAATTGGTTGTCAACTCCGGAGAGCACGTGTTCCACAACCATCTCTGATAGTTTGGCTTCGATGCTACACCAACGGTCCGACACTGTTTTGCTGTTTTTTGACAACTCGTCTATAATGGCGACCTGAAGATGGTCCCTCACCACCTCGGTGAAGGTTCTGGTAGCCTGTGAAGTGGATGGCCCCTGGAAGTTATTTAATCTAGGGGCGATCTTGGATCTTTTAGAGGTATGAGAGGTCTCATCTTGGGACCTGTTTCTCTTCACACTCTCTTTCTTTTGTTGATTTTGCCTAGGGTTATTTTGATAGTTGACGTACTCGTCCACCACCTTTTGGTACTTTATTTTGTCCTCTTTATCCCTCTCTAGAGTCGCGCCAGTCTCTTCATTCTTCGCAATCTTTGCAAGAATGTAGACAGCCCTTTTGTAACGTGACTTCAAGAGAGAGCCAGAGGACTTCTTGAGTTTGGGTGTACTATGGCTGGTGCTCCCAGTTGTGGGTTTTTCAGTTATATTGAGTGGCTTTTGGATACTATGGCTGGTATCCTCGGCCATAACTGTAGAGTTCGAAGTGGTAGGTTGATCGCCTGAAGGAATACTATGGCTGGTGCTCCTTAGGCTTGAGGTGTCAACTAGTGTCTCCTGGCTGGAGGCTAATAGCTCCTCCTCGGAAGAGGTCCCTAAGAGGGATTCTTTTCTTTTTGTATTTTTTTTTATTATTTTTTTTATATTTTCTGTTTCTGTTTCTTTTATGTTTTGGTTTTTGTTCATTTTGTTATTAGGGTCCCACGAGAACGTCCGGAAAAGAGAGTCCATCCCGGCAGAGCCGACTTACCGAGATAAGGCACTTAATACAACCGACCTTGCCTGGGCGTCGGAACGAGCTGGTGCGCTACTGGTTTTACCCCCAGCCTTTCATCCTTGGGTACGGTTTGCTATATGCTCGCTCCACCACTGGAATTAGGTTGGATTTAAAGGTTTACTCCTACCTCACACTAATGGATCACGACAAACGATTGAGACGTTAGCGTAAATCCTTGGCTGACACTAACCGTTTGACCGGTTAGCCATTTTCAGGCGGGCGCCCACGTGAAGGACTAAAGTGTGAGGATTTTGCCCAGCCCTTATAGCCTCTGAATACAGCCACTTTTTCTGACGAGTAATGCAAATTTAAAAAAAAATCCAACTATTGCCGCTGGTTCCTTAAGCGGACATAGATCAATTGTTCCAAACACCGATTTCTACGTATTCCGAAATTTTTTGTTATCTAATGTTGAAACTGTGACATTTCTCACCTATTGAACTGACACGTACCCCCAAATTTTAGTTGCGTGTCTTAGGCACAGACTCTTCACGGATCGGGCACCCGTTAAGTAAGTAAGTGAAGTTTTATTTTTAACAAAAAAATATTAAACCTCTGCAATTTCCAAACCACTTGTGCTGTAGTAGTCAACTTTATAAAGGGTCTTTCATTAAGGACTTTACAACTTCTTTTGTAAATAAAATGCTAAGTACTTCAGATATCTCAAAAATAATCTATTTTCGTACAGGTCGATACGTTGAACAAAATTTTCGATGACTCGGTCGCACATTTCGACCGATACGGCCGCTATTTCTCGTTCAATATTAGCTCTGAGTTCCTTTAACATGTCGCCGGCTTGTTGGCATAGATAAATGATTTAATGTAGGCCATAAAAAAAGTCTAGAGGCGTTAAATCACACGATCTCGGCATCCAATAGACGGGTCCGTTTCTCGAGATAACAAGTTCACCGAACTGAGACTTCAATAACTCGATTGTTGCACCCGCTGTGTAGCTTGTGGCACCGTCTTGTTGGAACCACATCTCACTGGTGTCCAATTCATGCAATTGCTGAACGAAATAACGTTCCAACATGTCTCTGTAGCGAATACCATTTTACGGTAAATGGTGTGACGGTCATTTTCATCGACGAAAAAAAAGGCCCAATAACGCCACCGGCGTGAAAACCGCACCACCAAACAGTGACCTTTATGCAAATTAAGTGCTGTTTCATGAAGCGCATGAGCGTTTTCACCTATCCAGAAACGCATATTTTGCTTATTAAAGCCGTTTAACCAAGAATGCGCTTCATCACTGAAGATGATTTTGCGATGAAATTCTTCATTTTTTTCCATCGTGTCCAGAGCCCAATTCGAGAACGTAGATACGTCGCTTCATGTGACTTGAGTTAGCTTTATCATGTAAGGGTGTAGATCCTTACGCAAAATTCGCCATAATGTGGTCTGGGAGAGGCAAAATTCTTGAGAACCGCGTAAAATTGACTGATTTGCGACGGACGCCTCTGCTCTAAGGCAGCAATATTCTCCACACTTCGGGCAAAACGTAGTCTCATTGAAAAGGCAACATCAAGCAGCAAATATTCTGACTCAAAATTTTTCACTATGAATTGCTTGTCTACTGGGACGAGAATTACGACCGAAAATTGGCGTTAACGCTCTTAAAGTTCCAACCACCGACTCAGAATTTCGATAGTAAATTTTAATTATTTGTAAACGTTGTTCCTCCATGATAAAATGTTGAGTTAACTGAATATGTTGACATTGACAGTTTGGTAATCGGTTTAAGTGAACGCATTACACTAAAAGTTTGAAGTTGTCAAGTCGCTAATGAAAGACCCTTACTTTTTATTTTGCGATTTGTGCGCCCTAAACGGTGGTATATTTAGATATTTAATCCGAGCATTATTTTGGGATTTAACTATGATGCCCTAGTTACTGAACAAGCTAGTCCCGCTACTTGCTCTGGTACGCGGTACTAAAGAAAAGTCGGTATATACTTGTAAATTTTTTCATATCGTGTACTAAGTTTATCAGGTCGTACTACGACTTAGTGCGTAGAACTAGTCTATTACGGATTTAGACATTATTGTGGCGTTGAAATAACCATGCTAATTCAATTTCATGATATTACAGTTCTGTTTGTGTAAGTCGTGTGAGTTTTTTCTTAATTATAAAGCGTGGTGTTCGGCTTATGGGTGGCGGTGGGAAAAATATGGTTTCCCGTCGAGCGGCGACGTGTCCCGTAGAAATAATCTCCAGAGCCAGGCGACCAATTTCTTGTTCAGCCTGTCTACTGTAGTGCGGGGGGCGTTGAAAGACATTACGGCGAGTAACGATGATGAAAAGAGCCAGGCGACCAATTCCTTGTTCAGCCTGTCTACTTTTAATTCCAACAGAGTGTTTTCCTAAATAAAGAGTGACTCCAACTTTGTTGGTTGTTTGCTCACATAATTTATTCAATAGACTGCAACAATTCATAATTCACGCTGCCCTCTTATACCCAGAATTGCAACGGTACAGTGTGAATCTTAAAAACAACAATAATTCTTTATTTCGCCATTGCTGAATTCTGTGTATACGAAGACTTACATTTGCGTGTTTTAATAGCATTTTAAAGTTTATATAAGATATGTGCTTTTTAAGTTTTAAAAGTGCTTAAAAAATAAAAATATGCTTTCTAATGGCAAAATGTGAATGTTATTGGAGTAATGAAAATAATTATTGAAAAAGAAAAAATTGTGACTTAAATTAACATGGCTGCTACAATTATTTGTAGAAATTAATCAAATTGGTATATTATTTGTTTCGTATATTTTGTGTTGTTTTCCTGTTGTGATTGATGTGTGAACGGGCTTTTGCACGACCGTTCGGAAGCGTGTGCTTGTTTGCCACTTTTAATTAGTTTTTAAATTAACTGTGCTTTATTAAAATGAAGAGACGACAAATATCGTAGCCCAAATTGGAACCAATACGACACCGATTTTTTGTGCGGCATCGTTCGTGAAATTGGCCAGAAATTGGTATTAAACTGACGAACAAATGAAACTACCATTGAAATTAAGAGCGCTGGTTGGGCTTCGATTGCTGCATGTTTTAATTCTCATACTTCGGTGTGTATTTAATTGTTTTTTTTCCCCAGTTTATAAATAAATTGTTCTTATTTTCAATGTAGGTTGCCATTCAGCTGAATGTCGTCGCCATCAGTGTCCTCTACAAAAAAGTGATACAGTCACTGCGAAATCATTTCGCTCTCGAGAGAAGCAATGCCACGCAAACGGGTGATTGTTTGTCATATGTGCCAAAAATGGAAATAACTGGCGCTATGTTATGATTCGAACGCGCGCCGGTAGGTAGTTCGAATGCCGAATTAGCAACTTCGCAGCTTTGCTTAGTCATATCAAAACAGTGACATCGGGTTATTCTAGTTCGTCTCAGATATCATCGCCCGTTCCTTTTCCGATCCCATTTTCATCGCTCGCACTATTATCAGTGCGCCATATACTGGTGTGCGGCTTAAGCTAGTCAAGTTTCCAATGTTTCCGCAGAAATTCATCAGACTAACGAAATGACAATTAAGTTACCGTAGGCGTTCAAAACATCTCGAAACTGAATTTGTTTATTATTATTTAAACAATAAATTTAAATATAAGGCACTAACGGCCCATACAGGGCCTAAAAATCTAGGTTCTCCAACCATTTGCGTGTTTGAAGTGGCAAGGACTTTCTTTATGCCGAATATGAGCGGCAAATTTGAGAAGCTTTTCATGACAATTGATGCTCTTGGATGTTTGTCAGACGTTCGCAATAGGTGGGGCAGTGGAGAAAACTCTAGATGTTAATTGCGTGCTGTCGATTTCCAAGGTTGCACGGGGACGGGTGCGTCTGGTATTTCATCGTCAAATTGTCCATTGGATGGTGGCAAAAGTTCTTTGCCATTGATGCATATTATGTTGTGCCGCAATTATTGCTTCTGGCGCCGTTCTTGTCTTCGTATGTGTACCATATCCCAGGACTGGAATTCCACGTTTTCACACACAATATAGGTTAGGTTAGGTTTACGGGCTGATGGAACAGAGCGAATCTGCTACACCACACTTAGGTTCATGTGGTCCCATTGCGATACCCTTTGTTGGGAGTGTTGGCCTCGCTGTTCTGGCCTTGGTCCTTCGTCCTTGGTTTCCTTCCTACTCCAGTTTGTCCAGCCATTTGAATGTCCGTATAAACCTGTAAAGATTTGATAGTGAGACATCAGAAAGTTCTTGAATGTCTTGGAAGAAGTATCTTCCAAGTGTTCTGTTCCTCAGGTGACAAAGTCTTGGACAGTGACAGAGAAAGTGAGGTGTGTCCTCATGGGTTTCCTCATCACCGCAGCCTCTACAGATGTCGTCATCCTTGAGATTTAGTTTCATTGTGTGATTCCTTAGCAGGTTGTGGCCAGTAAGAGTACCGATCAACTTTGACAGCGATGTCCTGTCGTAACGTAAAAGTTTGTTGGTTCGGCCCTTATCATATTTTGGCCACAGCTTGCGTGATATGTCACAAGAGGTTAGTGACCACCACCTGTTGTTGGCTTTCATTCGTGTTTTGTATTCCACTCTTTCTCTGAGGTTACAGAGTTGTGGTTTAACCGACTAAAGTGCCTGTTCATGGTCTATCGCAGACCCCTTTCTTGCCAGTTTGTCAGCTCGCTCGTTACCGGATATGTCCTTGTGTCCAGGGACCCAGCAGAGACTCGTTTTGTGCTTCGCCACACACAATATAGACGCTCAACTATGGGCTGCGTATTATTTTTGCCTAATGTGTTTGCATACGCTGCTCTTTGAGCAGCGGGTGGCGCAAATCGTTAATTATCAAAGGAAAAACGTAAAGAAATGTGGATTTCGCTTACCGAAAAAACGCAAAACAAAATCAGCATCGACCCCAGTATCTATTGTAAGCCGTTGTGGCATACAGTCTAAACGCGTCAAATCAACGAACGTTCCATCCTTGTTCATTGTTTTCGTTTCCGGCGTCATCAAAAACGCGAGACAAGTTATCGCCGCCAAAAATAAAATCCATTTCCACATACACTCCGTCCCAAGTATTTACGAACATGTACTCGTAGTTTCTTGATTTCTTTTAACAAAATTTTTTAAATCCTTCAGGAAAGAAGGCTATATTAAGTTTGAAAAAAAAATGGGATTAGGCAGATAAAATCAATTTTTATTATGCTTTTCCCAATAAGGTCATAAAATTAGTCATATTTTTTTGTTACACCTGATTACGAACTTTAACTAAATCGACCTACCTATTATCATAATTTTAAATCAAATATATAACACCAGCACAATAATTGGCCCCAAGAACAAACAGCAAATCAGTTTATACCCCCGATGATGGAGTAGCAACTCCTAAACGCGTCGCGACAAAAATAAATAACAACACAAGTTGTGAAATATGTAAATTATTAAATTGAACAAGAAAATAAATAAATAAAGGTAAAATAAAAAACCTTTGTTTAATAAAAATCTTTTACTTACATAACAAATATAAAGGCATTAAGAGTACCAGTTTAAAGAGACCTTAGTTTAAAACATAATTTCCTAGAAACAACAACTATGGGTAACAGAAATAAATTAACCAAAGAGGAAATAGGCCAAATTCGAGCTTGCAAGGAGCAAGGCAAATCTATCCGTTTTTTAACCGGTAGGATTGGACGAGGACACTGTTGTTCACAGCTATCTCAAGGACCCTAAAAACGATAGAAAAAACTGGAAAAGAGGAATAATCAGAGCAACAACAAGTCAGGATCGACGGGCGATACTGAGAGCTGCTTCAAATTCAAGACTTTTCCTAAGTGAAATCCAGGCAGAAACTGAAGTTGAAGTTAGTAGATCGACTGTCTATAGCGTGATAAAGCAGCCCAACCATATAAGACGCAAAAAAATTAAAAAGAAACCACCATTGAACGCAGCACGCAAAAGTCAGCGACTTGATTTTGCAATGAGTCACATCAGGTGATTTGAATAGACCTGATGATATAACTATAATTTATACATGATTTGAGGAAGGATGAAATAACTCTCTTTGAGTTTGAGTTTGCTCGCGTTAAGTCTTCTCTCTATTCAATTTTAAATTTAATAGTATAACCGTGTAAGAAAAACATTCGACTCGTATAGTATTCGATATTTAAGAAATTCTTTCTACATCGTTTCATCTCCGCAACCTGTGTCTTACCTCTCAGTTTACAACCTGTAATAATTTTGCATATATATATTTTGCTTCGTCTTACATAGGCCTTTCAATCAGATATTTGTCTCATTTCACCCGGTGAGTGCATTTTTTGTATAATATGTTCTGCCAAAATAGAAGCAATTGAGACTACTCCATATATATCGTCTTTCTTTACACTACCTACAACTACTGCTTCCTCGAGTGATATTATTCTTACGGACAACTGCGGCCTAGCGTTTGGGACGACCATTTGTGATCTCACTCCCCCGCCCGTATGAGTACAATTTAGTGCATGTTCTGCCGTTTCAGCAAAAAGATTTTACCCATTTGCATTTTGTTTTGGTTTTTACTCATTGCATGTTTCAACCATCACACTCCATTACCGACTGCACCTATAATCTAATACTGCAATCATTACCAAATACTTCCGCCATCTATTGATTCCATCTGGTACTGAATCATGAATGTTTCTGAGTGCTATATTTGCAAGAAAACGTCCAACGATGTTAAACTTTCTTGTGCAATATGCCTAGATAATGTGCATGCAAAGTGCATCAACATCAAAGGAAAAGATATCGATAAAATTGTTTCAACACCGGGCCTCTGCTTTTATTGTGACAAACATCGCAATATATCAAGTGATGTCTTGCACTGGAAGATAATAAAATTACAAAAAATCTTCAACAATCTATGTGACATGTTCTCTGAAGTTAAAGAGTTACTTGTTTTCGATTCGTCAAATAAGCAAAAAATGATGGAGGGATTCAATAATATTGATCGTCTGTTGCAAAATCAACAGCCTATCAGTGAGCATTTGCAAACTATATTGGCCCAGCAGAATCAATTAAAAGAATCCCAACTGCAGCTACACCTTATACAACAGGAACTATATCAACAACAGAAACAACAACAATAACACCAACAACAAAATCAACAACAACAAAAACAACTACTTCTTAAGCCACAGCCAAAACAACCACAGAAACAGCAAAAATTACTTCAACCACAAAAACAACTACCGGTATTACATCAGCTGCAGCACAATAACAATGAACAGGTTCAAATTCGAACTCACAATCAGGATAATCAACATAAACAACAAATACAGCAACACAATAGACAACAACAGGAAAATCATAAAATCGAATTACAACAACAAAACCTTAATCCTCAGATTCCTCAACAAAAGAGAGTATTATGCTCAAATTTATACTTAGGTGATTTAGTCCCTCCTTCGATTGAAATATCATCTGATGATCGACACTTGCAATCTTGTTCTCATGACCACAACGACCTACTAGCTCACGATTCGATTGAGATTACGAATTCCATGCCCACTTCGCCTCTTTCGCTTACTGAGGACATCTTGGTCGACAACACAGCTTCGGTTAACCTGGTTGTTATTAAACGGAATCCTCGTAAAGCCATATTCCTTTCAAGACTTGCGGCTACTACCACCGTAGACGATATTTTGAACTACATCAAAAGTAAAATCTCTTCAGCTTCAGCGTCCGTAAAGTGCTTTAAATATGAATTCAATGAACCAAGGGATATCTCGTCTTTTAAATTGATTCTTAATGAAATTGACTTTGTCAAAATCGTTGCGAAAGATTTTTGGCCTGATGGAATTTTGGTGCATAAATTTGTACAGCGACCGAGAAAAGGTACCTAATGCTTTAAATGCAATATTGATCAAGGAGGCGATTTTAAGCGTTCCGGATAGTATCCATCCAAAAAACGATTAAGTTCTTCGGACTCATCGCCTTATCCTCAAAGCTTTCATCTGTACTATCAAAATATTGGAGGTTTTCGAACTAAACTCAATCAGTTCCTACTTTTTTCCTCCTCGCTACAATATGACGTCATGGCTTTCACCGAAACTTGGCTGTCTAGCAAAGATCATAATGCCGAAATTTTTAATAACCAGCAATACTCCGTTTTCAGAAAAGATCGATGTGCTGATTTGACTAATTCCGAGAGAGGCGGCGGAGTGTTAATTGCTGTTCGTGCTTCTTTGAATGCTGTAGAAGTTGATTTACCCCACTTATCCGCTCATTTAGATGTTGACCAAATAATAGTCAAGATAAGAATTGACAACACCAAAAACATTTATTGTATCGTAAGTTATATCCCACCAAAGAGTTCTTTTGAATTATATAAACTTCATGTAGATAACTGTTGTTCTGTATTAAATAACTTGAATGATAATCAGCATATCCTCATTATGGGGGACTTTAATTTGCCGAATTTAAATTGGTAACTTGATTCCGATGACCTAAAAATCGTTCCTTTTAATGTAAATTTTGATTTTGAGAGTGAAGTAGTTGATACGTTTGCGCAATTTGACCTTCGGCAAATTAATAATATTAACAATTATTTAGACCGTACTCTTGACTTAGTTTTTGTCGATACTGAGTTTAGCGTCAACATTAGTAAATGTATCCTTCCATTTGTGCCAGATTCAATCCACCATGTTGCCTTAAGCTTAGATTTTCAGTTCTACAAATTTATTAAGCCAATTTCTGTTTCAAACTTTAAGTATAATTTTCATAGAGCCAATTTTGGTAATATTAAAAATTGTCTAAATGGTATTGCGTGGTCTTCAATATTTGATGGCATAGACTTGAAACACTCATATAATACCCTGATCATGATAGTCAATGACATAATCGACGTAAACACACCTAAGGTTAAAGTTAGGACAAACTCAAAGCCAATATGGTTTAATAAAAGATTAATCCATCTACGAGTATATAACCTGAAAAACAAAACTTATAAACAGTTGCGCCAATCATCTTCTGATCGAGAATTACTTCTGAAATATAGGAGGCTTCAAAAAGATTTTAAAGTTCTTAACAAATTTCTATATAAGCAATATGTCCTTTCTGTGGAATCAGACCTGAAAGTCAATAGTAAACGATTTTGGAGTTTCATCAATTGCAAAAAACAATCGACTGGGATTCCTAATAGTATGAAGTATAATGGCGCGTTGTCATCAGACCTCTCAGTTATTTGCAACATGTTTGCTAGCCATTTCAAATCTGTTTATTCAAATAATACGCCTATCTTACAAGCAGGTACGATACCTGACTACTCCACGAATTCGATTAACGTTGGTAGCATATACTTATCGATTTCTGAAGTAGTAGTTGCGCTGTCCGATTTAGTATCCGACATGAGAAGAGACGAAAATCGAAAATTCCCACTA
This sequence comes from Portevinia maculata, assembly GCA_949715645.1. Taxonomy (NCBI): domain Eukaryota; kingdom Metazoa; phylum Arthropoda; class Insecta; order Diptera; family Syrphidae; genus Portevinia; species Portevinia maculata. Next base: position 199,834,549 of record OX454525.1, read on the forward strand.
TCCCGAAATTGTTCAAAAAACTTGTTTGTGGTAAACTTACAGCTCTTCTTAAGTCCACAATTTCTTTGTATCAGCATGGTTTTATTGCTGGAAGATCCACAGAGACAAATCTTACAATTTTTACAAATTTTATCGCAAACAATATGGAAAATGGTATGCAGTGCGATGTCATCTACACAGATTTTGCAAAAGCATTTGATCGGGAAAACCACGATATTCTTCTTAATAAATTGCGTAACATTGGTTTTCACTCAAGTCTCTTAGAATGGTTCAATTCTTACTTAAGAGGACGCTCGCAGTTGGTTAGGATTAATGGTATTGTCTCAGATCGCATTGACGCTACTTCGGGAGTCCCCCAAGGCAGCCATCTTGGGCCTTTGTTATTTCTTTTATTTGTTAATGATATTTCCAATGTCATCCTTAATTCTGAATGCTTAATGTTCGCTGATGACTTGAAAATTGTTCGGTCTATTAAATCACCCCAGGACTGTTTATTGTTGCAGGAAGACCTCAATAGATTATCAGATTGGTGTACAATAAACTGTTTAAATCTTAATGTTTCAAAGTGCAATAGCCTTACATTCTGCCGGAAACGGGCACAAATTCAGTTTACCTACAGTATAACAAAACTATCCTTGGAAAGCATCTCATCCAAAAAAGACTTAGGCGTATTATTCGACTATAAGCTAAATTTCAACAGTCACATTGACTACCTCGTCACAAAATGCAGGTCAATGATGGTATTTATCTTGCGAAACTCTTAAGATATTTCTGACCCGCATACCCTTAAATACTCGTACCTATATTTTGCATATTTGAGGTCTTCCTTAGATTACTGCTCTGTTATCTGGAATCCATATTATATGGTTCACTCTACAAGGATAGAGAAGATTCAAAAATGGTTTACTAGAGCTGCGATAAAAAAGCTTAATTGGAATATCGACTTGCCACCATATAATATCAGATGCCAACTGATTGGAATTTTGCCTTTATGTATTCGGCGGAGGTATTTTTCGATCATGTTTGTGAGAGAACTAATAACTAAACATATAAATTGTCCTTATCTGCTTACACAGATCAGATATCGAAGGCCCGTGATACCATTGAGAAATCAAAATATTTTTGTAGAGCCTATGCATAGAGTACAATATGGATATAATGAAACAATAACTAGATGCTTAAGAGAAGCTAATTCAGTTGGGAATCTCATTGATCTTCACTCTAATATAAGTAGAAATACTTTCAAAAATCAATTGCTTATGCTTTTAACAAACCTTGGTGAGGTTAATTAAGTATGTAATAATTTGTCGAATTAAGTATCTATGTATGTAATCCATTAGAGGACCAAGTGTATCTCCGTTGATGAAATCAATAAATAAATAAATAAACCTTGGATAGAACCCACAGCAGGGGAGGTAGCGTAATGGTATAGGGAGCAGTAAGCTTTTACGGAACTGCAAACCTCGATTTTCAAAGCTCAATCATGACCGCAATCACCAACAAATCTATACTGGAAAGAGCACGATGGATTTTCCAATAGGACAATGCACCGATGTATACCGCAAGAATAACCAAAACTCAGAGTCAAAAGTTAGACCTACTGGCATAGCCGCCATATTTACCGGACCTGATCATTGTGGAAAACGTATGGGGATGGCTTTCCAAAATGGTCTACGAAGGAGGAAAGCAATACTCCAACCCGAAAGAAATATTTTTTTTTGTATAATTTGCTTACGTTAAAGGGGCTTTGTTGTTTCTGTGTGTGTACAGTACCCTTATAGTGTTGAAACACAGCGCACGCATTTTTTGTTGAACAGTAAGCAGCACCTAGCAATGAAGTATTGTATTGCATGATTTTAGGTGCTACTTACTATTCGAAAGAAATCCTCCTATTGAAGTTTTGCTGCTTTTGTAGTATTTTTTCTCCACGGGTGGCGCCTAAATTGCTTTTTTTTTTTTTAAATACACTATCAGCTCTGTGTCGTGGCACTAAAAGTGCACTCACAGGCTCATCATTTAGTGCAGGTGTTAGTAAGGACAAAACAATTAAAAATACAATAATTATGTACCTATAAAATACTAACACAAACACAAAATAATGCAAACAATTTAAGACATTAAAGCATTAATACGCAAAATATTTTTTAGCTTAATTTTACTAACATGCAAGTTTATTTGAATTCAATTAAAAATCATGGACCTGTCCGCGATTCAAACGCCCGACCTTAGTGAATACACTACCATCGCACCAATGCCACCCGCAATTGAAGCCATAAAACAAGACTGGTCCGAAACTTCGCTAAATTACTTTGAAGAACTGTATACATCTCTTCATAGCAGGCTTCTTGAAGTGATACAGCGATCGGGAGGTATTACACATTGCTAAAAACTATTGTTATAATCTAAATAAAACACAAATTAATTTATTGCAAAAAATATGGTGTTGTTTTAATACCTTTTAAGCATCTATCAGGTAGGTTTAGGTACTGTTCCTAAACAGGTGGAACGAAAAAAGGACTAATTTTATGACCTTGTTGGGAAAAGCATCATAAAAATTAAATTTATCTACGTAATCCCAATTTTTTCTCTACGACATAAACATAATATAGAAATCTTTCTATTGCATTTGGTTTTTCTCATATTTATCGGAGGATTAAAAAAAATTCTTAAAATTAAACCAAGAAACTACCAGCCCCAACCAACGTACTACCAACTCCCCCCGCCTGTACAGGCATTGACTTAGGAGCTGTAAGAACGCTTGCTTCCGAAGACTCATAGAAAAATGGAGAAAGTAGCGGAGAGGTTCAACCTGATACGCTTAATCTTCATTCCAATAGACAGGTAGCTGATTGTTGCGTTGTTGCTTATGAGGCCCAGGAAACCGGACAGGTTGAACGGGCTGCAGAAGCGGTACGCACCGGTGGGCTTCTGTCTAAGAACCAGCGGAAGAGGAAACAGAGGAAGGCGGCAATCGCGCGGCGCAAAGAAACTGAACCAGTTGAAGGCGCAAGCGCTGAGAGCTGCACTACCTCGGCGGCGACGGCTGAGAGATGCAAGTGGGCAGAGGTAACCCCAAGCGAAACGCACCAGCGGATTGAGACCAACGCTGCCTCCTCTTCCAATAGCTCTAACAGGAATAAACGGAGGATGAAGGCCTCGAGCACTCCACTCCTACCGGTGGAACTGCGTACGCACCTTCTGCGTTCCCTTCCACTGTAATACCTCTAACTCATGGAGGTCACCGCGCACAAAATCTGAATGAAACATTTTCTGCAACCAGCAATGCTTGTAGCATGAAGGCTGCTACTGCTCTAATCAGCAAGAAACTTTCTGGGTTGAGTACAAAACCCCACATAACATCCATACAGGAGCCATGGGTGTGGAAAAATCGCATCTGTGGCCTTGGAGGTGTTCGTGGCACCACGATACTCTGTGACGAGCGGTACGAAAGGCCCAGGGCTTGAATTGCTGTGTCGAACTTTCTCTCAGCGACTAAGCTTGGACAATTTTGTGGCCAAGATTTGGTTGCTGCAGTCATAAGCTATGAAACGAATGGAGATTGAAAGACCTTCGTCGTGGCGTCAGCTTATCTCCCCTATGATTCGGTAGTGCCTCCACCACCAAAGGCAATTGCTGAACTCATAGACTATTGCGACACCAGGAAGATGAGCCTAGTTATATGTTGCGATGCCAATGCTCAGAACATTGTTTGGGGCAGCAGCAAATGCAGCATGCGAGGAAACCATCCGCTGGATTTTATTCTATCATCTGATATTACTATCAACAATGTTGGCTCGCAGCCAACTTTTGTGACGTCAAGAAGACAGGAGGTGATCGACCTGACTTTATCAAATAGATACTTTAAGGAGGTTACCAACTGGAGGGTCTCTTCGGGGGCATCCCTCTCAGATCATAGATATATCGAATTCCAAATCGAATGCGAAGCCATAACTTTGCAGGAGAGGAGGAATTCAAGAAAAACCAACTGGATACGCTTCAGGGAGGAAATGGGAAAAACTCTCAAAACTCCAACCAAACTCAGGACGAGACAAAAGGTAGAGGATGCTGTTCAAAACCTGAATAGTGCCATTACTAGCTGTTTCGAACTGACGTGCCCGGTAAGTAAACCCCCTGGCAGAACGCCGGTTCCCTGGTGGAGCTCGGAACTGCAAAGAATCCGAAGAGAAGCTAGAAAGCTTCTAAACAGGTCACTCAAGACTGATTTGGAGACAGACTGGAATCTCTACTCTACTGGAATCTCTACCGATCGAAAACTTGATGGCACCTTCACTGAGACAAAAGCGGAAGCTCTTAGTTATCTGCTGGAGTCTCACTTTCCGGGTAACCAGATTACAATTGGTTCACAACCAACCCCGATTACCGAGACTATGAGTGAGCCAAGACAAACAACTCGGCGTAGCTGGTATATTGCGAAGGTCGTGGTAACGGACGAATCCATTAAATACGCCCTTGCGTCTTTTGACGTCTTCAAGTCACCTGGTACGGACGGAATATACTCAGCCATGCTGCAACAATGTACAAACCAGTTGCTACCGACTATGAAGAAAATCTTCACCGCTGTCCTAGCACTGGCATACATTCCAACACCCTGGCGTACAGTTAGAGTGGCATTTATACCAAAAATTGGCAGAAGTGACTACTCGCTCGCCAAGAGCTTCAGACCAATCAGTCTGACTTCCTTCTTGCTGGAAAGCATGGAAAGGCTGGTCGAGCTTCACGTGCACAAAACTGCTTTGCTATTGCACCCACTATCTCAGATGCAACATGCCTATCAACGTGGAAAATCCTGCGAGACTGCGCTCCAAAATCTAGTTGGTAGAATTGAGGGCGCGCTTGACAGAAAAGAATACGCGATGGACATTTTCATCGATATTGAGGGTGCTTTTGACAATGCGACTTTTGATAGCATGTGCAGCTCCGCCAGACAACACGGCGTAGACGAACCATTGGTGTTGTGGATTAAAGCAATGCTAATGAATAGAACATTGGTTGCGGATGCGGATTGTGGCCGCTATGTTCTGGCAGGGGTAAACAGAGGCTGCCCGCAAGGCGGCGTTCTGTCTCCACTGCTGTGGTGTATGCTGGTCGACTCTCTGTTGAACGCACTCAACAGTTCTAATGTATACGCTCAGGCGTACGCGGATGATGTTGCCGTGCTTTCTGTTGGATCACGCCAAGGCGCAGGCGGCCCTTGACGTGATCGACGAATGGTGCACTAGGAATGGGCTCTCGGTCAATCCTCTTAAAACTGAGGTTGCTCTCTTTACGAGAAGGAGGAAGCTGGTCGGGTTGACTCAGCCAGTGCTAAAAGGCATCACAATCCAACTCTCTAATGAAGCAAAGTATCTGGGAGTCATCCTGGATAGCAAACTTCTTTGGTCCAAACATGTTGAGCTGAAGACTGCCAAGGCGCTGTCTGTTTTCTGGCAGTGCAAAGGCATTTTCGGCAAGACATGGGGCTTATCATCGAAAAGAGTCCTATGGATTTATACGTGCATGAAAAGACCATTTATAGCATACGCATCGGTTGTTTGGTGGAATAAGCTTTCACGCAAATACATTACTGCTGCTTTTGCCAAACTCCAAAGGCAGGTATGTCTCGGCTGCACGGGGGCCTTCCCCAGCACGCCTGGCTCCGGCCTAGATGCACTATTGAACCTTCCGCCCCTTTATGTTTACATTATAGGTTGCACAATCAAAGCTATCTCACGAGAGGTGGCTTTTGGTATAACTCGCACTGGGGTTTTGATGAACTTGCGCATCTGCTGTCGTTCGACTCCTATCTAATGGATATGCCGTCTGAAGCAATGACACCGGAACTTCGGCTGAAGCGCAACTATAAAGTCGACTTTCCTCGTGTTCAGGACTGGCTCTGGCCAGACTCTGAGCCTGGAAAGGAATGCAGTCGAATCTTCACGGAAGGCTCCAAAACCGATCACGGATCTGTTGCTGGTGTTTTCATGGCGAGCGACAACATTAGACTTTTCTTCTCCTTAGGCAAACATGCGTCAGTCTTCCAAACGGAGACTTATGCTATCCTAATGGCCAAGGACTATGTTGCGAGGAACAGGTGGAGGGAGCGAAATATCTGCGTCTGTAGCGGCAGTCAGGCTGCGCTTAAGGCCTTGCTCAACCCCTTAACCACCTTCAAAATAGTCCGCTAATGCAAGATCTCTTTGAATTCGGTCGGAAGGCTGAATTCACTTAGACTTGTCTGGGTCCCGGGTCATAACGGGATCACGGGAAATGAGATCTCCGATGAACTTGCTAGACAGGGCTCAGAGGGGGACCTATCAGGACCTGAACCAGCGATCGGTCTGCCTGCGTCTTCGGTCAGGGCTTCCATTGATGGTTGGGTTTCCTATGAACGCAATCGCCGTTGGCATGACTCTACAGGGTGCAGACAGACTAAGCAAATGCTCCCCGACGTCTGTGGGAAATCCGCGGCATTCTTGTTGTCTCTCAACAGAAAAGACTGCAGACAGACCACTGGTGTTTTTACGGGACACTACGTTTTTGCCTAAGCGATACCACCAACTGCGAAGCCTGTGGAGAAAGCGACGACACTGTGGAACATTTCCTCTGTGAATGTCCTGCTTTTGCTCGTATCAGGTGGCAGGTATTGCGGATATGGTGAGTGCTGTAAACCTAAGCTCCTTATCATTGAAGCGCCTTCTCGTTTTTCTTAGAAAAACGAGTAAATTCCCACAGTAAAATGTGTTGTGTCTGCCTGGTAGTACACCAATACTGGTGAGTCTGACTGCTCCAGTGCAGAAAGTCTCACACACCCCGACAAAAAAAAACGTCGCTAAAAAAAAAAACGACGCTAGTCTGCCGAATTTGAGGGTCTAGCTAGTACTGAGTACTAACTAATACTCGCTACTAACTTGGGTGGACTAACGCCTTAGTACTTCTTGACGAAATGACTTGGTACCGATGTGGGTACTAACGTTTGGACTAATACCGGTACTACTTTGTGAGAAATTGGCCGTAAGTGTACACATGTTTGTCTGAATATTCAAAAAAAACTAATCGTATATTGAAGCCCGTGCGATTTTCGAACCAGTTGTCCTATCGGAGTCAATTTCATATTTTTAAGTTGCAATTTTCATGTAACACGGTGATATAATAAGATATTTTTATTTAAGTAGTATTTTGAAATTTAATTTGCAGGTTCAATATATGTACACTAGTTTGACAGAAGAAAGCAGCTGAAATGTAAAAATGTCAGCAAGCATAGTGCTGCCAAGTCACCGACAAGCTGTATTTTTACTCTTTTTTCAAGCTCCTACGTAAAAATTCGCATCTAACATTAAATTAAAAGTTATATAAACTAATAATCCACTGACGTCTCACATCAGCAGTGCATTCCGTAAATAGCTCTTCCAAACAGAAACGAAACGACTGATTGATGCCGTATGCTGACATGCTGTCGACGCTCGCCGCACTCTGAATTGAAGTTCGCGACGAATCATGAAGCTACATACCAGTTAGCTCATTGCTCATTCTCCTTTATTGAAAAAATTACGAAAATGTAAATTTTCGGTCTAACAGACCAACGCTCGAGTAAAGGAAGGTTAATGATCAAAATTCTTAATCGTTAGGGGCTCCCGACCCGTAAAAAGTCTGTGCCAGAGACATTTGTTTAGGAATACGTGGACTGGACGGTATGTGTATCTAAATGTTTGTGTTTAATTGTTGTGTGAATGATAAAATAAAGTCTATATGAATTTTGTAATATAATACATTTTGAATTAATGTGTTATATTTATTAAAGCCAAATGTGTAGGTAATGTGTGAATGTTATTTTTAAATAAACTGATTTTTGTGTAAGCAACAACGATGTGGTCCGAATTAAAAAGAATGATTCTGTCCTTTTACAAATGTAGGAAGCGGCAAAGAATATGAACACAAGGCAAACATGGAAAGGAGTAAATATGTTATGGTAATAATCGGAGTAATTAACAACTGGGTTAACAAGTACAATAGAGAGTGCTAACAGTAAGCAAATAAATGACAAATGTTTGATAGAACGTCCGATCTTACAGATAAAGGAAATGGAGCAATTTTCCCCACTGGTCAAGTATAATCCTCAAACTGTGTACGTACGGAGACCACTCGGCATCTGTTGTCTCTTTAAGGGTGGATTTTGATTATTCGACCAAGAATCCGTTTTGACGTAGGGAGATTTGGTTCTGTGAGCAATACGATGTCATCAATCTGTACATTGCTTTGAGGTTTCTGCTATCTGGGTCGATTCTTTAGGGTCGTTATATAGTCCTGGTGCCACCGCTTCCAGAAACCTTCCATCATTGTCTGTAAAAGATACCAGTTAGTTCCCTTTGAAATATTTAGATAGATCTGGTTATGATACTGCGGAGTAAGATGCTCCAATCATAAAATAAGATGGAGATAATGCAGATGGTTCGAAGTCTGATGTTTGCCACATAGGGCGCGAATTAAGTAGACATTCGATTTTAGTTAAAAGAGTGTACAGAAACGAATTATGTAGTTGATATGTCGCTAACGGGTTTAATATAAATTCCTTTGGTGACGAAGCAAACAAAAATAGCTATATGTATATGCTTTGACGAACCTTGGATTTCTTCAAAAAGCTAAACGTAGTGTTATGGGACCCGCATGGTCGCAACCGTATTTACGGATTTACGGAAGAAAAGCGAGAACTAAACCCGCTCTACTACGAGATCTCCGATGAACAGGTCAGTGACGTTTTGCGCTGTCGAAAAAATACAACGCCATCGTGCACAGTTTTGCGAAGCAGGTTTCTGCAACCGACGACGTAAAAGTTTTGTTTTAGTATTGCGAACATAAGGGACCCCGGCTATTTCTTCCGTTGATAGAAAGGACCAATTTTTACGATTTGATGAATGCAAATATGTAGTTTCCAATAAAGCAAAAAAGAACTACGATCACGCATCTGATACAGTTTGATGATTTGGCTATAATTTGTTCAAGAATGCTGCTTGTAATTAAATAAGATATAAATACCTGAACCTTGTTTGTGTTATGTTCTTCCAATTGATCAACACGAATACCTTCTATACCAAACTATGGCCACTCATTCAATTCCTTACTTAGTCTGGATGGACCAGATTTCTGAAGAAGAAAAGAGACGGTGGAGTGAGGCGATGTCTGCTGGGTTACATGGAGATAGCACATACATGATTCCATAATTTTAATTGGATTGTCGGTACAATTCCTGACGTCCATTTACCGATAAACACTAACCATTTTTCAGGAGAGCCAGTGGAGAGCAGTTGAAGAATCTATCCATGCGAATACCTTAAGATCATAAGCCTGCAAAGAAAGTTCAATTTTGTAAACAAGGCGATAGTAGAACCGCTCCTCAGGGCTCGAGTCTCGGAGGAGAGAGGCTTTTTATTGATCCGACCTTGTTTTTAGCTGCCACCAATGATACGGAAATCTCTCCAGTTAAAGCAGTACTTCGAGAGTGGGAACTGAAATGTGCTCGACAAGATGAATTTGCTCACGAATAGGAATCCAACGATGTCCAAGTTCTTCTGGAACCTCGTCGTCCCAGCCTTATCTTTCCCGCCAAAGGTCTTGGAAGAAGATTTGAATTGCTACAATAACTGGAGCGATGAATCCTCATGAGTCCAATATTCTCGAGGCGTCAGAAAGCATTCGACTTTTGTGTAAACTGATTGGTTCCGAAGGTTTACCTTGTAGGAAAAATATTCCTTCGATGGACACAACTTAAACCTAAGTATCTTTACCATGTTGATTCTTCGAACTCAATTGGACAAATCTCCCGTTGATCCTCTGGTAAAGGGCAATAAAAGAGAATCCTGTGGATGTAAGCAAGTCAATTAGTTCGGTCCGGAGGACAATCAATTGCGCAATGGAGTCAGCGACAGTAATAACGTCATCGGCCTAAAAATCTTTTTTGGATTATTGATGAGGCTCGGGGATAGTTTTCTGTAGAATCTAAAGCAAGCTGTTGAAGTGTGCGCACTGGCAAAAAAGGAACAGCTTAAGTACCATAGGTTACCGTCAAAAGCTAATAGTGTTTTACAGGGTCCTCGGGGTTTTCACGCCAAACGATTCTTCGACAATGTGTGTGATTCGGTGAAACCCATATTTGATGGTACATGTTCTCGATGTCTGCCGAAATGTTGTATTAATGTCGGCAACATCGAAGGCAGATAGAAAATATGTCACGCTGAATTGTGGAGCCAACCAGGGGCGATTCGTTTAATGACAAGCAACGCATGCTGTTCGATTTATCAGAACCATCGAATACCACTTGAACCTTGGTGGTACTACTATCACCTTTAAGGACAAGATGAAGAGGTAAATAATATCTAATGGTTATTTGGTTGGTTAAGTTCTGTCAACGGGATTCCCTCCATCTGACCCAGCGATATGTACTTGTTCATGAAACGAGAGTATTTGATTTTAGAGCAAGCATCGGAAAGAAATCTGCGTTTGATTGAGAACAGCCGATTTAACGACAGACGAAAAGAATTTCCCGCATTAAGGTTTAAAAACGACTTAAATGGCAGTTGCACGATGTACCTATTTTACATCTGTATGATGATTTGGGTTCAAGCTAAATGCTCTTCAGCTCGGTTTTCCTCAACCGGGGTTAATGATGAACCTCTTCTACACGACAGAAACGTTTAAGATCAAACTGCTGCGAGCATCTAAGTGCGCACAGTATAACCTCCTTGTTTATCATGAGTTCTAACCACGGCGGTTCGAAAAATAGTAGAAGCACGGCTATCAATTTCGAGAGAGTGATTGTTCACGATTGGATCAACTGAATCCTGAGGCGATGACGAAGCATAGGGTTGACTTTAGTTTGAGCAGGAGATTGGTGGTGAAGTTGTATTTTGTGTAAGATGCACTAGAGTATGGTGGCGAGAATTGCACGTATTACACCTAAAAGTTAAACTGCACTTGTTTGAAGAATGATTATGTCGATAGCAGTTAAAGCAAAATGCCTTTTCTTTAAAAAAGTTATGACGGGCATTGATTCCTAAACTGATAAAAGTCTTGAATTAGGGAAGAAGGTGATCTTCGTTCCACTTTTGGCATCCTACTTTGGATTCCACCTCCTCCGATTTGAGTTTTTGAAATTGTTTTTCAAGCACGAGTTAAGAAATGACAAGATTCGAGGCAGCTACATCGATTTTCCAGGATAACAAAAAATTTGTTGATGGTACAATTATCATCGGTGCCGTGAAATAAGGCCGAACGAAATAAAGAAAGCCAAGAAATATTAGATATTAACGGTCCATACAGAGCCTAAAACCTAGGTTCTCCAACCAGTTTCTTGTGCTAAGTGGAAGGACCTACAATTTTAAGCCGGATCCGAACGGCACATTTGAGAAGCTTCTCATCACAATTGATGCTCTTTGATGTTTGTCAGACGTTCGCAAGAGGTGGGGCAGTGGAAAAAAAAACTCTATATGATACTTGGCCGGAGCTATCCAGATTGTAAGAATGATATTATGGCCCCGGAGGGAATTGAACCGGGGACCTTTTGATTAATAGGCCGACACACGAACCACTGAGCCACTGCGCCCGACAAGTCAACTACAATAAAGGTAAATCTCCAAGCCACACAAAATAGCGAAGAGGCTTGGCATAAACGTCTGAAAGTTGTGATCGGAAGCAGCACACCGGCCTAAACAAGCTGTTCGGTGATTTGGCAAAGCGAGAAACGGGCAGATCAGGCCGAGCAGTAATGCAGCCAAGAGCAGCGATGAACTTCAGCCTGATATTGGGAGGAGGGCTAGTCTGCTGAGGTTCATAAGAACATTGCAATCGATGGTGCACTCTCTTACATGAATAACACCCAATCCGTCCTTTTAAGGTCCACCAAATAATCCACGAGAGATATGAATTCTTCAATTCACTTTATTTTGGTAAGCTTTTCGGAAGAAATGCCTCGGACAATATTGTCTTTATGGTTTCCGATATTCACTTCAATTACGATATCAATATTTTCGCCATTCTATATCCGCATATCTTCAACCATTTGAAATCAAGCAAAATCTCTTACAGAAATATTTGTTCGTCCTAAAAAGGAAGATTTTAAGATTATTCAACATTTTGCTTCCCCTCAACTTTTGTTTCCCAAAATGTTCATCACTTCCCCATTTTTTTATAAATTGTACAAATCCTCCTTAAAGAACTCCATATAAAGAAACAGATCTGTTATTTTATTAAATATATATTTTAAAAACTATATCACAGTAAAGAAAAAAACACAATAAAAGTTATAAATAAATGAATGTAATATATAGTGATATATAAATAAGTGAATAAATGAATAAATAGGCAATTTAATTAATGTGGATATATATATGAAAACAATATAGCTATACGGCTAAGCAAATGAATACGGGAATAAATCAACATCAAAATAAAGAATTAAATCAAAAGGAAAATAAATAAATTAATTAATTAATTAACTACGAAATAAATAAATAAATAAACATGTAAGTAAATAAATTAACAAGCGAGAAAAATAAATTAGCAAGTAAAAACAAAAAATTAATTAACAAGCAAATGAATAAATAAACAAGTAGGTATGACTAAAGAATTAGTTAACACTAGATGATTTTCTACGTTTCGACATTTAGCCATAACATTTTCGTTGAGAATACCAGTCCTTCTTGCAATCTGGATAGCTCCGGCTCTTTCATGTTTAACTATAGTTGAAAAGTCCCATGGTGGACGCAACATGATTTTTATAATCTAATTTTGAGCAATTTGAACCTTTTTAATGTGCACAGTTCAAACAGGAAAGCCAAACGACATCAATGCTTGAAAAACCACTTTAAAGATTATAATTTAATATTATTTAGTTAGTAGTCACCTGCGATTTTCAAGGGATACAATATTTCAAAAGTAGAACATTGCTACTTTTCTAAAACGTGTTTTATGTGCTTAGCGAAGTTTAGTTTCTGGTCTAAGTACACTGCGAGGTACTTAACAGAATCAGCCCACGGTATTGCCCAAATAGATTAGGTTAGGTTAGGTTTAGGTGGCTGTCGGCTCAAGCCGACACACTTAGAGCAATTTAGGTCCATTGTGATACCACATATAATTATCTACCTCAACTCTGTAGATGGGACTGGTCAACGATAAGCGGTTGTTCTCAAACGGTAACCCATCTACGTACTAACCGCGCCCAACATCGTTTAATTACGGTGATCTGACGAGAACCGATTAACTCGACGTGGTATGGTCGTTGGTTGCCCAAGTAAGTGTGCAGTTAGTAAAAAAGCAATTCAGTCTTTTTCTACTGAAAAAGATAGCTTGGCTTTTGTCAGCATATATTTTTATCTTCCAGTGCTTGTAATATTCAAAAATTTTATTTAGACCGATTTGTAAATTGTCTTCTACTACTGAACCAAACTCGTGTGATGAGTATTATGGGGGATTCAGCTGCATAAATTGCTATATCGAAATTTTGGTATGCTAGGAAAGTCAGCTGTAAAAAGGTTGAATAATATTGGAGCTAGGACAGATCCCTGAGGAACACCAGCTGGTACAGTTCTTGCAGAAGAAAAACTACCCTTCAATGCGACTACAAATGTTCGATTGTATAAAAAGTGTTAGACAATTTTAATGACATATTTGGGAAAATTAAATATAATCAGCTTGTAAATAAGCCCGTTGTTCCAGACGGAATCAAAAGCTTTTTCTATAGCAGAACTAAACCGATTGATTTTGTTTGATTTAATTGGTTTTCAACTTTCTTAACGTAGTTATTTTTTCGTCCTTAAAAGAACGCTTTCATTTGCATTGAACTGAAACAAATTGAAATTTAAAAATATCCATTATTTATGTACAATTTGTATTGGGAATTAAGGTGCAATTCAATGGCCCCCTTCGATTACAACAAAGTTAATTTAAGTTAAATTAATGAGAATCACGGAGGACAGATTGAATGTTTCCGGACACAGACCCAACTTTTATAACGCTTCCGCTTCACTGAACTTAAAAAGACATACGATTCGTCTAATTCTTATCTGAAACCCACTCTAGCTACATACATTGGTTTTTGATTCCTATTTGTTGAGACCGAGTGATAGAGCCCCAATAAAAACAAGCATTTATTTCCCCTCTCAACAACTGCCATCAAAAACCTTCTAATACCGGAAGAATAAGGAAAGCCGATTAGATCAAAAAACAGCATATAGCCAGTGGTATTTTACAAGCAAGCTTTGCTCAAGCACTTTTATTAAATAAATGATACTTTATACTTGGTAACCATCCCTAATTTAATATTGTGAACATTTTTTAAGTTCACCGCAAAAGAGATAAGATTCTTTCGCCCTTAACATTCATTATATCGGAAAACTTGATTTGCCTTTGGAGGAACAGATCTTAATCAGCTCATGATACCTTTCTTCCCTTGTAATGAAATATCTTTAAAATTCCTTCGCAAACTCTCACTTTGGTTGTAGTAGCAACGAATTTCTTTATCCTCTTATGTACCTTCCTGCTTACACAAATAAAGAACTTTAATATATTACTTTCACAAACTTGAACTCTGTGACAATGATACATAATTCCGCACTTAAGCCCCGTCTATCACTAAATTTATCTTCGTAGCAACACTTCATTTTTTTTCTATTCTTAAAAAAGAACTTCGTTCTGGCCTGTCATTTATAACTCTCAGGTGAGTATGGTGGGTTAAGGGACAATAGAGGGACAAACACACACGAAAATAAATTCTCACATTGGATATCATCAATTTGTGGTGAAATTTATGGCCGACAATTATTTTATCTTCTAAGCTGGCCAAGTTCTAGATAGAGCGTAGACCTTTCACCAAAGACTATATTTTCATTGAATTGATTGCGTTTCAATTGCACTTAAAGCTATTTGAGAACCAGAAACTGGAAAAATGGATTCAGAAAATCCAGCCAACTAACAAAAGTAAATGTACATTTGCATCCGTGTTATATAAGATCCATCGACATAGGCAGTGCACTGTAATGCAGTATCTCGATTCGTTACCATAAACTATTTATTCTATTTGCTGCCAGACAGAGAAGAGTAAGAGTTGTCGAGTGGAGTCTCTTAACGCGGTGTACTATTGTCGTCAACATCCCCTAACCCAACTATTGAACAAATCCAAAACTTCTACTAAGGGTGATAA
The DNA here is from genome assembly GCA_949715645.1 of Portevinia maculata. Taxonomy (NCBI): domain Eukaryota; kingdom Metazoa; phylum Arthropoda; class Insecta; order Diptera; family Syrphidae; genus Portevinia; species Portevinia maculata. The sequence continues at coordinate 199,849,736 of OX454525.1, forward strand.
ATAAAGTATCTTATCTGCAAGAGTTGCTGGTTGTGAAATTCCAATTTGTTTATCTATTCGAGTGAAATCCTTTCTTGGGTATAAATCACCAATTTTTGGAATGCGATTCTTTAATGGATGCGAACATTTGCTGTTTGCTGTAAGAAAATAGTTTAGGTGATTTTAGACCAAAAGTATCTTCAAACTATTAATGTTATTTGTGTGGAGGACAAAATTTAGGTTAGGATGGTAGTTGAATGTCTTCGTACAGGGACGGGACAGGGTAAGAATACACATCAAAGCAATTTTACCATTCGGATGAGCCTGCCTAGCGACAAATTAAATACCTTTAAACTCTTCCAAAAGTTATGCAAGTCCGTGAGTTGACTCGAATATCAATACAATACAAAAACCAAATCCTTTTCACCGCTAGTTGTCTCGCTGTTTTAAAATTTCAAATACAATTAATTGCAACCGCTGATTACGACAGTATGGTTTGGGACCGTAAAAAGGTTCTGAAATAAAATAAATGTTCTACCCCTACAAATTAATGACTATCTCGTCTACTACTATCGCTTGGACGATTATCGTCATAAAAGTTGTTATGGAAAGATGTACCCAGAATTGCACAAATGGTATAACACTAATATTTGATTGACCTCAGGATTGCCGATTTTTTATTAATCGGCGAACCCAACATTCGGACCAGGAGCGGTCATAACTTCGCCGTTAAGGAAAAGGGGAACAAAAGGCACGATTTCGCGATATTACCTCGATCGCCAATGAGCCTCATCGCGCATTTTGAAAGGGTGTCAAGTAGCTTCAAATATGTGATGGACGCACCGATCCAGATATGAGCAGCGTACCCAAGTTTGAAGCGAATAAACGCCTTATAAATTTTAACCAGATCAGAAGGGTTGAAATATTTTATACAGCGCTGGACATTTCATCCCTTAACATCGCCTTCTCTCTCGTTTCAACCTGTGACCAGAAATCGAAGATCGTCTGGCTAGAGCAATATTGTTGTTTCGCTCGATGTATCCGAGCCAGTGTTGTCAACGTGACTAAGTTTATTGGACTACATGCACAGCATTCACAATCCTCGCACATAGTACCAGGAGGCGGACTGATGTTTATTTGTTGATTACATGCACTTGGACTTGTCCTAATTAACTTCAAGACCAACCAAGTTCTCCCCTTCTACAATCGCTGTAAAAGCCTCTACCACGACACGCTGGAAACGTCTGTAATCTCAATATCATCCGCATACCCCAGTAACTGGATGGATAATTCATAAACATTGCTGAATAGATGGCGCTCTTATATAATGTGACATTCTCTAGTCCCTGTATTAAACTTTTCGAATTTCTAAGCCCCCTATAAAATCAGGAACCATAAAATTGCCCTTCTGAAAATCCCATACTATTTCTCAGCCAAATATGAACTTTGTGTGTGTTTATTCTGCCGAGAAAGTTGATTGCGGCAGAGGAATGCGGCATAAGCACATACCCTGTCCCTACTAAATCCGCTTTTCTTTAGCACTACTTTTGAAAGTGTTTTCACATCAGGAATGCATAAGACTTCTTTAATATGTAACAGTACAGAAAATTCTTAAGCAACTTTTATTTGAATAACGATAGCAAAATTTGCTTTTGATTTAGATAAAGTATGAGAAAAAATCAAGGAGGGGACAAAAAACTTAAAACTTTTTCAGAACGAATGACTCTATCCGAATCCTTCGCTTTATCCATTTTCAGATCAAGGATATTTCATCTTAATTTAACTTCGCCCAACATCTCGGTAATCTTCTGCAAACATCTTTCGCAAGGGAAAAAACAGTTGAAATGAAATCTTAAAATTTAATCCGCATTCAAGTCACTAAATTTCACATATTTTCCGTAACAATCATCGGACTATATTGAGATGACTACCAAACAAGTGCTCTTTAAGGGATAAAGAACTGAAAGTCCTTTCAGCTATCCTTCCTGCTTAATGCAAAACATAATCCAAACGACAAAATGCAGTTCTTCTTTAACTTTCTTTTTTGCCATTATGCAAAAAAGGACAAAACTTCTAGATCCTGTTGTTATTCATTTGAGCAAGCGAAAATAGAATTAGCATTTCCTTGCTATAAGTGTACTCTTTCCGCCATTCCAATGGTAGCCCTTGTTATCATTATGTTAGCTGCGTATGCTATTGTTGCTGCAGTATACCGTAATGGCACGTTAGGTCAGGATATTCCCTTTCATATTTTTCGCCTGCCCGGATATTCAATTTGATTCTGAGCAAAGGACAATATTCCGTGAAAGTTTAATACCAAAAAAGTTTGCCATTGTTATTTCCAACTTTGCTCGCTTGATCTCGTTCATAGTGCTACTCCGCGCCCCGTACCCCTTTCGAACAAGGAAATTGTGGGTCCTGTTGTGCACGTTAGTAGACTTGTCTATTTTTGTGCAAGATGGATGTTTTTTAACCTATCCGTCTTAAAGTGATAAATGGCAACAACTCTTTGAGAATGCGCACATCAAAGGAGAAACAGGACACTCTTGTATTAATATTTGTACACTATAGTTTTTCTTTAGCTGTTTATCTAATCACGGACGTAGTTACGACGTTAAAATAAAAATAAATTTTTTTGGTTTTTGAGTCTTCGGCAGGGGGTGTAGCACTAACAAAAATACTAGCTGATATAGCAAATATAAAAAGGTATAGCGGAACATTTGTTGTAGTTTTAATTAAATAGCGTCTCTTTGTTTATATACTCGTAGTATTGGATTTTTGAAGAGGACCTTTCCATTTATGAATTCAGGGGTAGGATTTTGTAAAAAAAAAACAATAGAAAAGCGTTTTCGTATTTCAAGACACGAAAGAAATTACGCGAAAGCGAAAGATCATGTAACTAGACTACTATCATTATCGTTTTAGAAACCATGTGACATCCAACCTTAAGTTTAAAAATCCATATAAAACTTTGAGAATCTAAAAGCAGTATTTTGTAGCCGCAGCGCTTCAGTGATTATTGCGTTGGGCTACTAACCGAAGGGTATCAGGTTCGAATCATGCCGACGGAGTACCCTATTCTATGGGTATTTTAACTCATAGCTTGTAACATAAATTAATACTGCTCATAGACCCCTTATATTTGATATATTTGTGATCAGCATAGAAAGCAGCATCGAAAGTTTTGCCGATCAAGACATGTTCCATTGTCAATTTTTAGGCCCCGAGCTATCTTAAATCTGGAACGTATGTGACATAAACTTAAAAAACGGGCCTGTAGTGTTTCTTGGCATAAATGGAGTATGGTATACAGAAATCTGTGTCTCAAAGCTATTGAACTACATTATTAGTTGGAATGAAAACGTTCCTAAAATAAAACATAGGGGCGAGCTACAGTCCGCTTGGGCGAACTGTTGGATACCCTATTCTTATTCCTATATCTCATAAGTGGGCGTGACGAAAATTTAAAGGATTTTATCGAAAAAACTAAGCTTTTGTAAATAAAAACGCTCCCTAGCTCAAACTTTGGTTTTTCAATAAAATTGTTTTATTTAATTGTGGGCGTGTCAGTAGGCGGATTTAAAAAAAATTTAAGTATGAGCATAAAGGGCACCTAGAGAGTATATACTATAAATTTCAGCTCCCTAGCTCAAACTTTCGACTTTCAAAAATAAAAAAAAAATAATTGTGGGCGTGTCAGTAAGCGGATTTTGAAAATATTTACACATAAGCATAAAGGGCCCCTAGAGAGTATATATTAAAAATTTCAGCTCCCTAGCTCAAATTTTGGTTTTTCAAAAAAAATATTTTATTTAATTGTGGGCGTGTCAGTGGGCGGATTTTGAAAATTTTATGTCCCAAGCAGTTTTATGGGCCAAAGATCATATATAAAAAATTTCAGCTTTCTAGCTCAAAATTCAATTTTTCCCAAAATTTGTTTTATTTAATTGTGGGCGTGTCAGTGGGCGGATTTTGAAAATTTTATGTCCCAATCAGTTTTATGGGCCATAGATCATATATAAAAAATTTCAGCTCTCTAGCTCAAAATTCAATTTTTTCCAAAATTTTGTTTTTTTGAGTTTGTGGGCGTGTCTGTGAGCGGATTTTAAAAATTCTTAAACTTGATTATTTCGGGACCCCAGAGAGTATATGGTTAAAATTTCAGCTCTCTAGGTCCAGTTTAAAGGCCTAATTTTTGCCGACGGACGGACGGACGGACGGACGGACGGACGGACATGGCTAGATCGACATTACTATCGATGCTGATCATAAATATAGTAACTTTTAGGGGTCTACGGGCAATATTAAGGTATGTTACAAACTATGCGTCAAAATTAATATACCCCTAGAATAGGGTATAAAAATATTGCGATTGGAAAAGATGTATGGGAATCAAAACGGAGCAACATGTTTTTTCTTTGTTTCAAAACAAACAAACAAAGTACTTGCATTACTATTACGGAGTTTTTTTTACAGAATGGAGCTTCAAATAATAGGCGCGAAAACTGACAGTATTCACTGCAACAACAAATGAACAAATAATAATTCATGAGTTTGTTGCCGACTTTGGAGAAGATATTTTTTCAGTTTGAAATAGAGCCTATAAAATAATATGAGTCCTTCCGAAAAACTAAGGATGGGTCATTATATATATTTATTTTTCTCATATGTTCCAGAAAATGCATCCACAAATCATTGAAAACTTATTTTGTGAAGATATCACTTACGGCCTAGAAATGACAGGTTTTTGACATTTATCTCTGTCAGGCAGATAGGGTCGTTTTGAAAATTAGTCTCACATATACTCTCTACTTAACTGGCTCCCGACCCGTGAAGAGCCTCTGCCTGAGACACTGCGGCCTTCCACCTTCTGCGATCACAGCCACGCCGCTTCCATTTCTCCAGACGACGCGCTCTGTCATCCGCGACCAAGCCATATCATTAAAACGGAGGTTTTGTCTTAGTTGCCTTCTCGAAACCGGGAGCTGGGAGTGGAAGATCCTCTTGGGTGGAGCATTATTTTCCATTCGCTCAATGTGGCGAACCAACGACCATACCACGTCGAGTTAATCGGTTCTCGTCAGATCACCGCAATTAAACGACGTTGGGAGCGGTTAGTACGTAGATGGGGGACCGTTTGAGAACAACCGCGTGTCGTTGGCCAGTCCCATCTAAGAGTTGAGGTAGATATACATACGTGGTTTCAAAATGGACCTTAATTGGTCTAAGTGTGTCGGCTTCTGACGACAGCCACCTAACCTAACCTAACCTAACCTAATGTAGTCGAAGTGATTAAGCTTTTTTTGACTACATCCACACATCATCCTCGCTCACAGGACCAAATATCCGACGGAGTATTTTTCTTTCAAAAGAACCCAATATTAGCTCCCCTTTTCTACTCATCGTCCTGCAGTCGGAACCATAAAGCAGGACTAGTAGCATTAATGTTTGATAGAGCATGTATTTTGCCCTTCGAATGAGGAGTTTTGAACCCATTAGTTTCGCTAAACCGCAGTATCAGCGGTTTCCTAAGGATTCCTCCTCCAAATCTCCACCTGATGTGGAGTTTATGTTTACTCCTAGGTAGATAACTACCTCAACATTTTTACTATCAAAAGTGACGCTTTGTCCTACGCGGTGGACAGATGTTTATTTATTTGTTGATGGCATGTACTTGGTCTTGTAATCATTTACTTCAAGATCAACCAATTTCGCCTGTTCTTGAATCGCCGTGAAAGCCTCTAACATGGCACGCCGGGAACGACCAATGATGTCGACATCGTCCGCATACCCCAGTGGCGTGACGGATCTATTGAATATTGATAGTGCCTTCCGTATTAACATCTGCCATTCGCATTCTTTTCTCCAGAACAAAGTTGAAGAACTGATATAATAGCGCACTCCTTGCCGAAATCCGGTACAAGTTTGAAATGATTCGGAAGAGCTGCTTCCAAACTGCACATTACCCCACGTGTTTTCAAGTGTCGCGCGACAGAACTGGATCAGTTTTTCCGGGATCCTGAATTCAGCCATCGCCACGTAGAGCTCCTGGCCATGAATGCTATCATATGCGGCTGTAAAGTCGATGAAAAGATCATGGGAATCGACATCAAATGCATTTGTCTTTTCCAGGTTTTATTTGCCTCAGTGTAAACATTTGGTCTATTGTCGATCTGCAGGGCTGGAAGCCACACTGGTAAGTGGCGATTAGTGGGTTGTAGAACGGCTTCAGACGTTCACACAGTACGTTGGATAGGATATGCGACATTTTGCATGGCTATGCCTCGATAGTTCTATTTTATTTGGACGTTGGATCTCTTTTTGACGTGTGCATATTCTGTCACCTTCTTCCGATAAGCGCATACATCATCATACCACGGGCTTTTCCTCTGGAGTGGCTGGTAGCCTACGGTGGTCTAGGCTACGTCCTTGTTGATGTCACGATCCATTTTTTACCAGTTCCATTTTGTACCTCTAGGACGAGGGGCCGGGTTTTCCGGAATCATAATCCCCTTCGGGGATATGAGCACTGCCGTTGCCAGATTTAGGGCTCATCCGTAAACAACTCTTTTTCAATACCCTGGCTCAGCATTGGAGATCCCTAAAGACCTGGGATTCAAATAGGTCGAAGCAGCTAATATAGGGATAACACTAATAGTTCAACCTCTCTGTTACTGGTAGACACCACCGTAGCCGCCTGAAGCATGAGGAAGTGTCTCAGTGTGAAAAACACTCCTCGCCCCTCCCTCGCTGGCATCACGAACAGCTTCGATTAAAGTGTCATTGTATTCAAATTGTTTGCCGCCTTCATACGCTTTACGAGATTACCAGGCCCAAACATTTTCGATTATGTTTAAGTCCGGTGAATAGGGCGGCCATGGCAAAAGTTCCACGTCTTCTGATTGAATCCAACTTCTAACAACCCTGGAAGTGTCGATAGGGTCATTGTCTTATTGGAATATGCAAGACAGGGGTCCGAAAATGATTTTCAATTTTGGAAATGACCGTTCCAGCAAACATTTGTAGTTGTTTCCGTTCATTTTTGTGGACTCCAACTCGATTATGCCATAGTGGGTAATAGCTTCCAAAATAAGCTCCTCCTTTATTAGATCATGAAAATAAAAGTTGTAACCATCGGGGCCGTTAAGGTTACACTTTTTCCATCTGAAAAGACAACGTGTTTCCATTCACTGCTCCAAGCGACATGTTCTCTTGTAAAATTCATTCGATGCTCCTTGTGTACTTGCCTGAAAACAGATTTCTTTTTAAGTTTTCTTCTCTGTATAGTACCACTTTTTCGTTTTATCCTTCCCACCGTTGCTATGACGACTGATACTCCGCTGTTGGCCCTTAATGTTAGTCACTGGTAGAGTAGAATTTGAGGCAAGCCGTAGAATAACCCGCTTTTCTCGCAATGTTGTTGTATCTGCCGTGCGTCCTTTTTGATTTTTCCCATAGTGTTGGGGATCCGCAAGATAACTGTTTACAACAGTCTTACTTTTATTAAGCCTCCTTGCAATTTCTCTGCATGAGACTCCTAACTCCTTGAAAGCATCTATTTTTCCTCTTTTTGTCGCTGTAAAAGTCTTTCCGGAACCCATTTTTTTTAACTAAATAAAAATAGTTCTTTTCAACGCTTGTTTAAATATTCTTAACAAAACTTTGAAAAAATCGCTGATGTGAACTCCTCGTCGCCTGAGAATTGTTTTGTTCCATATGCCATTGGCAGTTTTTCGAGAAAAACGCATTTAAAGGTTTGCGTACTTGGTACTCCGAAACTGTGTAATACGATTTTTATTTTATTTTTTTAATTTGAAGTTAGTCTTATAAAGAGTTCACCTACCAATTTTTAAAGTATTTTGCCAAACCGTTAACAAGCTACGTTAATTAACGTAAAAGTCTCCTTTTTTGACTTGTGTCCCACCTAATACATTTTAAAATTCATACACGTGGAACACAAAAAAAAAATGGATATGGCACAAAGCAATTCTCATCCAAAATATCTGAAAGGCAAGAAAGCAAGAAGTTGGATGCTAAAATATAAAAAAGAAAAATCGATTTCATCTTTTTTGTTAACAAAGTTTTTATTCAGAAAATACAATAAAATAAGAAAATTATTCAAAGTGTTTATCATTAAACCAGTCAATGAAAAATGGCAGATCAAATCAGATCAGAAAAGTACAGCTTCGAGTCATAATGTTCTCCTCTCAGCTACGAAATTTCAAATAGATAATCCTCTCTGTTTTCTAGTGAACTTCGGGTTTTGAGTGAGCATTGCACAGTCAATGTTTGGCCTAATGTCGATTTGATCACAATTTGAATTCGTTCCATGTTATTCTTTCAATTTTTTTTTAATAAATATGCGAACATTTGTAACATTAAACTAAGAAATACGATATCTCATGCCAAACAAATAAATCAGTTGGCATCAGTACAATTTGAATTTTCAAATCTGACACATTTCACTCACTTGCCCTACCTCAAAACTAGGTACAGAAAAACTTGTGCTAAACCGAACTGCACAGCTTCATGGAACACAAATTGACAGAATGTATAACACTTTGCGGCAAGTTTCTTACTCATGGAACACCAAATCTTGTACTTTTCTGATTTTTTCTGTACTTATCCTTGCAGCTAAGGTTCATTAAACACTTCTATTGAAACCGGTGCAGGGAAATAAGTCCACGAGAACTAAGTCCACTGAGGGACATAGTTCCCACATAGTGGGAAATAAAACCACTTTCGCGAAGTGGACTTAGTTCCCATGTAAGCAGGGGGGCAGCATGCCCCCCCCCCCCCATATGCATTACAATCTTTATGGAATCTACTTGCGATTTCGTAACCAATCCCGAAAACAGTGCAAACCATATGGGGGCGCATGCTGCCCCCCTGCTTGGGGTCACTGTTTGATTTTGAGTAGGTGCCAGGTGGTGCAGGGAAATAAGTCCACGGGAACTAAGTCCACTGAGGGACTTAGTTCCCATTAAGTGGGAAATAAAACCATTTCGCTAAGTCAATTTTTTTAAGGGAACTTAGTACACATTCAAAAATAAGAAGAGGGAACTAACAGCTAACATTTAGAATTAGACAAAAAACTGTAAAGTGCAGTTAGTTATCACACTCTTTAAGCAAAATCTTAAGCTTATCATGGTGACTTAAAGCCAAAATTTCAAAACCGCTCCTCGCACCTACTCCAAATCAAACAGTGACCCCAAGTAGGGGGGTTGCAGGGGGGCAGCATGGCCCCCCATATGCATTACACTATTTATGGAATCTACTTGCGATTTCGTAACTAATCTCATAAACAGTGCAATGCATAAGGGGGGCATGTTGCCCCCCTACAACCCCCCTGTTTGGGGTCACTGTTTGATTTGGAGTCGGTGCGAGCTCACGGTACCTATATTACTCTCTCTCAGTTAGAAGTTAATTTCTATTTTGTTAATAAAAATTGCAAAGTACCTACTTGTCTCTTTAATTTTATTTTGTTCTTAGTCGACAGTGAGAATTTACTTCACATTAAAAGGGAACTAAAACCACTCAGAGTTTTGGGAATTTATTTCCCACTTTGCATGAGAACAAAGTCCACTTTGCGAAAGTGGTTTTATTTCCCACTATGTGGGAACTAAGTCCCCTCAGTGGACTTAGTTCCCGTGGACTTATTTTCCTGCACCATTGAAACCATGTGTATTCAATGATTGACTGCTCGTACGTCTGCAACTAGGTTTTGCGTTTGCAGCACTATTCATCACCGCACCGAATTCATATCTTCATAATATCGAATATTATCTACACAACTGTAATGGAGGTGGACAAACCAATACAAAAAATTTGTTTGCGATCAGTGTTCCACATACATAGCTTTTCTTTAGCACGAGTGCACGTAGGACAAACCAATTCTCAACTTTGTTAATATTTTCTGTATCTCTTGTCGCAGTGATATGCACGTGGAACAAAATAATTCTCACAAAAAAATTGCGATCAATTTTATGGAAAATTTGTCCCAAACGCCAAAAAATGGTTTATGGCACAAAACAATTCTACAAACTGTTGATTTTGGTGGATATGGGACAAAGTCGATGTTCGATATCTCGGGATTAGAAAGACTAAAAGCAAATCGAATCACAGATTTAAAAAGAGCATACAAAATTACCATAGAATCCGTTCCTAACTCAAAAACGACAAAAGTGGCGTATGGAACAAAACAATTCTCAGGCGACGTCCTGCAACGAAATATTCGCAGTGGCCACATCCTGTCGCATCTTTTTATACGCTTTTCAAGTAGGTCATTGTTTGATCTTGGGAAATTCCTGCAGTCGTTTCTTATTTACTCTTTAATTTTATGACTTACTGTTGGGAAAATATGTACCTGGTGACCGGTAGTAAAAGTTTCTGGGTATAGAATTTCCAGTAGGTACTATAAAGACTGCAAAATGTATGGCCTCATCCTTGTGCTCGCCAGTGTAGATGCATCGTATTGCTATGCTGAACCGGTTTCACTATTCGTCCATGTCTGCTCTTCCTCGGCAAAATGGGTAACGGTGGAACAGCATCGTTGGCGAGCGAATCTTTTTGAATCCGTAAATGCACCGTCGACATACTAGCTAGTGTTCTGGCATCGGTACGATTGATCGGCAATGGTATGACTGGATCGTTTAATGATTGTTTTTGATTCGTATTAGACACTTCGGTTGCGGTTGTCGCTGCCTAAATGCAGGTTTTTGTTTTGCTATGTGGAATGCGTTTCTTCTTTACTGCTCCAGGCGGAGCTTGGCAGCTGTCTGACCAGGAGGTCAGTGTACAGGGGCACACCACAAGGAGGAGTGCTCTCACCGCTACTATGGATCTTAGTAGTCAACGAGATCATCTCCAACCTAGAGGAGGACGGATGCAAAGTGACGGCCTACGCGGACGACATTGCCATTGCCATAAGGGGAAATTCCCCCACACGATCAGAGACCTAATGGAATCGGCTCTCAGGAAACTATCCTCCTGGTCCATTAAGGTCGGGCTCAAGGTTAACCCAACCAAAACCGAACTGGTTTTATTTACAAGGAAAATCGAGGTTCAGGAGATAACGCCACCTACGCTCAACAGCGAACCACTAAAATTGTCCAGCCAAGCTAAATACCTGGAAACGATCCTAGATAGCAAACTCAGTTGGAAACCAAACATCCAAGACCGCATAAGGAAGGCTACGATTGCCATTTACACCTGTAAAAAGGCTCCAGATGGGGTCTACAGCCTAAGATAACACACTGGCTGCACACGGCGGTCGTCAGGCCTATCCTCACTTACGGTATCATAGCATGGTGGCCTGCAATATCGAAGCAATGCCACGCAAGCGCCCTAGATCGAATCCAGAGGGCAGCCTGCATATGCATCACAGGAGCCTTAAGATCCACACCAACGGCAGCCTTAGCGACTATTTTAAACCTCCTCCCCATTGATATCTATGGGAAGCTGGTGGCCACTAAGGCGGCCCTGAGATTAAGAGAATCCAATTCGTGGCAAAGTTCACACATCGGGCACAGTAACATCCTAACTGCCCACAAGATTCCCAACAATACGGATTACCTAATCCCAACACTAGATTTCAGTAATAAATACAAGACGGCCATCCCAGACCGAGCCAGCTGGGAAGACGGTCGTATTGTAAACAATAACGCCATAGAAATATACGGGTCAAAGACAGCCGACGGCACGGGGGCGGGCGTGTTTTCAGACAACCCTGCGCTCAACGTCGTACTACGACTGCCTGACCACTGTAGTGTATTTCAGGCAGAAGTCACGGCTATCCGCGAAGCAGCACGCAGACTCTCTATGAGCCCGATAGATGGAAGAACTATCGTGATCTACATAGACAGCCAGGCAGCAATTAAAGCCTAAGAATCACCAACAATAAGATCCAAGTTGGTAAAACAATGCCGCGAATCTCACACTTCCCTGTACTGGGTACCCGGTCACAGTGATATTCTAGGCAACTGCAAGGCGGACGAGTTAGCCAGACGGGGTTCCGCACAAGAACTCTCCGACAACAGAGAGTCACCGGCGGTACCCATTCAGACACTGAAACTCAAACTTCTAGATAATGCGTTAATAGAAGCAAACAACAGGTGGAATAGCATCAGTACATGTGTGTCCTCAAGGCAAATTTGGACCAAATACGATGCGAAGAGAACATCCAAACTTCTCTCCATCAGCAGGAAAAATATCAGCTCTGTAATCGGAGCCATCACCGGCCACTGCCTTTTAGGCAGACATGCCATCAGATTGGGAGCTCCCTCAAACGACTTCTGCAGGAGCTGTTGAGACGTCGAAGAGGAAGAAACCACCACTCATCTCCTGTGCAACTGCCCCGCACTAGCCAATTCAAGGAAACAAATCCTCGGCAACTATTTCCTCGATGATCTAAGTGATCTCAGTGAGCAAGATATCGGCTGCATCAGCAGATTCGTCACTAGGTCCAAATGGTTAAACTGAACTGGAGGACGGATTGGACGATGACTTGAGCCCCTCCGCTCCCCTCCTGCAGATCACCCCAAAAACGATTCCCCTGCAAAGGAAAAGAGATCTCACTGAAGTTAGATTGTATCAGTCACTTCAGTCAGAACTCCACTCCGAGGGCGAGACAGTAACCCAGCGGATCGACTGAAACGGTCTCCCCCGGCCTTGCTGCCTTCCCGCTATGCAGACAAAACGAGAACAGAGTTGAGGTTAGATTGTAACAGTCACCACACTCTGCTTCTCTCCCATGCCTCAAAACCTGCACCACATACCCCCGAACTCAGTCATCATAATTCCAAATCGACTATCAAGGCCGCCCCTCCCTGCTCCCTTTCCGCGGAATGGTGTAACTTGAGGCTCGTACTGCAACAGTCGCCACAAGCCGCACCCCCCCCGCGATGCGTGCAGCGGGGTTGGACCGCCTTTGGTCACGCCCTCTAGCACAGTTTTGTAACCAACTACTTGACTGTGCAGTCGGTACACCCCGACCCCGCTCCAAGAAATGTAATAGCTTGCTCGGGATTGACTGTATCGGTCTCCCTGGCATGAGATTGCCTGCAAAGAGAGTGAACAGTAGTTTGAGATTCGATTGTAACAGTCATCTCAAAAGACTCTTCCCTCCCACGGTGATCAGGAGGCAATAGCTTCCCTCCGCGGCGCAGAAATTGAGATCGACCTGTGGTTTGATTGCATCAATCACCTCATCTCGATCACAATCTTGGTTCGGATGTCGGGCGAAAGCCCCTGCACTAGTCACTCTACCACAGCGCAACCCATGCGAAACACAGCCATGCTGCACACCCTGACCCCTTCAGGAGTATCTTCCCCCCTAAAACCAGTACCTCACAGGAGGCAATCACGGAGAACCCAGTAGGCCGAGCGACGACCGGCAGAACACCCCCCCCCCCTTTTTGCGGTATCACAACGAGCCGAAATTGCGGCCTAAGTGTGCCTGTGCTCACGCCCTCGCAGCTACCTTACCTAACCTAACCTAACTGCTTTCCATCATCCGTTTCCAACATGAATGATCGTGGATACTCCGTTTTGTCAACCACCTTGGCACCCTTCCATTTACGAGGCGCCACCTTCAAGAGCACCTGGCTGTCGACTGTCAGTGTTGGCATCACTGCAGCTGCTTGGTCTACATAACTGCTGAATAACAGTTGGGTCGTTGGATAAAAAACCGTTGTTTCATGGTGTGTTACGTTGCTTGCACGTTTATTTCAGCAAATCCGTTGTACCTCGGGTAGTGTGAGGAAGGCGTCCGATGTTCGAATCCCCAATCATTAGCAAATGTTTGAAACATTCTCAACATATCGCACCCGTTATGCGAATTACAGCCAGGCTGCATCCCTTTCATGAGTACCTCCCTCACAACCACTACTTCCCAGTAGGTAATCATAGGGCTCCCAAAAGCCCGAGCAATAACTGGCAAAACACCCCCTCGAGAGGTGTATGGTCCGTTTCGATCATTAGCACCTTGCCGTAGACTAATTCGTGGAATTAGTGCAACCAAATCTGTCCAATGCTTCCTTGACGATTTTTGGTTGGTTTTACTGCGACGGAGCGAATGTTCGTGTGGCATAGGCTACCGGCCTGCCATTTTGCATCAGGTAGGCACCCATTGACTTGCTGCTGGCGTCGCGAGACAACCTGCCGCTTTGGTTTGCACCATGCAATTTCCTTCCGCAGTAATCGTCTTCGGGAGCCCATAAGTTCTCATAAGTTGCTAATGAACTTTCCTAAATACGTTACCGTACCTAGTATACGTTGAAGTTTTGTTGATGGCTTCTATTTTTTCGGCATCGACTTTGTACCCATCTTCTGCAAAGGTATGACCGAGAAATCTAAACATGGTTTGGCTGTACTTTCATTTTTCCTTGTTTAACGTGAACCCTATTTTTGTTAAACGTTCGGTTACGTATTTTGTGATTCTTTGTACTTCTCCCTTTGACTCTGCATGTATTCAAATGCCGTGGATATCCACGTCCACCTTACGTATTCCTTCCAGAGTACGTTTCATTACTTCAGAAAAAATTTCCGGTGCCGATTACCTATATACCAAATGGCATCCGCAAGTATCGATATCGACCCAGGGTGTTGCAAACTTTAAATACTTGGACGTTCGCTTGATAACCTTAAGTTGCCAGAACCTTTTCTCACAATCTAATGTTGTGGACAATTTTCCGACTGCACTTTGTTCGACTGTTTTTAGGGGGTAGTGTCTCCGCCGGATGTTTTTGTTTAATTCCGTACGATCCATGCAGACTCTGAGTCTTCCTTTGTTAACGATAAGCATTGGGATAACCGCTGGTGTTGGCTCGCTTATCGGTGTAATAATTCTTATTTTAAGCATACGGCTAAGTTCTGCCCTGACGTAGCGCATAAGGTACCCGTCGTGACGGAATAATTTGAATTGCGAGTTTTCGATGAAGTCTATCTCATATTCGAATTCTTCGCAGTATCCCAATCGTTTAATTCATCATCAATTTGATTGACCCGTGCTATTAATCCCATTTTTCCCCAGCTGTCTCTAGCTTAAAAGTAATTATGTGTTCGGATTGCTTGTACCTGCAGGGAATTTTTGCTCTCCAATGACTATGATGCTTTGATTGTTGTACCTACGCAATCAAACGTTTCGTCATTGACTTCACTATGATTGCCTTTACTGCGTCTGCTGTTCTGGCAACAAGTAACAATGAGTACAGTGTGACTGCTGGAATAAGTCTAGAAAGTGTCGCTTCAAACGACAGTTTTTTCGTGATCGAGGACCGACAGTAGAAAGTAGATTTGCTGGGCGCTTGTTTCGTGCATCTTCGCGTCACTAAAGAATAAAAATTCGGCGGTGGTGGATGGTGTCCCAAACGTCGCGTCGTATTGAGACATCTGCCTCTGGAGTCTGTAGATATTTTCACCTCGCTGTTTAACAATGCGCTGAATAATTCACATTATTCCGCGCATTGGAAGATAGCTGTGCTACACCCTATCCCAAAAAAGGGTAAAGATAGGACGAACCCTGCCAATCTACTGTCGACTGAATATTAGCACGGTCTTTGAAAATGTTGTCAATAAAGCCCTGTTGAAGTGTATCGAGGACAATTACATAATTCCGGACAACCAGTTTGGTTTCAGGACGGGACTTGACACTATTCATGCCCCGTCGAAATTGTTTTCCGACATTCACTGGAATAAATGCAAGACCCAATGCACTGGTGCTTGTCTGGTTGATTTTTAAAAAGCTTTCGACACCGTGGGTTAGAGGGACCTTTCTACAGGTTGACCAGGCGGGGAATGCACAAACCTTTGCTATATGTAATTATACCCTATTCTAAGGGGATATTAATTTTGACGCATAGTTTGTAACATACCTTAATATTGCCCGTAGACCCCTAAAAGTTACTATATTTATGATCAGCATCGATAGTATTGTCGATCTAGCCATGTCCGTCCGTCCGTCCGTCCGTCTGTTGTCAAAAATTAGGCCCTTAAACTGGGCCTAGAGAGCTGAAATTTTAACCATATACTCTCTAGGGTCCCGAAATAATCAAGTTTACGAATTTTTGAAATCCGCCCACAGACACGCCCGCAAACTCAAAAAAACAAAATTTTGGAAAAAATCGAATTTTGGGCTAGAAAGCTGAAATTTTTTATATATGATCTATGACTCCTAAAACTGCTGGGGATATAAAATTTTCAAAATCCGCCCACAAATAAATAAAAAAAAATTATTGAAAAACCAAAGTTTGAGCTAGGGAGCGATTTTTTTTATCAAAAGCTTCGTTTTTAGGGTTCCGTAGCCAAATGGCAAAAAACGGAACCCTTATAGATTCGTCATGTCTGTCTGTCTGTCTGTCTGTCCGGGAATGTCACAGCCACTTTTTTCCGAAACTATAAGAGCTATACTGTTGAAACTTAGTACGTAGATGTATTCTGTGAACCGCATTAAGATTTTCACACAAAAATAGAAAAAAAACAATAAATTTTGGGGGTTCCCCATACTTAAAAAAATAAATTTCATCAAACTCATACGTGTAGTGTATCTATGGATAGGTCTTCAAAAATGATATTGAGGTTTCTAATATCATTTTTTTCTAAACTGAATAGTTTGCGCGAGAGACACTTTCAAAGTGGTAAAATGTTGGTACCCCCCCCCCCCCCCCTCTAACTACTAAAATAAGGGAATGATAAAGCAAGTAGTTTTTTTTAATACGTCATAAATCGTAAACCGTAATTTACCTTTCATTCAATCAACTCAAATATAAAACAAAAAAACATTTAATTTCATAAACATAAACCTTATTCGTAAACCGTGAACCAATATTTTCTAATAATAAATCTGTAATAGGTGCCTAAGTAAATAATAATTATAATTCGCGCGGAACCCTTCATGGGCGAGTCCGACTCGCACTTGGCCACTTTTTTTTTGATAAAATCCTTTAAATGTTATATAAGAAAAAATGTAGAGCGTTCTTAACAATTCAACCATACTTAGACATTTGTCACGCCCACTTATGAGGGATAGGAATAAGAATAGGGTATCCAACAGTTTGCCCAAGCGGACTGTAGCACGTCCCTATATTTTCCAATATGCTTATGGGAAAGAAGTTCGTTGTCAAATGTGGCAACGTGACTTCGAGCATAGTCTTTGAAATTCAAAACGGTTTACAGTAGGGGGCGGCGAATTCTCCGCTACTGTTTAACATTTATATGAGTGATCTGGTGGCTTTACTCAGGCATACTATATCTTATGCCCACGATTTGGTGGCATACAGATCAGATCCTTTAATCGAGGTCATTAACATCCTTTTACAACGTGACTTCGATCAAATTAAGAGATATTGCGACGACTGGAAGTTTAAAATCACCTTTGAGAAGACCAAAACAATCTTGTTCCATACCAGAAAAAACTGGAAGAAATTGGCCATTATTGGACAAAATGGGCCAAGCAGGCTTATGCTCTGACAAGGAGACTGTTTCATAGCAGTCAACTTGATTGCGGAGTGAAGGTCATATGCTGCGTGGCTCTTATAAGGGCGATCATCGCTTATGGTTGTCCATTGTGGTTTAATATAGCTCCTAGTTACATGGACAAGATTAGGGTGTTGGAGAGACAATGTCTAAGGGCATGTCTCCGGTTTTTTCGAACGCCTCAATCCAACTACATAAAATACTATCAAAACAAGGTCCTATACGATGGGGCTCAGTTGAATAGGATTGACAATTTCCTCATTAAGGTGACTCGAAGGCACGTGCAAGGGCGATGGCCAGCGACAATAGTCTGATCGTTGGGGTTTACTACCCCAATGAAATGTACATAGAGAGTACGATCCGCTCTGGCTTTATCCCCAGAGGCATTAATCCATATTGATGCAAAAGGGCTGGTACAGACGAGGGATGGTATACCGGTATTATACCACCGCTACCGTAGCGCAAGAGATAAGCGGCTCATCTGCGGCGGGGACGTCGCCAATGCTCATGAGCTTCGTTTTAGTACCGCAATAGCGGAGAGGGATAAATTCGATGCAGAAAAGTAATTCATCGAATTTTTTTTTGATTGTTGAGGGGGGACGGGTCAACATGCCATCACAGGACGGTGCGTTCCTCTAGGCAACATCCTGTTAGCTTATACGTTAGATTAAATTAGTTAGGGCGTTTCTGGGAGAGGCCGAGCTCGCCAACATTTGGTGGTGCTTCCGGGTGGTGACTGACGCTGTAAGGCTTCAGTCGGCTCACGGCGGCTCCTGTGCACGTTAACGACTGCCAGGCGCCCGGAAAGCAGTTGGGATTTTTACCACTTGTTGTGGAAGGCAACGAGTGCTCAGAATCCTAATTATAGTTAGAATACGTTAAGTAGTTTAAGTAAGTAGAGTAGGCAGTTTGTAATTTGTTTTTATATAAAGTTATAAAATTTGATAAAGATACCGAGTTTTAAAAAAAAATTTCTTGAAGATAACATATACATATTATGTAAGACTTTAAGGTTATAGTTAAGTTTACAGCGTCCGCATAAGGATAATTAATTTAGAAACGGAATCCTATTAATTTTAAGTTAGATTAAATCATTTTTGTCCAGTACGTAAGTTGATATTTAATAAGTATGAGTAATAAAAACCCAATTTAAAATTCAAGAAAAAAGAAAAAATAACAAGGCCCTAAAATTCAAGCGTAAATGCTGAAATTTGGAACATATACTCTTTAGGGGCCTCAAATAATCAAGTGTAAGAATGTTCAAAATCCACCCACGGCCACTATTAAAAAAAAATCTTCAAAAGTATGTAGATAACGTCTTTTTAAACAAATCCTCAAGTTTCTCTCATAATGGAACAAGTCTCTTATCGTTTTAATTCATTAAACCGGTCCTAGGCAGGAAATATCTAACTATCGTAAAGTTTGTAAACTGTCATCTATACCTAAACTATGAAAAAATTTTGTAAGTTAAGTTGTAATTTGTTGCAGGAAAATTAACAGCTACTAATCTTGCAATTTTTTGCAAAGGCCTTCGATAGAGTCAGTCATTTTATTTTGATTAAAAGATTCGAAAGATTGAGACCGCATTCGAGTATGTTAAAATTGTTGATATCTTAGCTTAAAGGTGGTATACAATTTGTATCCATTGACCAAAACCTTTCAAAGCCCGATAAAGTATCATTAGGTGTACTTCAAGAAAGTCATCTTGGTCCGCTGCTTTTTCTCATATTTATTAATGACACGCCTGAAATTTTGTTAAACTCCATTCGACCTTTATATGCTGGTGATTTGATAAAATATTCTTTTCTTTTATCTTTGATTGATCTTTATGCTATATCTCGCCAGCTAAGAGAACGTTGCCTGCTCCGCGAAAATGAAAAAAGGGTGAAGTTTGTATTCACTCAATGAACCTATTACTCGCTGTGTTAGAGAAACTTATCTTATATCTAATAATATTGATTTTAGTTTGCATGTAAGTAGGCTAATTTCAAAATTTAGTTTATTTTTTTTTCGTTAATTTTCGGTAGTTTAATTAAAAAATTAAATGCTGTGATTGATGTAATTAAATAAACTAGGGGTCGCCCCATGGTCAAAATTCGACCAATTTATTCTATAAGTTGAAAAAAAACATAGTCGACTGTTATACATATTAATTGGAAAATAAACTTTTTCGACATTGCATTCCTGATTCCACATTATATAACATTTTTCCGGCATTTTCAAGTAATTTCCAGCATTTTCTAGTAACTTCAAGCATGTCCAAGTAACTTCAAGTATGTTCAAGCATTATCAAGTAACTTCAAGTTTTCAAGCATAAGTAACTTCAAGCATTTTCAATTAACTTAAAGTAACTTCAAGTAACTTCAAGTATATTTTCAAGCATTTTCAAGTAACTTTCAAGCATTTTCAAGTACCTTCAAGCATTTTCAAGTAACTTCAAGCATGTCCAAGTAACTTCAAGTATGTTCCAGCATTATCAAATGCATAACATGCACAGCAATGTTGTTGTTGGTAACTTCAAGTAACTTCAAGTATTTTCAAGCATTTTCAAGTAACTTCAAGCATTTTCAAGTAACTTCAAGCATTTTCAAGTAACTTCAAGCATGTCCAAGTAACTTCAAGTTTTCAAGCATTTTCAAGTAACTTCAAGCATTTTCAAGTAACTTAAAGTAACTTCAAGCATTTTCAGGTAACTTCAAGTATCTTCAAGCATTTTCAAGTAACTTCAAGTATTTCCAAGCATTTTCAAGTAACTTCAAGTAACTTCAAGCATTTTAAAGTACCTTCAAGCATTTTCAAGTAACTTCAGCCATGTCCAAGTAACTTCAAGGATGTTCAAGCATTATTAAATGCATAACATGCACAGCAATGTTGTTGTTGGTAACTTCAAGTAACTTCAAGTATTTTCAAGCATTTTCAAGTAACTTCAAGCATTTTCACGTAACTTCAAGCATTTTCAAGTAACTTCATCACATGATATAAAATTTTTCCGTTCCGATTGGCAGATTATTGCCTCACACAGCAATGATGTTGTTGTTGTAATTTCATCCAATTCGCTTCATTTTACCTGCTGTAATTCATAATGTGTGTTATATATAATTTTTGTATTTTGCACTTCTATGTATTGCCCCCTACCAAAATATATATAGTGTTGGCATATCGATGTGAAGTATAATAGCAAAAATGGGTGAAAACACGGTATAGGCAACTATTTATTAATATGTAGATTAATATAGATAAATATAAAATATAAAATTAAATTGAAAATAACCGATTTATCAATCCCCCCCCCCCCCCCCCCCCAAAAAAAATTTGTTCGGTTGTAGATAGCAAACTAACTCAATAAAATTTAACGAACTTACTGGTTGTTATTAACCGACCCAGTTCGTAGAATTGAATCAACGCACTCTGTTGTTTTTAGCCAACTCACTTGGTTAAAATTAGGCTACTAGGTTGCATTTAATTAGCTTACTCAGTTGCTATTAGCCAACCCACTTGGTAGAATTCAACCAATTTACTGTGTGGTAACTCACTTGGTTAAAATTAGCCAATCTTCTTGGTTGCGTTTACCTAACGTACTCTGGTCTTATAAGCCAACCAAATTTGATGAATTTAATCAACTTAATCTATTGTTATTAGCCGGCTTACTTTGTAAAATTTAACCAACTTACTTTGAAATTAAACAAAATACTTAGTTGCATTTAACCAACTTATTCTCTTGTTATTATCCGACCTTCTTGGTTGAAATTAACCAACTTAAAGGGTTGAATTTAGCTTACTCACTTGGTTGGAATTAGCAGTTCTACTTGGTAGAGATCAACCAAAATACTTACTTGTTATTTAGTACCAATTTTACCAATTTTCTTAGTTGAAATAGCCCACGTATTTAGTTAAATCGTATCCAACATTCTTTGTTGAAGTTTCTAACTCCTGTGCATCTGAAAATTAAACCATCTTAAAGCAAAATGCAATTTTGCCCTAACTTTATTATTTTTATATTAAGTACAAGGATTTTTTATTCTAATTTGTTGGCTACACACTTTCGAAATTAGAAGGTAATTTATATATTTATTTATTATTATAAGTATTTATTAAATACTTAATACGAAATCATATTAGACAAACATGATGAATTTCAAAATTTCCGAAACAATACTCAATTGTTATTTGGTACCAATTTTCTTGGTTGAAATAGCCCACCTAGGTGGTTAAATTATATTCAACATTCTTTTTTTAAGGTATCCAACTCCTGTATGCAACAGCAGGCAGCTTTGTTCGTAATTCGTAGTTATGTGTGTACGAGTATGTATAACTTAATGAGAAACAACAGTATGTGATTGTAGAAATTAACCGAGTTCATTGTGTTAATCAACAGAAACAATACACACACCGTTATTACTGTATGATTTTTGAAAAAGCAGCATCGATTGTATGTGTATGTGTTTTTAGAAATTAGCCAAATTGACTGTTAAAATAAACAGTGTGCCTACGTACAAAATATCCGATTCATATTTCGATGGAAATGTTTTATAGAAATTTTGTATGGGAAAATTGATTTTCTATGTTAATAAACTCGACAACAATGCGAATTTTCTATTTTTTATTTTTTTTTGTGAGATGTACAAGAGAGTTAAGCGGTTAAAAACAACCCATTCATTGTTTTTTTTTTATTATGCAAGAAAGAGTCAAGAAAGCTAAAGTAGCACTTTTCTCTTGCAAAAAAACCATTGCCAGCAAGTGGGGTATACACCCCCGCATTACGCATTGGCTATATACAGCGGTGGTTAGACCAATTCTTACTTACGGGGTGGTCGTCTGGTGGACTGCCCTGTATATAGCTATAAACCGCGATGAACTGGGCAAAGTCCAGCGTTCAGCGTGTCTGTGCATTAGCGGAGCACTCCGTACAACCCCCTCCCTGCACTGGACATTCTGTTACACCTGATACCCCTCGACATCTTCAGCATGCAAACAGCGGCTTGTTCCGCTGTCCGCTTCAAAGCTACCTCACAGTGGACCAACAAGAAGATAGGCCACTCCATCATTTTGGACTCCTTTAAGTCTCTACCCAGAAACATAGACTACACCATACCCCGCCAGCAGTTCGGAAAAAACTTCCAAATCACCACTCCTTCCAGATCATTCTGGGATGATGATGCATTTGCGGAAGATAAATCGATCCACTTCTACACCGACGGATCTAAAACCAGCGATGGGGTAGTTGGGGGCGTTTTCTCAGAAAAGCTAAATCTTAGCCTCTCTTTCCGTCTTCCAGATTATTGTAGCGTATTCCAGGCGGAAATTTTAGCGATAAAAGAAGCCCTGTCGTGGCTAAAGAGGAATGTGATATCCTCAAAGGATATCCGTATCTTCTCAGATAGTCAGGCAGCGATTAAGTCCCTGGACTCAGTCTCTTCAAATTCCATCGTAGCCCAAGATTGCCGCTCATCTCTTTTGAAGATGGCAGAGCATTTCAACATTCACCTCTGTTGGGTGCCGGGACATAGTGACATTTCAGGTAACTGTAGGGCAGACGATCTCTCCAAAAAAGGAACCACTTTACCTCTTTTACCTGATAAAGGTTCTTTAGGAATACCAATCGCTACATGCAAACTCTTGTTCAAGCTATCATCAATCGAGAGTACAAACCTTAGGTGGACATGTAGCAATACTTGTCTAGCGACTAAGCGGATCTCATTAAACCGACTGCATATTAGCTCGACTATAGTTGTTATCACAGGACACTGCTTAATAGGCAGGCTCGCATCCAGACTTGGCGTGCACTCAAACAACTTCTGCAGAAGCTGCATGGACGAGGAGGAGGAGGAGACTATACTTTACCTCCTCTGCACATGTCCTGCGCTCTCCCACAAAAGAAATCTCCATCTAGGGGACTTCTTGTTCAATGATACAAGCGACTTAGCCAACACTGGCGTTAGAAGTCTTTCGCGCTTCATAAGAAGCTCCTATTGGTTCAACGAGCAGTGAGGGAATTACCAGATCTGTGTGGTACCACAATGGACCTAATATTGGTCTAAGTGTGTTGGCCTTAGCTGACAGCCACGTCAACCTAACCTAACCTAACCTTGTTGTTTAATTGTTAGATTTTAACAAACATTCGTTTGGTTAAATTTGCATGTGTAGAACGAATATTAATAACCAATCAGTTTGTTAAAACCCCAAATCTAGTAGGTTTTTCTTAGCCAAGATACGCATTTCAATCTAACCAAACATCAAAACGAGACTCTATGGTAAGCAACTTAATTGAAAACAACAATTTAGTGTGTTATTTGTAACAGTATGTTATTAACTATGAAATGGAACGTCCCTTAGTGCCTGGCCATACGTTCTTTTGAATAAAAGTCGTATCCAGCGAGACTGGTAGATTTTAAGCGCAGTGAGAAGAGCGGGGTTGTTTAAAATGAAAATCCACCGAAAATCCACCTTCGAAAATAATTCTCGGTGTTCATAAAAGAACTTCTGCGAGAACCGGCTTTTTTTCTGAAGCCTGAAACCATTGGACACGGACAGGATACAGCCCCGCAGCAATTGAAAAAGGTGAAGAATTTGCCACCAGGAATTTCACGGATCGACCACCGACGTACCTCCAGCATTGCTACAAGCAATATAATATACAATACAAGTTCACGAGGCTACCACTTTAACCGATGTCATCATGGATTCTCCCAGTAGATGAGCAAATGAGCGACGAAGTCTTCACCAACACCAATCATGGTCATCGTTCTGCTGACTATTATTTTCAGCAACTGCATTAACAACAGCTATTTTCCGAAATTGTGGAAAGTAGCAAGAATTATGCCAGTGCCCAAGAAGACAGATAGAGCAAATGTAAATGGATATAGACCAAAAGCTTCCCTGTGTTGCGTGAGTAAAGTTCTGGAGTCATTGATGCTGCGGAAGATCAACCACATATCTGCGGAGAGAGGCATAATCCCGACGTATCTATTTGAATTCAGATCTAGACACTCCACGGTACATTCCCTACTGAAGATTCATAGGGACTCAACAAAAAGGAGACAGCTGTTGACTGCTAACTGGACATCAAGAAGGCCTTTGACATCGTCTGGATTAAAGGACTAATCTTAAAACTAATGGAATATGGTTTTCCTCTCAGTATGGTGAGACTAATTAATAATTTTCTAACAAATAGAACTTTCTTTGTACAGGTACAGAATGAGAAGTCATCAGTGAAGAGGATCAACGCACGTGAACCTCATGGATCAAGGATCGGTCCGATCCTCTTTTACATCTACACTGCTGACCAGCCATTAAATGAAGGACGAATCATCTGTACCCAGATCACTCAGTAACCTACGCCAAATCCCTGTCCCCTGAGACAGCTTCCCGAAGAATTGAGACCCGTATCAGGAGATGGAGTTAATCTGCTTCTTACACCAGTGCCAGCGACCAGACGAGCATTCGCAGCCCGCTGCCGTAACATCAACCTGAAACTTCTAGATGACAACGTGGTTCGTACTAGAACATCGACAAAATATCTGGGAACTTCAGTGAAAAATTCAAATTCAACCCGCATGCTGACATCACCCTAAAAACCTCAGCTCTACGAGCTTAGCGAGAAAACCAAGCTGCTCAATGTCAATTTGTATATATTAGATTGAATAAAAATAATTTGTTAATCATAAACCCGCTTTTTTTGGCGCAAGGACATAAGTCCCAAATTTTCGGAGAGATCTCCAATCTCAGTAGCAGGATAGGTTTATTGAATTCCATTTCGAAGGCTCTGTTCGAAATCGGTTGTAAAGGAAGCGGGACGAAAATGGAACATGTTTGCTTCAATAAATTGAAACATGTGTACATATATTTCCTCCGACTTACTGCTCATTAGTGGTGACGTGAAATTCATTTACCCAAAGTGCAATACGGCCAAGTGCTAAAATAAAACCTCACACCTACTCCAAATCAAACAGTTACCAGGGGGTTGCAGGGGGGCAACATGCCCCCCATAGGCATTGCACTGTTTAAGGAATCTACTTGCGATTTCGCAACAAAACCCATAAACAGTGCAATGCATATGGGAAGCATGTTGCCCCCCACTGTTTGATTTGGAGTAGGTGCAACGGCAAATTGTTGAAAACAGCACAAGTGAAATAACGCCAAATTGGCCTTATTTCAGTGAGACAGTGAGACATAAGTCCCAAATCAATTTTGGGAGTTATGTCTTTACATAACCAACAAAGGTTATGTCTCACTTAAGTGAGACATAAGTCCCAAAAGTAAAAGTTGGGACTTATATCCCGGCGACTTATGTCCCTGCGCCCTTTATTTTGTTATGGAAACCAAATTTGTGTCTAGCCACGATGATCATGGAAATAACTTTTATCGTTTTCCATTAGTCCCACTCAATAATTCAATCCTTCCAATGGAACATCGTCTTCTGCTCTGCGTTCGTGAAATCTGAACAAGGAAAATGACATAAATAAAAAATAGGTCTTTTTGTCATATGACGTTCCTGCCCGGAAGACAAAAAGGTACTCCGAGTGGACTAATGTAAAACGACATTAAATTTTCAGGCACTTACTGTTCTCATTTCATGCGACACTGCATCAAGTGCTGCAACTGAGTGAAACTCTATCCTCTTTCATTATCGGAATATACCTGATTTTCCTACTCGTTCCTCCGTGCAACTACAATTTAGTGTATGTTCTGTTGTAAGGCTGGGTTGATACTCACCACTCTTTATATTTTGTTTTCATAACTCCAACCCCCCCCCCCCCCCCCCCCCCACCCAACACGTACAAGTCAGCGATTCATCGTCTTGGAAAAATGTTTAATTTGGTCGGACATGATTTTTATTCATGATTTGAGGAAGGATGAACTACATGTTGAAGGACGGCACAGCTATGGAGGCGATGTTAGGGTATCGGGAGCTATTAGCTATTACGGCACAGTAGAACTGGATTCAAAGTTCAAGAATGACCTCAAATACCTACAAATCTATACTACGAGTATTATTTCTGAATTGTTTGACAACGATGGACTCTTCAGCATGATAATCTCCCTAAACATTGGGAACGGTTTTGAATATAAGGTGTAACATTTTTTTTTTGTCGGTGATCAAGTAAATACAAAATCCAAACACAAAGTTGTTGATGAATTTCATTGAATTTATTTCCATTTGATTTGTGACTTCAATGTTAACAAAATTGATTAATTCTGTCATACAATCTTCAAGTCTGTGCATTTGCACAACAGTTTGTATCAGTTCTTCTGTCGGTCCTACGATTTGCTACTATTTGATATAACTTAAGTCAAACTCGTAAATTTCAAGCGAAAGGATACACTTAATGTCAACACAAAAAAGACATCCCCATCATCATAAAAAAGCAAGACGATCCAGAAAGCAGTAAAACTTGCTGTACATACACAAAGGAATTCTTGTCAATCGCAGTCAGACGTCCTCGTCTCTATTTAGAGGACGTTATTGTCAGAATCTTTTGTGAAAAAAATAAACTCTAACATTTATTTGCAACAATTCAATTCGCTCAAATCTCCCCCATTCCCTTAAGGGCATCCTCAGCAGCCTGCCCCATCATATATTCACTAGATCCTTCCGGCTCCATCTTCAATATATAACAGCTCTCCTTTAATAATCTGGCAACCTCCTTCAGATTTCGTTGAAATTCATTGCGAGTTATAGATTTGCTTTGAATTTGACGCGTCGATATTATCATGATTGGTGCGTGCAATTCATACATTATAAGTCCTGTAGGACAATTAAATAAATAATTAAGTAAGATTCGGCAAACAAAAACTATTCACCCACCTCGTAGTCGTGTCAATCCCGGTTCGAAAACATCAATCAATGCCAGAAAATCTCGGCAATATTGTTCCTTCCGTTTGATATCCTCTAAGGACATTTGATGTATTAGGTAGCCATCTGTCCGGCCATAAATCTGACAGAGTGAATACTTTGCCGATAGGAAGAGGTAATGATTGGGTCGAAGGCATTTCTGGTATCTGCGAAAGGGGGGAAAAATATTATTTTCATATTAACGAACTATAGCCGAGTGGTTGCACTTTTTTAGGAAGTTTTCAAGACCAGGAATGTTATGCGGGTCTATGGATTCCAATTCGTTGTTAATTTTGTCCAAGAGATTCACTACCGTTTCAGCTGAAAGTTTGCAAACGCATTTGTCACACCTATCAAATGAGAAAATATTCAGAGACTATATTGTATAAAAGGACTACATCTCACATCCATCCCGCGCCCTGATCTAGTGGATTGGTCGGCCTAATCGATCCGTCAGTACATTCCGGGCATACAAGTGCACTGCAATCTGTCTTCAGCTCGGTTGGATCGGCGCATCTGGTACACTGGCACCAAAATAACTTTCCAGCTTGCATAAAGTCCCTTCGTTTTAAAGTTCCCTGCAAGGTACCCATGCTCTTAGTTGAATTTTGAACCGTTTTACGGCATTACATACCTGCAATGTGTAGGCATAGCTTAAAGTAATGGGATCTCCCTTCTTTATGTCCCTCGATGTCCTTAACGAAAGCGAGAACGTCTTCGGATGGTCGGTATGTGATGTGTTCGGAACACAATCATGCGCAAGCAAAAAGGCACTTGGATACATAGCTCTTGCCTTTGCCGAGTTTTGACCTATCTCAAAACAATTCACGTCAATCACACCGCATATCTCGTGGACATCTTCCTCGGTGAACTCCTCCATACCCCATTCCTTGCAGAACTTATCAACAATCGTTTTCTGGTAATGATCCCAGATGATTTCATTTTGCTTGCGCAGCTTCACATGCGACTCCATAGATCTGACAATTTCATAGTCCGTTGGCCGATGAGTTTTCATTTGAAGAATCCTTAGCGGAAGTATGAGCTCATATAGCTTCTTGATAGTATTCAAGCTGGACGAGGAAAGAAGTTGGGCTGCCGAATTTTTCTCTTTAAGGATTTTGCATTCATAGGATGTGTGACCATCGTCGCGGTTCAGCCCACGACAATTAGCGGAGCATAGAGGCCACTTACATTCGGGACATCTAAAGTTGAAAACTAAATAAAGATAAAACATAATAACACCATCCTTACCTATACTGTAATAGACTTAGCTTAACGGGCACGTAACAACCCAGGCAGACTGGTTCACTGTTAGCTGTAGGCCCAATGGCTAATGGTGGTGCATCGATGATGTGCTCGCCCGGTCGCAGGTTTCGACTGGCGACCAAGTAACGTCCCATAATGTCGGACATTTCAATTTTGTAAGGCAAATCATTTTCAACGTCAGAAGAGGCATCTGGCGTCGTGGAGGTGCATTTATTTTGTTTGTTATGTTTGTTTTTGTTTTTCTGAAAATATTTAAAACATAAAAATTGAGAATATTGATAAAATTCAATTCAAAATCTAAAGTTTTTTAAATATGATATAACAAAACTGTGAATTTAAATGTCGTCTTTTATTTGGTCCGACGAAAGTATATGTACTATGTGGTGGTAGGAAGCGGCAGTGCACCACACTATTTGGGATAGTGCACCACACTATTTGTCAATTACCTTCTAGTCTGAGAGTTCTTCAAAAATCCAAATTTGGAACGGAATTTGACAAAGAGATGCCATAACATGTGACTTCTTTAATCTTGCACTAGACCAAAGAGTGCGCAGACCAGGAATCTTATGGTGCAGGGAAATAAGTTCACGGGAACTAAGTCCACTGAAGGACTTAGTTCGCACTTAGTGGGAAATAAAACCACTTTCGCGAAGTGGACTTAGTTCCCATGTAAAGTGGGAACTAAGTCCATTTTTTTATGGGAACTTAGTACACATTCAAAAATAGGAAGAGGGAACTAACATCCAACATTTAGAATTAGACAAAAAACTGTAAAGTGCAGTTAGTTATTACACTCTTTAAGCAAAATCTTAAGCTTATCATGGTGACTTAAAGCCAAAGTTTCAAAACCGCTCCTCGCACCTACTCCAAATCAATCCGTCCGTCCGTCCGTCTGTAGCCAAAAATTAGGCCTTTAAACTGGACCTAGAGAGCTGAAATTTTAACCATATACTCTCTAGGGTCCCGAAATAATCAAGTTTACGAATTTTTGAAATCCGCCCACAGACACGCCCACAAACTCAAAAAAACCAAATTTTGGAAAAAATCGAATTTTGAGCTAGAAAGCTGAAATTTTTTATATATGATCTATGACTCCTAAAATTGCTCGGGATAAAAA
Organism: Portevinia maculata; assembly: GCA_949715645.1. NCBI lineage: Eukaryota > Metazoa > Arthropoda > Insecta > Diptera > Syrphidae > Portevinia > Portevinia maculata. The sequence continues at coordinate 199,879,402 of OX454525.1, forward strand.
ATTTTCAAAATCCGCCCACTGACACGCCCACAAATAAATAAAATAATTTTTTTATACCCTATTCTAAGGGTATATTAATTTTTGAAAATCCAAAGTTTCAGCTAGGGAGCTGAAATTTATAGTATATACTCTCTATGGGCCCTTTATGCTCATGTGTAAATATTTTCAAAATCCGCCCACTGACACGCCCACAATTATTATTTTTTTTTTTTTGAAAATTCAAAGTTTGAGCTAGGGAGCTGAAATTTATAATATATACTCTCTAGGGGCTCTTTATTCTCATGTGTTAATTTTTTTTAAATCCGCCTACTGACACGCCCACAATTAAATAAAACAATTTTATTGAAACACCCAAGTTTGAGCTAGGGAGCGTTTTTTTTTTTGATAAAATCCTTTAAATGTTATATAGCAAAATATGTAGAGCGTTCTTAACAATTCAACCATACTTAGACTTTTGTCACGCCCACTTATGAGGGATAGGAATAAGAATAGGGTATCCAACAGTTCGCCCAAGCGGACTGTAGCCCGTCCCTATGTTTTTATTTTGTTCTTAGTCGACAGTGAGAATTTACTTCACATTAAAAGGGAACTAAAACCACTCAGAGTTTTGGGAATTTATTTCCCACCTTACATGGCAACTAAGTCCACTTCGCGAAAGTGGTTTTATTTCCCACTTAGTTCCCGTGGACTTATTTCCCTGCACCGAATCTTATAACTGAGGCCAGTGTCTTAAAATAAAGCCGTCCAACTACTAGTGTTACGCGGATGATATCGACTGAATTGGTTTCTTCCATCACGCCGTAGTAAACGTCATACTCGTCGCAAAGTAAAGTTTTTCTTAACAATTCGCTTATACAAAGTTTATTGCCTTACCCACTTTTTGGGAGCCTTTTTGACATAACATTATTTTTTTGATTTATTGGTTAGAAACTAATGTTACAGAAAACGCAAAACATTTGGATAATGTCCTTCTTAATAATCAAATTAATGTTATTTTGTTAAAAACAAAAAATGTTCCACTTCGAGTATAGGGACGTGTTACCATAATCCAGACCCATGACAGTCGGATTCAGCCACATGTATGAAGCAGCAGCGGTCTGGTGGATACTACGGGCTCAGGTAGTAAGAGCGGGCTGTGGGGACACCATGTATGTAGGTATTGTAGCCAACGAAGTCGCCCGCTCCTCGAAGGTAGTTCGGTAGAAGGTAGTTTGGAGGAAGACCTCAGGGTGCACAATCGACGGTCGCAGAAACAACCACAACAGCGCAACAGAAAACGACAACAGCAGCAGAGACAACAATAGCGAGGATACCACAGACACAGTGTTACAGAAGCAGAAACAGCACAGACACTGAGACATCGAAACTCACCCCAAACTGTGTCTGTACAAGGTCACAGCGTCTCAGATTCGGGAAATCATCGTCAGAGCTTAGGCCAGCATAATGGACGCGTTGCAAGGAAGCCCACATTAGTTATTAAATCAAGTTTAAAAAAGATGTAATCGCACGATTACTTTACAATCGTGCGATTACATTTTTTTTGGATTTGTCGGTGCTCTATTCGCGGTTCGACTTTTCCCAAAGGACCCCTGCTTTTCCGCATAGCCAGCATAGCCTACCCCCGCTGGGAAACTACGTTATAAACGGTGCATTATTTTTCCAATTATGGAGAATTGCATACGTTTTAAAATAAATATAAATAAATATTAGGCTCTAATACAGGGGCTAAAACCAAGCTCCTCCAAACATATGCTTGTGCGAAGTGGAAGTGAGCTACAATATAAGGCCGAAACCCAACGGCAAATTTGAGAAGCTTCTCATGATAATTGATACTCTATGATGTTTTTCAGTTCGTAAGAGAAGCAGAAACAACTTTTAGGTGTTACTTATCCCCTACGGGACTTGAGTATGCGACCTTTAGATTAGAAGTCCAACGCATAAACATGTGCGCTATTGCAACCAGGCTGCATACGTTTTTAGTTTAAATCAATACATCAAAAGCAGTTCGGTTATCCCGTGCAGAGACGGGCTAAGAATAACACTGCAGCCCACAAAAAGCAGAGCTAGCGCTTGTCAAAAAAAGCGACAAATGGACAATTTTAATATTCATGTGAGCCAAGCAACACATTCAACGTCTTGAAACTATCCCGCACGTGTACATGCAAAAATTCGTGGGTTGACACAACTGCAGACCGCCGCAGATGTTCAGAGTCCTTTCTCGTTGACAGCATAAACCTCGTTTGGGCCTCATTAACAGCCAGCATCTTCGCCGACTCCGTTTCGATGCTTGCAAATGCGCCACTGACAGCTCGCCGCGTTCTCCCAATAATGTCAATATCATCAGCATAGGCAAGTACCTAGTTGACCGGACTTTTGGAAATTGTACCTGCGGTGTTTTTTTTTATACCCTATTCTAAGGGTATATTAATTTTGACGCATAGTTTGTAACATACCTTAATATTGCCCGTAAACCCCTAAAAGTTACTATATTTATGATCAGCATCGATAGTATTGTCGATCTAGCCATGCCCGTCCGTCCGTCCGTCCGTCGGCAAAAATTAGGCCTTTAAACTGGGCCTAGAGAGCTAAAATTTTAACCATATACTCTCTAGGGTCCCGAAATAATCAAGTTTACGAATTTTTGAAATCCGCCCACAGACACGCCCACAAACTCAAAAAACAAAATTTTGGAAAAATTCGAATGAAAGCTGAAATTTTTTATATATGATCTATGACTCCTAAAACGGCTCGGGATTTAAAATTTTCAAAATCCGCCCACGCCCACAAATAAATAAAACAATTTTATTGAAAAACCAAAATTTGAGCTAGGGAGCTGAAATTTATAATATATACTCTCTAGGGGCCCTTTAAGCTCATGTGTAAATATTTTTTTTTTTAAATTCGCCTACTGACACGCCCACAATTTAAAAAAAAACTTGTTTTGAAAATCCAAAGTTTGAGCTAGGGAGCTGAAATTTATAATATATACTCTCTAGGGGGCCCTTTATGCTCATGTGTAAATATTTTCAAAATCCGCCCACTGGCACGCCCACAATTTAAAAAAAAAAACTTTTTTGAAAATTCAAAATTTGAGCTAGGGAACTGAAATTTATAATATATACTCTCTAATTTTTTTTAAATCCGCCTACTGACACGCCCACAATTAAATAAAACAATTTTATTGAAACACCCAAGTTTGAGCTAGGGAGCGTTTTTTTCGATAAAATCCTTTAAATGTTATATATCAAAATATGTAGAGCGTTCCTACCAATTCAACCATACTTAGACTTTTGTCACGCCCACTTATGAGGGATAGGAATAAGAATAGGGTATCCAACAGTTCGCCCAAGCGGACTGTAGCCCGTCCCTATGTTTTTAATTTTTTTTTATTTTTTTATTTATTCTCAAACCTTTTTCGACATCAAATGGCTCGGTGGTGTTCTTGCCGACTTTGACTTAGCAGCGAGATTTCTCCATAGTCATCCTGCACAAACGGACGAGTTTGGCGGGGATGCCGAACCTTGACATGGCTTTGTATAATTCGTCCCTATATAACCTATCATAGGCAACTTTAAAGTCGATAAATAGATGGTGTGTATCAATCTGAAATTCCTGGGTTTTTTCCAAGATCTGTCGGAGTGTGAAAATTTGGTCGATGGTTGACTTTCCTGGCCTAAAATCACGCTGATATGGGCCGATCAGGTTGTTGGCGAAAGGTTTTAGGCGTTCACACAATACAGCCGACAAGACCTAATACGCGACAGGAGACTTATGCCTCTGTAGTTGGCGCAGTTCAGAGTATCTCCTTTTTTGTGGATGGGGCACAGATGCTGAGGTTCCATTCGTCGGGCGTGCTTTCATCCGACCAAGTTTTACAGATGAGCTGGTGCATGCACCTTACCAACCCATCTCCCGCTGCTTTGAAAAGCTCGGTCGGAAGGCCATCCGATCCAGCAGCTTTGTTGGACCTAAGTTTGGATATCGCTATCCTCACTTCGTGTAGGTCGGGTGTTGGCTGTCTCCGCCGTTTAACGATCTGCAGAAGTGTTCTTTCCAAATCCTTAGCACCGACTGTGAATCTACAACTGTATTCCCATGCTCAGTAGGCTTCTGTTCGGGCTTTGTATCCTTGGGTGGATCATTTTACCCTTTGGTAGAACTTTCCAATATTGCCTCTGCAATAGCGTCCCTCAATTGATTGGTTCGCTCGCTTCTCGTGCTCCTTCTTTTTCCTGCTGAGAGGAGTTGGTGTTCCTCCTGCTCGCAGACAGCACTCTCAGCCGCTCTGGTTCATGTCTGCAGCATTAATTGATAGACCTCGTTCTTGGCTGCATGTGCCCGGCGGCATTCCTCATCGATCCTGGGGTTTCGTTGTGGTCGCCTAGTGATCAATTTATATGCATATTTTTTTATCAGTTCTTTTTTATATGGATACTAGCTGCACCCGCCCGGCTTTGCCCGTGCCCGAGAATTTTATTATCCAATATGTTCGAGTAGACTTCCTTATTATTGTCTATATATATGTTGGCGTATGTTGCTGCGCCTAAGAAAAGAAGACCGATTTTGGCCAAACTTCACAGAATCACTCTCAGGCCAATACCGAAGATTGCCTGATTTGAGCTCAACCCGTGAAAGGGACTGCACGTTTTTTCCGCATGGCTTAGGCCGCTCACACACCTTTGTTATTCCGCTTAGCGTAGGTGCTTGTTGTCTGGCAGGCGCCTATGTCAGCTTACTTTGCGAATCAAACAAAAAAGCGAAACTAAAAAACTTCGATAGAATCACTTTTCATTTACTTTCACACCGATTGTGGGAAAAGCAACTTTCCGATGTCGGATTCACAAAAAAAATGCAAAAAAATTCAATAAGAGTTATTTGAATGCACAACAAAAACGATATCTCAAGAATGAAAGAGCGCACAAACACCACAATAGGCTGGAAACGTTCGTGTGGTCTACCTCTTTCATATGCGCGTCCGGATAACAAAATAGGTGACGTCTGTACGATGGTTTTTTATATGTGCGGTCTCTGTATCTGCATCGGAATTTACACGCATACGCACATATTATGCATGTGTACTCACTCAAATACCCATAATTCACACACCGATGCAGATACAGACATCGCACATAGAAAACATCCTTTGTACAGACGTCACCTTTCATGGAAAAAAATTTCATTGGAATCGGTTAATGCGTTTGGCCAAACACTGGCAACAAACTCAAATATGGATTGATTTTTATATATATACTAGCTGCACCCGCCCGGCTTTGCCCGTGCCCGAGATTTCTATTGGCCAATATATTCGAGTAGACTTCCTTATTATTGTCTATAGCGGGTATCTGGCGTACGTATGTTGCTGCCCCTAAAAAAAGAAGACCGATTTTGACCAAACTTCACAGAAACACTCTCAGGCCAATATCGAAGATTGCCTGATTTGAGCTCAACCTGTTCCGCTTAGAGTAGGTGCTTTTTGTCTGGCAGGCGCCTATGTCAGCTTACTTGTGCGAATCAAACAACAAAGCGAAAGTAAAAAACTTCGATAGAATCACTTTTGATTCATTTTCACACCGATTGTTATCAGTGTGGGAAAAGCAACTTTCCGATGTCCGATTCACAAAAAAAAAATGCAAAAAAAATTCAATAAGAGTTATTTGAATAAAACATTGAACACACGATATCTCAAGAATGAAAGTGCGGACAAACACCACAATAGGCTTGAAACGTTGGTCTGGTCTCCCTCTTTCCTATGCGCGTTCGGATAACAAAATAGGTGACGTCTGTACGATGGTTTTTTATATGGGCGGTCTCTGTATCTGCATCGGAATTTACACGCTTATGCACATATGCATGTGTACTCAATCAAATGCCCATAATTCACACACCGATGCAGATACAGATATCGCACATACCAAACATCTTTTGTACAGACGTCACCTTTCATGGAAAAACATTTCATTGGAATCGGTTAACGCGTTTGACCAAACAGCGGCAACAAACTCAAATATGGATTAATTTTTATATATATAGATATAGAGAAAAGAAACGGTGTTTTAATATGCGGGCCAAGAACATCTTGAGTTTTTTTCCACTGCCCCACCTCTTGTCATGAGAAGCTTCTCAAATTTGCCGTTGCGTAAAATTGTAGTTCCTTTCCACTTCGCAAAGAAAGTGGTTGGAGAAGCTAGGTTTCGGGCCCTCTATGGGCCGTTAATGCCTAATATTTATTATTTATTTGATAATAAAATAATTAAACACGCGACGCTATCCGCCAAATGCTGTCTCTACCCAACTATTACATTTGCACACATGAACATACGACACTTGCCTTATAGCCAAGAAAAGCAGCAGCAGATAAAAAGCAGTGGCGGTGGGGGAATATTCCTACCACTTTGCACAGAACATCACCCGTGCACGGGGATTATTATTATTATTATTATTTTTCATTTTAGTTTGAGTCACAGTGCGGAGGAATTTAAAAAATGCGTGTGTATGCGTCGGGAGGCAGATCGCTACTCGAGCTCTTAAAAAATCACTCCTACCTCGCAACCCTTACCTAAACATAAATAAGCGTCAATCAATGATGAATGTGCTCAGTATTTTAACCTTAGCGAACTTAAGCAAGCTTGATTTAAACTGAAGAGCAGCTTCCTAAGACATTATAGAAGTTAACATATTAGTTGGGTAGTACTACATCGATCCCCTTTCGCAAGATGAGCAGAATGTCTTTTTCTATAAATAATTCAACTTTGTTTGGTTATTGAATCGTTTCAGCAATATTGCTGGCGTACCTGACAAAATTCATTCTGGAGAACTGCTGCTCCACATGGAATGAGTAACCTTAATAATGGCAATGACTAGTCAGATATTGAGAGTTTGAATCATCCCAATGTCAAGTAGTATATTTCAAACTCATGCCTCTTTGCAGACACCCAGTTTCCAAGAATAATAAAATCATTGAAAAATCACATTCTTTGCAATTCAAGCAAATCTATTCATTTTGGCACGGAAAAAATACCCCAAACCGCCAATTACTTGTGAAAGCAAATTGTTTAATCGGACCAACTTTGCTTTGTGGCACGTTCCAACTGTAAAGGCCTTCTATACCCAAAGTGCAGGGCAAACTTAAATTAGTCCCCAGAATTATCCGCGCCATTATGCAATTCATTAAATTTAATGAACAAAATAAGCTTGGGCCTTAGTACATTTCTCTACAAAAATATTTGATTTTAAGAAAAAAATATAAATGACCAAAATAAAATGCTGGCTTTGCCCCAAAATCACGACTCCCCATTGTCCACACATATAAATGTCCATTACGGTTTATTTAAAAGTGTGTTCTAACAAAACTGCGTTCCATAAAGCTATTCAGAAACAATTTTTAATTTCCACCCACTATGAATTTGCCATGAAACGCGATATTAAAATGTTTTGTTTTCTCAAAGAAAAATTTCAGATACGTTTAATGCATTTAAACAAAAAAAACACATCGCACCCAAACTCATAAACATCAAGATACAAGAATTAAAGCAATTTGTTCTTTCAACGGCGCGCGCTCGTTCATTAAGGCCACTTTATGTCAATATTCGATAACATATGAAAAACATTTGTAAACAAAACAGATTAAGGTAGTTTACACGGTTGCTTAGCCTTTCAAAAGCAAATTGCTATAAATTTCGTGCATCTGCGAGTATGAAATAAAATATTTGAAACTTAATTAATTACTTTGCGTCTTGTGTTCTGTGGCATCGCGCGGCACAAATCAAAATGTCCAACTCTAATTTACGAGAGAAATAATAAAAAAGAAAAACAATTCAAAACCCGACACCAAAAAAAAGTCAACAAATGGAAACGTTTCCGTGGGGTGGTGGGAAATGATGAGCGTACGAACGAAACGAGTATCTAATGGATTTATTCGAATGTAACCGCCGAGATCTTCCGTTGTCGAGCGTATTTTCCGTCAGACTGCGTGTTGTTTCATTTCAGTAGCCGACACTCATTTTATTCAATCTGTTATTTGTTCTTTTTTTTACTAGACATTGTGGTGTGTGAGGTTCAGCGCTTTCGGTTTTTTTTCTATTTTTAAAGGAAATACATATATATTAAAATAAATAAAATTTACGAATTCATTGGTTTTCTTATTTTGATTTACTTTTAATGCTATATAGATACATACTTAATATGGCAAGATGTGGCTAGTATAATCACACTTTTTTTCATTTAAACTAAATCACAAAGTCACGTACCGTTAGTGTTGACACTTTTTCTGGTTTGAATCCATTTTACGGAAGGTAATGAAAGGAAGACTACGTTTGAATCGAAGTTGGCCAACATGGTTGTGTTTGGACCATTAAGCGACCACAGCAGTGTTTAGGGCCAAGGCTTAGCCAATTGTTTTGGCAAAATTATATCTTTGCTACGAATGGAATGTACTTTTAGCTTTATGGCGAAATCCAGCTAATGACGAAACTTGCTAATGATTTAATATGCGATAGTAGGAAAGCACGTACACTTTTACACCAGCTTCTAACTCGCAGCTTCAACTGTTTCTCTCACAGAGTGGTAGTTTGCAAAAGCTCTGTGTCGTGGAGTGTTCAAAGCAGGCTCTCACAGGCTCATCGTTTAGTGCAGGTGTTAGTAAGGACATATGCAAAGTAGAACAATTAGAAAGACAATAATTATGTACCTATAAAATACTAACACAGACACAAATCATGCAAATAATTTAAGACAATAATTCATTATCACCCAAAATATTTTTAAGGTTAATTTTATGAACATGGAAGTCAATCACATGATCATTTAGATTATAGATTCTACTCATGCGACTTATAGGGTTATGCCTCCCATAATTCGATCTATGATGGGAGCAAAACAATAAATCAACACTACGAAAATTAATGGCAGCATACGAAAATTAAAGCCAATAGACGACAGCAAGTCAGGTGCATCTATTTGACCGGATATAAGCTGCTGTAAAAAAATTATATCGCTATTAAGCCTTCGTTGAGAAATGGGTAACATTTGAAGAAGCTTGATACGTTGACTGTAAGGAGGAAGGTTAAACGCATCATCCAATATATGTTCTCTAAATGCAAATCAAATAAATTTACGTTGAATGGCCTATTCGATTTGAATGAATGTTGTAGAACGGTGTTCAAACTTGTGAGGTATACTCTTGAATCGGATGGACAAAACAATTGTACAATAACATAGAAACTTGTGGTAGATTAAATTCTTTCGGCCACCTTATTACGAAGCCCAGCATAGAATTAGATTTATTAACAATAAAATTGATATGCTTAGCAAAAGCCAGTTTGGGATCGAAATAAACCCCAAGATCCTTAAAATTATCAACATAACAAAGAATATGTTGAGACAAAGAATATTGAAAGGTGGTAGGGATATGCTTTCTAGAGAATGTCATATGTTGACATTTAGTAGGGTTCAGGGATAAACCGTTTTTATCACACCAATTGGCGGAGCTATTAATGTCAGATTGGAGAAAAATTCTGTCTTGCTGACTAGTGATAGATTTATATATTTTCATATCATCAGCGTAGATCAGGATATTATTGTGATTTATACATGCCTTAACATCATTAATGGCTACTATAAATAGAATTGGTCCGAGGTGACTTCCTTGGGGAACTCCATACTGAGGTGTGTGCAGATAGCGATCCTCTAAATTTGAAATAATGTGGGTATAGTGAGTAACACTACTCACTCGAGATTTTTCGATACCGTAACATTTGGTTACTTTGCGCCTTCAGGGGTTACTTTGTTCCACTGAAAAAGAGAGTTGTTTTCTTGATTCACGCTCAGACATGTGGCTTTCTCTAAACCAAAGCTACCGTTGTGTTCACACAGTCAAATACACTTCTGCCACGTGTTTCAGCGGACAGTCTATTGGCAGTTGGTAAGAAGCAGTTCATCTGTAAAGTTCAGGTAGCAAATTTGTTTTTTTTTTTTCAAGTGCAAAATTTGGTGCATATAATCAGTTGTGTGAACTGTGATAAAGTAAGTACCTACAGATATTCCTATTATAATATTGATTTGTTATTACTTTACGAATGGCATTTTTTTGTTTAATTAATAAATAATAATTATTGATTTGTTTTTTATGTGACCATGTAGTTTTTTTTTTATTTGGGATAAAGAGCTAGACAAGTTTGTTGTATATGAGAGACAAATATACCCCGGACCAAATTGTCGCATTTCACGACAAAACTGTTACAAACAGCTCTATGCGCAAATCGCTTAAGCTTTGGAAATAGCCTTCTCAAAAAAGTGAACTAACATATTTTTGGAGCGATGTTATAGAGTTCATAAAACTACCAAAAATCGTTTATAAAGGAGGCACTTTTTCCGCCAAGAAGCAATTTTTTTTTTTTTTTTTTTTTTTAAAAATACACTATCAGCTCTGTGTCGTGGAGTGCTTAAAGCAAGCAACTATCACGAGCAGAAATTGCCGGCACTAAAAGTGCTCTCACAGGCTCATCATTTAGTGCAGGTCTTAGTAAGGACAAAACAATTAAAAATACAATAATTATGTACCTATAAAATACTAACACAAACACAAAATAATGCAAACAATTTAAGACATTAAAGCATTATTACGCAAAATATTTTTTAGCTTAATTTTACTAACATGCATGATCATTTAGATTATAGATTCTACTCATGCGATTAATAGGCTCATGCCTCCCATAATTCGTTCTATGATGGGGGCTAAACAATAACTCAACACTGCGTAAATTATGGGCACCACCACGAAAATTAAAGCCAATAGACGACAGCAAGTCAGGTGCATCTATTTGACCGGATATAAGCTGCTGTAAAAAAAATGATATCGCTATTAAGCCTTCGTTGAGAAAGGGGTAACATTTGAAGAAGCTTGATACGTTGACTGTAGGGAGGAAGGTTAAATGGTTCATCCCATGGAAGTCCTCTAAGTGCCTCCTCTAATCGCCTCTATTCGATTTGAATGAATGTTGTAGAATGGTGTCCAAACTTGAGAGGCATACTCTAGAATCGGACGGACAAAACAATTGTACAATGACATAGAAACGTAAGGGTCATTAAATTCTTTGGCCCACCTTTTTACGAAGCCCAGCATAGAATTAGATTTATTAATAATAGAATTAATATGCTTAGCAAACACTAGTTTGGGGTCGAAATAAACCCCAAGATCCTTAAAATTATCAACATTACAAAGAATATGTTGAGACAAAGAATATTGAAAGGTGGAAGGGATAGTCTTTCTAGAGAATGTCATATGTTGACATTTAGTTGGGTTCAGGGATAAACCGTTTTTATCACACCAATTGGCGAAGCTATTAATGTCAGATTGAAGAAACATTCTGTCTTGCTGACTAGTGATAGATTTATATATTTTCATATTATCAGCGTAGATCAGGATATTACTGTGATTTATACATGCCTTAACATCATTAATGGCAAGTATAAATAAAATTGGTCCGAGGTGACTTCCTTGGGGAACTCCAGACTGAGCTGTGAAAGATACAGATAGCGATCCTCTAAATTTCACTTGATAAACCCTTGATCTAAGGTATGAATTAACCCAATTTATGAAACATGGTGGGAAACCAAAAGCCCTGAGCTTAAATTCGATTATTTCATGGGACAGCTGGTCGAAAGCCTTAGAGAAGTCAGTGTATATGCAATCCATTTCGCCCTTATTCTCCAAGGCATTAGAACAATCATGCAAGAAACTTAATAGATTAGTGACAGTGGATCTGTTTCTTACAAATCCATTCTGTTCATTACAAATTATATTGCGACAAGGTTAGGGTTAGGTTAGGTTTATGTGGCTGTCGGCAGAAGCCGACACACTTAGACTAATTTAGGTCCATTGTGATACCACGTATAATTATCTACCTCAACTCTGTAGATGGGACTGGCCAACGACACGCGGTTGTTCTCAAACGGTCCCCCATCTACGTACTAACCGCGCCCAACGTCGTTTAATTACGGTGATCTGATGAGATCCGATTAATTCGACGTGGTATGGTCGTTGGTTATATTGCGACAAAGAAATATTAACTTTTCACAAACAATTTGTTCAAAAAGCTTAGGGATACACGAAAGCTTTGAAATGGGCCTATAATTAGTGATATCACCACGTTCGCCTTTTTTTAAATACAGGTGTGATAAAAACACTTTTCCATACATTAGGGAATTTACCTGTACTAATGGATAATTCAAACAGATACTTAAGATATGGAGCAACTGCATGACTGCATTTTTTAAGAACAATTGGTGCAATGCCATCAGGACCTGATGAATAGTCATTCTTTAGAGAAGAAATACATTTTTAAATTGTTTCCAAATCGAATGAGATGCTACTAAAACTTATTTGGGAACAGCTAGTTAGATAACTAAAATATTGATCATCAATGTGAAGAGGGGTCTCCCTAAATGACTTACTGAAATGATCTGCAAACATATTGCTTGCATCTAGCGAATCAGCAGTTGTAGAACTATTGTAAGTAAGCTTCGATGGATAACCATCGGTTTTTTTCTTGGAATTGACAAAACCCCAGAAAAGTTTGGGGTTCAATTTTAAAGAGCATTCCATTTTACTTATATAGTCAATATATAAGTTACAGGATAAAGATTTGAATTCATTGAATAATGTGAAATAGAGTTCAAGATATGAGTGGCAGAGACTTTTTAAATAGGTCTTCCAAGCCCTATTACGTCTGTTTCGTATCGATTTGAGCTCCTTAGTGTACCAGGGATGGGACGTTTTCAGATTCCTAGAGAATTTCACAGGAATCACTTTTTTCATGCAGTTATCCATCAAAGAATAAAAAGAACCTACTGCATCTTCAATATTAGATAAGGCAGTAAGGTTAAAATTAAAGCTGTTAATTTCATCAGAAAGTCTTTGAAAATTTGCTTTCCGAAAGTCAAAAGATTGCGAACGGTCATACGAATTACTATTTTCGTACAAATGTGCGCCTAGTTCAATAAATACATCCAAGGGTGGATGATTGTTATCTATGTTAGTTATACTGAAGTGGGATTCCAGAACCACAGTACTAACAGAGTCAGAAAAATTCAGTATAAAGCTAAATTCAGTATTTTTTATTTCTGTCATTATTGTTTTTTGAAATCCTTTTATTTTGTTAATTACTGTTTTTTGAAAACTTTATTGGTATGTTTTTATTGTTTTTTTGCAAGTGAAGTTTTTTTTGTTTTGTTCAAAATTGTTATATTTATGTTTATTTTAAACTTATTTGGCTTGAATTAATGAAATTTTTCTATTTATTATTTTTTAATTTGTAATGTTGTATAAACATTAAGTGAAATAAAAGAGGCCTTTTTCGTTTTTGTTAAAAGAACAAGTTTGGTTCTTATTTTTTTTATACATATGAACCTTTGAATCAGTGCTATTGAAATGCAATACTACTAAGTTCTATAATTGAAACATAACTAAAAGTTTTATATAAAGCAAAGTAACCCTGTCGCTTGGACAACTTTGCTCCATTTTTCAACCACAAAAAAAGTATTTAAACTATTATTTAAATAGTTTTCACAATATTAATACATTGTTTCACATCTTATTAATGAAAGCGACAACAAAAATTCATCAAACTCATTTGTCTATCTTTTAAGTGGTTTTCTAAAAATAGTACAAAAAACGGAGCAAAGTAACCCATGTTATGGTATTAATAATATAATAAATATTATATTTATTTACTCACGAAATCATTACCCTAAAACCATTTTTGTGTTAGATCTTTGTAATCAGTTTAAAATTTGATTCTAATCCCAATTCTGCCACTAAGAACACCAGTGCTTATCTTCTATAGTATTAGACCAATAATTGTACTTAATTTTTATACGAGTAAGCCTTCCCTGATCAATTCAGATCATATTGTTAATAACAGCATCTAATTCCGTTCATTGCTTCTCGTGATTATTCCTCGAACCAAATCACTTGGCCAACGGTTCAACAGAACAAAACTGATGTGCAAGATTTTATGAGTGAAGGTTATTTCTTAAGTTTTACAATACCTAACTCTGCTTTTTTTTTCTTTTAAATTAAAATGCTATTGAATGTATAAGTTTTATTTTTTTATTATGGGGTTGAAGAATTTCGGCGCACTAGTAATAAAAAAATTAATCTTTCATAATGCAATGGGGTTAAATATATGGAGCTTCCTGTGACCTTTTATGTGATTAATAAAGAGTTGAGGGCTATTGTTTGTTTCTAGGTTTTTATGGTTTTACAATTATTAGTTTAGCAACAGCTAACTGGACTATCAGCTCCATATGCCCCATCTACAAGAAAGACGATCCTATGTTTTCCAAGAACTATCGACGCATATCCCTGCTAAATGTCACATATAAGATTCTACCCAACGTACTGTGTGAACGTCTCAAGCCGATCTGAAACACACTAATGGGCACGTACCAGTATGGCTTCCGACAATAAAACAAAGTTTCACACTGAGGCCAATCCTGGAAAAGACTAATGAATTTCAAGTCAATACTCACCATCTTTTAATTGACTTTAAAGTCGCATATGATAGCATTCATCGTCAGGAGCTCTTCATGGCAACGGCCCAATATGGGTCCCGGTAAATCTGATCCAGTTATGTCGCGTGACACCAAACCTGCACCGGATTTCGGCAAGGAGATCCGCATATCATGTCACTTCTTCAATCTTGTTCCGGAGAAAATAGTGCACAGGGCAGGTGTCAAGACGGAAGATAGAATAAAGAATAAAAGACAATAGATCCGTCAAACTACTGGGGTATGCGGACGATATTGACAGCATCGGCCCTTCCCGGCGTGCGGTGTTAGAGGCTTTTACGGCGATTCAAAAACTGGCGCAATTGGTTGGTCTTGAAATTAATAAAAATATGAGTAAATACATTCTCTCAACAAAAAAAAAAACAAACATCTGTCCAACGCCTAGGACAAAACGTCACCGTTGATGGCAACAACTTCGAGGTCGTTAAGGAGTTTACCTACATTGGAGTAAACATCAACTCCACGAAAGACCATAATGGAGATCCGACGGAAAATTACCTTAGGAAACCGTTGCTACTTCGGTTTTCCAAACAAACTGCGAGGTATTTATAGATATAAATATAGATAAATTATAGGCAAATTTTATCACATTGATTCAATGTCAAAGAACTGCAAATATCGGATCCCTGTGATATGGAATCTCATAAAAAGGTTGAAACAGTTATTGACGTTTTGGACGCTACTCGTGATTCGGCATAGTTTTCAAGAAAAAAAACGTTGAAGCTGTTGTTGAACTTGAAGTGTAAGAGCTTCAAATTCTGCGTCAGCTCAAAATTCCAAAACAGGATACGCGCGAAAAACTTAAATAAACACGCCAAGATTTTTCCAGAATATCTTACTTTCAAATTTTTGGCTTATTAATATCGTCACTCAAGATTAGGGGCAGAATTACCGCATCAGTGAATGAGTGAGTAGCTTCCTACATACGTAATCGAAAAGTACAATAAACATACTGGGATTGTATTTGTAATTGGATGAAAAAGTATATTTTATTTTCTGATATTTCTCTATATATATTTGGAAAACACTGTAATTGTGAATAGAAATGTTTATTTTCCGGTTTAATTTATTAGTGGACCCTTAAATTTCCTCGTGTTCTTTTTTCCGATCGGAATTTGGAAAAACATTGTTGCTTTGTTATAATTCAATGAATATATTCAAATATTTTCCATTTCTACTATTTATCAATAATATAAAACAAACGGGATAATGACGTAATCTCGAATGACAAAATTCTCGAATGCAAAAAATTTCGAAAAAACAACTTTTTAATCTAGAATGCAAAAATCTCGAATGCACAAGAATCTCGAATGGACAAAAATCTCAAAAGACCATATCTCGAAAAAAAATTTCGAAAAAAAGTAAATTTTCTCTCATAAATAAATATATTCATTCGAGATTTTTGCATTCAAGATTTTTTTTTCTAGATTTTTGTATTTCGAGATTATGCTTTCTAGATTCTTTTTTCGAAATTTTTTCAATTCTAGATTTTTGTTTTCGAGATTTTTAGTTTCGAAATTTTTGCTTTCTGGATTATTGCTTTCTAAATATCGTGGTAAATCCAAAACAAACAATGGAATTCGCACTTTTTCTGCTATTTTATTGGCCATACGATTGGTTCACTCCTATCGGATGAAAAACATACGATCACTGACGAGGAAATGGCGTACAATCGACTTTCATACTCGAAATCAGTTCTAGGGGTCATGGAAAACATCCCTTTTTTTGGGAATGCGGACCCAAAATGGAGAAAGGGAAAACCTTGTGATTTTCTAATATAGTCGAAAAAAAGATAATACCACGAACATTTCATCCGATTAAGCGTTTTTAATTACCTTTTCTTTCTTACCTCTTCTACTTTTATGACGAAGATGGATTAGAGGAATCATAACCCTACCATTTTAGTACATCCTTACTGGTCCGCCTGTGGGGTTCGCCGGTTCAACCTCAATAAACATCGTCAGACCTTCTGGTTTCGGATCACCTCGCCAATGAAGCTGTTTTTTTGCAATTGTGTGATCCAGAAATTTTTCGATTTCGATTTCGACAAGCGCGTGCTCTCTTAATAGAATTTTTTTGATCCAGTCGTGTCAACCCACGGATTTGCATGCACACTTGCGCGACAGCTTTAAGATGTAAGATATTCTTCGTATGTTTATTCGCATGTCATATTTCCGTAAGGAGTATCCCATTACATTGAGACTTTCCGTAAGCCCAAGTAAGTTAACGAACACTTGACGAAACCAAGAATAATCCCATTATGGTCATGCTATATTTTTGGCATGCAATTGGACATTTCCTACAGCTGGGAAGTGATGATTGAGAGTCACAATTACATTTGTGATAGCAGATACAAAAAAAAAAAACAGTTTTGTTGTAGCGGATAACACCCATCGTGAGAGTAATATTTAATATGTATGAATTATAATAATTGCCTGCTTAAATTGAATCCAAAGATTATTAAATAAGTAAAAAAAACTAATTAATTTTAGAGTGAAATGGCTTAGTTTTGCAATCGGTCCTTTTACAACTGAGTTCTGCATTAATCCTTGACGACTCTTACATATCCATCGGTTCCTGAGTATGTCTCGATTATACGTCCTAATGGCCATTTGCTGGAAGCATATCGATCATTCTTTACGATCACTAGGTCATCAACTTCAAAGTTCTTCTTCAAGGAGGTTCATTTTTGGCGCTACTGCAGTCTGCACAGATATTCAAAATTCCAGAGTTTCCAAAAAAGTTATTTAAGTTGCTGGACTAGCCGCCATCGATACAAGTGTGAAACATTTTCGTCTATTAAACTGGGTTCCGGAAGAGTATTTGTTGGCTCCCAAATAAGAAACTGGGCTGGAGTTAACTCATCGTAGTCGTTTGGATTGTCCGACATCACACATAGTGGGCTAGAATTAAGACATGATACAATTTACCACAACAATGTATAAATTGCCTCACGTTAGTATTTAAACACATTTTTAGATGATATTTTGTGGATTTAAACCCTGCGTCTCATAGCCCACCGAAATATTGCGAGGAAGGGGATTAAAGTATCGTTGAAAGCCATCTTAGATATCATTGATTGAATATCCCGATTATTTTCGGGTAGATAATGTCGTAGCGGCTCTCACACCAACAAAACTTGTACCGCAATCGCTGTACAGACCTCTGCAGCACCACGCCAACTTTCAAACCGCCGAAGCGCCACTAAAAATGCAGATTTTTAGCAAATTTAAGTCTACCTCCCACTTTTAGGATACCATCGTTATCCAAAAACGGTGCAAGCGAAGATATTTTTAGAAAAATTTTATTTCCTTGGCTCCTACAAATTTTTTTTTATTTTTTCAGCAACATAATGCATTGACATTGTTTTATTAGCCAGTTCCTATCGGTAGACTTTGTAAACTCAATATTGTATAACGCTAAGTAAACGAATACAAAGAAGTCACATGTATCAATCGTTTTAGCTAAGAGTAACGCCTGATCAAATATGAAAATATGGGATTATGGGTGATGTTAGTTCGATGGTTTAGCTTTTAAAGTTGTTTCCAAATAGTTATAGGTTGGAGAAGCAGGACTCTTAAGCCAATTGTGGCCGTTCCACTATAACTGAAGAGAGCTGAAAAAATTCCACACGAAGCGATATCTGCGGCGTTTTGTAAGCGAGGCATATATCGCCAACTTTCAAAGTTCGTATACGTCTGAATTTCACCCACACGATTTGCAACAAACACCTTCCATCGCTTGGGAGCTCGCCTGATCCAGATCAAGACAATTGTGGGATGGCACCACGCATAAGTTTGTGCAATCGGTAGACGAAGTGTCTTCTTTATTTTATTGATGATTTTAGCAAAACCGCTCCACACAACTCTAATCCGGGCAACGAAACTAGTTTGAGTGGTGCCACTTTTGTCTTTCCAGCTAAAAGTCAGACTTTTATATTGCCAACACGGCAGTAAACGACTGCTGAATACAATATCCGAGCCATTCAATTGCACACAGTGAATCCGCATGAAATGTGTTCACTTATTATGGTATACGGATTTCCTTCATCCTAAAAACCGTTCTGAAGGGTATTCATTCCTTTTCTATGTGAGAGGGAAACCAACGACCATACCACGTCGAGTTAAAGTATTCGTTTGGTAGGATGCCTTGTAACTTCTGACACTGCAACGCGACAACAAAATGCTTTACACAAGCTCCACAGGACGGTTTGATGTCGGAGACCAAAATGGGCCCAATGATTTAACTGTTACATCTTTATCAAATCGAAGTTCTTCTTTTAGCTCTTGATCGTCAATAGGAATATGTCTCAATAATTCGGCGGAATTTGAGGACCACTTTCGTAGGTGAAAGTCATTAGCAAAAAGTAGTTCACAGAATTCTTCTTGAATAACTGTAGCCTCTTCAATCGAGTCACAGCTGGAAAGATGGCTGATGCCTTGGAGAATGTGATCCTTCCTATTCTGCCAGCTGACGTAAAACGCAAATCGATATATACGGGTTTTAGATAGCGAATAGACACCGTGAAGCGGCTAAACAATCACTCAAAGAGATTCCATTGGAGGTCTTACAAACACCAATGAAAACGACATGTAATTACGTTGTGCTGCTACTTTCTTTCAGTACTGCATGATGCGGTAAAAAGTATGCATAATCACTATTCTTAATATTTGATAAATCTTAAATGAATTAAATGTGGTTGAGTACTCATTTCGTACTCATTTCGAATGTGAGGATGCTTTAAAAAAGAATTTTCTAATTATGTTAGACGAGCTAAAGCATGTGGCAATAAATGTTCATAGATGCGAGTTGAATTACAGAAAGAGGATTTTTTGAAAGGCAATGAAACTACATAGTCCATAGGGTTCATTTGTAGTAGTTTGGACAAGATGAACTTCGAATGCCCATTCTTCCAGTGTACATGACCTTTCGGTGCCTTCTCCTATCTCCTAAAACATTTTCAGGAGCTTGTTAACATCTGCATTATCAGGCAAATAGCTTTCGTTAGAGTACACAAGTTGTGACTTAGGTGACTCATTTGAAACACCAGAGATTATCTAACCAAATTCTGCATATAAAGGCAAGAAGCAGTTTTCTGCGATGAAGGACAGCTCGAGGTTGGACACAGTGGTCCAGATGAATTTTCAATATTAGATACTCCAGACTGAGCAGACACCTGAAGTATTTCCACCTGCTGATTTAAAATGTAAAATGGAATGATGACGACCATTACATTTCTAGCAACACGATTTTGATTTTCAAATATTCGAGAAATGACAAACAACAAATTAAACTAAAACGAAGAACACTGGTAAAGAAAATGTTGTTGCGAACAAGCTGCGCAAAAAGAATGTGTTGTAGCAATAAAGCTTCTAGCTGGCTTTTAGGTACCACGGAACAGTTTTGCATTGGATACTGACAAACCCTCAAGTGCCCGAAATCGAGTTTCTAAAATTATATAAATCTCTTCAAGAGTCAGAAATATGTCTGATTTAGCTTAGGTTTCCTCCCAAATTCTACGCGAGGTTCTGAAAGCATAAGTTTCGAATATGAGTCAACTATTATACGTTAGTTGTGATAACGGCCGCAAATAATTTTCCATGCCACGTCATAATTGGATAGAGATAGAACTTTTTAGATGGTGCATTTTTTACACCTTATTTAACGATATGTCGCTATGAAATAGAGATGTGAAAAGATCTCAAAACGACATCAACCAAAAAACTCCGGAAGATATTTAACGAGCAGTTTCACCTCATGCACATTTGAGGAAGTAGCATTCCTAACTGGAAAGGAATCAGAAACCTCAGACTCGTTATGCTGAGAACTTTCAGTCGACTCAGGGAGCAAATCTGTCATTTTTGAGGATAATTCACTCGTCGGAGAAATATTCAATTTCACTAAGAGGAGTCTTAATGGATGCCGCGTCTCCAACAAGACTTGTATGAGTTTGAATAAAATTATAACAATAGGTATTTAGAAGTCTTAACTATTTACTTTTAGCTTCGTAATTATTTCCTGATTGCAAGTTGCTAATCATGAACTATTTAAAAAACATAGGGGCGGGCTACAGTCCGCTTGGGCGAACTGTTGGATACCCTATTCTTATTCCTATATCTCATAAGTGGGCGTGGCAAAAATTTAAAGGATTTTATCGAAAAAACTAAGCTTTTGTAAATAAAAACGCTCCCTAGCTCAAACTTTGGTTTTTCAATAAAATTGTTTTATTTAATTGTGGGCGTGTCAGTAGGCGGATTTAAAAAAAACTTAAGTATGAGCATAAAGGGCACCTAGAGAGTATATACTATAAATTTCAGCTCCCTAGCTCAAACTTTGGACTTTCAAAAATAAAAATAAAATAATTGTGGGCGTGTCAGTAGGCGGATTTTGAAAATATTTACACATGAGCATAAAGGGCCCCTAGAGAGTATATATTAAAAATTTCAGCTCCCTAGCTCAAATTTTGGTTTTTCAAAAAAAATATTTTATTTAATTGTGGGCGTGTCAGTGGGCGGATTTTGAAAATTTTATGTCCCAAGCAGTTTTATGGGCCAAAGATCATATATAAAAAATTTCAGCTTTCTAGCTCAAAATTCAATTTTTCCCAAAATTTGTTTTATTTAATTGTGGGCGTGTCAGTGGGCGGATTTTGAAAATTTTATGTCCCAATCAGTTTTATGGGCCATAGATCATATATAAAAAATTTCAGCTCTCTAGCTCAAAATTCGATTTTTTCCAAAATTTTGTTTTTTTGAGTTTGTGGGCGTGTCTGTGGGTGGATTTCAAAAATTCTTAAACTTGAATATTTCGGGACCTTAGAGAGTATATGGTTAAAATTTCAGCTCTCTAGGTCCAGTTTAAAGGCCTAATTTTTGCCGACGGACGGACGGATGGACATGGCTAGATCGACATTACTATCGATGCTGATCATAAATATAGTAACTTTTAGGGGTCTACGGGCAATATTAAGGTATGTTACAAATTATGCGTCAAAATTAATATACCCCTAGAATAGGGTATAATTACTATTAATCATTTTAAACAAGTATGCAGAAACACTAAATAAGCAAAATGAGAAAAATCTTGAAAGTAAAAAAAAAATCAAAAAAAAAGTATAAACAACAAAAAAGGAGAACGAAGTAACGCAATCAAGGACTTGTAAAACAGGCAATTCGTAAACCTGACAAAAGCTTAGGAAACATTTCAGTTAACTTCATAGCAGTGTAACCAAAAAATTTAGCAAACAACATCTAACAACAGGCAATGTTAACTGTTATTATGGTATGACTTACACTCAGCCCTGTATTGAAAAATAAATCAATATATTGCATGCAATCAATAATTAATTAAATGGAACACTGAGAAAAAAATAATTCAATTGAAATCAATTGAGAAATTGCACCAAATTTGCATCTCACTGCTAGTTTTCCAAAAAACTGCAAGAAATACTTTTTTTTTAATGAAAACAAAATCCTAATCCCAGAGCATTCAGACTCGGTAACGGTCTATTGTACTATCAGGCAGAAATCCTCTTTTTGGTGTTGTGGTTGGAGAAACAAGAAATATGTCATTCGTTTCTCTCCATTTTTAATGTTGGTGTTCCATATGTAGATTCAACCGGCACCGCACGGTTAACACAATAACCTCTATACTATCTTTATCTTTTTCAGACTGATGCGAGACACATTCGTGGCTTAAATATCCACCCATACATCAAGTGCTCATTGCGGGGACGTTTGATCATCACTTATGATGGTTCCGTCTTCAGTAAAGAATAGCTGATGCACTTTGGGGTCCATCAGTTTTCTTTTAAGCAGATAATTAAGGACTGTTCACAGAAATTTAACATTGCCTAAAAATGGGCCTTCAAAGTCCACTAGATCATAATTTAGAGATCGAGCTTCATCTTCTACACTATAAGCAATGCGCCATTTTTTTTTTTATAATTTGCTTACGCTAAAGGGATTTTTTCTGTTGTTACAGTACCCTTATAATGCTAAGAGCACAGTGTAAGCTACTTGGTATTAGAAAGAATAGAGAGATAGGAAAGAAGTGTTTGGGTGCAGTTGTAGGGTTTTTCTCCACGGGTGGTGTCTAAGTTACTTAGGGAGATTACGATTTCATGTATTCGGTATAAAGTAATGAACTTGGCAGGGATTCGAACGCACGACCTTCCATTCCGTAAGCGAATAACCTACTACTGCACCATTGCCCCCCACCATTGAATGGTACAAATCCATCCCCAAACTTTGCAGCATAAGTCTTGGATTCACAATGAAGAAGGTAATAGCTTCAGTTGCACCTCGAGGAGCGTAACAAATAATTAACCGATTTAAAGAATATAAACAACAACGTTCTTTTGCAAAAGAGAAGCCAAAGAAAGACGGGACCAGGAAACGTTCGAGAAGTTTCGTGTAAGATTTGTTTCCTAGAGTCCCTATTTTTTCTTCTTATTTTTGTAAGTGTAAACAATTTCTTTTTTTCTTGCGAATTGTTGGCCCTTCCACTTCGCACAAACAAATAGTTGGAGAAGCTAGGTTTAGGGCCCTGTACAGACCGTTAATGCCTAATATAGGTATAGGAGTAGGCGCGAGTGGGTATGTATGGGACACAGCATCTTGCGTGCTTATGCATTACAGGTGCGATGAGAGGAACTCCCACTGCTGCTATGGAAGTGTGGCTCTGTTTACCTCCCTTGCAGTTCCTTGCTGAAAGTGAGGCCAGAAAATCACTATACCGCATGTGTGTAGTACTTGGACGGCAGGTCAATCTCGGCGATGGGGCCAGAGGTGCTAGGTACAGAGCTCTCTATGACAGCCTACCTGGCCATCGGGGAGAAGCACTTGACACTGTGTGCATGAAGCAAGTCTTTGAGCGCCGTTTTCAGGTCATCCTTCCTGAACGGCAGGAATGGAACAGTGAGGGGTGGAATGGCTTTAGGCCGGGTGATGTCATCGTCTATACTGATGGCTCACTTATTGACGGTATCTCCGGAGCCGGGGTCTACTCTAGAGACTGTCGGATAAATCTATCGGTAGCCTTGGGTAGACAAACAACTGTTTTTCAGGCAGAAATCTTTGCGATTGCCACTGCCGCCAATATCCTGTTAAGGAGAAGGATTAAGGGTAAAACCTTATACATCTGCTCAGATAGCCAAGCCGCTATCAAAGCCTGTTCGGCTGGCTCTCTCAACTCAAAAATTGTTGAGGAAACCATGGTTTGGCTTGACCGTCTGGGAAGATGTAACTCGGTATCACTTGCCTGGGTTCCTGGGCACACAGGTATCGAGGGTAATGAAAGAGCGGATGCTCTGGCCAGGAAGGGCTCTTCAACAGCCTTCATTGGGCCACAACCATCCATAGGATGCTGCTCATCCGTCCACAAACGTGAAATGGATTCGGCTCTACGCCAACAACATTCCGAATACTGGCATGACCTGGTCTCATGCAGGTATTCGAAGAAGCTAGTGGACGGTCCAAAAATCAGCAGAGCTAAGTTTTTGCTTGGACTAAACAGGAAAGACTTGAGATCCTTGATTGGTCTAGTCACCGGTTTCAGTCCTCTTAACGAGCACCTCAAAACCATTCACATTAGGAGCTCGGGCCTATGTGAGTGCTGCATGGAGGCGGATGAAACGGCATCTCACTTCATCTGTGAATGTCCGGCTTTCGCCAGAACCAGGCTCACCACTATAGGCAAACAATTCGTTAACGAAGATGAGATGGGGGAAATTGAACTTGCAAATATTCTTCGCTTTGCCAAGGCTACTGGCAGGTTCTCCCTCACTGAATCTTACTAATCGCCAATAACCAGCGAGCGGGCAGCTATGCTGAAGTACAATGGACCAATAGGTCTAAGTGCTTGTCATCTACTGATGACCCCACTGCACATACAATACAATACACAATGGGACACAGATAAATGAAATATTAGCTTTTTCTGAACATCATCTGCTTCATTTTGGAACGAAGTTTTTCTGTTCCTCGTCGAATTGCCTCAACAATATTGCTGTATTACCTATACATGTTTATTCCGACATTACCGACAAACTAGAAGTGGAAGAATTGCTAGATAAGTTCATTTCGGAAAATTCAAAGCGCAGTCTTCGCATTAAATAACTAAACGATTTTGTAATATATGAATAAATAAAAAAGTTAATGTAAATACAATATAAAATAAATTGTTTGCTAATTTGGCGATCTTTTCAATCAATAAGTTTTAATTTTATAATTTATATCCACTACCCACTCGGACCGAACATGATCAGGCCGGGCCTGCCTCAAGTGTGCATGCAAATACTTGTGCAGATCACCGGTGCCGCAAAAGGAAAAACAACCAATGATAAATAATGAGAGCAGGCAAGTGTCGAAATTGTAAAAAATAATAGGCCGGTCCTAAAACTCCTGGGTCACATAAATGCAGCACCACCAGTATTTGATTGGCCTAAGCTATGAAATTATCCAAAACAGGGAAGCCCGGTTCATTGAGGTCGAACCGTGCGGCGGCCTCACAGGCGACCCAGTTAGAATGCATTAAAGTGGGAGAGCTAAGATCCATTTAGTCTTAACAATTGCTTTGCCGTGAAGTTCAATTTATGTGAACTAAAGATAAACACTTGTACATAGCGCCTGAGATAATGTTAAGGTTGACGGTTGGGATTATAACACTTCTCACCAGAGAGGACCATTTAGACAAAATTTATTATTTAATTTGGAAAACAAAAAAGTGTCCACTCGCATCGAAATGTAATTTCGCATTATTTATACGAAAGTGCAACAGAGCAACTCATCGCGTCTGCTCTATTGAATGAAAGTGCACACAATGCACTATATCAGCTATGCTCCTGCCATTCGAAACCCAGACACGACAGATACAAAATGCACCGAATTTCAACAGTGGGATATAAATCTTTCCTCCATTCTCCTGCCACTCTCTCTCTTGTCGCGCCATCTAGAATTTTAGTTTGTAGTGAAATTCAAAGTATTTGTGAGTGCACACTCAACGCACTCGGCAGCAGGTTCCCTGCCGCACGACGGCACACTTGCGCTTCTAGGCCCTCGTATCTTTGAAGTTCAAAACGCATAATAATGTTTAACAAATCCTTAACATATATCTTAAAAGTCTAATCTGTACATACTCAGTCATACTGCCAATGCCGTTCAGTCAGGGTCCCTCTGCAAAATATCAGATAAATATTTTTCGGATTAATTTTGGCAAAGATCTTGAGATACATTTTGATTTCATTCAATGTGTGTATGTGTACACTTTATACCTTACTTTTATTAGCGCTGTGATCAGTATCAGTGCGATAATTTGTGTCGTACATCAACGGAATGGTGGATTGAGGCTTTTATTATTCGTAGACCAGGTCAACAAAATAATGTAATGTATCCGCGCGTTACATTGTTGGAGAGTTAGATGTTGATTGATTGATTGTATGTGTATTTTGCCCAACAATTGTTTTTTTGTGAGCATAGGTGGCGGGGAAGACAATTGGCTAAGTAGCATGGCGATGAATTTCTGTTCGGTGAGAATGTTTGAATTGGATTTGAGTTCGCGTGGCATTTAGTATCCCTCTACCTCTAATATACATTGAGCTTAATGTTTTTATAATCATGCTGTATTGGTGGTAGATAGTTATGGTGTTACTAATCGTTGTAGTAAACTTCAATTGCTCTTAACCTTCCAACCACACACTGGGGTATGACACACCCCACATGGATTTCAAAAGCGTGCAGGTCCCGTTAATTTTTTTTCCTAAGGATGCCATACCTATGTATATTTAATTTTAAACTCTCTGCAGTAGCAGGCGAGGGTGTTCAGTTCTATGTTTTCTATTTTAGTTATTTTGGACTAAAAATTAATAAAACAAGTGTGGGGTTTGTTCAGCCATAAACGAAGTTACTGTAGATGACAATAATAATTATAGTTTTACAGCAAAATGGCTTTTCTTCGAGACGAATCCATTGAAAGCAATGCATAGAAAGCAGTGAAAATTTTTTTAATTTTTGTGTTTAAAAAAGCAAACATTTATACCACTATTAAAACAATACATTGGAGTAAACATTGAAGAAAGAGTATTAGAAAGCGTGAATTTTGTTAAGATGAAATAAAAATATGAGTAAAAAAAAAAACATACGAGGGCGGGTCAATAAGTCCGTGACTTTTTGAATTTCTGACCTCTTTACTGAAACGGCAACACTGCTCCTGTCAACAGGCATCTGTCAGTTGACTCCTGTCAAAATTTAAACTTGCTGCTTCAGTTAGTTTGTGTTTGACAGCTATTTTTATCAGACTACTCACTAATTTGAGGAGAAAATGGAAAAAAGTGAATTTCGTGTGCTTATTAAGCATTATTTCTTGCGAAAAAAAACCATTACCGAGACCAAGGCTAAGCTTGAAAAATACTATGGGGACTCTGTACCATCGATTTCAATGGTAAAAAGTGGTTTACTGAATTTCGTTGTGGCCGTACAAGCACTGAAGATGCCGAACGTCCTGGACGCCCAGTTGAGGTCTCTACACCCGAAACAATCGAAAAAATTCACGATATGGTGTTGGCCGATCGAAGATTGAAAGTGCGAGAGATTGTGGAAGCCGTAGGGATCTCGCATGGCTCAGTGGTTTCAATTTTGAATGATCACTTGGGCATGAGAAAGCTTTCCGCAAGATGGGTGCCGCGTTTGCTCACAGTCGACCACAAACGCAATCGTGTAACAACTTCACATGAAGGTTTGGCGTTGTTTAATCGCAATATGGAGGAGGTTTTGCGTCGTTTTGTAACCGTGGACGAAACATGGATCCATCACAACACACCAGAGACCAAACAACAGTCAAAACAGTGGGTTTCTAAGGGTGAATCGGCGCCAAAGAAGGCCAAGGTGGGTTTGTCAGCCAATAAAGTTATGGCGACTGTTTTTTGGGATGCACGCGGGATAATCCACATTGACTACCTTCAAAAGGGAAGAACAATCGATGGGGAATATTATGCCAACTTATTGGACCGATTCAATGACGATTTGAAAAAAAACCGACCTCATTTGGCCAAGAAAAAAGTTCTTTTCCACCAAGACAATGCAAGGGTGCACACATGTGCAGTTGCCATGGCAAAAAACCATGAATTGGGCTATGAATTGCTCCCTCATCCACCCTATTCTCCAGATTTGGCTCCGAGCGACTACTTCTTGTTCCCAAACCTGAAGAAATGGCTTGGTGGAAAAAGATTTGACTCCAATGATGAAGTCATCTCGCAAATAAAGGCCTATTTTGAGGACCTCGACAAATCATTTTTTTTGGGAGGGATAAAAAAATTGGAGAAGCGTTGGACAAAGTTTATAGAGCTCAAGGGAGACTACGTTGAAAAATAAAATTTTTTCAAAAAATCTGTGTTTTATTCCAAAAGTCACGGACTTATTGACCCGCCCTCGTATATATATATACATAAAATTATATATTTGTTTAATTCTTTTGTGGTGGGGTGTATAATACCCCAGTGTATTCAATTCACTCGACTGAACCAGTGGCATTTTCGTATCGGAATGATTCCGAGCGCGTCTGGGAGTTTTCGACTGGCGCCCGAATTACAGTTCATCTCCTAAAAGAAATCTGCTGCTGAATTTCAATTCACTGTCAAATTCACAACCACTCAGCTGTTAACGTCAAAATCGTTTAATAATTTTGCTGTTCTTACGAAATCAACAAATCTTATTGGTTGTTAACATTATCAATCTATCTTGGAGATGAATATTGCCTCCGAACAAAAATATTATAAATTAAATTTGCATCTGCGTTTTACGACCACGTTTGACAATTAAAACGACTCATAAACTTTAAAATCAAATTAGATGTGTTTGCTTGTTCAATCGGCATCCCTGATCAGAGAGTGCTTCCCGACATTTAATCGAAAACACCATAACGGTGCCATTGGGATGGCATTAGTTGTGGGTTTTTCAAAACTGTCAAGAAGATAGTGGGGGATGTACACCGCACGGGCCAACTGATATGATAACGAACATAATTCAACTGGGGTTGAAGTGTATTTAACCTTATGGGAAAAAGAATATCAAACCGAAGGCAAATATATGGTGTGATTCTAGCTGCGAAAAGGCTTTCAGGTAAAAGAGGTCGGATTGTGAAATGAAGTTCAAAGAATCTTTCCTCAGCCGTACAACACAAATGTGGAATACTCTTCCAGGCTCTGTTTTTCCTTCACATTATAACCTACAATCATTTGAAACCAACGTGCATCGGCATCTCTCCTTTTTTTAATCCTAAATTCCTTAACACCCGCGCTGTGTGGCTATTACATGATCAGGGTACTAAAAACTCTCTTTAGTGCACGAACAAAAAACCTTGACACATGTGATTCAATAAATTTGTTAAGGCAGTTTGACACCTTTATAGCTCCTTTTTGTGCGATGGTTTCATCCCAAACGTAACACCTTGTTTCATGTGAGGCAAGCTCTTACATAATGAAACTATAAGCCTGCAATTTCCCTTTGTGGTAAAAGCAGCTTGCATTGGCATTGGGAGTGAAAAGAATTTTTTTTCTGCAGCGGCCTGAGCAACTAATTTATTTGCTCCTTTTAACTCTCAATCTCAAGCTTTTTGTTTGTTGTATAAATGTTGCGTATTTGCATGTTTTGTTCTGTTTTTTTTCTTCAGGGGTCTTATTTTGGAATTTTAAACAATATTGTATTAATATTAATATTGGTTGGGCACATTGAAGCCTATATTATAGATGAAGTAAAAAATATATCACTATATTGCCTCAAGCTAACTTTGTTTAATATATCGTAATTCTTCGACATGAACCATGAATCTTTCCAACGATAATGAGAATAAATTTGTGGAAAAGATTCAATGTGTTCCTTTACAAATGTTTTTGAGATTTCCCTTATCTCATAAACAGGCCTCTTTTATCTGGACTTATTATTATTCAAAAATTATTCGCTTTCTTATCAATAACAGTCCCATCGTTTTTGTAGAGATTGAAAACGTATTTAAAAACTTATTTTGACAAACTCGTATCAGATGAATATTCATTGTTGGGCTCGTACTCGCCAGTGAGTTAATGCACATTACAATATCTCAAGAGATAGATACAAAGTTTTCGATGGATTTACTATAAGAAACACTAACGAATTAATTTCTTAATATATTAGACTATTGTTAAGGTTATGTTACCTAAATACGTGAGCGAAATTGAGCCAAAAACTTCAGTTTTATCTTTAGGAAACTTCTCAGTTTTATCTACATTAATCTCATTTAATTATGTAAACATGTTTGAACATTTAAATTCGATACTTACCTATTTCATTTGTTTTTATTGCAAACTCAAGCATCTTTCTTGCCCGTGTTTAGAGGAAATGTTGTTGCTCATTCAGCTCATAAACACAACTGCACAAAATTCTTCCAGTTATTATTGTACTAAAAGCCATATGGTTGCGTCTAATTTCCGCAAAATATTACTACACTCCGTTCCACGGGTTTACAAACAGGTAGTTTCATGATTTAATTTCACGAAGTTTTTTTTTTAAATCCTTCGATAATATGGGGAAAATTAAATGCAATATGAAAGAAAGCTATATTATGTTAATGTTATAAAAAAATTGGGATTAAGCAGATAAATTCAATTTTATGATGCTTTTCCCGATAAGGTCATAAAATTAGTCATTTTGTCGTTCCACCTGTTTACGAACTAAATCTACCTGTTATTATATTTAAATCAAATGTAAAGGCATTAAGAGTACCAGGAACCTTAGTTTAAACCATAATTTCATAGAAACAACAACTTTGGATAAAAGAAATTCATTAACCAAAGAGGAAATAGGCCAAATTCGAGCTTACCAGGAAAAGCAAATCTATCCGTTTTATAGCCGGTAAGATTGGAAGAGGACCAACTGTTGTTCACAGTTATCTAAAAGACCTTGAGAACTATATCAAAAACCGGAAAGAAGGAATAATTAGAGCAACAACAAGTCAGGATCGACGGGCGATACAGAGAGCTGCTTCAAATTCCAGGCTTTTTCATACCTCAAATTGGGGGGTTACTCGTATTTCAAAGTGAAATAAGTCCCCAAATTCAACTACGAAATAAGTCCACCCAATTTTGCAATAAGGCCAAGTGGTAAACTGAAACCTCGCATCTACAGTGGCCCCAAGCAGGGGGTTGCAGGGCGGGCCCCATATTCCACAATTTTGGGGAGTTATTTCATTTTTCATTTGGGGGGTTATTTCGTTGGGGGGTTATTTCCTGGAGCCGACCTGAACATCACGGATTGCGTGTGGGGGAAGCCATAAAACAAGCCTGGTCCGAAATTTCACTAAATTACGTCGAAGAACTGTATAAATCTCTTCATAGCGGCTTCTTGAAGAGAAACCGCGATCGGTAGGTAGTACATATTATCAAAAACTATTTTTATAATCTTAATAAAACCAAAATTAATTTGTTCCCAAAAAAAATTGTTTTCTTTATAAACTTTCAGGCACCTATCAGGTAGATTTAGTTACTGTTCGATAACAGGTGGACCGAAAAAAAGTACTAATTTTATGACCTTAATGGGAAAAGCATCATAAAAATTGAATTTATCTACCTAATCCCAATTTTTTTTTACAACCTAAACAAAGTATAGCCTCCTTTCATATTCATTTGGTTTTCTACAATTCCGTAAAATAAAATCAAGAAACTACCTGTTCGTAAGCACGTGGAACGGAGTGTAGGTCGACAAAGTATACATTATGCTTATTGGACAATTCAGTGATAAAAATATTAAGAGCACCTGGTATGATTTTGCATGGAATATGTGTTTAAATAAGGCATTATCCTAAAGTCCTTTGCTGGTAAACTTGTCTGCTTTATACGGAAAGTAGAAACTTTACTACCCTGAAAATTTGCTGCCCCCTACCGCACAAAAGATAAGTTATCAGGTTTACTGTTTTTCCATTGTTTTTTCTTACTAAATTTTTGCAACGTTTTACTTTTAGAAATACAGATGACTGTTTATAGTTTAAAACAATAAATGCAATCATCCTATGCAGAACGGAAATTGCGAAACAATATTAAAATCAGTAACCCGGATACTAAAGCGATAGTGATATAATATAGTCACATTGGGCAGATTCCGGTTAGTGACAACTTTCGATAGAATGACTTCATTTTCGATATCGCCAAAAACGTAGCGAATTGTCTTCCCTAAGCGATGCAAGAAATAGTTCACCATCTCTTATCTATCTTCATTTATAATGCGTTTTTGCGCCGGGAACTTCTGGAGCTCATATCTGGTCTGGTGTACCAATAACTTATTTGGAGCATCTTGAGAGGATTCACAAAGGCGCGATAAAACTCTTTGGCGATCGTGAAATCACGAAATCCCTTTCCACCATTTATGCTCAAACGAAATACATAGTTGCATTCCACCTCGAAAATATTTCAACCGAAATACCCGCCTTGCACATCAGTTCATCTACAGCCTTTATTCGGATGTTAGGTACTTTGAAATAGAAAGAACCTTTCCTTAGCCGTACAACACTAATGTGGAATGTTCTACCACGCTTTGTGGTTTTTAACCATAACAATTTAAAAGTGGGTGCAATGGCTCAGCCATAAGTGCGTTGGACTACTAACCGATGGGTCTCATGTGCTTCTTTTTATACCCTATTCTAGGGGTATATTAATTTTGACGCATAGTTTGTAACATACCTTAATATTGCCCGTAGACCCCTAAAAGTTACTATATTTATGATCAGCATCGATATCGTCGATCTAGCCATGTCCGTCCGTCCGTCCGTCGGCAAAAATTAGGCCTTTAAACTGGACCTAGAGAGCTGAAATTTTAACCATATAATCTCTAGGGTCCCGAAATAATCAAGTTTAAGAATTTTTTGAAATCCGCCCACAGACACGCCCACAAACTCAAAAAAACAAAATTTTGGAAAAAATCGAATTTTGAGCTAGAGAGCTGAAATTTTTTATATATGATCTATGGCCCATAAAACTGATTGGGACATAAAATTTTCAAAATCCGCCCACTGACACGCCCACAATTAAATAAAACAAATTTTGGGAAAAATTGAATTTTGAGCTAGAAAGCTGAAATTTTTTATATATGATCTTTGGCCCATAAAACTGCTTGGGACATAAAATTTTCAAAATCCGCCCACTGACACGCCCACAATTAAATAAAATATTTTTTTTGAAAAACCAAAATTTGAGCTAGGGAGCTGAAATTTTTAATATATACTCTCTAGGGGCCCTTTATGCTCATACTTAAATTTTTTTTAAATCCGCCTACTGACACGCCCACAATTAAATAAAACAATTTTATTGAAAAACCAAAGTTTGAGCTTGGGAGCGTTTTTATTTACAAAAGCTTAGTTTTTTCGATAAAATCCTTTAAATTTTTGTCACGCCCACTTATGAGATATAGGAATAAGAATAGGGTATCCAACAGTTCGCCCAAGCGGACTATAGCCCGCCCCTATGTTTTATTATTATGTTTTGGCAAAGTTTAAACAACGTGAGAGGGATTAATACTTCCTTTTTTTAGGCATCCATCAAATTTGTCGGCTCAAGTTTGAGGATTTCAGAAAACCCTGTTGGCAGGCAGGCGTTTTGATTTCCATATTTTAAGATCTTCTATTATAAAGAATTCTAACTAAAAACAACTTCTAAAACCGTTTTCCATGCCTTTGTATTCCCGTCAATCATGCACAACCCTATGCTTATTTCTGTCAGAAATCCATTAGGCTCTTCCTTTTATGTTATTGTTTAGTTTCCTTCTCGTCAACTAAAAACCTCATTTTGTCTCTTAAACAAAGCAAAAGCACCTTTAGTAACATTACTACCCCCATAAACACGCTCCTTTTATATTGAGTATACCTACATACATACTGAAAAAACACACCACACGGAATCTAAACGGGACATAGGTATGACACTATTAACATATCAACACTTGGCCACTTGCCGATCCACCATACAAAGTGAAAACAAAGTATGCTTTCCGTCACCTTAGTTTAGCTTTGCGCCTCTTTTTAGTACTATCAACGTGAAGCAATGGAATAAAATAAAATGAAAGCAAACATCTGAACAATGTCCTTGCGTAACCCAACACAATGTCCTCATTACATTTTACAGGTCAATTCTCACGTTATAAGTGTGTTGCACCTTCAATAAGAATGAATTGCAATAGCAAAAGGAGAATATAAAAAGGACAAAGAAAGCATTCCAAATATGTACTGCCTTTCTCCGTCATTAACAGTTGGCAAGAGAAGAACACTAACCAACCATTACAGTCCTCAAAACGAGTAATGAGATTCTTTGTTTCGAACGGAAATACTCTCGTCACGCGCTCCACAATTGAAAGTGGAAATGTTACAAGTCATCGTCCGGTCGCAACTAGAGAGGCTTCTTTACCCCAGTTGTTCGCCTTCATGGTTGGCAATAGAAAAATTAAGATTTAAATCACTTCTGTTTCCTTATTAATTAAAGCAAAAATGTAGGAAGCGATACAGAAAGAAAGTGAACAGAGGAATGGCAACAGGATGCTAAGGTAATGTGGCATAGCATGCCTTAAGTATTTTACAATATGCTTTTCATTTTATTTTTCAAAGGAAGGCTAAAGGATAATGCAAGTCTATGCTCCGGATGAGATAATTGATTATTATTTGTTAGAGAAAGCACTTCCCAGACCCAGAGGGAGTATAGCAGCATCCGTTTAAAAAAAATCCACCATTTGCAATTGGCTATCTGGTTTGATACTGTTAAGAGATCCTCCTTATTGTGGGGTTTATGAACCGTAAACGAATGGCAGGCTAACAAAGAAAATGAATTTTTTAATGACTTGCATTCGTGTACCTTACTACAAGTATGCTTGTAAATAATACCTAATTGCAATATTTATTAGTATTTGAGCATCGATGTTCGTGGACAAAAGGATTCGCTGTCTTTATTCACTATATTTGAATTTTACCAATAACATAATAATAAGCTACAGTCCGCTTAGGCGGACTACCCTTAGCGGAGTTCCGACACTGCGCTAGCGGGTTTTACCATGCGGAGAAAAGGGTTAAAATCGTGAAACACGTGAAGAGGGCCACCAAACACCATTTGATTCTATAAAGAAAGCTGACGTAGGTGTCAGCCAGAAAACTAGCACCAACCCTTAGCGGAGTAACGAGAGGAGAGGGTTAAATCCCTTGAAATCGCGAAGTGGGCCATCCAAAAACTATTTGGTTCAAAAAAGGAATCCATTTCCATCTGGGAAAACTAAATATATATGTGTTTTATAGCCCGTCGAGCCGACGTGCAATTTCAGATATGCATTGAAAAGTGACATAAGGCCAAATTGGCAAGAATGCCTTATATGGATTTGTATATGTCGCTGCTCCCCAATGAAGATAAAGCTTTTAACCCTTTCAGTACCGCCAACTCAAAAAGTGTGTGGATTTTGTTAAAAAGTTGGAATTTCAGTCATTTATTGTATTGTTAACTGTTGGATACCCTATTCCTATTCCTAGAGGAGTCTTTGAAAGGCCAATGAAACCAAAAAAAAATTACTGTATGGTGTGGATTTT
Source organism: Portevinia maculata (assembly GCA_949715645.1). Classification (NCBI taxonomy): domain Eukaryota; kingdom Metazoa; phylum Arthropoda; class Insecta; order Diptera; family Syrphidae; genus Portevinia; species Portevinia maculata. The sequence goes on from OX454525.1 coordinate 199,914,547, forward strand.
GGTGTGGTGGTGTAGTTGGTCCATTTTTCTTCCAGGATGAAAATGGCAATGCAGTTACTGTGGATGGAGCTCGATATCATGCGATGATTGGAAACTTTTTGTGGAGTAATTGGAAGATGTTGACTTACAGAATATGTGGTTTCCACAGGATAGTGCAACATGCCACACAGCAACGAACTCAATCGATCTTTTGAAAGTTTAACAATCGCACAATTTCCCGAAGAACAGACATAAATTGGCCACCAAGATCATGCGATTTAACGCCACTGGATTTTTTCTTATGGGGTTTCTTGAGGAGTAAAGTTTAAGCCGATAGTCCTCAAACTATTCAACACCTCAAGGACAACATCATCGAGCAAATATCACTTATTGAACCATCAGTATGCGAAAAAGTGAATCAAAATTTTGTTGAAAGGTTGACAGTCTGCCGAGCTAGCAGAGGAGGTCACTCGGATGGCATCCTTTTTCATTATTAACCGAAACCAATATACATTAATTTCCAATAAAAATAAATATAGATTTCACACAATTTATGTCTTTCAATCAAAATTTAAAATGATACCTCAAATTTGAACACCCTTTATATTCCCGTAGTAGGAAGAGACTCTCAGAATTGGTTAATTCCTATTGAACGATGAGTCTTTCCTCCTTCCTAATCGAAACCATGGAATAATTCCCAGATAGATACGAGTATATCAGAGGGGGCCGTTCACCAGGATAGGGCGGTTGGTTGCTTTCTCAATATTGATGGTGCGAGCGGATCACTCCCAGATGTATCAATGCATTTAAAACTCAGCCATCTTCTGTGACCGAACAATGACCCCTTAGCTAAAAGGAAGGCTTCACACTACAGTTGTGCGCTCGGCGCGCACATACGGTTCCCAATGTTGGACAGCGTATAAAAGGTGTGAAGGCAAATTAAGGGCAGTTGAGATGAAGATGCTTCGCATGACAGCAGGAGCAACAAAGGTTGATCAAATAAGAACTTCCATGATGCGAGGAAGCCTTCACGTCAAAGAACCTATCTCGAAGAAAATGGAGCGCTACCGGCTCAGTTGGTACTATCATGTTCGAGGGAGAGATCCTATAAACCCTGTTAAAAAAGGCAATATCAATCAACGTTCCAATAGAAACGCGAAAGAGAGGCAGGCCTAAAAAGTGTCTCCCTGGTGTACGCCGAATTTGATTGCGAACTTCTCGGTGACTCCAACGGGGTATCTTACCTGTTTTTATTCCCTCATACATGGCCACGATCATGTGTATGTAGGTTTCTGAAACTTCTCGTTGTCTAAGAGTCACCAACAACAGATTTCTGGGTTGTCTTTCAAAGTCCTTTTCAAAATCAACCAAATTCATATGCAAATCCTTAAAGGATACACGAATAGCCGCAATATTTTCCGCAATTGGCTTTCTATTTCCTGCTCAACGATCTTCATGGTGTGTATCACCAGCTTAATAGAACGATATTTATCGCAGCTGCATACCGCCTTTTCCATTCTAAAATGAGAAGTTTACTTTCCCTCCAATGGTTAGGCATTGGATCGCCTTTCATCAGTTTTTTAAATGCGGTTCAGGTTCAACAACATACGCCACCCATTCTCCAGTCTCTACGCCGATTTTTGCCTGGTATTACAATGGACCGTTACCGAGACTGACTGTTCAGGGATTTGGATTTCTTTTTTTTTAAAACAAAAAAAAAGAGCCTACTTAACCCAAAGTCTCCCATCTTTTTCCAGAACTCAAAGGTAATCTCGTCCGTCCCAATCGCTTTTCCTTTTTTTGGAGTCCTGACCACCTTCCCCACTCCGACCTCTTCTTCGCTTCCTTCACAATACTGTTGCTTTCTTTGTAGAATTTTTTCGCCATCCCCAAGAAGCAGCGCTTGAGCATTGTTAATGACTCCACGTACTTTGCTTGAATTTGCGCTAGTTATATTCCTTTATTAATAGTCCAGAATAGTTTTCTTTTATTTAATAGATTCACAAATTTATTCCATATCTGTATATTAATACGGAGTTGCCTATAACGTGTTTCCACCCATTTTTGCTATTATACGTCACATAGACATGCCAAAACCCAAAACTATATATATTTGGTTAGGGGACAATATATAGAAGTGCACAATACAAAAATTATCCACATATATAACACACATTATGAATTACAGCCGGTAAAATGAAGCGAATTGGATGAAATTACAACAACAACAACATTGCTGTGTGAGGCAATAATCTGCCAATCGGAACGAAAAAATTTTATATTATCAAGTTACATACTTGAAAATACTTGAAGTTACTTGAAAATGCTTGAAGTTACTTGAAGTTACCTGAAAATGCTTGAAGTTACTTTAAGTTACTTCAAAATGCTTGAAAACTTGAAGTTACTTGAAAATGCCGGAAAAATTTTTTATCAGGTGAAATCAGAGAATGCAATGTCGAAAAATTTCATTTTCCGAATAATATGTATAACAGTCTACTTTGTTTCTTTTTCAATTTATAGAATAAATTGGTCGAATTTCGACCATGGGGCGACCCCTAGTATTTTCTTAATACAAATCAAAACACAATTCGTTTTTCTTTAATTAATTTTGCGATTAAATACTAAATCAAAACACAATTAATTTTTCTGTAATTTATTTTGCAATATTCTTCTTTTTGGTTTGGCATTTTATAAGCACACTTTCCTTAGCCACAATCCACGCCAGACCCCCTGCTCTCCAGATCTTCGTCGTCGGCATAACCCAAGCTAGTCTACACACCACGTAAATGGTAACATTCGATGCATAGCGACAGCATAGCGGATGGTGATAAGCTGATTGCTCCATTTGTTTACGAGCCGATTTTGAGTTATTGGTATTCGGCTGATTGGAGACTTTTTGGATGTTGTGTACAAGCTGAGTTCTCCAGGGCTTTAAGTGGTTGTGTATGCCATCGATACTGTAGTGTGGTTTTTGTTACTATGTAACTCGCGCACTTTCTCTTCGCGAGTCTCTCCCAAAGTCTCTATTCCAATTCGAAGCGAGCTTCTTCATCCCTTTTATCAAAGGAGCACTTTTGTGTCCCTTATCACTGATTTAGCTCTTACCAACACCATGTTTACTTGCCTTGTTGATAATGTCATTTAAAGTCCCTAGCAGTGACTTGGTTTTTTTCTCTTGGAATTCCATATGTCTTTATCTTCTGCTCAGCGATTTACTGTGCTTATATCCCTTTTTAAAATATACTCCTTGAAAATGTCCTCGAAAAATATCCTAATTTCAAAATATCCTTTTTGTGTGAGTCGAAGAAGTATCGAGAGGATTACTTCTGTTTATTTCTTTTTTTATAATATCCACGGTCAAAATATCCCAGGAAATTTCCAAATTTCCCCTGATCCCATAATAGTAGCTAGGTGGACGCTTTCGCGGGTAAAAGGGTTTTAAACTCGACGCACTTCTTCGAATCACAAAAATTAAAACTCTGGACACCTCTTCGACTCAACAAAAAACTATTTTGACTGAGGATATTTGGAGACAGGATATTTTAAGTGGATATTTTGATCGAGGACATTATCATAAAGGATATTTGCCTACACCATCATCAGCACCATTCATACACAACTTCGTCAATGATATGATGGAAATAATTTTTCATAATGACAATAATTGCTTTGCCTTTCCCTACGTCCAGATTGTACTATTTTATTTCCGCAGGTAGTTTTGTTTATGAATTTTTGTTCGTTCATGTCTCCATGAGAATTGTTTGTCAGGAGGAGACGGTGTTTATAGGCGATTGCCTCTCCCAAGATAAATTTACATTCTTTAATCTTTAATCCCTTTGCGCGCATCCGACTTGGAGAGCATATACACCGACAATATTTCACAGCTCACGTTGCATCACCAGTTTAAGAGATATCAAACGATCAATGGACTGTGAAATGGTCAAAACGCTGCCAAGTATTTGAACTTGAGGTGTTACTGGGTCACGGCGTAATTTGACCTGAAACGTACTTCGATCAGTAGTCTAACTGACCACTAAGCCAATGCGTCCATTATTATTTGCCGACTCCAGAAGTTCATTTATATGGAGTAGAAACAGGTTTGGAAAATACCGATCCTTGCGATACTCCTGCATTTATGACAAAGTAGTCCGTAGACCTCAGTTGGAATTGGACGTTGTTAAAGGAAATGTTGCATGCATCCACAGATTTTAGTCGGTATTCCGTAAGAAGTCAGTTTTCTCAGCAGGGCCGTGTGCCAAAACCTGGTAAGATGAGCAAAGCTACAAGTATTAATCTGTCTTGGTATAGCATATCGAATATATTCAGTTGAATCCGTTCATATTGAGTTACACATCTGAGAATGGCGTCAGCTTCGAAAGCCATATTGGCGCTCATTTATCATTTATTAACCGATGAATTTCGCGGTTATTTGCCGACTTTTTTTTTCAGTTTTCAGTTTTCTTTATTTCAATTAATATATGAAGCTTAATGCTAACAATATTGAGTACGTATTGAAAGGCTACAAGAAATAAATACTTGGCAATTAAGCAATATAATTTAAATTAGAAATAGTGAGAAACATTCTGTTATTCAATGAATAAGTGACGAATGTCCCATTATTTAACAATACATAAACAATTTTTAGTGGGGGTTGGTCATAGATAAATATTTCTGTGTACAACTGTGTATTAACTTTTAAAATGCATATAAACAAATGTATATAAACGCTCTCAAAATTCATATTTTGCGCAAATATAATTAAATCACTGGACTAATGATACTATCTATCTCAGAATGATTTTTAGAAAACAGCCAATGTTTAACTCCGCTTAAAAATTTAGATTCAATCCTCTCACATCTTAGTTCAACCGGCAATTTATTAAATAAGCGGCACGAAATTATTGTATAAAACTGACAAAAGATGGATTTATAAGCTCGTGGAACACATACTAAATGGCAGCTATTGGTTCTTAAACTGTAGTCTTCCTGAAGTCTTGCAGAATTATAACCAGCACTTTTAAAAAATAATTTCAATACATTAAAAAAATACAAATGTCTAACTGGAAAAATGCCGAGGTTTGAAAATAAGGGAAAACTAGGTGCACTACGGATTACTTTAGAGATAATGCGAATGGAATGTTTCTGTCTTATGAGCAACGGATTAATTTTACAGGAATGAGTACCACCCCAGCAGCAAATTCCATATTGCAGCTTTGATTGCACTAAGCCACTATAAGCGAGTTTTAAAATTGATTTTGGGCAGTAAAGACTAAGGTGGTATATCTGTCTGACAACTTTGTTGAGGTAAAGTTTTAAATGAGAAGTATGTTCCATCCAACTAAGTTTCTTATCTATGGTGATACCTAAATATTTAAAACGATCAACGCATTCTATATCAAAACATCCAATGTCACAAGGTAAATCAGACCTAAATGCTGGAGAACAAAATTGAAATCTGGAGCAGCAAGGAGCATGATAAGTTAAAGGCAGACCTTCAGGAACTATCCCCAGTAAGTTAAAAAACATAAACTTTGTTTTGTTTCTTATAACTAGCTTATGAAGCCAGAACCAATGTCGGAGAATTTCTAGATCATGATTCATGTCAGCAATCGTATCGAAATGATTTTGATTGGAGTAAGAAAGAGCAGTATCGTCGGCAAATGCAGTTAAAATACCTTTGAATTGTTGAGAAAACAAAGAATTAACGAAAATCAAAAACAAAATCGGACCCAAGACAGAACCTTGAGGAATTCCTTTGCTTAAATAGGATCTCGAGCTTAAATGGTTTTGGATCCTGGTTCTTTGACTGCGATTTGTTATGTACGAATAGAACCAATCATACACAAAACCCCTAAATCCAGCTCTAAATAGTTTTTTTAACAATAAATCATGGTCAACCATATCGAAAGCTTTTGTTATGTCAATGAACAAAGCAGCCGGAATTTTAGATTCGTTGGTTAATTTATAAATTTCACTACAAAACTTTAATAAGGCATCTTCTGTCGATTTACCAATTTTAAATCCGAACTGGAGATCACTAAAGAATTCCATTCCATTTAGAAATGACATGATTCTGTTTTTCATGCCTCTTTCGAAAACCTTGGAAAAAACCGATAGAAGAGAAATAGGTCTGTAGTTATTTAGATCCAGAGAATCACCTTTTTTATGTAACGGGATAATTATAGCTGTTTTGAGAGAATTCGGAAACACACCCATTCTAACACTAAGGTTAAAAATGTGACTCAAAACATCGGCAATTAAAAAAGAGATATTTCGAAGTATATGGCTTGAAATTGAATCATCAGAAGTGGAATTCGTGGCCTTAAGAGACATTATTAGTTTGTGAATTTCGAATGCAGAAAAATCAAAGAAACAGAAACTATCAGGACTAAAAACATCGTGCCGAATGACATAATTATCGAGACATGAGTTTTCCGCCTGAAAGGCATTGGGAATTTTTGAAAAATATTCATTAAATGCATTAGCTACATCGATAGGATTTGAAATAATTTTCATATCTTTCTTAATCTTTAGCTCGACTTCTGGTGCATTACGATTCAAAATTTCATTAACGAGTCTCCATTCCTTTTTAATATTCCCCAGGTTATCAGCCAGTCTACGAGTATAGTAATCATCTCTGCATTTAGGTATTTCGATTTTCAATTCACCACATAGGCGAAGATAATAGTTTCTAAGTCTTATGTTGTTAGGGTGTTTGCTGACCGAAGTACAAAGACGGTTTTTCTTTTTTATTTTATTTAAAAGTGGCAAAGACATCCATGGCTTAAGGCGCTTCAACTTTTTGGGTATAACGTTTAAGATTCTGCTACAACTCGAGATATGAGTCTGTAACTTAATTAAAAATAAATCAAACGCAATTGACGGGTCACTTGCATTGTAAACTTCATCCCAGAATTCATAAGTCAAAGCAGATCTCAAAGCAGAGTGATCAATTATTTTAGACTCAGAGAAAGTCAATGGTTTTTTCATTTTAAGTATATGATCGAACTGAATACAAATTAAGGAATGATCAGTTAACCTCAAGTCATAGATTGCAGCTTTAAAGTCGACTGTGTTGTTCCTATGCAAACGCAAAAAAATATGGTCTATGCATGTACTGGTCGATTCAGTTACACGAGTTGGATCGGATAACAAAGAATAAAAACCAAAAGCAGATAAATTAGAGATAAAGTCGTCTGCAATACAAGAACTAGCTAAGATATCAATATTAAAATCACCTAATAGAGCCATATTCTTAGAGTTATTGCTTCTTAAAAAATTTGAGAACTCATCTAAAAACACAGAAACACCACATTTATGGAGCCTATACACACAAACAAAAGAATATTGTATACCATTAACTTCAAAATCGACACAAAGTAAATCCGCGCTTTTCAAATTAATCCCATTTACATAGCAAACCAAGTCACTTCTATAAAACACTGCAACTCCACCGGCGCAGTATGAGTTATTACAGTTAGCATCAAAAAGATAGTTAGGAATATTAAAATTAGATTTTTCGGAGTCATAAATCCATATCTCTGACAAAAATATAATATCTGGAAGATGATCAAGAGAAGCCAGATGAGAGCAAAATGAATCAAAATTTTTTCGCAAGCTACGAATATTTTGGTGTATAACAGTGAAGCCATGACAATTTGCAACAGAATGATTTATACAAAAACAGTTAAGCGCATCAGAATTGGAAGTAGATAATGTATCATCAAACAAACCGTGTGTTTGATTTAAATTATTAGACAACATTAGATGGTTTGTAAATTAATGCAAGATCATCACAGTTTCTGATTGATAATACTCTATCCCCTTCCTTAATTCTAACTAATACTGTTGAGTTGCGAATCCATACATATTTACACTTGTTGTCAATTTTTAGATCCTTAGCTTTTTTTAATAATGAACGAGTGTAGCCGGTAAGGCTGTCATTGATGAAGATTCGACCCGTGATGTTGTTGTTGCTTCTGTTGTTATTGCTTCTGGTGTTATTGCTTCTGTTGTTAATGCCTCTGTTGTTGGTGGACTTGCAACCAAATATTTTAAAGGCGGACAATTTGGTTTTGTTGTCATACATTTTCTTCATGACTTTCTGTTTTATTGCGAATGAAGAAAATTTAACGCAAGCAATATTAGCTGCAAATGATTCACTATCAGCTTTTCGCTTTACGTAGCATGATTCAATATCACTTTCGTCTATGGTTTCACCAATACCTTCTGCCACAAGTTTAATAACACTTTCCTTGATGTTTGCATTGTTTATATTTGGCAAACCAACAATTTCAACTGAGCATTGCAATTGAGTTTGTTCTAAAGCATTAACCTTAAGCTCTAAAGGATCTACTTTCTTAGAAAGAGTATTATTTATCTTTTCTAAGAGTTCAATATTAGTAAGAGCATCAGTGTTGAGTTGTTGTAGCTTAATTATTTCATTGTACAGCATAGGCAGTGTTACAAGTGAGACAGGTGCATTCACAGCGGCGGTCACGGTCGTAGTCGCAGTGGCAGGCGATGATGATGGAATGGAGGAAGAAGAGGAAATCGGCATAGGCATTGTAGTTGTTACATTCACAGAGGTGGGCGCAGCAGTGAGGGCGGGTAGTGAGGAGACAAAATCAGAACCGGTTTTGTTGACCAACAATTCAGTCGCAGCACTTTTAGAGCGGGTGGCGAGGGCAGAAGAACTGGCCAGGTTTGATGTATGACTCGCTTGCATAGCAGCTATTGGGATTGGACTTTGATCTCCTCGAAACGATTTTCTTCGCTCGCTGGTGCATCTTCCACATATGTACCCTTTCATACTTTTTTCCAAGAATTCGATGTCATCTCTCATCAGGTTGGCACATTTAGCGTGAATATACAAACTGCAGACCGAACATTGTATTTTATGTTCAACTCTTTCAATTTTTAAATTACACAGATTGCACTTCATATTGGCTTTAGAAATAAATTGATTTCGAATGTATTATTAAAAAGCAATTGAATTATGTATTTTATGCGAATAAAGGGAAGTTATACGAACTAAAATTTAAAAATTTACTGGAACTAAAAGTAAATGCGTGTGTTCCCCACTAAACACAAAAACTAACTTTTAAGATCAGGGATGAAAAGTGCGCAATATGTAGAAGACTTAAATAAAGCAAATTGGAGTCGTTTTCGGTCTGTATTAACATCAAGCCTCCAAAACTTTCCAAATAACTTTGAGAGTATTACAAGAAAAGAAGATGTCGATTTAATTGTCAGCAATTTTTCAGAAAAAATTCTAGACGCTGTCGACAAAAGTGTTGCTAAAGTTCCCAGAAAAATATTCTCTATTAAGCTACCTCGTTACATCCTTGAAATTATTAAGGTGAGAAACATTTACAGAAGATATTGGCAAAGATATCGTCAATCTTACTTTAAATATTAAGTTTCGTGGCTAAATTAATTATTATGTGAACTTATTACCGAACATCGAAACAAGGAATGGAATAAAAAATTGAGTTCACTTGAGAAAAACGCCAAACCTTTCTGGAATATTGCTAAGGTGTTAAAAAAAACGTCCCTTCTTGACAGATACAACAAATTTGCACTGCACTGATTTAGATAAAGCAAACGCCCTTGCGTGCAGATTTACCCACAACCACTCTGTTGCATCTAATTTAGGGGATGCAAATACAAATATTTTTGTTAATACCAGTATTCAAAAATTGTTGCAAGTCATACCAATCAACCACCTCAAAGTGACTATATCACGGTAGAACACATCGAATTATTAATTAACGACTTACGAATATGTAAGGCTGAAGGCTTTGACGGAATTAAAAATATCTACATTAAACAAATGCCCATATCTGGGCAAACAGTTCTAACATTTATCATAAATGCCTGAATAAAGATAGAATATTTTCCTGATAAATAGAAATTGGCCAAAGTAGTGCCGATAAAAAAAGCTGGTAAATCGGCTGAAAAAATTGAAAGTTACAGGCCAATTATTAGTCTGCTGAGCATCCTCAGCACAATCTATGAAAAGGTCTTAAAGGAAAAAATTGCCAAGCACATTTCCCACAACAATTTGTATCCAAAGGAACAATTTGGCTTTAGACCTTTTCATAGCACGACTCATCAAGTGCTTAGGATTTGCAACCATATCAAAAGTCATCGTTCAGTAAGCAAACCTACTGGAATGATACTACTCGATATCGAAAAGGCATTTGATACCGCGGGTGGCAATGGTGGCAATGGTGCAGTAGTAGTGTATTCGCTTACGGAATGGAAGGTCGTGCGTTCGAATCCCGGCCAAGTCCATTACTTTATATCGAATACATGAAATCGTAATCTCCCTAAGTAACTTAGACACCACCCGTGGAGAAAAAACCCTACAACTGCACACAAACACTTCTTTCCTATCTCTCTATTCTTTCTAATACCAAGTAGCTTACACTGTGTTCTTAGCATTATAAGGGTACTGTAACAAAATCCCTTTAGCGTAAGCAAAATTATAAAAAAAAAAAAAAAAAAATACCGTTTGGCATGACGGACCAAAATGATAAATTTAGAGTTTCCCGCTTATATCTGTAAAATTGTCCGCAGTTTTTTGTCAAATCATTGTTTTAAAGTGGTGTCTCCAACCTAATGTACTTTTATTCAGGAGTTCTCCAAGGCTCAGTTCTTGGACCTGTATACATCGAACTTTCCGCGTCTTCGACATTGTGAGGCTGCTTTTTTCGCTGATGATACTGCAATATTCTCATCTCATGAATTCGCTCTTGACATTGAGAGGAATCTAAACAATGCGATGGAAATACTATACAAGGATATTACAATAAATGGAAAGTCAAATTAAATGAGGACAAAATAAAAGCTATCCCTTTCACTAGAAAGAGAAAAACTTGCTTTCTCCCCAGTGGCAGCTTACAAGTAAATAGGAAAGACATTAGTTGGGAGCCTTCTGTAAAATATTTAGGAGTAAGATACTAAGTTGACATTTAGTACTCATATTGTAAATACCCTCAAAAAATTGCGATTGAAATTAAAATGTTGTACCCTCTTATCAATAGAAAGTCACTGCTCTCAAATGGAAATAAAATAATTATCCATAAGGTAATTTTTCAGGCAATTATGTTAGGTTAGGTTAGGATAGGTTGCTGGGTTGACGGGGCAAGAGAGTCCTGCTCCCGTCACACTTAGGTCTATGTAGACCCTTTGTGATACCCTCGAGGTTGATTCCCTTACTTGGGACCTATGAAAAACCTAGCGGGCTTACAAACCATCCCGATGCGCTGATGAACTTACGCAAGTCGTTTACAGACTTGCCGGAGAGTTCTTCTAAGTCCTGGAAGAAATATCTGCCTAGGACATTGTTTCTTATGTGACAGAGTGCAGGGCAGTGACAGAGGAAATGAGGGGTATCCTCGTTCACCTCCTCGTCCCCGCAACCTCTGCAGAGCTCGTCTGTGCTGAGTTTCAATTTCTTTGCATGGTAGCCCAGCATGTTGTGTCCGGTGATAACACCTGTGAGAGAGGACAAAGACTTTTTGTTCATTTGAAGGATTCTCTAGGTCTTTCGCTTGTCATATAGTGGCCACATTTTCCTGGTATTGACACAGGAGTCAAGGGCACTCCATCTTTCGTTAGCTGTCATCAGCGTTTTATCACCGATCACCTGTTTAAGGTAACAGGGTGGGGTTTTTACCGTTGTGTCAGCCTCTCTTAATTCAAGGGAGGATCCTTTTCTTGCCAATTCATCGGCTCTTTCATTTCCCGGGACACCACTGTGTCACACCTACAAGCTTCGATTTTATTTCTGTGGCGGAAATCGATTTTATTGCCGCTTGGCTGTCAATGAAGAAGGTAATATCAGCATGTGGTATTGCCGTCATTGCAACCTGTTTAGCGGCTGTTGCCACCGCCAGAACCTCAGCTTGGAAGACGCTGCTGTAGTCGGGGAGTCTGATCGAGCCAGATATTCCGAGTGTTTCGGAATAGAAACCCGCGCCAACGCCAGTATCCATCTTGGAGCCATCTGTGTAGATGGGGATCGTTGTTGCACGGACTGTTGTTTGATTCTCATGCCATTCTTCCCTGCAGGGAAGGGAGACAGTAAATGGTCTTGTAAAGTCTAGTTTGGGAGTAATGTAGTCTGTGCATACATTATCACCCGTAAATTTCTTTAGAATCCGCGCATGTCCTGTTGTACTGGGTTTCCAGTTTTCCGTTTGGCTTAGCCGCAAGGCACTGTTTGCTGCGGATTCTTGTACAAAAAGGTCTACAGGTTTAAGATTGAGAATTACCTCCAACCCCGCTGTGGGGGTGGTTCTCATGGCCCCAGTAGTACCAATGCAGGCAGTTCTTTGGACTCTAGTCATGGTCTTAAGGTTGGTGGCCTTGCACAACCCCTGCCACCAGACTAAATTACCGTATGTGAGTATAGGTCTAACTACAGCCGTATACAACCACATGATAATTTTGGGACTAGGTCCCCAGGTTTTGCCGAAAATTCTGCTGCAGGCGTATAAGGCTATCATTGCCTTCTTAGCTCTTTCTTTTATGTTGAGGCTCCAATTTAATTTTCTATCTAGAATCACGCCCAGATACTTCGCGGATTCTGATATTTGTAGTGGAGTACCTTCAATTGTTGGCCTATTAAATTGTGGTATAATCCTTTTATTGGTGAAGAGGACCAGTTCTGTTTTCTGTGGGTTAACCGCCAGTCCGCAGTTTTTTGTCCAGGTACCAACCATAGATAAGGCGTTTTGTATTTGCTCGCTTAGAGTGGATGGGAATTTCCCTGTCGCTAGCAGTGCTAAGTCGTCTGCGTAGGCTACTGCCTTGACTCCACTAAGTCTAAGTACGATCAGAATTTCATTTAAAACGAGTACCCATAGAAGGGGTGATAGGACTCCGCCTTGAGGAGTTCCTCTAGATGCTGACATCTTGATTATTTCACCACCAAACTCTGAGTTGATGCATCTTCTTTTAAGCATGCACATTATCCATTTAATAATGGTATTCTCCACATTAAGGTTTACTAGGGCTCTTTCTACCGCTTCCCCTTGGACGTTGTTGAAAGCACCTCCAATGTCCAGGAAGGCGGCTAGAGTATATTCCTTATCCCTTAATGTCTTTTCTATGGTGCTGACTACACTATGGAGTGCTGTATCTACACCTTTACCTTTCGTATACGCATGCTGAGCTGGGGATAAGACCTCTGGACTCAGTTTGCTACGAATATAAATGTCAATCAGTCTCTCAAAAGTTTTTAGAACAAAAGAGGTTATGCTGATTGGCCTAAAGTCTTTAGCGGTAGTGTGACTGGGTTTTCCAGCTTTGGGTATGAAAACCACTTTGACTTCTCGCCATACTTTTGGTACATATCCCCATTTTAGGCTACTTAGGAATATGTTCCTAAGATGTGGAATTATGTATTCTTCACATCTTTGTAGCATCATAGGAAAGATGCCATCAATACCCGGAGATTTATATGGAGAGAAGGAGTTGATAGCCCATCTTATCTTCTCTTCCGTTATAATTTCCGCTGGTGCTGTATGCTCCGTGTAGTGCTCTTCTTCCAAGTTATTGTGCTCATTGTTGCATCCTGGAAAGTGAGTCTCAAGGAGGAGCTTAAGCGTTTCATTGCAGGATTCTGTCCAGTTGCCGATAGGATCCTTGAGAGATCCCAAGGGTACTGGTTCTTTAGCAAGTATTTTCCTGAGCCTAGCTGATTCTGTGGTGTTTTCTACTTTGCTGCAGAAGGATTTCCACGAAGATCGCTTTGCTCGTTGCGTTTCTGTTTTGAATTTTCTTTGACTGGCCTTGTAGGTTTCCCAGTCATTCTCCGTTCTTGTACGTTTTGCTACATTGAAAAGTTTTCTAGTTTCTTTTTTAATGTCGTACAGTTCTCTTGTCCACTAGGGGGGAGTCGATTTTCTTCTACAGTTCGTTTTCAAGGGACAAGATTTTTCGAGGGCTTTGCCTAGGATTTTTCCTAGATCCTCGGCATTTCTGTCTGTACTCTCAGGTGCATGCGCAGCATTTGTCTGGAGCGTTCTTATGTTCTTTCCCACTTCCACATTGAAGAGGTCCCAGTTAGTTTTCCTATGGTTCCTATATGGTTTTGGGGGATTGTTTGTGTCTGGTATTAGGAATTCAATGATCTTATGATCAGAGAAAGTTTCCTCCCTTAATACCTTCCACTGGTCTATTTTGATTGTATTCGAGTTACTTAATATTGTAACATCGATTACTTCTTGCCTATTTCTAATAACAAAAGTTGGTTCTGAGCCCCTATTAGCTATTAATAAGTTATGATCTATAAGAAATTCGAAAAGTGACTCACCCCTTGTATTTGTATTTGAGCTACCCCATAGGGCATGATGAGAGTTGGCATCGCATCCCATCACCAGGTCCCATCTTTCTAGTGTAGCCCGTTGAACAATAAGGTGTGTCAGGTCTGATGGTGGTCCTTCCGTTGCATCATAGGGCATGTAGCACGATGTTATAATCAGCGGAGGGAGCCCATTGCGCTCAAGTTTTACCGTCGCGTGGTCTTTATCACTGTAGGTAGATAGAAGAAAGAGGTTAATCTGTTTCCTAGCTACTATACAAGTTCTGATCTTATTGTTTGGATCTGTCTGCACTGTTTTAAACAGGGCCAGTCCCTTCGAGTTTAAACCCCTTATTCTGCCTCCTGCTACCCAGGGTTCTTGAATAAGGGCCAGGTCTATTTTTCTATCCTCCATGAGGTAGATTAGGTTGGCGCTAGCTGCCTTACTGTGATGAAGGTTTATTTGTACTATCTTCATCACGGTTTTTAGACGCCCTGTTATTTTTATTGACCGAGTTCGCAATAAGCCTAAGCTTGCATCGGTTTACGCCAACGCGAACTTTGAAGTCGATCTTTTTCAGCAACGGAATGGATTTGTGGCTAAGCAACACTACCACTTCCGTGCCTGATTCGTTGTATTCTCCCATCTCGATCACTTCCCAAGTGTGGCTCAGCTGATCGGTATTTAAGGATCGTAAGTATCTTTCAATACGATCCTTCGGGATATGTGGTCCTCGTACAACAAGTTTGGCCTTAGGCCTTGTCATACGTACGATCTCCTTCCTGTCGATTAGACGAAGGTCGGCGTTTGGCCATGGAGCTTTCGTCCTGGCAATAAACTCTTTGAGCCATGTGAGAGTGTGTTCTTCCTCACAGGTCATAAGTTTGAACCCTTGGATTGTGTTGAGGGTGCCAAAAAGCGGGAGGGGTTCCTTGTTTTTAAGGATGGCCTCATTCACCTCATCCAGGATTCGAAGTTCAATAAGTCGCCATTGGTCCTCTGTCAACTTCCGTGAAGGATTGCCGTAGTCTGCTACGGCGACTTGTTGCCCAACAGCAGTTGGTATAGAGACTTTGGCTTTCTTTCGAGCGTTCGTTTGGGAGATTGGGGAAAGCGTGTCGTTTTGTCTCGCCCTCTTGGACGTGCTCGCAATCGGGTCGAGATTGGATTGGACATCCGCACTCGTACCAATTACGGGTTTCCTGAGTCTGGCTGCTATTGGAGTGGAGAGCAGAGGGCTATCCTTCCCCTTTCCAGCCAGTCTTTTCGGAATTGTCTTGGAGTTGGGCGTACGCTTACTCTTCACCGTTGTGTTGTCGGGTATTGTCCTTAGTCGTTCTCTCGCCTTGTCGAGGGATAGCTTTTCCTTTTCCGTTAAGGATTCCGGAATTTTGCTACCAATCTTACGGACGATCCTAAGCGCGTTGCGTCTTTGCCTGCGCAGGATCTGATGCTCCTCTAGGGGCTTCTTTGGTTTGGGGACTTTAGAGTCTGACGCTCTTTGAGTGTCCCGTTCGGGATTGGCAGGCTGTGCCTCCACGACTGTTTGGCAGCTGTCAATCGTCAAGTTACCCCCCGAGACGTTACGACTGCAGTTACCTGGTTGGTGGGAGGATACCGCATCCAAATTGCAAGTGGAGCTGAGGCTCTGGATGTTCTCTAGATGCAGTTTCCTCTCTCCTACCCCCTCAGTGACTATCTCCTCTCCTTCCAGGCCCGTACGAGCGAGAGGCTCGATGCAACGTCTGGCCGGTGAGTCTAGTAGTCCTGTGGTCGGTTCCTGTAATCGTTCAGTCTTCGTGTCTGTCATTGTCAAGTTTGTCTTAGGAGTCGGAGGTATTGTCTGCGGTGAGCCGAGCAGGTTTTTCTTCATCGGATCGTCCGCAGGCAATATCTCCTTTACCCCAGGGAGCATCTCCCCCTTCTTAAGACCCGTACGAGCAAGAGGCTCGATGCAACATCCGATTGAAGGGTTTGATGGTTCCTCGGTGGCATCCTTTGGCATAGTGTTTGATGCGGTCGACCCTCCCCCTGGATGGACTTTGCCAATCTGGGAGGAAGGTGGCCCCATCAATTTCTTATCGCTGGTGTTATCCCCAGGATTAGCATCAGCCGGTGTACGAGCAGTGGGCTCATTCTCCATTGGATGCTGTTCCTGCAGATACGCACGTGCGTTAAGTAGCTGTTTGCGGTCAGTCTCAGTGAGTTCGTCCCATCTTTTCGTTCCTAGTCTCTTTATCGTTGTCCTGCAGTTTGTATTTTGTTTCCGTCTGGAGGAGGTTGACAACAAAGAGAGGTTGGAGCTAGCGACGGAACAGCTGTCGCTGACATCAAGGTTCATGCCCTCTATGCCAGCATCCGTTCCAACGCTCTCCCCATCCCATACTCCAAGATTGGCGAAAGGGTTCAGAAGAAGATTTTCTTCTTCTTCCGTCAGTCGTTCCGTTTGGGGATCGGTGTTTATAGAGTCAGTGGTGCCCGATCCTTGCACCTTAGTCTCTTTTGTTTTGTTTTGTTTGTTTGGTTTGTTCATTGAAATCCCACGAGTAAGGGGGAAGGAAGGTCCATCTGCACTCACCCCCTGTATGCAGATAAGGGGAATTAGGGTTAAAACTGGAGGTCCCCAGGTATCCAGAGTTTGCGCTAGCGACTGAGCACTCCCTCAGCCATGCAGGTCTCGGCGCGTCGAACCTTACCTTGGATTTGATGCCTTTTAGTTTTCCACCCCCTCTTTGTCGATTAACAACAGAGAGGGGAGTACTTAAGCCCCACCACCACGACAAGGTAGGCAAATCAATCGGGGGGAGGCAATTATGTTACATGGATGCCAAGCATGGGAAATTGTACAATGTGACATATTAAAAAACTACAGATATCTCAAAATAAGTTATTGAAAATTATGCTTAATTTACCGTGGTATCACCCAACGTTGAACATTCACGATAAAGCCAATGTTAAAATGATCTTATATAGAATTAAAAGACTTAACTTATGTTTTCTAGACCGCTGTGATTTTGCTGACAATCCTATTGTAAATAATTTAAATACCTAATATTGGAGATGTACGCTATTATTTCTTCCTTTTTGTGTTTTTTCGTTGCTTGTATAACTAAATTTACTTATTTGTATATTAATTCATTAATTATTGATTTATTTATTTGTTTAACTATTTATTTACCTATTTATTTTCCACATTATGAATTTATTATTTTTTCTTATTATTTATTTATTTACTTACTTATTTATTTATTTATTTATTTATTTATTTATTTATTTTAATTTATTTATATCTGTGATAATTTTCTTCTTTATTTATTAACTTAATCTATTATTTATTTACTTATTTATTTACATATTTATTAAGCTATTGCATAGCTTTTATCACGGGCTTTGAGCGCGGCAACCGAATCAAGAAATTCCGTAAGGAAAATAAAACCTAACACTCCATACTTTCTCACAAACATAGCAGCTGTTTGTGAGAGAGTATATAGGTGTATAGCCGAGCGAATTACCTAAATCATATCGTCCGATAAGCTTGACATCGTTTTTTCTGAAAACAATGGAAAGGATTATTGACATCCACATTAGAGAATGCATATCAAAAAGCATGCCTCTGCACCCTCACCAATATGCGTACCAAAAGGGCAAATCCACGGATGGCGCTCTGTTAAGACTAACTACAGAGATATAAAACGCCTACCGTTGCAAAGAGTTCGCACTTTGTGCCTTTCTGGACATAGAGGGTGCTTTTGACAACACTTGATATGAATCCATATCAAATGCTTTGTACCATAGAAACATAGACAAACCAACTATTAAATGGATCAAAGCGATGCTGGAAAGTCGCAAAATAACTGCCTTGTCAGGAACGACCTCAGTATCAGTAATAGCCGTAAGGGGCTGCCCACAAGGGGGAGTACTTTCACCCCTTTTGTGGTCATTGGTCATCGATGACCTGCTACACAAGTTGAGCAATTTGGGCTACACTACAATTGGGTACGCCGATGATATTGTCATCATAGTCAGGGGCAAAGACTCAATTGGAGTCACATCAAAAATGAAAAATGTTCTAAAGACAGCCATAGACTGGTGCGTCAAGGAAAATCTTTCCATAAGTCCCAGTAAAGCCGTCATCGTTCCTTTCACTAAAAGGAGGAAATTAGACCTAGGCCTAATCACAATAAACGACACCGTCGTAGAGTATTCCGACGAAGTCAAGTATCTTGGAGTAATCCTAGACAAGAGACTTAGCTGGAACAATCACATAAATAACAAAATCACTAAAGCTAATAGAGCTTTATGGGCCTGTCGTCGCACATATGGCAGAACATGGGGAATCTCTCCAAAGATCGTCCACTGGATCTGAACAGTGATGATAAGACCCATTATAACATAAGCCTCCATAGTATGGTGGACAAAATCCACACAAAATGTCGAAATAGAGAAGCTCAAAAAGGTACAACGGCTTCCGTGCCTTGGTATCTCCGGAGCCATGGGAACCTGTCCAACAGCTGCCATAGAGGCAATAACAGGAATTACACCTCTCCACATATACATTTAAAAAGTGGCGATCCGCAGTGCAATAAGTCTAATACAGTTAAACGAGATAAGTCTTAATGATCCCCAAGAGAGAAGCATGGGTTTGTAATAACCCTCCAAACAGCCACAACAGCATAAAGTGGTATACGGATGGTTCTAAAATGGAAACAGGGGTAGGAGCGGGAATATACGGACCACACAAACGCTTCACGATACCCATTGGCAAAAGTCCCAGCGTATTTCAAGCAGAGCTCCACGCCATTCAAGAATGCGCCAGCCACATTAAATTATCTGGCATAAGAGGTGCAACCATCCATATATTCACGGATAGTCAAGCAGCTATAAACGCCCTTAGCTCTTATACCATTGACTCCAAATCAGTCATCTAGTCATGTACTGCTTCAATACCCTACAGGCACTCGGAATAAGAAACAAGACCAAATTATGGTGGGTTCCGGGTCATGTCGGGGTAGAAGGTAACGAAAAGGCCGACGAACTGGCCAGAAAAGGTTCAGAAACACCTTTCATAGGTCCCGAACCTTTCTGCTGCACTCCTAGATCAGCAGCAAAGGCAGCAATAAAAAGCTGGGAAAATAAAAAATGTATCCATCTTTGGGAAAGCATCCCAGGTCTAAGACAGGCCAAACGAGCCATTCGGCCCTTCAATCAAAATGCCAGCAAATGTCTAAACCTAAGCAGGCATGATATCAAAAACTTAGTAGGTTACCTTACTGGTCACCATGGTTTAAGATATCATCTACACAAAATGAGTTCAGGGAACAAATGAGCCCCGAGGACATAAAGAATTCATCTACTGGTAAAATTGTCGGCTTTACACGGAAAGTGAAAATTCTACTAGATTAAATTTTTCTGGCCCATACGGCACAAAAGATCTTTTAAGGTCGAAGTGTCCCCCCTTATAAATCGCGTTGGCGAGCCAGAATTAAAAAAAAAAACAAAATATAGGTGTATAGATACGAGTATCTATCCACGTGAGTTAGCTCACGTGTAAATACTCGTATTTCCAAATTCGCCCATTGACACGCCCACAATTTAAATTAATGCAACGCTGACGAGCCTACATGTTTACACATCAACTATACCGCGAGGTAATACACATTATTGCTGCGCAGAGAAAGTATATATGATATCTATCTATATATATAAAAATCAATACATATTTGAGTTTGTTGCCGCTGTTTGGCCAAACGCGTTAACCGATTCCAATGAAATTTTTTTCCATGAAAGGTGACGTCTGTACAAAGGATGTTTGTTATGTGCGATATCTGTATCCGCATCGGTGTGTGAATTATGGGCATTTGAGTGAGTACACATGTATATGTGGATATGCGTGTAAATTCCGATGCAGATACAGAGACCGCACATATAAAAAACCATCGTACAGACGTCACCTATTTTGTTATCCGAACGCGCATATGAAAGAGGGAGACCAGACCAACGTTTCAAGCCTATTTTGGTGTTTGTGCGCACTTGCATTCTTGAGATATCGTGTGTTAAATGTTTTATTCAAATAACTCTTATTGAATTTTTTTGCATTTTTTTTTTGTGAATCGGACATCGGAAAGTTGCTTATCCCATATTGATAACAATCGGTGTGAAAGTGAATGAAAAGTGATTCTATCGAAGTTTTTTACTTTCGCTTTGTTGTTTGATTCGCACAAGTAAGCTGACATAGGCGCCTGCCAGACAAAAAGCACCTACCCTAAGCGGAACAGGTTGAGCTCAAATCAGGCAATCTTCGGTATTGGCCTGAGAGTGTTTCTGTGAAGTTTGGTCAAAATCGGTCATCTTTTTTTAGGGGCAGCAACATAGGTACGCCAGATACCCGCTATAGACTACAATAAGGAAGTCTACTCGAACATATTGGCCAATAGAATTCTCGGGCACGGGCAAAGCCGGGCGGGTGCAGCTAGTATCTATATAAATGTACATCGCGCGAAATTCGATGATCAAACTCTTAATAACGTTCTTTTTGTTCAAATTTTTTGAATGAATATTTTTTTTGGTGTGTAATTACACTATTTATACATATTATTTATACCTAGCTATTTTCGTTTTATAGAGAAGAAAAACATAAAGAGCTAAAAAGAAAAAGATAAAAAATTCTACGCAATAGCTTTAGTCTCCGAGTGACACACGTTTTTTTATTTTTATTTATTAGTATATTGATTTACTTATTTATTTATTTATCTGTTTTATTTTATTTATAACTGTGATAATTTTGCTGCAATATGTAATTTTTGTTAAATCTTCATTTTGTTAACGCGTTAGTAAGTATTTAGTACCTGATTTGGCGTCTTTCCTACAGTCAAAAATACATTGCTTCATAAATTTATTAAATATCAATAGTTATGTATTAGTTTTTTTTAATTGGAGTTTTTTCGTATTTTCCTTCAGTATTGTATGATTTTTCGTTTTTCCAACTTGAATCACTAATGTTTTGTAGATAATATTTCAGAAGAAAGATACAAATTATCATATCTCTGTACTGTAAAATGTGTGGTAACCATACCTTTGTAAATTTATATGCGAAATGAATCTATCTACTTAATATTTGACCAACTCCACATTTACATTTATTGCTTTTTTCAATGACTATGAAAATTTCGACTTTAACCATATACTCTCTAGGGTCCCGAAATAATCAAGTTTACGAATTTTTGAAATCCGCCCACAGACACGCCCACAAACTCAAAAAAACAAAATTTTGGAAAAAATCGAATTTTGAGCTAGGAAGCTGAAATTTTTTATATATGATCTATGACTCCTAAAACTGCTCCGGATATAAAATTTTCAAAATCCGCCCACTGCCACGCCCACAAAAAAATTAAACAATTTTATTGAAAAACCAAAATTTGAGCTACGGAGCTGAAATTTTTAATATATACTCTCTAGGGGCCCTTTAAGCTCATGTATAAATATTTTCAAAATCCGCCCACTGACACGCCCACAAATAAATAAAACAATTTTTTTGAAAATCCAAAGTTTGAGCTAGGGAGCTGAAATTTATAATATATACTCTCTAGGGGCCCTTTAAGCTCACGTATAAATATTTTCAAAATCCGCCCACTGACACGCCCACAAATAAATAAAACAATTTTTTTGAAAATCCAAAGTTTGAGCTAGGGAGCTGAAATTTATAATATATACTCTCTAGTGGCCCTTTATGCTCATGTGTTAATTTTTTTTTAAATCCGCCTACTGACACGCCCACAATTAAATAAAACAATTTTATTGAAACACCCAAGTTTGAGCTAGGGAGCGTTTTTTTTGATAAAATCCTTTAAATGTTATATAACAAAATATGTAGAGCGTTCTTAACAATTTAACAATACTTAGACTTTTGTCACGCCCACTTATGAGGGATAGGAATAAGGGTATCCAACAGTTCGCCCAAGCGGACTGTAGCCCGTCCCTATGTTTTTAGAATGCGATTGATTGTTTGTGTTTGAGTTCTTACGTGTCTCATTGGAATTGCACTCGGTGCTTCAATTTTCTGGTAAACATAAGCATTTTCTTTTTGCTGTTTTAACATTGAAAAAGAGGGTTTGATCTAGAGGATCGTAGAAAAGCGACTATAACAGGGATTGTTGATAGGTAATAACGGAACCACAACAATCACAAATCACGTTAGAGAGTTTCATCCCTGGATAGGTAAGGCTTATTTGAACGATGCCAAATTCCAAAACTGTTGAATGCAAATTAAAACTTTGGAAAGAGCAGGAAAGTCTATCACTTGCTTTGAAATTTCAGTTTATTCCAAAACTATTTTGTGCAGTTCCTCAAATCACGTCAGCATTTAGATATATACCTGTTTGCCTATAACCTCTAACCACACAATTAATGTTCAATTAAGAGTATACACATAGAGTACATCAGGCTCATCGCCATCAGAATCTCATATACGAGACAGAAAGTCATTTCCGCTTTGAAAAGAGTGAGTGGGCAGCCTACTTATGAGATGTTTTAAATTGCAACACAAGTTACTCTGCACCAAAATTATGTTTCTAGGGCAATCGAGTGTGTAATATACTCCCCCGGACATTTCCATCTTAAACGTGTTGTTCTTGTTTTAGCCTTGCAAACGAAATTGAAGTTCCTACCCGTCCCTTCATAAAGCCAAACTGGCAGAAGTACATTACATCTCATTTTGATGAATTGCCCAACACCACAAACCACAGCCAGAAGCATCTACTAAAGTTTGCATGAGTGTTTCTTCTATGAGATCTCTTTTCCAAAGAGATTTACTAACCTGTGAAATGTTGCCCACTTCAAGTATGACGTGGGTGTGAAAACAATTAGGTAACATGTGGAAGACTTAAATTGGTAATTTATATTTAAGGTGAAATGTATATGTATGCAGTTTTCAAGCCCTTGGATGTAGGTACAAGTTGTAATTCGAAAAAGGGTGTTTTAAGGAAAACAAAATTACTTTTGTTATTCCTTTGTCCGGTTACACAGAGTAAGGATGTAGTTTTGAAGCGCAATACAGAGTACAGACATTTCTTTGCAATTTGCACATTTACATATATTTATATGTGATGTATGTGAGCCCTTCCAACCAGTTGTTAGAGACGTAACCAGAAATTTGGTTCGGTAGGGGGGTTTTATATGAAAATTGCTTCTTATTGTCATTGATATTCTCCGTATATTTTCAAGAGTCAATTACGCACATACACGTTCAGCAAATGTTGTTGATCGAAGTGAAGAAATTCAAAATTTTAAGCTTCGAGATTTCTTTGCTGCCATAATCTCAGGAACCTCATTCGGATCACCACCTTAGTCCCTATAAATTGACAGTACGGCGAGTATACTCTTTCGCTGTCCGTTGAGTTCCATATGTAAGTTCATTCTTTTCAGTGATTACTTCTTCGTCGCCAAAACCGTTAAAAAATATGTGATTGTTGAAAATCTGCTGGTGGAACAGAAATCCAAAACTTCCAAGACCCCGGCATCTTTCTCGGGTAATGATAATTTTTCGCACCAGCATTTATACTCACCTCTCACAGCGGATTCTGAGACTCGATCTGTGAAGTTTGGAGCCACATCTACTTTTTCAGTTAAAACAAACCCAGGGAGAAGTATCTGTTAGGTTGAAAGGGTTCCCGCAATATCATTGAAAAATTTGTCCGACAAATTCTGAAGCGTATCGACGCAAGGAATAAAAATAGCAAGACGAAAGTACGATTCAACAGAGCCTGTTTGATAATTAGAACGAGCTGCTGGCCTCAACTTAGGTCTCGGAGCTCTAAATTCCATATTGAGTGTTATTTTGCCAGCTTTTCAGGTGCTCTTAAAAATGTCCCCGAATAATACCTCCTCATTTTTTCGTTCTTCTTGAAGCGTATCTACAAGGTGGCGCAAAAGTTGTCATCTGTTTACTTCACAAATGTCAAAGTAAAATTGACATTTGCCGCTATTTGCAAAAATTATAGCATCTTCCGAAGGGTTTTCAGCCCTTGGGTGTGCCTTAGGCAATTTTGTGTGCCAATGTTGTAAATGATCCATGACGTTTGACATCTATCCTATGTAGTTTTCAGTCGGATTGGTGAACGCCACTGGGTGATGACTTTTGCGCCACCTTGTACAATCTGGTCAACGTGCTTCACTGCTGCTACAAAATCGCGTGATTTTTCTTGCAGTTAAACTGACAAAGAAAACATGAAACTGAAAAGTCTGTCACAAACCAAACAAACAGGAGTGACTGCTACCTGGTAGCACACCAGGTCACCGCTTGCGCCACCCGCGGTTTTGATTTCACCACTTAAGTGACCAAGGGTGTCAATTTGTGTCTCAAACCCATCCTGTGTAGTTGAGGAAATCAATGAATTAAGGAAATGGTGAAGGATTTCCTTTTATAATCCGTGTGTTTCTTTATTTTTTCCGGATAAGGAATAGAAAATTCAGACAGAATATTCAATTTCTTTATCCGGAATATCCAGAATGGAATGAATAAAGAAACAAAAATGGACCGAATAGAATGACAGCCATTTGTCTATTGACCAGCGCTGCCACTTAGTTCAAGAACAAGTACAACATTTACTACTTACAATTAATATATTTGTTCTACTACTGAACTCACATGTGAGGTAATACTCCACTACAGCACTAAAATAAAAACATATATAATAAAACAAATATGAGAAACATTACGAAAATATAATTTAAGTTCACAAACACAATAATAATAACGATATCTTAGTAATACAAATTACATTAAATGTTTTCTAAGCGGAAATCTTGCACCCTTATTATCGCTGTCAAAAATCAATTATTGATAAGCGACAAAATGTATTAATCGATCGATATTTTGGTACTATGAACGTCCATTCACAAATTATTCATCCATTGTGAATACTGACAAGCAAATGGCGATAGAGCACGTGAGTAAAGCTATGTCTTTCTGAATTGCCGAATTTCTTTCTTAAACGTCAAGAAAAATTGAAGCATACAATTTCAGTAATTTGCAGTAATTGTATGAAAAATTATTGCGATTGTTAATAAAGTGTATATTTAGGTGAAATCAAAGGGAAATTTTCTCCTTTATTGAGGAAAAACCTGAGAAAGTATATCAGGGCAAAAAAATATATAAAAACAATGAACATGTTGACCAAAATCACTTGTGCAGCTCCTGATGCAGCAATTTAGAGGCATTTTTTTTTTGTACAATTTTGTTATTAATTAATTGTTTTTGTTCGTTTGTACTTAGTAATATTAAGAATATGTATATAGCAAATTTGTTCAACCTAATTTGTTTTCAAAAAAAATAAATTTTTGCCAAAAGTTAATTTTTATTTCTCGTACACAATTCTACAATATTTTTAACGTTTTACTGTTCAAAAATAGTGTTTAGATACTCCTTCTTAATTTTATAGCGCAAATAATTTGATTATTCAATTCATCAGCTGAGTACCTACTACTATTGGGAAAACGTATTAAAATTTAATTTTATTTTGTTGTTAGTTGTTTTGCTTAAGCTCATGCTATTGTGACTGCTTTTTGTTCATAAGATTTATGGAAGTGAAGTTCCAGTGATTGTATCTATTCAATACATGCAAGTATTATTTTATTTTCCAAAAAAGCAATTCTACTTACATTTCGTTTTAAAAATGTTGTTTTACAAACAAAAACAGCGAATGAATTCTCTAAATTTATTTGTCAGTGACGAATTTGTGATTGACTGAACATTTTAAAGCTATCAATATTTTCGACAACTAAAACAATACATAGCGGAAAATGACTTATCCCTATTTAAGTCTCCAGAGCTGCGTTTCTTAACGAAGTACCCAATACAGTAATATACATCGCTCAGATAAAGCATAATATATTATTTATTACTAAAATATTGTTATTATTTTTATGAATAACATTATTTTCTCGTTTTGTTATTATGTTAAATATGTTGAATCGAAGGAAAAAAGTAAAACATTAAATATGTTGTCCTTTCGAGTAAGGATTTAGTACAAGTTCAAAAAACATGCACCTTTTTATGTTGCATAAGTGGCAACACTGCTCATGAAATCGTCTTGTCACAATCACAAACATCTATGATGCATCTGTCAAACTAGGGAATATTCCATTTATTCCACTCTTCATTCAGATTCAGGGCACCAAATCCAATGATTGTGCCTGTGATAGCGGCGTTCCCCAAGGATCCATCCTTGCTCCCCGCTGTATAATATATTCCTTCATGATTTTCCACACACCCTATTCAGTAGCGAAAATACTTGCTCTAAGGGAGTACTATACGCTGATGATACCATTGTCTACGTCAGTGACACCTTCCCCCTCATGGCAACCCGACTTCTCGAGAGACACCTCAGTACAATAAATGAGTACTACAAAACCTGGGGTATTTCAATCAACAAATCAAAATCTGAACTCATCTGCTTCAGGAACGCCAGCGGGAAAGGTGAGGAAGGAGTAGTTCGGGAAAGCAGAAGCCTAGCACTGAGACTAGATGACTGCATCATTCAGAGTAAAAATAACATCAAATACCTAGGTGTGCATTTTAATAATTTGGTTAAATTCAATAACCATGCAAGATTTAACCTTAACAAAGCTCGCAAGGTGTCTAACCTCCTCATGCCCCTACTGACAAACAGAGCACTACAAAAGCGCACAAAGCTGCTGCTTTACAAAACTCTGATACGTCCGATCATGAAGTACGCATTCCCGGTCTGGTTTGCTATCTCACCTACCTCTGCCCTGGAACTCGAAATCCTAGAAAGAAAAATACTTCGCCTTTGTGCCAACAAAAATTTTGAAACACGAACTAAACGTTTCTCGAACACATACATCTATAAGGACACTAATGTCACTCCCCTTATGAGATACTCTTTATTATTAATGAAAAAAACAATTATCAAAATGGATAATATAAATAATGACCTCATCCGGGGGATACCTTCATCACAAGCTGGATCATCGTGGGATGACGAGAGGTACCCCTCGCCTGTTGGGGTGCTAGCACTCAATTTTGACTCAGCGCCTGTTGAAGCACCGCTGTCGTTTTACCTCAAATCAACGCCTGGCCACAATAGAGGCTAGACACTCTAAAGCTTTTACCACGACTCACGCTATACATCATCGTATGTATCTTAAAAGAAAACATAGGGACGGGCTACACCCCGCTTGGGCGAACTGTTGGATACCCTATTCTTATTCCTATCCCTCATAAGTGGGTGTGACAAAAGTCTAAGTATGGTTGAATTGTTAAGAACGCTCTACATATTTTGTTATATAACATTTAAAGGATTTTATCAAAAAAAAAAACGCTCCCTAGCTCAAACTTGGGTGTTTCAATAAAATTGTTTTATTTAATTGTGGGCGTGTCAGTAGGCGGATTTAAAAAAAATTAACACATGAGAATAAAGGGCCCCTAGAGAGTATACCTATATTATAAATTTCAACTCCCTAGCTCAAAATTTGGATTTTCAAAAATTAATATACCCTTAGAATAGGGTATAAAAAAATTATTTTATTTATTTGTGGGCGTGTCAGTGGGCGGATTTTGAAAATTTTTTATCCCGAGCAGTTTTAGGAGTCATAGATCATATATAAAAAATTTCAGCTTTCTAGCTCAAAATTCGTTTTTTTGAGTTTGTGGGCGTGTCTGTGGGCGGATTTCAAAAATTCTTGAACTTGATTATTTCGCGACCCTAGAGAGTATATGGTTAAAATTTCAGCTCTCTAGGTCCAGTTTAAAGGCCTAATTTTTGCCGAAAGACGGACGGACGGACGGACATGGCTAGATCGACATTACTATCGATGCTGATCATAAATATAGTAACTTTTAGGGGTCTACGTTCAATATTAAGGTATGTTACAAACTATGCGTCAAAATTACATAATATACCCTTATTATCCAGTGCTGGTTGCTACTATTCTGGCAATCGCCTGTAGAGTCCTGTTTGTGATATCGTGAGTTCTTTTTGCGTTGAAGGTAGAGCCCTGCTTTTCTGCCGGGAACCCAGGGGAGAGTTATGTTGACGTAGTCGCTTAAACAAGTGATTACGAATTAACACTGCGACTAGTTTGGATGATATGGAGTGTAAGTGGAGTGCTTTAACAGTTTCTTGGCTATTGATAAAGATAGCAACATCTCGCTCGGTTATGTGGTAAAAAGTGAATATAGTTAAAGCATCCCTGATCGCTGGTATTCCGCCTGGAATTAGAGGAATCTGGTTCGGGAGCTGGAATGAATTGGATACGTTTAATTCATCATGGATAGGAAGTAGACTTGGGTGGCTTTGTTAAGGTTGTGGTTGGGCTATATGTAGTCGGTTTCAGTCGCAACCAGATCCCCGGGTAGTAGGTCAATCACTTTACTTCGCACGAGTTACATACATCAGGAAACCCAAGACAGGAAATGCTTATATTGCAAATGACAATGACCTCTAAACTGCATACCAAATAAAACCAAAAGCAAAACCGCTTACTTGGTGATTTAAGTTGCAGTTGCGTGGGTTATTCACATGACCGGATTTCCGTTTTAATCAAGTTCACTTATCCCACAGAATAAGGGTTAGGTAACCTAATGTCAAGATAGGTGATAAGTTAGAATATTGGAATAATAATGGCAGTCTGTTTCTGACCGGAGTAGAGTTAAGAGTTTTTAATAAAGATTAAATAAAATAAAATATAACTCGCATAAGGGTTTGATGACAGAACCCAGATATTCTGAGCCTTACTGCGCTAAAAGATGCAATGAATCTGATGTGAAGGTTAAGAGGGAGTAGGTTTAGAAGTGCAACCCTTTCGTCACGTCATAAATACCACGCATCTGGTCACTGCATCTACTCTATCACCAGCCCTCATTTTTTTTCTCACGGTAGTACATGTTGGCTTATGACAATTAGAAAGTACTAATACTTAATTTGTATCTTGCCATTTTATGCACAATATGCCAGCAGAGTTGCATCACCACGTTGAAGTTTTCCTTCAAATATTGCAACATTTTTTCGTTCGGCCATTACAATACCTACCAACGGCAGGGAATCCAATAGATTTTAACAAATTTACTGAAGTAAAAATGCTATCGAAACATAAAGTGACGTCTATTTAAGCTATTGAACTGGCTAGCTTTTGACCAACTCGTTCACCCAATTGTCCTTTACGTTGCTCAGTCTTTTTTCCATTATAAATGTCGAAGTCGTAGGTATAACCCGAGAGAGCGTCGCACCTCAACCACATCTTGATGCCCCGTTTCACCGGTTTCATAGGGCATGTATTGCTTCATCATGCTGCGCCCTTTGAATTTAGTCATACAAGGTGCCGCAAAAGTCATCTTCCTATCGGAAGAAGCATAATTTTTGCAAATGACGGCAAATGTAAATTCTACTTTGATATTTGTGAAGTTAACTGATACAGAAAAAACTTAAGACACCAATTAACATAATCCAAAAGCAGAACCAAACTTTTTCATTCATAAAAAAAATTACAGCGAAGAACATCGGGTGACAACTTTTGCACCACCTGACAACTTTTGCGCCACCTTGTAGATTCGTCTTTGCTTTGGTAGCTGCTATCTTCTCTGCAGTTTTGAAATGTTTTTTTTTTCTGACATTCAACTAGGTCTTCCACATAATAATGTCTAAGCACTTATTGAAGCTTTTTCAAGGGGTAAAAAATACATTGATAAGTAGACCAACAGTCTTCCAAGCACGGTAATTGATTGTAGCACATCCCGAACATGCATCCGATAATTACTTCGTTTTCACCAGCATTTGTTCTTATGATTATTACCGCTTTCTTAGACTTCTCATATATTATATCCAAGCTTTCATTTATACAAAATATAAACGGATCGCGGTAGCAACTTCTTTAAAATATCCATTACGGATAGGTTGCGATGCAGCTCTTATCCTGTCTTACATATGTAAGGATACTCACCGTTTTCTTATTAATGAATATTTCTGGAAATGGTGACCATATGGCGACTCCATCATCTACCTGATTGTCAGTCTGAACTTCTTCTGAAACACGGTCACTCAGTTCTTCTTCACTAGAATCTTCATCGGAACTAGATACCCCGCTGTCTTCAGATCTTTCAGAATCTTTTTTTTTTTTTAACTATCGGGCACGTACTCTTCGTCGCTACCAAAAGAAAAGTCGTCATCACTGTCATCGCTTAAACTAGCGTTTGCTAATTCCGCAATCTCCAATTGTTTCAAGAGAAACGACATTTTCTGCATAAAACACAAAATTCACTATGTAATAAAAATCATACCTACGGGACTGTTGGTGCAAATTTGTACCACTAAAAATGACGGGGAATACGCTTTTGTACCAATGAGACAAATTTGCAAATAACTTAACCAAAGATAAAATATATGTATGATAGATGTACCTTATAACTTTTCATCAATTCCTACAATTTCGCTCTGGAGTATTTAGCTTATTTTAGTGGCCCCAGATGATATAAAAAGCAAATATCTGCAGCCAAACTACGCATGAAAACTGCAAGTCTAGACACGTGAATTCATCGAACGGCTGAAAGCTCAATCAAAAAGCGTTACAGAAATGTCGCTGAATGGTGTGGTTCATTTTTAAACCAAAAGGATTTAAAATTTATGTCAATAGGGATGTTTGTGGTACTTAAATGTACCAGCCGTGACAAAGGGTTAAGGGCAACGGTCGGACTCGATTGTTGCGGAGCGCCTATGGCTGGCTACGGCCCTACCTGTCAAATTGTGTCACACCCGACCAAACCGACTTTTAATCAGACAACATCATCACATATTCATCTTTTAATTCCAAAATATTTTCCTAAATTATCGCAGCATAGGCAATGAATCATTTGCCGGGAGCTACTTACAGCAACAAACAAAAATGCCTGCGCTGTGGTTTCCACTATAAGGGTACTGTGTAAGTGTGTACTACAGAAAAAAAGAAATCCCTTTAGTGCACGCAAATTATAAAAAAAAAAATATTGGACGAAAATCCAAGAGAAGATAATTTTTGAACAAGTGTGCTATGACAGACGTTGTCGAAGGCTTTCGCGAAATCAGTAAAAATCGCATCCGTTTGATAGCCACGACTGAAATTCTTTATAACGAAATTGTAAAAAAGAGCTAAGTAGTGGATCTACCAGATATAAACCCGCGTTGGTGATCCGATACCACAGTCCGGATTGAGAATGTAATTTTATTGCAAACTATCTTCTCAAATAATTTGGGGATTGCAGATATCTTGCATATAGGCCTATAATTGCAGACCTTCTGGTTAGGACCAGATTTATGGATTGGTATTATATGCGAAAGTTTCCAAGCATTCAGAAACATAGCGGAGGCGATAGACTTTCTGAAGATAATACATAGAGGTTTAGAGAGAATTTTAGCGCAATTTTTTTAAAAAAAAATGGGGGCAATCCCATCGAGACCCTCATTTTTACTAGCTGTAAGACTAAGTAGAGCTTCCTCAACATCAGTCCTGCAGATACTAACATCAGTAATGTCAATAATTGGGTGGATATTTGAGATGTTGAAGGGAACGACATTAACTGGGGAATAGACAGACTTAAAAACATAGGGACGGGCTACAGTCCGCTTGGGCGAACTGTTGGATACCCTATTCTTATTCTTATCCCTCATAAGTGGGCGTGACAAAAGTCTAAGTATGATTGAATTGTTAAAAACGCTCTAAATTTTTTGTTATATAACATTTAAAGGATTTTATCAAAACAAAACTTTGGTTTTTTCAATAAAATTGTTTTATTTAATTGTGGGCGTGTCAGAAGGCGGATTTAAAAAAAATTAACACATGAGAATAAAGGACCCCTAGAGAGTATATATTATAAATTTCAGCTCCCTAGCTCAAACTTTGGATTTGCAAAAAAAGTTGATTTTAAATTGTGGGCGTGTCAGTGGGCGGATTTTCAAAATATTCACAAATGAGCTTAAAGGGCCCCTAGAGAGTATATATTATAAATTTCAGCTACCTAGCTCAAATTTTGTTTTTTTAATAAAATTGTTTTATTTAATTGTAGGCGTGGCAGTGGGCCGATTTTGAAAATTGTATATCCCGAGCAGTTTTAGGAGTCATAGATCATATATAAAAAATTTCAGCTCTCTAGCTCAAAATTCAATTTTTCCCAAAATTTTGTTTTTTTGAGTTTGTGGGCGTGTGTGTCTGTGGGCGGATTTCAAAAATTCGTAAACTTGATTGTTAATCAAATCAGATGGTTCAATCACACGCGACCGGGAAGAAACGCTGAAAACTTTGTTTCAGGCTCACTTCCCAGGGTCTCACACGATGGTCATTATAGATGACCATACCGCGGAGGTCTCAATTCCAAGAAACCTCAGCAGAATTAATAGTTTATCCGGAACACTTTTTACTACGGATAAGGTTAAATGGGCAATTAACTCATTTAAACCACTCAAGGCATCAGGAACAGACGGTATTTTTCCAGCCCTCATTCAAAATAAAATAGAATTTTTATTACCATCCATGATTGCCTTATTTAGGTTCAGCTTCAACTGGGGGTATATACCAGTTACCTGGAGGGAGGTAAACGTAGTATTTATACCTAAACCGGGAAACAAACCGAGCGAATTACCTAAATCATATCGTCCGATAAGCTTGACATCGTTTTTTCTGAAAACAATGGAAAGGATTATTGACATCCACATTAGAGAATGCATGTCAAAAAGCATGCCTCTGCACCCTCACCAATATGCGTACCAAAATGGCAAATCCACGGAAGGCGCTCTGTTAGGACTAACTACAGAGATAAAAAACGCCTACCGTTGCAAAGAGATCGCTCTTTGTGCCTTTCTGAACATAGAGGGTGCTTTTGACAACACTGGATATGAATCCATATCAAATGCTTTGTACCATAGAAACATAGACAAACCAACTATTAAATGGATCAAAGTGATGTTGGAAAGTCGCAAAATAACTGCCTCGTCAGGAACGACCTCAGTATCAGTAACAGTCGTAAGGGGCTGCCCACAAGGGGGAGTACTTTCACCCCTTTTGTGGTCATTGGTCATCGATGACCTGCTACACAAGTTGAGCAATTTGGGCTACACTACAATTGGGTACGCCGATGAAATTGTCATCATAGTCAGGGGCAAAGACTCAATTGGAGTCACATCAAAAATGAAGGAATCAAGGAAAATCTTTCCACAAGTCCCAGTAAAGCCGTCATCGTTCCTTTCACTAAAAGGAGAAAATTAGACCTAGGCCTAATCACAATAAACGACACCGTCGTAGAGTTTTCGGACGAAGTCAAGTATCTTGGAGTAATCCTAGACAAGAGACTTAGCTGGAACAATCACATAAATAACAAAATCACTAAAGCTAATAGAGCTTTATGGGCCTGTCGTCGCATATATGGCAGAACTCAAAAAGTTCAAACTCAAGAGCTCAAAAAGGTACTACGGCTTGCGTGCCTTGGTATCTCCGGAGCCATGCGAACCTGTCCAACAGCTGCCGTAGAGGCAATAACAGGAATTACACCTCTCCACATATACATGTACATTCAAAAAGTGGCGATCCGCAGTGCAATAAGTCTAATAGAGTTAAACGAGATAAGTCTTAATGATCATCCGGAACTCAAGACCCTTCTCGATGAACTGTCAAACTTAACATAAACTGCGCGGTCACAGACCGCATTCAAAAAACACTATCCTTCAACAAACGGTTCTCCACGGAGATCCCCAAGAGAGAAGCATGGGTTAGTAATAACCCACCAAACAGCCACAACAGCATAAAGTGGTATACGGATGGTTCTAAAATGGAAACAGGGGTAGGAGCGGGAATATACGGACCACACAAATACTTCACGATACCCATGGGCAAAAGTCCCAGCGTATTTCAAGCAGAGCTCCACGCCATTCAAGAATGCGCCAGCCACATTAAATTATCTGGCATAAGAGGTGCAACCATCCATATATTCACGGATAGTCAAGCAGCTATAAACGCCCTTAGCTCTTATACCATTGACTCCAAATCAGTCTTCTAGTCATGTACTGCTTCAATACCCTACAGGCACTCGGAATAAGAAACAAGACCAAATTATGGTGGGTTCCGGGTTATGTCGGGGTAGAAGGTAACGAAAAGGCCGACGAACTGGCCAGAAAAGGTTCAGAAACACCTTTCATAGGTCCCGAACCTTTCTGCTGCACTCCTAGATCAGCAGCAAAGGCAGCAATAAAAAGCTGGGAACATAAAAAATGTATCCATCTTTGGGAAAGCATCCCAGGTCTAAGACAGGCCAAACGAGCCATTCGGCCCTTCAATCAAAATGCCAGCAAATGTCTAAACCTAAGCAGGCATGATATCAAAAACTTAGTAGGTTACCTTACTGGTCACCATGGTTTAAGATACTCATATCATCTACACAAAATGAGAATAGCAGACTCTCCTGAGTGCCGACTCTGTCTTGAAGAGGACGAGTCAGCTGAACACATTTTATGTGAATGTCCAGCCCTTAATGGAATTAGAAAGAAGATCTTTTTCAGGGAACAAATGAGCCCCGAGGACATAAAGAATTTTTCTACTGGTAAAATTGTCCGCTTTACACGGAAAGTGGAAATTCTACTAGATTAAATTTTTCTGGCCCATACGGTATAATCTTTTTAGGTCGAAGTGCCCCCCCCCCCCCCCCCCCCCTTATAAATCGCCTTGGCGAGCCAGAATTAAAAAAAGGGGTCTACGAACAATATTAAGGTATGTTACAAACTATGCGTCAAAATTAATATACCCTTAGAATAGGGTATAAAAAGAAGCGAAGAAGTTGTACAAGGTTTTTTTTTATCATCAGATGAGGAGTCTAAGTAGAACATAAGACTAGGGAGACCATTTGTCCTTCTCTTGGAGTTTATAAACTTTCAAAAATACTTACTATTGGACTTTAGATTAGTTTCTGCGGAAATAATATATGATTGATATAGAAACTTATTTAAGATATTATATTCACGTTCGCAAGGCAGATACCATGACTTAAAGTAAGGGATTAGCTATATTTGCTCTGAAATGTTTGTAAGCCTTATTATTTTTATTTTTTAGATTTGTTAACCTCTGGTTAAACCAGGGAAGGTTCGAGTTACGGTTTATATGCTTTTTGGGCACAAAAAGACTAATTACATTCTGAAGAATTGAAAAAAAAGATTCATACATCACATTTAAGTCATGAGATGATAAAACAGAATCCCAAGATACATTTTGTAGAAAAATGCTTATTGCATCGAAGTCAGCCTTATCATAACCATTATATACTTGAATACTCTTGGAAGTTAATTGGTATTGTAGTGCTGAAAATTCAGCCATAATAGCACTGTGGTGCATAGAATGATCAAAGATGGGAGAAGCAGGAACGTCGATTTTAAAAACAAACTCTTTGTCAACAAATACGAGATCAAGCATACGATTTAAGTTGTTAGTAATATGGTTAATTTGAATACAGTCATATTGACTGAAAAAGTCCGTGAATAATACTTCAATATCTGTTGATACGTTAAAAGGTACAAAGTGGTTATCATTATCATCAAAATTCAAACTGATATTTCCCAAATTAACGTCACCGGTGAATAAAACATGTTGCGAGTTCGTTAAGTTCTCAAAAATATAACGCATATTATTTAAATGGAGATTAAACAATTCTATGGGACTACGAGGCGGTAGATAGCTTACAATAACAAAAAGGTCAAAGTTGCCTTCAAATGAAATTTTTACAATTAGCTGGTCTATGTCATAATTAGGTGGAGGAATTAAGTTATTCGATGGCAGTTCGAGTTGGCTACATGAGTAAGTATTGCGAACTGCTATTAAAACACCACCTCCTCTCATTAATCCTGTGGTGTGTAGACACCGATCTTTACGAAACAAATTAAAGTACTTAGTATTTAAAAGTTCTGAGGTAAAATGACTACTAGTTAACCAAGTTTCAGTAAATATTAATAAATCGTAGACTGATGATGATGATGATACAAATAAATTATTCATTTTAGATCTCATACCACCAACATTTTGATAGTATAGTGACTAGTTACATATAGTTCTTGGAGGTTCAGGTTCACTTAATCGTTTTTTGGATGTGTTAATAAAGATGCAGAATCAGGTCTGGAAACGTTAGGTTGATCTCTTCGTGGTGAAGGAATATCCGAATTCGCATTTTTCACCCGTTGGACAAATTCATGCACGAGAATCCCTTCCGGACAGAAGTCTTTTGATACAGGTTGTTTAAAGTTATTTTCAGATACTAATAGTTTAAATGATGCGATACTTCGTGGCTCATTAAACGAGTATTTAAAGCAGGATAAATTCGTATCGGTCGAAGACGAAGGTATTTTATGCTTAATGTAATTAAGCACATCATCAACGCTAGTTGCTGCGTCGAGTCTCGTATCCTAAAATTATTCCAGATTTGATTTCGTATCTGTACACTCAATATTGTCTAGCATGATTAATAATTTAACCAATTTGTTGTAAATGAAATATAAACTCATAATTGCTGACGGTAAATAACTTATTTCATTTGAGTTTGGAACTGCGGGCAAAAATATCTTCCCTAATTGTTTTCACCGTATTTAACACATAATTAAGTTAAAACTGTATAAATAAAACTCTAGGAAATAAATAAGATGGATTTGTGTGTGTGTAGGTACTTACGAATTGAGCAAGCTTTAGATTTTTTTCTAAATACCCCTTACCACAGGCCCGACACTTCGACCTGAAAAATAAATTGTATCTAAAGGGTTAACTATTTTTAGAGACGTACCACTTCCCGTATGAAGTTCATCACGTCCTTGGTAGCAGAGTTTTTTTTTCAGCTCTGCTGGCGAAAGTATTTCTCTGTGGAAGACACGTCTTTTTAACCAATTTAGCGCCTGGCATTCACAAAGAATGTGTTCATGTGAATGTGGTGTAGGATAATCAGTGGATTACCACAAATTAGTGATCGTACCCCACTACAGCTGGGATAAACGCCATTTGGAAAAGAAGGTCAATTATGTTATGAAAACATACAAACAATTTCCAAAGATAGTCAGGCTAGAAAAAGTTGACTATTTATTAACTTTTATAGAATAGACGGACGAGAACTTAAGCATATGTCATAATTGAACGAACCGTTCCCTTCCGATCTATCAACTGCTTAAAACCCATATTCATCCACCTTACCCATATGTGAACTTCACGCCGCTCTCATTTGAACTGTTCATTACTCACTTAATATTCCTTTATTTTTTGAAAAAATCATCACTGTTCACATTGCATTGCCTATCAGCGTTCGATAATATTGTGAGGTTTTCAAAGTGCAACGAATTGTTCTATTGTCTATTTAATTTTGCGGTTGGGTGTAAGTGTTTTAAATTTGTGTGTTATTTTTATTTTGTCCATTTAGTATAATTACAAGGACTCTAATTGAATATAACTATTATGTTCTGGAAGGTGTTTATACCCTATTCTAAGGGTATAAGTTATGGTCACATCAAATACATGTAATAAAAATGCTTCGGCGTACGGAAAGTCACTAGGCACACGGTTTCATAGCTGTCAATATGCAAACGGTAGAAGCTGCACTATCAAAACAGTTAGTGCGGCCGCAGCATCACCAAGCATAGCATAACAACCACCAAACGCTTTCCAAGGCACAAATGACCCGCTAAGCTACAGCAAGAAATTCCAGCCAGCAGCAGATTAACGGATCAGCGTTATCTCAATGTTAGTGGTAATGCTGCAAACGGTAGAAGCTGCACTATCAGAACAGTAAGTGTGGCCGCAGCATCACCAAGCATAGCATAGCAAACACCCGTTAAGCTACAGCAAGAAATTCCAGCCAAGCAGCGGATTAACGGATCAGCGTTCATGTCTTCATGTTAGTGGTAATGCTAGTTGTAGTATATAAGTTAGTTCGTTTTGTATTATATAAGTTAGTTATTAAGTGGAGCTGTAAGACTACGGTCGTAAATATTTCTAAGCTTCCTCATAGAGGAATTTAATAAAAGTTAATAAAGAAATATATTAAAATAAATTGTGTGTTGTGTTTAATTTGAAAAAGAAATAAAAATTATTTGGCGCCCAACCTGGTACGACGACGACGCGATTATCGAATTAAAATATTTCAAAATCCATATAAAGGATATAGATCGCGTTGACGATTAGTGTGAACTCGTGGCCGGTACTACATAAAAGTAACCCCATCAACGAGGTGAAAAACGTGTAAAAACAATAAACAATAAACACAAGTGAAATTGAATTTGTGAATATAAAACTAACAAAGAAAAATTTAACTGAACTGAAATCAGAAAGTGATACGAGACGTTGCTGATCACCTATACGCCGTATGAATGTATATACATTATATCTACGAAGCAGTAGTACATTTGCGGTACAACTTTAATTGAAGGGAAGTTTTGAAACAAGATTTAGTTAATTAATATAAGTTAAATAATCTTTGAATTTATATTATTATTAGTAATTATTAGTAAAGTAAGCAAGTATAATTAGTTATAGATTTTTTTTTTATCCTCTCCATTTTGTTTTTTTTTTCTTCTTTCTTTATCTTCTCTCTCTCAATCCTCTTGAATAAAATAATATTAAGTTTTTATTGATTTAATAGGTCTTTTGTTGGCCTTCATTGTATTAGGATAGATGGTTTTTATATATACCTATTTGAAAATTTTAAATTAAGAGTTACATAGTGAATATTTTTTTTGTTGTTTGTAATTGCTGAACTCCTTTTACTTGCCACAGCCAAGTACAACAGGACGATTCATTCAGTGACAAAATATAGGCCAATTGATGTTATCCACTCAATCCCGACTGTTTTAGAGAATGAGATTAGGGAAAAGATAACCGACAACCAGAAGAGGGATCTGAATTATCACAATAAGAATAGACAAACTCGAACTTACACAGCGGGTGAAAAAGTGTTTGTTCGCACAAACAAGCGAATTGGAAATAAATTCAGGAAGCTTTTTATAGAACAATTAGTTCAAAAGGACCTAGGGACCACGGTTCTTATAAACAATAGAAAGGTACATAAAAGCAATCTTAGATAATATTACTAACGTATAGAGTTGCCTATAATTTGTTAAATTAAAACAGACAAACGACTGACGAAAATTAGTGAAACGAAAACCTGTAATTCATCTCAAATCAAACTACTTTATTATTATCAAGTTAATATTATTTACTTAGCAACTTTAAAAAGTATTCATATCATAAATCAATTAGTTTGGATCAAGAGGTAGAGATTGGTTTCCAAAGCGAAATTTGTAATAGTACTAAATTATCAAAATTGTAATTCACGAAATTTAAGTTGAACATAATAACTTTCTTGCTGTTAAATGAATTGTATTATTTATTTGTAATTATGTTTAATATAGTAATATAGAACAGAAGGGAAACATAGCAAGGCAGGGAATTAAATTTCTAAGCAAACGCTACAGCAATACAATAAAATGAAGCCGAGGACGACTTCACTTAACGAGGGGAGTAGTTATGGTCACATCAAATACATGTAATAAAAATGCTTCGGCGTACGGAAAGTCACTAGGCACACGGTTTCATAGCTGTCAATATGCAAACGGTAGAAGCTGCACTATCAAAACAGTTAGTGCGGCCGCAGCATCACCAAGCATAGCATAACAACCACCAAACGCTTTCCAAGGCACAAATGACCCGCTAAGCTACAGCAAGAAATTCCAGCCAGCAGCAGATTAACGTATCAGCGTTATCTCAATGTTAGTGGTAATGCTGCAAACGGTAGAAGCTGCACTATCAGAACAGTAAGTGTGGCCGCAGCATCACCAAGCATAGCATAGCAAACACCCGTTAAGCTACAGCAAGAAATTCCAGCCAAGCAGCGGATTAACGGATCAGCGTTCATGTCTTCATGTTAGTGGTAATGCTAGTTGTAGTATATAAGTTAGTTCGTTTTGTATTATATAAGTTAGTTATTAAGTGGAGCTGTAAGACTACGGTCGTAAATATTTCTAAGCTTCCTCATAGAGGAATTTAATAAAAGTTAATAAAGAAATATATTAAAATAAATTGTGTGTTGTGTTTAATTTGAAAAAGAAATAAAAATTATTTTATATTAACTTTGACGCATAGCTTGTAACATACCTTAATATTGCCCGTAGACCCCTAAAAGTTACTATATTTATGATCAGCATCGATAGTAATGTCGATATAGCCATGTCCGTCCGTCCGTCCGTCCGTCTGTAAAAATTAGGCCTTTAAACTGGGCCTAAAGAGCCCAGAGAAATAATCAAGTTTACGAATTTTTGAAATCCGCCTACAGACATGATGATCTATGACTCCTAAAACTGCTCGGGATATAAAATTTTCAAAATCCGCCCACTGACACGCCCACAATTAAATAAAACAATTTTACTGAAAACCAAAATTTGAGCTAGGGAGCTGAAATTTATAATATATACTATCTAGGGGCCCTTTAAGCTCATGTGTAAATATTTTCAAAATTCGCCCACTAACACGCAAATAATTTAAAATAAACTTTTTTTGCAAATCCAAAGTTTGAGCTAGGGAGCTGAAATTTATAATATATACTCTCTAGGGTCCCTTTATGTTCATGTGTTAATTGTTTTTAAATCCGCCTACTGACACGCCCACAATTAAATAAAACATTTTATTGAAAAACTAAAGTTTGAGCTAGGGAGCGTTTTTATACAAAAGCTTCGTTTTTTTTTTGATAAAATCCTTTAAATGTTATATAACAAAATATGTAGAGCGTTCTTAACAATTCAACCATACTAAGAGTTTTGTCACAGCCACTTATGAGGGATATGAATAAGAATAGGTTATCCAACAGTTCGCCCAAGAGGACTGTAGCCCGTCCCTATGTTTTTTATTTGGAGTTCATTTGTAATATTACATAAAGCTTGGCTGTACGCCTATAGGTATGCTGCGCGATATATTCTTTCTACGTCGATTGCCATATTTTTTCAGTTTTGTGTTGGCTTGTCAACGTTATTTCAAGGATTTAAGGGTTCGGGAGGCTCTTGAAATAATAGAAGCTGAGGACCTTGGGGAGGTTGACCGAATTAACATTGAACCTCCAGCAGTAAATGTCGATTCGGATGAGGATTCAGGTGACGAAGAAAATGGGTTGGTCTTACGGATCGTCAACTACTTGCTGGGCCAGAGGCTGTGCTAATCAATCAGTCTTTCGATGTAAGTGAGGAATATGTACCTGATATAAAACAGCTTTCACTATTAAAAAAGTTAAAAAGAGGAAAACAAATATGGAGTGGACCTTCAATGATTTCACCGGTTAAAATGCAGTTTTCCCTGAACCAAATTATGCTGCAGTCTCAACCCTTCCCAGTTGAACTTTTTGACGAAGAAATGATTTCACACCAAAGAAGTCAAATAGTTACGCCGCAATAAGAAATAGTCATAGCCGAATATTTCCCCAAATGAAATGCGTGTGTTTTTGGGAATTCTGCTTCTATCGAGATACAGTAAGGTACCCGAAAACGAATTTATAGGCAAGAATCTTCAGATTTGCATAATTTTTTAGTTGCCAACGCAATGAGACGCAATCGCTGTCTGGAGACTAAAGGATATCTTCATTGCGCAGACAAAACATCACCTGTTTCTAATGACAAGATGTGGAATTTGTTTGACCTTACTTTGAAAAAATGTCTGGAGCACAACAGTCAAGAGGGGGGCATGGATTATAACGAGGGCATGTTGAGGTACTACGTGCGTCACGGCTGCAAACAATTTATTCGTGGAATGCCTATAAGATTCGAATACAAGGTATGGTGCATGAATGCTAAATGTGGCCACTTTGTATCACATGATGCTTATCAAAAAAGGGCCAAGTTGCAATGAACAGTATGATGTGGAGTTTGGAAAAGCTTCTGCTCCACTTGTCAAAATGCTTGATAACTTGCCAGATCGCATAAAGCACTTGTCATATGATAGTTTCTTCGATAATTTGTTTACAGGTTTGTATTCAAACTAATCCTAGGTACGCTTATTAATGTTTTATTATTTGCTAGGTATGAACTTACTTATCGACATCAAGGAGCGTGGGTACAGTGAAATAGGAACGATGAAAGAAAATCGGATGCCAAAAAACTGCCCTTTGCGATCCTCGAAAGCCTTGAAGAAGGAATCGATGAACCTACCAATTCGTAACTGGTCCAAACGGTGCGATAGTGGCTCGTTGGGTTGACAATAACGTGGTAAAAATACGTGGTAGTAAGTGTCACGTCTACTTAATTTGGAAGCTGCCCCAAATCAAATGTAACCAGATATTCCGGACAGGAAAAGAAACTAGTTGTCGTCAAACAATCCAAACTTATTTGCCGCTCGGATTCGGCGTAAAACTGTAGGTCCCTCCACACTTCGCATGAAAGTGGTTGGAGAAGCTAGGTTGTAGGCCCTGTATGAGCCGGCCATTAAGACCTAATATGTATGTATGCGAGGTACTGATCTGATGGACCAAGACATTAACGTATAGTGTTGGAATAAGGTCAATGCCTTTCTTTTCGTGGATCCTAGATGCGAGCATCTACAACGCTTGGGTTTCGCTTCGTAAGCCGGGAAATAACGTGGCCAAAATAAATTTTATACGGGCTATAGTTCAGGTCTACCTTGTCGAGTAACAGCACGGCGTATTTCAAGCCGCCACCTCGACACTAATCTTTTTCTTTTTAATGGCCTACAT
The DNA here is from genome assembly GCA_949715645.1 of Portevinia maculata. NCBI lineage: Eukaryota > Metazoa > Arthropoda > Insecta > Diptera > Syrphidae > Portevinia > Portevinia maculata. The sequence continues at coordinate 199,957,564 of OX454525.1, forward strand.
CACAACGTGGTGCCAAATGAAGGAAATATGCGCATACGATGTGTTGGTGAGCATTGCAAAAGTAAAGTGCACACGTCATGCAAAAAATATGCTCGGGGCCCCTGTGTAGGGTGCTATAAAAATAATAATAAATAAATAAACTTATTTTTGCCTATTGTAGATATTACCTACTAATTTATTATTTATTCTTAATACATTTTTAAAGAAAATTATAACTTTATATTAAATTCAATTTAAATCGAAATTATGCGAAATTATGCTATGTATTCTTTTTTTTAGTCTTTATCGCAACCTGAAATGAACTCTTACCGCTCAGCGTACCCATATGGGTACGCTCACTATCTTTAAAACCACACCCCTAACCGAAGAAAAAATGTGTAGTATTGATAAGTGCATAAATGATTAAATCCTGTAAAAATCTTTAAGATCTGAAACAAAAATTTGGCTGGGCGGAAATGGGTTATGTAAACCATGATAAAAGTATGTTAACGGAAGCAACCACCTGTGTTTTCCCAAACAAATAACTGGTTTTCAAATTTACGTACGTAAAGTGCAAATAAGTGAACTTAACTTAACGAAACGGAGCAATCTGCTTTTATGGGATTTCAAATACTCTCTCATTCCCGGTTTCAAGACTAAAGACCTGGTGGCCGTAAAAATAGAACCCCACAGTGGCCGGGAGCTGCATAAATATGAATGCTCATCGGCTTAGTTTGCTGGATACATTGAAGAAGTGCCCTTCTCCCCAGTACAAAAACTTGTCTGTAAGAAAACAGGCAAAAAGTGCGAATTTTCACTGGCGGAAAATGTCATTCAAATGAACTGAACTTTTTCCAAAGATTAAATAACATTCATTAAATAAGAAGTTCAATTTTTGAAAAATATATTTATATGAACATGGATAAGGACAAAATTGTTGTCATTTTGTTTTGCTTGGTGATCCAATAGGGAGGTATACTTCAGGATAGGCAGCGTGGCAATGTTTTGGGAAGGAGTACTTGGCGAGTTTCTTTATTTAAGACGTAAAAGGGTTTATAATCAAGTTACAGTTTCATGTCAATGTCAAGCTACCAGAGGGGTAAAGTTGTAGGTAAAATAACATCGAGGCAATAATTTGTGGGAAGCTTGAGTTAGATAAACTTGACGGATATTAAAAACCTTAAGGAGCTTAAGTTGAATGACATTGTTGGCGTGATATAGCGCTTTAATGTAGCACTGCTTTAGGGTGGTGGGTGCATATCGAAATAACATACATACAAGCATGTGGCCCATACCAATAGTAAATTTAATAAAAAGCTTTAATTTGTCCCTTTATTTCCTATGCAAAAGGCAACTTAAAAGAAAACGCAGGATGTTGAGTACACAGGCCAAAAGTCCACAATGTGCTTATGACCTGGGTAAGTTTTATATAAAATATAAAATCATATAATGATGCCGAGTTTTTTTCAATTTTCTCGATGAACACTTATGTAAGATAAGTTCGTGAAAGAGTTTTTAGACCATAAGGCAATAATTATAAGGTTATAGTTAAGTTTGGAACGTCTGCATAAGGACAATTAATTTAGAATAAGTCTCCGGTTAATTTTATGTTAGATTTAATCATTTTTGTCAAGTATGTAAACTAATATCTAATAATAAATAAATAAAAATTAATTTAAAAGTCAAAACCACCTGGGTGGATTACAATTCAATTGTAGCCATATAACCCACGAGAGGTGCAAACAGCTCCCGCAAAACAACTGTAGACTGATGGCCCATCGGCTGTGGGCTTATGTCTCACTAAGGTGAGTCGTATTAAAACAACAATTTTCATTGAAAATAAAGTAAACATACCAAACAAAAAGCCGTGCAGGGAGAGCTAAGAAAATCAAAGTCAGACTACGGGGACAAATTATATCTGGGCAATTTAAACACCTAGGTGAACATAGCGTCACATTTAACATATTGAAGCTCCCGCAAGTGTGCATGCAAATCCGTGGGTTGATACGACTGGAGGTCACCGCCGTCGTAAAAGGACTATCAAACAAGAACCAATAATAGGAGCATGACGCGTCGAAATCGAAAAAAAACAGACCAGTAATATTAAAAATTCAAAAACACTGGTTCTAATTCTCCTCAATAAGGAAGTGATCCGAAACCGGCACGCCTGTAGATATTTGTTCAGACGGAGCCACCAAACCCCACAGTCTTTCGCTACTATTAGATTTTTTTTTTTGTAATTCTTTATTTTCAATTTGGAGATCTAGTTTAAGTAACAATTCATTTATATCTTAATTTGGCGAATAGTTAGTGACATTTTTTATTTAGTTTATAGTAAACAAATAGAGATAAATGCCATTCAAAATTATCACTGTGGGGCGGACAGACATTTTTAAGTATTTATATACATTACATTTTATAGAAAATTCACTTGTTTACAAAGAAATATAGATATAATATAGAGCTAACATAAATTCATAAAATTAAAAGTTAAAAAGTTAAGCAAGAAAGAACTCAAATAATGAAGCGTAACACAATTTCGATTTCATTGTGATTAATCGCAAGAAGCCACGATTTTACTTTTTTTAAAAATACAGATGCAGTTATAATAATTCGTATATCCTCGGGTAGGCTATTAAATAGCTTGTAGGAAACAATTGAGAAAAAGTTCCTGAAGCCTGATGTGTAAAAAGGCGGAATATGTAAGGCGGCACCATTATTGCCATGTAGATTATGAGTGCCAGATATAGGGCTCTGCATTTAGCCACCTCTTCTAAATAATTCTATGGTGTGGGTTAGGCGGGCTGATTTGCATACTTTTCTAATCTAGGACAGTCAGCTGTTGAAGTTTATTGAGATATGTACCTCCCTAAGCTGGAGTCTGGACTGAAAAATCCCAAAGTATATTGTTTTCAGGGTCCGTGAAGAGCAGTGATTTATAAGACGATAAAAGATGCGTAGAGAAGATTGCAGATACTTTTTCAAACTTGAGATGTGTTGGCTCCAACACAAATTTCTATCAATAATAACACCTAGATATTTATAGTGCTCAACTAATTCTATTTTGAAGCAATTCGAGTTGCAGCTAATATTTTCGTCATATAGGACACTGGAATTTTGGGCATCACATACACAATTTAGCAAGCTATGTCTACAACAGGTCGATGCATGAAATATAATGTCAAAGTTTGGGGAATCTTTCACTTTTAAACTGAAAAACATCAATTTAGTCTTATTGCTTACTACTAACTTGTGTTTGGTGAACCAGAGTCTTAGCAAGTGAACGTCGTGGTTTGTGTCAGCAACTAGATTTAGGAGGTTGGTTGATCCATATGCAAATGCAAAATCGTCGGCAAAAGCTTTAACATTCCCAATAAATGGGATAGCAAAAATAGAGTTGACATATATTAGGAACAAAATAGGGCCAAGAACGGATACTTGGGGTACACCTACATTTATTTTCTTCGAACTACTTAAATTATTCCCGATTTTTACCTTTTCTTTTCTGTTTTTTAAATAAGATGCAAACCATTCTTAAATACCTTTGCATTAGATTTTATTGCACTGGTTTTTGATTGATGATTTGTAGGTAAGTAGGTAGAGGTGGCGGTTCGGCTTGAACCCAATTAGCACTTGTTGTGCCTTTTTGTTACCACGACTCGTGTGACCTATGTTGTAGTCGTTATAGAGCATTTGATGTGTGGCTATATCCAACCTCTGGAATTGAGAAAACGGATAAGATCTTGTATCCCATTGCCCGATATAGCGCTAAGGTCGACGAAGAATGGTTGATTAAGTGCCCGCAGTCTGGCTCTTACTAGTGCCGGACATTCGCAGAGGAAATGGAAGAGAGTTTCTCTTTCATTTACATTCCCGCAGCTTCGGCAGTGGGTGTTAAATGGAATACCTAGTTTGGCCGCATGGTCTCCAATTGGCCAGTGCCCGGTGATTATCGCCGTAATTCTGGAGACTTCAGGGCGGGTTCTGTTTAGAAGATCCTCTATTCTTCTTTTGTCATAAGTAGGCCATATCTTCCTCGATATGATGCAGTTAGTTAACCTTCTCCATTGAAGATTGGCTTTCTGCAGAAAGTATGAGTGTATTTGTGTCTTGACCGCACCTAGCGGAATGTGAACCCTTGCAGCGAGTGAGCTGTCCAGAGCTGAGCCCTGCCTGGCCAGCTCATCTGCACGCTCGTTTCCTGTTATGTTACTCGTATTATGCCCTGGAACCCAGAGTAGTGTAACAATGAAACGTTCGCCCAGTCGCGCAAGCTCGTTGCGGCACTCCTGCACCAGTTTGGAGGATATGGTAGCCGAGTCAATAGCTTTAATTGCGACTTGGCTATCTATGAGGATAGCAATGTTTAGTTTGTACGCTGTGTCACGCCCTAGTTGCGTGCAGGCCTCTCGGATAGCCAGTAGTTCCGCCTGGAAAACGCTGGCAAAATTCGGCAGGCGAAGGGATATTGATATTTTTAGTGATTCCGAGTAGACACCGGCCCCCACACCTCAGTTCATCTTAGAACCGTCGGTGTATATGACCGTGTCGTGATGATTTGTAGTTCAAAAGAGAATATTTTGTAATTCACAGTTTTAAAACGCAATCGTTAGCACTAAAATCGAATTCCCCATAACCTCAATGTATTTTTTTGTTAATGATTACAAATCAATATTGTTAATGTAAGTAACTAACTCTCTAGAATATTATATATTAATATCAGATAATTTCTCGGCATTCAATTTCAATTTTAGATTTGATTCAAATATACATCGTTTATTAAAATTTAAAGAAGATTCTATATTCTGAATAAAATAAAAACATTTATTTTAATAGAGATGTACCGTATAGGTACCTAATACTAATTGATTAAAATTGAACCCAATAAAAATAAAACGGAAGCATATGTATTGGTTTCGAAATATGCTTTTGGGGTATCAATTAACTTGATTATGTATTAATGTAATGAAGACAAATTAATACATAAAACATAATCCAATCATATTAGAAAATAACCCCAGAATAATAAATTGCACTCACGCCGGCCGGACGCATTAATTTTGAATACTGCCGTCTTGGATTAAGATTCTGCCGCGGTTCATTTTAACCGTCACACTGTGGTTCCTTGTGACTTGTTGAAGTTAAATCCCTATTGGCGCATTTAGGGTAACATTTTATTTGTAACGGAATCGTTTTAGCGGAAGCAATTGGATATCGGAATCTACCTCGCAATTATCTGATTTCGAAACCCAATGAGTTCGTAATTCGAATTAACGCTGCTGCGATTTGTCAAATTTCGAAACCAATTTGCTGCAGTCATCGAAATAAAGTGAAGTTTGTTATAAATTAACCGAGATTGTCTATTGATAGAATAAAGTCCACATACTATGGAGTCTGGTCAAAATAGCATAAGTCCATTTTTTAGGAAATTGAGTTAAGTAGAGAGAACTATACAGACGAAAATCTATTTTCGTTTGGTTTTAACAGCATAAGTCTAAGTATACGGATTCAAAAGATATTCAATGGTTCTAACCACACTTAATTACTAATAAACTCCAACATTCTATTGACAAAATTTGTGATTGGACAAAGACTTGGCATATTGATCTCAACGAGGCCAAATTAACGCACGTGAATTTTACTTATAGAAATGTAGACAACTTACCCATTTTCATTGATTCGGTACGAATTCCGTACGCAAACGAGACAAAATATTTGGGAATGACACTCGATGCGAAATTAAAATGGAAACCGCACGTCAAGAAGAAACGCGAAGAGCTCGCCATTCGATGTAAACAAATGCACTGGCTGATTGGTTGATTTTCCCAACTCAGCATGCAGAACAAGCTGCTTTTATACAAGCAAGTACTAAAACCGGCTGGACATACGGTATACAATTTTGGGGTTGTACCAAATCCAGTAATATCAACATTCTACAAACATTTCAAAACAAAGTGCTAAGAAAAATAGTAAATGCACCATGGTTTATCAGAGACACTGATATCCACAGAGACCTAAGTATGGCTACCGTCGATGATGAAATTAAACATTTTGCCCGCAAACAACAGACACGCCTTCACGGTCATTGCAATAACACCATGCCACAAATTCGAGACGATACTAACCTAGTGCGCCGATTACAAAGGATAAAACCATTTGAATTAGCGCAATTAGATGTAACCTTGTGTTTATGGCGATATTAGCAGGTGCCTCCACTGTGAAGCTGCCTGCCAAACGCGTATTTAACAGTTTAAATAAAACTACTAGATAGGAATAACCTATACTTGCAGTATGAAGGTTTCGAATTGAGGTGGTTTTTCTTTTCTTTTCTTAAGTGAGAAAGAGTCTCATGTAAGATTTTCCACCTACCCCTATTATTCGCCCGAGCCTAGTTCTGGTTCCAAGTCTCGTGCTTTCAACCAGGATAGATAAATAACGTTAATATTACTATGGCTTTTGAGTTATATTAAAAACTCCACAATTAAAAAACCCAACACAAATCCACGGCAGCGATAAATTTATTAGTATGTATTTGAGTTTGAATTCCCCCTTTCGAAGATCAATGCTATTGCAAAACAGTATTTAAAATGTTTGAGAAAACTGCTTAAAAATTGCCTTTATACCAACATTTTGAAATTTTCTTATATTACCGCATCATTTAAGAAAAAAATTGTCACTAATCTTCCATACTAAGAAGAATCAACCCAAAAATGCCCATTAAGGGCATTTTTTTTCTTAGCACATTTTTGATGAAATGAAATGTTGAATTCTTGACCCTTCTTTATCATTTTTGACATTTGTATGAATAAGGAAACATGGGTCAGATTATTATGTAGTAATATTGAAAAACAATTCTGCTTTATTTTTGATATTTGTTTTAAGAGTCATCGAGGTTCATTAAATAATTATATACATTGATAACGAATTCATGGAGAATTATGTTTCATAATAGTTAGGACATCAAAGCAGAAGTGATTTTATCTGTAGTGAAATATTGTAACCAAGTAACCAACCAAACTTTCAATGAATATTAAAAGGATTAAGAGGTTAATAAAATTTCATAGACTATTTTTTATATGCTTCGGGGTGCCCCATTTTAGCAGTATAATCCTTTAAAGGGAGATTCCTTAAGTTCCACCGAATAAAAATTGTGTTGCAGGGTGGTCTGTTCTCACTCCTTTTTATACCCTATTCTAAGGGTATACATATTAATTTTGACGCATAGTTTGTAATATACCTTAATATTGCCCGTAGACCCCTAAAAGTTACTATATTTATGATCAGTATCGATAGTAATGTCGATGTAGCCATGTACGTCCGTCCGTCGGCAAAAATTAGGCCTTTAAACTGGGCCTAGAGAGCTAAAATGTTAACCATATACTCTCTAGGGTCCCGAAATAATCAAGTTTACGAATTTTTGAAATCCGCCCACAAACTCAAAAAACAAAATTTTCGAAAAAATCGAATTTTGAGTTAGAAAGCTGAAATTTTGTATATATGATCTATGACCCCTAAAACTGCTCGGGAGATAAAATGTTCACAATTTTATTGAAAAACCAAAATTTGAGCTAGGGAGCTGAAATTAATAATACGAGTATATACTCTCTAGGCGCCTTTCAAGCTCATGTGTAAATATTTTCAAAATCCACCTACTGACACGCCCACAACTAAAAAAAAAAAAAAAAATTTAGAAAATCCAAAGTTTGAGCTAGGGAGCTGAAATTTATAATATTGTCACACAATAATATTCGTGCCTTCCCACACTATAATTTCCAAGGAATTGTGTCTATCAATTCCTTAGAAAGAATTATCCAATTCCAAATTCCAAAGAATTGTTACCAGAGAATTGTCTAGATACAATTCTCTGTCTTGCAACTCTTGCACCTGCAAGAATTTCCAGGGAATTGTTTACAACAATCCCAAGTGATGCTTGCATCAGCAAGAATCACTCTGCATCTATTTTGCGCCTGCACATTTCTATTTAAGCTCTTGGCATCCGCGAATAAGCAGCAGTCGAAACCCGCAGTCTAATAATAATAATAATAATATTTGTTAGGGTATATTACACTGCGACCTATTGGTCTATTGTGTCCCCTTGCTTGTGCCGCGGAGATGTTCGTGCCCTCTTTCAGAGCCTCTCTAGATACTTCTTTGTGAAGCATGTCGAGGTATTGCTCTGGTTTATCCTTGGCAGGTCACACTCCCTAGAGCACAGCGTCCAGTCCAGTTTCTTTGTTGAATCTGAGAATGAGCTGTGGGTCCATGGTTTTCTATGTCCTTGTCTGTTATTCGGTGCCTCCCTAAATAGTTCATCCTTTTGTGGGCCAGTGCCCCACAGGATTCCAGTATGTGGTCTGGAGTTTCGGCGGTTTCACTGCATAATCTGCAGAGCCCGTCCTCCGATATGCCCATTTAGCTCAGGTGCTCCTTGAGTCTGCAGTGCCCCGTGAGGAGGCCTGTTAGGATTCTTAGGTTGTTTTTGTTAAGGCTTTGAATCTCTTTTGGTTGTAATTTCCTAAGAGTTTCTTTGCTTGCCTCAGACCTTGGAGGTTGAGAAGGGCTTTTGCCCTTGTTTCTTCTTCCAGTCTCCTGAACTCTTCGCGTATAGTGTGTTCTCCTATCCCGCAGAATGGTTCAGGTCCTATGAAGGGTTCCTCTGCCCCTTTTCTTGCCAGAGAGTCCGCTGCCTCATTGCCTGTAATGCCAACATGACCAGGTACCCAGCAGATGGAGATTCTGTTATTCTTGCCTAGTCTATTCAGCCCGTGTAGGCATTCCCACACGAGTTTTGACTTGATAACGTAGGCGTCAAGAGCCTTTATGGCTGCTTGGCTGTCAGACATTATTGCTATGTTGCAATTCCTGTAGTTTTTCTCGAGGTTGATTCGAACGCACCTGTCTATTGCACATATTTCTGCCTGGAAGATGCTGGTACATTTGCCCATGGATTCGTAGTGATTAGTTCCTGGCCCAAACACTCCTGCACCAGTTCCCTCCTCGGTCCTCGAGCCGTCCGTGTACCACTTTGTTGTGTGGTTGCTCAGTCCATAAGTTGTGGATTCATTGCTCCAGTTCTCCTTATTGCTGAGCTTTGTCTGGAAATTCTTTTCTTTGAATTTCCTGATGCTATCGTCCCTAGGTATGCCAAGAAGTGGGAGTTTTTTGAGTAAGTCACCGTGTTCTTTCGAACCGATGCATTTCCCTCTCCCGATTCCCTCCTTTGCCATCCTAAGGATTGTTTTGTCTGCCTCGTTCATCACTATGATGTGTAGAGGGGTCAATTCCAATAACACCTCCATGGCTGCGTTTGGGCAGCTACGCATTGCTCCGGTAATGCACAGGCACGCCAGTCTTTGCACTTTGCCGAGTGTTTCTCGTGTTGTGACTAGACTGGTTCATTTCGCCCATGCTACCGCTCCGTATGTGATCATTGGTCTCACGATTGCAGTGTACATCCATCGCAGGATGTTTGGGCTGCATCCCCATGCCTTTCCCGCTAGGCTCCTACATATCATGAGAGCGCGGGTGGCCTTCTTGGATATCTCCTCTGTATGTTTTCGCCAGAGGAGTTTACTATCTAGATAGAGTCCTAGATATTTTACTTCTTTGACTGGTATCAGTGGCGTGCCTGATAGGCTAATGTCCTTAAGTCTTTGAAGTTGTCTTTTCCTTGTGAATGGTACTATCGTTGTTTTCGCCGGATTGATGTTAGGTCCGACAGTATGGCACCATTCCTTGGTTACTTTAAGCCCCCTTTGTATAATGTCCCCAAGGGTTTCTTCAAACTTGCCCCTGGCAATCAATACAATGTCATCAGCGTACGCCTGACAGTTGATGCCAAGGTTGGTTAATTTTTCCAGCAGTTCGTCTACAACTAGGCTCCACATTAAGGGTGATAGTACCCCTCCCTGTGGACATCCTCTTGTTGTGTTCACTCTAATGGTTCCAGATGATATTTGAGACTCTGCTGATCTAGTGCTCAGCAGCTCACGCATCCATTTGGATACTGTACTGTTAACTCCTTTCCTATCCAGGGATCGTTTAATTGCCTCATGCGAGGTGTTATCAATTGCTCCCTCTATGTCTAGGAAAGCGCACAGTACTATTTCTTTTGCTTCCAAAGCACTTTGAATTATTTCCGTCAGCTGATATAGGGCGGTCTCTGTTGATCTGCACGCTCTGTATGCATGCTGACGATGATGTAAGGGGGATGTGTTCAGTACATCTTCCCTTAAATAATTGTCCACAACCTTTTCTGTCATCTTCAGAAGAAATGACGTAAGGCTGATGGGCCTGTACGATTTTGGCTGTGTGGGGTCTTTTTTCCCCGCTTTTGGTATAAACACAACCCTTGCTCGTCTCCATTGCATTGGTATGTGGCCCAAGGCAATACTGCTCCTTGTTATTTTTAGCAGGTGTGGTATTAGTACCCCTTGCCCTTCTTGTAGAAGGGCGGGTATAATGCCGTCCACTCCGGCAGATTTAAAAGGCTGAAAGGAATTTATTGCCCATTTCAGTCGACCCTCAGAACAGATGGTTGATGTTCTTTCCCAGTCATCTCTCCGAGGTCTGATTGAAGTGGTACTGATTCCTGGCTCAGTACTAGGCGAGCTGCCAGGAAAGTGAGTTTCTAGTAGCAATAGTGCCCTTTGATCCTCGTCTTCCGTGAACTCGCCATCTGGTTTCCTCAGAGACATCGGTACTCCTCCTGACTTCGCAAGAGCTTTATGTAGCCCTGCCGCAGCAGGAGCGCTGTTGATTGTCTCATAGAATTTCCTGAAGCTATTTCTTTTAGCTTTTCTAATTTCCTTATTATATGTTGTAAGGGCCATCTGGTAGCTTTGCCAGTCTCCGTTGCGCTTTGCTTTGTTGAATAGCTTCCGCACCTCGGATCTCAGTTTTGACAAGTTATTGCTCCACCTGTTTCCTGTCCCTTTCTCTACTAAGGGGACAATTTTCTTCGAACGCAGTGATGATGGCGTTTGTTACGCTTTCCACTGCGCTCTCTAGCTCTAGGGGGTGGCCCGGAGCCTTCCTCAAAACAAGCCGCCCCAGATTGCTCTCTAGAGCATTTCTGTAAGTCTCCCAGTTGGTTTTCCTAGGGTTCCTTACTGGATTTCTCGTGATACTTGTGCTGTCCAGGTCGAACACTATTATTTGATGGTCAGACAATGACGGCTCACTAGAAACTCTCCAGTTGCTAATTAGTTTACTTACGCTTGGGCTACCAAGCGTGAGGTCGAGTACCTCCTCCCTGACCCTAGTAACAAAAGTGGGGGTATTTCCCACGTTTATAATATCAAGTGACGAACTCATAATAAATTCTAGTAGGTACTCACCCCTGATGTTGGTGTCGGTGCTCCCCCATATGATGTTGTGGGCATTTGCATCGCACCCTATGAGGAGCGGCATGCGGAGCTTGTTGCAATGCTCCACCAGCCGCTGCATTTGGGATGATACAACCGGCTCATCCCCTGCACAATACGACGAAGCGATGACAATGGTGCGGTGACATCCTTCAACGTCCAGATGTACCTGTATTGACACCAGAGCTCGTGTCGCATATTCTGAAAGTAGAATAAATTTATATTTATTGTCTATTAGAATGCAAGCTCTCGGTTTCTCGGCCCGAGTGTCCCATATTATATTTGCATACTTGCTCGCCAATCCTCTGACTTTTCCTTTCAGGATCCATGGCTCCTGGATCAGTACTAGCCCTAGGCTTTGGCAGGTAAACATCCTAGATATAGTCGCCGAGGCGGCTATAGCATGGTGGATGTTTACCTGTGCTAGTTTGATTATTCTGTTGGCGGGGTTCATCGAGCTATTGCTCGCGCGGGGCAATTGCACCGTCCTCCTTCAGCAACGAATCTTCCTCCTCCTGGGTGATTTCCTGGAAGAGGTCGATGACCGTGTTGTCAATTTCCCCCTCAGAGATCGTGCTCTCCGAGACGGACAGAGACTCCTCGGTCTCCTCAGGAGCCTGCTCCGCCGATTGGACAACGGAAGAAGGTGCTTTAGTCTTCGGAGGAGCAGTATGCTCTACCTCTGACTGCGCGCTCTGCGAGTTCAGATTCGATGCTGGCTGGGCTGTCTGCCCAGAGATCTCGTCCGACCTCTTGAGTCCGCACACCGCAAACCCTGCCGAATTGGTAGCTCAGGGATCCTCTTTGGGATTTTATGGCGTCGAAGGATTCTTGGTCGATGCCAAGGGCCAGTACCTGCCCGGTTGCCTCTTTTCGACAGTTTGTTACGGGGTCATGTCTCCTTCCGAGGCGATATCCATTTTACCGTGCCTAGAACAAAACAAAATAAAAATTAGATAACACCTTAATAAATAAACAAAACCACTCACCTGTGAAATAGACACAAGATCTATAAAATAAACTCTTACAGTTGACTTCGTTGCACCAGCCTGAAAAAAAAAAAAAAAAAAAAAAAGAAAATATGAAAATAAAACGACATACAAAAAAATAAATGCAAATTACAATAACAACATGCACATACAAACATAGCAATGTGCAACTCAATTGTGCCTGTCTTTGCCCGACCAAAAAGAAAATGTTATTTCGATTTGGAAATTACAAGTAGGTACAAATGATAGACACAATTTATTTATTAGATACGAGCATAAGTATTCAATTCACCTACCTGTAGATCTATTTATTTCCGATTTCGTGCAATTTGTTTGATGCCCTTCCAGCACCACGTGAAGGGTTGGTCATTGGTTTCGCCGAATTTAGTTTCATTCCATAGTATCTCCATCGGTGGTACAGCAATATAATACCAATAAAAAGAAAGAAAATCATTAAATGGTTGGACAAAATAAATAATATACAATATATAAAACAATTACACTTACCAGACGATCAAGTACAAATTGAATACTCCACACCACATTACGCGAACCAAAACAAAAATACATTAATGACATTTAATCAAAAGAGAAGAGACTGCACTCACTTGCACGCACTAGCCATTTCACATGCTTGGCTGCTCGCACCTCGCAGTTAATTGCAAAGGTTATCGATTACACGATAAATGGGATGTTGCAATATAGGTATGATAAGGTAGGGTTACGTTTAAGTAGTTACATATTTTTAAAATATATACAAACTGTGATAGGATTTTAAATCAATTAGGAATAGTGCAATATTAGGATTAGGAAAGTACAATATTAAAATTAGGAAAGTGCAATATAGGTTAAGGTTACGTATGATGTATAGTATTGTAAGTGTCTGTTTGTGTTATGCTTATGTAAAGTAAGGAGTGGTCAACATGTTGCGAAAGATGTTGTTGATAAGAAATCTTCACCCGCAGCTGATAGAGACAGATTGATGTGACGATGTATGTAGCTTGTACATAAGACTTTCAATTTTGTTGGGAAAGTACGGTTGAGGGTCATTGCCCCATATTTAATCAGCCGGTGCGTAACAGACCGAATTCAAAAATCAAACGGAAGAGTCTTTTTAAGAACTGAGTCGATTTATCGCGATACATCCGCTTCATTTCATTAAAATTAGTTTTGCAAAAGAAAAGTCCACGGAATTAATTTCTAGTGTAAAACACACACAAAATTTGGTGAGCAAAAAAAAAAAAAAAAATTAAAGTAAATGACAAAGCCAAAGTGTACTAAGTGTCTAAATTAATCCTAGATACCTACGAACGGATTTATCGCGAAAGACGGAAGGCACCAAAAGGTGAAATTAATAAAAAAAAAGAGAAAAACATAGCAGAGGTAGGTGACTCTATAAAGTGATGTTTATGAGCCTTCTAAAACTTCCTTGATCCTAACAGGTATTGGGTTGAGGCGTCAAGTCAGGAGGCGACCCTCACCTCTGCTGATTTTTTTTTGGTCTGGGGATCGGTAAAACCGTGATTGTCGGCCACAGACACCCCATTAGACGTTGGCTTAGCTGTCCTCAAGTGATATAAGCGTAAAAACGGTGTAGAAAGCACCACAATAAGCAACGGACGCAACGAAAAGACCAGACAAAGACCCCAGCTACTTCGCCCTTGAAAAGGACAACGCGGTCAGAAGGCGCTCCGCTTGCCGTCAACCATTGTGCTCCTGTAGTGTCATATCCCCCTTAATAGTGCATCAGGAAAAAGAAACGTTTAAAGACAAACAACATAGTGAATTAGTGAATAATTTAATAGAATTAGTAAAGTAGTTTAAGTTTTTGCTTTGGATTTTTTTTGCTAGAACGTAAATTATAGTGTTCAGAAAGTGAAAACGCAGGAAAGAGGCGGTAGAGCCCAAGTAGTATTGAATTTTTTTTTTTGGTTTTTTTTTGATTAGCTTTTCTGATTTTTTTTTTTTGAGTTTCAAATTAATTTACCTGTAAGGATATAGATTTAGTGAAAGTGAATACGCGAAAAGAGGCGGTGAAGCCCAAATTAAATTAAATTCACAGGCTCCTTCGCTCCAAAGTGCTGCCGGCAGGACGACGAGGGACGACAATTAAGAGGTCACGTAAGTCTTTTTTATTGCATTTTCTTTTTCTCTTGTTCTTTTATACGGAGGCGAGGATTAAGCCTAAATACATTGTATTAAGTGTAAGGTTAGGACATTCACTAGCGCGAACTCCGGTATCTATTGGACTCCTTGAATATAGTTTTAACGTAGTTTTAGATTTAAATGATGAATTATAGTGGATTTTACAATTGAGTTAATAATTTTGTTTTAATGGAGTAGAAACAAGTGTGGTTTGGTGTGTGGGGATTTGGGAAGGCCGTCCTTCCGCTTGTGCCATGACGGGAACAGTACGTAGACGACCGACGGACATGAGGACGGGACGTGACGACGAACGAACTCTCCACTACAAAGACGTTTGACGTACGAGTGGCTGGATTCTGGTCAAGGGGCTGTCTCTCACTATTTCCGGCCAGAGAGATAGCCAATGGAGTGTCGAACGACACATAGGGTGGGTAGGCCGAGCCAGAGCCGTCATCATCTGGCAAGTCTCAGGAACGAGACGAACCTTATCAGGGAGCGACATCAGGAAGCAGTGGATGCAAAGGAGATTAGAATTAGGTTAGATATAAGTTAGATTAGGGATTTATATTAAGGTTTAGCTTACGTTTTAGATTAGAATAGGATTAGTTAGCATAGTTAGGGTAGTTAAGATGCATCTGACTTCCTGTACTCTCTCCTTGGTAGGGCAAAGGTAATTGAGATTTTCTTTTCATCTATCCTATCTTTCTCTTCTCTTCTCTTTCCTTTCTTTTTTCGTCCGTCCGATTAGTTCTCTGCCTATCTTCTTATTCTTTTTTTTCTGGCACGAATATTTTTGTTTGTGAGCAGGTGGTTTAGTGTGAGGGGTGACAAGAACTACCCCCGTCCGACGAGCGATAGCCGTGCAACCGCGAGCGTGCCGCCGTCCTCCTCCACTACTCCGAAGATGCCCCTGTGGCCAAGCCTCGACTCATAACAATGGCGCCCAACGCATAAAGACGGTCCAGTTGCGCTTCCAAGGGAACGATTTTTAGTTGCAAAGGTCGTTACCTTGGACCCGCAACAGATTTGTTCATTTTCTTAGATTTTGTTTACTTTTTTTGATTTTTCGCGATTTTTAGTTTCTTTTCTCTCTTTATCCTTTTTTAAATTTTACTTTTCTGTCTTTCTTCGACTCTCAATAACCGCATAAGCTCTGAGTTCTTAATATGAACGGAAGACGGCTGTCCAATCTGAAGGCCAAGAGCCAAAAGATCATGTGAGGTAATTGGAAGTTCATATTAGAACGCAGAGCGGATCGGGGTAGACAGACCCGTGTTCTAATTGCTATCCAATGAGCAAGTGCCAAGAGTACGGCTCATCGTGAGGTAAGAACATTGGTCTGAAAGCCTTGATCGTGTTGGGAGTATGCCCGGAGCTACTAGCCAGCCTTTAATCAGGTTACTCACCAGATGGCAAGTAGTGGCAAGGAGCAGAACGGCATACTTTCAACACTCGTCTAGTTCCTGAGACCCAGTCACGACTAGACAAGACTAGGACAAACAAACGTAACAGGACGAACAGACACGCCAACGACAAAACAAATGCACCGGTGGAATGGTACAGGAGAACCGACCCATAACTTCACACACCATCACAATTATCTAGCAGAAATAAAACATTTTGATTTTAGACAGGATCTATCTTTTAGTCTTATTTTTTTTTTTTAAATACACAACAACTTTTCTTACATTTTTTTTTACTTTCTGAATTTTTTTGAATTTAGTTAAACATTTTTTTTTCATATTTACATTTTTTTATTTCTTTTAATTTTCCCATACATTTTATTAATCATTATTTTATTTTGTTTTATTTTCTTTGAATTTTCGTATTTAATTTTTTTAATTTTCAAACCTTTTGGTAGGACTTTAAAGTTATTTCCCCAGTATTTGAATTTTGTTTGAATTAGTTGAGCGATGGAAGGTAAAGGGGCAGTTGCTAAGGCAACCTTGGCTCAACAAGCGGAGCCGCCAGCAGGGCGCGTAACGCGTAAGATGACGCAGGAGTTGGGCATTTCGCCAATCGCTGGGGCAGCAGTAGGCGAGTCTTCCCATTCAAGGGCTCCTGATAAGTCTACTGTGACAATCGTCGATTGTGCGGATGATCTAAACCGCACAGCCCGAGAGCTCAAAGCATGGGATCAACAACTGCGGCAAGATGGGGAGCGAATACTCCAGGAGAAAGAGGGAGAGGCCGTAGCAGGGACTCGATCGCTAGAGGACCGAATCTCTGACCAGGTTCAAAAGGAGGTTTCCTTAGCAATAAGGGAGAATAGGGTGGAATTGCTGACGATATTCGCCGGAGGTTTGAAGGGGGTTCAGAACACCCTCCACGAGGAAATGAAGGCGCTTCAAGAGAGCATAGCCCAGCTAGCCACCTCGAAAGCGTCGACCAATACCAGGCCAGGTCCTCCTCAAACCTCCCGCAATGTTGAGGGCGATAGACAATCGTCAGCCCAGCAGCACCTAATGACCGGCTCTCCACATGGTTTTGGTCGGGAAGAGTCTCGTAGGGAGGAGACTTCGCGACAGGAGTTTTCACGCTCCGAAGGGAGAAGAATTGACGTCCACAAATGGGGCATCAAGTTCGATGGGAACCCAAAAAGTATGTCTGTGGAGAGCTTTATCTTTAGGATAGAGACTCTCCAACGTCAGAGCGGCCTGTCTAACGACCAGGTATTCGCTAACTTTCACCATTTGGTGACAGGGCCGGCAGAGTGTTGGTATTGGCAGTACCTCGAGGAAAATGCTGGAGACACTCTGCTAAACTATTTTGATCTGAAGGCCGAACTGCTTCACCAGTTCAAAAACAACCGAGGGGACCATGAGATACTTCGGCAAATCATGGATAGGAGGCAGTTGCCCCACGAAACATTCGACGACTTTTACAGTGACATAAGGACAATGACTTTACAAATGAGACAAAAGCCCAACGAGAGAGATTTGCTGGCTATTATTCGGCAAAATTTGAAGGATAGAGTAGCAAACCTGATATTTGGGTGTAAGGTCACGACAATCCGGGAGCTACGCGAAGAATGCAGAAGAGCGGAAAGTCATATCGCCGCACGAGACAATAGGGCTCGGAAAAATGTTAGCGAGGTCAAAGGGGTAGGGCTCGAGGAAGGCAAAGATACCGAGCCAGAGGATGACCAATTCGAAATAGCTGCGATCCACCAAAGACGACCGAACCGACCGACAAACTACACGAACATGGACAGAACGACCCAATTGACAAAAGACAATAGACTGGAAAATAGAGATAGAAATGCTCCCAAAGCTGAAGCAAACTGCAATTCACATTTCCACACTTTGACGTGCTTCAGTTGTGGGCAAGGAAGTCCGGCCTTCAACTGTGAGAAGTGCCAGGGAAACTCGAAGATCGGCGGTGCATCCGGGAGCAAACCGTCGACGACAAACTCAATCCCGGGGATACAGATGAACGCGGGCCAGTCCGAATCCTAAGAAGAGACCCCAAATTGGAGATTCCCACTAATAAAACTGACGTGCCGACCAAAAAGAGTTTACATAGACGATTGCAAGAATACGAAGAAGCTAGAAAGAGAATTTTCGGAGAAGAATTGACGCGGCATAAGAAAGATAGGAATTTTAAGAAAATTTCAAGGCTGAGGGAAAAATGTGCAATATTTAGACGACGAAAGAGTAGGATAGAATCGACAATACTTAATACCACGGACGACAATAGACCATACGCAAAGGTAAAAATAGACGGAGAAGAGATCCTAGGCCTATTAGACAGTGGTGCCTCGATAAGCTGCCTAGGAAAAGGGGCAGACGAATTTTTAAAGAGACACAACTTGACGATGACTAAGATGGCAACAGACCTTAAGACAGCAGACGGAAACCCTCAACGAATACAGGGACGGTTTACGACACAAGTTTCGTGGGGTAACAAAACTCATGAGATCGAGCTCTTTGTGGTCCCAAACCTACAACAACAACTCTATCTGGGTGTAGACTTCTGGAGTGCGTTTAGGGTCGCTCCGAATGTGATCAGCGAGATTGAAACTCCATCACCGACAGCGGAAGCTCCTCCAGTTCAGGCACTCTCACCAGCACAAGCACAGCGGCTAGAGCGAATCAAACAGCTCTTTCCATCATTTGCGTTGCGGGGTCTGGGTAAAACAAGTCTCGAAGAACATGTTATAGAGGTGGATGACGACAAAATTCCCATCAAACAGAGGCACTACCCGATCTCGCCCGCGATACAGAAATTGCTGTTTGAGGAACTCGACCGTATGATGTCATTGGATGTAATCGAGGAGAGCAATAGCGCCTGGAGCTCACCTGTTGTGTTGGTGAGGAAGCCAGGGAAAAACAGATTATGCCTGGACTCACGAAAAGTAAACGCGGTGACTAAGAAGGATGCATATCCGCTTCCCCACATTGAGGGTCTGCTTAGTCGCCTGCAGGAAACAAGGTACATCTCAGGGATAGACCTCAAAGACGCTTTCTGGCAGATTCCTCTGGAGAAGGAATCAAGAGAGAAGACGGCCTTTACAGTCCCAGGGCGGCCGTTGTACCAATTCACGGTTATGCCATTCGGATTGTGCAACGCTGCCCAGAGAATGTGTAGGCTTATGGACAAAGTCATACCCTCCAAGTTAAAGGAGCATGTCTTTGTCTACCTCGATGACCTTTTGGTTTGTTCTCCAGACTTCGAGTCGCATGCCCGATCGCTAGAGGAGGTGTCTAAGTGTTTACGAGATGCAGGACTTACCATTAACGTAGAGAAAAGTAAGTTCTGCTACAAAGAAATCAAGTACCTAGGGTACATAGTCGGTGATGGATGCTTACGAACCGACAAAGACAAAGTGTCGGCAGTCGAAAACTTTCCTGTTCCAAAGACTCCCAAGCAACTCCGTCGATTCCTAGGGATGACAGGGTGGTACAGGCGGTTCATACCGAACTTTGCTACTCTTTCGAGCCCCATGACAGACTGCTTGAAAAAAGGACAAACATTTAATATGACTGACGAGGCGCTTAGAGCTTTCAACCAGCGCAAAATGTCACTGGTTACCGCGCCAATACTGACCAACCCTGACTTTACAAAACACTTTTACATACAGTGTGACGCTTCGACAACTGGTGTAGGAAGTGTTCTCTTCCAGAAGGATGCGGAGAATAACGAACGACCGATAGCATTCATGTCCCAGAAGCTTAATTCCGCACAACGGAACTATAGCGTTACGGAACTTGAATGCTATGCGGCCGTCCTGTCAGTGAAGAAGTTCCGAGCCTATGTGGAAGGATTGCCTTTCACTATTATCACGGATCACGCTAGCCTTAAGTGGCTTATGACCCAGAAAGACTTGTCAGGCCGCTTGGCTAGATGGAGCCTCAAGCTCCAAGTGTTTGATTTCGTGATAGAACATAGGAAGGGCATCCAAAATGTAGTCCCGGATACTCTCTCACGCGTCCATATGGAGGAGCTCAAGCCTGACACTGTTCTCTTGGAAGTCGATCTCAAGTCGCCATACTTCTCTTCGGAAGAGTATGACGAGTTGAGGAAGATGGTCGAGAAGAACCAAGACAGACTACCTGACTTATGTATATCAGACGGCTACGTTTACAAACGGACAGACATACGAACTGGTGACGAACTGCAGGAAGATAGGGCCTGGAAACTCTGGGTACCGAAGGAGTTGCGTGGGAGCCTTTTGATAACAGCCCACGACTCCCCATCGGCCGGACATGGCGGGGTGAACAAAAATTTAGCCAAGCTAAAGCAGAAGTATTTCTGGCCTGGAATGGCGTCGGATGTACAAAAACATGTACAACTATGTGACATTTGCAAGTGCAATAAGCCACTTAACGTGGTATCCCGACCGCCGATGGGGCAACAAACGATCACTGAGCGACCCTTTCAGCGACTCTATATAGACTTCTTAGGACCCTACCCACGAACTAAGACAGGACATACCCATATCTTCATCGTGTTAGACCACTTCAGTAAATATGTATTATTGCGGCCTATCCGTAAAGCAACGGCAGCTGAGGTAGTGAAATATTTAGAAGATAGTGTTTTCCAGGTGTTTGGTGTCCCCGAATATGTCCATTCAGACAACGGAAAACAATTCGTTTCAGAATTGTTCTCCAGCTTCCTTAAAAAGTATGGAGTCAGACACGTCCGGACCGCGTTCTACTCTCCTCAAGCGAATGCTTCCGAGAGGGTGAACCGGTCTCTGTTGACCAAAATTCGGTCATACATAGTCGGCGACCAAAGTAATTGGGACCTGCATGTCAGCAATGCGGCATTTGCCTTGAGAAGCGTAGTACACGACGCCACCGGACTTGAACCATATTACGCTGTATTTGGCGTACCTATGATCCAGCACGCAAGCGCGTATGAAATTCTTCGCCGACTGGACATGCTTAAGGACACTGGAATACGAATCACCAATAAGACTGATAGGTTAGGATTAATTAGGACTAAAATATATGACAACTTGAGGCTAGCGCACAACAAGGCTACGAAAGTATACAATACGAGAAGTAGGGACGTAAAATACACGGTGGGACAAGTCGTTTACCGACGAAACTTCAAGCATAGTAGCCAACCCGATGGCTATAATGCAAAACTAGGGCCAAAATTCCTAAAAGCAATCGTCCTTAAAGCCATTGGAAACTCTCTCTACGAGATAGGGAACCAACGAGGCGAGAAGATTGGAGTCTTCCATGCGAAGGACCTCCACACATAAACATGCCAAAGAAAACTGACGCACTCATGCTGCCGTTGTTAAGTTAGTGTCTACTTTCGTGTTATTTGTTAAATTATTATTTATAGTATCGTCCAGAGATACATTTTATTTTATTTATATTATTTATTATTTATTCAACTAGTTTTAGGTATAAAAAGAGAGTTTATTTATCTAGTTTTAAGTATTTATTGATTTATTTATTGGTATCTTCTAGTCACACTAAGTATAAAGTTAGAATAAGTATAGAGGCTAAGACTGACTAGGGTTAAGTATAGTTATGTACGTATTTTTTTTTGTTCACGTGCAATACAATACCGGATAGCTTAAAAAGAAAAAAAAACTCACCAAAGATGCCCGGCTTGGAGACCTCTCAAGGCGTAGGCCCTTGCCACACGTTCGGCACAGAGATGAGTTCACGCTCGCGTTGCAACAAGCAGGACAACAGCAAAATACACCCGATATTCGTTCCTCACCCGCTTTTCTACGAGGTCGGTTGACTCGCGACCACTCGCCAACCGCCGTCGATCCTGTTACGGGGTCATGTCTCCTTCTGAGGCGATATCCATTTTACCGTGCCTAGAACAAAACAAAATAAAAATTAGATAACACCTTAATAAATAAACAAAACCACTCACCTGTGAAATAGACACAAGATCTATAAAATAAACTCTTACAGTTGACTTCGTTGCACCAGCCTGAAAAAAAAAAAAAAAAAAAAAAAAAGAAATATGAAAATAAAACGACATACAAAAAAATAAATGCAAATTACAATAACAACATGCACATACAAACATAGCAATGTGCAACTCAATTGTGCCTGTCTTTGCCCGACCAAAAAGAAAATGTTATTTCGATTTGGAAATTACAAGTAGGTACAAATGATAGACACAATTTATTTATTAGATACGAGCATAAGTATTCAATTCACCTACCTGTAGATCTATTTATTTCCGATTTCGTGCAATTTGTTTGATGCCCTTCCAGCACCACGTGAAGGGTTGGTCATTGGTTTCGCCGAATTTAGTTTCATTCCATAGTATCTCCATCGGTGGTACAGCAATATAATACCAATAAAAAGAAAGAAAATCATTAAATGGTTGGACAAAATAAATAATATACAATATATAAAACAATTACACTTACCAGACGATCAAGTACAAATTGAATACTCCACACCACATTACGCGAACCAAAACAAAAATACATTAATGACATTTAATCAAAAGAGAAGAGACTGCACTCACTTGCACGCACTAGCCATTTCACATGCTTGGCTGCTCGCACCTCGCAGTTAATTGCAAAGGTTATCGATTACACGATAAATGGGATGTTGCAATATAGGTATGATAAGGTAGGGTTACGTTTAAGTAGTTACATATTTTTAAAATATATACAAACTGTGATAGGATTTTAAATCAATTAGGAATAGTGCAATATTAGGATTAGGAAAGTACAATATTAAAATTAGGAAAGTGCAATATAGGTTAAGGTTACGTATGATGTATAGTATTGTAAGTGTCTGTTTGTGTTATGCTTATGTAAAGTAAGGAGTGGTCAACATGTTGCGAAAGATGTTGTTGATAAGAAATCTTCACCCGCAGCTGATAGAGACAGATTGATGTGACGATGTATGTAGCTTGTACATAAGACTTTCAATTTTGTTGGGAAAGTACGGTTGAGGGTCATTGCCCCATATTTAATCAGCCGGTGCGTAACAGACCGAATTCAAAAATCAAACGGAAGAGTCTTTTTAAGAACTGAGTCGATTTATCGCGATACATCCGCTTCATTTCATTAAAATTAGTTTTGCAAAAGAAAAGTCCACGGAATTAATTTCTAGTGTAAAACACACACAAAATTTGGTGAGCAAAAAAAAAAAAAAAATTAAAGTAAATGACAAAGCCAAAGTGTACTAAGTGTCTAAATTAATCCTAGATACCTACGAACGGATTTATCGCGAAAGACGGAAGGCACCAAAAGGTGAAATTAATAAAAAAAAAGAGAAAAACATAGCAGAGGTAGGTGACTCTATAAAGTGATGTTTATGAGCCTTCTAAAACTTCCTTGATCCTAACAGGTATTGGGTTGAGGCGTCAAGTCAGGAGGCGACCCTCACCTCTGCTGATTTTTTTTTGGTCTGGGGATCGGTAAAACCGTGATTGTCGGCCACAGACACCCCATTAGACGTTGGCTTAGCTGTCCTCAAGTGATATAAGCGTAAAAACGGTGTAGAAAGCACCACAATAAGCAACGGACGCAACGAAAAGACCAGACAAAGACCCCAGCTACTTCGCCCTTGAAAAGGACAACGCGGTCAGAAGGCGCTCCGCTTGCCGTCAACCATTGTGCTCCTGTAGTGTCATATCCCCCTTAATAGTGCATCAGGAAAAAGAAACGTTTAAAGACAAACAACATAGTGAATTAGTGAATAATTTAATAGAATTAGTAAAGTAGTTTAAGTTTTTGCTTTGGATTTTTTTTGCTAGAACGTAAATTATAGTGTTCAGAAAGTGAAAACGCAGGAAAGAGGCGGTAGAGCCCAAGTAGTATTGAATTTTTTTTTTTGGTTTTTTTTTGATTAGCTTTTCTGATTTTTTTTTTTTGAGTTTCAAATTAATTTACCTGTAAGGATATAGATTTAGTGAAAGTGAATACGCGAAAAGAGGCGGTGAAGCCCAAATTAAATTAAATTCACAGGCTCCTTCGCTCCAAAGTGCTGCCGGCAGGACGACGAGGGACGACAATTAAGAGGTCACGTAAGTCTTTTTTATTGCATTTTCTTTTTCTCTTGTTCTTTTATACGGAGGCGAGGATTAAGCCTAAATACATTGTATTAAGTGTAAGGTTAGGACATTCACTAGCGCGAACTCCGGTATCTATTGGACTCCTTGAATATAGTTTTAACGTAGTTTTAGATTTAAATGATGAATTATAGTGGATTTTACAATTGAGTTAATAATTTTGTTTTAATGGAGTAGAAACAAGTGTGGTTTGGTGTGTGGGGATTTGGGAAGGCCGTCCTTCCGCTTGTGCCATGACGGGAACAGTACGTAGACGACCGACGGACATGAGGACGGGACGTGACGACGAACGAACTCTCCACTACAAGGACGTTTGACGTACGAGTGGCTGGATTCTGGTCAAGGGGCTGTCTCTCACTATTTCCGGCCAGAGAGATAGCCAATGGAGTGTCGAACGACACATAGGGTGGGTAGGCCGAGCCAGAGCCGTCATCATCTGGCAAGTCTCAGGAACGAGACGAACCTTATCAGGGAGCGACATCAGGAAGCAGTGGATGCAAAGGAGATTAGAATTAGGTTAGATATAAGTTAGATTAGGGATTTATATTAAGGTTTAGCTTACGTTTTAGATTAGAATAGGATTAGTTAGCATAGTTAGGGTAGTTAAGATGCATCTGACTTCCTGTACTCTCTCCTTGGTAGGGCAAAGGTAATTGAGATTTTCTTTTCATCTATCCTATCTTTCTCTTCTCTTCTCTTTCCTTTCTTTTTTCGTCCGTCCGATTAGTTCTCTGCCTATCTTCTTATTCTTTTTTTTCTGGCACGAATATTTTTGTTTGTGAGCAGGTGGTTTAGTGTGAGGGGTGACAAGAACTACCCCCGTCCGACGAGCGATAGCCGTGCAACCGCGAGCGTGCCGCCGTCCTCCTCCACTACTCCGAAGATGCCCCTGTGGCCAAGCCTCGACTCATAACAATGGCGCCCAACGCATAAAGACGGTCCAGTTGCGCTTCCAAGGGAACGATTTTTAGTTGCAAAGGTCGTTACCTTGGACCCGCAACAGATTTGTTCATTTTCTTAGATTTTGTTTACTTTTTTTGATTTTTCGCGATTTTTAGTTTCTTTTCTCTCTTTATCCTTTTTTAAATTTTACTTTTCTGTCTTTCTTCGACTCTCAATAACCGCATAAGCTCTGAGTTCTTAATATGAACGGAAGACGGCTGTCCAATCTGAAGGCCAAGAGCCAAAAGATCATGTGAGGTAATTGGAAGTTCATATTAGAACGCAGAGCGGATCGGGGTAGACAGACCCGTGTTCTAATTGCTATCCAATGAGCAAGTGCCAAGAGTACGGCTCATCGTGAGGTAAGAACATTGGTCTGAAAGCCTTGATCGTGTTGGGAGTATGCCCGGAGCTACTAGCCAGCCTTTAATCAGGTTACTCACCAGATGGCAAGTAGTGGCAAGGAGCAGAACGGCATACTTTCAACACTCGTCTAGTTCCTGAGACCCAGTCACGACTAGACAAGACTAGGACAAACAAACGTAACAGGACGAACAGACACGCCAACGACAAAACAAATGCACCGGTGGAATGGTACAGGAGAACCGACCCATAACTTCACACACCATCACAATTATCTAGCAGAAATAAAACATTTTGATTTTAGACAGGATCTATCTTTTAGTCTTATTTTTTTTTTTTAAATACACAACAACTTTTCTTACATTTTTTTTTACTTTCTGAATTTTTTTGAATTTAGTTAAACATTTTTTTTTCATATTTACATTTTTTTATTTCTTTTAATTTTCCCATACATTTTATTAATCATTATTTTATTTTGTTTTATTTTCTTTGAATTTTCGTATTTAATTTTTTTAATTTTCAAACCTTTTGGTAGGACTTTAAAGTTATTTCCCCAGTATTTGAATTTTGTTTGAATTAGTTGAGCGATGGAAGGTAAAGGGGCAGTTGCTAAGGCAACCTTGGCTCAACAAGCGGAGCCGCCAGCAGGGCGCGTAACGCGTAAGATGACGCAGGAGTTGGGCATTTCGCCAATCCCTGGGGCAGCAGTAGGCGACTCTTACCATTCAAGGGCTCCTGATAAGTCTACTGTGACAATCGTCGATTGTGCGGATGATCTAAACCGCACAGCCCGAGAGCTCAAAGCATGGGATCAACAACTGCGGCAAGATGGGGAGCGAATACTCCAGGAGAAAGAGGGAGAGGCCGTAGCAGGGACTCGATCGCTAGAGGACCGAATCTCTGACCAGGTTCAAAAGGAGGTTTCCTTAGCAATAAGGGAGAATAGGGTGGAATTGCTGACGATATTCGCCGGAGGTTTGAAGGGGGTTCAGAACACCCTCCACGAGGAAATGAAGGCGCTTCAAGAGAGCATAGCCCAGCTAGCCACCTCGAAAGCGTCGACCAATACCAGGCCAGGTCCTCCTCAAACCTCCCGCAATGTTGAGGGCGATAGACAATCGTCAGCCCAGCAGCACCTAATGACCGGCTCTCCACATGGTTTTGGTCGGGAAGAGTCTCGTAGGGAGGAGACTTCGCGACAGGAGTTTTCACGCTCCGAAGGGAGAAGAATTGACGTCCACAAATGGGGCATCAAGTTCGATGGGAACCCAAAAAGTATGTCTGTGGAGAGCTTTATCTTTAGGATAGAGACTCTCCAACGTCAGAGCGGCCTGTCTAACGACCAGGTATTCGCTAACTTTCACCATTTGGTGACAGGGCCGGCAGAGTGTTGGTATTGGCAGTACCTCGAGGAAAATGCTGGAGACACTCTGCTAAACTATTTTGATCTGAAGGCCGAACTGCTTCACCAGTTCAAAAACAACCGAGGGGACCATGAGATACTTCGGCAAATCATGGATAGGAGGCAGTTGCCCCACGAAACATTCGACGACTTTTACAGTGACATAAGGACAATGACTTTACAAATGAGACAAAAGCCCAACGAGAGAGATTTGCTGGCTATTATTCGGCAAAATTTGAAGGATAGAGTAGCAAACCTGATATTTGGGTGTAAGGTCACGACAATCCGGGAGCTACGCGAAGAATGCAGAAGAGCGGAAAGTCATATCGCCGCACGAGACAATAGGGCTCGGAAAAATGTTAGCGAGGTCAAAGGGGTAGGGCTCGAGGAAGGCAAAGATACCGAGCCAGAGGATGACCAATTCGAAATAGCTGCGATCCACCAAAGACGACCGAACCGACCGACAAACTACACGAACATGGACAGAACGACCCAATTGACAAAAGACAATAGACTGGAAAATAGAGATAGAAATGCTCCCAAAGCTGAAGCAAACTGCAATTCACATTTCCACACTTTGACGTGCTTCAGTTGTGGGCAAGGAAGTCCGGCCTTCAACTGTGAGAAGTGCCAGGGAAACTCGAAGATCGGCGGTGCATCCGGGAGCAAACCGTCGACGACAAACTCAATCCCGGGGATACAGATGAACGCGGGCCAGTCCGAATCCTAAGAAGAGACCCCAAATTGGAGATTCCCACTAATAAAACTGACGTGCCGACCAAAAAGAGTTTACATAGACGATTGCAAGAATACGAAGAAGCTAGAAAGAGAATTTTCGGAGAAGAATTGACGCGGCATAAGAAAGATAGGAATTTTAAGAAAATTTCAAGGCTGAGGGAAAAATGTGCAATATTTAGACGACGAAAGAGTAGGATAGAATCGACAATACTTAATACCACGGACGACAATAGACCATACGCAAAGGTAAAAATAGACGGAGAAGAGATCCTAGGCCTATTAGACAGTGGTGCCTCGATAAGCTGCCTAGGAAAAGGGGCAGACGAATTTTTAAAGAGACACAACTTGACGATGACTAAGATGGCAACAGACCTTAAGACAGCAGACGGAAACCCTCAACGAATACAGGGACGGTTTACGACACAAGTTTCGTGGGGTAACAAAACTCATGAGATCGAGCTCTTTGTGGTCCCAAACCTACAACAACAACTCTATCTGGGTGTAGACTTCTGGAGTGCGTTTAGGGTCGCTCCGAATGTGATCAGCGAGATTGAAACTCCATCACCGACAGCGGAAGCTCCTCCAGTTCAGGCACTCTCACCAGCACAAGCACAGCGGCTAGAGCGAATCAAACAGCTCTTTCCATCATTTGCGTTGCGGGGTCTGGGTAAAACAAGTCTCGAAGAACATGTTATAGAGGTGGATGACGACAAAATTCCCATCAAACAGAGGCACTACCCGATCTCGCCCGCGATACAGAAATTGCTGTTTGAGGAACTCGACCGTATGATGTCATTGGATGTAATCGAGGAGAGCAATAGCGCCTGGAGCTCACCTGTTGTGTTGGTGAGGAAGCCAGGGAAAAACAGATTATGCCTGGACTCACGAAAAGTAAACGCGGTGACTAAGAAGGATGCATATCCGCTTCCCCACATTGAGGGTCTGCTTAGTCGCCTGCAGGAAACAAGGTACATCTCAGGGATAGACCTCAAAGACGCTTTCTGGCAGATTCCTCTGGAGAAGGAATCAAGAGAGAAGACGGCCTTTACAGTCCCAGGGCGGCCGTTGTACCAATTCACGGTTATGCCATTCGGATTGTGCAACGCTGCCCAGAGAATGTGTAGGCTTATGGACAAAGTCATACCCTCCAAGTTAAAGGAGCATGTCTTTGTCTACCTCGATGACCTTTTGGTTTGTTCTCCAGACTTCGAGTCGCATGCCCGATCGCTAGAGGAGGTGTCTAAGTGTTTACGAGATGCAGGACTTACCATTAACGTAGAGAAAAGTAAGTTCTGCTACAAAGAAATCAAGTACCTAGGGTACATAGTCGGTGATGGATGCTTACGAACCGACAAAGACAAAGTGTCGGCAGTCGAAAACTTTCCTGTTCCAAAGACTCCCAAGCAACTCCGTCGATTCCTAGGGATGACAGGGTGGTACAGGCGGTTCATACCGAACTTTGCTACTCTTTCGAGCCCCATGACAGACTGCTTGAAAAAAGGACAAACATTTAATATGACTGACGAGGCGCTTAGAGCTTTCAACCAGCTCAAAATGTCACTGGTTACCGCGCCAATACTGACCAACCCTGACTTTACAAAACACTTTTACATACAGTGTGACGCTTCGACAACTGGTGTAGGAAGTGTTCTCTTCCAGAAGGATGCGGAGAATAACGAACGACCGATAGCATTCATGTCCCAGAAGCTTAATTCCGCACAACGGAACTATAGCGTTACGGAACTTGAATGCTATGCGGCCGTCCTGTCAGTGAAGAAGTTCCGAGCCTATGTGGAAGGATTGCCTTTCACTATTATCACGGATCACGCTAGCCTTAAGTGGCTTATGACCCAGAAAGACTTGTCAGGCCGCTTGGCTAGATGGAGCCTCAAGCTCCAAGTGTTTGATTTCGTGATAGAACATAGGAAGGGCATCCAAAATGTAGTCCCGGATACTCTCTCACGCGTCCATATGGAGGAGCTCAAGCCTGACACTGTTCTCTTGGAAGTCGATCTCAAGTCGCCATACTTCTCTTCGGAAGAGTATGACGAGTTGAGGAAGATGGTCGAGAAGAACCAAGACAGACTACCTGACTTATGTATATCAGACGGCTACGTTTACAAACGGACAGACATACGAACTGGTGACGAACTGCAGGAAGATAGGGCCTGGAAACTCTGGGTACCGAAGGAGTTGCGTGGGAGCCTTTTGATAACAGCCCACGACTCCCCATCGGCCGGACATGGCGGGGTGAACAAAAATTTAGCCAAGCTAAAGCAGAAGTATTTCTGGCCTGGAATGGCGTCGGATGTACAAAAACATGTACAACTATGTGACATTTGCAAGTGCAATAAGCCACTTAACGTGGTATCCCGACCGCCGATGGGGCAACAAACGATCACTGAGCGACCCTTTCAGCGACTCTATATAGACTTCTTAGGACCCTACCCACGAACTAAGACAGGACATACCCATATCTTCATCGTGTTAGACCACTTCAGTAAATATGTATTATTGCGGCCTATCCGTAAAGCAACGGCAGCTGAGGTAGTGAAATATTTAGAAGATAGTGTTTTCCAGGTGTTTGGTGTCCCCGAATATGTCCATTCAGACAACGGAAAACAATTCATTTCAGAATTGTTCTCCAGCTTCCTTAAAAAGTATGGAGTCAGACACGTCCGGACCGCGTTCTACTCTCCTCAAGCGAATGCTTCCGAGAGGGTGAACCGGTCTCTGTTGACCAAAATTCGGTCATACATAGTCGGCGACCAAAGTAATTGGGACCTGCATGTCAGCAATGCGGCATTTGCCTTGAGAAGCGTAGTACACGACGCCACCGGACTTGAACCATATTACGCTGTATTTGGCGTACCTATGATCCAGCACGCAAGCGCGTATGAAATTCTTCGCCGACTGGACATGCTTAAGGACACTGGAATACGAATCACCAATAAGACTGATAGGTTAGGATTAATTAGGACTAAAATATATGACAACTTGAGGCTAGCGCACAACAAGGCTACGAAAGTATACAATACGAGAAGTAGGGACGTAAAATACACGGTGGGACAAGTCGTTTACCGACGAAACTTCAAGCATAGTAGCCAACCCGATGGCTATAATGCAAAACTAGGGCCAAAATTCCTAAAAGCAATCGTCCTTAAAGCCATTGGAAACTCTCTCTACGAGATAGGGAACCAACGAGGCGAGAAGATTGGAGTCTTCCATGCGAAGGACCTCCACACATAAACATGCCAAAGAAAACTGACGCACTCATGCTGCCGTTGTTAAGTTAGTGTCTACTTTCGTGTTATTTGTTAAATTATTATTTATAGTATCGTCCAGAGATACATTTTATTTTATTTATATTATTTATTATTTATTCAACTAGTTTTAGGTATAAAAAGAGAGTTTATTTATCTAGTTTTAAGTATTTATTGATTTATTTATTGGTATCTTCTAGTCACACTAAGTATAAAGTTAGAATAAGTATAGAGGCTAAGACTGACTAGGGTTAAGTATAGTTATGTACGTATTTTTTTTTGTTCACGTGCAATACAATACCGGATAGCTTAAAAAGAAAAAAAAACTCACCAAAGATGCCCGGCTTGGAGACCTCTCAAGGCGTAGGCCCTTGCCACACGTTCGGCACAGAGATGAGTTCACGCTCGCGTTGCAACAAGCAGGACAACAGCAAAATACACCCGATATTCGTTCCTCACCCGCTTTTCTACGAGGTCGGTTGACTCGCGACCACTCGCCAACCGCCGTCGATCCTGTTACGGGGTCATGTCTCCTTCTGAGGCGATATCCATTTTACCGTGCCTAGAACAAAACAAAATAAAAATTAGATAACACCTTAATAAATAAACAAAACCACTCACCTGTGAAATAGACACAAGATCTATAAAATAAACTCTTACAGTTGACTTCGTTGCACCAGCCTGAAAAAAAAAAAAAAAAAAAAAAAAAGAAATATGAAAATAAAACGACATACAAAAAAATAAATGCAAATTACAATAACAACATGCACATACAAACATAGCAATGTGCAACTCAATTGTGCCTGTCTTTGCCCGACCAAAAAGAAAATGTTATTTCGATTTGGAAATTACAAGTAGGTACAAATGATAGACACAATTTATTTATTAGATACGAGCATAAGTATTCAATTCACCTACCTGTAGATCTATTTATTTCCGATTTCGTGCAATTTGTTTGATGCCCTTCCAGCACCACGTGAAGGGTTGGTCATTGGTTTCGCCGAATTTAGTTTCATTCCATAGTATCTCCATCGGTGGTACAGCAATATAATACCAATAAAAAGAAAGAAAATCATTAAATGGTTGGACAAAATAAATAATATACAATATATAAAACAATTACACTTACCAGACGATCAAGTACAAATTGAATACTCCACACCACATTACGCGAACCAAAACAAAAATACATTAATGACATTTAATCAAAAGAGAAGAGACTGCACTCACTTGCACGCACTAGCCATTTCACATGCTTGGCTGCTCGCACCTCGCAGTTAATTGCAAAGGTTATCGATTACACGATAAATGGGATGTTGCAATATAGGTATGATAAGGTAGGGTTACGTTTAAGTAGTTACATATTTTTAAAATATATACAAACTGTGATAGGATTTTAAATCAATTAGGAATAGTGCAATATTAGGATTAGGAAAGTACAATATTAAAATTAGGAAAGTGCAATATAGGTTAAGGTTACGTATGATGTATAGTATTGTAAGTGTCTGTTTGTGTTATGCTTATGTAAAGTAAGGAGTGGTCAACATGTTGCGAAAGATGTTGTTGATAAGAAATCTTCACCCGCAGCTGATAGAGACAGATTGATGTGACGATGTATGTAGCTTGTACATAAGACTTTCAATTTTGTTGGGAAAGTACGGTTGAGGGTCATTGCCCCATATTTAATCAGCCGGTGCGTAACAGACCGAATTCAAAAATCAAACGGAAGAGTCTTTTTAAGAACTGAGTCGATTTATCGCGATACATCCGCTTCATTTCATTAAAATTAGTTTTGCAAAAGAAAAGTCCACGGAATTAATTTCTAGTGTAAAACACACACAAAATTTGGTGAGCAAAAAAAAAAAAAAAAATTAAAGTAAATGACAAAGCCAAAGTGTACTAAGTGTCTAAATTAATCCTAGATACCTACGAACGGATTTATCGCGAAAGACGGAAGGCACCAAAAGGTGAAATTAATAAAAAAAAAGAGAAAAACATAGCAGAGGTAGGTGACTCTATAAAGTGATGTTTATGAGCCTTCTAAAACTTCCTTGATCCTAACAGGTATTGGGTTGAGGCGTCAAGTCAGGAGGCGACCCTCACCTCTGCTGATTTTTTTTTGGTCTGGGGATCGGTAAAACCGTGATTGTCGGCCACAGACACCCCATTAGACGTTGGCTTAGCTGTCCTCAAGTGATATAAGCGTAAAAACGGTGTAGAAAGCACCACAATAAGCAACGGACGCAACGAAAAGACCAGACAAAGACCCCAGCTACTTCGCCCTTGAAAAGGACAACGCGGTCAGAAGGCGCTCCGCTTGCCGTCAACCATTGTGCTCCTGTAGTGTCATATCCCCCTTAATAGTGCATCAGGAAAAAGAAACGTTTAAAGACAAACAACATAGTGAATTAGTGAATAATTTAATAGAATTAGTAAAGTAGTTTAAGTTTTTGCTTTGGATTTTTTTTGCTAGAACGTAAATTATAGTGTTCAGAAAGTGAAAACGCAGGAAAGAGGCGGTAGAGCCCAAGTAGTATTGAATTTTTTTTTTTGGTTTTTTTTTGATTAGCTTTTCTGATTTTTTTTTTTTGAGTTTCAAATTAATTTACCTGTAAGGATATAGATTTAGTGAAAGTGAATACGCGAAAAGAGGCGGTGAAGCCCAAATTAAATTAAATTCACAGGCTCCTTCGCTCCAAAGTGCTGCCGGCAGGACGACGAGGGACGACAATTAAGAGGTCACGTAAGTCTTTTTTATTGCATTTTCTTTTTCTCTTGTTCTTTTATACGGAGGCGAGGATTAAGCCTAAATACATTGTATTAAGTGTAAGGTTAGGACATTCACTAGCGCGAACTCCGGTATCTATTGGACTCCTTGAATATAGTTTTAACGTAGTTTTAGATTTAAATGATGAATTATAGTGGATTTTACAATTGAGTTAATAATTTTGTTTTAATGGAGTAGAAACAAGTGTGGTTTGGTGTGTGGGGATTTGGGAAGGCCGTCCTTCCGCTTGTGCCATGACGGGAACAGTACGTAGACGACCGACGGACATGAGGACGGGACGTGACGACGAACGAACTCTCCACTACAAGGACGTTTGACGTACGAGTGGCTGGATTCTGGTCAAGGGGCTGTCTCTCACTATTTCCGACCAGAGAGATAGCCAATGGAGTGTCGAACGACACATAGGGTGGGTAGGCCGAGCCAGAGCCGTCATCATCTGGCAAGTCTCAGGAACGAGACGAACCTTATCAGGGAGCGACATCAGGAAGCAGTGGATGCAAAGGAGATTAGAATTAGGTTAGATATAAGTTAGATTAGGGATTTATATTAAGGTTTAGCTTACGTTTTAGATTAGAATAGGATTAGTTAGCATAGTTAGGGTAGTTAAGATGCATCTGACTTCCTGTACTCTCTCCTTGGTAGGGCAAAGGTAATTGAGATTTTCTTTTCATCTATCCTATCTTTCTCTTCTCTTCTCTTTCCTTTCTTTTTTCGTCCGTCCGATTAGTTCTCTGCCTATCTTCTTATTCTTTTTTTTCTGGCACGAATATTTTTGTTTGTGAGCAGGTGGTTTAGTGTGAGGGGTGACAAGAACTACCCCCGTCCGACGAGCGATAGCCGTGCAACCGCGAGCGTGCCGCCGTCCTCCTCCACTACTCCGAAGATGCCCCTGTGGCCAAGCCTCGACTCATAACAAGTTGAGAACCTTCCACGCCTGGACGTTAAGTCCCACATTCTGTGCTTTCAGCAGTACCAAGGAGGTTTAAACTTCTTGTTCTGCACTGCGTGGAAGCAAGATCGTCATGGAGTAGGACCGTGGTATAGCTGTCCCACTGCATGCCATGAGGCATGTCCCCTTCCATTTCCCCAGCTTTGGGGCTACTGCTTTTGTCACTCAGTTGTCTGCGGAGTTTCGCAGTCAACTAAGAGCATTCCGTGTTTGAAATGTATGCCCTGTAATTTGAGCTTATGCTCCCATCCCAAGGCCATTTCCACCACAATGGCGTCTTCAAGTGCCGTGAGGTCTGTGTTGCTGAGGATCTCCAGCGGATATTTCACCGGGAGAACAGCAACAGCAATCGCACCTGTGTCGTGTCTACCGCAAGCCGGGAAGGTTTTCACCGCCGTAGCATAGCTTCGACCGACCACGGTGGCGCTCGCTTTTGCAGGCTTTCCCGTGGCCCTCTCGGTACCTTCATCCACCTTTTGGCTTTATTTGTTGTGGGGGGGGGGGGGTGATGTTGTTATTCCCCTTTTTCCCCGCCGCCACTTTTGTACTTTCGGGCTTGGCCCGATGCTCCTCAACACTCGTTTTGGCTTCCTCAGGCCCGAAGCCTTTATTGAGGTAGCGGAGGTACCATTTAGTGCCAGCACCACTAAGTCCCCTTCGCAGAGGGTCATCCCTCGCACCTGGTTTCTTAGGTGGAGGTAAGGCTGGCTTAGTTCTCTTCCTTCCGGTATTGTTCCCGGGGGGTTCAGGGGCTGGTACTTGAGCTATGCTCGTTCCCGCTGCCCTAGTTCCCTCCATCAATACTTTCCCGGACAGGGAGGGGATTAGGATTTGGCTCCCATCCTCACTGCATGCAGCTGTCTGTGCTACTGCGCTACTTCCCGGGCCTTTTGGCACCCCCGTGGCTTGTCGTGAGGTACAATGGTTCTTTGACTGGTGCTGGGATGCACCAGTTTAGAGCCTCCCTCTCGACTTGTTCCGGGTCTATCATGTGCCAGGCGGTCGTCATGGATGTCCTGCTCCATCCGACCAATGACTTTGTCTGCGGTCTGTCCCCGCATTCTGCTGAGTGTGTTTTTTGTTTGTTTGTTTTGTTTCTTTTTATTTGGCATATCCCACGAGTAGCGCGGGAAAGACGGTCAACCACGCCAGAGCCCCGCATTAACGTGGTAAGGCCATGGCTACTCTCTGAGGTGGCCCGGTATCAGAGAGGCTCCGCAAAAATACAGCCGGATACTCCTGGCTGCAAACCATCCAATAAGCACGGGTCGCATGACACTCTGGATTAGGGGTGGGTGGACGTTGAGTCCTGGCCAGTTCTTGGTTGGCGCTCATCAATCGGCCTGTCTGCCATGGGTGGCCCTTAGACAGCATAGCCCGTTGAATCTTTGCACCGCAAGCCTCCGTACCGGTACTATCGAATGCAATGATGGTACACACGTCAAGGTTACTGACCATCGCGAGACCCGCAGTCTAAAGAATACACCAAAATAAACTTACAATTAACCGCACGACACTTTCATTATTATTGGCGCAGTCGCTAAAGGAACCTTAATATTTGTGACGGTAAAAAAGTTACAAACAAAACTAAAGGAACGAAAAACGGAAGAAAGAGTGTAAAAGTTCAACAAATCAAATATTTAAATGCGCACCGGCTAACAAAATCCAAACATAATTTTGTATTTGTTTAAACGACGTATGGAAGACATCGTTCGCCAAAACCTAATTCACACATTGGACAATCCTGAAGATACAATCGACTTCTTAATAGCCCCCGAAGAGCTGCAACACATTAAAAAGAAGGAGATCGAAAAATACCTAAGGATAACAGATAAGTCTATTTAAATATTACAAAATAAAATGGAAAATTTAGAAGTTAATGAAAAATTTAAATTAGTCTCAAACACTTTAAGTCGAATGTCACCATTCGATGGTGACAAAGATTCCCTAATTAATTTTATAACCCAGGTAGAAATATTACTACCTAGTACCTACCCTCGAAACATTTAATAGTACTTATAAACTTTTAGCGTTAGGAATAATTAAAGATAACATTATTGGCGATGCACGTAAAACCTTGTTAATAAATAGCAATTTAACAACATGGGAAGAATTTAAAAACATTTTAATCAAAAATCACGGAGAGAAAGAGTCAGTTGAAGAACTCATAGATAAATTAAGAGCTTGTCGATGCGACAAAACTATAGATTCTTTTTACCAGGAGCTAAATAGTTTACTTTGTAGACTAAACAGCGCATACCTATTGAATACAAATTTAACAAATGAAGTCAGAAGTAATCAAAGAATTGCTCTACAAACCTTTAAATTCGGTCTACCAGAGCCGGTTAGAAGTGTTATAATAAGTAGAAACCCTACAACGTTGCTCGATGCATACGAAATCATAAGAGCTAATGGTTATTCGAATTATACACATAAAAAATACGTTAACAAAAACAATTTGACGACAACCTATCAGCATAACTTATATCCTAGACATCAAAATCAAAATCAGAATATAAATACCAATGATTCAAACAGCTCAGGAAATGCTAGGCATATGAACCAAAATCCAAGGAATAACTATTATAGGAACAGACAAAATAAAAATCATTGTCATAATAACTCAGGAATTTCGCGAAATACTCAACGCGGTTACTATAGTTCAGGTAACTTTCAGAACATAAATAATTCTTATCATGAACCTATAGACATATCAATTAATGAAGAAAGGCAACAAAATTTTCAACTGTTAGGCCAAAACAACTACCCTATATAGTAATTGATACCGCAGTTAGGAAACTCAGGTTTATAATAGACACAGGTGCCGAATTTAGTATCATTAACCCTAGTACTTGCAATCCAAAATGGAAAATAAACACAAAACTTATACCTTAAAAGTTTTAAACCGAAATATCGAAACAAACGTTCAATATAGATTTCCGTTGTTCAATGTATTTAGAAAGGAAAATTATTTTGTAAATTTTTTGGAATATAATTTTCACAAAGAATTTGATGGTATCATAGGGAATAATATTTTAGTTGATTTAGAATCTATTATAGATTACAAAAACAGATCTTTAATTACAAAAGAAAGTAACATGCAAATTTTCCTTAACAAAGACGAAGAGTCGTATTTAGAAAACTATTTGATAAACTATTCCGTAGAATTACTCAACGAAGAACACGAAAATCTGAATAACATTTTTGCATCTCACCTTAACTCAAATGATATTTCAAAACTGAAAAAACTGCTTAATTCATTTAACGATTTGTTTTACAAGGATGGTGATAGCTTAACTTGTACAAATCAAACTAAACATAGAATCATTCTAAAAAGCGAATCCCCTATCTATAGCAAATTGTATAGATATCCTGAGGCATTCCGCGAAGAAGTAGATAAACAAGTTGAAGAAATGCTTGAGCAAGGAATAATTAAACCTAGCAATAGTCCATTTAACTCACCACTTTGGGTCGTACCCAAAAAGAGTGCAGACGGCAATAAAAAATGCCGCTTAGTCGTCGATTATCCTAAATTAAACGAACAAACAATCGACGATAAGTTCCCTTTGCCTAATATGGAAGAACTTTTTGATAAATTGGGTAAATGTAACTATTTCACAACCCTAGACTTAGTAACGGGATTTCATCAAATAAAAGTAGATCCAAGAGACCAGGCGAAAACTGCATTCTCAACCAGACATGGGCATTTCGAATTTACAAGAATGCCATTTGGGCTAAAAAAAAACGCCCCGGCCACCATTCAACGGCTAATCAACGAAGTTCTGAAAGATTTTATTAATAAAATATACGTCGTTTACCTGGACGACATATTAATATTTTCGACTAGTTTTGACGAGCATTTACTTTCGATAAAAAAGGTCTTGAATAGACTAAGGCAGTGCAATTTGAAAATCCAAGCTGAAAAATGTAGCTTTGCCGAATTATCGACAAAATTCTTAGGGCACATTATAACAAGTAATGGAACTAAGCCTGACGACAGCAAAATAAAAGCCATAAATGAAATGCAAATTCCCACTAACAATAAGGAGATAAAACAATTCTGGGTATTAGTGGTTACTATAGGAAATTCGTCAAAGATTACGCAAAAGTTGTCTACCCTATAGTTAAGTTAAGTTAATAAAAATGCGAAAATAAACTTAAGAGACAAGAATATATTACTGCCTTCAATAAAATTAAACAGTTGCTAACTAGTGATCCAATTTTAAAGTCGCCTGACTTTACCAAAACATTCGAAATTACAACTGACGCTTCAAAGTATGCGATCGGAACAGTTTAAAGTCAAAACGGTCACCGTTGTTGTTACGCTTCCCGAACACTTAATGACCATGAGCAAAAATATGCAATTATCGAACAAGAACTTCTAGCAATAGTTTGGGCCGTTGGATACTTTCGCTCTTACCTATACGGCAGGAAATTTTTAATTCGCACCGACCATAAGCCACTGATATGGCTCCACAATTTGAAAGAACCAAATATGAAACTCCAAAGATGGAAAACAATGCTGAACGAATATGATTTCGAAATTAGTTACTTAGGGGCAAAGAAAATATTGTAGCAGATGGCCTTAGCAGGTACATAAACACTCAAAGACAACTTAATGATCAAAGTTTGAGTGAAATCTTGTTTAATGATGGTGGTAATAGCAGCATGGACGTTGAAGTCATGTCTACTATTAATACAATCCACAGCGGATTTGAAGATTCTATAAACTACAATGGAATAACAGAAAAATGTATAAATGTTTATAAAAACCAAATATACATAAAATAGGACAAAAAAGAGAAACTTGTATCAAAAATTTTGAATAAAAAATGGCAGAATCACATAACACTTGCAAAAAATTCAAACTTGGTTGAAATTATGAAATGCATAATAATAAATAAGGGAATAATGTGTCTTTACTGCGAGGAAGACGACATTTTTCTTAAATTTCAGGAAAACTACGTAAAGTATTTTCAAAACAATAATTTAACCTCAATCAAATCTAATGTTAAATTAGTCGATATCACAGACGAAAACGAAATATTGGACATAATCAAAAATGAACACTTAAGCAAAAACCACCGCGGCACTAACGAAGTCTTCCTTGAATTAAAACAGCAATACTTTTATCCTAGTCTATTTAAGCTTATAACTAAGTTAATAAATAACTGCGAAACCTGCCAACTAGCTAAATATGACAGGCACCCAATTAAAATTCCTTACCAGATCACTGATAATGCTCCTAAATGTAATGAAATTGTCCACATGGATATTTGGTTTCCATGTAGAAATGTAATGTTTCTTACAACAATTGACAAATTTTCCAAATATGCGACTATACACAAGCTTAACGATAGAACGTGGATATCAATCTTAAGCGCTATTAAGGAAAGAATACGATTCCTGGGGAAAATGAACAAAATAATATTTGATAATGAAAGATGTATTTTGCATAATACAGTAGAACTCTTTTTAAAAGAAAATAACATTGCTATTCACAGGACAACTGCACATAACAAAACAGGAAACGCAGATATTGAAAGACTGCACGGGACTTTAAATGAACATCTCACAATAATGACAATAGACAAAACAAACAATGACCAAGATTTAAATGACCAAATACACAACATCGTAACAATTTACAACAACACAATACATACCACAACAAAGCTAAGACCAATTGATTTCATAATTAAAAACTATGATCGTAAAGACATTGAAGACTTTGCAGAATAGCACAAGCGGAGTAAGATTGACCAAATTAATAAAATTAACCAAAAGAGAGATAGAAGTTTTAAGTTGACTGACAACATAGTAAGGAACAGAGATATAGCTAAATATAAGCCTAAGTGCAAAAAATTAAGTCACTTTAGAGCAGAGGGTAATTACGTTATTGACACTAGTAATAATAGAAATACTAAATATTCGCAAAATCAAATGAAGCGAAAACATAATTATCAAAATAAATAATTTAGATTTCCAGAATGTGGATTTCAGTAATAGTTGTTGTCTTTTTAATTCAACAAATCAACTCACAAAGGATTCAAGTAACTCCAATCAACACTGAGTACGGCTTCACGTTTCTTAAGCTTGACAGCAAACCAATTGTACAGTCCTACACACAAATTTTACACATTTGTAATTTGACAGAGTACAAAAATATTATAAATAATTTAGAACAAAATGTAAATATCTTAAACAAATCTGGAAGTGGTAATTATGATTTTTTATACAAAGAAATAACCTTGGCTAAAAACCAACTTAATACTATTATACCTGCAATTTATAAGGACAAAAGAATAAAACGAGGTCTCATCAACTTTGGAGGTAGAACTTTAAAGTTTCTTTTTGGAAATATAGATAGCAAAGACGCTGACGAAATATACGCGCACTTAAGAAATGTAGATTTAAATACGAAACAGGTTGTAGAACAGTCAAATAAGCATGTCCAAATTAACAATGATTTGATAAAAAATTTAAATTACGTTGTCGACCATGTAAACCAGCAACAACTACAATTAAACAAATACCTCAATGAAATAACAGAAAAGACAAACAAGGTAGTAGACTTTCCAGACAAGTTTCAACTCACAGTCCAATTATACGCAGTTTTAAGTTCAATAAATAGGCAATTAGAAAAACTGTTAGATGTCTTACTCGTTATCAGACTTAACGTCCTACCTCATAATACTTTGACAAAACAGGAGAAGCATGTTTATAACATTTCATTAGAACATTTGGCATATATGAAAACAAGTGCCTTGTACTAATTTGAAACATTAATACCAGCTATTTTCATCCCTAATTTTACAACCCAAATTTACCAAAAAGCTTTAATTATACCATTCCCTAATGAGCAATTTGAAGAATTAGATCATCCAATAGAAGAAGTATTAATACAAGGAAATAAAGTTTACGAAGCCAATAACCAATTTTTAGTAAGAAAATTAAAAGAACAAACAAATGAGTGTATTCGAAACGCTTTTAAGGAAACTATTGTATGTAATCTTAAGAAAAATAAAATGATTGTAATTGAAGAAATTGCAGAGGGTCTTATTATAACTAAAAATTTACAATTTACTGTAATAAGTCAAAATTGTTTCCAAGAAAAATTGTTCATCAAAAATAATAACATAATCAAGTTTACGGATTGTACTATACAAATAAAAGATCTTAAATTTATGAATAAGGAACGAAATTTTACAAATGTATTGTTACCCCAATCGTTCATGTAAATTTTACAAAAAACATTTTAAAAACAATATCGCTAGAAAAACTTGAAAAAGAAAATGTTGAAATAGAGAAAAAATTCAATACATACAATTTCAAAACAATATAACCACAGGATTTTATTTTTTTACTGTAATAATAATAATCATTGGAATAGCATGCGTATTTTTAAACAAAATAAAGGGAAGAAAGGAAGTTGTAACAACTAAAACCGAATTACAAAATCAAATAGACCCATTTTCTCGTGTTGTAACAAGAGAATAGATTTAAGAAAAAATAATGTATCTTAAAAATAATATTCACTTTGTATAAGCACGCATGTTAAGAGTTTGAATGGTTATTTGCAGGGACTGCAAACCTTAAGAGGGCGGAGATGTCACACAATAATATTCGTGCCTTCCCAGACTAGAATTTCCAAGGAATTGTGTCTATCAATTCCTTAGAAAGAATTATCCAATTCCAAATTCCAAAGAATTGTTACCACAGAATTGTCTAGATACAATTCTCTGTCTTGCAACTCTTGCACCTGCAAGAATTTCCAGGGAATTGTTTACAACAATCCCAAGTGATGCTTGCATCAGCAAGAATCACTCTGCATCTATTTTGCGCCTGTACATTTCTATTTAAGCTCTTGGCATCTGCGAATAAGCAGCAGTCGAAACCCGCAGTCTAAAGAATACACCAAAATAAACTTACAATTAACCGAACGACACTTGTTTCATTATTATTATATATACTCTCTAGGGGCCCTTTATGCTCATGTGTTAATTTTTTAAAATCCGCCTACTGACACGCCCACAATTAAATAAAACAATTTTATTGAAAAACCAAAGTTTGAGCTAGGGAGCGTTTTTTTTTGATAAAATCCTTTAAATGTTATGTAACAAAATATGTAGAGCGTTCTTAACAATTCAACCATACTTAGACTTTTGTCACGCCTACTTATGAGGGATAGGAATTAGAATAGGGTATCCAACAGTTCGCCCAAGCGGACTGTAGCCCGTCCCTATGTTTAAGTTATAGCCCATTCAAGTGGGTGACCTCTAATTTGGAGGTGTAGCCACTTTAAATGCTATATCTTCTAAACTATTATAGCTATAAAAATGATACTACTGAATTGTCTTTCTAAAATGTAAATGCGTTAAATACGTTTTTCTCAAAACATTTACTAGATTTTTTTTGTATCTAAATATAAGCTATTTATCCTTGACTTTTTTATTCACGATCAAGAGAGGTTGTAATGCAAGCCATTTTTTGTCAGACAAAAATGGTCGAAAAGAAGTGTACTAACTAAATAACTCCTAAAATCTCTTCGATATTTTTGTTGGTCCCGAAAGGACCTTTTAAGAACAGTTTATGGAATGTTTATAGCATTTGTTCGAAGTGCCGCCCTTCCATTTGAATACACATGCGGGCGCTTTTGAGCATTTCGAATGGCAGATTAACAAGCAGTAAACTTATTTTCATCTCTTATTCCTATGGGACAAGGACAACCTGAATGGAATGTAATATTTGAAAAGTATAGCACCCACGCCAATTTCCCCTTTTCAAAGGTGGGTAAATGTGTACTTTTGTCATGCACTAACGACGATGCTGTGTGTGAGAACCAGTGTTGTCTCGATCGGCGATCGAACAAAATATCTTTTGGAAGCATGGGTTGGGTATATTTGTATATTATTTGTATTTACTTATTGAAAAACTCTCTTATGTGTCACAAAGAGAATACGAATTTCCCACGATTTCAGTTGAGCTTGGAAAGTTGTTCTTACAACGTTACCTTCATTCTACATTACTATAGTATAATCTATTATTAGTACGTTTACATGACCGATTGAAAGATCGAATTCAAACTGAATTTATTGAAATTCGAGACATTTTTTCGCTCTCACCGGATTGTGAGATTGAATTGAAATAGAACTCAGTTTCCCTTTTTGTACTGAATACGTGTTTCGCGTTTCGTTGGGTTAGTGGCGGTAGATAGATACTTAGATACTTCTTTGTGAAGCGTGTCGAGATATTGCTCTGATTTATCCTTGTCAGGTCACACTCCTTAGAGCACAGCGTCCAGTCCAGTTTCTTTGATGAATCTGAGAATGAGCTGTGGGTCCATGGTTTGTATGTCCTTGTCTGTTATTTGGTGCCTGCCCAAATATTTCATCCTTTTGTGGGTCAGTGCCCCACAGGGTTCCAGTATATGGTCTGGAGTTTCGGCGGTTTCATTGCTGAATCTGCAGAGCCCGTCCTCCGATATGCCCATTTTCCTCAGGTGCTCCTTGAGTCTGCAGTGCCCCGTGAGGAGGCCTGTTGGGATTCTTAGGTTATTTTTGTTAAGGCCGATACAAACTTTGAATCTATTTTGGTTGTAATTTCCTAAGAGTTTCTTTGCTTGCCTCAGACCTTGGAGGTTGAGAAAGGTTTTGGCCTTTGTTTCTTCCTCCAGTCTCCTGAACTCTTCGCGTATAGTGTGTTCTCCTATCCCGCAGAATGGTTCAGGTCTTATGAAGGGTTGCTCTGCCCCTTTTCTTGCCAGAGAGTCCGCTGCCTCA
Organism: Portevinia maculata; assembly: GCA_949715645.1. Lineage (NCBI taxonomy): Eukaryota > Metazoa > Arthropoda > Insecta > Diptera > Syrphidae > Portevinia > Portevinia maculata. The sequence continues at coordinate 200,001,786 of OX454525.1, forward strand.
TTGCCCGTAATGCCAACATGGCCAGGCACCCAGCAGATGGAGATTCTGTTATTCTTGCCTAGTCTATTCAGTCCTTGTAGGCATTCCCACACGAGTTTTGACTTGATAACGTAGTCGTCAAGAGCTTTTATAGCTGCTTGGCTGTCAGACATTATTGCTATGTTGCAATTCCTATAGTTTTTCTCGAGGTTGATTCGAACGCACCTGTCTATGGCACATATCTCTGCCTGGAAGATGCTGGTACATTTGCCCATGGATTCGTAGTGCTTAGTTCCCGGCCCAAACACTCCTGCACCAGTTCCCTCCTCAGTCCTCGAGCCGTCTGTATACCACTTTGTTGTGTGGTTGCTCAGTCCATAAGTTATGGATTCGTTGCTCCAGTTCTCCTTATTGCTGAGCTTTATCTGGAAATTCTTCTCGAAGTTGAATTTCCTGATGCTGTCGTCCCTAGGTATGCCAAGAAGTGGGAGTTTTTTGAGTTAGTCACCGTGTTCTTTCGAACCGATGCATTTCCCTCTCCCAATTCCCTCCTTTACCATCCTAATGATTGTTTTGTCTGCCTCGTTCATCACCATGATGTGTAGAGGAGTCAGTTCCAATAATACCTCCATGGCTGCGGTTGGGCAGCTACGCATTGCTCCGGTAATGCATAGGCACGCCAGTCTTTGCACTTTGCCGAGTGTCTCTCGCGTTGTGATTAGACTGGTTCGTTTCGCCCAGGCTACCGCTCCGTATGTAATCATTGGTCTCACGAAGGCTTTGTGGTTGAAGAACAGAAGCAAACATTGGTGGCACTCAATCACGTGTGTGAGTCAGTGTCAATAAAAACGAAATTCGCAACAGCCATTTTTAAGTTGGCTTTTTTTGGGCGGAATATCGTGTGGTGGGGATCTCAATTTGGGGTGCATAAAAGCACAGTTAAAAAATGTGTTTATCAATTTTGTAATGCCAGTATTAATGTTCTGTTCAAAGACAAATTTACAATGGCGACTGGAGCAGAATTAAAAAGTGTCGTGGATCAATTTGAAAGCAAAACTAGACTGCCGCAGGTATTAGGAGGCATATATGGAACTCACATTCCAATTATGCTCAAATAAGAGGGTTATCGTGACCAGATCAAAAGAAAAGGATGGCCATCTCTTGTGTTACAAGCACTTGTTGACTGCAACTATTTAGAAGAAATTTCAATAATTTTGAATAGGTACCTAAAACAAAAGTAACACATACATTTTTTCTTTAGTTTTAGATATATAACATGCAAACATCCTGGTTATACACATAATGCTGCCATTTTAAAAGATTCATCTATATATTAAAACGGCAATTATTTGGAATTGGTAAGGTGAATAATTATTTTTGGAATCACCAACGTATATCATAATACGCCATAATGTTTACCTACATCTGTACATATTTCTTTCTTCAGCCACAACGAATTATCAATGGCCAGCCAATCAATTCATACTCGATTGTAGATCCTGCTTATCCCTCGTTACCAGGGATAATGAAGCAATACCTATGCTGTTGTGCAAAATAGCGAAGAAGAATCGCTCTACGTTTATTTTAGCAAGGCGAGAATTGTGGTAGAATTGGGAAGATTAAAAGGCCGATGGAGGATACTGCAGAAACGCATCGATATACATGTGGATTTAATAGCCCAGATGGTTGCAACCTGCTGCATATTATATAATATCCTCGAACGACGTGAAGTTCTATACAACAATTCCTTTAACGAAAGTCAAGTTATATCCGCGACATTATTTAAACAACTGTCTTCTAGGGAATCTCTTTTACATAAAGAGGCTGGTAAAATGCGAGATAATTTAAAAAGTTGCATATACATTACATATATATAAATTAAATCACTGTTTAAGATGCTTAATATTTACAGACTACGTTTTGTTGTTTCCTAATTAATACCTTTACATTTCATTCCACAATCTAAAAATTTGACTTAAATTTATATTATTTGTGTTATCGTTGTTTTCTTGTTTCCTTTCAAACCTTCCAAAAACTTTGCAGTATTTGCTTCCATCATTTTTTGGAACTGCTCTCTATGCTCTTGCTTTGCAAAGAGGTCACACTCGTAGGCGATTAACTGCTTCTGACTTTGAATGAATTCTAGATTCATGTTGTTTGTAACTCCTTCTAGAGTCCAGACGCTCTACGACCATGTCCAAGTTAGTGCTTGGTGGTCCCTTTTTTGGCAGGTGTTTTCCTCTTTCAAACTCCACAGCCTGAAATGAAGTCAAACAAATTTACATACTAGTTAGTCTTTTTACAATTAAATAAAATGATTTTACTTACTGGAAGGTTGAGAACTTGCCCCAAAATTGTTTTCGTATTACACTTGCCAATGGCGACGGTGGACTTTAAATATTTTCTTCGGCGTTTTAGGTTCTGATATAATTTATTTTTGTAATGATACGAAGAGTCTACACCAGTCTGCAGTGTCGTCAACGAACGACGACATCCCAGAATTTCGTCTATTTCGTCAAAAAATTTGTCGTTTCCTTGTCCAGTTGTATTCTTGTTTTTTTTCTCTTGAATATAACCCCATTCCAACACACCCTTCCAACTCTATTTGTTTCGAATTTTCGTTCGTATAGGTACCCTTTTTCACCATTTCCTCTCCTATCATCTGAAGTATAACTATGTTGGGTAAAGGCACTAGTATCCGGACAGTAAACATATTTGTAAACTTTGACTTCCAGTCGTTTTCTTACTATTCAAGTTTTCGCAAAAAGTTTTAGTGTTTCTAAAAGTAGCGATATTTTTAAATAATAAAACATTCACATTTTTTGCAAAAATTGCATTATGATTATTTATAAAAAATAAATTCGACCAAGTTTGATTTGCACTGATATCCGGGCAACAGAATTTAGTTTCTTAAAGTATCCGAACACGAACGTTTTGTATGAAGTTTTAGTCCTTGCTTGCTTTTATAAAATAAAATACTGTGGATATCTTAAATCCGTTTTATATGGTAGCCACCATACCCTTATTTGTTATGATTGCATCATTCAAAAGGGGACATAAGATTCTTTTTACCTATCCCAAATTTGTTGATTGCCAATCACGTATTATTTTTTCCAATCGGATTTCAGGGGATTAAAAACAATTATGTGGATGGTATTCGGTGGCAACGCGTACAAAATAATTTCCTTATTGTTGCAAAACTCACTGCGTTACAGGGTTAAATGCGACTTGTGCTCATCGACAAACAATATTACGGGCCGTTCTACGTTATCAGTCAGTAAGCGCTTGGAACACAGTTAGCGACATACATACTCAAAAAAGGTTTCGCTTCTCATCCATCCGCTTTTGCTTCTGCCCAAAAGCCATTATTTTTTTATACTGTCAACAAATATCTTTTTGCGGACGCAAGTATGGAAACACCACCATAGGTTCAAAAAGATTTCCGTCTGCTTGAAAAACGATTAGCACGGTTAGCGTCTCTTTCACGTTCCCAGCAGTAATTTGATAAATGTTTTTGTATCCTTCGGGGGCTATAACTTTGCCAGTTTTTAAGTAGAGGCAAAATCTGCTTTCGTCACCATTTAAAATTCGTTTCGGGTCATTCATGATGTGTTCCTGACCAATGCTCTTTAAGTAGTCATCAAGTTAGTTAAACCATTTTAATATGATCTCCTGGGTGAAAACTGCCCTACCCTTGCTGATGCATTCCGCTTCTCTCATTGATCATGAAAGGTTGAGCTTCATGACAGCTAGCACCCATTTTTTCCAGGGCGGTTGTTTTTAAACGGTGTTATTCGGTTCGAATCTTTTATGATTTGTTGAGCAGTATTTAACAAATAGTCCCTTTTTAAGGGGAAATCCACAATTGCAGAGATGGGCACACCACTGAGCAATCTGTTCCTCCTCTTCAGATGTCAAATAAGGATCTGGGCCCGTTTTCGTTGCTTTTTCACCGATTAATATTTGAACGACATAAACCATAATTTATTAGCACTTTTCGAATACTTAGTTGATTTGTGCTTATATCTTCTAAGGCCTTAGCTATGTTATCTGCATCCATTCTTTAAAACAAAATACAAAAATTCCAATGTACGATATTTGAAATAAAAGCCGTAAATTGAATACAAAATAAAGTTGTCCGGAAACTGAAACTAATTTTAGTATCCGGACAGACATATTCTGACTTAGTAAACCCTATCCAAATACTGAAAATCTGCGAGATAATCACAATTCTCTTTCCTTAAATCATAGAGAACATACTACACATTGTTATCAAAAGATAATTAGTTTTAGTATCGGGACACTGAAATTTAGGCCAACAAAATAATTTTATTCTATTTTTTTTTTTTATTATGGAAGCGGATTGTATTTGAAGAAAAACAAAGTATTTTCCAAAAGATTTTGTTAAAAATTACTCTTTAAATTACTTACTTCTTTCGTATGCTCGCACTACTTTTTTGACATGCAAAACGACAACACATACACAACCGCACACTCGGATCTCAGCCACTGAACTGGCGCCTAACTCTTGCAGTATGCTGTTGATTGATTCGAAACTTAGGATGTATTTGTGTGAAACCTAATGGAATCTATTTTTTTGACATTAGTGAGTATTTATGTGTTATGTTTTTACGAAATAAATCACATACTCTCCGGACACTAACACCGTCCGGATACTAATCCTACTTCGGTAATTTTTCACATCAAAATATTCCATACATTTTTCCTCTTTAATAATGTTGATCATTGCACTTATTTCATCATATGTCCCAATATTTCTTGTCGCTATTATTGACTGTTTTGTTCACGAAAAAAAATGCACTGTCCAAAAATTAATCACCTTCCAAAAAATATCACAAACAAGTGAAGAGAACAGGAAAAAAACCCGCACACAGGTACTCTCTCCAGTGTTGCCGAAAGTACTCCCATAGGAGTATTGTACTACTTTCAACAAGGGTGGCGACGGGGTAGAGGTTAGTGTGTTGGCTTGTGACCCGTGCGGTGCAGGTTCAATCCCCATGGGGAACAACAACATACGCCACCCAATCACATGCCTCTACACCAAAAGGAGGATTTCTGCCTGGTAGTACAATAGACCGTTACCGAGTCTGAGTGCTCTGGGATTTGGATTTCCTTTTTTTCAAAAAAAAAAAAAAAAATAAAAAAAAAAAAAAATACTTTCTTACACAAAGTAAATAAACCTAAATAATTTTAATTCACTTACAAGTTAATGCAAATTAAGCAGCACTTTTATCTTCCAAACTGTCGTCAAAAAGGGAATTTCATTCTTTCTTGTTTGTTTTTGTGTTTCGTTGGCTTCATCTTTATGCAATTTTCATCTGTCAGTTCGGTATTTATTTTATTGTTACCTGAGATTATATTTTTCTGGTCGTTTTTTGAATGACAATCACTGAAGCATTTTTAAATAAAGTTGCAAAAACAAGTTCTAGGTGAGTACGATAACTCAGGCGACAAATTTTAACGACAGATTTGTGTAGAACAGTTATTTACAAGCATTTTTTACTATGGGCGGGAGTTGCAATTTTCTAAAAAAAAAACACTTCAAATGGAAAAAATATTTAAAAATAACGGTAATACTTACAATTAAGTATTGCACATTTTTTTAAAAGATAAAAGTCGGTTCTATCATCTTGTTTTTAAATCAAGTTAGTGATTTTCATGAATAGTTTTTAAAAAAACTAATTTCAAACTCAAAGTTTCTTTGAATCCAGATTCCTCAAATACAAAAGAAACTGTGCCTACACCCAACTGTTTATACGCCGTAGCGTAATGCTTGCATTCTATATAACGCCAAATAAATTACTGTTCTCTACTTATTAGAAGGATATCATTATTTACCTATTCATTGACGTCAAGGAGAAAAAAGTTCATAAATAAAAATTTAATAAAAATTAGGTTTGGTAATTTTCAATTTTTTCGAAAACTAGTAGACTTAAAGCCTTCTAGCTTTCAGTATTCGATTAAAAACTGATAACAGGAAAAAAATAGTAAAACAAATTTAGTATATAGTCTCACAATTTGGAATAAAGATAGTATAAACTTGTTTTTTAATTTTTTTTCCGAAATTTTTTGTTTGGAATTAGTTTTTTCAAAAACTGTTAATGGAAATCACATGATTTAAAAACAGAATGATAGAACCGACTTAGCAAATGTGCAATACTTAATTGTAAGTATTATCTACCGTCATTTTTAAATATTTTTTTCCATTTGAAGTGTTTTTTTTTTTAGAAAATTGCCCCTCCCGCCCAAATGGGGCGACATTGACCACACCCTGCCATAGTAAAAAATGCTTGTGTCTAACAAAACCGTTATTTTTTTCTTGTCGCCTGAGTTATCGTACACTTGCCAAAAATTCTGTACACAATTATTTTTGAAGACTAAAAATTGTTTGTACCTACTACTATTTTTTTCAAAATACTCCCCATTTTTGGCTGCAGTACTACCATATAATATTTCTCTCCGGCAACACTGACTCTCTCAGTCGATCTCTCGATCCTTCAATTTGCGTATTGCGTTTACATGCTGATTTTCAATGCCATCGCAGAAAATTTTGTGATCGGATTAAGTGAATCAATCCAATCAGTCTGCGTTTGCATGGAATTCGATTAGGATTGAATCTCTCATATAAACAGGATAATCTCGTATCAGCACTTGTTACGGAGCACAGCTGATCAATTTCCAGCTGACCCAGTCTTGTTACTTTCCACTCATTGTCCATATTACGTCTGTTTGTAAACTATATGTTTCACTGTTCAATGTTGTCACTTTTGTATTCTAGTGGGTGTTTTATCATAAATTGTCTTTGTTCGCTGTGGTGATTATTGTCGTTGTTGTTTTATGTGTTGGTTGGTTGCGGCTCTGTGACCATACAACCCGAACCCGTTAAAGCGGGATTGTTCCAGCACGGCACTAAGACGCTAAGTCCCAAGGTCAAAAGCGGCAGAGGTCTGAACACCAACCCCAAAAGTTATGGCCCAAATACCACCCAAACCTAGAAGAAAATACTCTTAGTTTGTTTTTCTTATTAATGTCGAAATTCCACCTACCTCTTCAGCGACTTAATCAGTCCACAAGTTCCCTTGCTCCACCACTTGCCCAAAATGGAGTCCACCCTACCTAAGTTTTAAAAATGTCTAAAAACTCAAACTATACGAATGTTTTTTTTTTTCTTTTACTCACCAAGGTTAATTGAACAAAATTATTTTGACAGTGTATGGCGAAAAAAGACAGTTAATTCTGAGGGCAACGACCGCTGAGGAAACAAATTTGCGCAGCTGTGACCAGTTGACCGTGACATTATGTACCTACATGCAAATATAGTATTTGATTTTGTTACCCCTCTCTTTGTTTTCTGAGTCTCCACTCGTACGTCAATCTCTTTTTTTTCATTCCTTTGCCCTCTATCTATCTCCTTTCCCTTCCTTTTTCTTCCATCTATACTTTTCTAATTTCCCTTATTATTTAGCTAATCCTGGAAGGAGAACGAAGGCAGTTCACCTTCCAGTCGTCAAGATTCGTTGTTTTGTTTTGTCAAGTCAATAAAATAAATACTCCTATACCTTATCCAACAAAAAATATCAGTACAGGCAAGATAGGATGTTTGTCTCTCAGTCTGGTTGCAATGACTTACATAAATCGGTCGCTCTTTAAAGCTCTCACAGGGTAACCGTAGTGTGTATGATAATTCGCCATAACTCAGAGAGCAATTCTATTAGTGTTACCATCTTACAATTTAAAATAAAAATATTGCGGAACGAAATAAATTCCGTTTATTTTTTTCCTTTTCTGGTAAGATAATAATAGGCGCGTTTTTTAAGGATATGTCCAGTATATCAACAAAATATATAAATTCGTAACACAAAAAAAAAATCAAAACGAAAAATATATCACTGTAATCCAATTTATTCATTATAAATATTGTATGTAAAACATAAAATACTAATTTCTAATATCACTACTCAACTAATCCGATGAGTAATTACTGCTACAGCTCTCGTTATTTAGGTCTATTATTAACCTTTCAACTGCTTCCTCGGCAAAAACGTCCATTTCTCACATATTTGGCTCAGCAACCTGTTCAACGTGTTGGACACATCGTTGCCATTTTTCCTTGTCAACCCTTGTAAGTGCTGTCGTTAGTAAGTCTCTTATTTCAGGCATTTTAAATGATTTGTTTTGGCTTGCTACAAACCCTTTCACTTGAGCCCAAACCAATTCTATTGGATTTAGGTCACAGTGATAAGGCGGCAAGCGAAGCACTTTATGTCCCGCATTTTGAGCTATTTCATCCACGACGTATGTTTCATAATTGGTTTTGTAACATTTAACGATTTCAAGCAACCCATTGTATGATTACATCCCTACCTAACTTGAGATCTTCCTTTTGGGAATTCCCGTATTCATTGGTAAAACAGGCGTCATTCATCGGAAAAACAAAGACATCATACAAACAGGTACATAATGAGATGAAAGGATGTACATACTTACGTTTTTTTTAATTAAACAGTTTGCGACATAAACTCAATCAGCAAGTTTTCTAAAAACATTTCCCAGTCCTTTCCGCTATATGTATATTCTGAAAGGTAGACACAATCAGGCAATTAGAATACAAAATTATATAACCACGACGTAATGTCATATACCTAAACGGATGGTAAAAAAAACTGCACTTGTGCAGCTGTACAATATAAATACAATCAAATTAAAACCGAATGGCAACACCCTACGTAATAATTCGTTCTCAAAAGCACCAAAACCGAAAGTTCTTTGACAAATCCATAGAAAAGCCCTTAATGATATGCTTCATTGTGGAGATGGTAATACTCTTCTGATGTGCTTCAGTCACACACACTGCTTATTTTGGTGGATGATAATAGCAAGCGAACACAAGACGATCATTCTCATTCCCATTGGGCTGTGTGGTAAACTGGTTGTAACCCACCATGCGAATTTTAGGAAAATTACAACAACAATTCCTTGGTATGGCCGTGGTTTGGTTTTTATTCCAGTGTCAATTATTGCGTTTGAGTGCCGTGAGAGTATTTACAGGCACTACTGGTAGCTCCTCCATAAGGCCTGTACTGACAATTTTTGTTGGATAAAGTATAGTAATAAAATACATATTCTAATCCTAATCAATATATAAATAAAATAAAAACATATGCCTACACGTTCAAAAATTACGCAACACAAAATCGGAAATAGATTGCAATCGGGACACTAATTTCCAAATAGAGAAATTTAAAGGGAAAATATATTTACGTGAAAGGAAAGGAAGAGAATGGAAGAAAAGAGAAAGCAAGGACAAATTAAATTAGAACCAAAAACCACAAACTGTAAAAACATCTTGGTTGTCGGACGAATGGAAGGATTGCAGGTGAGGAGTGTTTATTTAAATTATAATTTTTGATTAATTGCAGGAAAGGGAACGGATAATTGAAAGGGTGAATTTAATCATTGTCTCACTGTAGTCCGCTCCTTGAAATACGGATTGTACGTCGATTCACATGGACAATCTCCAGTGAAACACTGATTAACCATCCGCGCTTTTGATTTGCAAAGAGCATTGCCATATGACAACTAGAAAATTATTTTATTTTTTACCTCGCATAGTTTTTCTTTACACAGACAAAATAATAATATGAAAATGCTGCGGTTCGCTAGGCAGAATGTCGGTGAGACTGCATGGTACCCCGTAAACCGACACATCACATATATTTATACCCTATTCTAAGGGTATATTAATTTTGACGCATAGTTTGTAACATACCTTAATATTGCCCGTAGACCCCTAAAAGTTACTATATTTATGATCAGCATCGATAGTAATGTCGATCTAGCCATGTCCGTCCGTCCGTCTGTCGGCAAAAATTAGGCCTTTAAACTGGACCTAGAGAGCTGAAATTTTAACCATATACTCTCTAGGGTCCCGAAATAATCAATTTTACGAATTTTTAAAATCCGCCCACAGAGACGCCCACAAACTCGAAAAAAAAAAATTTCGGAAAAAATCGAATTTTGAGCTAGAAAGCTGAAATTTTTTATATATGATCTATGACCCCTAAAACTGCTCGGGATAAAATTTTCAAAATCCGCCCACTGACACGCCCACAATTAAATAAAATAATGTTTTTATACCCTATTCTAAGGGTATATTAATTTTTGAAAATCCAAAGTTTGAGCTAGGGAGCTGAAATTTATAATATATACTCTCTATTGGCCCTTTATGCTCATGTGTAAATATTTTCAAAATCCGCCCACTGACACGCCCACAATATTTTTTTTTTTTTTTTTTTTTTTGAAAATTCAAAGTTTGAGCTAGGGAGCTGAAATTTATAATATATACTCTCAAGGGGCCCTTTATTCTCATGTGTTAATTTTTTTTAAATTCGCCTACTGACACGCCCACAATTAAATAAAACAATTTTATTGAAACACCCAAGTTTGAGCTAGGAAAAGGTTTTTTTTGATAAAATCCTTTAAATGTTATATAACAAAATATGTAGAGCGTTCTTAACAATTCAACCATACTTAGACTTTTGTCACGCCCACTTATGAGGGATAGGAATAAGAATAGGGTATCCAACAGTTCGCCCAAGCGGACTGTAGCCCTTCCCTATGTTTTGTTCTGAATTTGTTCCACACCTCACCAAACACTGTTTGTTGTTGTTGCACATTTGTATGTGCATAGCATCAGCGTTACCGATGGGCAATTTGAAAATGTCACCAAAAAAAAGTCGCCAGAGCCAAAAAATGCGTCCCACAAAGAAAAAATCAACAAAATGTATACATGTTTTTTTTATATTGTTTTCATTTTAATAAAAAAAATTAAACATATGTAGGTAAGGTTATAATTTATCATAAACAAAGCAATTCATAAAAAGAAATCACAATTAATTTTTTTGGAAAATCAAAGGAACAGTAATGTTCATTTCTCTAATGAGAGAAACATAAATTTACAGTACAAAAGTAAAAAAAATATCACTTGATTTGTTAATAACAGAGACTTCAAGTTAGGTACATACTAGTATAAACCTAAAAAAACAGTTTATTTTCTTATCAAAATAAACTTTAACAAAATAGGTAGTACAAGAATAAAAAATTAAATTTAATTTTCTTAACCACAAAACTTAAAGTTATAGTGGCAAAATATAACTAAAAAAAAGTTCATATTTTCAGTTTGACTTTTGTTGGCTATTGTTTGACGTATGGAATGGAAGTTTCCTGTCTCTCGGTAGGCATTAAGATTTTTGTATATCTTTTGGTACGACAATTATGCAACACGCATTCGTAGAATTGTTTTGAGAGGAAAAACGTGCAATTTGTTTTGGGCTTGAACATTTTTGTGTTGTAATTTAAAAATTCAATCTGAAATTTATTAAGATTAAGATTTATATGAAAATGCATCCAATTGTCGACCGTTTTTGAGAAAAGGATCCAAAAAGCACTTATTTTGAAATGTCGTCGCCATGCGTCCCGAGAGCAGAAATGTCGCCATTTGGCATAGCTTTGGCCTCTTTGGTATTGAATAAGTGGCAAGATGAATGAAGTGAATCAAAATAAAAAGTTTGCACTCACTTTTTCAGCCTTTAAAGCAACGTATTTTTAAAAACCCCGTCTTATCTAACGTCTTGTTGTGTTGTCATCAAGTTTCTACTTGTAATAGTTTAGCCTGGGCCGTTATAATTCGGTTTTTTCTCAACTTGTTTTCATAGAGTAGCCCTTTAAAAGAAGTCACATTATGTTGAACATGGGTCTCGGGTTTTTAGGCCTTAAGATAAAATGTATATATATGTATATAATTTATAATTCCATATTGGTACACCATGGCACATTTTGAAAGCCTTTATGTTTGTGTGTTTCTATGCTGGATTACAAAACAAACACATTATACTTTCAGGCCGACAATATTTCCCCATTTTAAGATATAAATCAAAATCAATAAGCCTAACCCTACCCTTGATATGGTATAAGAATAGGATGCCTTCCTGGTCAATGAAAAGAAAAAGAAAATATCTTTATTGGAATATATACTTACTTGATTAAGAGATACATATCATTATTAAGTGAATGCTTATTGTATTGACTAATTTGCAATTTTTGTTCGGTTATCAGTGTATCGGACTTAACGCCACAAACGCTGCTTCATAAAGATGGGTATACGCAATATGAAATATATGAATGGTCTTCCAAAGAAAATTCAAAAATATAACCAAAAGAAACAAAATCAAAACAATACTATAATGAACTTGGCTGAAAGAAGAAGAGAGTCAGCTGATAGCTACACTACAACTACAATTATTTGTTAAGTGCTTCAAGAGAGAGCATAATATTTGAGATAGATTATGCTCGTCACTGATTTGTTTTGAGTGCTTGGGCTTACTTCAAAGTATTAACACATCTGTGCCTGAGTTATTGCTTTTTTTGCCGGTTGATATAAATGAGGACTGCGCATAGAGAGCCCGCATGTTTTGTAGATTTGTAGTTGCGCAGGATGCAGCAATGAATGTTATGTACTGTACTATGTATTTTTGTATTAATACATTTTCTTACATTATGTGTTTAAGTATAATATGAACAAAGTGATGCAGAAGGTAATTCAATGCTCCAAACGAAGTGACATTTGTCTTATTATTGCGGCGAACGATGTTAAACAACTAATCGGGTTTTTGTTCCTTGTTTGAAGGAATAGTGTAAAAACCAAAAGCCGTTCTGCAGCACACTAATCGGCACGGTCCAGTGCGGATTCCGACCCAGCAGATCAGACCAGACCAGACCAACTTTTCACACTGAGGGAAAACCTGGAAATGACAAACGAATTTCAAGTTGCGGTATGATAGACCTCATCGTCAGGAGCTCTACATGACGATGGCCGAAATGGATTCGCGGCAAAACTGATACAGCTGTGTTGCATGACACTTGAAAACACGCGGTGAAATGTGTTGTTTTGAAGCCGCCCGAATTATTTCACCTTGCTCCGGGTTTCCGCAAGGAGATGGGCTATCATGTGTCTTCGTCAATCTTCTACAGGAGAAAGCAGTGCGCGAAGCAGGTGTCCACACGGAAGGCACTTCCTTCAATAGATCCGTTCAGCTCCTGGGGTATGCAGACGATTTAAACATCTTTGGCCGTCACCAGAGTGCCGTGTTAGAGGCTTTTACGGCAATTGAAGAACAGGCGAAGTTGGTTGGTCTCAAGACCAAGCTAATGAGTACAAGACCAATTTTTTTCTATCAACAAACAAACAAACATCTGTTAACCGCCTACTTCATAGCAATAAATTCGAAATAGTTAAGGAGTTCATCTACCTTGGAGTAAACATTAACTCCACGAATGACAACTTAATGGAGATCCGACAGAGAATTACCTTAGGAAACCGCTGGTACTTCGGTTTGGCAAAAGAAATGGGTTCAAAACTCCTAATTATTCTTGCCAATCCTGTTTTAAGGGGAGCTAATATTAGGTTCTTTTGAAAAAAATACTACGTACGATGTTTGGTCCTGTGCGCGTGGAGGGCGAATGGAGAAACCATTTCTAGTTTGACGCTCATACCTAAACAAAGGGCGCTGTTATTACTAGGTAAAGAACCAGCTGATTTGAGATGAAATTCAAATTGGTCTTAGACGCACCTTCAAGAAAGCAACTCTCGATTTTATTATTCCTGTACAAAATATTTGATATTCACTTTTCAAATCAATTATTTTTTATGCAATTTGAGCGACTGTATGAAAATTGTTCGGGTATAATAAATTTGTATTATGTCCGGAACTTTTTAAACAAAAAAAATTGTTAAATAGTTTACTCGTAGATAGCGCTAGTGTGGTTAATTGTATTTTTGCGAGTTCATATGTTGTGCAATTTTTTAATGTATAAAGTAAATTATAATCGTTTCTTTTTCTTATATTGAAGGTTTTTTTGTATGTTTCCTTCAAAATATCAATTGTCTTTATTAAAAATGTATCTTTTGTGAACTTAATATTATTTTTTCAGTAGAAAGGTATCAAATATACCAAATCTCTGTGTTGTAAAATGTGCGGTAGTGAACCTATTGTATAATTTTTCATGCAAAATGAAAATATCTATACCAGCTATCGTTCCTTTGTGATTCAAAAAATGAGTCGTTATAAAACAGGCCTAATAATACATAAATATATTGCAAGTGGTGTTGCATATTCTTTTACATGTATGGGAGAGATTCCATCTGGACCTACACCCTTTTTTACATCTAAGTCAGTAAAGGCACAAAAGACATGCAATGGGTTTAAGTAGGAATTTCTTTTAGCACCCACATTTGAGGAGCAAAAGTCTTGAAGGAAAACGGAGAGGACAAACCATACACGGATTTGAAATATTTCGCAAAAATTTGCAAATGGCTATAGTATCGCTGGATGTCTCTTCCGGGCACTGCATGCAGTAAGGGAGATAGAATTAGGGTCAACAGATTTTCGATTGTTATTCATAAAGTTCCAAACATGTTTACTATTACTTATTACGCTTGATTCCACGGAAAGGACATAAATATTATAGAGAAAATTATTAAGATAATCAAAGTCTTTAAGAGATTCCAAGTATTTTAAATGTAAAAATGTGTTATTTTTGAAGGGTTTATATAACGAATATGCTTTAGTCTTCCGAATTTTTTAAATTAGATAACCTTTTATTAAACGAAGGAGGATTGGAATTTTGCTTATTTTGCGTCTGTGGGACAAACTTCTCTAGTTGCGCAGATGTTAGTGTGGACTACTTATCTCAGGTTCAAATCCCGCCGGAGTCAAGTAACATCGTAAAGTTTTTCATTGCTCCACCTCTTGCAAACGTCTCCCAAACGTAAAAGAGTATGAGAAGCGTCATGAGAAGCTTCTCAAAATTGCCGATCGGATTCGGCTTTTAATTGTAGGTCCCTTTCACTTGTACAAGCAAATGGTTGAGAAGCTAGGTTTTAGGTCGTGTATGGGTCGATAATACCTAATTTAGATTAGATTAGATTAGATAAAAATCAGTGCACTTAAAATCATTTTTTTTTAATTTTACCTTTCTGCATTGTAATTAAAAGGGTATTTCATTAAGAACTCTTGACAAATTCAATTCTTATTTAAATAAAATGCAAACGACTTGAGATATTTGGCATAAATTGCATTTATGAATGTAATTCGACTTCGTTCATATTAGCGGTCGATACGTTGAAACCAATTTTCGATGACTCGGATGATACGGTCTCTATTTCTCGGTCAATAATGGCTCTGAGCTCATCTAAGGTCGCCGGCTTTTCGGCAAAGAGTAATGATTTAATGTAGCCCCATAAAAAAAGTCTAGAAGCGTTAAATCACATGATCTCGGCTGCCAATAGACGGTTCCGTTTCTCGAGATAACACGTTAACCGAACTGAGACTTCAATAACTTGATCCAATTCGTGCAATTGCTCAAAGAAATAACGTTCCAAGATGTCTCTGTAGCGAGTACCATTTACCGTAACGTAATTGTAATTGTCATCGACGAAAGAAAACGGCACAATGACGCCGCCGGCATGAAAACCGCACCAAACAGTGACTTTTTGCGGATGAAGTGCTGTTTCATGAAGCACATGAGGGTTCTCACCTGTCCAGTAACGCATATTTTGCTTATTGACGAAGGCGTTTTACCAAAAATGCGCTTCATCGCTGAAGGTGATTTTGCGATGAAATTCTTCATTTTCTTCCATCGTGTCCAGAGCCCAATTCGAGAACGTACGTCGCTTCATATGATCAAGTAGCTTTACTTCTTGAGTCAACTAGATCTTGTCAGGCCAAGATCCTTACGCAAAACTCGCCATAATGTGGTCTGGGAGAGACAAAATTCTTGAGAACTGCGTGAAATTGACTGATTTGGCTTGTTTTCGACGTGACGGACGCCTATACGGCAGCAATATTCTCTACACTACGGGCAAAACATACGGCAACATCAAGCAGCGAATATTATGACTCAAATTTGTTTACTAGACTTTGAATTGCTTGTCTACTGGGACGAGAATTACGGCCGAAAATTGGCGTTAACGCTCTTAAAGTTGCGACCTAAGACTCGAAATTCCGGTAGTAAATTTTAATTATTTGCAAAAGTTGTTCCTTGGTGTACTTCACCATTAAGTATAGTTTATGTAAAAATGTTAATAACCTTTACCTTTCAAACATGAAAAAAAGTGGTCTGGGTGCGACCCGCAAGGTCCACACGACTAACTTCCCAGTGGGATCAATATGATTTATGCGATTAGTGGGGAATTTTGAAATGTGGTTAACCATGGTTAAGATATGGTTAAGAATTATTTAATATTAAAAAATGCTCTTTAATATTGTTCATGGAAATTAAATGTTGTTAATAACAGCGAAGTGTCATACCTATATACTCGTATTAATGCAACCATTGTTATGATCACGGACACCTGTAAATTTACATGTATACGAAATAACGGAGCACAATGTAATAATGATTTGCTCAATAGCAAATGACAATAAATAGTACAAATAAAGGCAAATTATTTTAGTTATTTATTTACTAACAAAAAACGGCTGGACCGATTTCGCTGGAAACTTAATCAGTGCTGAGTTACGTAATTACGCTTCGAATAGACCCGTTCCCATGTCAATATCATCTTTGTTTCCAGTTCGTCGCCCTAATGTTGGGTTACCGTAAACGCCAAAATTCACTTTTTGAGTTTGGTATGCAGTCTTATCTTTTCGGAGTAGCTCTTTCCAAATCTTTTTATCCGTTTTACTCTATTTCTTTCCATTGCAAAGATATGCAGAATGGTTTTGACGTATATCTATCAAATTTATCAAGTTTACGTATTGTTTTGACGTAAACGCCAAAATTTGGCATTTACGTCAAATTTTCCATACAATTTAAGCAAATTTGTGTTTAAGAAATGTTTTGCCGTACGTCCTATTGTACTACAACGTACGCCATCAAACTTTAAATGCTTGTTCAGTATTGTTTGCCTTATGTGCCTACAAAATGCAAGGTAACGCTATTTAATCGTATGCACGTACGTCATTAGAAAGAAAAATATTTTTTTTTGATTTCGCCGTACGTGCATACGATTTTACTGTGACCGTAAAAAAGTATAAACAACGATATCTTTGAAAAATATTTCAGTAGTTGCTTCCCATCATTTTTCGTGAAAGATCATAAAAATGAATTCTCCAGTAGGTACCTACCCATTATGAATGAATCCCTTCTTTCGTAAGAACTTGTAGTCTACTTAGGTATAAGTTTTGATTCAATGTTTCTAATCTTTTTAGTTTATTAGACGAGCTAGTCCCAAATGAAGCAGAGTTTAGAGAAGAAACAAGTAGAGCTTCCTCAAGTTCATCGGAAGAAGACTTTGGTAACAAATTTCAAATCATTCTGACTTTATTTTTCTTAAATGTCGTTGTTTCATGTTCGTAGGGTCAGATGACCCTAATTATGTTCATGAATCACATTTGCCACAATCTTTAACAGAGAGTGTAAGAAGTATGCCATCACTGTGTAAGCATACCTGCTTTTATTTGTGTACAAAAATCTTTTCTCGTAAAGTGAGACAAAGCATATTTAATTCATTTTGGAGCTTATCCGAACGAGAAAAGAAAACTTTCTACTGCAAATTTGTAAAGCAAGTTCCAATTAAGCTTAGAAGACTAATTGAATCTTATAAAAAAAAAACTTTTCACTTCTTTTTGGAAACAGATAACATAATTCATCAAGTCTGCAAACATTTTTTTTTAAATACTCTCTCACTAAACGAAAAATTCCTACAATAAAGGAAAAAACAATAAAAAAGTGACTTTTTCTTCCCAAGTCACCGAACCTGCAAATGATACGAGTATTACAAAAATGTTCGGTGCCTGCACACTCACTCGTACAGGAAGTTGACTCTGTTCATAGTGCAATAGACAAGCATCTTAAGCACATTGAGATACATGGTCCATTGGCACTTCTAAGGACTTAAGAACATGCGCTGTGAGAAGGTTAATCTGAAATTAATTCAGATGCAACCATCAGATTTCAAAGCGTACTCTGCAAAAGCAGGTCACTTAAATTTTGCATCTATGACTTTTTCTAAAATAAAATTTATCAAGTATGAGAATCCACTCTTGTTTCAACAATCTTTTAAAACAAATGCTAGAGACATACATTATAAATCGATTTCATTAATTAAAAAACCTACTAAAACTACTTTAGGAATACCGAAGAACTTATATAATCCAAATGTTAATACCATTCAGAAAACAAAAAATATATCAAAGGAAAAAGTTAATGATGTAAAAAGTTTGTATCCTTTTACATCATCAGAGGATAAGAAATATTTTAAAGCTCTTTTCAATCAACTGAAATAATAATTATTCTATTTTACTTTAGTATCTAATATGAAAAGTGTTTTTTTTAAGTTACTACTAAGTTACTGCTCTGTTATTTTTGTTATAAACAAAAATGTATAAAATGTGTGAAGTCATTACTTTTATTTTTTTATTATTTATATTCTTTTTGTATTGTTTATTTTAATAATGAAAGACTGTGTGCAAAATACTGTGATTTTACTGAACGAAATATGAAATAAATATATTTTTTGTTCATAAAAACTTTGTCTTTTTTTTTGAAACATAAAAACGTGTGTTATATTTTTTGATTAAATTAATAAATAAATAAAAAATATAAATAAATTTTGTTTACTAATTTATTATTGGAATGCCGTATGTGCACAATTTTTGACGTATGTGTATGAGTAAAAGAAAATATTGATTTTAGTGGCGTTTACGGCAAACTCTGTTTATTCACATAAGCCCCAATTTTAAAAAGAGCCTCATAGGTGAAGATAATTTGCTTGAAAAAATTGTCGTGCTTCTCCATGGCCCAATTAACGCATTGCCGACGCACTGCATGGTCAGTTGGCTTTAGGTCTTGTGTTAACTTGTGTTTTGTAAGCCTTTACATGCAGATCTTTGTGCAAAATGTTAAACAAAGTTGTTGGCTTGAGGTTTAATCGGTGTGAACGAAAATTGAAACAATTCGTCAAATTTGAATACCCTTTATAACTATTTCTTATATTTTCCGAACCAAATGCTAACAGTTGTCGAGTTACTGCCATTCTTTTAAATACTGAAAAACCTCTACAGACTTTAAACCATTTGCTTGTTCGCAATTATTTCTCTATTTACAGTTTTGGATTTGTTGAACATTCATATTTTTTTCGATTCATTATAATTTTTTCAATTCCATACATTGCTTCAAAATGTGAAGTAAAAGGAAGAAATTTAGGCAAAAGTTGCGCCCAGCTGGTGGTCTCCAGTCCAATTTGACTAGTAAGTAGTTAATAATGTAAGGTACATGTATGTAGGTATCAGAATCGGATTCAATATTTCAAATACGACACAGGTCGCCAGCCACACTTGTGAGATTCACCACTCTCCGTCACCATCCTACTCTTCAACATAATAAAGATCTAACTCCATTATGCTAAATGTATCTATCTGTTGGGGTGTGTACGCTGTGCTCTCATCTCATTCCCATCGAAAGCGAAAGTCACTCATTTAACTCAGTATAATTTCGTTTGAGTTCCACTCATTTTTGTAGCTTTGCAGCTTACTCCAACTCTCCATTCCTACACAAACACAATCCCATTACACTTAACAGCTGTGGTGCTCGTGAGGATTGAGTTGAGGAGCATCGAAAACTCTTTGTCACCCTAAAAGAACCCCAAATACACAAAACCAACATCCAAGCAGCGAATACTAAACATTCATCGGCCGTTTGTCGTGGATGCTAGACTTGAATTGGAGCGTCTGAAGAATTGCGCGGAAAATATTCCTCTCATAACCGTACGTTACGTTGCGCGAAGGATAATTTGAAATTGAAATTTTATTTAATTAATTTACATTGTTTGTATTTCGTCGTCGTGCAAATATTCGTTAGTAGTAGTCAATGACCTAAGCCGGCGCTCCTTCAGAATCCCTTCAACGCTCGTTTCGTTTAAAAGTTCACGTCCATTTAGTCTTTCTGGTGTTCTGTGTGTGGGTGATACTTAACCTTTTCTTTCATTGCAATGTGCGCTCGTCCGTGCTAAAGCTTCTCATTTTGCATTTCTAGAAAAAGGGACATTGTTTTCAGTCCTTTATTTAGTGCGCCTAATTTCCGGTCTTATTGAGTCATTTATTCGACGTTTTTTTGCTAAGTGAGATTTGTGAGCATTAAGGAGCAAAGGATAACTCACCGTTTAATCCGATAAAAAGAAAGGATTTACGATATTAGGAAGAAGCATGGTAATGGTGAAATTAAATCCTAGCACCCTCGTATGCTTGTGCATTAATCTCTTGTGGATTACGTCGTCGTCGCACAATGTTGTGCTAGCAGGATCCTGCCGTGAGGCACAGTTGTGCTGCACCGGTCGTGATTCATCGTGTGTTGTCCAGAAGGCACCAATTAATGCGATCATCGAAGATCTCAGCGACAAGCCGTGCTATTGTGATCATGCGTGCTTGAAATTGGGTGACTGCTGTGAAGATTTCAAGGATCATTGTGGAGGTAAGTGTGAAGCAAAAGGTAGCGTAATTTGTTATGCCTTTTTAATGATTATCTCGCGTGCCTAGCGTTCGGTTATTGGCGTCCGTGTTTTTGTTTTATTCTTTGATTATTTTGTAAATCGAAAAGTTGCGCTTAGTGAACCGGTTTTGGGACTAGTATACTTGCGGGGTGCAGTTCTTACACTGAATATATTTTCGGTTAATTTTTGTGTGGCTTCTTTGAAAATGAGGATGGAGGTTTTTTTGATAGGCAACAAACGAAATTGAAGGGCTTTTAGAGTCAGTATCAGTACCCATTGAATCCAAATGACGATAGGTGCTTTGATATTTTTATGAAACGACAAAAAATATGTTTGGGTGGGTAGGTATCTACATAGCTATGTACAATATACATACATTGAAAACGATTTTTGGGAAAAACTCTTGCACCTATCCAAATTAAGTACCATTTTGCGGAATTTGATTTTTATAACTTTTAGGCGAAGTAAAGAGATGGAATAGGATTGATCTACCTTGTGTTTATTTGTTTTTGATTGTTTCAAAGGTACCGTGTCGATAACCAAGTGAGGGTTTGCTTGAATTATACTGTAAGTGTTCGCTTGCGTCCGCAAAATGAGTGAAGCTACATATGTATTCCTAGACCTAGACAAACCTTCACGATGTATTTAAATGTACCTATAGCTATTCAATGAAAATATTATTTTATTTTTGTTTAGATATTTTATTCTTGGACCGAGTTTCAAACGATTTGTATTGGTGACTCAAATATTAACATTAAGATTACCTTTTGTTTCGACTTCTATTGCCTTGTATTTTATGATGCAAATAAAAACAAATTTATTTAATCCTTGCACCCTACGTTTCGTTTATTTCTTTTCAATTTCCTCTGGAGTATCTTTCATTTTAAACTTTCAAAGACAAAACCATACATACGTATGTCTAGGTATATTCCCTTTTAAATAGTGTGTCACAATTTGGTGAACGATATTGTTTACATATTTTTACATTTTCACTGTTATTCTAATATGATTTTATTATAGCTTGCCTAGAACAGCACCAACATAGATTCAATAAACAGACAAAATAAATAATATATAATCAAATATTACCTATCAACTTTGATTCTACAAACGTGTTCTTAAGAAGACAGTAACTACCTAAGCCTTCTTTTTCAAATGACTGGTTTCGGTGGAATATCATCGGCTCACGAGGAAGAAGCTGACACTGTTGATTGCGCTTACTGCATGTCAGACTTTTGCAAATTTTGCTTTAAGGGTATTCTTCTCAGTAGCAAATTCAATTTATATTTGACGCAAAGAGAAGGAACCAATGCGTGTACTAGATCTTAGCTTTAGCTTCTCTCATCCATTCACATTATCTTTACATTAGCACTTTATATTGCGTGATAATTAATAAATTGTTTTTTTAAATGTTAGGACGCTAAAGGCTTTCGTATTAAACGCCCTTATAGAGTAAGACACAGTCTATACCAAATAGACCTGATAACTAGACAACGCAGATACACTTACCACAAGTTGTCTTTTTCTTCTTCCTTTATAGCAGCGAGAACATGACTAGGGTTAGAGGGATTCCACATTCAATTTTCAATTAGTCGCATAACCAGTGTGACAAAAAACTTCGCAACTATATACGAGTACTAGTACTGGTTGTAAGAGAGTTTTAGCGGGCAATAGTTTTATTCGTTTAGGAATGAAGCTTTGGGTAACTCGAAGAGTACGTTAACTTCCATATATCCTACCAACAGCGCTATTTATATTATCCTTACAGGTTAAGGTACTATTGAACAGTAGCCCAAAGTTCTTTGCAGTGTGAATATCATCTATTTTGTCATCACCTAGTTTCAGTGAAGGTAGAATTGAAAAAGCAACTTGTTGAAAATGGGAAGTGATTTTGATTTAAGGGGTTCAAATCGAGGCAATTATTCAGAGACCACTGTAGGAATTCATTAGATCTATTGTCTTCTCCTTATCACAAAAAGGCTGACTTATTACAGGTTGCACGTCACCGGCATATAAATGAATAGGGCAATGTTTGATAACTTGCAGAAGTTAGTTTATGTAAAGCGTCAATAGAATAAGACCTAGGATTGAGCCATGTGGTACACCTGTTGGATTGTATGGAAAGTTGGACGAATTTCCATTGACAAACACATATTGGACTTCGGATCCATTCATCACTGAGTCCAATCAAATGGTTTTGGTGTTATTTTTAATTGATTCAGAATTCAACTCATCATTGCCAGAATAAAAAAATGAATAGAAAAAAACGAGAAATAATGACTACCACGTCCTTGATTTTCACTGGAGTAGCTCCTTACACTTAAGTTAAGTCGTTACCAACACACTTTCAACAATATGATCAACATTAAATTTTTATTTTTTAAGAGATGATAATCTACTATAATTTATTATTATAAACAAAACACACCGGTCACCTTAAAAACAAGACTCTTAAGTTTTTAGTTCGCATTGCAAAACTTAATTTATTACGCATAACGACGTTTGTTTTCGAAAAATAACATTCAAATCAAAGAACACATACATTGCTTATTTACAAGCAACGTTCTCGAGCTCCTCCCTCTCCCATCATTTTCTTTTTGCCAAAAAAAATATTTCAGCATTTACTATCATGCATAATGAAAAGGATACGATAATAACACAAGTCCTTACTCGACAACACTGGACCCTATTCTGTTAAATAAATTTCGAACGACAATCTGTGATTTTGTGGAACATGTGTTCGTCCATTTTATTTGACTGCAGTTTAGCTTCAACAGCATTTACATAAATTAACATCTTATCATCACAGCAGTTGCGGTGCGGTGCAGTATGTGATGGGTTTGGTTGTCCACTAGAAAGTAGGCTAAAGTGTGTTAATTTGTGTCTGAATTTCAAATGATTGGAAAAAGGGTATGATAGCGATAAATCTTTCTCCGGATGACGCTCATTTCTGTGAACTCAACAGAGATACCACAAATGCATAAATTTTATCGTAAAAATGTGCATCAGTTATACATTAGTAATTTTTCGCTGACGATGGAGCCGTCATAACCCAGCATCACACATTCCTGCAACGGGTACTTGATGTATGGGTGAATGTTTTGGAGGGGAATGGGTATCTTATTAGTCCGAAAAAGATAGAATTCATATGCTTCAAGTTCACTGGCCCACTTCCGCATTTCAAATATCTATGGATCTATGAGTAGCTAGTGGGAACATTTATCTATTACCGTTATTCATGACTCGAGGGAAGTCTGGTATTTATGTCTTTTTTTTAATCACCCAGAGCTGTGCATGAAACGTATGAGTCTTTTCAGCTCTATGTTCCCTAAATCGTTCAGTTCAGCGAAGAAGTTACAACCATGAATCTGCAGACTGGTATTTTATGGGTTGGGTGATGTCTCTACAGCCTCTATAGTAACCGCTATGTAGTAAGCTCAGACGATCCGCATAAAAGCCTGTCGTTTAGTGATCTGTTAGTATTCCCGTCGGTAAACGAATATGTTAACGATTCAATTCGATCTCTTTTTGTTTCCCACTGAGCAGACTTTTCTCGTATGCCTGCATGCTTCGTGATTGGTCTAACGTAGGTTTGTTCTACTCATTTTCGACCTTCTTACAAGCGTACGCGAGGAGTTTTTTTTTTAATTTCAATCTTAATCTTAGTCCGGAAAGATTCGCTGATATCCATTGCTTCACAGATACGCTTCACAGATACCAGGAGATACCCGCTTCTGTACCGCTGTTCATCTTTCATCCGAAGAAGTATCGAAAGACCTGCCCTTGCATCCACTGTGACATTGTGAATCAATGTGAATGTCCGCAGTTATGACAAAAGTCCAGACTCTCTAAGCTTGTTTTGCAATTTCAGCTGCTGGGGTGAGGCTTACTAAAAGGGGAACATTGAGCTTGGTGGGGGTTGCTTGATGCGAATATAAGTATAAATACGATTTTTTTAATAATAAAAAACTTTATTATGTCACAAATATCTTTTTATTTTATGAAGAATTTTCCCGTTCTGATCAGTACTAGAATGGGATTTGTTTATTCCTTGTGAAACTCGCAAACAACTTCGCTTAATCTACAATTTCAGATGTCTATCTTTGACCGATTCACCAACAACTCTCGGCCCGTGAACCAATTATTACAAGTACATAGCTGAGAGTCTAACAGGTGCTTAGATGAATAATTTTGAGTAATCTCGTTAATGATCTCTAATAAAATATTTGAATCAGAATACTTATATTCACACCGTGTTTATACCCTATTCAATGGCGGACTAACCAGGGGGCGGAAGGGGCGGCCCGCCCCGGGCCTCCGGTCTTGGGGGCCCTCAAATCCTTCAATTTATAATTAAATGGGACTTCAGTGAATCGTTAGCCTGTATATTGCTCATACTTCAATACTTCTTCACCATTTGCATTTCGGTTGCATCATGCGAGAGAAGTTTTTCGAAACTTAAACTAATTAAAAATTATCTTCGATCTACAATGGATCAAGAGCGACTGAGTAATCTAGCCGTGTTCAATAAAAAGGAAAATTTCCAAAGAAATCGATTTCACAGAAGTTATTGAGGAGTTCAGTAAATTGAAGGCACGAAAACACACATATAACACGCTACAAAAAATAAAAAACTCTATTTTTGATTTATTTTACCTATTTTTTTTTTGTCGATCGATTCGTATTTTATTTTCTTCACCCATATCCATTCCATATTGTAGGTATGTATGTTTATTTAGCCTAAATAATTTAATTCGAATTTAAATTTCACTTGCCAGATTTTAAAGAAATAAACATAAACACTTATTTATACATACAAATGTGAACTGAATAAAAAGCTTGTAAAACTACTTTTTTTAAAGCTGGGGCCTCTGACGGCCTCAGTCCGCCACTGGCCCTATTCTAAGAGTATATTAATTTTGACGCATAGTTTGTAACATTCCTTAATATTGCCCGTAGACCCCTAAAAGTTACTATATTTATGGTCAGCATCGATAGTAATATCGATCTAGTCATGTCCCTCCGTCTGTCGGCAAAAAATAGGCATTTAAACTGGACCTAGAGAGCTAAAATTTTAAACATATACTCTCTAGGGTCCCGATATAATCAAGTTTAAGAATTTTTGAAAACCGCCCACAGACACGCCCACAAACTCAAAAAAACAAATTTTTCGAAAAAATCGATATTTGCATTTCGGTTGCATCATGCGAGAGAAGTTTTTCGAAACTTAAACTAATTAAAAATTATCTTCGATCTACAATGGATCAAGAGCGACTGAGTAATCTAGCCGTGTTCAATAAAAAGAAAAATTTCCAAAGAAATCGATTTCACAGAAGTTATTGAGGAGTTCAGTAAATTGAAGGCACGAAAACACACATATAACACGCTACAAAAAATAAAAAACTCTATTTTTGATTTATTTTACCTAATTTTTTTTTGTCGATCGATTCGTATTTTATTTTCTTCACCCATATCCATTCCATATTGTAGGTATGTATGTTTATTTAGCCTAAATAATTTAATTCGAATTTAAATTTCACTTGCCAGATTTTAAAGAAATAAACATAAACACTTATTTATACATACAAATGTGAACTGAATAAAAAGCTTGTAAAACTACTTTTTTTTAAAGCTGGGGCCTCTGACGGCCTCAGTCCGCCACTGGCCCTATTCTAAGAGTATATTAATTTTGACGCATAGTTTGTAACATTCCTTAATATTGCCCGTAGACCCCTAAAAGTTACTATATTTATGGTCAGCATCGATAGTAATATCGATCTAGTCATGTCCCTCCGTCTGTCGGCAAAAATTAGGCATTTAAACTGGACCTAGAGAGCTAAAATTTTAAACATATACTCTCTAGGGTCCCGATATAATCAAGTTTAAGAATTTTTGAAAACCGCCCACAGGCACGCCCACAAACTCAAAAAAACAAATTTTTCGAAAAAATCGATTTTTGAGCTAGAAAGCTGAAATTTGTTATATAATGATCTATGACTCCTCGGGAGATAAAATTTCTAAAATCCGCCCACTGACACGCCTACTTATAAATAAAATAATTTTATTGAAAAGTCCAAATTTGAGCTAGGGAGCTAATAATATATACTCTCTGGGGGCCCTTTATGCTCATGTGTAAATATTTTTTAAATCCACCTACTATAATAGAATAAATCAATTTTATTATTTTATTTAGGGAGCATTTTTTTTAAAAAAAAGCTTCGTTTTTTCGATAAAACCCTTTAAATGTTATATAACAAAATATGTAGAGCGTTCTTAACAATTCAACCATACTTAGACTTTTGTCACGCCCACTTATGAGGGATATGAATAAGAATAGGGTATCCAACAGTTCGCCCAAGCGGACTGTAGTCCGTCCCTATGTTTTTTTAAATAATTCTGTGCAGTTTCTCCAGACGACAGTTAGAAAATAAAACTGCAGAAAATGAGTAGAACTACTTAGTATATCCAACGCAATCTGAAAAGTTGAAAGGTCAGCTGGTTTGTGACTGCAAAAACTGCAAACACCTGGATTCTTTAGAACATAAATAGGCACCAAAATATACAATATAAGTTTGTTTGAGTGATTTTTTAATAGGGACGTACCGCCATATTTCTTTGACGAAAGAAGTCTGTGTCTATACCTACATTTTGTATTTGATCGTGTAGCCCCATTAGCATGAGTTAAACCCATATGTAGCGTCTCAAAGTGTTTCTTCATAGTGAATTAAGAAACATTTGGGTCGTACCTTTCTAGTGTACCCTGGGGGTGGTGGTCGAGATCGCAACCATTAGTACTATACGATATACGTAGTAGACCCAAGTACGATAACTTAGCCGGCACTATATTTCTTAAATATTAACCACTGATGCTAATATTATGTGGAGATGAACTTCGTGCGTTGCTTCATATGACTTTAACAAATTAATAATTGTTTCTATTAATTACGTTGTTAGTGAGTTCTGTGATTTAAAAAAAACAAATGTCTGGAAAGATCATAGAGAACAGTTTTTGTTATTGCTGATCAAAGATCCCCAACAGATTTAGGCAAGAAGGGTAAAAGTAATAGATCAAAGAGTGCAATAACTTCTTCCTGTATTGCTCTGTCACCGAAACAAAAGTCAACGGCTCCGGACGCTTACCCTAGCTCTTTGAAAAATACTGCGCTTCAAAGCGAAGTAAATCTGGTATTATAGATTGCCTGCGTTTAGTTTTGCTCCTTGTTATTTAGCATTGCTCTCATCTGATACTGAAGCTGCTGCAAACATAGAAATAAATAACCACCTTGAGAGACCATCAGTTTCCGATTTAAATCGCCCTGCTGACTTCTATGCTATTGGATCGTGTAATGAAGCACCTATCAGATCAGCACCATCGACCAAAAGATCACAATCGAACAAAATGGACTAATTGCTAAAAAAGCGTATTGTTGGAAATAATTCATCTAGCAATACAAATTTCAGTAGACAGATACATAGTAATATCATATCTCTGAATTGTAAGCTGTGCTGTAGTAAGCCTTGTATATTAAAACCAAATAATAAATATATATATATGTATATATATAAATATCTAGCAATAATAATATCAGCGTTATTCCATACTACAAGTGGCTTCATCTCTCCTGATTTGCATTAACAACCTCCACGGATTCGATTATTAAATATTGCTCTGATAAATTGCGAATTCCGAGCGATCAGCTGATTTGTATGTCGCTCATTAAAAAAGAAGTGAACCTCAGCACTCTTAAATTTATTGATTTTAAGTTGGCTGTACTTCTCTTCATACTGCTCTAAACGCTGTTAGCTGGTCATGTAACGTTGGCGTCAAGGTTTTTAAGTTCCATGCAAAAAACGAAGAAGTAGCGAGCAACAAAATGGAATGATAGCATTGCTCTCCGCGCGAATATAAACTACTCACCATTACTTCATTAGTGTAACTCGCTTATTTTTTTGCTAGTTTACTACCTAAATGCTGGCGGCCGCCTCTTCACATGAATTCGACGTCATTGCTGTCACAGAGAGTTGGCTTACATCGCCCTACTTGTTATCAGAGTTATTTGACTGCCACTTTGTTGTCTTTAGACGTGATCGGGCTCTCTCGACCGGACTAACTAGAGGTGGCGGAATTCTGTTAGCTGTGCGCTCATCACTTGTATGTAAACAAATTCTTCTAATCAACACAGATGATGTCGAACAATTTTGTATTTGTGTTTCTTCAGTTGACTTTAAATTTAAATATTTTTTCATACTGAGCTATTTTGCACCTATTAGTTCTTTTGCTATTTATAATTTGCATGTTTTATATATAAAGAGTTCAACTCAAAGTTTAAACATAAATCAGTTTGCAGTCGTTCTAGGGGATCTCAATATTGCGAAGGTTGAGTGGAGAAGGACAAGTAATGATAATGCACTTATTGGGTTTGATGTCAGAATTGATATTGAATCGCTGGTTGTTGATTCATTAACCTCTCTTTCTATGTCTCAAATAAATAACATAATTCAGATTGAATTCTTGATTTAGTGTTTGTTTTTTATAGCGATATAAAAGTTACTTTATCTAAGGATAATTTTCGTCTTTTAAGAAATTCAATTCATAATAAAGCTTCAGTAATTCAAATCGAATCTTATGATTTATGAATATCTAAATGTAAACTGTTTTTGTAACTATTTACCTTTTTTTAATTTTAAAAAAAGCTAACTATCAAGGTTTAAAGTTTTTAATTCTATAGACTGGCACAATCGCTTTTTGGATTACAATTTTGTGACAGGATTAATTTGTTTAAATTAATTTTAAATTCTGTTTAAAATGTACGTGCCTATTCTAAAGCAAAAAACGAGTCTAAAACTTCCGTAGATTAATTCGTGGTTATCTCATGTTAAAAACTTGAATTCTAAAGCATTCAAAAAGATGAAAATATCTGAGTCCTCTACTGACAAATTCAATTTTCTAAGAATCGATTTCTATATCGAAGTTACATATCACACAGAATCAAAATTAAAATCGAATAGTAAAGCGTTTTGGATATTCTAAAATTCCAAACGAGTTTTCCTAAAGAAATGGAATATCAGAATGAGATATCAAACTGTGGTAAATCAACGTGTGATCTATTTGCTAAATTCTTTGCTTCGAATTTTACGCCTGCTAGACCAATTTGATAGATATTGGATATTTAGAGTTTTCGAATGAAGAAAATCTTTTGGCATCGGAGGGCATTGACACAAATAAGACAGCTGCACCCGATTCCCCTCCACCAATTGTGCTGAAAAACTGTTCGCATTATCTGTCAACTCAACTTCTTTTGATTTCTATAAAATCCTTATTCGAAGCCCGGTTTCTTGATGAATGGAAGTTTGCTTATACATCTCCAATTCATAAGACAGGTCCAAGACATATGAACGAATATTATAGGCCCATCAGTAAGTTATCAGCAAAACCGAAGAAAAGATACAATTTCATGTAAAACGGATTTGTTGCTTTTTTTGTTTTTTTTTGAAATTCATTTTTTTGTTATTTTGTTTTTTTTTGTCATTCATTGTTAAATATCTACTTACATACTAGACAAAAATGATTAAACCTAATTTAAAATTAACAGGATACTTATTCTTATTTATTGGTCCTTATGCGGACGCTCCAAACTTAACTATAACATTATAATTATTGCCTTTCGGCCTAAAAACTATTTTACGAACTAATCTTACATATATGTTCCACGAGAAAATTTACTAAAATTCGGTATGATTATTGAGATTTTATATAAAACAAATTACAAACTACCTATTCTACTTACTTAAACTACTTAACGTATTCTAACTATAATTAGGATTCTGAGCACTCGTTGCTTTGCGCAACAAGTTGTCAAAATCCCAATTGCTTTCCGAGCGCCTGGCAGTCGTCAACGTGCGCACGCGCCGCCGTGAGCCGACTGAAGCCTTACAGCGTCAGTCAACTCCCGGAAGCACCACCACACGTTGGCGAGCCCGGCCTCTCCCAAAAACGCCCTAGCTGACTTAATCTAACTTATAAGCTAAGAGGATGTTACCTAGACTAACGCACCGTCCTGGGAGGGCATGTTGACCCCTCCCCCCTCAACAAGCCACCAAAATTCGGCGAATTGCTTTTCCGTGTCGAATCTATCCCTCTCCGATATTGCGGTACTAAAACGGAGGAGCTCATGAGCATTGGCGATGTCCCCGTCATGGAGGAGCCGCTTATCTCTCGCGCTGCGGTAGCGATGGTATAAGACCGGGATACCATCCCTCGTCTGTACCAGCCCTTTTGAATCAATATGGATAAATGCCTCTGGCGGGATAAAGCCAGACCGGAGCGTACTCTCTATGTACATTTCATTGGGGTAGTAAGCCTCAAATATCAGATTATTGTCGCTGGCCATCGCCCTTGCAACGTGCCTTCGAGTCACCTTAATGAGGAAAATGTCAATCCTATTCAACTGAGCCCCATCGTATAGGACCTTGTTGGGATAGTATTTTATATAGTTGGATTCAGGCGTTCGGAACAACCGGAGACAGGTCCTAAGACATTGTCTCTCCAAAACCCGAATCTTTTCCATATAACTAGGCGCTATATTAAACCACAATGGACAACCATAAGCGATGATCGGCCGTATAAGGGCCACGTAGCAAATGACCTTAACTCTGGAGTCAAGTTGACTGCTATGAAACAGTCTCTTTGTCAGAGCATAAGCCTTCTTGGCCCCAGCACGACAAGCAACTATATGTCTATCGAAATACAGATACTGGTCAAGCCAGATACCTAGATATCAAACTACGCTTCTCACCGCCAATGGCTGCCCATTTTGTCCAATAATGGCCAATTTCTTCCAATTTTTTCTGGTATCCATAGAGGCCCCAGCCAATGGAGTTCTGAACAAGATTGTTTCTGTCTTCTGAAATTTGATTTTCAACTTCCAGTCGTCGCAATATCGCTTAATTTGATCGAAGTCACGCTGCAAAAGGATATTAATGACCTCGATTTTAGGACCTGATCTGTATGCCACCAAATCGTCGGCATACGCTATAGCATGGCTGAGTGAACCCACCAGATCACTCGTGTAAATGTTAAACAGGATCGGAGAATTGACCACCCCCTGCTGTAAACCGTTTTTAATTTCAAAGACTCTGCTCGAAGTCACGTTGCCACATTTGACAACGAACTTCTTTCCCATAAGCATATTATAAATTACATATAGCAAAGGTTTGTGCATCCCCCGCCTGGTCAACTTGTAGAAAAGTCCCTCTAACCATACGTGTCGAAAGCCTTCTCAAAATCAACCAGACAAGCACCCGTGCATTGGTTCTTGCATGAATAGTGTCATGCCTCGCCCTGAAACCAAACTGGTTGTCCGGGATTATGTTATTGTCCTCGATCCACTTTAACAGGGCTCTATTGACAACCTTTTCAAAGACCTTGCTAATATTCGGAAGCAAGCTAATTGACCGGAGATTGGCAGGGTTCGTCCTATCTTTACCTTTTTTCGGGATAGGGTGCACCACAGCTACCTTCCAATGCGCCGGATAATGTGCATTATTCAGCGCGTTGTTAAACAGCGTGGTGAAAATATCTACAGCCTCCAGGGCCAGGTGTCTCAATATGACGTTTGGGACACCATCCATCCCCGCCGACTTTTTATTCTTTAGCGACTCGAAGATGCACAGAAGATCATCCTTCGACACGAACAAGTGCGATGCATCTCGGCCATTGGCGACAACTGCATTAGCATGGTTTTCATCTGTGAACACGGTGAATCCGTTGTTGCATACATAAATATGCCTACCTTTACTATAATTCAAATATGACTCTATTGTATCCCAATTACCTATCCTATCTTACGTTCATATACTTCTTCTCACATCGCATATTTCTTTGCATACGCAAATCTTCCCACGATGCAATAATTTTATATCGTGTCTTATTCGCATATCTCGCTCTCTCATAATCCAAATTACCCGCATACGTGGGTCTGTCTACCTTTTATCCATCCTAATTCAAATTACCTGAGTGAACTGGTCACTGCCAGCGTTCTCAAAGGTATCACCTATCACCTTCAGCGTACGGTCACAAAATTATGTTCGTAGGCAGGGCAGACAATTATAATCAGAGAGTCGATCGTCACCCGTTAGCAAATAAGCATCTAAAAATTAACCAAACAACAAATATCCAAACAATAAAACTAAATTGGAAGCAAACCTAATTAACTGTGCAAAGTGTTCGAAGAATTGTAATAAAAGTGAAGTGAGTGTTTAAAGGTTATCTGTTTCTTTTTTTTCTTCGTAAAGAAATTTTCACCGAAAGTAGACATTTCTCGGTGTTCTAACATTTGGCAAGACGCGGTAGTAGGTAAAACAATTAAGAACAATTGTACTTACAACTGCATTGAAAATTCGCCATCAAAGACAATAAACTCACGCCGATCCAGGTTACACAGGAAGTGTAACAAATTGAAGAGTAACACCGTTATTCTCAGATCGCCAATTCTCAAGTTCGGTGCGCAGATAGAAGTGGCTCACTAGAGCCCTATTCTCAATGTCGTGATCACGGCGAACAGGATTGTTCACCGTATACACGGCCTCGAAACAAGCGTCCAGCAAATCCACTTTCTCCTGTGGGTCCTCGACCACGAAAAAATCGTCGTTTGAAGCGACACTTTCTGGACTTATTCCAGCAGTCAGTACTGTCTGTCTGTTCTCTGCTGTCTGGGAGATTCGAACGCAAGGAATATCATTGTGATCTTTCCTCCTGAACAACTAAGGGCTCTATTTTCGCACAATTGTGTGTAGAAATCGAGCGGTAGTGCAAATATTTTACTTTATGCGGAATTCGAGCATTTGCGTAAATCGAGCATTGCGTAAATCGAGCTTTGACTGTACTATCAAAATGGGTCAAAAGTGACTTCCTAATTAAATCATATAACTTTTAAAGATTTAATTTTTTATTAATTATTTATTTTAGAATCACAAAGTATGATTTAAAGAGATTTTTTTCTGCTAAGTATGGAATATAATGTCCCTCAAATGAGCACCAGCTTCATACTCACAGAGACGGGCTCTTTCTAGAGCGTTTTCCATAACACTTCAAATCCGGAGAACGTGGAGGCCAATTAAATCCTGAATTTTGGAAATCAAACGAACTGCATAAACAACACGTTTTTGAGGATCTCCTGGCTTTAATTCTTGACCAAATTATATTTTGTATGGAAACAGCTGCAATTCAGTTCTTAGAACTCTTCGCAATGAACTGCGTGACACACCCAGTTGACCAGAGCGCCTTCGTGTCGATGTTTATTTATGTCTATTTATGATATACTATATGATATACTATTGGTCGGTACCTATCTGGACCAGCTGTCTTTGTCGCAAACCTGTCCCATGGCGAAAGATCGCAAATTGTGCCCAAACTATTTGTTTGTATACAATAGGCAAGAAATAGCTATTGTTTGCGAAAGGAACATTTATTGTGGATATCGACATAAAAAACCGAAAAAAATAGGAAAATAATTCCAAAGCCTAAAAAGGTGCTAAATCAAGACAAATGAAAACAGGTCGATTAGATAATGATCCACACCATCGGAACTCATATTTCATCAGTAAAATCGATTATCGTACTCACCTGTAAACAATGCTAAAGTTGCTTGTCGAGTAGTCGACCAGCCGTTACATATTGGTAAATTATATTTCATTTGCCTCTTGCCAAGAGCTATTCTTTCTTTGTTATAATTCTCACCTCCATCTAAATTTATATTAAAATTATTGAAAAAAAATATATACCGAACTATTTCCAATTAATTCAAACAAACATTTTCCCTGGAACAAGCAATATTCGTTTTCGAACCATTCCTTTATATGAAAGCATCATAAAGTTCCATAGGTATCAACCATCAACAAATCTTAATACATTCTGTAATCCTTCGATTTACGACCAACTTCAACCTTGACATTGTTGACTCACCACATTGGCTATACCTTAATACCCGTCAAACAAAAACCAACTTGAATTTTTCAACGTAAAACAATAATGCACCTTCCTAGAAATTATCACGTTCCACTGAGTTACTGATGCATTCAAACAGCTCGCCGAAAACTACGAATCTTCTATTCCTGGAACAAGAAGATCTTTTTCATAAAAGCCCCAGTAAAGTAGATCCATATTATCTGCGGCGCTAATAACATAAATCGTAGCAAAGTGTTGTCTGTATAAGATTTTGGGGATGGAGAGATATATGTTTATATAATGTAGATAAATATATTCTGAGAGTATCACATTAATTATTTGTTCAAACAAAAATATTTGAAAGTGCACGAAAAATACCCACACAAACATACATTCAAGTTTTCCGTTTCACTTTGCCCTTTTCGTATACTTGCATGCGACATTCCTTTCGGCACACCCACTGAATTCTAATCCCCTTGGTCATCCATTTAAAAGAAACCGAGACAGGAATCCCGAAATAAGCATGAGATGAGAATTCAGATTCAGAATAGATTGGATTGCCTGGTAGATACAATTATTGTGATGACATCCAATTAAGAATAAAAAGAAATAAAAATACAGATCCGGATTTAATGGAAAATAGATAAAGACGAACAAGGGTTCGAACTAAACGCCATATAATCATAAGCAAGTTTCTAGACGAATTGTGTGTGGTTCTTTGATTTCTCCCGCTACGTGCGGTCAATTTGATTTATGAGATGATAAAAAGTTGCGGTTCCATCCCCGTTGTTGGCCCTCAATCCCCGATCAACCCGCGACGAAGAGCAGGCTTAAGAAGCAGCAATGGATCATTTTGAATGAGTGTTGAGGCTGTCAGAAGGAGGGGGACTCCTTTACTCTATGGACACATGTAGATAATCCTTCACGTCCGAATACTACAGCGCTAGACTGCTACCACAACTAAGAACGTGCGTCAAAAAAGGCAAATTATGTGGCGCAACAAAACAATATTATTCTGTCTCCAGGAGAATGAGGTTAATTACGGGTCAAGACAAGAGTGAGTTGAGTGTGTTTTCTTATTTGGGCTTTGTGTAACTGTATGCTTGTATCGGTTAATATACCAACTTTTATGTGGAAATATTATTACCAGGCAAAGATTGATGATCTGTCCCACTTCGAAGGAATTTGGTTAGATTTTTTTTTTGTGGTCACAATCAATATTCTGCTCTGTATAGCTCCCTGGCAGTAGTTGGTGACCTGAATGAGCAGGCATAGTGAAAGCAATCGGAATGACAAATTGTTGGTTCGTCTGGTGGTATTTTTTTCTTCTGAGTGAAGGTAGGTTCATGTAGTTCAGATCAGGATACATAAAGATGTTTATATACCTATAACGAGGGTAAGAATAAATGTGGTTGGTTGTATTCATCAACAATGTCGCTGAGAACGGTCTACCCTTATTCGAAAACGTGATAAAAGTTCAAACTTTTCACTTCAAAGTGAAATTGATCGCGTTCAATTTGCAAGACAGCTACGAGTCACAATTATTTCACCCTTTCTCATTGATGGAATTACTCACGTGACCTTTATTTGGAAAGTGATAGTGGCTTTACTAGTAGGGAACTCGCAGTTGCCTTGCGTTCATTGCTGTTGCGGAATAAAACTTACTTTTAGTCTCAAAATGGACAGCTCAACATTTTTGTAGTTATTTATTTTTATCTTTTTATATTATGTGTCCTAGAAATAAGTTATAAGTGAAAACTAGTGCACTTACTCCAACCCTACGATATCATATTTTTGTTATGATTAATTTTCAACGGAAACAGAAAATAATCAGTTTTTTTCGTCTCCTGAAAAATTTTTAAATGTGGACATGTCACGTTTTGAAAATAAGTGATTCATTTGTAGAAAACGTAAAAAATATTTCTGCAGAGTTTCATAAGCTGTTTAAAAAACACAACGCATAATTTTCCAGTTCTTTGGAATCCATATCTAAATAATATTATTATTTTTTTGTTATCCTTGTGCTGAAATTGTCATTGCAGGCAGAATTAGACGCAGGGACAAGAGTCCCCGGGACGTGAGTCCCGACTTTTTCTTTTGGGATGTATGCCCCACTTAAGTGGGACATATCATCCAAAATTAATTTGGGACTTACGTCCAACACCATCGGGACATAAGTTCCAAAATATTTTGTCGAAGATGGGACATAAGTAACAAATTTTCGACAAGATATTTAATCTCAGCAGCAGGATAGGTTTATTGAATTCCTTTTCGAAGGTTCTGTTCGAAATCGGTTGTAAAGGATGCGGGACGAAAATGGAACATGTTTGGTTCAATAAATTGAAACATGTGTATATATATTTCCTCCGACTTACTACTTATTAGCGGTGCCATGAAATAACGCCAAACGAAATAATGCCATCCTTCAAAATATGGACTTATTTCTATTTGCAGTAGTGAAATAAAGCCATATTTCAATATATAGCCTGTTTGCGCTTTCTGAAAGTGATCAACAAAAGAACAAGTTGGGACTTATGTCCCGGGGACATTGGGTTTGACATTCTTGACAGAACTTCCGACGGAAGGAACGTCGAGATCTTCGCTGAGGTAAATAATCTGAGTCATCTTGAGATGACACGAATACCAGACATCAGCAGTCAAGCCGCCAGCACACTGGACTTGTTCGTACCTCTCACCCTGATAAATATGCTATAAACATATTATCGCCATTGTGTCATATCAGCAAATTTTTCGTAATCCACACATTATTAAAGAACAACCTCCCAAAAGAAGCATACGAGAAATAAATAGAAATAATTGAATGGCTTCTTTAGGAGTGGTTTTACTAGAGCTGTAAAGAACCTATTAGGACTAAAGAGGAAAAAACAATTTTTGGTGGTTTGTTAATGTTTTTTTATTTTATTTATTTATTTTTACTTGCTGCTCATTTTGCAGCCAACTCAACGCTACCAGATTGTGCTTTATCTGCCCCTGTACTCGAGCGTTTTCCATAGCACCAATCTACTTTCGCGTCGTACAGTGGCCAAAATGCTTCAAGATCTTTCTAAAGACGTGTTTTAACACGCTGGAAAAACCACTGCGTAATCTTTTCTATCAAACCTTTTCTGTGGGGCTCTTTCGGAGACAATGGAAAACTCCATTTGTTCAGCCCGTCCCCAAAAAAGGTCATCGAAACGCTGATCAACCGTCAGCTAATGTAACCTTGAGTCCCGAAAACTTCTTAATGGCCGGCAGCATGGTTTTTTTTTGATTTCTTTTATTTGGCACATGTGGCCATTAAAAATATTGTACAAAAGATTTATAATACATTTTTTTTTTAACAAAGAAAGATTTAAAAACTTTAAAAATGTTGCTTTACATAAATTAATAATAGGTGTTTGTACATAAACACATTTTCACAATTTTTTATGTTGGCCGGCAGCATGTTGTACATAGATATACACTTATACATTGTTCTGTTTTGTCCGCTTACAGTACGATGGCGATCCAATCTGAAGTCCTGGTTATTTCTCAGGCTATAAGGTTGTAGCTCCCCAACAAACTGCATGTTATCCGTTATATAGGATGGCAATCTACCTGTTTTACTCTTGAAGACAAAAATTAAGACATTAAATGTGACTCTTTGTCTGATGCTTAACCACTTTACACATTAAATATGACTCTTTGTCTGATGCTTAACCACTTTAGCGTGTCCAACATATGTAAGGTGGACGTTAAGCGGGACATTTTTAAAATGCAACGCATCGCTTTGTTTTGCAATTTTTGCAATCTGTACATACTATCCGTCGCACATTGCAAAAGAACCGTTTAACAGTATTCAAAATGCGATTTTATGATCGTGTTATACACTCTGATTGCGTTCATAAGTGTCATTTTATCCCGAACTCTACTAAAAAACCCAATTTTTTTTGACACCTTTTTACACAATTAGTCAATATGCTCCTTGAATTTAAGTTTATTGTCTATTATTATACCTAAGTATTTAATTTCATTTACAATCTCAATTTTTTCATTTTCAACAAATAAATCCTCATCCAGTGATCCTCCTAAGATCATACCTTTAGTCTTTTTAGCATTTAGTTTTAACTTGTTTATTTGCAGCCACTCATTTAACGATTCCAAGTCAATTTTAATTTTATTCGCACACGAATTAACGTCAACACCCGAAACATATAATAAAGCGTCATCGGCAAACATACACAGATTCGAGTACTCCACAACCTTATTCATATCATTTATATACAATATAAACAAAAGCGTTCCTAAAACAGAGCCTTGCGGTACTCCTATTTTAACTTCCATCACATCTGAATATGCATCATTATAAATTGTACATTGACATCTATCGCTTAAGTAAGAATTGAACCAGTTCCACTCAGTCCTCGGATTCCATATTGGTACAGTTTGTCCATCAACATTTTTCTGTCAACTGTTTCAAAAGCTCGTTGCAGGTCAATGAACGTTGCTATAATTTTCTGTTAAGCGTCAGTCAAACATCGCCAGTCGTCCAGAATCAAATTTATTGCAGTTTCACAGGAATGCTTTTCTCTAAATCCTGATTGATTTGGGATAAGTATATTATTGACCTCCACAAAATTTTGTAGTTGAGAATATACTATTTTCTCCAGAACCTTTTCCAACAATATAAGCATATTTACGGGACGAAATTCTTTCCCTTTCGTTTTTCCAGATAATTTCTGAATCGGCTTCACAAAAGATTGCTTCCAACTTTCGGGGAACACGCCGTTTTGCATAGACAAATTCACTATCCTTACTATTACCGGCCCCAGCAGAATTGGTCAATAAGAATTCTCACTGATAATAAGAACGGATCCTTTTTATTGTTCATCGATTTTAATGCCATCTTCAATTGCTTGGTATCGATCAATGTAAATTTAAATAATACCGTCCTCGTGTCGATGATATTTGAATACCG
The DNA here is from genome assembly GCA_949715645.1 of Portevinia maculata. Classification (NCBI taxonomy): domain Eukaryota; kingdom Metazoa; phylum Arthropoda; class Insecta; order Diptera; family Syrphidae; genus Portevinia; species Portevinia maculata. The sequence goes on from OX454525.1 coordinate 200,041,236, forward strand.
AATGTTTGGTATCGATTCACTAATTTGCTCCACACTTTCTATAAAATATTTATTAAACTGATTAGCTATTTCTTTATTATTTGAAAACTTTATTTGACCGAAAGTAATTGTATTAATTTGCGTTTTTCCTTTATTGAGTACATAGGTTTTTATATTTCGCCACATTGACTTTTGATTTGTACTGTTGTCTACTTTATTTTGAATGAATATATTTCTGGCATTTCTCAGAGCTTGTTTATATATATTTCTGCTTAATGGATATTCATCCCAGTCTAACTCATTATTTGTAAATTTAGCTTTATTATATTTTATTACTTTTACTCGTTTTAAATGGTTAACTTCCCTATTGAACCACCCACACATATCTTGTTTTATTTAAACTTTATTAACAAAAAAGTCTGTAGTTCTCATTAATTCCATTTGAAAACTCCGAGCCAATAAATCTATATTTATATCTAAATATTGCAAACTACATATAGGACTATCACACAAACGTTGATAAAATGCATCTTTTCTATATTTTAGTGCTTTAATGTATCTAATTACTTTATTATTCCGACATCTCACTTCTTTTTTTATTTTAATTTCAATAGTTTCATGGTCAGATATATTCAATTCACTGTTAACTTCTGAACTTATTTCAGTAAAACTTGTTATGACGTAGTCAATCAAAGACTCACTTTTACACGCCCTTCGTTTTGGTTCATCAATCAACATTTTACAGAAATTATCACTTATTATATTTTGCATTCTATTTTGATAAGTATCCTTTACTAGCCAGTTTATATTCAAGTCACCTAAAATCAACACGGGTTCCTTTCTCTCCACCACATTTTCTAACAATTCAGCAAATTTTTCGCAGAATAATGCCTTAGACGAACTAGGCGATCTATAAATTATCATTATTATAATAGTTTTTGAACCTAAATACAAGCGGGCTGATAAGTACCAAAAGTTCATATTGTCCGAAATCATTTCCAGCGGATCAAATTGATATTAATTTTTTAAGTACAAAATCACGCCCCCTGTATGCCTTGATTTACTATCACATCTCAGGGTAGCGTAACATATACAATTATTGGCACCCCCTTTTTTTGCACCAACTATTGGCACCCCTTCATTCGTAAGCGATTTTTCCAAAAAATATTCATCTAAGCAAGCCAATTTATTTTTTTTCTTAAAATGTAGCTTATTCCGCACAATTGTGCATCTTTGTTTTGACGAATGCGTCTTCAGTCAGTGAGTAGTAGTGAAGGTGTTAACACGTTTTAAAAAAGTCAAAAATTAGCAAAATTTTGTGTGTTCCTGTTAAGGACCTTAGATTTGGTAAGCCCTATTTAGTTATTAATATATATTTGTTTTATTAAAAATTTATGTTTTTTGATATGAGAATATAGTAAATTATTCGTTTTTAACTTTTTTTTGTTAAATTAATTGATTATTTAAAAAAAAAATGGATGCCAATAGTTGGTTCCGAAAAAAGTAGGTGTTGAATTATTGGCACCCTGGTGCCGATAATTGGTTCTATGGAACTACAACTATTGGCACTGCCAATAAATATACTTTAAGGACTGCCAATAATTATAGAATTAAATCGTTACTTTTTAAAGATTGAAAAAATGCCGAAAACAAGAAAGACTTATCAAGAAAATGATGTTCAAGAAGCTCTACTGGCCATAAAAAATGGACAAATTTCTAAAAAGGCAGCTTCCAAAATCTACAAAATACCGCGTTCTACTCTGCAGTTCCGATTGAGTGAAAATTTTATAAAAGCACGTCCAGAGCCCGCAACAGTTTTAACTGAAGAGGAAGAATCGGCTATTGTTGAATGGCTAAAAGTTTCGCAAGAGAAAGGATTTCCGAAAAGAAAAGAAGATGTAATTTATTCTGTCCAGGAATTTCTAAAGCAAAGTAACAGGGAGCACCCATTCGGTAGCGAGGCAACACCAGGAAAAGGATGGTTTAGATCTTTTCTGAAGCGTCATACCTCTTTGACTTTTAGAGCAGTTGATCCAGTTTCATCAGCAAGCGCAAATGTAGCGGTAACAGATATTTTTGGCTGGTTTGACTCCATACAGGACTATTTGATCAAAAACGATTTTTTCTCAATCCTTGAAGATGCAAGCAGAGTGTTTAACGGGGATGAAACAAATTTTTTAATGTGCCCTAAAGCTAAATCCGTTTTAGCTGCAAAAGGATCAAGAAACATTTATGAAGTCGATAGAGGCCAAGCGAAATCGAATTTAATGTTATGTTTACATTTAACGCATTAGGATCGATGTGTCCTCCAATGATCATCTATCCTTTTAAGAGATTGAAGGATGATATACGGAAAACCATTCCTGATACGTGGGGCTGCGGAGTAAGTGAAAACGGCTGGATGACCAAAAAAACATTTTATGAGTATATTTCAAAGGTGTTTTACCCCTTTTTGACCAGCGAAAAAATAAAATTACCAATAATATTCTTTGTTGATGGACATAGCACACATCTTACACTCCAGGTGAGCCAGCTATGTGTCAAACTTGGAATCATCCTGATAGCCCTTTTTCCAAACTCTACCAGAATTTTGCAACCAGCAGATGTGGCGGCTTTTAAACCCCTTAAAAACGCCTGGAACAATGGAGTTGCAGATTGGCGAAGAAAAAATACAGGAGTAAATCTAACGAAAGAGATGTTTGCTCCTCTTTTAAAAGAAGTTGTAGACAAGAGTATTTCTCCATCCACCATTACTAATGGTTTTAAGGCTTGTGGATTGTTTCCTTGGAACAAAAACTCCATTAATTTCTCTAAATGTCTGGGAAGATCCAAATACAGTTATACTACCGATTTTTTTTAAAACGAATGAATTCAAGCTAGTTGGAGAAAGAAAAACATTTGCAAGCAGTGCTACACAAACTGATCTCCAGAATTTGGACTCAACCGATTTGATAGACATAAGTGCAATCAACGATTTTTTGTATGCTGGAGACGAAATTGAAATTTTAAATAGTAATGGCACAAAAGCACAAATAATATCAACGGATAATGTCCCTGTCCTTAGCGTGACCGACTTATTAGACTGGCCTGAAACACCCCTACGTAAAGGTATCAAACCCCAAAAACAAAATAAAAGCTTTGTTATCACTAACTCTACATGGATCGAAAAAGAACAGAAGAAAAAAGAAGAAAAGCAACAACTTGAAAAAGAAAAAGAAGAAAAAAAATCTGAAAGACTTGAAAAGAAAAAAGCTAAAGAACTGGAAAAGATTAATAAAATAAAAACTAAGAAGGTTCCAAAGCATCCGAGAAAAATTATAATCGCAAAAAAACTTCCTGCTCCAAAACCTATTTTACAAACAATAACCTCCAGTGCATTGGCTTCAATTAAATACTCTCCCGAAAAAGAGATGTTGCTTGGAAAATTTCCCGAAAAACAGATCTTGCCCCAAACCTCTTCCGAAAAACAGATGTTGCTTGAAATGCACAAAAAACTCAGCCAGGAAGATGTTATTTCTCAGCCCATACCTAAGGCTGGAAATCATATCAGAAACTTATTTTCGAATCCAGTCGAAGAAATCGGAGAAAATAAAATTTGTAGTGGACAGATGTGCTTTTCCTGTACAAATTTTATGACCAAAACAGTTGGAACTGAAAATTGTGGTATAAGGTGTACAAAATGTATTAGAGAGTATCATATAAAATGTTTAAAAATACTCAAATACAACTTTCTACCAACTTTTACCTGTTCGCTGTGTAGCTATAACTAAATGAGTAGATCTTAAGTTTTTATTTAAACATGTATATGAATTTGTATTAATTAATTTACTTTTGTTGTAGACTTTTCTTTTTTATTTATTTTTTGTGTATTACTAAATTAGTAGATCTAACGTTTTTATTTAAAAATGTAGCTATATGAATTTGTATTAATTAGTTTATTTTTGTTGTAGACTTTTCTTTTTTATTTATTTCTAAATAACACTTATTTATTGTTAACTTAATATTTATTTGTTTTTGTCCTTTATAAACTAGAAGAAGCGGTTTAGCTATGTATGTTCCTTTTTATGTTTTTTTTTCTTATTATAAATAAATTAACCAGCCAGCTAGTTTATTAATAAAAATAAAAAAAGGAAATGTGGTTTTCTTTAAATTCAAGGGTGCCAATAATTGTATAGTTTGGCGTGCCGACAATTGTGGTCGGGTGCCAATAATTGTGGTTTTTGGTAAGCTTTTTTAATATCCCATTTTTATCCCTTTTTTAATAATAAAATACAAATTTAAAAAATATTTCTAAATAAAAAATGTTCCAAATTTTAATTTGGTATATTTACCATATTCTTAGTTCTATCAATGCGAAATTTACACGCATTTGAATTCAAAATTTTCTTAGGGGTGCCAACCATTGTGTCCGTTACGCTATTATAAAAGTTTAGCTTAATTTCACTTTTTTTTTAATTTTACTGGTTGTATGAGTTTCTGTCATTGCTATAAAATCAAATTTATTCTCCTGCACTAGATGCTCTAGCTCAGCAAAGTTTGACACTATACTGTGGATATTCATTAAAACCCCTCTGAATTCAGTTGGTTGCTAGAAATCAGTCCTCTCCTTCAGCCGAGCAAGTTGTCGCAGCAAAAGGTCCACTAGTGATTTGATGGCATATATAACTGAAAAGTGGAACCAGTCTCTTCACCAGGATGGTGAAAGTAAGATCGTTGTGCTTGATATTTCAACCACATTTGACAGAGTTGAAATATCAAGAAAAATTCCGTGTTTTTGGAATCGACGATTTCCTTCTTAATAAACTACCTTTCCAACAGTTTAATTCATGTTGTTATGGACGTGTTTATTAACGCACGACACTTTAAATGCGCACAGCAAGAAAAGCAGCAACTAGAAAACAAAGACGAAGGTTACCACGTTCTAAATTTATTTTTCCTGGTTGTTGTTACCCTTCCTGTGTTCTGAATCCAAGTGACCGAGAAACAGATTATTTTTCATAATTTGCTAGAGGAGCAATTAACATGTATAACACTTTCATATGAGATGAGAGCCAAAATATTAACTAAACGGAATATGTACAAATACAAGTAAATGTAAGAGAATTTATAGAAGAGTGGATGCAACTGTAGATTGTTGACAAATATATATCAGATAGCAACAGAACATTTTAGGGTAAATCTAAAATAATTGTGAAATGTAACTAATTTAATATGTTTAAATGGAAAGATCAAAATAAAATAAATGAATGTAGGTATATAATGTATTCTCAAACAGGACGGTTACAAGTCTGTAACGCTGCAACTCAACAAACAAATTCTGGTGGTTCCCAAGGCTCCGTTTTGTCTCCGACCCTCTTTCTCATTTTTATAAATGATCTCCTGTCTGTTACTTCCAATCCAATCCATTCCTTCGCTGACGACAAAACCCTTAGCTTCTCATATTCGTTTCTTGTGTCATGCCCCTTCGTCTTTGGGTCTGGACCTGGAACGCCAAAGTGTTTTTAGCTCATTGAATTCCGATCTAGACATCATATCTCAGTGGGGTACAACCAATATAGTGGAATTTAATGCTTCCAAGATCCAATGCTGTCTTCTGTCATTTAATACTTGTAGGAGTTTGCCTTTATCCATGAATGGCACTTACATCGCTGAAACAGAACGCCTTTCCATTCTCGGTATGAGTGTTAATGACAACAATTGTTGGAATGATCGCATATGCGATGTTGCCAAGAGCGCTGCGAAATGTTGCTTCCTTGAGTTTAGCTACTCGACAGAATACAAAAACGAGCGATAAAACTCATTGGCGATCGAGAATTCGCGGGAACGTATGACTCTCTTACTCATCGTCGTAATGCCTCCTGTCTATCGCTCTTTTATCACTATTTCCACCAGAAGTGTTCAAGCGAAATAGTCACCCGCAATACCCGCCATGCCAGGGATGCACATCAGTTAACCTTTAAGCCCGATGTACAGTGAAATACAAAGAATCCTTTTATACCGTACAACATGAATGTGAAATGCTCTTCTTCGTTCAATTTTTCCTACCCATGATAAATTACAGAGATTTAAAATCAACGTGCATCGGTTTCTCCTCTGGCATCCCTACTCCATTTCCTTACTGCTCGCACTATGTAACTAAAAACGTATCTTAAAAACCCCTTTAGTGCGCGTTTCTTGATCAAAATTTCTGTATTCTGTCGGGACATCGGGTAAGGTGACATCAGTTGGCGTTGGAAAGTCACACGATCGGAAACAGTTTGGATTGATTTTCTCACTTGCGTTATCCCAATCTGTCTTTAGCCACCGTCAACCAACGAGCACATTTATATTTGAAGCCATACTTGATATATTCTCCTATTCATCTTTTGTTGATATAAGATAATTTAGCATAAGCTTTCTGTATTGTACCTCAAGATTCTTTATTATGCGTCCGTCTAATAATAGGAAAATATATCAAATATCTGCCTAGGAGCTGTTGAATGTCAACATTTTTAAGTGCTCTCGGCTAAGCGGATTTTCCTATTGCTATCATTTTTTTTTTCTTTTTTTCCGCAAAAACATTGCACTTTTCAGATTTCAGTGCCAGATTTCAGTGCCAACGTTTTTGATGGTGTTGCGCAAAAGTATAAACCAGTTTCGTCAATGTTAGGTATAGATGTTTTCATGCGTGTTATCTTCGCACAATGCGACTTTTGTTGCGTTGTAGTGCGCTTGTTCTTTTTCTGCTCAAGAGTCCATAATTGTTCAAAGAATGCTTGATTTCGTCCTTTGATTTTATTATTCGTCAAACTTGGCTTTAACCTATTCCGAATTTTCCCACCATGTTCCTGTTAATCAATTTGTTTTTTTTTTTTCATAGAAATCAATTATTGTATTTTTTTCCGAGAGATCTCATTCATTTAGGTACTTGTTCTGGAAATTTCTGAAAAAATATGTTTACAGAAAAGCTTTGACAAAAATCAGTATCACCATATATTTCCTTTTTATACCCCCTTCTAAAAGAATATTGATTTTGACTCATAGTAATATTGCTTGTAGACCCCTAAAAGATTCTATATTCCTGATCAGCATTGATAGTAATTTCGATCTAGCCATATCCGTCCGTCCGTCCATCCGTCGGCAAAAAGTTAGGCCTTTAAATTGGAGCAGGAAAGCTGAAATTTTAACCATATACTCTCTGGGACCCCGGAATAATCAGGAATTTTTAAAATCCTCCCACAGACACGCCCACTATCTCAGAAAAACTAATTTATCCAAAAATCGTATTTTGGAAAAATCCAAGAAAATCGGAATATATAATCTCTAAAGACCCTTAATGCTCATTTGTAAATATTTTTAAAATCCGTCCACTGACATGCCCACTTTTTAAAAATAACCGTTTCATTGAAGAACTCATTCGCAAAGTATGTAAATAGTTGAAGTCGTATTGAACAATTCCCTAATATAAATATTTGGGGTTTGGTTTCCATTTTTTGACGAAGATACGGTTGCATGCGTAGAAAGCATTCGGTGGTTTCCTAACTCTGTCGTCGACATTTGGCTTCCAACTCAGCTTTATGTCGAGGATAATTCCTAGATATTTCGCAATCTCCGCCACCTTCAGAGATATTTTCTCAATCGCTGGTGGCTGAAATTGCGGTAGCTTCTCGTGTTAGTAAGCAGCACTAGTTCAGTCTTTTAGGGATTGATCGCAAGATTGATTTTTTTTTGTACACGTACTAAGTGTCCGTAGGGAGTTTTCTAATAGTTCGCTTAGAGTTGATAGGAATGTTCCCGTTGCAAGCAATATTACGTCATCTGCATATGCAATTTCTTTGACCCCTCTGTTTTTTCCCTTCAAGAGTATTCCAATAACGACGAGGACCCAAAGTAAGGGGGAAACGACTCCACCTTGTGGTGTGCCTATGGAGGCAACGACTCTTAGGTCAATATCGCCTAGTATTGCATTTATATACATCATTTGAGCAGGCTCATAATAATCTCAGGGAGAGATAGATCGACGTTGGAAATCTGCAATGCTTGTTCCACCGCACAGGTTTTCACATTGCTAAATGCTCCTTCGATGTCTAAAAACGACATCCTTGTGTGTGTACTCCTTGTCCTTTAGAGATTTTTATATCGTGCTGACGGCGTCGTGTAGCGCTGTTTCCACTCCTCTGCCTTTAATGTAAGCGAGTTGTGCGGCGGAGATCTCGCTTTAATCAAGTCGGCTGCGAATATAGATTTTTATTAGCTGTCCAAACGTTTTCAGGATAAAAGATGTTAGACCTATCGGTCTGATATCCTTGATATTGACGTTACTAGATTTTCCTGCCTTGGGAATGAATACCACCTTCACTTCACGCCGGACTTTTGGAATGTAGCCGCATTCCAAAACTTTGTATGAAAAGTCGTTTGAGAACCGGTATGATTACGGTATTTGTCTTCTGGAGCATAATTGGATAAACCCATCTCTCCCAGGTGATTTAAAGAGAGATAATGTATCAATTGCCCAGATTAGCCTTTCTTCGGTTATAACTCCGTCTGAAACTGTTGATACAGTTATTGAAGTGTTGTCTGCCTCAACATTATTACTTCGCCTTGAAGTGCACCTCGGGAAGTCTGTCTGTAATAAAAGCTCGTGGGTCTCTGTGAAGAACTGTGTCCAGGTCCCGTAGCTGTCCTTGAGTAAAGCTGGAACAGAGGGTTGTTTGGACAGAATTGTTTTAAGCCTGGCAGATTTCGTGGTGCTTTCTGTGTCACTGAAGAATGTATACCAAGCCGTGCGTTAAGCACTTGCTATAGAGCTCTTGAATTTCCTTGTACAGGTGCCATTTTTTTGGGGAATTAGTGGCTTTCACTGCATTAAATAGAGCTCTAGCTTTTTCCTAATTTCAAATAAATGATTTGTTCATCATAGTGGAGATTTTTAATTCTTTATTGACCGCAAAGGACAGGCTTTATCGTGCGCGTTTATCACAATTTGGTTCAGACATTCTGTGACTGCTTTTATTTCGTCTGGGATATCCAATGTCTGTCGTTGAAGTTTTCGACTATTCTTCCCTACTTCTTCAGTGTGATATTCTGGGATTCCTACATTTTCTTATTAAGCCTACTTTCCCGTCATTTAGGAACTATCTAATCCTGTGGTCTGAAACGGATGCTTCTGAAGAAACTTTCAATTCTCGCACAGCAAGGGTTTGTGAGTTGCTATAGGGTATAGCATCTAAAACCTCACTTTCTAGTTACGAATGTTCGTTCCTGGAGAGTCGAATGGCATTTATGTATATAGACGCAAATATCAGCCTGCTCGCTCCCATGTGACCACTGTCTGGTCTATATCGCTGTAGCCAGGTAAGAGAAATAGGTCAATCTATTTTCCAGCGACAGTACATTTTCGTTTCTTACTCTGATCTTGTGTACCGCGGTGTTGTAAACGACCAGATCCATAGAGTTCAGCCCATTTATCTGACCCAGGATGATCCAGAGTTCTTGTATCAGGGCGATGTCAATTTGTTGTTTGTCATAAGCAGAAAAAGATAAGAGCCGCCTTACTGTGATAAAGATTGAATTGAAATATCTTCATGACGGTCAGCTGTTCCGTTTCTGTCCTTTTTATACGACTTCGCCAGCAGCATATTGCATATCTATCCAGTTGCAAATTGTAACAATATTTATTCAGGGATGAAAAGACGCTCTCGTGCTAAACGACTTAATTTAAACAAAAGTATGATCTTTGGAGCTTACTGCCAGTTCGCCACATTCTACAGTATACAGTAGCCTTTGAAATACGAAGGAGAATAGCGAGCTTGACTTGAAATCATTCATCTCGTCTTCATAAAGGAAGTTTCCTAGAATATTCAACCAAAAACAGGATATTCACAGATGAAATGCGATGCGGTTTTATCTACCTCCAAGCAGAGAAAAATTGTGAACGGACTTCTTCTAAGTCCTCCTCCAGAAAATACGGAAAATTGTACTGCTTTCAACAGCACAGGGAGCTGAAAGAATTATTCAACCTTGAGTTAGTTCTGCATTTATATCGCCCAAAGAAAATTTCGCATCCACGCACAAAGTTCTTAAATATTCCATAATGTATCCAACTCGATTAAAATACTCTCAAAACCAATTCATATTTCATAACTTGTTAGATAGAACTTCCAAGCTTAATTATTTGCCCATCCATACATTTTTTGGTTTTGCTATCGCATTAAACCTTTCGGGTCCCGCACGCACAGTAATCTTAAACCATTCCTAATTTGTAAGCCCCGTCGTCACCTCTCAAATTAGATCTCATATAATCACAGCGTGGGTCGGTATTAAAATAAATGGTTTTTCTTTTTTAATATTCAAATTAGGGAGTTACTGACCCCCTATTAACCACCCATTCTTCCGTTCTGCCCTTAAAATTCATTGAGTCACATTACCATTACCAAGTATATCTGTAGAATTAGTTAAATTGAAATCGTAAGGAAAGCCCGACATGGGCACGGCTATAGCACTTCATCGCCATCTATAACACAGCCAACTCTCATCCACCATCGCACTGATGGGAACGTGCAATCGTAAAAGCCAAACGTAGGCTTCGTCTAGTTGCCTTTAAAGGTCAGAACGCATTAAGCCACAAAATGCTGTGAACTATGAACACGTTTTGGGTTGGTTTTTTATAGTTACAAACAAAAAAAAACATCAACCGCCAAAAGGTACCTAATCAAAATAAAATTGAATATTATTACCGCATCGATTTTTATATGTTTCTATGTGTTGGACTTATTTCGATATACAACATTACATTATGGCCCGGGCTCTCAAATAAAATGACCAAAAAGCATAGTATCGCGAGAGCAATAAATTTGGAAAGAAATTCCAATAAAGACATTATATATTTGCATTATTCCCGCCATAAATTCAGAAACCGCGTAAATTTACGTTTCGTGTGCGACAAAGTATTGTGATGATAAATACATAATTGAGATATATTAATAAGCAAATTGTGTACGTTGTGCGGTTTTTTAGCGGCCGCTTTGACATACTCAGCTAAGCTGCTGCTTAGGATATGCACACAAGGCAAAGTAATAAAATTGTTCTGTTAGATTAGGGATATTAATTAATCTACTCTAGAGTTAAATGAGGGTTATGAAAGCTCATACAACAGTAGGCACCGAATTGTGACCATCGCGATCTCTTGAGAACTAAAGCTTAAAGTCGCCCTACACCAGGGATGTGTCTTAAGTGCCTTGATGTTAATTAAATTCCTGGATTATCCGCCTGAAGTAAATGTGATGGCCTCCAAAAGCCATCAGCTATTTTTTGCTGACGATAGTCTTCAAAAGCGATAATCAAACCGCATTGACCCCCTTCTTTCTTAACGGCGGTGAGGCTATGATCAGGATTAAAGGCATCATAACTCTCCCACTTAACTGCATTCCTACTGGTCCGCCTGTGGGGTTTGCCGGTTCGACCTGAGGAAATGTTTAATTACTTCTTCACTGAGGCCAGGAGTTTTTAAGCGTGCACGTGCATCTCTTTCGACACTAACATGCTCCTTTTATTTCTTTTTTGATCTTGCTTGCTGGACAGCTTTAAGATGTTAAATGTGTCACTAGGCTCACCCGAATGTTTTAAGTTCGTAGATGTGATTTTCTCCTAAGTCGCCTTTTACGACAAGCGCTGTTTATCGGGGTGCGCTGTAGTGATATTCTTAATCCGTCCCTACACAGGGCACTTCGACCTATTCCAGACGTTTATGTATGTTATTGGAAGAATGATTCCCACGTGCGAAAAGGTCAAATATCTGATATCAGATGATCAACATCGAAGCAAACTGTTATGACGACATTAAGCCTCGCCTACGCGAGTGGATTAAGTTGCGGGAAAACTCGGCAATCTTCCAACCGAAAATGCCCTTTAAGCTGAAAGGACTTGTGCAACTGTGCTCACAAAGTTTCAGCATAGTTTTTGAAAAAAGCGACCTTTGTAAAATTGTTTTATACTGTTATAAATAAAACATACCTCTTCTTAGTGGCGGCGAGGCTGTGATGAAGATAAAAGAGATCATTACGCTACCATTTTACTGCATCTCCACTGGTCCGCCCACGGTTTAGCATGTACACTTGCGGCTAGGCTCACATGAATGGTAAAATTACGCAGATGTTATATCTCCAATTAGTAGCCTTTTACGACAATCGCTGTTTCCTGCGGGCAGAGTGGCTCAGTGGTTAGTGTGTCGGACTACTAATCGAAAGGTACCCAAAGCTAGATCAAAGCTATTGGATGCAGATTCTCAGTGTTTTTGACTTCTGACTGAGGGGTCTGAGGTTCACAGGCTGCACTTTTCTTTGGGGAACTACGAATATGGGAAAACTAAAGATGTTTGCTATAATTTAAGAAAAAGTTTGGCACTAATTTCAACTGAAGAAAATTAATATTTACGAATTCCACGTTTCTTCATTTCATTTCATTTCATTCATTTGATTTATCCCTGATAAATGTCGAAACGTCTAAATGCGTATAGTGAGCGAAATTATTGGACATCAAATATTTGAGTGAAAGGATCTAGTGCTTGAAGGTGAAAATATTGATATGTTATTTTCTTATAAAATAAATCCAAAAAGGGTTTATTATTGATTATTTGTCGGTGTATGAGTCGAAGAGATTTTCATAGTTTTACATGGTGCCGTGACATAAGATCAAGTGACATAAGGCTAAATTTCAAATCCGATCACGGAATTAATCGTTCTTCATTTTGAAATGGTCCAACATTTTAAGGTTTAAACCTTTGAATGCTTATGTCACGGCACTGCTTACATTTTTGTCCCCCCAAACGAATAAGCTTGATTATTAATTTTTTTGGAAATCACTCCACCAGTTTTGGGGATAGCTATAGCCATTTTTCTAAAGTGCAGGTATTCGAGGCTTTTGCGAATATTTGAGTAAACAATATTCTTGCATTTACATAAGGTATTATCAGATTTAAAATAAAAATTATATAAATAAATTCAATAACGCCACATTTGAAAACCGGATATAAGCCGGTAGAGTAATTTTAATGAAATTTGACATTAATGCTAATACTACTATCTAACACAAATTTGCGAACGCAGATTTTTAAAAGATTTTATATAGTCTTAACTCTAATAACTGTTTATACAATTTTCAAGAACTCCACTTTTCTCAAATACGGCTTTAACGATTTTGATGTGTGTTAAGCACTTGGAGTGAAGGTAAGAAATTGGCATACACAGTTTAACCAAAAGACAATACAGATATTCACCAGGTTTATTTCGAAGTGAAAATAAAAAATTATTTCTTATTTAAACTGCATTTTTTAATGCAATTAAGAGAAATCAAATATAGCAGTCTGTCTACATATATAATCTACAATGTTACAATACTTTTTTCCTGATCTTACGAGTATAGAAAATGGCTAATAAAAAAATGTGATTCGCAACCAATTCTTTTGAATAAAAGCGAGAAACTTTTCGTATGATCCAGTAGTGCATTTTATTTGATTTGCGATTCGTGTTTTCAGAGAAATTAGGTATCCATTTAAAAGATCAATCAATTGCTAATCTTCGACGCCCTCTATGGAAATAAAAGCTGCTCCATCGTGAAGTACACTACAGACGCCACTTGCGGAGTTACCACGACAGTCTTAAGTCATCCGACATTTTGTGGCCCTCCCAGCATTATAATATAGGATTTTATGTGTGTATATTGTCTGTAAAATGAACAAAGTCATCTAATTGAAAAAAAAAGGACAGATAATTTTAATGTCGTGTAATGAAACATAAATGTTTCCTTCATTAATTTTTGTTTGTGTTTCGACAAGAGTACATCATAAAAACCAATCCGTAGATAATGCCTTTCAGTCTAATTTGCATTTTCTTGGCGCTTATTATTACATTCAAGCACACAGCCCTTCAACTGACGGAACCAGTGCCCCATGACAAGCGCACGTAAAGTCAAACTTTTCAAAATTTAACTATCGTCTCTGAACATTCAATTATAATAAAAAGAAAAACTTTTTTAATGTGCAACACTATCGATTAAGTTTATACGTTTAAAAACGAAATTTGCCAATAAAAACCCAATTAAGTTGCCATCTTCCCTTTCCGCACGCTGTAGTGGACCAACCTTAGCCTTCTACCACCATTTCTATATACTTTTCCTCAAATTTGTTCATTACAGTTAATTGGAACGGTCCTAATACGAAAGGTGTTTTCAATAAATTAAAAATCAATAAAAAAGTACTTGGAATTTATGAGCACTTTCATCATAATCAACATAAGTGAACATCCAAGCGCCAGTCGACAGAAAATAGAGAGCGTGCCAAATGGGGATAATTCCTAAAAATAACCCCATGGCCCACAAGACAACGAACACGAAGACGATACGAACAATAAACCCATTAGAACCGGTACATGGGGATTGTCGTACGTACGTGGTGTTTGATTGGGCCTATTTTTGAAAAGGGTCTTTGTCGTTGGGCTGTTTTTAACCGAAGATATGTTATTAGAGGCTGTGTAAAAGGTTACTGGAGGGAGGTGGGGCGATTGAAAGGCCTTAATGAGTGTTGTTGTCATCGTCGTCATCGTAGTCGTCTTCGTTGTCCAAATTTAGAATTAATTGCCGCATACGATATGAGAGGTAGGTTGAGCGCTCTTTTTGGCTACTACTATGGTGGTAGCATATGTGGAGGTGATATTTTATCACCAGCTCCACCACCATCTTCTTCGTCATGGTTGCTGGCTGTCATCTTTATGAGAAGAGATGCGAGGCATGGAATGGCTGTCTCGGCATAAAAGTAGAGAGGCGACATAAGTAGATGCTTCTGCATGTTATGAGGACTTCAAAAGGATTGACAACTTCCGTTTGCTTGAGTTAATACATTTGACTCTAGTTATGGTTGCAATTGGATTTCTTCTGCATGACATGATAAAGAAGAATTTTTCGTGCTGCACAACGAGAAACGAATGTTATGTTTTAAGAAAGATATTTATTCGTGGTTTCGCGTGTGTGTTACTCCTCGAAGTGCATATTTATCGTTTGTGACAAATTTATGCGAAGGAGACAGTGACAGATGCGTCGCAATTAGATGTTGCATGGCCCTTTTGTGTTAATGCTGAATGTAAATATGACTCAGTTCAAGACAGATGTACGTACTCTTTGTTGATTGCAATAGTGACTAAGTATGATTGTGCCTACAGTCTCTTTGGAAAGGCAGTGTACGAAAAGTACGAGTACTTGATCTTCGACATTGGTATTTGAGCTAAATACAAGGAATATGATTTTATTTATATTTATTCATTTATCTATCAGGTACAAACCTTAAAAGATTATTAGATAAATTAACAAACATGACATATATAATATATTGTATTTATAGATATTTGAAAGCATAATGAATTATATATATAAAAGAAAGATAAATAAAAAAAATTTAATTATGATTAACATAAACTTGACATTTAAAATTACAAGAGCAGTTTGCTTAAAGCAGTCGCGACTTGAGCTTAAATCAATGTGACAGACAACGGAATTAAATAAAGGAATGCAACGAGTTATAGGCTTAGTTAACCCATAATTAGTCCTATGTGGCTGAGGGAAAATTAAAGGCCTTTCTCTTAAAACTGTAGAAGGGGCGTAGAAACGGTAAAGAAGATAACAGTTTAGAACAGTGAATTCTGTTAGAAACAATGTCATTCAAAAACATCAAGGACTGTAATTTCCTTCTGACAAAAAGAGTACTCAAGCATAAGACAACGAGTTTTGTAAGGTGGTAGCTCAGAACCTAAGCTAATCCTGCCGTGGGTGGCGAAAATCATTTGAGTTTCCTTTTATGAAAGCCTTTTCTTCGGTATGACTTTTTTTTAGGGAGCAAATCAACATTTTGTTTATTTTTTTCAGATTCAGATTTTCAACATTCTGGCAGTTGAAATGAGCTCCACAGGAATAGGGAACTTCTTTTTGTTTGATTATTTAGTTTTTAGTTCCTTATAGCATTATAGGCTGATTTATATAGCTCTTCAAAGTTTTTTAATTTTGTTCTAGAGTAAAAATTAGAAAGACGAACTTCTTTATTTCCTTTTTGTATATATGGAAAACTAGCTGTCCCGTGCTCGCCTTGCTTCGCCAGTCTGCCACTTCTCAAATTTAAAACAAAATACTTGCTGATAAGAACTGATAAAGAAAACGTCGAGAGTGTCCCTGCTCATTATATGGATATACTCTGAGTGTGACTCCCTCTCAACCTCATTTACATTATTCATACCCTATCTTTCTCAATCAATTGGCCTGGCCATGCGCCATAAAAAAAACAACACAAACTGCAAAAGGTGCATAAAAAAAGAAGGAAAAAGCACATTGCACAAAAGGTAAAGGTAGAGAAACAGATTTGTGCCGCACACACACACAAATTTTCCTCTTTACTTTTTTGAATTGTATAAAATTTATGCTTATTGTTCAACTTCAGGATAACCTACAAAGATGATTTATATCATAAAATTATTGTACATAATTGAACTTTACATTAAAAAAATCCCATTTCATTTGGATGACTCATTCCAAAGCTAGAAAGCATTCGACAGTTACAACTTTTCTAAGATATCAGCTTAGATCTCCGCTTCTGGACAGCGGATGAAGCATTTTCCCGTGGTAAAAAGTAGCCTATGTCCATTCGCAGGCTCTAGACTATCTGTGTACCAAATTTCATTTAAATCGGTTCAGTAGTTTTGGCGTTAAAGCGAGACAGACAGATGGACAGACAGAGTTACTTTCGCATTTACAATATTAGTATGGATTTTCTTTCTCTGTAATGATATGATACTTACGAGCAGTTGTTTCTTTGTCAATAAACATTTTTCGAAAATGTGCCGAGATTGTTCCTTTCTTGAAATAAACAGCATCTAACGCCTTAACTATTTTTTAAACTAAGCGCAGAATTGTATCTGCTCATTTTTGCCCCTCTCTGAGAAAACGGAATTTATTAAAAAAATGCTTGCTTCCTATACTGATATTTTGATCCTAAAAGATAATTTAATAGTGCTTTTATTAAGAGTTATTGCAATTCTCAAAGAAGCTAGGGATGTAAAATTGAACAGGTAGATATAGTAAATACGTTTTTCATCTTCTTGATTGGCAAAAAGTCCGCCCAATTCTACGCTCATTTTTGAGTTAAATAAATGGAATTAAGAAAGAAAGACTACAAGAAAAGATAATCGCAATATGTTTATCAAATGAAGGCTTTTTATTATTGTGCTTTTGTTTTGTATAGTTTCTTCCTCTGGTTACCGTAGGTCGGAACTTAGTTGTACTGTGGTTTTGAGTAATGTTTTTTTGTTTCTTTATTTCCGTTCGTTATGCTGCCTTTATGTTCGAAGAGAATTTTCGTGCCAAAAATATGAAAGCGGTCAAAGGTAATGTTTAACAGATATATGTGAAGTTCTGCAGAAACTAAAATATGGCGGATCGCATTAGTGCCTCGCAATGTAATTTAATAAATTTAGTAATTTAATTAAAACACCTTGAAAATCCGAGATACTAGAAATAGAGGATACTTACCACCTATGGAACAAGGTGGTTCATAAGGCAGCTAAACCAACATGTGCCATTATCGGCGACAAGAGCAAACATTTTCTTTAAGAAAAAGATCTCGTTAATGTGAACGATTTCGAAAAAAAGTCACAGTGCGTCGTTATTGACTATGTTTTTTTTACTACTTATAACATTCACAATACATATACAGGTAAACAATCACAATTTTCTAAAGTAATTTACCCCTGACTCTTTTTTTTATTAAAATTAAAATATTTTGACGTCATTTTGACACGATTACCTATGTTTATATGTATCCCATTTTTATAATATCCTCGGTCAAAACATCCCAGGAAAATATTCTCGTCCAAAATGTCCCACCATATGGGATCTATCATAAATACCACAAGTAGATCCCATAATAGTACCTTAGTGGCCCGCGGGTCCTTTTGGACCGTTCAGTTCAAATTGTTTTGCACGGTTTCAAGTCTGTAACTCACCAAATAAATGCTGGTGTTCCCCAAGGCTTTGTTCTGTCCGCGACTCTTTTTCTCATTTTTGTATATGATCTCCTATCTGTTGCTTCTAATCCAATTCATTCCTTCGGTGATGATAGCACCCCCATCTTCTCATATTCGTTTCTTGGGTCACGCCTCTCTTCTCCGGGTGTGAAACTGGAACGGCAAAGTATGTTAAGCATATTACAAGTACAGCCAATAGAGTGGAATTTAATGTTTCTTAAACGCAATGCTGTCTTGTGTCATTAAAGCAAAACCCTCACACACTGCCATTATACATTAATGGCACTTGCATCGTTGAAACCGAAAGACTTTCCATTATCGGTATGTTTGTTAATGACAACCTCCGTTGGAATGACCACTTATTCGATGTCGCCATGAACGCTGGGAAATGTCTAGGCTTCCTTAGCCGATGTAAGAAATATTTCACACCCCCTGACTACAATTTACAAAGCGTTTATCCGCCCGAAACTCGAGTACAATCTGGTGCGCGAATAACTTATTTGGAGCTACTTGACAGGATCCAAAAACGCGCGATAAAACATAAAACTCATTGGCGACTGACACATCGTGAGATTGTTTGACTCTTAGTTATCGTCATAATATCTCCTGTTTTTCGCTATTTTATCGTTAGTTCCACCATATGTGCTCAAACGAAATAGCCAGTTGCGTTCCACCCATTGAACATTTGAACTTCAATACCCGCCGTGCAGGGAATGCTCATCAGTTCACCATCAAGCCTGTATTCGGACGTACAGTGAAGTTCACAAAATCTTCAGCCGTACAACACGAATGTGGAGTGCTCTTCCACGCTCTATTTTTCCATTACATTATAACCTACAAACATTTAAGACCAACATTCATCGGCATCTCTCCCTTTCTTCTAATCCTAATTTCCCTGCGCTGTGTAGCCATTACATGGTAAGAGTACTGTAAAAATCCCTTTAACTCGTTCCATTGATACTGAGAATTTATTTAATGACTGTAGAAACATAGCTTGGCAAACGATCTACGCAACAGCTGATACCAACAAACAAGTTGAGTTCCTGCATGAAAGCTGAAGAAACCTCTTCAATACACATGTGCCAATAAAAACTCGTGTCATTCGTAACAAAACTTGTCCTTGGTTATCTAGTGAAATTGTAAGAAATATTGAAAAGAGACATCTTCTTTACCGTCGATGGAAACGGTTTCGCTGTGTAGAAATGCATAACGAATTTAAAGCTTGCAGAAATCTCGTGACCAACATGATCAAATATGCTAAGCGTATGTATGTACTATAGCACCAAATTTAATTCTGATCGCACATCCAAGTTTTTGTGGAAACAACTACGTGAAATTGGGTTGAGTAATAAAACTATTTTCGTGAACGATAACTTTAATCTTGACGAGTTAAATCAAAAGTTTGCCAATTCGACTCCCCAAAATACCAGTGACCGTGTTCCTCTTATTACAAACAATAATAATGATGGCGCATTTGCAATATCTCGAGTTGACGAGTTATCAGTTGGATCAGCTATTTTTGGAATAAAATGCAGATCCGTCGGTCTGGACAATATACACCCAGACTTTGTTATAATACTTCTCTCAATCATCGTGACTCATATTACGCATATTTTCAACACTATCCTTATGACATCTAATTACCCCTCCCCCTGGAAAAAGGCCAAAATTATACCTATCCCGAAAAAGGGAAGTCCTACTGAGTACAGACCTATCGCTATTCTCCCGTTTTTATCCAAAGCCTTTGAAACTATTTTTAGCTCTGGCATAAAAGAGCATCTGGAGAGGTGGAAACTCCTAACACCCTTTCAGTCTGGCTTCCGCTCTGGGTACAGTTGTATAAGCGCACTTTTAAAAGTCTCTGATGACATTCGGAATGCCATGGATGCAGATAAGGTAACTCTTGTTGCTTTATTGGATTTCTCTAAAGCTTTTGATTCCGTAAATCCATGTATTCTTTCTAACAAACTTACATCACAATTCAACTTCTCTAATCCTACTAAAAACCTTATCCGTTCATACTTAACTAACCTTGTCCAAGCTGTCTCTCTCAATAGTACTGTCTCCTCTCTCCTTCCTGTCAATTGTGGCGTTCCCCAAGTATCAATATTGGGTCCTCTGTTGTTCTCCATGTTTATCAACGATTTACCGTCCGGGTTGTCAAATTGTCGCTTTCATATATATGCAGATGACGTTCAGCTTTACCTTAGCTTTCCAATTGGTATGGTGGAAGACTCTGTCATTAAAATTAATGATGACCTCCGTGCTATAGTCGGCTGGGCTTCACGCAACAGTTTATCGCTCAACCCTACAAAAACAAAAGTTATCCACATATCCTAACACCAACTCCATCTCTCTGACCTACCCTCCATTCAATTAAACTCAACTCCAGTTGAATATGTCACGCTTGTGAAAAATCTTGGAGTATTTTTTAATACAAGATTGACGTGGAATGACCACATTGACAGGGTTGTTTCTAAGATATATGGATCACTTCGTGGACTATCCGTCATTAAATCTTTATTACCCACCCAAGCAAAACTAAAGCTGGCAAAAGCTCTGATTGTTCCAATTATTTCCTATGGCTGTGAGATTTTTGCTGACTCCGACCATTCCTCTATGCAAAAATTAAAACTCTATCGCGCGGTTTGTTTTCAACCTTCGGAGATACGATCATATCTCTTTAGAGTCCCGTCAAATACTAGGGTGCAGTCTTGAAGCTTTTTTCAAATATCGGTCATGTGCTCTTATTTTTAAAATAATTAATTGGAAACAACCTTATTATCTTTTCGCAAAGATAACGTTGTCTAACTCCAACCGTCTTATGGTTATTAGGTCTCTGCCCCACTCTTGCCTGACATCTCGCAGACAATTCTTCATTTATGCTGTTAGACTTTGGAACGGTCTCCCGATTCATGTTAGGAATAAGGTCGAACACAGACAGTTTTTAAATGCATGTTTTGAACATTTTCGTGGTGTAAATTAAAGTTGTTTTTATTTCTTTTACGTCCTTTAAATTCATGGCGCTTTTATTTATTTATTTATTTATTTATTACATACTCTCTCTCTCGTCTTACAATCTTGGCTGCAGTTTTTAGTTTTTAGTTTTAAGTTTTTTTTTTTACTTTATGTATTCTTTTAGTATTCTTATCTTCTCTCATTGTACTTACTATAAGTTAAATCT
This sequence comes from Portevinia maculata, assembly GCA_949715645.1. Classification (NCBI taxonomy): domain Eukaryota; kingdom Metazoa; phylum Arthropoda; class Insecta; order Diptera; family Syrphidae; genus Portevinia; species Portevinia maculata. The sequence goes on from OX454525.1 coordinate 200,062,434, forward strand.
TTGTACAGTGACGTTTATAATAATCAAATAAATAAAATTATACAAACAAAAAAAAAAGAAAAGGTTTTTAAACTTTGGAGACCTCTTCGAGTACCAAAAAATTAAACTCTGAACACCTCATCGACTCGTAGCTTCTCGAGTAAAATGGTTTATAACTCTGGACACCTCTTCGACTCACAAAAATTAAAACTCTACCCACATCTTCGACTCACAAAAAAAGGATATTTTGACCGAGCCCACACCATGAAATACGTCATGTGCAGTTAGAAATTGCCAAGATTCATTATGCTTTTGCTTGACATAAATATCACTAAACGACCAAACAGACTAAAATGCTAGATAATTTCGTAGAATTTCACAGCACGAAACGTCAAACCGAAAAAAGTTTACCAAATTGTGCTGTGCGACTACTATTGGTGCAGTAAAATTTGAAATAGAGACACCATTCAGCAAGAATTAGCATGCATTAAGCAATGTGAAATTTTACATACAAAATCATTTTACTGTGTGGGTCCTGCTGCACATCTGTTTCAGTCATAACGAATAGCTTCTCTTATCATTATATATTTTTATACTACAAGGTGGCGCAAAAGTAATCCTTCTATCAGAAAATGCTATAAATTTTGCGATTGGCCCCTAATGTCAGTTCTGTTTTGACATTTGTGTAGTAAACACATGCGAAATACACGTTAATAAACAATGTTACGCTCGCCTCGAAGAGACTGGAACAACACGAGATGCTGCCAGGCGTGGCAGACCCCGGAGTAGCCGTTCTGCAGAGAATATTGCTGCTGTAGCCGAAGATGTCATGGAAGCGCCGTCGACATCGACCAGACGACGTGCCACGCAAATGGGTATCAGTCGACGGTCTTTACAGCGAATTTTGGTACAAGATTTGAATATGTTTCCGTACAAAGTCCAGACGGTGCATCAGCTGTTAGCTGCTGACCGCCAATCGCGTCTAACATACGCTCAAGCCATCCTTAATCACCACCAAGAGGAAGATGATTTTTCATCAAAAATAATCATGAGTGATGAGGCCCATTTCCATCTTAGCGGGTACGTAAATAAGCAAAATGTACGCTTCTGGGGCACTGAAAATCCGCGTGTAACCCGCGAAGAGCCATTACACCCGCTCAAAGTCACTGTATGGTGTGCTGTTTTCGCTGGAGGAGTCATCGGACCTTTTTTCTTCGAAGACGCCGCGGGCCAAACGGTTACTGTGAATGGTGAGCGCTACAGAGCAATGATCAACGAGTTCTTTTTGCCGCAACTTGATGAATTGGGATTGGAAAACATGTGGTTCCAACAGGACGGTGCAACGGCACACACTGCACGTGCCACAACCGATATGCTGAAGGATGCATTTCCCGGGCGCCTAATCTCCCGTTTTGGCGATTTGCACTGGCCAACAAGATCGCCTGATTTGACCGCTCCAGACTTCTTTTTGTGGGGCTTTTTGAAGTCGCGGGTTTATGTCAACAAGCCTCAGACTCTTGCAGCTCTTAAAGACAATATCCGTCAACAATGTGAGGACCTATCGCCGGAAGTTTTGGCCAAAGTGATGGAAAATGCCATAAAAAGGGCTCAAATGACAATCAACTGTGGCGGCGGCCATTTACATGACATCATATTCTCGATTTGATGTTAAAAAAAATTAAAAGACCAAATAAAAATAATCCACAAGAAGAATCAAAGTTTTTCATTTTTTTTTAAATTACAGCCAGAAAACATCGGAAGGTTATTTTTGCGCCACCTTGTACATATATCCATATTTTTGAAGCGTAGGAAAGGGACTATGGGTATTAATCTCGGACGACAATTTGGAAAAGCACTTTGTGACACTTTATACTTTTGGAGGTTTTTCAGACTTGTTAGATCAGTGAAAAAACTTTTAATGCTCCAAATATGTTTGCATAGCTTTAACTCAAGTTTGACATAGAGCCCAGCATAGCTTCCTTCATGGCCGATCAAGTTAAGTTCAAGTTGTGGTCGATGGAGTATCTTTCGACTCCTTTGCTTCTATTAATTCAGGAGTGTTGCAGTATCGACGCTTTCTCCATTATTAATGACCTTATGCAGTCGCCTTACTTTTTTTCAACGAAATCCGAATTCCAGAGCACTCTGACTCAGTAACGGTACATTGTTCTACCAGGCAGAAATCCTCTTTTTGGTGCAAAGGTTGGAGAAACAAGGCGTTATTCGTTACTGTTCTTTAATGGGTGGCGTATGTTGTCGTTCCCCATAGGGATTGCACTTGCACCGGGTCACAAGCCAACACATTACCCTCTACACCATCGCCACCACTCCTTACTTATAATTAGCTCTACATGTGCCGATTATTAGTAAGGCGTAAGAGTAAGTAAGTAATAAGATTTTAACAACAATTTTACCTCTTTATTAGTATTTTAGTACCTACTTAGTACTGCTTTATTGAAAAGCATTTTTTTAATTATGCTCTTTCAATAATTTTAATCTCAACTTGACGAAAATGTTTACATTAATCGTGTCAATTATAAATAAAGCGCTTTCATATCTAGTACCAACGCAAAAGAAGTTTTGTTAACTGCTAATTAAACAGCCGTTATTCTTTTTTATGGCACGATATGAACCAGTTAGTCTTACTATTACATTATGTATTTTAATGTAGTTAACAGAAGATTGTAATAAGTGAAAGGATTTGAAGTAAGTAAAGTTACGGAAGTGGGCGCAGTGGCGCAGAGGTTAAAGCGTTGGACTACTAATCTAATGGACTACTGATTATTGGATCAAATCCTGCCGGTGCCAAGTAACACCTAAACGTTTTTTCAGCCCCACCTCTTGCGAACGTCTGCCAAACATCCAAGAGTACTCGTATATTGTTATGGGAAGCTTTTCAAATTTACCGTTCGGTGTCTGCTTTAAATTGTAGGTCCCTTCCACTTCGCACAAGCAAGTTTTTGGAGAAGTTGGGTTTAAGGCCCTGTATAATGCCTAGTATTTATTTTTTGTAAGTTACGGAACACACTTTACACTCACCGCAGCTCAATACGATAAATATGAGGAAAACATCAGTCAATTATTAATAATTCGTTTTGCTCTCAATTGCGAAACGAAATGTAAAATGCAAAATCGTGCCAGACGTACTTAAGCTGTCGTTAGGAATCATAACCTCAATCATTGTAATTTCGTAAGGAGTAAAGTAGTATTTCTTTTTCTCATTTAATTAAGTCTAAGAAAACAAAGATAAATAATACTTAAAAAGAACTTTAAATTGAATCTCCTTTTTTTAAACGGTAAAGGAATCATAATCCTTCCACTCTACTGCATGTGGGATTCGCCGTTTCAACTTAAATTAATGTTGGCAGGCTTTCGGATCACTTCAAATGCTGGTGGTGTTATTTTTTTGTTTACTCAGGAGTTTTAATGCAGTTTTTTTGTTTTCGACAAGTGCATGCTCCCAGTACTGATTGTTGTTTAATCTTCCATTTACGACACCGGTGATGGCCAGTCTGATCAACCCACGGATTTCCATGCACATTTGCAGGACAGTTTCAAGATTTTATACCTGTCGCTGGGTTCACATGAATGAATGAAGATACTCCGGATGCACTTGCAAACTGCCAGGCGTCTGTACACCAAGAAACTTATTTAAATAGAACAAGCAAACTTTGGAAAACGCTTTCGAGAAACGATTAGAAGTAGAAGCAACATTTATCTAAAAGTATCCCGAGGCGCTAGCTGAGAGAAGAAAACAAAAATCAGGATTGAAACCTCTAACACCTTGTACCTAAATTTACTTTAATTCTTTTTTAATACTTCCGATATACATATATACTTACAGCCTATATAATAATTACTTAATCTGCTTATTAACTAACATTCAACTCATTCTAGCGTACGGACTCTTAGGCGAGCGCTCTAAGCTTAACGAGATCATTGAAAAAAGTGGTCTCTCGACCTACAAAACTATCCTACGACTTTGCTTATGTAATGTTTTTAAAACCAAAATATATACATACTTGGTGCCTTTACTATTTTCTTATTTAAAATAAATAGAGACTATCACGCGCATCATACCTCGGAAAATGTCAGAGGCGGATACTCTCTTTACATCAAAGATTGTCTTAAGCACTCAACAGACATAAAAATAGAACTCGATTCTATGCAAATAAGTTCAGTCTCCGTAAAAGTAAACCATTTGGACTACCTTATCGGATCTTGTTACTCTCCCCTGGGATATAGACTGGCAGAAGACGGCCTTGACCGCCTCTTTGACTCATTTGGGTCTAATTTTATTATCGGGGTTCAAGATGCAACTGGACGAAAGGCAGACTACTGTACAAAGCCAGTATGAAGCGTGGGGTGGACTTTTTCTCGACGGGAAAGCCAACGTATTGGCTAACTGACAAAGATATTTTATCTTTACCCTGACCTCGTCAACTTCTTTATTGCAAATGGGCTAAACAAAAATCTGACGGAAGTCGAAGAATGCTATTATCTATGCTCAGACCACTCAGCAGTTACCCTGAAAATGGGTGGAAGTGTAGCAAAAAATGAAGGAACGCCCAGGTTAACTAGTAACAAAACCAACTGGGACATTTTTCGAAAAGACTGCAAAGAAAATGTTGCTTTGAATGTGCCACTAAAGACACCGCTAGAAATAGAACCCGAAGTTGATAATCTCGTGGAAGCCATTCAGAGCGTAGCATTGAAAAACACTCCCTTCCAGAAGACAACTACACGAAACAATAAATTCAAATACACATGAGAGCGCGTAAGAGATGGCAACAATCTCGCGCACCCCCTGATAAAACTTATCTGAACCATCTTTGCAACCAACTTAAAAATGAGCTACAGGATCTAAAAAATTTCGAAACTTCTACTTACCTCGAGGGCTTGACTGCTGAAAAGAGCTCAAACTACTTAGTTTGGAAAGCCTTGAAGTCCATAAGGAAACCCAAAATGCACTCTACACTAATAAGAAAAGCTAACGGCGAATAGGCAACGAAAGGAGACAACGAGAAAAGAATATCTAGAAGAAGCATTCAGGCCGTTCGATGGACCACGTTTAAACGAAGAACCGAATGCTAATACGGCATCCGATAACTATAAAGTTAAAGCCGTATCCTTATCCGAGCTTCGAATGACAATAAGAAAGCTGAAAAAAAACAAAGCTCCAGGATACGATCGAACTGCCGAAATTCTGAAGGAGCTACCCAAAAAAACATTAGTTAAGCTGCTCTACATTATAAATGCTTCTCTGAGACTTTCATATGTTCCAAGACAATGGAAAGTAGCCGAAGTCATTATGGTTCCCAAACAGGGGAAAAGTACAAATGATAAGAAATCATATAGAACTATTTCGCTACTGCAGATAATGTCTAAGGTCTCCGAGAAACTTCTGCTAAAACGATTAAAACCAGTAATTGAAGAAAGACGATTGATACCAGATCATCAATTCGGGTTCCGGGTCAAACATTCGACAATCGATCAGGTGTATCGAATAGCGAATGAAATTGAAAAAGCTCTAGAATGGAAAAGATGTGCTCTAGTGCTTTTCTTGACGTATCGCAAGGCATTGACAAGGTATGGCACAAAAGGCCTAAGGTATAAGCTAATAATATACGAAATACTGGAATCCTACCTTGGAAACAGACTCTTTCGTGTTAGACATGAGACTGAATTCTCGGAATTAAAGAAATCCACGCCGGTGTTCCGCAAGGAAGCGTTCTCGGCCCAATCTTATTCCTGCTGTACACAAGAGATATACCACAAGGTGAAGGAACCATCGTAGCACCGTTTGCAGACGATACGGCTATCCTCGCAATGGATCAGTCAGTCGAATCATCAACGGGAAAACTCCAACGAGCTCTCAACAAAGTATGCAAGTGGACAAAGACCTGGCGAATCGCTCTTTACGAGACCAAGTCAACGCATGTCAATTTCACGTACAAAAAGATAAACAACTTACCTGTTTTCATTAACTCGGTACAAATACCATACGCAACCGAGGCAAAATATCTAGGAATGACCCTAGACGCAAAACTTAAGTGGAAGCCACACGTTAAGAAAAAGCGTGACGAGCTCGCAATCAGACTTAGAGAAATGTATGCGCTACTCGGAAGATATTCAAAGCTAAGTGTATACAACAAACTGCTCCTGTATAAGCAAGAACTAAAACCTTCTTGAACATACGCATACAACTTTGTGGTTGTACCAAACCAAGCAATATGACTATTATACAAACATTCCAAAACAAAACGCTAAGAGTTATCGTGAATGCTCCATGGTATATAAGGAATAGTGATATTCACAGAGATCTAGGAATTGCTACCGTGAGTAACGATGTAATAAACTTTGCTCGTAAACTTCTTACTCGTATTCATAGTCATTGCAATAATGAAATAATCCGTACTCTAAACGTGACAAAACTTGAGCGCCGTCTACAAAGAACAAGACCGTTCGACCTAGCGCCATAAGGAAATACCGCATATAATGATGGTATTAGTAGGTGCAGTCTGGAAAGCTACCTACTAAACGCGATTAACACTACAGAAGCGTTAACTACTTGTTAAGGTAACTTAGTCATAGTCATAAAAAAAAAGTGAAAAAATGAGAGGAACGAATTTCATACTACTATGAACGAGCGCGGCCGGTCCTCATAGTGCCTCTCTGAGGGGTGAGGCTTAGCCCGTAGGCATACTAGATAATATATGAATCAGGCATAACCAATGAATAATAAATAAATGGCCATTGGTATCTTAAGAAGATTCCTCACCTCCAGGCGTAACAAAAAAAAAAAAAAAATTTTAATAAATAATTACAAACTACCTACACTACTTAACCTACCTAAGCTCCACACTAACAATTTCTATGAGCTACTTTCTAAAAACTTGGAAAAGGCGCTCATAAGACTCTCATAACACTCTTCAACACTGGCTCAACGTAGAACTCATAGTACCTACTCTTATTGTAAGAGTATAACGCTACAAGAGCTCGCAAGTCCTTTACTTTCCAAATAAGAATATTTTTGGACCCTTGTGGCGAACCTTCAATTCTTTATAATGTCACCAGAAGCATTTTATAAGATTACACGTGTCAAAATAGCCGTTTTTTTGGAATTACTTTAGTCCTCTGTCCTCTAACTTTGAAAGGAAAAAAAGAAAACATTTCGGAGCTGTATACGTACGGCGCCGTCCGAAACTAAGCGAATATAAGGAATTTGTATAGTTTTTTTGTACACTCCGTTCCACGTCTTCACGAAAAGGTAGTTTCTTGATTTAATTTTAAGAATTTTTTTTAAATCCGTCGATCCGTTCTACACATAAAAGTACGCGAACGGAGCTATTTCAAGATTTTCGTGCATTCGAGATATTACACGTTTTTTTAGATATGTTCCCTTAGAGATTTTTTTCATTCGACAATACGTCGTGATCCCCATCCTAACGTCAGGTCGGGCACTTCTTTAATTACCCTCGTATATGTGGGGGGCTTTTCTTGTCAATTTGCTAATTCCGGAATTTTCTTGAAACCGCATTCATGATCTTCGCCAAATAAAATTTAGTTTTTCAGTTGAATTTTCATATTCTCTTCCGCCAAAGAGCGCTTTAAGCTGTAAGTCTCTTTAAGCAAATAGACAAACTAGCGTGGAGCATTTATTAACAAATACACAAACTTTACCAGTATTTAGTATGAATTCGCATCCATGTGTTGAGGGAAATTTATATGTGTTATTATCCATAAGGTATCCACAACATTAAGAAAAACAAAAACGATGCACCTTTTCTTATTGGCCAGCAACACGATTTTTGATATCCTTGATGAAACTGTGTTTAACGTAGAAAAGGAGCCCAACATCAGTCAAATTCCCAAGTCACAAGTATTGTTGTTTTAAATCTGGAACGAAATTATACAGAACACCAACCCTCCACAATTTCAAATACATAAATCCATATTGTGCGCCATAACATAATGATCCCGATATAATCCATTTTCACTATTAATTATGCAAAACATTCGATAATACCTATAACGTAAATCGATTACACAACGAAACGACCTATTCACTGCACAGTCATTCTAATACATTAATACCGCGAAGCGTCTGACGCTAATGTTAGCGTCCTCTCACCATCCTCCATTCGTAAGCCAAAACACAGTACATTACGCAGTGTTAAGTTGGATAACATACATTTAGCCAAGTAATCAATACGGCATTTGCAAGAACGAATACGCCCCCATTCCAAACAGTGAAGGCATCCAGTGTTAATTACTTCACAGGAATTTATTAGCGCACATTAAAATGAAAGCGAGTCCTGGAATGAGGTAGTTATCAAATTAAATTTCGGAAACAATCCACTAGTAGAAGAATTTCACAAAAGATACAAACCCCGGTTAGCATTAATCCTTGTTGATTATGGAATCTTAGGATATAAGATTGCTTCGTATTCGCCTTGAAAATAATCTAATAAAATATAAATAATTTAAATGGTTCGGAAAGAGTAATGAAAAGAAAACGATGAAAATGTCTATAAGAGAATCATACAGATGAAAATCCTTTGAAACATTATTTGATGGGTTAAAAGGAGACTTACGAGCGTCCTTGGTGTAAGTTAGGCTGATAATCCTATTTATTCTAATTAACTCACAAAAGATGTATCCTTGTGAATTGCATAATATGCTGATTCAATAAGAATGCAGGATGTACATAAGTCGAAGTGTGTGTGCTTTTAAGTACCCAAAAGTTTATGAATTTTAGAAACGGGCCTGGGATAATTTATTCATTGAATCTTAAGACTTTGGTAATAGATGTGAACAAAATAGAATAAGAGCTGGCGTGGTAGATGGTGGCAGAAAAACAAGCTGTCATTTGTTTTTGAATTTGAGTTTCAAAAGAAGGTATGTATGTATGCGTTTTATCGACGACTCATGGTATTGATTCGTGGTTGGTTGTTGTAGGATTAGGGTTAGCATTATTCGGCATCAACATGGCGATACGCATTACTGTAACTAAGACTACACATCTTTACCTGTCCGTGGTAACCACCGGATACTGATCAGAAAAAACAATAGCAAGATTATAATGCTCTGTCGGAAAGACAATCTGATGAGTCTCAGGAGTCTTATAAGCCCCTTAGATCGAGCAATTCAATCACTAGATTGAATCAATGGCCTCGTCGACAGTCATGACAACAGCTACCTTACATGAGCTACTTCGACTTATTTGGAGCTGAAGTCAGAAAAAACTTTTCTAGACTATAGTCTGATCTGAAAGCAAACACCTGGAACGTGCGGACGCTACACATCCCAGGTGCTTCTCAACAACTTGAGCCTGTTCTCGACCGGTAAAGGGCAGATTTTACCGCAATCTAGGAGATATGATAGATAGGATCCGGTATGTTGCACAGGAAATTGCAACATTGAAAGGACTGCATATAAATTATTATTTGTGTGCAGATTCGTCGTGGGATATAGCCTTAGGTTTAGGTTTATGTGGCTGTCGGCAGAAGCCGACACACTTAGACCAATTTAGGTCCATTGTGATACCACGTATATTATCTACCTCAACTCTGTAGATGGGACTGGCCAACGACACGCGGTTGTTTTCAAACGGTCCCCCATCTACGTACTAACCGCGCCCAACGTCGTTTAATTATGGTGATCTGACGAGAACCGATTAACTCGACGTGGTATGGTCGTTGGTTCGGATATAGCCTTAGAACAAAAGTCATAGACATGAAGAAAATAAGACAAAATTATCGCCTGATTGTAATCCACATCAAAGCTTTATTTCAAAACACAATTCTTATAATAAGTCCCTACCGACGAGACTGAAAAAAACAATCAAGAAGGAGTTGAATGACCTCCTGGACGGAGCCAAGAGATAATGGCTACCGACTAATCGATTTTGCAGCAGCTCGTATAACGTTGATAAATAGCACTTGGTTTCCAAAGCTTAGCATCCACAAAGGTAACTGGAGCTCTCCAGGTGGTCCGACCGCTAACCAAATTGAACATGTGCTAATCGAGGCGAGGCAAGTATCCAACAACTTAAGCGTCCACACATTCCGAGGGGCAAACCTCGCTCTGGCCATTTTCTTGTTGCGGCTAAATTTTGAGCAAGACTGTCTAACGAGAAGAAGGTTCGAACTGCCAGAACCCAGAAGAAGAAATACGACTTGGACGCCTTAGCACACCTATATTAGCCGCGGCTTACAAAGAGCGTATGAGCGAGAGACTCTCTTCTCTCTCTGCACTCACCATCCAAAGCGACAACAAAATATCGAACTGAGAAAGAGCCCGTGGTATGATGTTGCATGCGTTTACCGAAAGAAAGTGACAAAAGATGAACATTTAAAAAAAAGTTACATCAATGGCTGTGAGGGAAGAGTGCGGAGCCAGGAGTAGGCACGAGAAGAAGATTCTGCGTAGAATGGACGTACGCAGTCTACCAGCTCATGGAAATCGATGAGTCCCGCTTTCAAAACTTACAAAAAAAGCAAAGCAACTGACTGCTGGCTTCAAGACCCGAACGCATGCTTTTCGAAACAGCGACGAAAACCTAGTCACCGAAACGCAGGAAATAGCATCTCGAACACTTAGATTTCTTTTTTGGTATAATTGTGTTCATCTGTTTAATTTTTCGTTTTTCCCGAAAGTATTATTTTAAACAATGCCCGCTAATACTCCAAATTGCCGTCCCCAACAACAACGTATTGTCAGCTGTCCGAGAGATTTTGGTGCACATAATTCAGCTGTCTTAGCTGATAAACTGTGGAGCCACACTTAAGAGAAACTGGTGAAGTGGATAGGGACATTTTCTCCTTCGCTGGATGCCAAAATCATAGCCCTGTAGGAACGTGTAAATGCACAGGTTAGAGAAACAAAAGCGCTTGTTGAACAACATCTAAAAGAAGCGTCGCAAGATATTAAACGGCTCGAGGTTGTTATTGATAAAATTGAGAGTCAGAAAATCAGTAGTGATGCTGTAGTTTTTTGGATGCCTGAGCCTCCTTGGGAAAATATGGCGACTTTTTACAACTAAGTATGCACCACAGTAAATGTTTAGCCCGTCGCCTTCGTTACATCTTTCGCTCTTAACCATCATCACATCCTTAGAAAATTAAACGTTGTCTACCCTTGTGTGTAGATTTCTACACATATGGCATTTTAGTGTTTTCCATCAATGTTTTTTTTTTTAATTAAGATAAATAAAAAAAGTACTTCTATAATTTTATTCTAAAGAAACAAGTGAATATAAATTTAAATTAGTTTTTCTTGAATGCATTTTACACAAACATTTCAATTATGTTAGTTTTTACAAGCAGCTTTTGTGCAAACACAACAAATTGTCTCGTATATATTATTTTTGGTTTCAGACTTTTCTTCATAGCAAACGTGACATCTTGCTCTACGTTTTATTTGTAGTGAACCGCTTCTTGGCCTTTTTGGTGGATTTGATGAAGATGATGCAGAAATATCATCTAAAGATTGTGCTGCTGAACTTTCTCCTGAAACAGTTGCAAGCAAAGATGCTGATGATGCCGATCTTGGTTTACCCCTTCTAGCCGCCATATATGGTTTTGCAAGTGAAAATCCAAGTTCACGTAGAAAATTCCTTCGTATTGTTGTTTTTTATGTTGCTTGCTAATTCGGATTCTCTTCTTTGAAAAAAATTAGTAAGTTTAAAGCAGAAATATCAATCATATTTGCAAATACAGCCATTGGTCATCTATTTGTTTTTCTTCTACAGCTGTAGCTATATCGAATGAAAACAAAAATCATTAGAGGTCTTGAAACTGAAGGCAGTGTATAAAATAATTTATATTTATTTTTCAATATAAAACACATCACACAATTTGTTCAAATATATTTCTTATTTTATTCTTATTAAATTCCTCTATGAGGAAGCTTAGGAATATTTACAACCGTCCACTGGCAGCTCCACTTAATAACTAACTAACATAGTACAAAAAGAGGCATTATATATTATTACCACTAGGATTACCACTAACATGAAGATAACGCCGATCCGTTAATCTGCTGCTTGGCTGGAATTCCACAGGCTGTAGCTTAGCGGGTCGTGTGCACCTTGGAAAGCGTTTGGTGTTTGCTATGCTAGGCTTGGTGATGCTGCGGCCGCACCAACTGTTTTGATAGTGCAGCTTCTACCGTTTGCAGCATTACCACTAACATGGAGACAACGTCGATCCGTTAATCTGCTGCTTGGCTAGAATTTCATATGCTGTAGCTTAGCGGGTCGTGTGCACATTGGAGAGCGTTTGGTGTTTGCTATGCTAGGCTTGGTGATGCTGCGGCCGCACTAACTGTTTTGATAGCGCTTCTACCGTTTGCAAATTGACAGCTACGAAACCGTGTGCCTTTCCGTACTCCGAATCATTATTTATTCCATGTTACGAGTATATAGGATGTTTCCATAACTTATATGAATAAACCTTTTGTTTTATTGTAGTACTCTATAATTGATGGTAACTTTTTTTCACTAGATCCAATTTGAATAGAGTTATGCATTGTACTTTGCAATAAACTACATTTATTTTTTCTTCCAATGCTCGAAACAAGTGATGTGCTGTCAGTAAATGCAAATGTATATTGATAAAACGGCCGTTTTTTACATTCAAGAAGCTTTGGTGGAATGCTTCTTTATTTTTTCTCAAAGTGCCAACTATTGTAAGATTTTTTGACAACAATTTTTGACCAAGATCATGCGAAGAGAAGAAGTTATCCATTGTAATGTTGTGACTTTTCAAACCATCAACGAGATCCAAAACAAAACGTTCGCCTTGTCTTTTTCACATGAACTGGCACCAATTGCTTTTCCCAAATATGGTTGAATTTTCCAAACAAAACATGAGGAGGAGCACACCAGCAACCAGAATTTCAATCCATATTTTACTGGTTTCGACGGCATGTATTGGCGAAATCACCACCAGAAATATCACTATCATTACCATCACTTTCATTGGAAAATGCTTCCATTTTTTCAACTGTACGATGTCTTGGTCTCGACATAATATTTTTTTATTATTATTATTTATAATATATACGCACAATGTTCACTTCCGAAAAGACTCGATGAAACTGGCATGTTATATGAAATGCACCAATTATTCTCCGGAGATATTAATGCCAAACATGCGGCATGGGGAAATGTTACTGCAAATCCCAGGGGCAACCAGTTTCACGACTGGTGGCGCCTCAATATGATTGAGTACAACCTCGAGTTGTACGCGACGGATATCCCTTCTTTCCCAAGAAGCGGTGCTTTCCTGGACTTGGCCTTAACGGACGCAAGACTTCAACTGACGAACATAGATCAAAACACGCGGAACTGTTTGCGTGCGTTTGAGTACGATAGTGATCACTACGGACTCGCCGCCGCAATACGGATCCCGAACGAGCAAACGCTGCTGGAGGAGTACGAAGCATTGTGTTCATTCGATTATCGGAGGGCACAATGGTCGCGCTTCTCCAGATTTTTAAAGCGAGATATACGTTCGAGTGGGATCGACCCACCGACAAACAGTAACATGACAAATGATGACATTGATCGGCATTTATTGCAAATGAACGACGCCATCAAACGAACTATGGAACGAACTATTCCTCGAGTAGGACGTTCCGACGACGACCAGACAGAAAAGTACAGAAACCCGACAATAGACGCACTATACCGACAGAAAAGTAGACTGCTCTCGAGGCTTAAACGGCTGTACAGGCAATTTACTGATCGCAACGACCCGGAGGTAAGGATGCTGAATTCAGAGATCCGAATCCTGAAACAGCTGATAAAAGAAAATTACAAAAAATCTGTAAGTCTGTATTGGGGCAATAAAATTCGGGCTATTAAAACCTGTAGTCCGAATATGTTCCCACAGATAAATAAGTTGTTCAGGAGGAAAGATCACAATGATATTCCTTGTGTCCGAATCTCCCAGACAGCAGACAACAGACAGACAGTACTGACTGCTGGAATAAGTCCAGAAAGTGTCGCTTCAAACGACGATTTTTTCGTGGTCGAGGACCCACAGGAGAAAGTGGATTTGCTGGGCGCTTGTTTCGAGGCCGTGTATACGGTGAGCAATCCTGTTCGCCGTAACCACGACATTGAGAATAGGGCTCTGGTGAACCACTTCGATCTGCGCACCGAACTTGAGAATTGGCGATCTGAGAATAACGGATTCACCGTGTTCACTGATGAAAACCATGCTAATGCAGTTGTCGCCAATGGCCGAGATGCATCGCACTTGTTCGTGTCGAAGGATGATCTTCTGTGCATCTTCGGGTCACTAAAGAATAAAAAGTCGGCGGGGATGGATGGTGTCCCAAACGTCGTATTGAGACACTTGCCTCTGGAGGCTGTAGATATTTTCACCACGCTGTTTAACAATGCGCTGAATAATGCACATTATCCGGCGCATTGGAAGGTAGCTGTGGTACACCCTATCCCGAAAAAAGGTAAAGATAGGACGAACCCAGCCAATCTCCGGTCAATTAGCTTGCTTCCGAATATTAGCAAGGTCTTTGAAAGGGTTGTCAATAGAGCTCTGTTAAAGTGGGTCGAGGACAATAACATAATTCCGGACAACCAGTTTGGTTTCAGGGCGAGGCATGACACTATTCATGCCGCGTCGAAACTGGTTTCCGACATTCAGTGGATTAAATGCAAGAGCCAATGCACGGGTGCTTGTCTGGTTGATTTTGAGAAGGCTTTCGACACCGTATGGTAAGAGGGACTTTTCTACAAGTTGACCAGGCGGGGGATGCACAAACCTTTGCTATATGTAATTTATAATATGCTTATGGGAAAGAAGTTCGTTGTCAAATGTGGCAACGTGACTTCGAGCAGAGTCTTTGAAATTAAAAACGGTTTACAGCAGGGGGCGGTCAATTCTCCGATCCTGTTTAACATTTACACGAGTGATCTGGTGGGTTCACTCAGACATGCTATAGCGTATGCCGACGATTTGGTGGCATACAGATCAGGTCCTAAAATCGAGGTCATTAATATCCTTTTGCAGCGTGACTTTGATCAAATTAAGCGATATTGCGACGACTGGAAATTGAAAATCAACTTTCAGAAGACGGAAACAATCTTGTTCAGAACTCCATTGGCTGGGGCCTCTAGGGATACCAGAAAAAACTGGAAAAAATTGGCCATTATTGGTCAAAATGGGCAGCCATTGGCGGTGAGAAGCGCAGTTAGATATCTAGGTATCTGGCTTGACCAGTATCTATATTTCGATAGACATATAGTTGCTTGTCTTGCTGGGGCCAAGAAGGCTTATGCTCTGACAAGGAGACTGTTTCATAGCAGTCAACTTGACTCCAGAGTGAAGGTCATTTGCTACGTGGCCCTTATAAGGCCGATCATCGCTTATGGTTGTCCATTATGGTTTAATATAGCGCCTAGCTATATGGAAAAGATTCGGGTTTTGGAGAGACAATGTCTTAGGACCTGTCTCCGGTTGTTCCGAACGCCTGAATCCAACTATATAAAATACTATCCCAACAAGGTCCTATACGATGGGGCTCAGTTGAATAGGATTGACAATTTCCTCATTAAGGTGACTCGAAGGCACGTTGCAAGGGCGATGGCCAGCGACAATAGTCTGATCTTTGGGGCTTACTACCCCAATGAAATGTACATTGAGAGTACACTCCGGTCTGGCTTTATCCCGCCAGAGGCATTTATCCATATTGATGCAAAAGGGCTGGTACAGACGAGGGATGGTATCCCGGTATTATACCACCGCTACCGCAGTGCGAGAGATAAGCGGCTCATCCGCGGCGAGGACGTCGCCAATGCTCATGAGCTCCTCCGTTTTAGTACCGCAATAGCGGAGAGGGATAAATTCGATACAGAAAAGCAATTTGCCGAATTTTGGTGGCTTTTTGAGGGTGGAGGGTTCAACATGCCCTCCCAAGACGGTGCGTTACTCTAGGTAACATCCTCTTAGTTTGTAAGATAGATTAAGTTAGCTAGGGCGTTTCTGGGAGGGGCCGGGCTCGCCAATTTGTGGTGGTGCTTCCGGGAGGTGATTGATTCTGTAAGGCATCAGTCAGCTTACGGCGGCGCGTGTGCACGTTGACGACTGCCAGGCGCTCGGAAAGTAATTGGGAATTTGACCACTTGTTTCGTAATGCAACGAGTGCTCAGAATCCTAATTTTAGTTAGAATATGTTAAGTAGTTTAAGTAAGTAGAGTAGGTAGTTTGTAATTTGTTTTTTTATATAAAAATATAAAATTTGATAAAGATGCCGAGTTTTCTTAAAAATTTTCTCGATGAAAACATAATATGTAAGATTAGTTCGTAAAATAGTTTTTAGGCCGAAAGGCAATAATTATAAGATAGAGTTAAGTTTAGGGCGTCCGGATAAGGATCAATAATCTAGAATAAGTATCCTGTTAATTTTAAGTTAGATTTACTCATTTTTGTCTAGTATATAAGTTGATATAAGCTAATAATTAATAAAAATGAATTTAAAAGTCAAAAAAAAAAGCACCAATTATTCATATGTGTGGAAATCTACATAAGTAGGTAGTTAACGTAATTATAACAATAACAACCGTTATAAACTTTTTTTATGGGGAAATGCGTTTTTTATGTAAAATAAGAGTTTTAATAAAGTCAGAAAATTCCGGAAATTAGTAATTAGTGGTTCTTGAAAAAACAAGAAAATAGGTAGCTTATATAATATGTAGTTTTCTACACAAGGGTGGGATGAATGTTAAACAAGCACACGCAACAGTGATTCCCCTGCAGATGTCGGCATCATACTGAAGTTTGAAGACAAGCGTGGGAAACATCAGTTAATGCAGCGGTTGCTAGCTTTTGAAAATATAAGAAAGCTCTTCTAAAGCTTTGTGATGTTGGCCTCGATTCTTTGAAAAGCTTCTTTATTAATGTTAGTCTTATTCTACGTCCTAATTGGCAGCAATCATGCGACCGAACTTTGGTCGGTTGCGTCGCTTGTTTCGTTGCGCTACTTAAATGCGTATCCTAATACCGGTCGCTACCAAGCTTTGTAAATTTCATCAAATTTACTCCGTTTCGACAAAAAACTAACTAGTTTGATTTGAAGCAGCCAAACGACTTTTTAAAGCGATGTAGCTCGAACGATCTCCAAACAAACATGTGCGACCATGCTACCTCATCGCGAAACCGACACCCAAAAGGATTATTGCAGTTTAATATTTTGATCGTCCGTTGGCGCGACCATCGCTGGTTGCTCGGCAGCACGATGGCTGCAATTAGGGCGTAGGGTTAGGAACAGCAAATATCAATTGCAGTGTCATTCATTAAGGCTCAAACAAAAATCTCTATACTTGTGATGTTCATTGGCGACGTAGAGTTCTGAAATCACAAGTAGATCCCATAAACAGTGCTATGTGTTTTGTATGATACGCGTGCTGCTCCTGCAACCCCGCTGCTGAGTCACTGTTGGATTTGGAGTAGGTGCGAGATTGTTGTACGTTCAATATTGCTTATACATATTATACACATACTATCACTCACAAACTTTAATGTTTAAAAATAAAAAAAAACATTTTCTGATCCTTTTTCAAAAAGTATAATTTCCATTTTACTTTCTGGCTCTTTTTCCAAACCGGCCTGGCGTATTATTCAAACAATTTCTGCTGTTTTTTGTTCCAATTTTTACTGAATTAAAATTTTCTGTCGTAATCTCCGGGAACCCAATTTATTACATATGCAAAAGAATGCTTAATACCTATACGGCCACAACACTGGTTTTGATACAGAACCAAATGCAAGTACCCGAAACCTACATCAATTCATTTCCGAAAAAAAATTCGTAAACGAGGTATATTTCATCGGAAAGTCAGAATATGATTTCCACAGTGCAATTTAAATTATTTTATATAAAAAATAGTCTCCTTTAATTACTTCTTCCTCCAGTGAATTCTTTCTTGACAGACGCGAGAACGCTGTTTGTGACTGTCAGCAGAATAAGTTCTTCGCTGGGGTTTGTTTGGAAAATGATTCGCGGTTATAATGACTCTTCAACCTCTTGCCACATCCACCGCAATAAAAATATTAACAGCATCAACAATGCATTCAAGCGTTGAGTAAACACACACGTACAAGCGACTCTATAATTAGGTTTGTATAAGGTTAACATTCGGGGAAAATTGAAAATGTCCTTTAATAGGCGTAAAGACATGAAAGTGATTGAAAGGGTTACATTTTTTCACGCGTGTTTGGTTCTTCGTAGAAACAGAAAAATAATATCCTGCCACATATTGCGGAGTATTTAATACACTGGTGCACTGAAATCCTTTTCCAGTTTTAATTTCCTGTATTATGCTTTTCTATTTGACGCTATAGCGAAATGATTCGCATTTCTAAAATGTTGATGATAAACGACGACGACGTTGATGATGGTTCTGTGCTCCATGTTTTATGAACCGCGATATGTGTTCTTATTTCGCGGTATAAACATTCCGAAAATGTGGTGCCGTACGAGTCCGTTCGCATCTGTGTAGAGGGATTCTGCACAACATTTTAATGGAAACCCAAAATAACCATCATCTATACGGCGAATTAGAGCATAAACGGAAATTAAGAATCAGCTTTAGTTCATACATTTTCACTGATTTTGGATCCTGGGGGTTATGAATGATTTTATGAACCAAAGGAAGCATAACAACGAGGGTTACCAACAGTAGCTGCAGGTGACAAGAGAGTTTGGACAAGAGAGATTGCACCAATTACTTTATGCAAACAAAAACTGTTGCGTTGTAGGGCTTTGAATGAGGAGAAATAAACGATTCATACAACATCGACTTGGTCAGAAAAATACACATCAGTAATATAAGACGGCGGTATACAGCGAACAGATATCAACGCTTCGTCCCGAGGCGTCTCTTCGATTCAGGCGCGAACGGATCATGTCACGCGCGCCTTGAGTGTATAAAATAAAAATCGTTATTTTATCCGAACGTTCGGTTTTCGAAACAAGCTCGGTGTCCGATATTCGATATTCGATATTTCTAATAATAATATTAGACTAGAGAATGTAGATACTTCAAAATAAATTCACTAAGAAATTTAATTAATTTATGTTTATAAATTTTAAAGTCATAATAAGACGGGCATGGACAAAGTGGGAAGCAAAACATCTGCGTAAGCTTTTCTATCTGTCGCTGTCCTATTCTTCAGAGCTCTTTCCGAGGAGATGAAAAACAGCATTTGGCCAGCCTGTACCAAAAAACGGCGAATATTCTTCTACCTCCTCCTACCGACCAATTGCACTTATGTCCCTTCTTTCTAAGGTCATGGAAACGCTGATAAACCGGCAGCTAATGAAATATCTTGAATCCCGAAAGCTTCTCAATGACCGGCAGTTAGATTTTCGCAGCAACAGGTCCACTGGTGATTTGAGGACATATTTAACCAAAAAACTGAACCAATATCTTCACCAAGGTTATGAAGGTAAGATCATTGCGCTTCATACATCAAAAGAATTTGATAGAATTTGGCATCAAGCTCTCGAAAATGCGTGCATTTAAAACCCATGACGCTCTTCTTCAATCGCTTAGAAACTACTTTCCGGACCGTTCTATTGAACTTGTTTCGGACGGTTACAAGTCTACAACTCATGAAATAAATCCCGGTGTTCCCCAAGGCTCTGTTTTATCTCCGAGTCTCTTTCTCATTTTTATAAATTAAATTAAATTGCCGATTAGTCGTCGACTAGGTGCAATCTCATTAGGGATGGCGAATGTCAGTCCCCCTGGAGTTTTTTAGATGAGTTAAAGTCTCTCACTATTGCAGAAGCATCCCTCGCGGACTAGCTCTGCAATGTCTTTCGATGATTTCTCGATGATGATCTCTTCCAGCGAATTCCCAACACAAAAAAAAAATGTATAAATGATCTCCTGCCTTTTCCTTGGAATCCAATTCATTCCTTTGCTGATGACAGTACCCTCAGCTTTTCATATTCGTTTCCTGGTTCACGCCCCTTTTCTTCGGGTGAGGAACTGGAACAGAAGCTTATGTTAAGGGCATTAAATTTCGATCCTGACAGCATATTTCAGTGGGGTACAACCAATAGGGTGGACTTAAATGCTTCTAGTCTTCTGTCATTAAAGCGAAACCTTAACAGTCTGGCATTATCCATGAATGACACTTGCATCGCTGAAAATTAAAGACTTCTCATTCTCGGTATGTGTGTAAATTAAAAGCTTCGTTGGAATGACCATATATTCAATGTCGCCAAGAACGCTGCGAAATGTTTAGACTTCTTAAAGGGACGTAAGAAATATTTCAAAATATTTATTCTGATTAGGCTACAATTTATAAGGCGTTTACTCGAGCCAAACTTGAGTACAGCCCTCAAATCTGGGCTGGTGCTCCAAGAACATATTCGATAAATCTCGCTGTTTTATCGCAATTCCTACCTAAAGTGATCCAATGAAATGGCCAGTTGCATTAGAATATTTTAACCGTACTACTCGCCATGCTAGAAAGGAGCATGCGTTCACTCTTAAGCCTACTATCGGACGTACAGTAAAATACAAAGAACCGTTCCTTAGCCGTACAACACGAACGTGGAATGCTCTATCATGCTCTGTTTTTCCTATACATTATGATTTACAAACATTTCTCATCCTTCGCACTTCCTCTTTTCCTTAATGCCTGTGCTGTATATATACATAATAAGGGCGCTAAAAATCCATTTTTCTTTTTATTTTATTTTTTTAACGGGCTCATACCAATAACAGTTTTATGCAGAGGACGACATCCTGCATTGATGCAGGCAGAGGTTCTCTACGGGTCAGGACCCCACTAGATAGAAACTATTTATTTATTTATTTATTTCATCAATGGATTAAATCTGCTGACTACATTAACAATTTATATTATATACAATACTTAATATATTTACATAAATTATGACAATTTTCTGTTATTTGCATACATACAAGAAAATTTACAGACGAAGACTTAAAAACTGTAAGACTTCTCGTTTAAAAGCATCTCTATTCGTTACAATGTCGACTTCATTGCAAACGGTGTTGTACATTGTTAAAGACCGCGAGATGGGCTCATTTAGACCATAGTTAGTTCTATGAATAGGTATATAAAATAGTACATTTCTGTTTCGAAGTAGTCTTTCCGGAACATAGAACGTAACCAAACACAATAAATCGATGAAATCTATTTTATTGGAAAGAATATCTCTAATAAAAATTATACTTTGTGCGTTTCTTCTAACTTCAAGCGTTTTTAAATCAATTAAAGCACATCTTGAAGAATAGTTCGGCATATCACCAGTCCAATTTAAATTTCGAAGTGCGAATCTTGTAAATCTTTTCTGAATTCGTTCAATTCTTTGGATCCCATTAGCGTAAAATGGGCACCAAACTATAGAACAGTATTCAAGATAAGGAAGTACTAAAGAATTGTATAAGGTTTTAAGTGTGTAAGCATCTTTGAAGTCTTTTGAATTACGTTTTAGAAAACCAAGCATTGAGTTACCTTTAGAAGTAATGAAATCGATATGCTGCCGGAAATCCAACTTCGAATCCACAAGCACACCAAGATCCTTCACCAGTTTAACTCTTAATAGTGGGTCTTGATTGAATTTATAAGAATAATTGATAGCGTTCAGTGATCTAGTTGCACTAAGAATCTTACATTTAGAAAAATTCAATTCTAGGTGATTATACTTACACCAGCCTAGAAAAAGATCTATCTCCAATTGAAAAATGGAACAATCAATTATCGATCGGATAGAATATAAGATTTTAACATCGTCAGCAAACATTAGACAAATCGACTTATGAAAGATCAATGGCAAATCATTTATAAAAAGAAGGAAGAGCAATGGACCTAGATGACTTCCTTGAGGAAGACCTGAGTCAACTTTAATTGGTATAGAGTAAAGCCCACCTATATCGACAATTTGTCTTCTATTAGATAGGTATGACTCTAGCCATATAAGAAAACGACTACCACAACCTAGCATCTTCAGCTTATGAAGTAGTAAACCGTGATGGACTCGGTCAAATGCTTTAATAAAATCTGTGTAGAGTACATCAACTTGGTATCCCTTTTCCATTTCATTCAAGCAAAAATTAGTGAAAATACAGAGATTTGTAGCCGTTGAGCGACCTTTTATGAAGCCGTGTTGTCCCGGTGATAAAAGTTGTTTCACAGAGTAGTAGAACTTATCAGTTATGATTTTTTCCAAAAGTTTTGGTATAGCCGAAATCTTCGAAATGGGTCTATAATTTTTGATTAACTGCTTCGACCCACTTTTATATATAGGATTAATAAATGATACTTTCCATTCATCTAGAAACTCTCCTGACCAGAGAGATTTATTATAGAGGAAAGTGAGAGGAAAACAAATAGATGAGGAACATCTTGATAAGAGAAGGGGCGGAATTGTATCATAGCCTGCTTTTTTAGAAACATCTATTTTACATAAGGCATCTAAAACTTCATCTGCAGATAACTGCGGAAGCATAAAATTAATATTAGGTTCAAAATTTGAATACATTGATCTTAGATCTCCGATTGAGTCTGTATTATATGATGATTTAAAAAATTGTGCGAAAAGATGACAAGAAGACTGTAAATCATTAGATTTTTCATCTTCATATTCCATTGACTGTGGGAACTGTGACACATTAATGCGCTTCGAATTAATAAAAATTCAGAAAGATTTGCTATTTGCCTTTATGTTTGACTCAGTTGTACTTATATACTGCTTATATAAAAAGCAATTAAGAAAATCATATTCTCTTCTGAGTTGAAGGAACCGAATTTTATCTTCATTTAGACCCGTAGATTTAAAACGCTTAAAGGCTTTGTTTTTGGCATTTTCCAAATTTTTTATTCTGCTATTATGCCATGGTAGCTTAAATGTTCTCTTATTTTTAGAAGTTGGGACGAATAGTTCTATACCTTCGAAAAGAATACTTTTAAACCTTGTGTACATATCTGTAAGTGAACCATTTTGAAATATATTTACCCAATCAAATGTATTATAAAAGTTATTTAATGCAATGAAGTCGGCCTTCTCAAAGTTAAATTTTTTTTTTTTTTTTTTCAATAGGTGAAATATTTGCATACTCATAAAATTCAAGATTTACCTCAATTGCAGTATGGTGAACAGAATTTTTTAACAATGGGAATTGAACAATTTCTATATGATGTTTTAAATCATTATTAATAAAAACAAGATCAAGAATTCTGCCCAGATAGTTGTTTATGTTATTAATTTGAAAGAGTGCAAGAGCAGCTAATGAATCGACAACTAAACTTTCGATTTCACTATTTACGTTAAATGGAACTAACTTTTGTTCGCTTTCTATGAAACACCAGTCGATCTCACCAAGATTGAAGTCGCCTAGTATACAAGGATACTGTTCAGTTGTCAGTTCTTTGACTATAGAAATAATATTTGAAATGTGAACAGAATATAATTCTGTTGGACTATGTAATCTTATATAGCTTACAATAAAGTAAATATCTTTAGAACAAAAACCTTTATAACTGACGCAGACACAAATCTGATCGATGTCATCTGAGTCGTTTGATAGTTTGCATTGCTTGCTGGTGAACTTCGAGCTAACAGCAATCAGCACACCTCCACCTCGCTACATACCTGTTGATGGGGGTCGGTCTTTCCGGAAGATTTGGTAAGAAGTATCGAAAAATTCTGATGAGTGAAAGTGTGGATTCAACCATGTCTCCACAATGACGATGACATCGAACTCATGAATTGATGACGAAATGAATAATTGACGAGATTTTGTTCTCATACCACCAGCATTTTGGAAATAAACACGCAGTTGCGACGGGGATGATGATGGGTTTCTTACTTTAACTATGTGTTGAACTTCTGGGTTGACAACTCTGTTCATTTCACCTTCGAATTTTGGCCTTTTTTTGTAAAATTTACAAATTTTTTGGTTTAGACATGAACAGGCCAAATTGTTGGATGCAATGCTTTGTCGAAAGTATCAGCAGGGATTCCCAGCTTGAAGTTGACATAGCGTAGTAGAGTAGAATCAGCGTCTTTTTTAATTAACTTCGTACAACGCAACGAGCTTTTGGGAACACTCAATTTGACTGCAGCGTAATCAATGACATTATCTTCAGTCACATTGCTGTCCAAACGAGAAAGATGCAGAAAACGCAGATGAGGAACAGACTGCAGTGTAATTTCACCCTCAACAGCAGCAGCAGTTCCGAACATTGCTTTTGAAGAACGATGACCATTTAAAATTCTCTTTTGGCTTCTGTCATTGGAGTAGGCACTTTTACGGATCGACGTACCAGTAGCAACATTTGCATCATCTGTGTTGTGAACGGCATCATCACTAGCAACCATGCTAACCAAAGGCAACACAACTGCACCTTTACTCTCAACACCATTAGCATTTCCACCAAGATCTCCCACAGCAGCAGCAGCAACAGCATCAGCGTCGTCGGCAGCAGCAACAACATCACATTCATCGTCAACAACAACAACAACCTCTGCGTTATTTCTAGCAACCGAAATTTTATTATGTAATAAACTTTCATCAGCTCTATCAGAACCAGCGGACAGAGATGATGGACCAATTTGATCAGCTGGAGTCTCCATATTTCCTTCCGAAGTCGATGCTTGCACATTTAAAGCTGTAGCAAAATCTTTACTCTGCATGGAAGAGTTAGAATTGCATATTGTTTTCATGTTGTGCTTAGACGAGGAAACCGGTTTTTTTACTTTAGTAAGGTTTTTGTTATTGTTCTCACCAAATTTCGATGAAGATGACGTAGAGAGAGTAAGTTTGGGTAAAGGCGAATAAAGAAAGCGAGGAGAAGAAGTGTTTATGTCTTTAGAAATATTCAACTAACACCTTGAAAACGCAGTACTATCTTTGTAAGATACTGACGCTTTCCATCCTTTATGATCCAGGGCATGCTGCTTCCAGTTATCCAGTCAAAACTTGTTAGCATACGCGATGTTTTGGTATTTGAAACGGAGGATCGGTATCCCGTGTCCACTTTTCTGTAGCATTATCATCGCCCGATGTGGTTACGCGATTGTAGTTTTGACTTTGTTGTGGATTTTTGGACTACATCCATATCTCGGTATACCTCATACAGTTTTCGGTTATATCTTTTTCTTCATTCGCCCTCTTTTCTTCTTTTATTTAACAACGAGCTCATGATCTGGATTTGAGAGATCATAACCCTCCCTCTTCACTGCATCCCTACTCACCGCCCGTTGGGCTTACCAATTTGAGCTCAAAAACCATCGGCAGGTCCCCGCTTTTGAATCACTTCATTACTTCATCAATCAAATTCCGGTTTTGTTGCACTTGTGCGATTCGGGAGTTTTAAGCCTGCCTCTCTTTCGCAACTATATAGAAACATTTATTAATATTGCTTTTTTGATAGGGTTCGCAAGATCTCTCCTTTGAACATGACAGCATGAACTGAGCCGTCGCGTTCCATTTCATTTGAGATAGGTTCCTTGGCGTGTAGGCTTCCTCGGATATTAGAACTTCTTATTCGATTATGCTTCGTAACTCCTGTTGTCATGCGAAGAAACTTCATCTGAGCTGCCGTTAATTTACCTCATACTATTTGTACGTTGTGCAAGATTGTATGAAAACGGTGGGTACACAACTGCGGTGTAGAGCCGTCCTATCAGCTTAGGGGACATTTTTCGGTTACAGAAGATGGCTGTAATTTCCCGGCCTTCACCCACCATATACTTACGCGATGATTAATGTCGTTATCACAGGTTGCTTTGGTCTGCTCACACGTAGGAACATTTCTTCGGAGAGTATTACATATATACTCTCTTTTCCTAATTAACTAATTACCGTCTCGCACTTGGAACAACAAAGCAGCAGAACTGGGTCTTCGGGTCTTGGTTGCAGTGCTTACTATGTATCGATTGCCTATAAGGTGTCATTCGTGGAGTTATTGATTATTTCGAGGAAGGTGAACTCCTTAACAACCTCAAAGTTGCTTTCGTCAACAACGTCAAGAAGTTTTGTTTAAGTAGGATGGATAGATTGTTTGTTGACAGAATGAAAGCCCTGTTATTCGTAAAGAATATATAGGCAAAGTCTTTCTTGAGAATCCCTCCATACAAAGTTCGTTACCACATCCGAGGTTTTTTACGTGAACATTGTTTTTTTTCGATAAAATCATTTAAAATTTTAAAAAAACAGTAATGTATAATAAAATATGTAGACAATATCCTTCTTAACAATTCGCCCGTAATAAGGGTTTTGTGATCCCCACTTTTGGGAGATAGGAAAAGGAACAGGGTATCCAACTCCCAAGCGGACTGTAGCCTTTCCTTGCGTTTTTCTCTTGCAACTATGAATGCATTTTTCTTATTATCAAATTTGAGACTTCTACACTATTTTTCAGGATTTTTTTTCTATAACTGCGATGCAACTCTCACATTCATAATAAATAAGGTGGTGAGAACTAAAGTGAGTAAAAAATATCAGTGAAACGAGAATAATAAAAAAATGACAAACCTTAATTAAACTTTAACATTAACAAAAATAAAACAGGATTACACGTATAGGAAATTATTTAAATGCCCACATACTAAAATTATCATATTACATTATTACATAATATATATGTGTAGTAAAAGCATTTCTTCATCAATGCAGATGAGCAGTTACACATTCCTTCCCATCTGTCTGCTCTTTGAATCGAACCAATTACAATTCCTCATCATGAAACGAACTCAATTTCGCTCGTGCAATAATTCCAAATTGCCCAAAAAGACATTTGTTAAAACTTGGTTAAACGCTTACAACATTATTCTGTCATGTATTAAAAACCCTTTGCTCTTACGCATGAATTAGGGACGCTCTACTCGTTCTCTATTTTGTATCCCACGAAAATGTAAGGACTTTTTAAGGCAATCTGCATACGTATCTTTTCATTTTTATAATTTTATTAATACCTGCTGCTTACTGCCAGCTCCATTAAAGATAATCTAAAAAACATTAATCATGTTTGAATTTTGAAAAACAAAAAAAACCGGGACAGCAAGGAAGAAATTACTCAACACAGTGTATTCAGATAAAGTAATCTTTCACTTTTAACTTTAAAAACTTGGAACTCAAACTGACTATGAAGTAAATATAACGACTATAGAGAAATCCAAAAATGTGTGTCCCGCTTTTCCGTCCGCCGATACGTCTATCCGATGCTCCTGCCTCATTGGGTGAACGGATTTTCTATAAACTTTGGCTATTAAGGTCTTTGAATAAAACAATTGAGGTAAGCATTAAAAAATAGCATACCCAGTTTTTAACAAAATAATCGAATAACGAATAACGAAAATTGCTAATATCTCTTTTTTTAATATTCATGAATACTTGTGACGATTGTAAGATGGATTACCCATTTTTTTCAAAAAGACCCGATTAACATTATATATATTGCACTGCTGGTGGGGTAATTATTTAGAGAAAAAAACGATCTCCCCCACCTCAATTCATCTAATTTTAATCCACAGAAAAGTCTCCTCCCACTTTACCGCATCCCTACTGGTCCGCCTGTAGAATTCGCCGGCTTGACCTCAATTAATATCGGCAGGCTTCCTCGTTTCGGATCACTTTATCACTGAAAAGTTTTTAGGCCTGGCACGTGCATGCTCCTCGTATTGATTATTATTTGATCATCATTTTACGACGCCGGTGATGACATGACTGGAGTCAACGCTCGGATTTGCATGCACACTAGACTCACCTGAATGTTAAAATTGCCTACAAGTGATTTCTCCCCTCAGTCGCCTGTTACGACAAGCGCTGTTTCTTTTAAGGGGGCGCTGAAGTGCTATTTTAAGCGCGTCCCTGCACGGAATAGTTTATTTTTTGATATATTAAATATTTAAAATATAAATCTTTTTTTTTCGAGTTTTTTAATATTACTCCCAAGCCATATAGTAATATAGATAATAGGGGTAGGTGGAAAGTCTTACATGAGACTCTTCGAGACCTACCTTCGAAACCTTCATACTACAACTAGGTTATTCCTATCTAGTAGTTTTATTTAAACTGTTAAATACGCGTTTGGCAGGCAGCTTCCCAGTGGAGGCACCTGCTAATATTGCCGGAAGCACGCGGTTACATCTTATTGCGCTAATTCAAATGGTTTTATCCTTTGTAATCGGCGCACTAGGTTAGTATCGTATCTAATTTGTAGCATGGTGTTATTGCAATGACCATGAAGGCGTGCCTGTTGTTTGCGGGCAAAATGTTTAATTTCATCATCGACGGTAGCCATACTTAGGTCTCTGTTGATATCAGTGTTTCTGATAAACCAAGGTGCATTTACTATTTTTCTTAGCACTTTGTTTTGAAAAGTTTGTAAAGTTTTGATATTACTGGATTTGGTACAACCCCAAAGTTGTACACCGTATGTCCAAACCGGTTTCAGTACTTGCTTGTATAAAAGCAGCTTGTTCTGCATGCTGAGTTGGGAAAATCTACCAAGCAGCCAGTGCATTTGTTTACTTCGAATGGCGAGCTCTGCGCGTTTCTTCTTGACGTGCGGTTTCCATTTTAATTTCGCATCGAGTGTCATTCCCAAATTTTTTGCCTCGTTTGCGTACGGAATTCGTACCGAATCAATGAAAATGGGAAGTTGTCTACATTTCTATAAGTAAAATTCACGTGTGTTGATTTGGCCTCGTTGAGAGCAATGCGCCAAGTCTTTGTCCAATCACAAATTTTATCGTATCGTCTGCGGAACGTGGCTACTGTCGTGCCTTCTTCTTGCGGAATATCAATAGTGTATATTAGAAATAGGATCGGTCCAAGAACGCTTCCTTGGGGAACTGCTGCCGCGATTTCTTTGAATTCAGAATATTCATTTCCGTGCTTTACACGAAAGAGTCTGTCTGATAAGTAACAACTAAGGATATCAGATAACTATTTCGGAAAAGCATGACGTCAATAAATTGATCGACTTCGTCTTCAAGTTCGTGGGGTGTTCGAAGAGACACTTTGAGGTCGATTTTACTGTCACAGTATTTTTCAAAGGATTCCCAGTTTGTTTTCATGTTAGCTAGTCTGGGCCGACTTTCTTTTTTTCGTAGATAGCCGTTAATTGTCAAAATGACCGGTGAATGATCAGAAGAAAGATCGAAGCATTCCGCAACTACACTAGAGTATTCCGCGACAACCCTTTCGTAATGAAGAAATCGATGAGGTCTGGTGTTTTTGCCGTATCCGAGGGCCAGTACGTCGGTTTACCTGATGAATAAAAGTCTACGCCCAATTCCATACCGGCTTTCTAATGCACTCTACCTTTTGCTGAAATGCATCTCGAGCCCCAGAAGGTATGTTTTGCGTTAAAGTCACCTCCGATGATGAAACTTCGTCCAACTGAGTCAAAGATTCTTATAAAATCGTTTCTTTCCATTGTTGAACGTGGGGCGCAATTAGCTGCAAAATCATATTTTATGTGTTTAATGTTTACGCTTACCGTGCTTAATTGCAGTTTGTCAAGCTCAATTGTTGCACTAATTGAGTGTTCAATGGTATTTTTGATCAACAAGGATGCCCCGCCTCTCACCCTTTCCGAAGGGTGATATGCGTGATAGGCAATGTATCCTCTAATGTTTGTGCTGGATTCTTTCGTCAGATGGGTTTTCGAAATCAAACAAATATCAATATCATATTTATGAATGAATATCTCGAGCTCGTCCATCTTATGCAGAAGGCCGTTTGCATTCCATGTCACTTATTTAACTAAGTCTGGCAAGAATTGCAGAGAAAACTTGGGAGACTGGATCATATGTTTTATTTGTTTGTTCGCGTCCTTGCAACGCAGCTTCAGCGTATGTTTGTGGAACATTGTTCTGCAACTTTTTACTAAACATTTTTCCTTCTCTTGGTTGTTGTATTTTGTCCATTTCTTTAGCCCTTTTTCGTCCTTCATTGGTTTTATTGTTGCCCTTTTCAGGTTAGTTTTTGGTTTTATTTGCGATTGGTAGCGTAGTTCTTTAGTTACTTCGCATCCGCGATAATTTGCCGGGTGATTTCCATTGCAATTTATGCATGTTGGTAGGTCTTGTCTACTTAGAACGCATTCCTTCGATAAATGTTTGCCGGCACATTTTACGCAACGCGGCTCTTTTTAGTGAGTTTTTAGAGTCCTTTGACGCATCGGTTCAATTTTAACCACTATGTTAAGGATAGTTTTAATGTTGTATATTTTTCGATGCTTTCAGACTTTTCCAAACTAAGCATGAATAGCGGAAGTCTGCGCTTGACAACAATTTCCTGGTCTTATTCCGTTTTTTGCTTTTCTTTTTTAAGTATATTAACTGCGTCGACAATTCTGAAACCTTTAGTTTTAAGATCTTGCAAAACATCTTCTTTGTGGCACGAAGAGTGGAGTGGAAATATATATCATGACTTCAAAATAAATTTTTCTTCCAGTATGAAGCCCCAATTTAATTCATCGAAATGAAACAATTTTCGGAGCATTAAAAAAATTTTTTTTCAAAAACTAAAATAAAGAATCTATCAGTAAAATCTCGCATGTCCGCATCAGGCAAGTGAGGCATAACTCTTACCCCAAAATACCCATTACAACTCCAAGTACTTACGTCGACTATTAGATGCAGTTTCGTTTTTGTTTACTGCATTGTGCTGCTTGGAAAACCCTACCTATTCGCCTGCTCCATGGTAATGCAATTGAATGCTCCTTAATTAAAACGTGTCAAACCCATTTCCAGACGGCACAACATGCAAGAACTACTGCAGCGCCTTCCACCCGCCCTTCGTCGTTCGTTGCCAATGTAAACATTCGCTTTGTGTATTTAATGAATGACACACCAGGTGGAACGGTGGCTTATGTGTCTGTATACCATGTATATTGTTATGATGTTACACTTTTTGTATCGCATAAATGTATAGCCTCGAGCGTCCTAGTGGTATGCGCACACATTCGTGTCTGTCTCTTTCGGGTTTGACAACAAAACAAATCAGAACTTTGTTCAAAGGACCATTTTACCTCTGCAACTCCTTTCTCACAAAAAAAAGACTTAAACATGCACACACAATGCAAAATCTCCACCAAGTATAATACAACCTTCATAGCTTTGTCTATGATAGTTTCAGGTGTGTTTTCTTCAGAGTCCCTTGGTGCCGGTCCTGCGGATAAAAGCGACGTTCATGCGCCTCTGTTTAGGTGTGGAATGGATGTAGTGGCTCATGTCAAAAACTTTCGTGTCCTTTCAAGTGGTGTCTGGTGCTCTTTCTGTTACGTCTGGATAAACTTACCTAGACGAACAGTTAAAACAAAGATACAAAAAATAGAAAAGAACTAAAAACGAACGTTAAACTTTGTCCTAATGAGTTAGTTCAAAATTGTATAATCTGCTTTTAAAAAGACATCTTCTGTAAGGAGTCTTGTTGGTGGTGTTGGAGAGTTTTTGGCTTGTATATCAAATGCAATGAGACGTACACGAAACGCCTGACAAATTAAGTATTAAAGAAGAGGACTTAAGCTGAACATTGTGTTTATATTTCCTATGGGTTATCCTTGAGAGCACGTAAACTCCGAATATCCCGTTCGTGCAGTTTGTTCCTTTCTCGATACTGCTGCATGGTTTAGATCATTAAAATTTAACTAAACGTTTTATGTTCCAAACTCGATGGACGAAGTTTTGCACCTCAACGATATCTCTTATCCAAGTGACTATATGATTAGGAAAGTGGTATTTGTTTGTAGGTGGTAAAAGCGTATGGGGTTTATCAAAATTAAAACTCAATTATTTATCTATGAGAAAATCTGTTCTTTGCAAAATATGTTGATTTTATTAATGTGATTGTTGGCTTACTTTTACTTTTAAATTCATTTTTATTAATTATTAGCTTATATCAACTTATATACTAGACAAAAATGAGTAAATCTAACTTAACATTAACAGGATACTTATTCTAGATTATTGATCCTTATGCGGACGCCCTAAACTTAACTCTATCTTATAATTATTGCCTTTCGGCCTAAAAACTATTTTAGGAACTAATCTTACATATTATGTTTTCATCGAGAAAATTTTTAAGAAAACTCGGCATCTTTATCAAATTTTATATTTTTATATAAAAAAACAAATTACAAACTACCTACTCTACTTACTTAAACTACTTAACATATTCTAACTATAATTAGGATTCTGAGCACTCGTTGCATTACGAAACAAGTGGTCAAATTCCCAATTGCTTTCCGAGCGCCTGGCAGTCGTCAACGTGCACACGCGCCGCCGTGAGCTGACTGATGCCTTACAGAATCAATCACCTCCCGGAAGCACCACCACAAGTTGGCGAGCCCGGCCCCTCCCAGAAACGCCCTAGCTAACTTAATCTATCTTACAAACTAAGAGGATGTTACCTAGAGTAACGCACCGTCTTGGGAGGGCATGTTGACCCCTCCCCCCTCAAAAAGCCACCAAAATTCGGCAAATTGCTTTTCTGTATCGAATTTATCCCTCTCCGCTATTGCGGTACTAAAACGGAGGAGCTCATGAGCATTGGCGACGTCCTCGCCGCGGATGAGCCGCTTATCTCTCGCACTGCGGTAGCGGTGGTATAATACCGGGATACCATCCCTCGTCTGTACCAGCCCTTTTGCATCAATATGGATAAATGCCTCTGGCGGGATAAAGCCAGACCGGAGTGTACTCTCAATGTACATTTCATTGGGGTAGTAAGCCCCAAAGATCAGACTATTGTCGCTGGCCATCGCCCTTGCAACGTGCCTTCGAGTCACCTTAATGAGGAAATTGTCAATCCTATTCAACTGAGCCCCATCGTATAGGACCTTGTTGGGATAGTATTTTATATAGTTGGATTCAGGCGTTCGGAACAACCGGAGACAGGTCCTAAGACATTGTCTCTCCAAAACCCGAATCTTTTCCATATAGCTAGGCGCTATATTAAACCATAATGGACAACCATAAGCGATGATCGGCCTTATAAGGGCCACGTAGCAAATGACCTTCACTCTGGAGTCAAGTTGACTGCTATGAAACAGTCTCCTTGTCAGAGCATAAGCCTTCTTGGCCCCAGCAAGACAAGCAACTATATGTCTATCGAAATATAGATACTGGTCAAGCCAGATACCTAGATATCTAACTGCGCTTCTCACCGCCAATGGCTGCCCATTTTGACCAATAATGGCCAATTTTTTCCAGTTTTTTCTGGTATCCCTAGAGGCCCCAGCCAATGGAGTTCTGAACAAGATTGTTTCCGTCTTCTGAAAGTTGATTTTCAATTTCCAGTCGTCGCAATATCGCTTAATTTGATCAAAGTCACGCTGCAAAAGGATATTAATGACCTCGATTTTAGGACCTGATCTGTATGCCACCAAATCGTCGGCATACGCTATAGCATGTCTGAGTGAACCCACCAGATCACTCGTGTAAATGTTAAACAGGATCGGAGAATTGACCGCCCCCTGCTGTAAACCGTTTTTAATTTCAAAGACTCTGCTCGAAGTCACGTTGCCACATTTGACAACGAACTTCTTTCCCATAAGCATATTATAAATTACATATAGCAAAGGTTTGTGCATCCCCCGCCTGGTCAACTTGTAGAAAAGTCCCTCTAACCATACGGTGTCGAAAGCCTTCTCAAAATCAACCAGACAAGCACCCGTGCATTGGCTCTTGCATTTATTCCACTGAATGTCGGAAACCAGTTTCGACGCGGCATGAATAGTGTCATGCCTCGCCCTGAAACCAAGCTGGTTGTCCGGAATTATGTTATTGTCCTCGACCCACTTTAACAGAGCTCTATTGACAACCTTTTCGAAGACCTTGCTAATATTCGGAAGCAAGCTAATTGACCGGAGATTGGCTGGGTTCGTCCTATCTTTACCTTTTTTCGGGATAGGGTGTACCACAGCTACCTTCCAATGCGCCGGATAATGTGCATTATTCAGCGCATTGTTAAACAGCGTGGTGAAAATATCTACAGCCTCCAAAGGCAGGTGTCTCAATACGACGTTTGGGACACCATCCATCCCCGCCGACTTTTTATTCTTTAGCGACCCGAAGATGCACAGAAGATCATCCTTCGACACGAACAAGTGCGATGCATCTCGGCCATTGGCGACAACTGCATTAGCATGGTTTTCATCAGTGAACACGGTGAATCCGTTATTCTCAGATCGCCAATTCTCAGTGATTGTTGGCTTATTCATATGTTAATGGTATTCCAGGAAAGTTTTAACTTGGCAAACAAAATTGCAAACGAAGGATTTAAGACGACCAACGACGCACGCCTTGCCCCAACTATTTTTTGCAAGTTTTTTTTTTTAATTTTATACCTCAGTACATGGAGGGTCTTTCATTAAGAACTTGACAACTTCTTTTTTAAATCAAATGCAAACTACTTGAGATATCTCAACAAAAAAAAATGTATTGGCTAGAATAACTGTCAACACATTTATGAATTGTATTCGACTTCGTTCATATGTCAGCACGGGAACTTATACAGCGGTCGAGCCATTGAACCCAATTTTCGATGACTCGGCCGCACATTTCGACCGATACGGCCGCTATTACGCGTTCAATATTGGCCCTGAGCTCCTCTAACGTCGCTAGCTTGTTGGCATAGATTAATGATTTAAGGTAGCCCCATAGAAAAAAAATCTAGAGGCGTTAAATTACATGATCTCGGCGGCCAATAGACGGGTCCGTTTCTCGATATAACACGTTCACCGAACTTAGACTTGAATAATTATTGGATAGTTGCAGCCGCTGTGTGACTTGTGGCACCGTCTTGTTGGAATCACATATCACTTATGTCCAATTCATTCAATTGGTCAAAGAAATAACGTTCCAACATGTCTCTGTAGCGAATACCACTTACCGCAATGTGACGGTCAATTTCATCGACGAAAAAAAGGCCCAATGAAGCCATCGGCATTAAAACCTCACCAAACAGTGACTTTTTGCGGATGAAGTGCTGTTTCATGAAGCACATGAGGGTTCTCACCTGTCCAGTAATGCATATTTTTCTTATTGACAAAGCAGTTTAACCAAAATGCGCTTTATTGCTGAAGATGATTTTGCGATGAAATTCTTTATTTTCTTCCATCATGTACAGAGCCCAATTCGAGAACTTATGTCGCTTCATATGATCAAGTGGCTTAAGTTCTTGAGTCAGCTTGATTTTGGAAGGGTGTAGGCCAAGAGGTGAAGGGAAATAACTTCACGGGCAATAACTTCACATGGGCAGTAACTTCACCTTGAGTGGGCAATAACTTCACTTTTTTTTGTGAAGTTATTGCCCACTCATGGTGAGCAATAACTTCACCGTAAATTTTGTGAAGTTATTTTCCACCTATAATATGAATTTGTCTATTATAACTAAAGACCCTTGCACCTGGATTCCCGTACGTCTATTATCGAGGCTCCTGTCCCAATATATGGACATTTTTTTGCAAACTTCGTATTTGGGGTTTGTACGCATATGTATATCTAGCATCCTATCCTAAGGCTAGGTGTATGATCATATGGACTCATAATTTGTAAAATACCTTTTGATCGTAGACCCCTAAGTGTATTTGGGATCACTGATCATCATCGAAAGCTTTATCAATCTAGCTATGTCTGTTCGTCCGTTCATTACCAATTCGGAGGCCCTAAAATTCTCACTGGAATGAAATAATTTGGAACATATATAATACTCTCTAGGGGCGTGAAATTATCAAGTGTAAAGATGTTTGCAAAAATAAACCGTAGATACTTCGTGTGAAGGTAAAAAGATGGAACATACAGATTTTCCCAAACGATTCAAACAACAATACTTTACCAAAATGGCAATATCTTAAAAATGGGTGAAGTGATATCAAAGAAATATAATATTTTACATTGTCCTATAATTTAGAACAGATTTGCATACTCTGACTTTCAAAATAACTTGTTTATCTATATTTTTTAAAGTTTCTAAAATTTTGAAAAATATCGCTTTTTGACGAAGGAGTCCTACGATTTGGACAGTTTTTCTAAGTACTAAGAGTGAAAGGAGTGATAGATGAATGGTATACTAAGAATGGGCTCTCGGTCATTCCTCTTAAAACTGATGCTCTTCTCTTTACGAGAAGGAGGAAGCTGATCGGGTTGACTCAGCCAGTGCTAAAAGGAGTCACAATCCAACTCTAGAATGAAGCAAATATCTGGGAGTCATCACGGAAACTTCTTTGGTCCAAGCATGTTGAGCTCAAGACTACCAAGGCGATGTCGGTTTTTGGCAGTGCAAGGGCATTTTCGGCAAGGCATTGAGCTTATCACCAAAAAGAATCCTATGGATTTGTACGGATATGATAAGACCATTTCTAACATGCGCAATGGCTTTTTGGTGGAATAAGCTTTCATGTAAATACATTACTATTGACCTCTTAGCGGGGTCAGTCACCTTGACGTGCGCACCATCACCGCAAACAAATTCGATGGTGCCGGTGCGGAGGCTTACGACGTAAAGAGTCATCGGGCTTGCAAGGGCCAGGCCGTCCGATGAGCGTCAACCAAGAACTGACCAGGACTTCACGTCCGCTCCTACCCCGCCCTTACATACCCCATCTGCCCCTCTCCCTTTTTGCTTACCACCCCCCACCCCCCCCCCCCCTCCTTACTTACAACTTTTCGGCAATGCCCGGGGAGACAACCCCAACAACAAATCCCCAAATCTAAGGTGGAACAGCTAGCGCCGAGAGATGAATGGCTAAGGGGTTCTTAGTCGATAGCAGCGAACTTCGGATACCAGGCGACCTCCGATTTCAAGATAGCCTTCCTGTGGTTATACGGGTAGACCACGGGCGACCTTCCTCTCCCGTTCACTCGTGGGAATCAAAATAGATCCGTTTAATAAAAAACAAATAGAGAATGATGCCTCTACAACTGCATCATCAACTAGGGATGTTTCAGAACACCCTGCTTTACCAACTGGGGATGTTTTAGAACACCCTGGCGTAAATGACGCGACACCTGCCAATCGGGAAGGGTCACAAACCACAGATTCGGAGATGATGAGCTTAGAAGAGAACTTGTCCCTCCTTAGTGAAGATATCTCTGAGTCCAGTACGCTATGCAATGTTAGCATACTCTCGGATGAAGTGCATCCCTTGAATACAGGCGCGCCGGAGACCTCTGGCATAACTGCACAGACTGAGTCTAAGCGCGTCAAATTCACACCATCCGAACAGCGCCGTTTTAAGCGCGCGCTGAAAAAGGGAAAAAACGTAGAGCAGGCCAGAGCACTTGCTCTGTCGACAGAGGTCGACACAGGCTCCGAGGTGAAGCGTATAAGGTCCGAGGACAATACGCCGCCCCAATCCGAAGCGAAACGAGCTCGCACAGGAAATACAGCCGTCGACAAAGTCTCCTATAGAGACATAGCGAGCTTTGTAAGACTGGGTGTAGTACCTGTCGATCTGGATCGCAATCCTCTCAGTAATGAGCAAATGGCTCAGATTCAGGAGAGGATTATGGACATCACCATCGAACAACGTGATGAGGGGACCAAACCAGCCTTCCGCGGTACAACTTTCAAAGCCGGATGGCTAATGATAGTATGTGCGGATGCTACCACTGCAGAGTGGATGAGCACAAACTTCGCGAAGCTCAAAGAGAAATGCGGGATGGAAGTGACGCTTGTGGGGGAAGAACTGTTCCCGAAACCACATATCGTCAGAGCCTTCTTCCCACATAGTACCGGAGTAGCGAATGAAAGAATACTGGCAATTCTAGATGGCCAGAATAAAGAACTCAACACCAGAACGTGGAGAGTTCTGCAAAGATCTGACGACAGAGATGTCGCCCATATGGTCCTTGCTGTAAACGAAAGCACGATGAAGCGACTTGTTGAGCTAAAGGGGATGGTCTCGTTCAGATTTGGACAGATCAAAATAATCCTCAAGAGCGCGGACAAATCGACGAATCAGGCGTCAAGAGAAAACCAACAAAAGGCTACAACACCAGGGGCTAGTATTAGTACTGCCACTGATGCTTCAGAAAAGCCTTCCACAAGCGCCAACAGTAGCGCCACACCACCAGTGGCTGGCATTAGTGCTGCCAAGGGTAACTCAGTTGCTAAAACAACTGTGGTGCTGGATGCTAAAGCAAAGGCTAAGAAAACGGACAGCACAAACGCGCACCGTAACCGCTTTAGGCCAAAACTGGCGGCCGAACAGGCACATATAAGCGGGAAAGATGGACAGAACACCAGAAGTCCAAGGGGGAGACAAAGTGGTCTCTCTCAACAGGGTTACGTACGACGCAGGGGTGATAACAAACCTCATAGAGTGCGTAATCCCGAGTACGTGAAGAAGAAATGACGTCTCTAACTGTGCTGCAGGCAAACCTGCACCGCGCTATGGGTGCATCGGACACCTATAGCCAAAGATGTGCCGAAAGGAACGTCGCTCTTGGTCTAATCCAGGAACCATGGGCAACTACAGGTAAGATCTTTGGTCTTAACAGCAGAAATAGAGAGCTAATTTTTGCCAAAGGTAACTTCAGACCTAGGGCAGCTCTTTCCATTGCGAAAGATATAAAATTCTCTCTCATTCCAGGTTTCAATACTAGGGACCTGGTGGCCGTTTTAATTGAACGCCACAATGGCCATGTGATACACAAGTTTGTATGCGCATCGGCGTATTTTGCTGGGGACATAGAGGAGGTACCACCTACACCAGTACAGGAACTTGTCCAGTACTGCCAAACTCAGCAAGTACATCTTGTTATCGGCTGCGACGCGAATGCACATCACCAGATTTGGGGCAGCCGAGACACAAACAAAAGAGGTGAGTTACTTTTAGATTACCTATATAGTAAAGACCTAGTTATTCTAAATAAGGGTGATAAGCCCACTTTTAGGAACAGTATACGAGAAGAAGTTTTAGACCTTACTCTCTCGTCTCCTTTTATACAAAACATTGTAGAGGACTGGCACGTGTCTGATGAAGCTTCTCTGTCTGATCATATGCATATTATGTTCAGGCTGCGATGCAACACCGAGTGCGCGCCGGTCAAATACAATAATAAATTAACTAACTGGAGAACCTATAGTGAAAATCTGGCAATCAGAACTGATCTGCTACCAGATTCACCACTAACACCGAGTGATGCGGACGCTGCACAATGTCAGCTTAACGACATCATTATCTCATCCTTTAGGAATAGTTGTAAGGTAAAGCGCACCGTGGTAAAAAGAAGCGTACCATGGTGGAATGAAAACCTGGAAACTATCCGCAAGAAGGTGAGAAAACAATTCAATAAATCGAAACGCACCGGCGTATGGGATCAATATCGATCCATGTTAACCAAATACAACCAAGAGTTGCGAAGATCTAAAAGGGCCTCATGGCACGCAAACTGCGAAAAGCTGGAAAAACTCCCAGCAGTAGCGCGGCTCCAGAGAGCGCTTTCAACAGATCCTTCAAACTGCATGGGATTGCTCATCAAACCTGATGGAACAATCACAAGCGACCGGGAAGAAACTCTAATAACCTTGCTGCAAGTTCACTTCCCTGGTTCCCTAACTGTCGATCACACAACTGATCAAACTACTGAGGTTTCATATCCAACTAACCTCAGCAGAAATAATAGTTTATCTGGTAGACTATTTAGTCCAGATAAGGTAAAATGGGCAATAAACTCATTTAAACCATTCAAGGCACCAGGAAATGACGGAATTTTTCCAGCCCTCATTCAAAAGGGTCTGGAATTCTTCCTACCTAACATGATTGCCTTATTTAGGTTCAGTTTCAACTGGGGCTACATACCACGCACTTGGCGGGAGGTCAATGTAGTATTTATCCCCAAACCAGGTAACAAACCTAGTGAACTACCTAAATCCTATCGTCCCATAAGCTTGACATCGTTTTTCCTGAAAACAATGGAAAGAATAATTGACGTTCATATCAGAGAATGCGTTACTTTTAGCATGCCTCTACACCCCTGTCAATATGCGTATCAAAAAGGCAAATCAACGGAAGGCGCCCTGTTAAAACTAACAAATCACATAAACAACGCCTACCGTTGTAAAGAAATTGCACTATGCGCTTTTCTTGACATAGAGGGTGCTTTTGATAACACCGGTTATGATTCAATATCAAACGCTTTAATTCACCGAAAGGTAGACTTTCCCACCATAAACTGGATAAAAGCGATGCTCGAAAGTCGGAAAATCACTGCTTCGTCAGGACAGACTTCAGTATCAGTTTCAGCTATAAAAGGCTGTCCACAAGGAGGAGTTTTATCACCCCTCCTGTGGTCTTTGGTCATAGATGACCTACTTCAAAAATTAAGTAATTTAGGCTACGACATAATAGGGTATGCCGATGACTTGGTCATCATTATTAGGGGCAAAGAATCAAACGTAGTTACTTCACGTATGCAAAACGCCCTTAAGATAGCTATAGACTGGTGCGTCAAGGAAAATCTCTCCATAAACCCCAGTAAAGCTATCATAGTTCCTTTCACAAAAAGAAGAAATCTCAGCTTAGCTCAGATTTCACTAAATGGCACGACCATTGAGTATTCCGACGAAGTCAAATATCTTGGAGTAATTCTGGACAAAAGACTAAACTGGAACTCTCACATCAACAACAAAATCACCAAAGCTAACAGAGCTTTATGGGCCTGTCGACGCACATATGGCAGAACCTGGGGAATCTCTCCAAAGATTGTCCACTGGATCTACACAGTGATGATAAGACCCATTATAACATACGCCTCCATTGTATGGTGGACAAAATCCACACAAAAGGTCGCAAAAGAGAAGCTCAAAAAGGTACAACGGCTTGCGTGCCTTGGTATCTCCGGAGCCATGCGAACCTGCCCAACGGCTGCCATAGAGGCAATAACAGGTATTACACCTCTCCACATATACATTCAAAAAGTGGCAATCCGCAGTGCAATAAGTCAAATACAGTTAAACGAGATAAGTCTTAACGATCATCCGGAACTTAAGACCCTTCTTGGTGAACTGCCAGAACTCAACATGAACTGCGCGGTCACAGACCGCATCCATAAAACACTATGCTTCAATAAGCGGTTCTCCACGGAGATTCCCAAGAGAGAAGCATGGGTTAGTAATAACCCACCTAACAGCCACAACGGCATAAAGTGGTATACGGATGGTTCTAAAATGGAAGCGGGGGTAGGAGCGGGAATTTACGGACCAAACAAACGCTTTACGATACCCATGGGAAAAAGTCCCAGCGTATTTCAAGCAGAGCTCCACGCCATTCAAGAATGCGCTAGCCACATAAATTTATCTGGTATAAAAGGTGCAACCATCCATATATTCACGGATAGTCAAGCAGCTATAAACGCCCTTAGCTCGCATACGATTGACTCCAAATCAGTAATGTACTGCTTCAACACCCTACAGGCACTCGGAACAAGTAACAAGACCAAGCTATGGTGGGTTCCGGGTCATGTCGGGGTGGAAGGTAACGAAAAGGCCGACGAACTGGCCAGAAAAGGTTCGGAAACACCCTTCATAGGTCCCGAACCCTTCTGCTGCACTCCTAGATCAGCAGCAACGGCAGCAATAAAAAGCTGGGAATACAGAAAATGTATCCATCTATGGGAAAGCATCCCAGGTTTAAGACAGACCAAACAAGCCGTTCGGCCTTTCAATAAAAATGCCAGCAAATGCCTAAACCTAAGCAGGCATGATATCAAAAACTTAGTAGGTTACCTTACTGGTCACCATGGTTTAAGATATCACCTACACAAAATGAAAATAGTAGACTCTCCTGAGTGCCGACTCTGTCTTGAAGAGGACGAGTCAGCTGAACACATTTTATGTGAATGTCCGGCCCTAAACGGAATTAGAAAGAAGATCTTTTTCAGGGAACAGATGTGCCCTGAGGACATAAAGAATTCTTCTACTAGTAGAATTGTCCGCTTTACACGGAAAGTGGAAACTCTACTAGTCTAAATTTTTCTGGCCCACACGGCACAAAAGATCTTTTTAGGTCGAAGTGCCCCATATTAAATCGCTTTAGCGAGCCAGAACTTTAAAAAAAAAAAAAAAAAAAAAAATACATTACTGCTGCTTTCGTCAAACTCCAAAGGAAGGTATGTATCGGCTCACGGGGGTATTCGCCAGCACCCCTGGCTCCGGCCTAGATGCATTATTAAACCTCTCGCCCCTTGATGTTTACATCATGGGTTGCACAATCGAAGCTATCTCACGTTTAAGAAGAGGTAGCTGTTGGTATAACTCGCACTGGAGTTTTGATGAACTTGCGCGCCGGTTGTCCTTCGACTCCCGTTTTAGGGATATTCCGTCCGATGCAATGACACCGGAACTTCGGATGAAGCGCAACTACGAAGTCGACTTCCTCGTGTTTAGGTCTGGCTCTGGCCAGACTCTGAGCCTGGAAAGGAATGTAGTCAATGCTTCACGGATGGCTCCAAAACCGATCAAGGATCTGGTACTAGCATTTTCATGGACAGCGACAACATTAGACTTTTCTTCTCGTTAGGCAAACATGCGTCAGTCTTCCAAACAGAGACATGCTATCCTAATGGCTATGGGGCGAAGTATCTGGGTCTGTAGCGACAGTCAGGCTGCGCTTTTGGCCTTGCTCAACCCCTTAACCACCTCCAAAACAGTTCGTGAATGCAAGATCTCTTCGCAACAGGCTTAGCAAAAGTGTACTTTAAACGACTCAACATGCTTACATTAAGGGCAAAAAGTGGAATCAGCTTTGCATGATGTCGTTAGCACTATAAAGAAATCACTAAAAGACAATGAATATACAATTGCTGCTTTGCTTGCCATTGAAGGATTGTGCTGTCCGTTCTCTCATCCATTCCGACCTATTCCAGACATTTATATAAATACAAGAGTGATTCCCAAGTGCGAAAAATTCAAATATCTGGGATTAATAATCAAAAGAAAAGCAAGCTGTGATGACGACATTAAGTATCGCATAAGCGTACGGTGGATGAAGTGTCGGGAAAACTCAGCCATCTTCTGTGTTTGAAAAATGCCACCTTAGCTGAAAGGAAGGCTCTACACCAGCCGTCATTTTCTGCGTTTGATCCGGGGAACCCCATAGGCACTGTCTGACAACACTATTCAACGTTTGGTATCGAATTTTGTTGAGCACGGGACAGTGGGGGATCGTCGACATGCCGTTCATAAGCGCCCACGTAGTTCCAATGAACTGGTTGAAGCTGAAGGACATGTTGCATATCGTCACCGCGCTCAGCATTTGGCCTCAGTGGAACCAGATCTAAACAACTTTCGATGCCCCTCACAAATATAGTAATTTCAAGGGATCTATACACGCTAAGGACAGGGTATGCAAAATGAGAATAAGTGAGTTTCGAAATTATGTGCCTCCTGAGT
Source organism: Portevinia maculata (assembly GCA_949715645.1). Lineage (NCBI taxonomy): Eukaryota > Metazoa > Arthropoda > Insecta > Diptera > Syrphidae > Portevinia > Portevinia maculata. Next base: position 200,105,842 of record OX454525.1, read on the forward strand.
GCCCTTTAATCGTCGTATATAACTCCTCCTTCAACACCAAAAATTAAATATTACTAAAAGCTGTTCGTATGACCCGTAAGGGTTCCCATACTCGGCCACTCCCAAACAACTCGCTGCTTGTTATTTATTAAACCAGCTTACATTGCAGTTAATTACATAGCGCAAGATGCAAAAATTTAAGTATTTCTCTGTACACAGAAGCACAACATAACCCTTGACTTGATGCTACATACTTCATCTTTGTCAACCTAACCGGGGAGCAAACATTCTCAATGAGACATCAATTATTACCACCTCCACTCACTTAAACAAATAAAAACCAATTTAAATTGTTTAAATAATCTCATTGCGTATGAAGAACAGAAAATCACCCTTTGGCCGGATTCTTCCGCAGCTTGGAGCTCATGCAATTTCTGATTGATTGCTCGTTAGTGCAATGCGGCTACTAGCTGTAGCTAAAGGATTGAACTCATCATCATCAAGGATATACGAGTATGTATGTTATTCAGCAGAAGAAGAACTACGACAGAGAATGAAAAATGGCATCTCCTAGCTCCTACAACTCCTACATGGTGCAGTGTATTCTGCCTTGCTCTGTTTGCTCTGTCATTAAACTCCTGTTAAAGCGAGGAATATATAACGTTTCCTGGATTATTCTTTCACATTTTTTTTAGCTGAACAGTTTAATTTAAAATTAAAATGTCTGTACCACCAACACAAAAGTCATTGCAGGTTACATGAAATGTTCCTTTTTTTCTTCAGTTGTCCTTTCGGTGGTGTTTGTCCTTTTCTTTCATATTCCCTCTGCTTTGTGATATTATATTCTCCTGAGCAAACATCATTTTCCGCGAAATCACGGAAAATTTTAAGTATGTAAGTGTATCGAAGTATGATACTTTTCTTTTTCGTCCTTCTGTATAAATATTTCAAGGGACGATAAATCCGCACTGCGAAATAAATTAATTATTTGCACGTGACAGAGTGAAAATGTGAAAATCCTTTTGCACCACATCGCCCATTCAGAGACTTCATCATTTTCACTCAACGAAAAAAAAATCTAAATAAAAAAAAAATAACAGAGTAAGCTGTAAAGAGCGGTAAATAAAATGTCGTGTATCATGGTTATGTGTTATGAACGTTTGAAGTGCTTGATCGGGGAGTTTGAGCCCCTTACCTAACCACTTTAACAAGAGGTATCTCGCAGGGCACTTCTGGAAACGCCTCGATATCCGTACGCGTTAATGGTTTGTGATATTTGGGCTTTCCCGCTGAATTGTTTTTGTTTGTTTTGTTTTTAATTATCGACGCCGCGCCGCAGATGAGAATATTAGGCGGTTATCTTTTCTCTTATTTGTTTCAAAAGGACTAGCAGTTCTTATCAAGGTTTATATTTCTTGCAGCGCTTAAGGAATCCTAGGCATTTCGCAGCGTTCTTGGCGACTTCAAATATGTGGTCATTCAAACGTTAGGTGTCATTACCACACATACCGAGAATGGAAAGCATTTCAGTTTCAACGATGCAAGTGCCATTCATGGACAATGGCATGATGATGGTGATACTGTTTTTCTTTAATGACAGAAGACAGCATTGCGTTTTGGAAGCATTAAATTTCACTCTATTAGTTACACCCCACTGAGATATGTTGTTGAGATCAGAATTCAATCAGCTTAACATACGTTGCCGTGGCAAACCCGAAGATGAGGGGCGTGAACCAAGATTCGAAATTAATGAGAAGGTAAGGTTACTTTGGAGTGGATTGGATTAGAGGTAATAGACAGGAGATCATTTATAAACATAGGGACGGGCTACAGTCCGCTTGGGCGAACTGTTGGATACCCTATTCTTATTCCTATCCTTCATAAGTGGGCGTGACAAAAGTCTACGTATGGTTGAATTGCTAAGAACGCTCTACATATTTTGTTATATAACATTTAAAGGATTTTATCGAAAAAAACGCTCCCTACCTCAAACTTGGGTGTTTCAATAAAATTGTTTTATTTAATTGTGGGCGTGTCAGTAGGCGGATTTTAAAAAAATTAACACATGAGCATAAAGGTCCCCTAGAGAGTATATATTATAAATTTCAGCTCCCTAGCTCAAACTTTGAATTTTCAAAATAAGTTTTTTTTTTAAATTGTGGGCGTGTTAGTAGGCGGATTTTGAAAATATTTACACATGGCCATAAAGGGCCCCCTAGAGAGTATATATTATGAATTTCAGCTCCATAGCTCAAACTTTGGATTTTCAAAAAAAGTTTTTTTTTAAATTGTGGGCGTGTCAGTAGGCGGATTTTGAAAATATTTACACATGAGCTTAAAGGGACCCTACAGAGTATATACGAGTATTATAAATTTGAGCTCCATAGCTCATACTTTGGATTTTCAAAAAAAGTTTTTTTTTAAATTGTGGGCGTGTTAGTAGGCGGATTTTGAAAATATTTACACATGACCATAAAGGGCCCCCTAGAGAGTATATACTCGTATTATGAATTTGAGCTCCATAGCTCATACTTTGGATTTTCAAAAAAAGTTTTTTTTTTAAATTGTGGGCGTGTCAGTAGGAGGATTTTGAAAATATTTTCACATGAGCTTAAAGGGACCCTACAGAGTATATATTATAAATTTCAGCTTCCTAGCTCAAATTTTGTTTTTTCAATAAAATTGTTTTATTTATTTGTGGGTGTGTCAGTGGGCGGATTTTGAAAATCTTATATCCCGAGCAGTTTTAGGAGTCATAGATCATATATAAAAAATTTCAGCTTTTTAGCTGAAAATTCAATTTTTCCAAAATTTTGTTTTTTTTTTGAGTTTGCGGGCGGATTTCAAAAATTTGTAAACTTGATTATTTCGGGACCCTAGAGAATATATGGTTAAAATTTCAGCTCTCGAGGCCCAGTTTAAAGGCCTAATTTTTGCCGACGGACGGACGGACATGGCTAGATCGACATTACTATCGATGCTGATCATAAATATAGTAACTTTTAGGGGTCTACGGGCAATATTAAGGTATGTTACAAACTATGCGTCAAAATTAATATACCCTTAGAATAGGGTATAAAAATGAGAAACAGAGTCGGAGACAAAACAGAGCCTTGGGGAACACCAGCATTTGTTGAGCTTGGTGCCAAACTCTGTCAAATGCCTTTGAAATATCAAGCGCAACGATCTTACTTTCACCACCTTGGTGAAGACATTGGTTCCCCTTTTCGGTTAGATAAGTCATCAGATTACCAGTGAACCTGTTGCTGCGAAAACCGTGCTGCCATTAAGAAGATTTCGGGATTCAAGAAGGGAAGTTATTCGAATTTTTCGGTAGGAGGAGGTAGATGAGGATTCGCCTTTTTGGGGACTATTTTAGTTATTTTGCACTAAAAATTCATAAAACAAGTTTGGCGTCTCTTCAGCCATAAAGGAAGTTACTGTAGAATACAATATTAATTATAGTTTTACAGCAAAATGGCTTTTCACCAGAAAGAGTATTAGAAAGCGTAATGCGACAGTTTTTAAAACTATTTTTTTTAACTTTTTTACGAATTTGACTGATTTTAATTGAAAAATATTATATTAACTTTTTTTGTAACCTAATTCGGAAATTATTTTTTTTTTAAGTATTTTTATATTTTATGTTATTTATCGTATTGAATTTTGTTTAGATGAAATAAAAATATGAAGAAAAAAAAACATATATATATTTAAAATGCCATTTTTTTAATACTTTTGGGGTGGGGTATGTGATACCCCAGTGTGAGGAGCCCGTTAGAAAAAATATGTGTGAGGGCGGAAGGTTAAATCGGAGCCAACGCTAAGCTGTGTTTCACTTAACGCCAAAACAGCTGGTTTATTGAGAGAGACTTAGGAGTATAATGAAAACAAAATGTTCCACCACACAACACCACACGGTCCGCTATCCGCTTGATGCTGTCTCTACCCAACCATTACACGTACACGCACGAAATCGTACGGCACTTGCAATAGCCAAGCAAAAGCAACAGCGATGGAGTGGGATGGGTCACGACGGAATACCCAACGTTGTGGTTTTTGTTTTTTGTTTGCACTGACACCGACACTGCGCGTTGTTTTTTTTTTCTATTTTTTTCGAAAACCGTATGGTATATGTACACATTGCGACGTCTACATCGCACATTAAATCAAAAGACTAATTATTATGCTACCCTTAATCTCTTGCCTGTGCAGGGAACAAAGCCCGCATTACAAAAGGCTGGAGGTCCAGGGGAAATATTTTGTTCTTACATTTGGATTATAAAAATATTCGCCGCTTCCCCTCATTGTTGATTGTTGAAATCTTAGCAAATTCCTTACAAGAAGCATTTGTTCACAATAAAAAGGACAATAATTATTACAGTAGTTCACTATATTCACCTCTTCCCCTCACTTTTTGAAGTAAAACTTCTTTACGCACGCTTGACTTGCGGGTAATCTGGTGAATGCGAAACGGAAGTGTAGACCAATGTAGACTTCCGGCTAGACGGAAGTGTAGGCCAATGTAGACTTCTGGCGCAGTGTAGACCTCACGGTGTAACGGAGGTGTAGACAAACGTAGACTTCAGTGACTTTGTATTACCAATCAGTGATGGGACTTTGTGAAAAGATGTCCGAAGTAGATTTGTTATTTCGTTATACATTTTCCAGTTTTAATTATGTTCAATTTTAGAGATTATTATGTCCTTACGACACACCGGGAAGTTGTGTGGAAGTAGATTTGTTTTGAATAATTGAAAGGTCCTTGCAACAACAAAAAAGGTCCTTAAAAGTAGAAGAAGGGATATTTTCCAAAATGCCGTTAGAATCCACACGGTATATCTGTGTTCAATGTTATTTGACTAAGAGGTCCTTGCAACAACAAAAAAGGTCCTTAAAAGTCGAAGAAAGGATTTTTTTCCAAAATGCCCTTAGAATCCACACGGTATATCTGTGTTCAATGTTATTTGACTAAGAGGTCCTTGCAACAACAAAAAAGGTCCTTAAAAGTCGAAGAAAGGATTTTTTTCCAGAATGCCCTTAGAATCCAGACGGTATATCTGTGTTCAATGTTATTTGACTAAGAGGTCCTTGCAACAACAAAAAAGGTCCTTAAAAGTCGAAGAAAGGATTTTTTTCCAAAATGCCATTAGAATCCACACGGTATATCTATGTTCAATGTTATTTGACTAAGAGGTCCTTACAACAACAAGAAGGTCCTTAAAAGTCGAAAAAAGGATATTTTACCAAAATGTTTGTTGTTCCTAGCACCCCTCCTTCAAATAACATTGAACTCTATATACCGTGCCGTTTCTAAAGACATTTTTAGGAAATATCCTTTTTCGGGTTTAATTATTGTGGCTCCAAGGACCTCTTTGTAAAATAACCTGATGTAAAAGAAAAGGGACATTCAATCAATTTTTATTTTAAACGCAATATGCATAATAAATCCCAATAAATTATCACCATTATAGCAAAATAAAAAATTTTGATTTAGTTTTTAGTTATTACCTAGGCAGCTAAAAAGCTACAGCTAAAAACTAACCAACTTTTAGTTGTCATCCGCAACTAACTTTGGCAACCTAACGAGCTTAGTTACACAACCTGCATGATAACAAATTAGGTAGCTAACGCGCAACTGTGCCTACATGTTTACACATCAACTATACCGTGAGTGCAACGTGGCTCACACCTTTTTTTTCTAATTTCTAATAATTCTTTGTTTTGATTTTTACAGCAAAAGTAAACAAATTCATTGTATAATATTATACATTTCGATTTCAAGCTTGAATCTCCACAATAGAGGGCAATACTAAGCTCATCATCTATCCAAACCGGTTCAAAGGAGAACAGTTGCCGACAGATGGAACTTAACGGAAGTGAGTAAAGTCATTGTGTCCATGAATCGCAGTTCATTAGTTGGAAATATATAGCGTCACCGTCATCGTCAGATTTTCAGGTCGGACGGCAAAAAACCAAAGTTTGAGCTAGGGAGCTGAAATTTATAATTTAGACTCTCCAGGGGCCCTTGATGCCCATGTGTAAATATTTTTAAAAATTCGCCCACTGACACGCCCAAAATTTACAAAAAAAACAAAGTTTGAGCTAGGGAGCTGAAATTTATAATATAGACTCTCCAGGCGCCCTTGATGTTCATGTGTAAATATTTTCAAAATTCGCCCCCTGACACGCCCACAATTTAAATTAGATGGAGCGAACGAAGTTTTACTTAAGTCGTGTGGTCTTAAGCACACTCATTTTTTTTTAATTGAACAAAACCACAAAACAATAATTGTTCTTCCCCTCCCAGCCCCCTCCATTGAAATATTGTCTCTTTCTTCTCCTTTAATAACGGTGAGGCTATGATCAGGATTAATGGGATCACAACCCTCCCACATAACTGCATCCCTACTGGTCCACCTGTGGGGTTCGCCGTTGAAGTATTTTGAAACGAACAAAATCTATCTACATTGTGATGTGATCGTCATCAATAGAACATTTTCAAATTGAGCCAATTAAAAACCTCGTCCAAACCAATCGCCCTTAAAAGAACATTTGGAGTTAACCATCAGCACTACACCGGTCGGCGCATCAGTAATGCGAATAGTTTTTTTCATTTTGTCGCCCGAGAATTGGTTTGTTTCATATGCCATTGGCACTTTATTGGGAGAAACATATTTAAAGGTTTGCTTACTTGGTACTCCGAAACTCCAAAAATATCTGAAAGGCAAGAAAGCATGGAGTTGGATGCTAAAATTTTAAAAGAAAAATCGATTTCATCTTTTTTACAAAGTTTTTATTCAAAAAATACAATAAACTAAGAAAATTATTCAAAGTGTTTGGCGTTAAACAAATGAGTGAGAAAATTAGATCAGAAAAGTACAGCTTCGAGTCATATGTTCTCCTCTCAGCTGCGAAATTTCAAATAGATAATCCTCTTTGTTTTCTATTGAATTTCGGGTTTTGAGTGAGCACAATCGTCAATCGTCAATGTTTGGCCTGATGTCAATTTGATCACAATTTGAACTCGTTCCATATTATTCTTTCGATTTTTTTTTTCATAAATATGCAAATATTTGTAACATTAAACAAAGCAATACGATATTTCATGCCAAACAAATAAATCAGTTGGCATCAGTAGATACAATTAAAATTTTCAAATTTGACACATTTCACTCACTTGCCCTATCTCAAAACTATACTCTGTCCGGAATTAATAGTCAGTACAGTGAAGATAGGACGTTTGCTTCTCCCTCTGGCTATAATGCTTTACATAAACTTGTCGCTCTTTAAATCTCTCTCAGGGTTGCCAAATTGACCGTCACAAAATGGTGGCATACTTAGAGAACGTAGACAACCTATTTCTCTCTCCCCATAAGCGGTGTACTGACTATTATTTCCGGATAGAGTATAGGCACCTACAGAAAATCTTGTGCTAAACTGATCTGCACAGCTTCATGGAACACAAATTGACAGAATGTAGAACACTTTGGGGCAAGATTTTTATGCATGGAACACCAAATCTTATACTTTTCTGATTTTTTCTGTACTTCTCTGTGCAGCTAAAGTTCATTAAACACTATTAATTGAAAGTTATTACACCTTATTGACCGCAAAAATCGTAATAAAAAGAAGTAAAAACTAAAAACAAAACCGAAAAACTTTTATGTTTGAAATTTTAAAATTCTTTTTTATTAGCACGTATGCATTTCGGTTCTCAGCTGCGGAACCATCATCAGCGAGCGACAATTAAACAATTACAAAAGAGATTAGGTAAGGTACGAGTACATATACTATACATAGTTGGTTGAATAAGTTAAGTTAAGTTAAACATAGTGAAGAGAGTGACAAAACAGTGTCTAATTTTTCTTTTTTAATAAGTTGAACAGAAGAGAATCAATTGGTCCAGCTTCCAAATTCATCAAGTTGTCGTTCAAGTGGATATGTATCGATTCATAGAGCATGGCCCCTGCGCAAGGATGACACGCAAAATCGTGAAGCGTTCCACATTTTTGGTTAGTATTAAAAGCAGAAAAAAGTGGCATAACATGCTTTAGAAACGTTTATGGAAAAGGGCACCGTAAAGCAGTAAAGGAGAGCAAAACGCTTTCACTATTAATTGATGATGTCCCAATCCCTTTGAAAACAGAACCAAAATATCTTGGCATACATTACCAAAATAAATTAAAATTTAATAAACATGCCAGAGCAGTATTGAATAAAGCTAAAATGGCTTCCGGTCTTCTAAAACAACTAATAACATCAAGTTCAACTTCAAAGAAAACCAAACTCCTTATTTATAAAACGCTTATAAGACCTATAATTACTTATGGTTTCATTTCGCCAACAGTAACAAATGAACTTGAAAACTTTGAACGAAAAATACTTAGATCGTGCTGCGGAAAATACAGAAGGCCAAATAAAAAATGGTATTCAAATTTAACAATATATAAAGAAAATAATATCGAACCTCTTTTTATTTATATGGTAAAATTATTAAAAACGAAATTAGGATTCATCGCCAACCATATGAACCCAATTATAAAAGATATTTCTGACAGAAATATTAACGAAAGTGTCCTTGACAACAATCGCTATTTGAACCAACCTAAAGTTCAAATTTAAAACTTCCTTTTTATGAGAAAGCTTCATTGCCTGTTCTTAGAGGTTAGTGGTTAATTTTTAAGAAAAAGTAAAAATGAACAAACATATATGCTAAAATACAATGTAGACTTTTGTTTCCTACTGGATTTAAAATTGATAGATACTCGTAGCTCAGCTGATTTTCAATAATCGACCTTTCTTGTTACAAATATAATCTTTATTATATATTTAACTAAGACAAGATGGCTATTTTCAGTTGATGCATTTTAAGTTATGGTATCCTCTCGCAAACACGATCCTGCTTTATATATATTTCTTGTATCTATATATAATTTTAGTTTGTAAGTAGTTCTAGTCATTAAATTAACTTTGGCCACTACGAGCCATAAAACGAACATATGTCGGGAGCAAACATATGAGAAAAGTGAGAATTAATAACATAAATAATTACAATGTAAAATGTAGCATAAGTGTTCAATGACAAACATATATCATATGCATAAACTTAGCTTAACCAGATATAATTATTGAAGTCGGTTATCATGAATTCAGAAAAATGTAATCATAAATTATTCAATGTATTAATGTCTCAATAAAATGAAATGAAAATGTATCGATTCATAGGCGTCTAGTTTGTGTGGTTTGTTTACATTTTTGATGAGTCGAAAATTATTGTCAAATGATGTAATTGTATGTCGATCTGCATTACTTGGGTCAAATATGTGTGCCGCTATAGCTTTGTCGATCTCTTTCTTTTTCACAGATCTAAGGTGCTCATTGAATCTAGTTTCGGCGGCTCTTCTCGTTTGTCCACTGCATCGATGAGTTGGTGTGTGGTCTTTTGTGGAACCCAAGCGCAATTTAATTAGTGTGAATTATGTTCATTTGGGCTTTGGCAAAGACATGCATTAATTTGTTGGTGATGTTCGGGGTGAAGGGTATAGTGACACGGTGGTTAGGTGGGGTTTTTTTTTGTTCAAATAATGCACTGATGTTGTTTCGTTTCAGTTTTGTCGAGTGTTTTTTAATCAAATTGTCAATAATAGATTTCTCATATCCATTGCCATCAGCTATGTTTATTATTTGGTGGTATTCCTTCATATAATTTTGTATGGTCAGAGGTAGACCAAATTGTACAAAGTTCAAGTCCTTAGTCATCTTCAAGTGTAACTCATACATATATGTGAAGTTGTACTTGATCCAAACAATGATAATGAATATGGACGTTAAATGCAGTTTACATAATTCAAGAACAAATCGAGTGATTAAAGAAGCAAAGCGCCTATGGTTAAAACATGAAATAGATTTTCATTATCATTGTTTGGATCAAGTACAACTTCACATATATGAGTTACACTTGAAGATGACTAAGGACTTGGACTTTGTACAATTTGATCATTTCAACCATCTTTGTTTTTCATTATTCAAAAGAAGTGATGTTGTCTTTGAGGAGAAAAGAAATAACCAAAATACTAAGCTCAAAAAACTTGTTACCGCGATCTCGTCCAATATAATGAAAAAGCCGTCAGTAAAACCAGTCGAAGACCTAGTTATCAATCTCTCAGACGAAAGTTTTGAACAAGATGAAATGGATTTGTTAAACAGAGGTCTAAATTATGCAGTCAAACCGCGTAAAATGCCAATTATAGACATCGTAGCTGACATCGAATCATCTATACAGTACAAACCAATTGATATTAAAAAGTCAGTGAGAGAAAAAACGTTTCCTCTTATAAAAAATGCACTAAAACAACAACAACACCTAAACCATCTAGACACTAAAATGAACACAGCTCTTGACAAACTTAAAAATCATAATACCTATTTCATGAAATCTGATAAAGGTAATAAAGTGGTCATCATGAACAAAGCGGATTATGACAGTAAAATGTTGAAATCAATAGAAGAAGACAATTTCAAAGTAAATAAAAAATCACCTTTGAATGCCATGATTGCAGATGCCAAAATTGCAGCTGAAACCATACATCGTGTATTCAACGTCAATAAACACAAACTACGTGTGTCAAATCCAACTGTTCCTTTAATGTATGGTTTACCAAAAGTGCATAAAACAGGAGATAAAATTAGGAAAATTGTCTCAAACGTAAATTCACCACTAATGAAGGTAAAAAAATGGCTTGTTAATGAGTTGAGGAAATTCGGTAACTTCGACGGCTTTTCAGTCAAAAATACATTTGATTTTGCCGACAAAACAAAAGACATAGAAATTGAAGAAGATGAAATTATGATTTCATTTGATGTAACGGCTCTTTTTCCATCGATTCCCATCACTGAAGCCATTGATGCGATTACACAACATCTAATTAAATTCGATTTACCACCAGAACAAGTAAGAGCTTACATTGATTGCATAACCGTATGCATGAAGCACAATTGTTTTCAATTTCGCAATATGTTTTACACCAACAATTTCGGATGTAGTATGGGCAATGGCCTGTCGCCATATGTAGCTGAAGCATTTATGTACAAATTTGAAACCGACCTAAATAAAATAGGTAAACTACCACGCATTTGGTATAGGTATGTTGATGATACGTTTGCCGTGGTAAAAAAGTCAGAAGCCGACAAGGTACTCCAATTAATCAACAGCAGATTTCCAAGCATCCAATTGACCTTTGAGAAGGAAGATGAAACACTCCACACCATACCATTTCTAGATTTAGAAATAAAACGGAAAGAAAAGAAAATTGAATTTAGTGTTTACCGAAAATCGACATCAACAGACCGCTACATAACCAATGACTCATACTGCGAATATAGCCAAAAACTTGCTGCCTTTCATTCAATGGTGTACAGATTATGTCGTCTACCTCTGACCATACCAAATTATATGAAGGAATACCACCAAATATTAAACACGATGTCAATGGATATGAGAAATCTATTATTGACAATTTGATTAAAAAACATTCGACAAAACTGAAACGAAACAACATCAGTACATTATTTGAACAAAACATATCCACACCTAAACACCGTGTCACTTTACCCTTCACCCCGAACATCACCAACAAATTAATGCATGTCTTTGCCAAAGCCCAAATGAACATAATTCACACTAATTAAATTGCGCTTGGGTTCCACAAAAGACCACACACCAACTCATCGATGCAGTGGAATTTATGAGATCTCTTGTTCTAATTGTGTGAAAAAATATATTGGACAAACGAGAAGAGCCGCCGAAACTAGATTCAATGAGCACCTTAGATCTGTGAAAAAGAAAGAGATCGACAAAGCTATAGCGGCACACATATTTGACCCAAGTAATGCAGATCGACATACAATTACATCATTTGACAATAATTTCCGACTCATCAAAAATGTAAACAAACCACACAAACTAGACGCCTATGAATCGATACATATCCACTTGAACGACAACTTGATGAATTTGGAAGCTGGACCAATTGATTCTCTTCTGTTCAACTTATTAAAAAAGAAAAATTAGACACTGTTTTGTCACTCTCTTCACTATGTTTAACTTAACTTAACTCATTCAACCAACTATGTATAGCATATGTACCTTGCCTAATCTCTTTTGTAATTGTTTAATTGTCGCTCGCTGATGATGGTTCCGCAGCTGAGAACCGAAATGCATACGTGCTAATAAAAAAGAATTTTAAAATTTCAAACATAAAAGTTTTTCGGTTTTGTTTTTAGTTTTTACTTCTTTTTATTACGATTTTTGCGGTCAATAAGATGTAATAACTTTCAATTAATTGATCTGACCACAAACTTGGCTATAACATTCACGATTAAAAAGGTGAATTAAGTTAAACTTAATTAAACACATCTATTGAAACCATATGTATTCAATGATTGACAACTCGTACGTCTTCAACTATATTTTGCGTTTAAAGCACTATTTTGTTCAGCCAGTAATGGAGGTGAAACAAACCAATACTAAAATTTTGTTTGCGATCAGTGTCCCACAAACATAGCTTTTCTCTACCACAAGTGCACGTAGGACAAACCAATTCTCAACTTTGTTAATATTTTCTCTATCTCTTGTCGCCGTGATATGAAAACAATTCTCGCAAAAAAATTGTGGAAAAGTGGTCTGGGTTCGACCCGCAAGGTCCACACGACTAACTTCCCAGTGACGCTTTATATAGATTTGAAAAAAGTCATTTATTTCATAAAGTTCAGGAACAAAGTAATGGTATAGATTGCGGAGCATTTGCAATCTATTTTGCAACATTGTTATGCTACAAGAAATTACCAGAAACCCAATTCCGTATGATGTATCAATTATGAGGAATCATATAGTTACGATACTACTATATAAGAAATTATTTCCTTTCGCAAATGGTGGATATCGAAAATAATTTTATTACACTCGCCATATATAATAATCCCATAATATCAATGTAATAATGATTTGCTCAATGACAAATTTACAATGACAAATAAAGCCAAATTATTTTAGTTATTTATTTACTAACAAAAAACGGCTGTACCGATTTCGCTGGAAACTTAATCAGTTCTGAGTTACGTAATTACGCTTTGAATAAACCCAGTCCCATGTCAATATCACCTTTGGTTCTCGAGATAATCGTGTCGAGAGATAATTCCGAACGCACATATGTACATACATACGACATACGTACATGGTACATACACACACACACAGACATCTCTATAAAAACGTTGGGTTTGGATTCTGGTGACCTTGAAACGTGGAGATATGTCAAAATTCGCGATTGACAAAATCGGGCCCATTACAACAACTTCCACTGGAAAGTTAATAAAGGCAAACTAGCTGAATTTTTTTAGTTATTTATTTACGGCTGGACCGTTTTCGCTGAAAACTTAATCAGTTCTGAGTTACGTAATTACGCCAAAAAATGGTTTATTGCACAAAACAATTCTACAAACTGTTGATTTTGGTGGATACGGGACAAAATCGATGTTCGATATTCCGGGATTGGAAAGACTAAGAGCAAATCGAATCACAGGTTTAAAAAGAGCGTACAAAATTACCGTTCCTAACTCAAAAAAGACAAAAGTGGCGTATAGAACAAAACAATTCTCAGGTGACGATTTCTTAACATTATTACTTTCACTTAACTTTTAAATTGTTTTTTTCTATGAATTATTATAATATTACACTGATAATTGCTACATTTTGATTAACAATCAATATTGGTTGTTTCTTGGGTTGTTTGGACCCGGTTATCCATGATTTAATGTGGTTGTGGTGGGGGTTGAAGTATGTCACCGAGGAGCTGGTTGGGACCACTCGGTGGTGGTTGGGATCAACTATGTCGTAGACGGGATAGCCAGTTCTTGTCTTTTGGGAATATTTCTCGGTTAAGCAGCGCCAATAGCCGTGTTTTTATACTCAAGCGTATATATGCTTAGATAAAAAGAGTAAACAAAAAATGAGTGTGCTTAAGACCACACGACTGAAGTAAAACTTCTTTCTCTCCATCTAATTTAAATTGTGGGCGTGTCAGTGGGCGAATTTTGAAAATATTTACACATGAGCATCAAGGGCCCCTGGAGAGTCTATATTATAAATTTCCACTCCCAAGCTCAAACTTTGTTTTTTTTTAAATTGTGGGCCTGTCATTGGGCGAATTTGAAAATATTTACACATGAGCATCAAGGGCCGAAAATCCTCGAATTCCTGTCCATGATTGATAGTTTCGCCTTCATCAGTTTCCATAATTTTGTGATTTTGATAAATCTCAATTCAAGAAAAAGGTTAACTAGTAATAAATTTTGTGGAACAATGAATTTAATTGGAGTTTCTTTTTGAAAAGAAAATTATACCTACAGCCAGACACAGTGATAGCTGATGAGCTAATAGTTATTGTTTTTTTTTTTTTTTTTTTTTTTATAATTTGCGTGCGCTAAAGGGATTTCTTTTTTCTGTAGTGACACAGTACCCTTATAATGGTAAAACCACAGCGAAGGCATTTTTAGTTTGTTGCGCAAGTAGCTCCCAGCAATTCATTGCCTATTTTTGGGTGCTACTTACTGAAAGAATAGAAGGATAGGAAAGTAGTTTGGTGCGATGGGATTTTTTTTTCTCAACAGGTGGCGCCTAAATTGCTTTGCCCTGGTCGGGATTCGAACGCACGACCTGCCAATCACTTAGTGAATACACTACCATTGCACCATTGCCACCTGCTATGTTATGTTGGGAACCAGGGTCGAGCCACACAATACAGGCGAGGAGGACGCGGCATGCTTGTGGTTGCTCGGCTCAGCTCGTCGGACAGGGTAGTTATTGTCCGCTCGCCATATACCATCTGCAAACCTTTTGTCTATGCCAAAAGGTTGTGAAAAGAGAAAAAAAAGGAAAGAAAGCTACTCTACGTTGACCACGGACGGACGAAAAAAAGATAGGATAGTGAAAATAGAGGAAAAGAAAATGTCCAAGGACATAAGCCGATACTCAAGAGAGAGAAGGGAAAGACCACTCGAACTAATCTTACTAGCCTAAGTTAAAGCTAACCTAGCCTAAAATTAAAAGCTGAGCCCTACAATGTACCTAAGCCAACTGAAAACTACATTAAAACTATCTTACCCTAACCACAACTCACTTGCCCTAACTCTCTCCTTGGCACCGTGTTCGTTATGAGCTCGAAATATGTCAGATGTTCTTGGCAAGGGTTGGCCAGCCCACCCTTGTATCTTTTGACACGACCTTAGCTATCACTCTGGCCGATATTGTGAGTGATAGCCCCTCGACAATTTATGTCAATATGTACGTAGTGAAAAGTTTGTATGTCGTCTCATCATGTCGTAAAAGTTTGTGTTGTCCTGTTATGTCATTGTCGATCTATAGAAGGACCGCCTTCAAAGCCGCCCACACACCAAAAAAACTCAAAAAAACTAACTAAAATTAAGCTAAAACTAAAAACTATGATTCAAAAAAAAATCCAAAAAGCAAAAAAAAAGATAAAAAAAAAACTAAAATAAAAAAAAAGGCTTGAAAAAAAAATTAAAATTGAAAACTGAACATAAATCAAAAAAAGGATTTAATTCTTTACGTCACTGATTTTAATGGGGTGGGTGTCAGCACTTCTTTGTGCGTGTAGTTGGCATTGCCGCAAACCGCTAAAGTTGTTGTTGTATTTATCATGCAAATTGTGCGTATATGGGTAATTCTTTTACAAACCGAACACCATTCTGACCGACACATTTTTGATTTGCCTGAAATTTTTTTACGGGTTGCATTTCGAAAAAAAGAGACACGTGTTCTAGGTTGTTTTTTTTTTGAAGAAGGGGTTAAAAGTTTGAGATTTTCGTAATTTTTGCTTTGGCGACTCATTTTTCAAAAAATCCATAACTGCGGTTCTTTTTACGCTAAAGAAAACTTCTTTTTTCATTATCAAGATAAAAGAGTGAATTTTAAGAAAAAAATAGTTCCAACAAATTTTTAAAAAAAGTTTATATTGCAATTTTTTATTGCAAAAAAATTAAATTATTAAATTAAAAAGTTTATTCTAGCTTGAAAAGAACCGGAGTTATGAATTTTTTAAAATGAGTCTCCAAGGCAAAAATCACGAAAATCTCAAAATTTCAACCCCCTCTATTTTCAAAAAAAAAAAAATAAATAAAATTTTTAAACACGTGTCTCTTTTTATTAGATATAGAAACCGTGAAAAAAATTTCAGGCAAATCAAAAATGTGTCGGTAATTTTTTTTTGTTCAAATCTGTACGGTTTGTAAATGAATGACCCATATCTGCTTGAGTTATTATGCCAAGATATCGATGTTCCGGTATGAATTGGATGTCGTTAAGACGGATTCTTCGTTAAGGCTACTGCTGCGCAGGTGTCTTCTTCGGATTGGGTCAAAGTGGAGGTCTGTGCGATATCTCAGCCTTTACCTTTCGTATATTGCTACATCGAACCAAAAAAATGCTGTCTTATTGACAATTGTTTGAATCAATGTGATGTCATTTTGCAACCAACAACTGTAGTTGTCAATTTACGATTTCTATTTTCCAACGAAATGAAAACCTGATGAGTTTTTCCAATTGACTATTATTAAAAATATAGCTTAGCTAGTTGTTAAATTTAAAACTGTCAATACCAATATTCATCACATTGACTATTGAAAGTTCTAGTTTAACAACCAGTTTTCAATTTAATGTCATATTTTCCAAGTTGAAAATGATAAACGTATTCAGCATCCTCAGTCGTTTTCAATCGCCAGGGCCTAAAACCTAGCTTCTCCAACCACTTTCTTGTGCGAAGTGAAAAGGGACCTACAATTTTAAGGCGAATCCGAATGGCAAATTTAAGAAGCTTCTCATGACAATGTAATGGGCAGAAATTCTATTCCCGGTATTTCGACCAGTACGGAGTTATGTCGTAACCTGCTAGTAACATACTGCATACTTTCGGGCAATAAATATTAACATTCACCAAAATTGGTTACCTCCTCTGCCTCTGTGGTCACCATAAATTCAATTTCGCCACTGTATGAAAATACCCAGAGTGACAATGGCTCTCACAATAGCAAAGGTAGTAGAGACACCTATTCACCAACCCAAGTGCCTGGAAACTAATTTTTTTTTAAAGCCGAATTTCATTGGCCGCTCCATAGTGGAGAATCGAGACCCAATCTAATTAGCTAAAACAATTCATAGCAGCGACCTCTGAAACTGACCACTTCTGAGAGCGGGTAAGAAAATAATTAATAGCAAGAGAGGCGAAGCCACGCCTCCACACCAGGAAAGTTGTCTCTCCATATTCACCTTACGAATGAAGTGCGCATGTACCAAGCACAGCTTGAGTGCACTCGCCATCTGGTGTATAAGCTTAACTGATAGTATGGAGGGGGAGGGGACGAATGAATTGTGGATGGTCGGTAGATTTAGGGATTAGCGAGTGTAAAACATAGGGCATGCGGGATTAAGTCGGTACTTTGTTTATGAACTAATTTTGTTCGTAAACAAAGTTTGCTCGAAAATAACTTTGGTTCGTAAACAAAGTACCGAATTATACGACGAGGCTAGGGATATAAAAAGGGTGCTGCGCGTCGGTTGAGGGAAGTTGAATTTTACAAGTGGCCGAGGACGGTGAAATAGTTTTAAGATTGAAAATAGTTTTAAGATTGAAATAGTTAAAAATGGCAAGTGCCGTATAATTTTAAGTTGAAATAGTGATAAGAATAAAAATTAAAATTAAGTAACCCTAGTGCCTATAAGATAACTTAAAATTAGTGACTAGGGTAAAAGTTAAAAGTAATTAAATCCTAGTACCTAAAATCAACTATACAAAAGAAAGTAGTGACTAAAATAAAAATTAAAATTAAGTAACACTAGCCTATAAGATAACTTAAAAATAGTGACTCGAGTAAAAGTTAAAAGTGATTAAAACCTAGTACCTAAAATTAACTATACATAAGAAAGTAGTGACTAGAATAAAATAGTGAAAAGGCCTGCCGTTCACCAGCGAAATCTCCCAAATAGTTGAGGCCAAAAGATGTCCTTCCTACAAATATACCTCTATTGGAGGAGAAGGACGCCAGTATAAGTTGACCAGCCGAACGAGAGACGCAGAGTACCTATGGAGGCGACCATAATTTAAGTACCCTATATTAAGATTTTTTTTTTGCTATATTGAAACATACATTTTTTTTACCTGCCTTAAAATTAAGATACATTAATATACATTTACTTACCTTAAAATTAAGATACATTAAAATACAATTTACTTACCTTTAAAATTAAGATACATTAAAATACATTTACTTACCTTTAAATTAATTTACTTTAAAATTACCTTTACTTACCTTAAAAATTAATATACATATCTTAAAATTACAATTACTTATCGTTAAAATTAATATACTTTATAACCTTAAATTTATAATACTATAAAATACCATACCTTTAGACTCCCCTTGTATCAATTACAAGAAATATATATATATACACCCCATAATCCTAACGGAGTGAAGAGAGTTCCTCCGAATCGTACGAACTATCTGGTCTTTGGTGACATAGGGAAAAATTTCGCATAAGTTAACGCTAACGGCAGTAGCCGATTTTCATAAACGGGTAAAGTGCTATAACTAGGGTATATATATATATCCATATATAACTCCATTAAAATAAAAGAGTAAAATGAATCTAAAGGAAGCAATTATGTTAACCTAATTGAAGTTGAGCTATGACCCAAACGGGTATTGTATTTCTTTTTTTTTATATATAAATAGTATTTTTGTCTAAAGAATGTGATTAAATAAATTCATTTTATAATGGTGACTTAAACGTAAATGGTGTGGTGGTCTCAATGGTTGGTGGGACGACCCATATAAGTATGGAATGTGGTCGTCAAAGGTTGGGAGGTCAAGGGATTCGACCATCTGAATCCCCAGCAAGTGTGTGTGGTTGGTTTTCCTTTCCTCTTTCTTTCTCTTTTTCTTACAGATCTCTCTTCTTTTTTTTTATTACACGATAAAGTTTGTGTGTGTCAAGATGCTAAAAGAACCCCCCCCCCCCCCCCCCCCGGACTGAAGCAGCTGGAGAATAAATATCGTGCGCATCTCGACCATGGTCCCTAACATCCTGCCATAAACCAAGGCAGCGACAATTACAAAATGGCGCCCATTTAAAGGCAACATTCTGTACGACAAAATCATCGTCAGGACACAGGTCGCACACGACACATAACAACAATTAATATTCTTGGATGTTTGTCAGACGTTCGCAAGAGGTGGGCAGGGGAAAAGAACTCTACATGTTACTTTGCCCCCTCGGGTATTGGACCGGGGACTTTTCGATTAGTAGTCCGACACACTAACCACTGAGCCACTGCGACCGATCCTGAAATATTAGGTTACGTTATAGTGGTAGTCGGCAGAAGCCGACTCACTAAGCCCAATAAAAGGTTCATTGTGATACCACACGGATCTATATTCTTCTTACTCGTTGAACCAATAGCAGCTTTTAATAAAGCTTGAAAGGCTTTAAATGTCAATGTTTATGAAATCGTTGAGATCATTATAAAAAAAGATCTCAAATGGAAATGTCGCCTTTGAGAGAGAGCAAGTCATGTGCTAAGAAGGTGGAGAGCAGAGAGGTGAAGCCTTGTTGCATGCTTTCCTCTGAGACAATGTCCGATGTTTACACCAATTGTAGCACCAATGTGCAGTCTATTCAGAGAGATCGAACACTTGAAGTGTTTCACTTGTCCACCTAAGGTTAGTTCTCTCGATGGCCTCAATCATAAATATGAGTTTGCATGTAGCAATTGGAATGCCTAAGCGACCTTTATCAGGTAGAAGGGGCAGTATGGTTTCTTTTCTGGCGAGTTCATCGGCCCTACAGTTCCCTGAAATATCTCTGTGTCCCGGCACCCAGCACAGGTGAATGTTGAATTGCTCCGTCATCTCCGCGAGAGATGATCGGCAGTCTAGGACTACGATAGAGTTTGTCGAGACCAGTGGCGGATCTAGGATCTCGGCTAGGTGGGGGTCCATAAAATGTATGCTGTCATGACCTAACTTAACCTCATTTTCTCATTCTTTTGATACATTTTGCATGAAACTACGATAGTGCCGCTTGTGTGGACACACGGTTACCACTGCAAACAATTTTATTTCGGAACATCTACTTCGCGACACAGTGTCGATAATTTTTTGATACACAGATATATATATGCACCAGTTTCCTCTTGCAATCTACGTTCATTGTGCAGCGCATGGCTTCAGTTTGGACATCAATGCCGCTTGCGGAGTTTCGGGTATAAAAAATGCGTTAGGAACTATCGGAGCAATAGAGGCATTTTTCCACTGGCCGAAGAGACAAAGCATTTTAAAGGAAAAACATTTTGAAAATGCCGAAAAAGAAAAAAAAGAGAAAAGAAAAATTGAATTCTTTCGCTGTTTCAAGATGGGCTCAGTCCCGTGAAGCAGTTTCAACTTATCTCGAACTTCAACCGGCCGTTATAGAAGCTTTGGAAGAAATAAAAAAGTGGAAAGATCGAGAGACTTCACAAAAGGCTTCTCAGCTTTTGACCGCGATTTTGACAATCGAATTTCAAATCTTCTGTCATATAATGGAATCGATCAATTCTATCGTCATGCCTCTGAGTCGGGAATTGCAGACGAAAAATCAAGATCTAGGAGAAGCCACAAAGTTAGCTGATGATGCTACGAACGATATCAAGGAAAAGCGGGAAAACGTTGATTCAAATTTTTGTATCATTTACGACAATGTAGCTGAAATCTGTTCTTAATATGAAATTGCCTCGTCGTTGCAACAGAAAAACCGTTGCAACGTTGAAACACAAAATGTCGAAGATTATTACAGAATTCCCTTCTACATTCCATTCCTTGATACTTACATTTTGTATCTCCAAAGTCGGTTCGAAAAACACAAATCGATCTTCCACAGTTTCGGACAATTATTTACTTCCAAGCAGGAATTTAATGAGGAAAAATGAGCAGATCTTTACTTAAGTTTTATGACGAAATATTGGACTGTCCAGAAAGGAATTTTATCTCAGAGATCAGAATTTGGAGGCAACGGATCTTTGAACAAGATATTCAAAATGCGCTCGATGCACTATCAGTGAGTACTTCATATCGGAATTTTTACTTCCAGAATCAGTTTCTATAACCCATCGAATACTTAACTTTCAATGGTTACGTTATTTTGTAGGTTATCAATGAAAAATGTTTCAAAAACGTGAACGCGATCTTACGAGTATTGGCAGTATTACACGTAACAACAGCAGTTCCAGAACGATCATTTTCAACCCTAAGAAGAATAAAAAACTATCTTAGAAGTACAATAGGACTCGCTTCTTTGAGTATCCATCCTGAAATTGGACTAACGGAAGACGAAATTCTGCAAGAATTCTTCAAAAACCCGCGGAATTTTAAAAACGATTGAGATTTTCTCTAGATTTCGCACTATTGCTAATATGTTGTAGTAACATGAATTGAATAATAATAATATTATGCATGACAAAGTACGAGAAATCATTTATTTGCCCATTACAATCTTTTTTGGATTTTCGAATCGTAAAATAGAATATGCAAATTTTCGGCGACAGAATACCAGCATTTCAGATTCAGGTCGGCTCGCCCCCCCCCCCCTTGGATCCGCCACTGGTCGAAACAGAATCCAGAGATTTTATCGCAGCTTGCCTATCTGAGATGTCCATAACGGGTATCACGTTCCTCTTCAATCACAATAGGACTTCTTTACCCGCCATGATTTCGATTTTCGCCTGGAACACACTGCAGTGATTAGGGAAACGAAGCGAGTGGCTGAGGTTCAACCTGTCAGAGAATACACCTCCACCAACCCCATCGTCGGTTTTGGATCCATCGGTGTAAAAGTGGGTGTATTCATCTTCGAAAGGGTGGCCTTCCTCCCACAAAGATCTGGGGTGGATGTTGACTTTGAAGTTTTTGTCAGAACGGAGCTGAGGGTTGGTGTAGTCTTTGTTGCGACGGAGGATTCTGATTTTTTTTTTAAATAGAGGAGTGGCCGTTTTCATCCTAAAATAATAAAATCCTGAAAAATATTTTTTTTTAGAAACACAACTGACTTTTTGACATCTAACTAGTTTATTATATTTCATTAAACGTTTCTTTCTTGAAATTATTATTTTTAAGATTGTAAAAAAGTTCTACTAATTGTTAAATGTTTGAGCAATATGGTGGGTATTCAATGTTGAACAAAAAAACGTGACTTGTTTGCCCACTTGTTTTAAATAAATAAATGTGGTCTTCAGCGTGATGCGTTGTTTCGCCTTCAAAACCGAAGACCATCTGCGAGTCCTTTATCGTGAATCTTGCGGAGTGTTTCTTATCATTATTTATTTTTCTTGTACTGTGCTTTGTTGGAACGAGGTAATGGTATACGCCGTTCAGTACACACAGCACAGCATCAGATTAAAAAAATAAATAAAGAAAACGATAAAAACCTTTTTAAATCACCGCAAAATGTACCTTTGTCGGAATTCTGAGCCCTACTATGTAATTCGATTCTGGTTTTGATTCTATTAGAAAGTTGATTTCTATTCTACCTTCAAATAGTACTCAGAAGGGAATTAGAATCGAATGTAAACAATGACAGCTCTTTCCCCCAAATTTCCGCCTTTTGAACTAGTGTCGCATTTGGATTGACAGATATAGCAAAAAAGAACCAATAAAAAATCATTTTTTGTGAAACGATTTGAGCAAGTTTCTAAGTTATAAAATTTATAATCATGGACAGATATAGGTATGTAGACCTTTAAATAATGAAATCAATATAAAGTATTTTTCTAGGTTCAAATTTTCAACATAACGTGAACACTTTCTTCTGTCCTCCGGGGTTTTTAATTATCACTTGGATAAATCGCGATATTTGGTCACATATTGGACATATTGGTCATATATTGGACAAGACCTTGAGACGTTATTTAATCTGCACTTTAAGATGATTACCTACGCGTATAAATATATTTCAACAGTTTATTGCAATATTTAATAGATATGACCAATTTTATTACTTATATTTTTACAGGTTTCTAATAAAACACAGCCAGTTCGCAAACACATTTGCATTAGAACATTAATTTGCGAATTCGAAGGCTTTCGACATTCACTTTAGAATTAGATAGTACCAACTCTTCAACAATGATTCGAGGTCCATTTGATTTTCGATTGTTAGAGCTTGCTATTTTCGAGCATATTGTAAATAGAATCGAATTACATAACAGATTTTTAAGTGCATCCAAAACCTTCTTACCCCTTACATTATCTATGAGAAAATCGTTCAATTATTGAGCTCTCATAGATATTGATCTTTAAAAAAATCTCTGTGTAACTTTAAATCGGTTGCTTAGTGTTCAAATTATAATAAATAACTCAACTTGTACATTTTTGTAAATACTGATTAAAATAGTTATTTGAGGCAACCTCTTAGTCTTAAAACACTTTTTAGGTAACTACAAATAAATTTTAATTCGAGTACAAATAATTCAGTATTGACTTACACTTTTCATTTTAAATATAAGAATGAGCTTGATTTCTGACCCTAGTAACCCTTTTAGAAATTGAAGATTCTCAGTTTGTCATATTGATAATCCTGGTTGATGACCGGGTGTTCGGCTGGATTTATTCCGCGAAACCATGTGGTTCGGGTTGACTTTAGCTCAATATTTTCTATTGTTGATTCCTATTGAAAATATACACTTCTTATATACAGGGTGCGGCAAGATAACTTCATTTTCTCAAAACACATTAAGACCCATTTAATGAATTTAAACTTTTTTTTAATGTAGGTACATACAATTTTGTTTTACATAGTTTTAAAATGCATATCAATGGTGACGCCCCTATTGTCCAAGCACTGCATAAGCCGATTTCTGGCATTTGTCTTTAACATTATCAGCAAAGCAGCTTGTATGTTGGCAACTTCTGCCCGGATGTTGGCCTTCAGGTCATGTAGCATTCTTGGACGGTTGACATAAATGAGTGACTTCAAAAAACTCCATGTTCTTAGGTGATCTGAGGTCGAGGGACTCCAATTATTCGTATTGTCGGACTCGCAGTTTGCCTGAGCATAGTAACTTATTTAACAATTGATTATCGGTGCCGGACAAGGCCTAACGGGGCTACATTGAAGCAATCTTATAAGGCGCGCTGGGTTACGATCACAGAAAATTAGTTATCCTCAACAATAAACGTACCGTCCTCACTGTTTCAGCGCATTATGGCGAATGACCAGAATTCAACAAAACTTTAGAGCCATGACTGTCGAATGAGACCAGTCCCGCCCCGCTTCGACCCCTACAGCCTGACTGGCGCGTATTTCAAAAAGAAGTTATGTTGCTGCTCCCTGTACAGTTTGTCGACGACCTTTTGACAACTACTTAGTCCGTGAATCTCATATTTTTATGCATCAAAACAAACATTTATTGAAACTGGAATTTTTTATAATTTCTGCAAGGAAGTCGGTGGGAATTCCAGATGCAATGTTTCTCAAGGACAATCAGTCCTCTAATTTGGGTTCCAATCTTGATTTGTTCTCTAACTTCTTTGAATCAGTTTACTCTAAATCAGCTGTAAATATTAACTCATTAGGCAATATAGCAAGTAAGGTTGATATTGGTTCATTCCAGTTATGCACTGATGAAGTCCTTTTGGCGCTCAAAAAAGTTGCTCAAACGTAATCCTTTTGCTGGGGCTGATGGCATTCCAACTATAATTCTACTGTTGTGACTCTCTATGCTTCCCTTTGCTTAACCCTAGAAAGATAATCTTATTTTTTAGTACTGAAAAGATAAACATGCGCCTGGGAGGCGCACAATTAAAAAACGTTTTTTTTTTACAAAATTAAATAAATATTTTTTTTTATTGTTTCATTTTATTGTTACATTATTAGCAATAAAGTAAAACATAAACACATATTATTAATTTTTCTGTTTTTTAAAGAGAAGTAGGATTTTATAAATCCATAACAAAAAGGAACACAAAATTAGAGATCTTCGGTATTTAATTTTCATATGCTGATAATAGCGCATTACCATAACTGCATTACCATAACTAACTAACATAACTAACGGTGGTACTTACCGAACCGGAACGACCGTCAATCGCAAGTATAAATCGATGACTGAGTTGGCTTAAAAAAACAAGTTTTTTCGAGCGTCGGTTAAAAGAAGAAAGCAATATATATATTTCGCGGGCGCCTCCGAGGCGCAGTTTATCTTTCTAGGGTTAATATCTTTAACCATTCACTTTCTGAGGGTATCTTCCTTAAAGAATGGAAGATTTCATTCCTTGTTCCTTTCCATAAGTCTCGACCTAAAAATAATGTCGAAAACTATAGGGGAATTTGCAAATTATCCGCAATACCCAAGGTTTTCGAAAGCATTATCAAAAATAAACTTGAGTTCCTCACCAAAGAGTTCTTATCTGTTGCTCAATACGGTTTCGTTTCTGGTAGGTCTACTTCCACTAACTTGGCACTTTTCTCATCGTATGTTATCAATGCTATTGACTCAGTAAATCATACAACTTTATTGAAAAAGCTGGAACATTTTGGTTTTCATTCGAAGATTTTGTCTTGGTTATCGTCTTATCTTGTTGGCTGAACTGCTCCAGATCGATAAAATGCACTTCTGGGGTTCCCCAAGGTAGCCATTTTGGTCCACTGCTCTTCACAATTTGTATCAATGACATTACTTTGGCTATTAAGCACTGCCAATGTCTATTATACGCCGATGATCTGAAACTATATCTAAAAATTAAAAGCATAAAGGATTGCCGCCTACCTCAACTAGATCTAAATTCTATTTTAGAATGGTGTAGCTCCAATAATTTGAAGGTTAACATAAGGAAGTGTAATGTGATACCCTTCTCAAAATTGAGTTCGTTTTCTCAATTTGATTACGTTATTGACTCTAATCTACTTTGTAGGGTTGATCAATGATTTAGGCGTTGTCCTTGATTCGAAATTTTGTTTCAATAGTCATATTGACTATATTGCTTTAAAAACGAATTCTGCCATCGGTTTTATTAACAGGAACTGTAAAGATTTTAAGGATCCATATGCCCTTTTATCTCTATATTTCTCCTTGGTAAGATCGCTTCTTGAGTATGACGATGTCATTTGGAACCCCGCGTTTAATATCTACTCACTCGGATCGCATCGAAAGAATAGAAAGACATTTTACGAGACTAATATTTTTCAAAATGCGTTGGAATTTCCGCCCAGAATATGCAGCCAGATGTCAATTAATTGGAATTAAGTCATTAAAATCGCGGCGAACCATTCATGATATAATGTTTCTAAGAGATATACTCGTACTAAGTTATAATATCAAATGTCCACCGCTTCTCTCAATGGTACCTTACCTATCTACGTACCTGCTATATTACTAAGATCTAGAGATTTTCTTTTTCAAAACGTGCACAGAACTAAATACGGGTGTATTGAACATTGCAGTACTATTGATGAATGTTTATATAGAGGTAATCTTAAGGCGATTCCTTTGTATATTTTCTTTTTTTAATTGATTTGCATACGAGTACCTCTAATATCTGTTAGCTTTAGGCGGCTTGCAGATTAATTTCATAGAATAAAATAAAAAATAAAGTTTATTGGAATTCGCATGAGCAATATGTAACCTGAAATAACTTTCTAACCAATTATTACCCATCCATGAGAAAATGGGTTCAAGAAGTATTCGTCAGTTTGTTTTATTAAACAGCAAATAGTTATTTCTATCGGTGGCACGTCTGAGAAGATGATGAAAAAATGTCTACATATTTACTCGCATCACTTTCGCTATGGGTGACCCACTTCGTTGGTTGTAAGGATTCCAACTATCTTTCTGCAGGGCTTAGCCCCCTCATATACACCAAATATAAAGATAGGGAAGGCTACAGTCCGCTTGGGCGAACTGTTGAATACCCTATTCCTGTTTCTATCCCTCATAAAGTGGGCCTGACAGAAATCAAGGTGTGGGAGAATTTTTAAGAGGCATCTATTTTGATATACAACGTTTAAAGGATTTTATTCAAAAAAGTCAAAGTTTTTGTAAAAAAAAAACGCCCTTTAAAAGAATATAGAAAATTTTAAATAAAGAAACTGTTTAAAACAGCTTTAACTACATACTTTGTGAATAATTTCTTGAATACAACAGTTTTTTTTCTTAGTGGGCGTGTCAGTGGGCGTATTTTAAAAATATATGCAGATACAGACACCGCACATATGAAAAACCATCGTACTGACGTCACCTATTTTGTTATCCGAACGCGCATATGAAAGAGGGAGACCACACGAATGTTTCAAGCCTATTGTGGTATTTGTGCGCACTTTCATTCTTGAGATATCGTGTGGTCAATGTTTTATTCAAACAACTCTTATTATCTTATAAATTTTTTTGATTTTTTTTTGTGAATCGGACATCGGAAAGTTGCTTTTCCCACATTGATAACAATCGGTGGGAAAGTGAATGAAAAGTGATTCTATCGAAGTTTTTTACTTTCACTTTGTTGTTTGATTCGCACAAGTAAGCTGACATAGGCGCCTGGCAGACAACAAGCACCTACCCTAAGCGGAACAACGAAGTTGCGTAGCGGCCTAAGCCATGCGGAGAAAAACGTGCAGTCCTTTCACCGGTTGAGCTCAAATCAGGTAATCTTCGGCATTGGCCCGAGAGTATTTCTGTGAACTTTGGTCAAAATCGGTCTTCTTTTTTAAGGCGCAGCAACATAAGCCGGATACCCGCTATAGATAATAATAAGGAACTCTACTCGAACATATTGGCCAATAGAATGAAAGACCTTCAGAGCAATGACCTTCTATTCGTGTCCCTTCCTCCACTGTTAAACATTTCTTCTTTCCCATTTTTTTTTATTCTCAATCAAGAACAATTACTTTATAATACTGTACAGTTTAAACCGAAAAAACATATTCACTTCATAAAAAAACGTTGATTTGTTTACTGCTTCTAATCTAATGACTCGCGGAAATAATTCCGCATATTCTTTACTCAACTTACAATTTGTCTTCACAGTTCCGTTAGCTAAATCTCTCCTATACACACATTTCATATTTTGTTGTTAACAAAATAGTCTCTCATTTACCATAGTCGTTTTTTTCTAATCCATCATGTAACGGGAGAAATATCGATTTTACTTCTCAAAAATACCTGCTTCTAACCTAATGACTAGCAGTGTAAGTGCTTTTTTTCAATTGTGGGCGTGTCAGTGGGCGGATTTTTAAAATGTTAACTGCCAAGCCTTTTGGGCCCTTAAAGAACATAAGCTTCTTAGGGTTAACAACCATGTAATAAAATAGACTAGAGGGATCATTAACCCTTTCGCTTCACTATATCCCTACTGGACCGCCCGTGAAATTCGCCGGTTTAACCTCAAAAATTTGTCGACCGGGTTCACGGTTTGGAACTACTATACCGCACCGCTGCCAATCAAAATCTGGTGTCATTGCATTCGTTTGATCTTGCAGTTTAAAGACTTGTCTCTCTTTCAGGAATGTATGGGAAGCTTGCCTTTCTCACGGGGTTCGTACGATCTTTGGTTTCGACATGCGAGTACTAATTGAGCTGGTCGCGCTCCGTTGTTTCTGAGACGCTGACGTGAAGGCTTCCTCGGGTCTTGCAACTTCTTGTTTGATCAAGCTTTATGCTGTAATGCGAAGCATATTCATCTCAGCTTCCGTTAATTTGGCCTTAGGACATAAACCCTCGTGCTTTTTGTATGTTGTCCAATATCGTACGTAAGCGCCGGGCGCACAACTGCGATATATGGCTTTCTTTTCAGCTTAGGGGACATTTTCCGGTCATAGAAGATGTTTCAGGCATATTAGTTTGATGCTGGTATTCTCCGTATGGCTCTTATCCACCAGAGAAAAGGCAATAGAAAGAAAAAAGAGAGAGAAACCGAGAGATATTAAAGCAGCGCTTAAGATTTGTTTTCCAACATTTTGCCTTTAAGCCCTGGATTTATTTCTCCCTTGCTTCGGATTTGATGGGGTAGGTAGATAGGTTTTAGAAGGCTTTTTCTGGCAAACTCGTCCCAACCGACGTGGTACGTGATCGAAGTATATCTACTTTTATGTAATACTTATTATGCAGGGTGGTGCACCAATTGTGCTACAATAAGAAATTCAAATAACTTTTTTTTAATCAATGTATGTATTTCATATTTTTTTATTGTGTAGAGAATTTTAGTTCATATAACTATCTAGCCGTCCCGTGCTCGCCTTGCTTCGCCAGTCTGACACTTCTCAAATTTAAAACAAAATACTTGCTGATAAGAACTGAAAAACGTCGAGAGTGTCCCTACTCATTATATGGATATACTCGTACTCTGAGTGTGACTCCCTCTCAACCTCATTTACATTATTCATACCCTATCTTTCTCAATCAATTGGCATGGCCATGCGCCATAAAAAAACAACACAAACTGCAAAAGGTGCATAAAAAAAAGAAGGAAAAAGCACATTGCACAAAAGGTACAGGTAGAGAAACAGATTTGTGCCGCACACACACACAAATTTTGCTCCACTGAATGCTGGGAAAATCCAACGATCTATCTTCAATCGAACATTTTACTTTTTTGAATTGTATAAAATTTATGCTTATTGTTCAACTTCAGGATAACCTACAAAGATGATTTATATCTTAAAATTATTGTACATAATTGAACTTTATATTAAAAAAATCCTATTTCATTTGGATGAGTCATTCCAAAGCTAGGAGCTAGAAAGCATTCGAGAGTTACAACTTTTCTTAGATATCAGCTTAGATCTCCGCTTCTGGACAGCGGATGAAACATTTTCCAGCGGTAAAAAGTAGGTTATGTCCATTCTCAGGCTCTAGACTATCTGTGTACCAAATTTCAAATTTCACTGCGCAGCACACAGTGACTCGTCCTGGGTGCAGTAGTATGGAGAATTTCTGGATTAGATTCACTCCATATACGGCAATTTTGTTTATTTACATTGCCGATTAGATCAAAATGAACCTCAGCAGACATAAATAAGCAATTTATCAAGCTGTTGTCTTCTTCGGTCATTTCAATAATTTTTTGGCAAAATTCCATACGAATAGGCAAATCCAGAGGGTTTAACTTTCTTGCAATTTGAACAATTTTAAGTCATCATGACCTACTTCTGGTCTAAGTGCATCCTCATCGAGGGCCGGTTTTAACCAACCAACCAAGTCATCGTGAATTATCCGTTGTAATGACCGTCTGCTAACTCCAATTTGCGCCTATAAGTTTCGAGTTGAAGCGCTTGGATTTACCTGAATTGACGATGCTACATCCGCGATTGTGTCTCGAACCTGAACATAGGGATCTCGATGGTATGGTCTTCGTGCGATGCTGTCAGATTCGGCAAACATGTTTGCCAGCCTCATTATGGTGCATCTACTCGGGGGAGTGCCGCCAAACTCCCGTCTAAATTCTCTTTGGACGGAAAGCATGGTACCGCTGCAGTAAAAAAGTTATTACGTTTTCTGTTTGTAGCACGATTCGTGCGCCACCCTGTACTTTAAAAAATTATCGATCGCAATCGTTATGCTAAAGATATTCCCTTCTTTAATTTAAATTCGGGATTACCTTTAAAGATTCTCTGTTAGTAACCACACTTAACCCCTCCATCTAGACTGACAAGTAAATTGTTTTGTCCAATTATGCATATCACGAAAGGGTACACTTTATCAAGTGCCAAAAAGTGTTGGTACATTGTATGCTCAATTCTGCTTCTCGGGAAAGCATATTCTTTTAAGTTATATGTCACGTCACTTTTGAAAAGCTCTCGAATCCACTGAACAACTGAACAGCACTCATTGTGCGCACCATTTCGTACCGACACGGAAAAGGAAAGTGAGTGGAGAATCGGAATGGCGATTCGAGGTACAAATCGGTAAAAAAAAGTTTTGGAATTTGAATTTTAGTTAGGAAAATGAATATTAATCGATATTATTAGGACTGAGGTGCTTACTGCTTGAGCAACTTAATCCGCTGATATGGACAATACGAGTATATAAGTAATAACTTTATTTGACGAGTGAGAAAATCTATTCAATTTCAAGGATTGAATCAGAACCTTTGTGTCTGTGTCACATTATGCTGTAGCTTGCCATATCATCTCGTATTACGTCGTCAACTTCGCCCACTTGACGAACTTTCAATCAATATGTGCGAGGAAGAGTTAGGTGTGAAATTTTCGGGCTTAGTATACCTATACATATTAAAGTTGTGGGATGTGCGCAAACACACACATGTACCTAAATCTTGGTTAACAAAAGCAGATTTTCTTGAAATGAAGTGTTTGTCCTGGCATGACTATACCATTCTGAAAGATTGAAGCTGATTGTATGTAAGGATAAAGCTGTTGCTATTGCTGCTGCTTCATGGTGGAGCCAACGGTTTTGCTGCATGTGTGATTTATATTCTGAATATTATTCAGATAGATTTTAGAAGCAACTTTAGGGGGAATATTGTCCGTGAATTATGTCAAGGGAGTTAAAGGGTGGCAGCTTGTCATGAGTCATAAAATGGTTTTAAAAAAGATTTAAAACGAGTTTTTTCCCAAAACGATGCAAAGTTAATGCAGTGAGTGAACAATGAGAATACAAATCGGAAAGGTTTTATCTGCGAACGAATTAGAATACAATCGTACATACTCATAATTTTCATAGAGAATTATTTGGTACCTAGCAGGCTTTTGGTTGGGTAGATAAGTTCACATTTGCACGACCTGGTTTAATTCGAAATGTGCTTAGCGAGAAGCAGCCATATTCTACGTTGGTTGGGAATATGAAACCTAGGTTTTGGTGGTAAATTCTTATGTTGACGTTAAATAGCTTTTTTGAAATATGGCATTATTAATAGGCACGGAAACTTGGAAATAAAACCAGCGAGCATGGAAATTAAATTAGGTTTAAACGCGATGGAGGTCAGTGTTGACAGGATTGAGTAAGGTGATTCACATGCACGATGCAAAGGCGATAGCCAGCAACAATAACCTGCATTTTGGGACTTATTACGATCGAGGCATTTGACGCCTTCCTAGACAGGTTAACCTTAGATGCTAGGGAACTTCTACTAACACAACTGCTAACGGAACAAAGCGGTTTTCGAGGTAACCTATACCACTTCAAAAACGATGACAGTCCCACCTGCCCATCCTGCAGTGATACTTCGGAAGGTGCGGAGCATAAATTCTTTCACTGTCCACGTTTCCAGTTGCAAAGGCAGACATTACAATAAACGCTGGTAGAAACACTAATTCCTGACAGCATAGTGCACCACATGCTAGAATCGGAAAATAAATGGAATGCAGTTAGCCTCTATATCAAAGATATATGTCAAGAGGTGAGAACCGGAGTAGTTGACATAGTGAACGCAAGCGAATACACAGCCAAATGAACTTATGCAAACTTACAGCAGACGGACATACGCATATACTTGCGCATACTGCAAGATATGAGAAGCCCATAAATCCACGGTTACAATAAGACACGAATGGGAGGGAACGACATACAACACTCAGGTAACAAATACGAAGTACAACACACTAATTAGACACACACAAAATCATAGACGAGCCCACACTAACACGCGCACTATCACAAAAGTGCGTGGGTGGCGACAGTGTAGAGGTTAGTGTGTTGGCTTGTGACCCGTGCGGTGCAGGTTCAATCCCGATGGGGAACAACAACATACACCACCCATTTATGGAGAGAAACGAATGACACCTTGATTTCCCCAACCTCTACACCAAAAAAGGGGACTTCTGCATGGTAGTACAATGGACCGTTAGTGAGTCTAAATGTACATGCACATTAGCTTTTTATAGGCGAGTTGTTAAGAATAACTTTGTGTAAGTAAACTGAAGGCGATTCTTCTTTTCAGATCCACTCGCAGCACTCCACAGGTGTCGTGTGTTTCCTCTGCTGGAGAGTCCCTACTGGCTGGTTGGGTAATCTGTTTTGCCCACCTTGTGGTGGAAGGGGTTAAAATATCCGTGTCTGGTGAGAAATTGGGTGACGTTTCCTTCACATTTTTGATCAGTTCGGAGTTATTATAGCAAGGCGTGAAGAATTAAAACAGAATTTGTAAAGCATTATTTAAAATTAAAACTATTAATGTTTTTTTTTTTGTTGGCTCTAAGAGCAAGAGGCAAGCAACAGCTTCACTAATAACATTTGTCAACTGTCTCCTTGACGTATACGATTCTATTCTAACCCAATCATAGGCCAACATTAATACAATAAATACTATTTTTTGAAAACAAATACTCGTATAAATTGAAATTTTCAAATCACTAATGTATCTCTTACCCTCCCATTTCAGGTAAGCACGTGTTGTTTTCTATTGATAAATAGATCGACTCTGGTAAGTCACTACAAAATAACTCACAAGATGCAGATACAACGGGGATGTAATATACCGACTTATTAGGATAAAACAATCTGTCTTTTTATGGTATGGTTTGGAAAAAAAAAGATAAAATAACACTTAACGTGCAAATAACTATACGAATCCGATCAAGTACATTGAAAAAAACCCACTACACTGTATGTATTTATATTTGAATTGGGTCATCCGATGACAGCAAACTTAGACCTAATGTTTCATTGTTCTTCAACACAGTTCCTTACATACTATCGATTACCATATACATCAATTAACCCCTCAGCGTTATTATGTTAATAATGAAAGATACAATTCTAAGGGGTTGGGTTCGATATCCCGCTTTTTATAATCCCGGATCTTAAAATCCCGCTATTATAATCCCGCTTTTTATAATCGCGCTTTTTTAAAATCCCGTCTTTTAAAATCCCGCCTCTTATAATCCCGTTTTTTATAACCCGGTTGTTTTTTTGAAATGCAGTTTATTTTAACATTTATCATTTTTAGAGGAAGTAGCAGACAAAACGGGAACAGAGTTGAGGTTAGATTGTAACAGTCACCCCACTCTGTTTCCCTCCCATGCTTCAAAACCTGCACCACAAACCCTCGAACTCAGTCACCATAATCCAAATCGACTATCAAGGCCACCCCTCCCTGCTCCCTTTCCGCGGAATGGTGTAACTTGAGGCTCATACTGCAACAGTCGCCACAAGACGCACCCCCCCCCCCCCCCATTCCAAGGAATGTAATAGCTTGCTCGGGACTCGACTGTATCAGTCTCCCCGGCACGGTTTTGCCTGCAAAGAGAGTGAAGAGCAGTTTAAGGTTCGATTGTAACAGTCATCACAAAAGACTCTTCCCTCCCCCGGTGATATGGTAGCAATAGCTTCCTCCCCACGGGCAGAATTTGGGATCGACCTGTGGTTTGATTGCATCAATCACCTCATATCGATCCCAACCCTTGGTTCGGATGTCGGGCGAGAGTCGCCACTGCACTAGTCACTCTAACACATCGCAACCCATGCGAAATTTTTAAGTAATAAATATGACAATCTTCAAATATTATACAAAAAAAACTTCAAACCATTAACAACATTTTTTATACCCTATTCCAAGGGTATATTAATTTTGACGCACAGTTTGTAACATACCTTAATATTGCCCGTAGACCCCTAAAAGTTACGAGAACTATATTTATGATCAGCATCGATAGTAATGTCAATCTAGCCATGTTCGTCCGTCCGTCCGTCTGTCGGCAAAAATTAGACATTTAAACTGGACCTAGAGAGCTGAAATTTTAACCATATACTTCTAGGGTCCCGAAATAATCAAGTTTACGAATTTTTGAAATCCGCCCACAGACACGCCCACAAACTCAAAAAAACAAAATTTTGGAAAAAAATCGAATTTTGAGGTAGAAAGCTGAAATTTTTTATATATGATCTATGACTCCTAAAACTGCTCGGGATAAAAAAATTTCAAAATCCGCCCACTGACACGCCCACAAATAAATAAAATAATTTTTTTATACCCTATTCTAAGGGTATATTAATTTTTGAAAATCCAAAGTTTGAGCTAGGGAGCTGAAATTTATAATATATACTCTCTACGGGCCCTTTATTCTCATGTGTTAATTTTTTTTAAATCCGCCTACTGACACGCCCACAATTAAATAAAACAATTTTATTGAAACACCCAAGTTTGAGCTAGGGAGCGTTTTTTTTTTTTGATAAAATCCTTTAAATGTTATATAACAAAATATGTAGAGCGTTCTTAACAATTCAACCAAACTTAGACTTTTGTCACGCCTACTTATGAGGGATAGGAATAAGAATAGGGTATCCAACAGTTCGCCCAAGCGGACTGTAGCCCGTCCCTATGTTTATTTTATTAGTTCAAGTGTATATTATAAGCAATGCGACGCAAAAAACCTGTTTTACTAATTTTTTTTCTATTTCTCATTAATTTTTTTATAGCGAGTGACTTTATAACATTAGTTTTTTTATATAATTTTTCTTGTCCATTTCGTAATTTTTGTATTTCAGTTTGCACCACAATTGGTTCCTTTATCAAATCTGCAATGAGTTTATACAAGCCAGCACTTTTTCGTCCAATCAAAACTTTTAGTCTGCGATGCCACGCTTCAGCATTATTTTGTTTTCTCGGGAATTGTTTTTCTGCACTGTCATACACAGACAAAAAGTTAGGAGAGTACTGCACTTGTCTACTTCCATTACGAATGTTTTGTAAAAATACGGGATTAGCGGGATTTGTCAGGATTTTAAAAATCGGGATTATAATAGATCGGGATTTTGAACAAGCGGGATTTTAGAAGATGGGATTTTAAAAAAGCAATATTTTAGTAGACGGGATTTTAAAACTTTTTTTTTTGGGATTTTTGAAAAGCGGGATTCCGATACGCTCCCAATTCTAAGATGGGTTAGGTTCGATATACCGCTTTTTATTATTTCGATTCTTAAAATCCCGCTATTAAAATTCCGCTTTTTGGTGGTTTCTTTTGAATTTTTAACCATTTCAGATGTTTGGTACTATTGATAACCCTTCGCACTGTTGAAACGCTTGCAGTAACACCGGCTTTCTGCTTTATTTTTGCCGCAGATTCGCAGGAATTGGAAGCACATCTTAAAATTGCTCTTCGATCAACCGCTGTTGTTGCCGTTTTTTGGCCACCTTTCATGTTTTTTTCCGTGCGAATCTTTGCTCCTTAAATAAGAATAGACCACACTAGAACTTCGTCCAATTTTGTTAGCGATAGAAGGCCCGGTTGGTCCTTGGTCTTTTAGTAAATCCATTTGAGCTCTTTCAACACTATTTAGAGATTTTGATCTACCCATTTTTCTTTGAAATACAATTAATCAAACAAAATTCACTAAAAGTACTTCAACTGTTGATCTAATGTGTCAATCTCCACCGAAAACTCATAACCAGCGAAAATAATGACTTTGTGTCTATTCAGTTGACGCAAAATAAAACTGCATTTTTCCATATTGAATGCTTTGCAAGGGAACCAGGAAAAAAATAGCGGTACTTTTTGAAATATTCTTTCCGATTTATTTTGTCAACATCATACTCAAACAGTTTGCATCATCAAATGATATATTACGGCACAAGGTTTTGAAAAAATGGACAACGCAGCTTAGGAAATGTTTGTGCTTATTCAGTTGAAGCGAAGTGTATATTATAAGCAATGCGACGCAAAAAACCTGTTTTACTCATTTTTTTTCTATTTCTCATTAATTTTTTTACAGCGCGTGACTTTATAACATTAGTTGTTTTATATAATTTTTCCTGTCCATTTTGTAATTTTTGTATTTAAGTTTGCACCACAATTGCTTCCTTTCTCAAAACTGCAATGAGTTTATACAAGCCAGCACTTTTTCGTCCAACCGAAACTTTTAGTCTGCGATGCCACGCTTCAGCATTATTTTGTGTTCGCGGGAATTGTTTTCTGCACTGTCATACACCTACCAAAAGTTAGGAGAGTACTGCACTTGCCTACTTCCATTACGAATGTATTAAACCAATCTGCAAAACTAAGTGCGTCTTCGTCATTTTTCAAACTATTTTTCAAAGAGTCGAAATAGGAAGAGACTTCTTCTGGTGGTACAAATGCTAAACTTTTGACCATTTTCATTTTTAATGCAAACAATTACAATGTGACAATTATCACATTTGGTCGCAAATCCTTTTTGTTGTACTCTTCGCCAAATGATTTGACCAAAGTGAAACAAACATCCTCTAAAATCTGAGAGCGAAAAAAACACGTTCGCAACCGAAAATATTGCCTTTTCGAAATCAGTTATTATTCTTTCGGGTTGTAACTCAATTTTGAATTCAGTTGCAACTCTTAACAATTCGGAAAAAATAGCTCGTAACACTTCATTGTCTTTTTTGACATAAAACAGAATATAAGTGGGACAACACTTTTCTCAATCTGACCGTGGACTGTAAACAATTGACGCATTAAAGTGGGAACGACATAAAATGTACCGTCCATCAACCAACATCTTGCACTTTTTAGGAGAACCAGACTAGACATTGTTCATAACAAAATAATTTTGCTGCCGTCGCTTTCCTTCTCGGACAAAACAAAAATTTCGCCATCAAGATGCGTCAAATCTTCTGGTATATTAATATCATTTACACTTTGAGGTTCCTTAATCGAAGACGCTCGAATACGAGATATTTTTTGCTTTTGGGCAGAAGGGGATGGCAAGCATGGTCTCACAGAAGATTCACATTCCACTACACTATCGCGTATAATCTGTGATGGATTAAAACAGAGTGCTTCTGCAGCTTTTTTTATGTTGCTATTTGTTTTACAAACATCTCTTACACATGAATCAGGAATGTGGCAATGCTCTGATGGTGCCATTTTTATGATATGTTCTCCGTCTTTTAAAGTTGTATTGACTCTTCCCTTGCAAAATTTATTTTTTCTCTGCGAACAGCACCATCGGAAAACTGCACCTACTTGTTTTTCAAGGTGATAATCGTAGCCGTCAACTATTAATTTGTTGACACCTTTGTTTGCCTTTAGTTCACTTATAATAATATACACTCCGTTCCAACTGAATAGGTACAAGCTTTTTCAAATTTGTTTAGCAACTTCAAATGGTGCCCCTCAAGGATCCATCTTAGGCCCACTGCTCTTCTCAATCTTTATTAATGACCTCCCAACTGTTGTCAACTACTCGTCAGTATATATGTATGCAGTTCTCAACACTTTTTTCTACCCATCGTTCTCCAAATTTACAAACAAATGACAATTAAATAAATTAATTCACTCAGAAAACTTTAAAAATTGTTTAAACGGGTTAATCTTCTCGGAACACACATGAACAATGAAGATAATGACTATGTACCTATTCAGTTGACACAAAAAAAACTCCATTTTTCCGTATGAAATGCTTTGCGAGAGAGCCGTAGCAAAAGTAAAGGAGCTTTTTGAATTATTCTTTTTCATTTCTTTTTGCAACATTATAGACAAATAGTTAGCAGTATCAAATTATAGATTCATGTACATTATGTGGAAATAATGAGCCATATAGATTTAAAAAAGCTTGTACCTATTCATTTGGAACGGAGTGTATAACTCATCGCGATCAATAGTTCTGCGTGCGCACTCAATCCAATACCTACTACACAATATAAATTGGCGCAAACTCCAATTATTGTTTTTTTTTTTTTTTTTTTTTTGTCGGGGTGTGTGAAACTTTCTGCACTGGAGCACTCAGACTCAATACTGGTCCATTGTACTACCAGGCAGACACACCACATTTTACTGTGGGAATTTACTCGTTTTTCTAAGAAAAGCGAGAATGCGCTTCAATGATAAGGAGCTTAGGTTTACAGCACTCACCATATCCGCACCAATAACCTGCCACCTGATACGAGCAAAAGCAGGACAATCACAGAGGAAATGTTCCGCAGTGTCGTCGCTTTCCCCACAGGCTTCGCAGTTGGTGGTGTCGCTTAGGCCTAGCACCTTAAGGTGTTTGGCAAAAGCGTAGTGTCCCGTAAGAACGCCA
Source organism: Portevinia maculata (assembly GCA_949715645.1). Classification (NCBI taxonomy): domain Eukaryota; kingdom Metazoa; phylum Arthropoda; class Insecta; order Diptera; family Syrphidae; genus Portevinia; species Portevinia maculata. Next base: position 200,144,868 of record OX454525.1, read on the forward strand.
GTAGTCTTTCTGCAGTCTTTTCTGTTGAGAGACAACAAGAATGCCGCGGATTTCCCACAGACGTCGGGGAGCATTTGCTTAGTCTGTCTGCACCCTGGAGAGTCATGCCAAAGGCGATTGTGTTCATAGGAAACCCAACCGTCAATGGAAGCCCTGATCGAGGACGCAGGCACACAAATCGCTGGTTCAGGTCCTGAGAAGTCCCTCTCTGAGCCTTGTCTAGCAAGTTCATCGGAGATCTCATTTCCCGTGATCCCGTTATGACCCGGGACCCAGACAAGTTTAAGTGAATTCAGCCTTCCGACCGAATTCAGCGATATCTTGCATTCACGTACTATTTTGGAGGTAGTTAAGGGTTTGAGTAAGGCCTTAAGCGCAGCCTGACTGTCGCTACAGACGCAGATACTTCACCCCCTCCACCTGTTCCTCGTAACATAGTCCATGGCCATTAGGATAGCATAAGTCTGTGTTTGGAAGACTGACGCATATTTGCCTAACGGAAAGAAAAGTCTAACGTTATCGCTCTCCACGAAGACACCAGCACCAGATCCTTGATCGGTTTTGGAGCCATCCGTAAAGATTCGACTGCATTCGCTTCCAGGTTCAGAGTCCGGCCAGAGCCAGTCCTGGACGCGAGGAAAGTCGACCTCGTATTTGCGCTTTAGCCGAAGTTCCGGTGTCATCGCATCAGACGGCATATCCATAAGATAGGAGTCGAAGGACAACCGTTGCGCAAGTTCATCAAAACTCCAGTGGGAGTTATACCAAAAGCCACCTCTTGTAAGACGTGAGATAGCCTTGATTGTACATCCCATGATGTAAACATCAAGGGGCGGAAGGTTCAATAGTGCATCTAGGCCGGAGCCAGGCGTGCTGGGGTAGGCACCCGTGCAGCCGAGACGTACCTGCCTTTGGAGTTTGGCAAAAGCAGCAGTGACGTATTTACGTGAAAGCTTATTCCACCAAACAACCGATGCGTATGCTATAAATGGTCTTACCATAGCCGTATAAATCCATAGGACTCTTTTCGGTGATAAGCCCCATGTCTTGCCGAAAATGCCTTTGCACTGCCAGAAAACAGACAGCGCCTTGGCAGTCTTCAGCTCAACATGTTTGGACCAAAGAAGTTTGCTATCCAGGATGACTCCCAGATACTTTGCTTCATTGGAGAGTTGGATTGTGACGCCTTTTAGCACTGGCTGAGTCAACCCGACCAGCTTCCTCCTTCTCGTAAAGAGAACAACCTCAGTTTTAAGAGGATTGACCGAGAGCCCATTCCTAGTGCACCATTCGTCGATCACGTCAAGGGCCGCCTGCGCCTTGGAGCATACAGTCGCTATGCATGATCCAACAGAAAGCACGGCAACATCATCCGCGTACGCCTGAGCGTATGTATTAGAACTGTTGAGTGCGTTCAACAGAGAGTCGACCAGCGTACACCACAGCAGTGGAGACAGAACGCCGCCTTGCGGGCAGCCTCTGTTTACCCCCACCATAACATAGCGGCCACAATCCGCATCCGCAACCAATGTTCTATTCATTAGCATTGCTTTAATCCACAACACCAATGGCTCGTCTACGCCGTGTTGTCTGGCGGAGCTGCACATGCTATCAAAAGTCGCATTGTCAAAAGCACCCTCAATATCGATGAAAATGCCCATCGCGTATTCTTTTCTGTCAAGCGCGCCTTCAATTCTACCAACTAGATTTTGGAGCGCAGTCTCGCAGGATTTTCCGCGTTGATAGGCATGTTGCATCGGAGATAGTGGGTGCAATCGCAAAGCACCTTTGCGCACGTGAAGCTCGACCAGCCTTTCCAAGCTTTTCAGCAAAAAAGAAGTCAGACTGATTGGTCTGAAGCTCTTGGCGAGCGAGTAGTCACTTCTGCCAATTTTTGGTATGAATGCCACTCTAACTGTACGCCAGGGTGTTGGAATGTATGCCAGTGCTAGGACAGCGGTGAAGATTTTCTTCATAGTCGGTAGCAGCTGGTTTGTACATTGTTGCAGCATGGCTGGGTATATTCCGTCCGTACCAGGCGACTTGAAGCCGTCAAAAGACGCAAATGCGTATTTAATGGCCTCGTCCGTCACCACGGCCTTCGCAATATACCAGCTACGCCGAGTTGTTTGTCTTGGCTCACTTATAGTCTCGGTAATCGGGGCTGGTTGTGAACCAATTGTAATCTGGTTACCCGGAAAGTGAGACTCCAGCAGATAACTAAGAGTTTCCACTTTCGTCTCAGTGAAGGTGCCATCAAGTTTTCTAAGTGAGTCCAGTTTGGCTGGCTTGCCCTTTTTCAGAACTTTAACAAACCTACTAAGTTCACCCAGTGTTTCAATCTTTTCGCAGAAATTCCTATAAGAAGCACTTTTCGATACCCGAATTAGCCTCTTATATTCCTTCTGCTTCGATGTATAGAGATTCCAGTCTGTCTCCAAATCAGTCTTGAGTGACCTATTTAGAAGCTTTCTAGCTTCTCTTCGGATTCTTTGCAGTTCCGAGCTCCACTAGGGAACCGGCGTTCCGCCAGGGGGTTTACTTACTGGGCACGTCAGTTCGAAACAGCTAGTAATGGCACTATTCAAGTTTTGAACAGCATCCTCTACCTTTTGTCTCGTCCTGAGTTTGGTTGGAGTTTTGAGAGTCCAGTCTGTCTCCAAATCAGTCTTGAGTGACCTATTTAGAAGCTTTCTAGCTTCTCTTCGGATTCTTTGCAGTTCCGAGCTCCACTAGGGAACCGGCGTTCCGCCAGGGGGTTTACTTACTGGGCACGTCAGTTCGAAACAGCTAGTAATGGCACTATTCAAGTTTTGAACAGCATCCTCTACCTTTTGTCTCGTCCTGAGTTTGGTTGGAGTTTTGAGAGTTTTTCCCATTTCCTCCCTGAAGCGTATCCAGTTGGTTTTTCTTGGATTCCTCCTCTCCTGCAAAGTTATGGCTTCGCATTCGATTTGGAATTCGATATATCTATGATCTGAGAGGGATGCCTCCGAAGAGACCCTCCAGTTGGTAATCGCCTTAAAGTATCTATTTGATAAAGTCAGGTCGATCACCTCCTGTCTTCTTGACGTCACAAAAGTTGGTTGCGAGCCATCACTGTTGATAGTAAGATCAGATGATGGAATGAAATCCAGGAGATGGTTTTCTCGCATGTTGCATTTGCTACTGCCCCAAACAGTGTTTTGGGCGTTGGCATCGCAGCATATAACTAGGCCCATCTTCCTGGTGTCGCAATAGTCTATGAGTTCAGCAATTGCCCTTGGTGGTGGAGGCACTACTGAATCATAGGGGAAATAAGCTGACGCCACGACGAAGGTCGTCCAATCTCCATTCGTTTCGTAGCTAATGGCTGCAGCAACCAAATCTTGGCCACAAAATTGTCCAAGCTTAGTCACTGAGAGAAGGTTCGACACAGCAAACCAAGCCCTTGGTCTCTCGTACCGCTCGTCACAGAGTATCGTGGTGCCACGGACACCTCCAAGGCCACAGATGCGATTTTTCCACACCCATGGCTCCTGTATGGATGTTATGTGGGCTTTTGTGTTCAACACGGAAAGCTTCTTACTGATGAGAGCAGTAGCAGCATTGGTATGTTGAAGATTGATCTGAGTAAATACAATCGTCTTTTTCTTGCTGACAGATGTTCCCGCGACAGCCAATTTCTGCCTACTGCCGCCGTGAGCATTTCTGCTTGCAGCAACTGTTTCACTCAGGTTTTGGGCGCGGGGACCTCCATCAGCTGGAAGTGTTCTAGTGGAAGGGCACGCAGAAGGTGCGCGCGCAGTTCCACCGCCAGGACTGCTTGAGGCCTTTTTCCTCCGTGTTTTCCTGTTCGAGCCATTGGAAGAGGAGGCAGCGTTGGTTTCAGTCAGCTGGTTTCGGTTGGGGTAACCTCTGCCGACCTGCATCTCTTTGCCGTCGCCGCCGGGGAAGGGCAGTTCTCAGCGCTTGCGCCTTCAACTGGCGGTGCAGTTTCTTGCGCCGCACGATAGCCGCCTTTCTCCTTTTCCTCTTGCGCTGGCTCTTAGATGGACGCTGACCAGTGGGCGCCGCCTCTGTGGCCCGTTTCACCTGTTCGGTTTCGCAGGCCTCGTCGGCAGCATCACACCTATCGGCTGTCTGTCTATTGGTCTGAAGATTAAGCGTATCAGCCCAGTCTACCGAACGTGTCGGAGATAGAGCTGCAGGAACCTTCGGAAGCAAACCTTTTCGCAACTCGAAGGTCAACGCCTGTACAGGCGGGGGGTATATGTATGTCAGTTGGGGCCTCCAGAATCCGTGCCCCGACCGTGGTCGAAAAGACCACGGGTGGATTTTCGCCCATGCGAGTACCACCTGGAGTATTTAAATCATTAAGTTGTTCCTGCATACTTGTTTTTTATACCCTATTCTAGGGGTATATTAATTTTGACGCATAGTTTGTAACATACCTTAATATTGCCCGTAGACCCCTAAAAGTTACTATATTTACGATCAGCATCGATAGTAATGTCGATCTAGCCATGTCCGTCCGTCCGTCCGTCCGTCCGTCGGCAAAAATTAGGCCTTTAAACTGGACCTAGAGAGCTGAAATTTTAACCATATATTCTCTAGGGTCCCGAAATAATCAAGTTTACGAATTTTTGAAATCCGCCCACAGACACGCCCACAAACTCAAAAAAACAAAATTTTGGAAAAAATCGAATTTTGAGCTAGAAAGCTGAAATTTTTTATATATGATCTATGACTCCTAAAACTGCTCGGGGTATAAAATTTTCAAAATCCGCCCACTGCCACGCCCACAAAAAAATAAAACAATTATATTGAAAAACCAAAATTTGAGCTAGGGAGCTGAAATTTTTAATATATACTCTCTAGGGGCCCTTTAAGCTCATGTATAAATATTTTCGAAATCCGCCCACTGACACGCCCGCAAATAAATAAAACATTTTTTTTGAAAATCCAAAGCTTGAGCTAGGGAGCTGAAATTTATTATATATACTCTCTATGGGCCCTTTATTCTCATATGTAAATATTTTCAAAATCCGCCCACTGGCACGCCCACAATTTTTTTTTTTTTTTTTTTTTTTAAATTCAAAGTGAGCTAGGGAGCTGAAATTTATAATATATACTCTCTAGGGGCCCTTTATGCTCATGTGTTAATTTTTTTTAAATCCGCCTACTGACACGCCCACAATTAAATAAAACAATTTTATTGAAACACCCAAGTTTGAGCTAGGGAGCGTTTTTTTTTTGATAAAATCCTTTCAATGTTATATAACAAAATATGTAGAGCGTTCTTAACAATTCAACCATTTTTTTTTTTTTTTTTTTTTGTCGGGATGTGTGAAACTTTCTGCACTGGAGCACTCAGACTCAATACTGGTCCATTGTACTGCCAGGCAGACACACCACATTTTACTGTGGGAATTTACTCGTTTTTCTAAGAAAAACGAGAAGGCGCTTCAATGATAAGGAGCTTAGGTTTACAGCACTCACCATATCCGCACCAAATACCTGCCACCTGATACGAGCAAAAGCAGGACAATCACAGACGAAATGTTCCGCAGTGTCGTCGCTTTCTCCACAGGCTTCGCAGTTGGTGGTGTCGCTTAGGCCTAGCACCTTAAGGTGTTTGGCAAAAGCGTAGTGTCCCGTAAGAACGCCAGTAGTCTGTCTGCAGTCTTTTCTGTTGAGAGACAACAAGAATGCCGCGGATTTCCCACAGACGTCGGGGAGCATTTGCTTAGTCTGTCTGCACCCTGGAGAGTCATGCCAACGGCGATTGTGTTCATAGGAAACCCAACCGTCAATGGAAGCCCTGACCGAGGACGCAGGCAGACAGATCGCTGGTTCAGGTCCTGAGAGGTCCCCCTCTGAGCCTTGTCTAGCAAGTTCATCGGAGATCTCATTTCCCGTGATCCCGTTATGACCCGGGACCCAGACAAGTTTAAGTGAATTCAGCCTTCCGACCGAATTCAGAGATATCTTGCATTCACGTACTATTTTGGAGGTAGTTAAGGGTTTGAGTAAGGCCTTAAGCGCAGCCTGACTGTCGCTACAGACGCAGATACTTCGCCCCCTCCACCTGTTCCTCGTAACATAGTCCATGGCCATTAGGATAGCATAAGTCTCTGTTTGGAAGACTGACGCATGTTTGCCTAACGGAAAGAAAAGTCTAACGCTATCGCTCTCCACGAAGACACCAGCACCAGATCCTTGATCGGTTTTGGAGCCATCCGTAAAGATTCGACTGCATTCCCTTCCAGGTTCAGAGTCCGGCCAGAGCCAGTCCTGGACGCGAGGAAAGTCGACCTCGTATTTGCGCTTTAGCCGAAGTTCCGGTGTCATCGCATCAGACGGCATATCCATAAGACAGGAGTCGAAGGACAACCGTTGCGCAAGTTCATCAAAACTCCAGTGCGAGTTATACCAAAAGCCACCTCTTGTAAGACGTGAGATAGCCTTGATTGTACAGCCCATGATGTAAACATCAAGGGGCGGAAGGTTCAATAGTGCATCTAGGCCGGAGCCAGGCGTGCTGGGGAAGGCCCCCGTGCAGCCGAGACATACCTGCCTTTGGAGTTTGGCAAAAGCAGCAGTGACGTATTTACGTGAAAGCTTATTCCACCAAACAACCGATGCGTATGCTATAAATGGTCTTATCATAGCCGTATAAATCCATAGGACTCTTTTCGGTGATAAGCCCCATGTCTTGCCGAAAATGCCTTTGCACTGCCAGAAAATAGACAGCGCCTTGGCAGTCTTCAGCTCAACATGTTTGGACCAAAGAAGTTTGCTATCCAGGATGACTCCCAGATACTTTGCTTCATTGGAGAGTTGGATTGTGACGCCTTTTAGCACTGGCTGAGTCAACCCGACCAGCTTCCTCCTTCTCGTAAAGAGAACAACCTCAGTTTTAAGAGGATTGACCGAGAGCCCATTCCTAGTGCACCATTCGTCGATCACGTCAAGGGCCGCCTGCGCCTTGGCGCATACAGTCGCTAGGCATGATCCAACAGAAAGCACGGCAACATCATCCGCGTACGCCTGAGCGTAAATATTAGAACTGTTGAGTGCGTTCAACAGAGAGTCGACCAGCATACACCACAGCAGTGGAGACATGACGCCGCCTTGCGGGCAGCCTCTGTTTACCCCCGCCATAACATAGCGGCCACAATCCGCATCCGCAACCAACGTTCTATTCATTAGCATTGCTTTAATCCACAACACCAATGGTTCGTCTACTCCGTGTTGTCTGGCGGAGCTGCACATGCTATCAAAAGTCGCATTGTCAAAAGCACCCTCAATATCGATGAAAATGCCCATCGCGTATTCTTTTCTGTCAAGCGCGCCTTCAATTCTACCAACTAGATTTTGGAGCGCAGTCTCGCAGGATTTTCCGCGTTGATAGGCATGTTGCATCGGAGATAGTGGGTGCAATCGCAAAGCACCTTTGCGCACGTGAAGCTCGACCAGCCTTTCCAAGCTTTTCAGCAAGAAAGAAGTCAGACTGATTGGTCTGAAGCTCTTGGCGAGCGAGTAGTCACTTCTGCCAATTTTTGGTATGAATGCCACTCTAACTGTACGCCAGGGTGTTGGAATGTATGCCAGTGCTAGGACAGCGGTGAAGATTTTCTTCATAGTCGGTAGCAGCTGGTTTGTACATTGTTGCAGCATGGCTGGGTATATTCCGTCCGTACCAGGCGACTTGAAGCCGTCAAAAGACGCAAATGCGTATTGAATGGCCTCGTCCGTCACCACGGCCTTCGCAATATGCCAGCTACGCCGAGTTGTTTGTCTTGGCTCACTCATAGTCTCGGTAATCGGGGCTGGTTGTGAACCAATTGTAATCTGGTTACCCGGAAAGTGAGACTCCAGCAGATAACTAAGAGTTTCCGCTTTCGTCTCAGTGAAGGTGCCATCAAGTTTTCTAAGTGAGTCCAGTTTGGCTGGTTTGCCCTTTTTCAGAACTTTAACCAACCTACTAGTTTCACCCAGCTTTTCAATCTTTTCGCAGAAATTCTTATAAGAAGCACTTTTCGATACCCGAATTAGCCTCTTATATTCCTTCTGCTTCGATCGGTAGAGATTCCAGTCTGTCTCCAAATCAGTCTTGAGTGACCTATTTAGAAGCTTTCTAGCTTCTCTACGAATTCTTTGCAGTTCCGAGCTCCACCAGGGAACCGGTGTTCTGCCAGGGGGTTTGCTTACTGGGCACGTCAGTTCAAAACAGCTAGTAATGGCACTATTCAGGTCTTGAACAGCTTCCTCTACCTTTTGTCTCGTCCTGAGTTTGGTTGGAGTTTTGAGAGTTTTCCCTAATTCCTCCCTGAAGCGTATCCAGTTGGTTTTTCTCGGATTCCTCCTCTCCTGCAAAGTTATGGCTTCGCATTCGATTTGGAATTCGATATATCTATGGTCTGAGAGGGACACCTCCGAAGAGACCCTCCAGTTAGTAACCGCCTTAAAGTATCTATTTGATAAAGTTAGGTCGATCACTTCCTGTCTTCTTGACGTCACAAAAGTTGGTTGCGAGCCAACATTGTTGATAGTAAGATCAGATGATAGAATGAAATCCAGGAGATGGTTTCCTCGCATGTTGCATTTGCTGCTGCCCCAAACAGTGTTTTGAGCATTGGCATCACAGCATATAACTAGGCCCATCTTCCTGGTGTCGCAATAGTCAATGAGTTCAGCAATTGCCCTCGGTGGTGGAGGCACTACCGAATCATAGGGGAGATAAGCTGACGCCACGATGAAGGTCTTCCAATTTCCATTCGTTTCGTAGCTAATGGCTGCAGCAACCAAATCTTGGCCACAAAATTGTCCAAGCTTAGTCGCTGAGAAAAGGTTCGACACAGCAAGACAAGCCCTTGGTCTCTCGGACCGCTCGTCACAGAGTATCGTAGTGCCACGGACACCTCCAAGGCCACAGATGCGATTTTTCCACACCCATGGCTCCTGTATGGATATTATGTGGGCTTTTGTATTCAACACAGAAAGCTTCTTACTGATGACTGCAGTAGCAGCCTTGGAGTGTTGAAGGTTAATCTGAGTAAATCCAATCATTGGAAATACATCAGTCATACTAGTGGAAGGGCACGCAGAAGGTGCGCGCGCAGTTCCACCGACAGGAGTGCTTGAGGTCTTCTTCCTCCGTTTGTTCCTGTTCGAGCTATTGGAAGGGGAGGCAGCGTTGGTTTCAGTCAGCTGGCTGGTTTCGGTTGGGGTAACCTCTGCCGACCTGCATCTCTTTTCCGTCGCCGCCGGGGAAGGGCAGTTCTCAGCGCTTGCGCCTTCAACTGGCGGTGCAGTTTCTTCGCGCCGCACGATAGCCGCCTTTCTCCTTTTCCTCTTTCGCCAATTCAACCATACTTAGACTTTTGTCACGACCACTTAGGAGGGATAGGAATAAGAATAGGGTATCCAACAGTTCGCACATGATAAGGGTAAAACCGTAAGCAAGAGGTAGGTTTTTATGTGCATTATATACTATTTTCGCATTGCGTAAAAACATTGTAGAGTCTGTAAGCAAAAACAAATGTCGCATGCTAATTGGAATACTGACCTAACTCGAAAAAGACGATTTTTGGGAAATTGCAAAAAAGATCTTGCTATAAGGACTTATCGTACTTGTTGACTTGACGGATAAAATCAAAACTAATTCATGAATTAATCATGAATACTGGTATTGTTTAAGTATAATAAACTATTCATGAGATCTGATTTTAAAAAATCCTAAAATAATATCTATTTATTTTTAAAAAAATATTATAAAAAGCACACTCAAAGTTAGGTCAGTTTTTAATAAAAAGTAAAACAAAATTCTAAAATGCAAGTGTTCCATTAAGTTTTAAGCCTGTTTCGGATTAAACAATTTATTATTTATAATGACTTTTTTAATATTTAGTCTGTATTTATGATTACTTTAGGAAAACTAATTTTGAGATTGAATCCCTTTATTCAAATAAACAGACTGTGATAAACTTAATATTACATTTTTTTTGATTAATTAAAAGACATAAATATAATCATTAATATTTTATTGCAACATAAACAAGTAGGGGATAACAATAATAGATTTAACACATGCCACTTAAACCTACTTTAAAAGAAATCCACTTTGGTATCCAATCTATTAAAAAAACAATGTAATACTGAAAATCTCTATAAAACATAAAATAAAACTTCTAAACCAAATACAATATTGCTGTAATAAAAACTAAAACTTTTGTGTTAATGTAGATACACTATTAAATAATAGAGTAATAGACATCAGAATAAAAATTTGGGATCAATTTTTTGGATAATAACTCTCTCAGATCTTTCTTTTTATTATCACTTAGTTCTTGCCTTTTTATGTAGATATGAGTTGGTGCAATTTCGCACAGAGGAAGCATTTTCTTCCTTTTATTTCTTACGCTCACTTCTTGGTATTCGCTATCTTCATACGAAGTTTTTACGTAAAATGAAATCCTTGCTCACTCTAATCATCTTAAGGTCATTCCATAAGACAGTTCTTCCGTCTTTAGTCTTATTAAAGTTAATACCCCAATCTTCTTGAAGATTTTTTAAGTCAAAAAATTACTCAAATGTCAGTTCATGTACTGAAAATTTCTTGCCAGATTTCTTTGCGTTTTTAATTATGGCTACGTATTGGTGAGGGGAATATATTGGACCGGATGCTAGATTTTTTTTAATCTCCTTTTCTATGAGGCTATGAATGTTATCACCCTCGTTTTGCGTATGCCCTTTTATTAAAAATTTATGAGTAATAGATTTAATATTTAGATTAGTGACTGCATACAGGTAAAGAGCTACTATAAATTTATTTTTATTTTGGCCGGCACAATTATCAGAGTAAACAATTAATGCAGGTTCATCAATGTTTGTTAGCTCTAATTGTTTTTCTTCAGTTACTTGAACTACGTTATCTTGTGTTTTGTTCTGTTCATCACTAGAGTCTGTATCGGAGTTATCACTGAAAGATTCTAAAGATGATGCCGATGAAGAAGACGAAGAACTACTGGATCGACTTGTATATGCTGGCCTTGGCTTTTTAGGCGGAACTTTGTATGTTGGATCTTGATCACTTAAATCGACATCGCTACTTTCAGATTTCGAATGGCTCTCATCAGGGCAATCGTCGATCACTGTGGTATTTTGAATGTGATTTTTATTGCTGACGGAAGCTGATTCCGAAATTTCAAAATATTCTTGTACGTTTGGCTTCAGCTCAAGATTTTGCCGAAGGTTGATTTTTTGGCCGACGGTCGGGAACTAGTAGCAAGTAATAAAATTAATAAAAAATGTACCTATTATTTGAAGTAACTTGAAATTGTTACCTTCACTGCAGTTGATGGCACCGATTTATGTTCTTGTGTTGCCGGTTTTAGCGATGAGTTTCGAAGCAAAACAAGCTCCAACATCTTTTTCGACCTACTAGATGACATTATAAACCTAAAATATAAATAGTAATATTATTATGCCTCTTGTACAAATAAATAATTGTGCGCCATATTTAGACTAACATTGACTTAAAATGAAATACTTACAGGCAATGAAAAAATTACGCACTATATTGCATTAATTTTGTTCAAACAAGGACTCAACTCATATTGCGGCTCCTAAGCCACAATTTCCTTTATAGTAAACAGACTTATACTTATGGTTAGGTCTTAATAGTAAACTGACCGAACTTGTAATTGGCCTCGAAAAATTTAATAACGCTTTATGATAAACTGGCTTAAAACCGAATATTTCACGTAATATATTGTTAAAATATGACCTTAAATTTAATGAGTCAATATAAGACACACAATTTAATGAAACTTACCTTTGAATTTAGTGGAAAACACACTCAACAACAATTGGGAAGGTTCAATAAAATAATAACAACTTCACTACACAGTGTTTGGACACAAACTGACATGAGTCGTTTTTCGACGAAAACACGATGCGAGATACCACAAGGGTGAAAGAGACCGATGTATCATTTGAGCGCCAAAAATGCATAGTTTCGTCGTAATTCAAATACTGGACGGTAGATGGGGCTAACAAAAGCCTGTATATGTACGTAACTCAATTTTGACCTATCTACGAGTACTAATGGGTCAGTTTTTCATTAAGCATGCGATATGTACTTACAGTAAAAACTAAAAACATTCGTTTGCATTTTCTTTTTGGTCGAGTATTTTCAATATTTTTAAATATAAAATAATATAATAAAAAAGCGCATATAACCAACATTTATTTTTTGATAACAATGTTTTGTAAAAAAACGGGATTAGCGGGATTTTTTTAAAAAGCGGGATTATAATAGATCGGGGTTTTGAACAAGCGGGATTTTAGAAGACGGGATTTTAAAAAAGCATTTTAGTAGACGGGATTTGAACACTTTTTTCCGGGATTTTTTAAATGCGGGATTTCAAAAAGCGGGATTCCAATACGCTCCCTTCTAAGATATATCTGACCTTAGATGGGCAAATCTTGGTGTATAGGATGACAAAAGCCTTCTATGACGCTTTGGCCGCATTTTGATCAAAATATATCTTAAGAAATTCTTAAACTGAGCAGGGAACAGCTTAGAACAGGGGTAGGGATTCTGCTGAGACGCTGTCTTCTGAGGAAGCATGCCAAATGACTTGGACTGGTAGAAACGGTTACGTGCAAGTTCTGTAGTAGTGTATTCGCTTACTGAATGGAAGGTCGTGCGTTCGAGTCCCGACCAAGTACATTACTTTATATCGAATACATGAAATCGTAATCTCCCTAAGCAACTTAGACACCATCAGTGGAGAAAAACCCTGCAAATGTACCCAAACACTTCTTTCATATCTCTCTATTCTTTCTAATAGTAAGTAGCACCGAAAAGCATGCAAAGAAAAACGATATTGCCAGGTGCTGCTTGTTGTTAAACACAAATGCTTACGCTGTGCTCTAAGCACTATATACTGGTACTGTAACAACAGAAAAAACCCTTTAGCGTAAGTAAATTATTTAAAAAAAGAAAAATGGTTCCCCAGTGATCGCGATGGGCCCGTTTTGGTGCCTGGTGCATTTTTAACCCTTTTTGAAAGACTTTTTGAGGTAGAAATATTGGAAAGTGCAAACTGGCATGAACGTTTTCCAAAACTGCAGTCCCTAGCCAAATACAACACTTGGTACCTGACCAACGAGGCAATCCAGGCAACGAATCTGCGGTTGAACTGGGTAGGGCTGGGTCAGAAGCCGCGTTCGTAGGACCAAAACCTTTTATTGCAATGTCAACTAGACAACTGCTCTGGGACCCTAACTTCGTCTAGCCATTGGGAAACATTTCCGGGGCTCAGATAATCCAAAATGTTAATCCAGCATTACTCCTATAAGGAAATTCTTATATAAGATAAGTCAAGCAATAGAAGCTCAAGCTGGTCTGTCAGGTCATAAGAAACCATCTTAACAATTAAATTAGTTTCAAAGGCAGAATTTGGCTTCTGTCTGGAGGAGAGGAAGATGAATCCAATGAGCACATTCTTTGCGCATGTCCGGTACTACATTGGTTAAGAAGACGTATTTTCTACGTAACGTCCATCAGCAGAGTTGAGGAACCATGAATAAGAACCGTCTTCTCGGTCTTGCCTTTATGCACATGCACATCCAGTTGACATCGAATAAGTGATCACAAGATATGTGAAAATCGGCCGGGAAGTTTGGTGTCAGCCTATATTCAATGCATTAAGTTTAATCATTCATCAATTTGGAATGCAATGAGCCTAACAGGTATATATGTACTTGTTTACCATAATAATGACTTGTTTAACCAAAAACTCTGTATATCGTGTATAAAGTAAAGTCGATCTTAGCTTAGCATGTTCAAAGCTCGGTAGATAACTCAGTCTCTGTGAAACTTGACTAAGACTTTTTTGGAACAAATAATATTTATTTTCATTTTCTTTGCTTCGCTCATTTGTTTTCCAAAATACTCTGCGTAACCCAGGACCTACTTTTCGCTGGTTTATTTTCTTGCTCATCTTCAACGTACAACTGCAGTAGATTTGAGCTTACTCAGGCTTTGTATTGGCCCAGCGAGAGAACGAACTCACGACTGGTCGGCAATCCCCCATCTTTCCTCGTCTTCTTATTCGTTTACCAGGTTAGGTTAGGTTAGGTTAGGTTTATGTGGCTGTCGGCAAAAGCCGACACACTTAGACCAATTAAGGTCCATTGTGATACCACGTATGTTATCTACCTCAACTCTGTAGATGGGACTGGCCAACGACACGCGGTTTTTCTCAAATGAGAACCGATTAACTCGACGTGGTATGGTCGTTGGTTCGTTTACCACCAGTGTAATTAAAATATATTGGATGTTGAATTTAATTGTATCCAATTTTTGATTTCAAACACCTAAACCCAGAATGGATTTTCCAGAAGACTTACTTAACGGGTTCTAGACCCATGAAGAGTCTCTGCATGAGACACTGCAGCCTCCCATCCACTGCAATCCTGGGCACGCTGCTTCCAGTTGTCCTGACCAAGCGCTCTTTCATCCACGATGGCTTGATCTTAAATTCGGAAGTAAGGTCTGCTTTGCCGTCTCGTTCTCCTTTGTTCTATGTGGCCGAGCCAATATAGTCGACGTGATTTATCAATTTGGACAGCATCCACATCTTGGTAAAGCTTATCGAGTTAGCGGTTGAATCAAAAAAATTCGGCCGATGATATCGATATCGTCCGCATACCCCAGCAGCTGGACGTATCTATTGAAGACAATACCTTCGTGTCGACATTTGCGTGGTGCACTATATTTTCTCCAGATCAAGATTGCCAAAACCGCTGCAAGTTAGGAATAATTCGGAAGAACTGCTTCTGAACTGCACATTACACCGTGTATTTCCAAATGTTACGCGACGGCTGGATCAGTTTTGTCGTGATCCCGTATTCGGCCATCGCCATGTAGAGCTTCTCATGGTGAATGCTATCGTATGCGTGACACATATTTGCACTGAAAGTTCGATATATTTTTTTCCCGTCAATCAGAGAATGTTACTTTGCCAACTTTCAGTTCCCCAAAGCAAAAAATATTAATAAAGAATGATGAAGATCTTATTTATATAGTCAGGTCGACACTTTCCGGAAAATTACCTAATCTAACTAGAACGAACAAAAAAACATCATAAATGATAAATCGAAAACCAAAAATATATTCCTATTTTGTTCCACTGCTGCTCAATTTCTCTATACAAGTATCCTTGTCTCGTCCTCAATACTGGAATGCTGTTTAAAGAGGAAAAAAAATAAAATAAAAAAAACTGTGAAACGGAAAAAACAAGCCGAGTGTAATTACAGGTAAGAGAGAACCCTACTGCACCACCTATTGATAGAACTTTTGACAGGTCATAAATTTTATACTTCGTCTGCAGTTTGTAAGGTGGGTGGTATTGAGCTTAGGAGAGTCCTTTATTGATTTTATATTCACGTTCAGAAGAGAGATCATCCGTGGAAATTACTGTGGAAATTAGGAGAGCTAAGTGGTTTGTATGTGCAAGCGACGGAAGGCATGTAATTTATTTTTGATCATAAATCTTTGGCAATCGGTTGTAAATGATGATGAAGAAAGGGTTCCTACAAAAGCCAAACTCTCTCTTAATTTACTAATTTATGACTTCATTTACGTGGTTTATGATACTGACATCTTCATTTACAACATTCAGTCTTATTTTTCTTTTGTCAGTGTTGAGAGAATTGAGAGGAAAATAACAGAGGGACCGGGACTTATCTGAAATTCAGCAAAAATACTGCTTATGTCAGAATTTCAAATAAGCGTTACCCTGAAAAAGTTACATTCCGCGAACTCGTCAAGCTGCGTTCTGTAGACCCTTCAAGCAAGAGACTCCGTTTTAGGTCCGCAAACGGAGTCAATGACATTATGGACTACTGCGCATACGGCTCCGCAAATTGTAATAGCCTCGGACTCACATGTGCTGTGTCTTGTGTATCTATTGTGAGAGTGAGCTCGCTGTGCTCAGCAAAAAAAGGAATCCAAAACTGATCCGAACAAATTTGAAAAACGAGGCATGCGGTGACAAATGACATTCGAGTATCGAAGATTAACGACAACACTAAATTTTTTTTTTTTTTAAGTTCAGGTTTTATTTTTCTAGCGAGGTCTTATTCTGCCTAAAAATAACAACATGTATCCATCAATGAAGGTAAAATTTAACTAATAATAAATAAGAAAAAGTGAAATATGTACACATAAAAATAGGAAAAGTTAACAAATAATAAAATATGAAAAGTAAGGTCTTTAACTCCTCCTCAAAATACTGGAACTATGTACATGCATAAATACGATCGAAGCTAATAAAAAACAAAAATAAACATAAAAAATAAAAAAGGATAAAAGGAATCTAATCTTTTTTTCGACGGATTCTATCCTTGGCGTAGTGGAACCACTTTTTAATGGTCATTGTTATGTCACATCTTCTTGCACCCGAAAATTTTCTTGTTCATTCTAGAAATAAAAAAAGTGGTCTGGGTGCGAACCGCAAGGTCCACACGCCTAACTTCCCAGTGGGATCAATATGATTTATGCGATTAGTGGGAAATTTTGAAATGTGGTTAACCATAAGATATCGTTAAGAATTATTTAGTATAAAAAAATGCTCTTTAATATTGTTGATGGAAATTAAATGTTGTTAATAACAGCGAAGTATGATATATATTAATGCAACCATTGTTATCAACAGGGAGACCTGTAAATTTGCATGTAGGAGCACAATGTAATAATGACTTGCTCCATGACAAATGACAATAAAGGCAAATTATTTTTGTTATTTATTTATTAACAAAAAACGGATGGACCGATTTCGCTGGAAACTTAATCAGCTCTGAGTTACGTAATTACGCTTCGAATAAACCCGGTCCCATGTCCATATCATTTTTGGTTTTCCAGATAATTGTGGTGAAAGATAATTCCGAACGCACATACGTACATACGTACATACACAAGGACAGACATCTCTATAAAAACGTTGAATTTGGATTCTGGTGACCTTGAAACGTGGAGATATGTCAAAATCCGCGATTCACAAATTCGGCCCAATTACAAGAACTTCCACTGGGAAGTTAATAATTAATTTAATTTCTTTAATTTAAGAAATGCTTGTTCTTGAACGCAGCTTCAACGCTGGCTCTTGGAATTCAAACACTTACTTCTTCTAGATATTCAAGTGGGTGCTGGGAAAGAAGTCCACTGTGAGACTTAGTTCCCACATAGTGGGAAAGAAAACTACTTTCGCGAAGTGGACTTAGTTCCCATGTAAAGTGGGAAATAAATTCCGAGTGGTTTTAGTTCCCTTTTAATGTGAAGTAAATTCTCACTGTCCACTAAGAACAAAATAAAATTAAAGAGTCAAGTAGGTACTTTGCAATTTGTATTAACAAAAGAGAAATTAACTTTAACTGAGACAGAGTAATATAGGTACCGTGACCTCGCACCTACTCCAAATCAAACAGTGACCCAACAGCAGGGTGGCAGCACACCCCCCCCCCCCCCCCCCCCTATATGCATTGCACTGTTTATGGGATTAGTTACGAAATCACAAGTAGATTCCATAAACAGTGTAATGGAGTACCAATGTGATTGTCGCTATGAATCTCCTGATTATGCACATCAGAAGCATGTTCACAACAAGTAATATTATTATGTAGAGCTACGCAGGTTGTAACGAAATACTTGGCCTCTGTTAGTTTAAACAATTGCAAAGATTTCAACTCCCGAAATTTGTTTTTCAGCATTTCAAATGCTTGTTCAATGCTTACTCGAGTAGAGCTCAAGCAAACATTAAACTTTGTTTGATGTTCATTTAGGAACCCGTTATCAAGAAATGGTACCGTTAAGTAAGATGCCAATGGATACGCCGAATCTCCTAAGAGATATGCTCCCTGGTAGTGGGCTATTGCGTCACACAGCAGCATCATGCGTCCTTCCTGGTCAGCCAAAGTATATGTCTGTGAAAATAAATTTAGCATCGCACACTGTCTGTAGAAGTAACAGAATAGAAATTATTATGTACAAATTTACTTGCAATATTACGAAATGCGTTCCATGTCGGTTATAATTATAATAGCTATCACCGTTTCGTAAAGGCTTGGGAATTTGAATGTCCATGCCAACAATACATCCAACGAAACATGGGAATGGATGATTTCAAAGAACATGGAATTCATCTATGTTACAATCGACAAGCACTAACGCATCTCAATTAATCGAATCAAATGGCTACTTTGAATTTTCGAGAGTTGAGCAAGCAGATGTTGTCAGAGCTGTCCTTAAAATTAAATCTAAAGCTCTTGGTGTTAATGGAATCCATCCTTATTTCAAAAAATGAATTTGCCCTATATTCTTTCAATAGTGACCCATATATTCAACACTATTTTAACGACATCAACTTTTCCAATTTCATGGAAAGCTGGTAAGATTATTCCAATCCTTATACAGAAAGCAACAAGTAGAGCCCCGGCAGAATATCGACCCATCGCAATACTACCATATCTATCAAAAGTCCTAGAAAAATTTGTTCACTATCAGTTGTCCGCCTATCTTCGACAAAACAATCTACTCTTCGTATATCTATCGGGCTTTCGGCCACATCACAGTTGTACTTCAGCACTGCTGAAGAGATCATATACGGGTAGCTATGGATAAAACTATGGATAAAAACTACACCACTTTTCTGACTCTACTTGACTTTTCCAAGGCATTTGACACAGTTCACCACGGGCTTCTTGTTAAAAAACTTATGACACAATTCGGATTCTCGTCTTCTGCAGCGAAATTTATTCAATCATATCTTACAGGTCGTACGCAAGCCGTCTTTATCAATGATGTCCCATCCGAGTTTTTAGCAACTTCAAATGGTGTCCCTCAAGGATCCATCTTAGGCCCACTGCTCTTCTCAATCTTTATTAATGACCTCACTGTCAACTACTCGTCAGTACATATGTATGCATACGATGTACATAAGCAGTGAGCGCGGTCTCATCACTAATTCTGCCCATAAGCTCAATCAGGATCTCAAGAATATCCTAACTTGGTCCGAGCGCAATCTACGGCTGTCTCAGAAACCTGTCATTTTCGCAAAATTTCACACCAACAACTACAAGGTTGATGCTGGCTAGAACCCTGCTGGTGCCACTTATTATCTACTGCTGTGAAATCTTCTGTTGTAACAACGCCTTCATAACGCGCAAATATCAAGTTGCATTTAACAAAATTACTCGATATGTTTTTGAATTGAAAAGATACGACCATGTTTCCGCTTATGCTGAAAAGATTCTTGTTTGTACACTAAACAAGTATCTTGAATACTGCACTACCAAGCATCTACATAATATCATAACCACCAAACAGTCTCCCTATTTATATGATAAGCCTCAATTCGCACAATCGCAACGCTCCTCCAATTTGATTCCACCCCGGGTAGTATATCAGCTCGAACGCCAATTTTTTGTTCACGACATTTGACTTTTAAGACGTCTCAAGGATGCAAACAATTTTAGTGATACTCTCTTTCGGCACATTGCAGGCACATAAATACATAAAGTACTACCTAAGTTTATAGAAATCGTTTTCTTTCTTTCTTTTTGTTTTTACATACCTCTTTTAAATTGTTTTTTTTTCTTTGAATTTGTATACATTGTTTATATTTAGATTACCTTAGTCATACTTTTTTTTTCTTTTCTTTTTTTTTAAAATAAAACAATACATGTATTTTCAGTAATATGAACTGTCAGGCTTTTTTACAAAATTCATATTTATAACTTTAAAGATTTTGGAAGTCTATCATAAATGTTGTTACTGATGAATAAATAAATATGAAATATGAAATATCTTGTTGTTTAAATCCACTTCAGTTCTTGACCACTTTTTGAACCTATTTCGATATCTAGTTATAAGCTTTACAAACTTGTTAACTATACAACAAGAAGTTCCTAGACCAATATCGAATCGATCCTAAACATGGCTAACGGTTGCACATAACCCTACCTGAAAGGTTGTTCTTTTCATTCTGAAATGGGTATAAAAGGTGTCATCCGGAAAACTGTTTATAATCCCAAAAAGGCAAGATTTTTAGGTATACGGTATATAAACAAGAAATAGTTTTCTTGAAACCCATTTATTTCCTTTTTTTAATATTATTATTACAACCATCCAATAAAGTGTTAAGAGTTACATTCAAAATTTCCATTGTTATTTTTTAACGCAAAAAAGCAAATAATTTGTTTGCTTTCCAATTGTATGCTTTTGACGTTTCAACTGCTTTGTTGCTCTGTAAAGTTTGCGTTTCCGAATAGGCCCAATATCTAAAGGCAATAAATATAATGTTATCAATACCAAAAATTTCGATGCACCATTTTCAGCACGGATTTGTGCCTCAAATGAGAGATGCTCCATTGTGCGGCACGGAATTTCAGGGAAATACTGCGTTTCTTCGATGGAGTTTCTTGTTGTACCACGAGAAAAACTAAACTGATTGTGGCCTGTATATCTGTATATGACCGACGTGAACTAATTATCGCCGCCAATACAAGAAGTGCTTCTTTTTAATGAAGGTAAATACTGCGTAGCCATATTGCAAAAAAAAAATTACTCTCGCCTGTAGCTACAGATAATTTGCAAATGTGTGCGTGTAACGCCTCATATATCGCGGATCCAAAAATGACGGGAAAAGTTGGGTCAGCGTTTTTGCTTGAAGGGGACTTACACTAAACTGTCATACCTTTGAGCAATAAAGCCAGTCAAATTTTATGGTAGCGCAGGTATCTTGTCCTCAGTGCCGTTTTTAAGCTTAACTCCGTTTGAAAAAGTAATTACACTTAGCCGCAAGTAATCACATACGTTCGCTCAGTCCGGCGACAGTCATAAACTGATTAACATAATTGTATGCTTGACCAAACATCTGAACAAAACACACATGATTCTGAAGTATTAACAAATACTAACCTTTGGCATGCCATTATTCTGCCTGATGGCCGGTTCTCTTATCTTCCATCATCAATGAAAGTACATTATTGAATAAACCGATGCATAATAAATAGATAATAGATCTAGTTTCCTAGCAGAAACATTTATTCAGAGAAATAAACTAAAAAAACACGATTAGATAAAGGCAAGTCGATCACCTCTTCTTGCCGTAACAAAAATTGGCTGTGAACCAACATGGCTGGGTCAGACGATAGTATGAAGTCCAGCAAATGGTTTCCTCGCAAGTTAGCTCTGCAGCTGCCTCAAACCGTGTTCTGAGCATTGGCTATGCAACATATGACTCGACCCATTTTCCTGGTGTTGCAATAATCTATGAGCTCAGTAAATGCATTTGGTGGTGGAGGCACCGAATTGTAAGCGAAATAAACATACGAAAGGATGATGGGTTTGCACTCTCCATTTGTTTTGAAGCTTAACACTGCCGTAACCAATTTTCGGCTATAAAATTATTTAAGCTTAGTCGCTGAGAGGAGGTCCGATACAAGAAGATAAGCACTGGGCATTAAGGACCGGTCTTCATAGAGTATCGTAGTGCCACTTACACCTCCAATGCAACAGATACGATTTTTCCACACCGATGTCGCCTGTAAAGATGTTATTGTGGGGGTTTTGCGTTCTACACGGAAAGCTTTTTACTGATAAGAACAGTAGCGGCCTTAGAATATTGTAAGTTTACCTGAGTAAATATAATCATGAATATATGTCAGTGGTATGGCATTCATATAACTCGATTCCTACCAACTTCCTTTTAAAATTTTGACCAGACAACTACTAAATGCAAAGGAAATCCAAATACACAGGAAACCGTTAAACATGAATAAGAAGTGCTTCCCAGAGAGAGAATTTACGTATAAAGCACGTACCTGTGTATCCGTTCAAGGATTTGCTGTTCGGAACACTTCGCCCTAAAGGCTGCACTCCTCAGCTCAAAACGCTCCACTTGAATGCATGCTTTAGTTTCTTTTGCTTGCCCTCACAAATGATATTCGCATTGTTAAAATTTAAGTTTGTTTTGTTTCAGACATTAAGATATCTTTGTGTGTATCTAAACCGTCCCGTTTCTCAGTGTTTGCACACTGCATCGGTCATGCTGTCGTCTTTGCCAGCCTTCCCGATGATTATCATTAGAAAGACCGTGGTTTTATTTGAGATGGGTGTTCCCACTACAGCCAATTGCTGTCAACTTGTGTTGCGAGAACTACTGGTTGCAGCACCTATTTCACACAGATTTGAGCGCGAGGACATCCATCAGCTACCATCAGCTAGAGGTGTTCTAGTGAAAGGGCGCGCTGTAAGTGTCACTGGTAGGAGTGCTTGAAGACTTCGATCGAACATGATCTATTGGAAAGGAAGGCATCATTGCTTTCATCTTGCGGGTTTCGTTTGGGGTAACCTCTGCCCACCTGCATCTTTTTGCGTCGCCGCTGAGATAGGACGGTTCTCAGCGCTTGCGCCTTCAACTGGTGGGGCAGTTTCTTTGCGGCGCGAAATTGCCCCTTCCTCTGCATCCTCTTCCACTGGCTCTTAGACAGAAGCCTTACGGTGCTTGGCGCTTCTGGAGCTCGTTCAGCCTCTCCGGTTTCCCAAGCTTCATCAGTAACATCGAACCTATAGAATGAAGGTTAAGCGTATTGGATGCAACCTCTCCACTACTTTCTCGATTTTTCAAGCTCAATTTGCCAAACGTGTGGGAGAGTCAGCTACAGGAGTCTTCGGAAGCAAGCGTTCTGCAACTCCTGGGTCAACGCGTGTTCAGCCAGCGCGTGTGGGTAGTATGCCGGTTGGAGCATCCAGAATCCTTGCCCGACCGCGGTCGTTAAGACCACTGGTGAGTTTTTGCTATTGCCACTGCACCCTGGAGTATTAATATCATTTGTTTCTTCGAACTCTAAGAGCGTCGTTGGGTCAGCATTGGCCAAAAGTGCTTTGTCGCTACTCGCTAGACATGTATTTCCCCCTGACCACCTAAGGTTTATTCTTTGGATTGCATCTAGCTTAAACATGTGTTTGCATGTAGTGATTGGCATGCCTAAGGAACGTTTTTCAAGTAGGAAATGTAAAGGAGTTCCATAGTTCGCAACGTCATCAGCCCAACAGTTCCCTGTAATTCCCCTATGCCCGGCAGCCAACAGAGGTGAGTGTTGAATCGCCCCGCCATCTCCTTGATAATTGTTCGGCATTCCAGGGCCTCTTTAAAATATAAAGATGCTAATTCCAGGGACTTGATGGCAGTTTGGCAGTCGTAGAAGATAATGATATCTTTAGCTGATATTACAATTTCTTTTAGCCAAGATACTCGTAATTTTAGTTGGGGGATTTAAAAAAAAAAGATAAGCTAATTTTTCAGATGAAGCTTTCAAAAAAAGTTTCATTCAAATCCTTTCAGCCATTTTAGTTCAATTACGCCAAAATTACTGAATGCATTTGAACAATACAATCACGCACTTTATAATATTAGTAGTACTATGAGAGTAAATAATTTTGTATAATACAGGTTGTCCAATTAAGGCCCATTTTCTACAATCTAAGTTGACAGTGAAGAAAATGTATCTTAGACCGTCTTTGGAAAAGTTCTGTTGTTTTTATTTTAATAAAGATTCATTGATGGCATACGTTGGTCCTTTTGACAAAATTTTAGACATTCATGACATTTTCGCATAGTGCCGCATAATCTCATGATCGCCGCTACAAGAGATATATTATCTGCCTTCCAATTTCGTATTGAGCAATTCCATTGTTTCCTTCGCTCTGTGGCAGGTTGCACCATTCCGATGAAACCACATGTCTATGCGTTGTGCGACCATGTAACTCCCCATGATTAAATCGATTAAATTTAAATTTTTTCACACATGACAGCTGTCAAACAACAATGCTATTATCGAAATATATTTAATGCATTCAGGTATGAAAATACGACTTGTGAAGACCCTTATTTTACCATTTTTGACTTTTAACTGCACTGTATATCCCTGCCTTGACTATGAGTGTAGGAGAAAAATGAACGTTGCTTATAACGATTGTCTGCGTTTCATTTTCAATAAGCCGAGGTTTATAAGCGTCTCTCATCTTAGGGCATCGCTACTGCGACTATGTTTCGATGACTATTATAAATTTAGAATCATTATAATAATGCATACAATTGTGTTCGGCAATTGTCCACAGTATTTAAAGCAGGAACTTCAGTTTTCGCAATCTCGCCGAGGACTCAATCTTATTCTCCCACGGTTTGCACACACAGTTGCGGAACGGTCTTTGATCGTGTCTGTAGTTCATCTTTGGAATTGTCCGCCTGCTGATCTGCAGACAATCAGAGCATCATCGGTCTTTCGGAAAAAGCTTTTTCTTCACTTATCGTCATAATTAATTGTCTATCCAATTATTTTTCTATTCTATTATTCATAATTATATTATTATTATCTATTATGATTATAACTATTATATATTTTTTTTTCTCTTTTATTAAATTTATATTACAATCATCATTATTATCCTTAAATTGTAAATTGTTCTTTTTAACCTGTCAACTCAATTCTTCTTTATACTTATCAAAATATATTAAATCTTGTAGTATTATGTAAATTAGATTCAATTAAATAAATAAATTCAATTCAAATTTAAAAAAAAAAACATAGGGACGGGCTACAGTCCGCTTGGGCGAACTGTTGGATACCCTTTTCTTATTCCTATCCCTCATAAGTGGGCGTGACAAAAGTCTAAGTATGGTTGAACTGTTAAGAACGCTCTACATATTTTGTTATATAACATTTAAAGGATTTTATAAAAAAAAACGCTCCCTAGCTCAAACTTGGGTGTTTCAATAAAATTATTTTATTTATTTATGGGCGTGTCAGTAGGCGGATTTTGAAAATTTCTTATCCCGAGTAGTTTTAGGAGTCATAGATCATATATAAAAAATTTCAGCTTTCTAGCTCAAAATTCGATTTTTTCCAAAATTTTGTTTTTTTGAGTTTGTGGGCGTGTCTGTGGGCGGATTTCAAAAATTCGTAAACTTGATTATTTCGGGACCCTAGAGAGTATATGGTTAAAATTTCAGCTCTCTAGGTCCAGTTTAAAGGCCTAATTTTTGCCGACAGACGGACGGACGGACGGACATGGCTAGATCGACATTACTATCGATGCTGATCATAAATATAGTAACTTTTAGGGGTCTACGGGCAATATTAAGGTATGTTACAAACTATGCGTCAAAATTAATATACCCTTAGAATAGGGTATAAAAAAAATAGGCGGTGTTAATGGGACAGTTAATTTGCGTTATTGTTGCAAGACGGATTACGGTACAATCCGAGGGCTGTATAGTATTTAAATTTGTACTCGTATATAACAATTCTCAATCTGAGCTTTTTCTCCTTTACGGTGGGGTAACGATTAGATAAAATGGCATCTCTACTGGTCCGCCTGAGGTGTGAGCCGGGGACATATAAATTGTTTAATTGTTATTTGTCCCCTTAGTTTCCTGTTGATATAATCGCTGTTGGGGTCTGATTGCGACCTTTATTTATAAAAATATTTAATGTTCTGACTTTTGAACTACTTATCTGATAAAGCTCGCATCATTTATACGTTAGGGTCAGAGTAAGCTTTAAACATGTGGGTCAGGCTATATTATACCGTTTTAGTCAAATGCGTAGTTTTGAATATTGACACATGAATTTTAATTTTAAATGAAAATATATTGACAATAATTGTATGTGTAGTCTACACGAACATATTAGGCGAGTAGTTTTAAATAAAACAGTTCATTTGTTGCTTTTTTTTGCTATAATATTCTGTCGGTTCCTTGTTATATTGAATTTTATTGCATTCTTTTGTTATTAAGCACACAGTTCATAGAGCGCTTCCCAGATAACTGCCTTAAGAGTTGTTCTGATATATTTGGGCACTTAAGAGCTAAGAGCGAAAGTTTCCTATTTGGTAACCTGAAATTTTTTGGTAAGTAATACTGGTTTCGCAACTAAACCAGGCAGTACATACCTGGGTATTACTGTTGATACAGTATTTTTTTAGGTACGTGCTGCTAGGTAATACATACCATACATACATGATCGAGTTGCTAGCGAGTTATTTCAACATCTGACAGTGACAGCGCATCCTAATTCGACACAGTACATACCCAAAGGCCTCCTTTTAAAAACGTTACAAAGGCTGATTGATATCCATCTACGTACTAACATTGACATAAGACTCCTGTCTACGGTTCAACATGCATACTGCAAAGGCAAATCTGTTAGTACAGCCTTACAATGGTTAGAACGTTCGTCGAATATTCCCTTCACCATAAAAAATACACTATGATTCCTTTTCTGGACATTGAATGCGCTTTTAACAACGTCAATACATACGCGATCGCAAATGCACTGTCAGCTCTGAAAATAGATGACTCACTTGGTGAGCTAGTTAATCTTCTGCTCACAAGCCGGATTATAAACTCAAAACTGGGTGTGACACCTGCCAGAAGATCAGTCAGTAGAGGAACCCCGCAAGGCGGAGTCCCCTACCCCCTTCTCAGGAACTTAGTGGTGAACGAGCTGCTAATGTTCCTGGAAAGGGAAAGCTGCAGGGTGATTGCCTATGCATATGACGTTGCAATTGTCGTCTTAGCAAACCACCTAAACACAATGAAAGAACTTTTAAGAAGCGCTCTCAGAAAAGCTATCTAATGAAGCTAAATACTTGGGTCTCATTTAGGATAGAAAGCTTAGCTGGAAACCTTTTTTTTTTTTGTCGTTGTGTGTGAGACTTTCTGCACTGGAGCACTCAGACTCAATACTGGTCCATTGTACTACCAGGCAGACACACCAGATTTTACTGTGGGAATTTACTCGTTTTTCTAAGAAAAACGAGAAGGCGCTTCAATGATAAGGAGCTTAGGTTTACAGCACTCACCATATCCGCACCAAATACCTGCCACCTGATACGAGCAGAAGCAGGACAATCACAGAGGAAATGTTCCGCAGTGTCGTCGCTTTCTCCACAGGCTTCGCAGTTGGTGGTGTCGCTTAGGCCTAGCACCTTAAGGTGTTTGGCAAAAGCGTAGTGTCCCGTAAGAACGCCAGTAGTCTGTCTGCAGTCTTTTCTGTTGAGAGACAACAAGAATGCCGCGGATTTCCCACAGACGTCGGGGAGCATTTGCTGAGTCTGTCTGCACCCTGGAGAGTCATGCCAACGGCGATTGTGTTCATAGGAAACCCAACCGTCAATGGAAGCCCTGACCGAGGACGCAGGCAGACAGATCGCTGGTTCAGGTCCTGAGAGGTCCCCCTCTGAGCCTTGTCTAGCAAGTTCATCGGAGATCTCATTTCCCGTGATCCCGTTATGACCCGGGACCCAGACAAGTTTAAGTGAATTCAGCCTTCCGACCGAATTCAGAGATATCTTGCATTCACGACCTATTTCGGAGGTAGTTAAGGGTTTGAGTAAGGCGTGGCGACGTTGTAGATGTTAGTGTGTTGGCTTGTGACCCGTGCGGTGCAGGTTCAATCCCCATGGGGAACAACAACATACGCCACCCATTCACATGCCTCTACACCAAAAAGGAGGATTTCTGCCTGGTAGTACAATGGACCGTTACCGAGTCTGAGTGCTCTGGGATTTGGATTTCCTTTTTTAATTCAAAAAAAAAGGCCTTAAGCGCAGCCTGACTGTCGCTACAGACGCAGATACTTCGCCCCCTCCACCTGTTCCTCGTAACATAGTCCATGGCCATTAGGATAGCATAAGTCTCTGTTTGGAAGACTGACGCATATTTGCCTAACGGAAAGAAAAGTCTAACGTTATCGCTCTCCACGAAGACACCAGCACCAGATCCTTGATCGGTTTTGGAGCCATCCGTGAAGATTCGACTGCATTCCCTTCCAGGTTCAGAGTCCGGCCAGAGCCAGTCCTGGACGCGAGGAAAGTCGATCTCGTAGTTGCGCTTTAGCCGACGTTCCGGTCTATTCCGGTGGAATAGAAGGACAACCGTTGTGCAAGTTCATCAAAACTCCAGTGCGAGTATTACCAAAAGCCACCTCTTCTAAGACGTGAGATAGCCTTGATTGTACAGCCCATGATGTAAACATCAAGGGGCGGAAGGTTCAATAGTGCATCTAGGCCTAGCTGGAAACCTAATATGTATACAAGAAAGAGTGCGAAAAGCTACGGTAGCACTCTTCTCTTGCAAAAAAGTCATCGGTAATGAATGGGGTCTTTAACCCCGCATTACCAACTGGCTACACATCTCTGTAATAAGACCGATACATATGTACGGGGTAGTTGTTTGGTGGACTGCTTTAGACAAAGCGATAAATCGCGATAAGCTTATGATCAGCGTGTCTCTGGATGAGTGGTGTACTGCGCACTACTCCCTCTCCTGCTATGGACATTCTGTTTCACCAGACACCCCTTGACATCTTTGGCAAGCGGCTGTCCGCCTTAAAGTAACTTTCCAGTGGTTCGAGTATGAAATCGGCCACTCCTCTATTCTAAACAAATTTAGAATCATCCCTAGCAACATAGACTACACCACCCCTCAGACCCGTTTTGACAAAAACTTCAAAGTCAACATCCCTCCCAGAAAATTCTTGGGTGAAGGCCCCTCTGTCGAAGATGAATCGATCCACTTTTACACCAATGATATCCAAAACCGACAATGGGGTTGTTGGAGGTGTGTTTTCTGACAGGTTGAACCTCAGTCTCTCTTTTCGTCTCCCTAATCACTGCAGGGTGTTCCAGGCGGAAATTACGGCTATTAAAGATTCGTGGCTGAAGAGGAACGTGATATCCGCTATGGACATCCGAATTGTCTCAGACAGTCAAGCTGCGATAAAATCTTTGGATTCCGTCTACAAACTCCATCGTAGTCCTAGACTGTCAATCATTTCTCACGGAGATAGCGGAGCAGTTCAACATTTACCTGCGCTGGGTGGCGGGATACAGAGATATTCCAGGGAACGGTAAGCCTGATGAACTCGCCAAAAAAGGAACCATACTACCGCTTCTACCTGATAAAGGTCCCTCAGGCATCCCAATTGCTACATGCAAACTCATATTTACGAGGGAGGCCATCGAGATAACTCACCTTAGGCGACAAAACAGATTTGGCCAAAGCTGGATCTGAAACGCTTAAGTTTGATCTCTCTGGCAGACTGCACAGTTGGCGTTATCACCGGACACCGTCTCATAGGCAAGCATGCAAAGGCCAAGGGACATAAGTCCCGAAGAGATAATTCCCGAATTAATTTTTCGGGACTTATGTCCCATTTAAGTGGGTTATAAGTCCCGAAATCAATTCGGGACCCACCGAAAAATGTATTCGGGAGCTATGTCCCACTATACCGGTGCCGTGAAATAAGGACTTACACAATATCTAAGGCCAAGTTGGCGTTATTTCTCTTTCCATTGGTGCTGTTTTCAACAATTTGCACTTGCACCTACTCCAAATCAAACAGTGACCCCAAGCAAGGGGGTTGCAAGGGGACAGCATGAAAAAATACGCCAGCGACATAAATGTCACCAATAGTACCTGCTGAAACTGCACCCCAGGTGCTAGAAGATAAGGAAGACCGAACCTAGGTTATAAAGAAAAAGCTATCGAAGATGTCAGTGAGTTTGGTCTGGACAACTGGAAGCAGCATACTTGAGATAGGACTGCAGTATCTCAGGCAAAGATTTTCCCAGGATCAAAAGCACGTTAAATAAAGCTAAGTCCTTAACCTGATAGCCGTGGGTCCTGCCTTGAAGTAATGAAACGTGACCCAAAACGCATAACCCGATCAGAAAATACTTTAATTTATTTAAATGACATCTTTAAACAGAAGCAGAATACACATAGACAAAGCATGGATTTATGTGGGCTTTAAGAACACCCTCTTTAATCTCCTTCTCTTCTTCTTCTGTTAAGTCTTGTTGTTATTGTTGTTGGTGTTGGTGTTGGTGTTGGTGTTGGTGTTGGTGTTGGTGTTGGTGTTGGTGTTGGTGTTGGTGTTGGTGTTGGTGTTGGTGTTGGTGTTGGTGTTGGTGTTGGTGTTGGTGTTGGTGTTAGTTTTGGGGTTGGTGTTGGTGTTGGTGTTGTTGTTGGTGTTGTTGTTGGTCTTCTTCCCCACACTTCTTCTTCTTATTCTTATTCTTCTTCTTCCTCTTCTTATTCTTCTTCTTCCTCTTCTTCTTCTTCTTCTTCTTCTTCTTCTTCTTCTTCTTCTTCTTCTTCTTCTTCTTCTTCTTCTTCTTCTTCTTCTTCTTTTTCTTCTTTTTCATTTTCACCATCAGCCATTTAGGTCGCATTCTCTATATCCTGCCTATAAATGATCCTGACAGGGTCATTAAATACTCGTCATTATCACTCTACTCTAAGCAGGAGGTGTGACCACAAACTAGCCTCGGCCTATTTATTTTAAAAGGATCTATGTAATAAGCTGCAGACCTTATCCCCATCCCCATAGATGGAAAAGAGTTTTTTTTTGCTAAAGGGATTTCTTCTGTTGTTACAGTAATATAATAGTGCGAAACACAGCGCAAGCATTTGTGTTTAACTGCAAGCAGCACCTGGCACTATCGTATTTCATTGCATGCTTTTCGGTGCTACTTACTTTTAGAAAGAATATAGAGATAGGAAAGAAGTGTTTGGGTGCAGTTGTAGGGTTTTTCTCCACGGGTGGTATCTAAGATGCTTAGGGAGATTACGATTTCATGTATTCGATATAAAGTAATGGACTTGGAAGGGAATCGAACGCACGACCTTCCATTCAGTAAGCGAATACACTACTACTGCACCTGTTGCAACCCGCATTATATTAACATAATACACGAACAGAACCAATTCCTTTTATTTACGAAGCCATCGCTGATGCCAGGGCGCTTGGTCTGGAAAAACATTTAACTTGTACTGCTGAAGGTAAACTGAAACCATATCGTTTTCGATTTCAGCTGAAGCACTCCCTCCCTTAAAATCGATTATCTTCACCATTCTCCTCCTAGATTGAAGTTCTTGTTACAAGTCTTAGTTTGTTGTGTTATATTTTGAGCTTTGTTATAAGCTTGCATGACGATCAGTAGTCACTGTTAACAAAGGAATATATGAAAATCACCGCGCCTTGACATTTCGGTTGAAAATCTTTTAAGCCTTAGAAGTCCATTACCGGTGTAGGTTCTGATACAAATGACAATCCTTAAATATGGCAATATACATCAATCAAAAGTCATTGACATTGTCACTCGCATTAGCCATAACCGACTGACTATCCGAACATTATGTATGCGTATCGCTGTGCACACAGGTCGACTGTCGCACCGGGTGGGTGTCTAATATATCATTTAACGTTACGTTATTATTCGATGCTAATCTGGGAAGGGATTATACTTAGGTATCCGCATCTGTAGTACTAAAACCAGTTACTACGAAGAAAAACGTAGAACAGCTTTAACATTATTTTTCTTTAAAAACCACGAATAAAAATTTCAATAAATATCCGAAATGGGGACAAAAGGATCAGGTAAAGTCATAATTCGAAAAGAGACTTTACGTAGACGCACTCGCGGCCCCGGGTATTGCTACCAGCAGTTGACACATTACATACATTCCTATTTGGTCTGAGTAGAATTCATTTGTCATAATCCGCTTGAGAGAGAGGGAACGAGAACGAGGAATACCTTTGTTTTTTAAGATTTTCAAGGCAAATGGGACCTTGGAAATTCATGAACTCGGCGGCGTTATAGTCCTAGTCATTCACTCGAAGAGGATTTATGCGAGTAGATTTACTTAATGACAATGGATTAAGCCCGAGAATGGCACGATAATAAAAGTGATAAACGCCGAAGTATAAAGAAATTCAGAAAAGGACATAAATATCCCAATGACAAAAGCAAGAGTAATAATAATAATATCCTTGTATTAAATTTGATGGGCTTAGGATTTTGCAAATACATCGTATCATATTTTCGGTGGTTTTCTTGGATCACTGATGTGCTTCTGTCATCCTGAGGAGAGAAGTGTTGACGGCGAGGCCATTTGACTGAAAGACACGTGTTACTAATGCACAGAGTGAGTCGCGGAAGATTAATGATCGAAAGGTTTTTGCAATAATTGTTGGGAAATTCAATCGGAATAAAAATGGAAAAGCCGTAATTCAAAGGCGGAAGGTAATATAAAAGATTATTTAATTCATCATTATTTCAATTTATAGTTCATAATGTTGTTAAAATGTTTTTGTTTAAAATAGTCGAATCGAGGAAGGAAGGTAATAATGTAACTCCAGCGTTACCGCAACTTCTCTTAGAGATGTCATCAATAATAATATATTGGAACCGAATGCTTCAGATCAACCAGGAGCGAGTTCAGGATAGTTAGAAATGAGAGAAAAAAGATTTGTGCCTTTTGTCCATCCTCAAAAATAAGGATGAATAAGTCATTATGTGTCAAGTTGGGAAAAGCCGTTTGGGGGAGCACAAAGTTGAGGTGTTCCATGTACAAAAAATTTACCTTGACGTTTTTTTTCTTTTGACTCTTAAAAATAAAAATAACAAAATATCTGCGTTTTGTGACTGTATGATTTTGAAGAGACTGCTTATAAAACCAAAATATACATAAAGCTTAAAGTGTTATTATTTTTTTTAACTTATAACAGTAGACAATAAATGAATTAATACGTATCAAGTTAAAATAAATCGTTTTTCGTTGTAAAGTTTCAAAAAATCTTTTTTTTTTGTTTCGTGAAATTAAAGAAGATAAGTTATATGGATTGGTAATCTAGGGTTCGGCAGGCCAAGGTTCTCCTCCTTCGTCCTGTTAAACCCTAGATTACTAATCTAAAGCATGAATGGAAAAATCGATACAATGCGATACAAAAGAGTTTGTTCGAGTACAAAAGTACAATGTGCATTAATTCGACACAATTTTAATCTGTGGAGGCTGCGGGGACGAAGGGACCCATGAGGATACACCTCTCTTTCTTTGTCACTGCCCAAGGCTATGTCACCTGAGGAACTTGAAAAATACTTCTTCCAAGAACTCTCTGATGTCTCACTTTCAAATCTTTGCAGATTTATAATGACATCCGAATGGCTGGACAACTTAGAGTAGGGAAAGAAAACCAAAGATCGAGGCCAACACTCCGAACGAAGGATACCACAATGGGTCCACATGGACCTATCTGCGGTGTAACAGATTCGGCCTGTTCCATCAACCCGGAAACCTTACCTAACCTAACCTACCCAAAATTTGTAGGCCTATATCTAGTGGCTTTTTTTATCATTTTAAATAACGGTTCCTACCATACAAATAGTTATTCAACATCGATTTTCTGAAACATGTCTCTAACGATTTTGATTATTTTTAAAATATAAAATAATTAAGGTGAGCGTAGTAAAATGGCAAACTCAGTTTTTGAGAAAATAGTCGTATAATGGTACAACAGACGCTCGATGTAGAAAATCTCTGCAAAGTGAACTATTCAGTATAGTGAACACACAGAATTGCATACCGACTATTCTAAATAGTGAACAATAGAAATCTCGATATAGTGAACAGACATTTTTCCTCAGGATTTAACAAGTTGCAAAGCGTCTTCCACATATTAACTGTCTTTTAAGACACTTTAACGTTTTCACATGGTTTCTACATAATAGCTATACATACTAAATGATAGGCTATCATATGCTTATTAAGTGGCGACTCCGACTTATTGTGACCATGCAAAAGGAAAAGCTTTGAGGACATCCACTCTTATTGATACAGAAAAGAGGCTGCATAAATGGTAACAACGCAACGTAAAAAGAAACTCTGTGTTAGTTTGTCCATAAGAAAAACAGTTTTGTAGATGGAAAGCTATGACTCTTGATATTGGAAGGACTAAAACAGATATGGCTTCGTTGCTGGCGATCGTTGGCTACAAAAATTTAAGAAAAGATATGGAGTTTGATATGTAAACCTATCCGAAGCAAAGCTATCTTCTCAACTAAAACTGAAGTGCTGAAATTTTAAACGCATTCTGCAAGAGAGAATTAAGTGCTTGGATTTCAAGCCTAATTAAATATATAACGGTGTCGAGTCAGGGTTAACCTGGAAGCCTTTGCCGACTGCTCCAGCGAGAACAACCTCAAAAAAGGAGGATAACCACAAAATAAGATACCTTGTTATTGGAAATTGTAATGATTACCCAGGAAAAATAAGGGTGGCACTTTTTTCCTGTAGCAGAGGATGGCACGCTTGCGACAGCTCGTCGAAATGGGGGGGGGGATCTCTCTGCTACTTCCTGGTTACAAAATAAAAAAAATACGTGCCATGCGTCCGAAGACACATTAGAAGAAGGATGCCACTGTACAGTGACTAAACGTCGTTGTCCTGTCCGAGGTTTGCAAACCGCAAGGGTTCACAAGTCAAATAGAAAGTTGTAGAAATTGAAAAGACACCAATGATTCCGGTACCGAGAGGGACCTATGAGAGAAAATACGAAACAGAGAAGAGAAACGGTCAGATGTTTGTGACCAAGCAGCACTAGGTTGTTGCTGCGTCATCGGCTTTACCCACCCTTTACTGTAGAATATAATCAACAGCTCCGTGGTTACCTTACGCCGGTTAACTATTTAGAGGTAACCCCTTAATGTTGTTGTTACACCAACTCCATTTACTATCACTTGTCACACCTCACCATCGCCAAAAATATTTACCTAGCCTATCATAGCTATTAAATCAACACATTGTATCGGATAAAGGTAAGCACAATTTTATTCATTTAAATGTTCTTAATGCTAAGACCCGACTACTAAAGCCGATCCAAATTGGAATTAATTCATATGGATTAATTTTAATACCTCACGCAATAAGGTCTACGTCAGAATAACATATATAATTATTCTGAGATCAGTGGATACCAAATATACCCCAAGGAATTTACTTAAATAAAAACGTCAGCTTTAAATATTATTCGGAGGTAATTTCTTACAATGTTTGAAGTAACCTCCCACAGCACATGTTAAGTTATACCAACTATCTAACTAGAGAATATTGGTTGATGCCAAAAGAATAATACACTTTAATTTAGCACTTACATAAAGTTCGATTGAATCGAGGTTGAATTATATACGATGATGTCCTTTTGACTTGCTGACTCCGGCTGGTGCGCACAACTCGTTGTCTGCTAGATCTGGACTTAGCTGTTGTAAAAGAAGTTATTAAAGTATATGTATTTGGTATATTTCAAATGGCATTACTCAATAAGAATAATTATTAGACTATGCTTACATACAAAATACGTAAAATAATGTAGTTTCTTCTTGGAGATGTGTACACTTGGTGTGCTGGCTTTTCCGTTCGGATTTGAATTTCCGACGGTCGGCGAGCAGTGTGCCACTATATGTCGCGGATGGTAGAAGAATTATTCTTCGTGGAAACGGCTGGGTGTGGAAGAAATTCTTCTTCGTTGTAGTGCTTCGTACAGTACGGTGCGAAAAGATTTTAAAGGCCTACGCTACAAAATGCCAAAAAGTCTCGCCTGTTTATAAATTTATTCTTGAATGTACGAGGGCGGGTCAATAAGTCCGTGACTTTTTGAATTTCTGACCTCTTTACTGAAACGGCAACACTGCTCCTGTCAACAGGCATCTGTCAGTTGACTCCTGTCAAAATTTAAACTTGCTGCGTCAGTTAGTTTGTGTTTGACAGCTATTTTTATCAGACTACTCACTAATTTGAGGAGAAAATGGAAAAAAGTGAATTTCGTGTGCTTATTAAGCATTATTTCTTGCGAAAAAAAACCATTACCGAGACCGAAAAATACTATGGGGACTCTGCACCATCGATTTCAATGGTAAAAAAGTGGTTTACTGAATTTCGTTGTGGCCGTACAAGCACTGAAGATGCCGAACGTCCTGGACGCCCAGTTGAGGTCTCTACACCCGAAACAATCGAAAAAATTCACGATATGGTGTTGGCCGACCGAAGATTGAAAGTGCGAGAGATTGTGGAAGCCGTAGGGATCTCGCATGGCTCAGTGGTTTCAATTTTGAATGATCACTTGGGCATGAGAAAGCTTTCCGCAAGATGGGTGCCGCGTTTGCTCACAGTCGACCACAAACGCAATCGTGTAACAACTTCACAGGAAGGTTTGGCGTTGTTTAATCGCAATATGGAGGAGTTTTTGCGCCGTTTTGTAACCGTGGCCGAAACATGGATCCATCACAACACACCAGAGACCAAACAACAGTCAAAACAGTGGGTTTCTAAGGGTGAAACGGCGCCAAAGAAGGCCAAGGTGAGTTTGTCAGCCAATACAGTTATGGCGACTGTTTTTTGGGATGCACGCGGGATAATCCACATTGACTACCTTCAAAAGGGAAGAACAATCAAAGGGGAATATTATGCCAACTTATTGGACCGATTCAATGACGATTTGAAAAAAAACCGACCTCATTTGGCCAAGAAAAAAGTTCTTTTCCACCAAGACAATGCAAGGGTGCACACATGTGCAGTTGCCATGGCAAAAAACCATGAATTGGGCTATGAATTGCTCCCTCATCCACCCTATTCTCCAGATTTGGCTCCAAGCGACTACTTCTTGTTCCCAAACCTGAAGAAATGGCTTGGTGGAAATAGATTTGACTCCAATGATGAAGTCATCTCGCAAATAAAGGCCTATTTTGAGGACCTCGACAAATAATTTTTTTTGGAAGGGATAAAAAAATTGGAGAAGCGTTGGTCAAAGTTTATAGAGCTCAAGGGAGACTACGTTGAAAAATGAAATTTTTTTTTTATCAAAAAATCTATGTTTTATTCCGAAAGTCACGGACTTATTGACCCGCCCTCGTATACTATAGGAACTCCAAATTAGCTTGCATCACGGCGGCTATTTTGAAAGATGGTTCCAAAATGTATTTTTCCAAAAAGTGGGAAGCGTTCTAAAACCCTATTTTGGATAACGTCATCTTCTGGAAAATGAGCTACATCGGATGGCAACATAACAGTCATATTTTTGCACCCAATTGTAACTCTACCTATTCAACAGATAGCCTAAAACGTTATCGGGGCTGACAAAACTTGTTTATTTAAAAAGTGTGTATTGTAAATAATATTATTGGATCTGTTTTTTTTATAAATCACTTTTATCAAAGAACACGAAATTCAAGTTTTAAATACATAAAAACTGATTTCTACCTCCATACTCGCATGTGAAATATTTCGTTTGTTTATGACTTGAAGAGTTTAAATTTTAATTTTAAATCAAATTTTACTTTGGAAAACCTTCCCGCTCAAAAAAGTGAACAACATCGATATAGTTTTCATTAGTTCACTAAATCGAGCGTCTACTATATTTTATAAAAATGCTGATATCTCAAAAACTGCTCCAATTATTTCCAAGAAAATTTACACACCGACAAAAACCACTATTTTGAGAGAATTTGTTTATTAAAATAAATGCAAGAACATGGTATACTCAAATTTCCGCAAAAGACGCAGAAAAACGACTTTATTTCAAAAACTAATAAAGTAATTTTAACAAAATTTTACATTTTAGTTAATAGTACCATTTGCAACAAATTTGCATACAAAAAAAAACAAATATAAGGCATTAACGGCCCATACAGGGCTAAAACCCAGCTTCTCCAACCACTTTCTTTGCGAACTGGAAGGGACCTACAATTTTAAGCCGAATCCGAACGGCAAATTTGAGAAGCTTCTCATGACAATTGGTAAGAGGTAACCCTAGATGTTACTTGGCCACGGGGGGAATCGAACCGGGGACCTTTCGGTTAGTAGTACGACACACTAACCATTGAGCCACTTTGCATACTCAGATTTTTAAAAGACATAAAGTTTCAATTTATATATCAGTTTTTAAATTTTCAAAAAACTTCGCTTTTCTCAAAAACGGCTCAGACGATTTTTATGAGTGTTGCTGTTTTAAATACTTGGAGTGAAGGTAAGGAAATCTCATACTCAGTTTTTACCAAAAGACTAAAACAACGGTACTTTCAGAACGCGCGCATATTTCATAAAAGACTACCTAATGTAATTTTTAAGAAGTTTAAGACTCTAGCTGACACTAAGATTAAAAACAAATCTAAATACTAAAATTTTTGGAATAATTTTTTTTATATTTTTTCCCGTATTTCATGAAATTTCGGAGTTTTATTTGCTTTAAATAGACTCATTAAAATTAAAAGTCATTATGATAAATCAAAAACTGTTCATTAGATCACATTAACAAAGTCAAGGGTTTCGATACCGAAAATACATTCACCGGACTTTGGTGGCTTGTTAAGGGGGGAGGGGTCAATACGCCCTCCCAGGATGGTGCGTTTCTCTAGGTAATATCCTCGTAGTTTACAAGTTAGATCAAGTTAGCTAGCCCATTTCTGGGAGAGGCCGGGCTCGCCAACTTGTGGTGGTGCTTTCGGGAGGTGACTGACGGAGGCTTCAGTCGGCTTACGGCGGCGCGTGGGCACGTTGACGACTGCCATGCGCACGCAAAGCAATTGGGATTTGACCACTTGTTGCGTAATGCAACGAGTGCTCAGAATCCTTATTATAGTTAGAATATGTTGAGTAGTTGAACTAATTAGAGTAGGTAGTTTGTAATTTGTTTTTAATATAAAAATATAAAATTTGGTAAAGATGCAGAGTTTTCTCAACAATTTTCTCGATGAAAACATAATATTTAAGATTAGTTCATAAAATAGTTTTTAGGCCGAAAGACAATAATTATGAGATATTTTTAAATTTAGGGCGTCCACATAAGGAACCATAATCTAGAATAAGTATCCTGTTAATTTTAAGTTAGATTTAATTATTTTTATCTAGTATGTTGACATTTAAAAACCAATAAAAAAATAATTTAAAAGTAAAAAAACAAAGTCAATGACCCTTGTGTCTGCTTCAACCGAATATTTATAGGTATTCGAATTTTATGTCATTATACCGTCAGAAATATTTTGCAGTGTCGAGCACACATCTTTCATAATAACACTTACATATAATAAATATGTCCATACATCATACCTCTAGTTTAGATTAGATTAGATAAACTCTTAATTTAGACTTATAATTACAATAAAAAAAAGTACCTCTATAAAATGCGACAAAACTTTAATGACCCATTTCCGGACTCTGTTGAAAGGATGCAAATTACATTTGAAGATGTTTTTTAACATACCAATTTACAGATTTATACTAATGATTTGTTCAAATATAATATTATACCTATACTGTGTAATGTACACTGCTGTAATAAACAAGCCAAACAAGAAAAAAATAAAACCAACGACCATACCATTCGAGTTAATCGGTTCTCGTCAGATCACCGTAATTAAACGACTTTGGGCGCGGTTAGTACGTAGATGGGGGACCGTTTGAGAACTACCGCGTGTCGTTGGCCAGTCCCATCTACAGAGCTGAGGTAGATAATATACGTGGTATCACAATGGACCTAAATTGGTCTAAGTGTGTCGGCTTCTGCCGACAGCCACATAAACCTAACCTAACCTAAGAAAGAAAAAAACATAGGGACGGGCTACAGTCCGCTTGGGCGAACTGTTGGATACCCTATTCTTATTCCTATTCGTCATAAGTGGGCGTGACAAAACTATAAGTATGATTGAATTGTTAAGAACGCTCTACATATTTTGTTATATAACATTTAAAGGATTTTATCGAAAAAAACGCTCCCTAGCTCAAACTTGTGTGTTTCAATAAAATTGTTTTATTTAATTGTGGGCGTTTCAGTAGGCGGATTTAAAAAAAAATAACACATGAGCATAAAGGGCCTCTAGAGAGTATATATTATAAATTTCCGCTCCCTAGCTCAAACTTTAAATTTTCAAAAAAAAAAAAATTAAATTGTGGGCGTGTCAGTGGGCGGATTTTGAAAATATTTACACATGAGCATAAAGGGCCCCCT
Source organism: Portevinia maculata (assembly GCA_949715645.1). Lineage (NCBI taxonomy): Eukaryota > Metazoa > Arthropoda > Insecta > Diptera > Syrphidae > Portevinia > Portevinia maculata. Next base: position 200,184,771 of record OX454525.1, read on the forward strand.
AGAGAGTATATATTATAAATTTCAGCTCCCTAGCACAAATTTTGGTTTTTCAATAAAATTTGATTTAATTTTTTGTGGGCGTGTCAGTATGCGGATTTTGAAAATTTTATATCCCGAGCAGTTTTAGGAGTCATAGATCATATAAAAAAAATTTCAGCTTTCTAGCTCAAAAATCGATTTTTTCCAAAATTTTGTTTTTTTTAGTTTGTAGGGGTGTCTGTGGGCGGATTTCAAAAATTCGTAAACTTGATTATTTCGGGACCCTAGAGAGTATATGGTTAAAATTTCAGCTCTCTATGCCCAGTTTAAAGGCCTAATTTTTGCCGACGGACGGACGGACATGGCTAGATCGACATTACTATCGATGCTGATCATAAATATAGTAACTTTTAGGGGTCTACGGGCAATATTAAGGTATGTTACAAACTATTCGTCAAAATTAATATACTATTAGAATAGGGTATAAACAAAGACCAAAACAATTAACTACATTTTAAAATGTGTATAAATATACTCAAAACAGTGGCGAACTAGGTCATTTCAACACAGATATTCGCCAGGTACATTTGAAAGTGTAAATAAAAATAGTTTTTAATTTTTTTAATTTAAACTGCATTTTTTAATTCAATTAAGACAAACCAAATAAAGCTTTTTGTCTCCATATTATCTACATGTTACTTTAATCCGATTCTTTTTTTTTCTGAGTTTACGAGTATGGCTAATGACGAAATGCGAGTTGGTTTCGAACTCTTATTAAAGCGAGTATGTTTTCGTACGACCCCGTCGTGCAGTTTTTTTCTATAGTTCCTACTTAAAAGATATAAGCTACGAAACAAGCTTATCCTGTCTTTCGCTCGTTAACGCTGAAAGCGTGAACTCCTAGCTTGATACTGAGGTTCCTTTTGATTAAGCGCGAAGTTTCCATACGACTGAACATTTTTTTTTTTTAATGAAAATCGAAGGCGCTTTTTTATGAATACATTTTTTATAGATATTTAATAACAAATACCAAATAAGTAAAATATTTTGTAGCTTACGTTTGTGTTAATGTTTGTTTAATACGTATTAGTTTAGACTATGTGTATCTTATCGGTATCAATAGTGTAAAAAAAAATTAAATTCATCACAAATGTTTCTATTCCCGCATTAGTTTTCAGAAATTCAGCCTTATTGCGAAGATCAATCGACAGTTGATAATTGACTATTTTCAATGTGTGCTATTGTGAACGAACGATTCTAGAGGATTTTGTCAATCGCAGTCAATTAAAAAAATGCGATTGACAAAAATACCAAATAAATCGTTCGTTCACAATAGCACACATTGAAAAAAGTCAATTATCAATTGTCGATTGATCTTCGCAATTAGGCTAATTTAAAGTTTTTTATTAATGTTTATAATTAGTCACTATGACCAGGAAATTAAATTATTCGAAATTTACACATTGAATTGTATTTCAATTGGAAATAAATATTTCGTGTTCTTATCTGGCAACATGAATGCTTGATAATCGTCCATTATTATAAATATTCACAATAGAAACTGTAGCCTACTAAGAAATAGCGCGAACTAATTTTTGATCAGGGAAATTGATCCTGATCAAAAGCAATATCTCATAATATTGTTGTTATGCATGGTTAGATGGTTGCTTAGAAATAGCCCTTGACGAGGTACAATTAAACTATATTCAGTCCATTGTGATTCCATTGGGAAGAGGTAGGTGGGTCATGCTGTCCGCTTCTAGAATCACCTGATTTTCTTAATAAACAATGTTGCAGGCATTGTTGAGATCATACATATCGTGGAAACGTGTACAGGAACTGCAAGACTTTTCTTCATCGTCTCTACAACTTCTACAAGGTGGCGCAAAAGTTGTCAGGTGGCGCAAAAGTTGTCACCCGATGTTCTTTCGCTGTAATTTTTTTTATGAATGAAAAACTTTGGTTCTGCTTTTGGATTATGTTAATTGGTGTCTTAAGTTTTTTCTGTATCAGTTAACTTCACAAATATCAAAGTAGAATTTACATTTGCCGCCATTTGCAAAAATTATGCTTCTTCCGATAGGAAGATGACTTTTGCGCCACCTTGTACAGAAATCGTTGTTGGGTTGCCTAATATTTGATAATGCTTACCCATCGCACAGTGTCCAGAGGTTATGTTTGTATAGGGTGAGCGTTTTCGTTTCTCCACTGGCTCAGCAGGTGCCATTGGCGCATCATTGTTGTATATAGTTATACTATTTATAACAGAGGAGTCTCGCCCTGCCAATTCGTCAGCTTCACAATTCCCTTGGACATCACCATGACCTGGTACCCAGAAAAGACGAATGTTAGACTGTGTGGCTACATGTGTTGATGTTGTTATGCAATATCTTATTATGGCCAATGATCTATATATGGATCATTGGCTATATGGATCATTGGCCATAATAAAATACGGCTAACATGGAAAAACAGCGTAGCGTTCTGTTCGCCGAGAAAAAAGATAAATGGCATGCATGCGTCCGAAGGAAGCTATATTCCGTTATCTAAAATGTCAATTTGATCGTCAAATGATCGTCATTTTATGACGCAGAGGCAGTCATCGTCAAACATGCAATTGTTATGCACACATGCTTTGATCATAATCAAATAACTTTTCTCTCCAAGCATATTTGACATTTGCAAAAGCAATCAAAATGGAGCCCTTAAAGAACTTAACCCGGAAAATTGTTGTAGAAAATATTACTGTAGAAAATTATTTTTATCAGAAAAATTTATTTTTATTTAAGAAAACGAAAGTTTATTATTTTATATATATATATTTATTATTTCGTTTTAATATACAAGGCTTACTACCACACAGTTTACAATTCAGAGATATAATATTACTATGTATCTGTCTACTGAAATATTATCTGATATTTTCTTAAAATTTTTGCTTACAAAAAACATTTTTATTCTGGAGGGGCAAAACCCCCAATTTGATACAAATAAATGCATATATATTCTATCACATAAAATTAATTAAACAAGTTAAAAAAGAACCGGCAATGAAGTTATTTAACAAGGAAGTCATGTTCAGGCTAACACTTAAATTACGTAATGTAAGTACATAAGAAAAAATTAATATAATACATATAGATAATAATAAATTAACAAATAAATAAATTATTTACCCAAAAAAATAAATAAACGATAACGAAAAAAAATTATCAAAAATCAACAAAATGAAAAACAAAATAAAGAAATAAATAAGTTATGAAATAAACAACATATAATAGAGAAAAAAAAATACCAAGTGGAGATAGAAAAACAAAAAGTAATAAATTAATAATTAGACAACATTTAGATTATGAATGAATAAATTAAATTAGAAACAAAATAAGTATGTACATTTTTTCAAATATAAATAACTAATTTAATAACTTATACATATAAATTAATTAGACCATTGAACCAAAAAAAAATGGAAATCCGAGGTATTAAGAATGTGTTAGTAAGTTTTCATATTCTATCAGAGATCAATTCAATATTGCTACGAATATGCAGATCCGATGTAGAATGATGCCAGGGCAAATTCATCATAATTTTTAACACTTTATTCTGCGATATTTGCAGCTTTTTTATATATCAATCCGCAGAATAACCCCAAACTTGACATCCGTACAAAAGAATTGCTTAAAAATTTACCTTGCATATTATTATTTTATTTTCCCCTGATAATAGAGACTTTCGGTTAATAAATGTGTTCGGAAATATCTTCACATTTAATTGTTCTATTTTTCCTTTGAACTTATTACTTATTTTAATGTCATGAATTGATTTTGTATTGGTTATATTCTCTTTTTAATTTAATTTAATTGTTCTATTTCGCCAAATGTTACATTTATGCCCTATTCATGTTAACAGTCATTATACTTATTTAATTACTGCTTTGCTCTTGCTCTCAACTAAAACTTGTTTACGGTATAAACTTATGTAGCAATGCAGAGACGATGTAAAATTGTTTAGAATTCCCTTATGATGTAATAAACAGTGTGCGAAATCGTTTCTCGTCCACAGGAGAGCTAAGTACCATCTACACATCGGAAATAAATTACATATATGTAATTGGAAATTTTTCATCATTTTTACTTCTTGGCTTTCTTTTCCCTTTGTCAAGTGCTGGTCATTCATCGTTCGCTTTTGCCCAATATACAACGATTCTCTTCGTCATAACCCAGAATCCGTGTATATTCTTAAACGAAATGGGTATAGCATTTTGATAGCAGTATTAATTTTCTTCAGAGTTTATGATGTGTGTTCCTTAAACGTCAACTTTGCGTCTAAATGAATACCTAGATATTTTATGGAGTGCTCCCACGAAATTTGCTGACCATTCACTAACAGTTGATTAGCGGGAAGGAAACAAGGTTTCCTTTTTCGAGTGAAAAATATGGCTTGCATTTTTCACGCGTTTAATTTGATTTTCCATTTTGTATAGTACTGTTCTAATATTTTCGTTGCGTTTTCTAGGTTCGATTGAACATTTATACCATGAATGTGGTGACGAAAATATAGCAGTATTATTTTGAAACCACGAAATATCAAATAGATACGGCCGTATCTATTTAACTCGATTATAGAAACCCTAATGATGTGAAAATAAAACAAAATACTTTAGTTTCATTTTAAAAAATAAATGAACACAGTAAATAATTTAAATTAACTATTCTTAATCTACAGCAGCCATTCAATTGAATATTTTCCGCCATCAAAAATTATTGGCACCTAGGATTTTATACTGCACATCTGCAAGGCGTTTTCAAACACTTTCCCAATTTTTTTGTAACCAAAATTAGTTTTATTTTTTCACAACTGACAGCTTATTTGATAAATATAAATGACATAAATGTGTCGGTGCTGCCAAGTACGTTTCATGAATTTTCTTCGTGTGACCCCTTTCTTTTGTGAAATAAAGTGCTCGCTTGGTGTTGACACATGGGAACAATTTTTTTTAATAATAAATATTAGTCGTCGGAGAAAATACTCGCCCACACTTTTCGTTGTTATGATTGCATTGAACCAGACTCGGATGGTATATGCCTGGGATCAATGTGTGAGTGGAAGTGAACCATCGTTACCATGCCAAAAAAAACAATTGTTCCCGACCCGACCACGTACCTCAAAAGTTAGATATTGGACCATTTAACGTGAGATTCGAATTCGGAATTGATTAAGTTCCTGTCCTTATCCCACAGTCGTTCGGTTGCCGCAAAAATTTTAAGTTTTCCCAACGGATGGGTGAGTAGCTACATAATGCCCCTGGGGTTATATCTACATAAAAAATATGGCCTTAAAACAAGCTAATGTTTTAAACTTTATTTCATTAAAAAATGTTAATCCTTAGAACCCTCTAGCTAACCACAAAGATACAAAATAAACATTGCAATTTAAGAAATCAACGTATGGAATAAAACTATTAAAAGTTTAACGATACATTTCCCTATCATTTTATTCTATGTCACTTGCAAAATTGCAAACGATTTTCCTTTTGCTGTAATTGAAAACACAAAACAAGACCAAATAATGAGCTTTGCCCTGGCTGTACTCCTCCTTTAAAAAGACTTTAGTTCTAAAAACCTTACCTTATAAGAGCTCGTACATCTATATAGAAAATGATATCCCTGTTTGAATAAGAAGCAATAACAACAACAGTAGCAATGCTTATGAAGAGCAATTCAGTTTAAACCAAAGTACGGATACTACCTGCGGTTTTGCCAACCCCCAAAAGCTGTTTCTTTTTTGCTCAGTCTCCGAAACTGGATCAAGACTTCAATAAAACCGAAAAGCAACATAAAACTCATATCTGCAATATTCCTTTATCCCAAGGATATATACTTCTTCTTCTCTACCTCTTTAAACAAGAATATTGCAAAGCAAAACACAACGGGTATCTGAAGACTTACCATTTTCTCCTTTTCTGGTGAGTTCTCCAAGTATTTTTTTTTTTGTTGGTCTTTGAAGATTTTGGGAGGATTGGTTATTTTGTCTAAGTGTCTGTGCCTTGTATGAGGATTCCAGAAAAGAGTGCGGTATAGAAACCTCACGTCCCATTTCATTTAAAACGACCTCGTAGAAAATCGAAAATAAAGTTTTGCATTTTACGAAAAGGTAAATCCAAAGTATTCATGGCGAGAAACAATTTTTTATTCAAGGATGTAGAGAAGGCCATCCGCCCACAGTGTTTGTAACGTATTAACCCGATGAAAGACCGAATATTCGTATACGTATTCGCGTGTCAATTGTTCAGAATGTATCGTTAAAGATGTGGCAAACAAACAACCATCCCAATTCGACACAATACTCAAAGGATAACAAAGAAAATTGTCTACGAATACCTCGGAGGCTGGATATGAATCACGATTTAAAGACGTCCTTTGTTACCATTCAACCTCGTAAAAAGGGTCACAAAAGTCGTTTCTCTACTCCTGTTGCTACCCTTTTTCTTGATGTGTGACTAGTAGGGAAACAAGTCACGTTGAAGGAACGTAACTAACAAGAGTGTAACAGGGGCGACTGGTTTTTGGTTTTTGTATCTACCGCCTCAACGATACACTTGACATGAAATGGATTCAAGTATTCTATGTGCAGCGACGGCGATAGCTTTTTGTTTTTCTAATTGAAATTGCTAACACTAGAGAAAAACACATGTTTCCTGAGATCTAGAGATGAGTTGTTTTTCGGAACAAATGTTAGGTTGTAGATATATATGAATGATAGCGTTTCAAGGTAGTTGGATTTTCAATTTCATTTATAGGATTGAAGGCCGAGAAAAGGTACGATAAGAAAGTATTATACAAGTTGAAGATTCAAAATCTAGATATAATCTCCTCTTTCTTCCTTCATGTTGGGATAATGTTGGTATGTAATTAAACAGCCATAAAATGTTGCTATTAAACACATATGGGCGATGCGACATTCTATATTGCAATACTCCTTAAAGTATTTTGTTAATAGTATTCGTAATAGACGATGAACACTTTTAGTGGTACCTACTTTCTTTAATGGATCTTATCTGGTACTTTAAGTTTTGCTTAGATCCCCATGTCATATCTTACAATGTGTCCTAATTTCCCTTACATGATTTCCTTTAAAGTTGCAAAAATAATATCGGTCAAGTAGCTGCTGGTTATGCGCATTCGGACTTGTTTCACAGCTTTTTCATGATTTTCCACGATCAGATGCGTTTTAGATACAAATTCATAGGTTCCGAAACTTAAAAGAGAAAATAGTGACAAAGCCCGCAAGTTTCAAAACGCATCCTAAACTTTATTGATGAGTATGAACTGAGCAAACTTTGCATCGATAATTTGGACGATGCTTTCATTTGACATTTGGCTTGTTGCATCAAGGTTGCATTGCAGAAACGTATAAAAAAAGTATTTCAACCGCATCGAAACTTAATTTATATTCCAGTCCTATCTATTGAGAGAAAAGGTTTTTTAAGAATAATGCATAAAATAGATCAGCACCACAAAAGAGGACACCATTATCAGTACCTAAGGGAGCGTTTTACACTGGCATAAAAATATACTCATTTATCTACGTTGAAGCTGAAATGCATGAAGTCTCATATCTGAGACATACGAACGAAAGCATGATGTCTCATAAATCAGTGGTTTCCAATCTTTTTTATGCTGCGACTCCTTTTACAGAATGTAATTTTGTTGCGACGCCCTACTTAAGGGAGATAGCTGTGTGTAACTCTAGAAAAAATTCAGAATACTTTTTTTTCCATACAATTAAAGAAAACTCTGAAGATTGTAGTACACTAATTTATTATTATTCATAAGAATACATGAAAATTATAATCAATGAGAAGAATGAGCTTATTTTCGTGAGCATAATTTTTCAAATCGGGGCTCTGCAAATGTATGGATTTCCATCTTTTATTATAAGTTCTTCAAACACAACAACTAGCTACTAAAATTATTTCACAATAAATAGATTCCAGGTTTTCGTCACTTTGAACGTTTGACGCAAGGCATTTGTGTGTATTGATAAATTATAGTGCAAATCTCTTCTTCAATGAAAAACGCCATTACAATATATAATTATGCAACGTTTCAAAGCTATTCAAATAGGAAAACAAACAAAATACTGATGCAAATAAAAAAAATGGAAAATGAGATAAATATGAGAAATGAAAAAGAACACAGTTAGGGAATCCCCGTCATATACAAGGTGGCGCAAAAGTAATCCTCATATCAGAAAATGCTATAAATTTTGCGATTGGCCCCTAATGTCAATTCTGTTTTGACATTTGTGTAGTAAACACATGCGAAATACACGTTAATAAACAATGTTACGCTACACTGCTCCAGAACGCGGAATATTGGTGACTATTTATTTGAGCAATAATCGGTCGGTGACTTTGGCACAACGTGAATTTCGTCGCAGATTTCCTACCCGTCCAACGCCTACTGGTGAAACACTGCGACGTTCAGCCGCTCGCCTCGAAGAGACTGGCACAACACGAGATGCTGCCAGGTGTGGCAGACCCCGGAGTAGCCGTTCTGCAGAGAATATTGCTGCTGTAGCCGAAGATGTCATGGAAGCGCCGTCGACATCGACCAGATGACGTGCCACGCAAATGGGTATCAGTCGACGGTCTTTACAGCGAATTTTGGTACAAGATTTGAAGATGTTTTCGTACAAAGTCCAGACGGTGCATCAGCTGTTAGCTGCTGACCGCCAATCGCGTCTAACATACGCTCAAGCCATTCTTAATCACCACCAAGAGGAAGATGATTTTTCATCAAAAATAATCATGAGTGATGAGGCCCATTTCCATCTTAGCGGGTACGTAAATAAGCAAAATTTACGCTTCTGGGGCACTGAAAATCCGCGTGTAACCCACGAAGAGCCATTACGCCCGCTCAAAGTCACTGTATGGTGTGCTGTTTTCGCTGGATGAGTCATCGGACCTTTTTTCTTCGAAGACGTCGCGGGCCAAACGGTTACTGTGAATGTTGAGCGCTACAGAGCAATGATCAACGAGTTCTTTTTGCCGCAACTTGATGAATTGGGATTGGAAAACATGTGGTTCCAACAGGACGGTGCAACGGCACACACTGCACGTGCCACAACCGATATGCTGAAGGATGCATTTCCCGGGCGCCTAATCTCCCGTTTTGGCGATTTGCACTGGCCAGCAAGATCGCCTGATTTGACCGCTCCAGACTTCTTTTTGTGGGGCTTTTTGAAGTCGCGGGTTTATGTCAACAAGCCTCAGACTCTTGCAGCTCTTAAAGACAATATCCGTCAAGAATGTGAGGACCTATTGCCGGAAGTTTTGGCCAAAGTGATGGAAAATGCCATAAAAAGGGCTCAAATGACAATCAACTGTGGCGGCGGCCATTTACATGACATCATAATGTAAAAAAAATTAAAAGACCAAATAAAAATAATCCGCAAGAAGAATCAAAGTTTTTAATTTTTTTTTTTAAATTACAGCCAAAAAACATCGGAAGGTTATTTTTGCGCCACCTTGTATGAGACCTATGAATTAAAAACGGTCTAGTTAGTTCTACACTGTCGATGTTCTATAAACATTTTAAATCTTAATTATACAGGGTGGCGCACCAATTGTGCTAGGTACAATAAGATGGATTCAAAAAAGTGGTCTGGGTGCGACCCGCAAGGTCCACACGACTAACTTCCCAGTGGGATCAATATGATTTATGCGATTAGTGGGAAATTTTGAAATGTGGTTAACCATTAGATATGGTTAAGAATTATTTAATATTAAATAAATGCTCTGTAATATTGTTCATGGAATTAAATGTAGTTAATAACAGCGAAGTGTGATGCACATATATTGACGCAACCATTATTATGAGCACGGAGACCTGTAAATTTATATGTAAACGAAATAACGTAGCACAATGTAATAATGATTTGCTTAATGACAAATGACAATAAATAGTATAAATAAATGCAAATTATTTTAGTTATTTCTTTACTAACAAAAAACGGCTGCCCTGATGGGTTGAAGTCGGGATCGCCTCAATTATATTGTTTTAATGGACTGCTTCAATTTAGTCAAATTCCTTGGTTTCGTTTTGTACACCTATTGCTTGACATAATCCCATAAAAAAAAGTGTGGTGCAGTCAGGTCAGGTGAGCTTGGGGGCCCGCGGAAAGTGGAATTGAGAATTTTCGTGAGAGCTCCACCATAACCGGTCTGGATATGTGTGCAGTTACTCCATCTTGCTGGAACCAAATGCTGTTGAAATGGATGCTCCTTTGGAGCAGTTCTGGGTAAAATAAAAACTTCTTCAACATCTTTAAGTAACGTTCCCCATTGACAGTTGCTGTTACACCGTTTTCTTCAAAGAGGTATGACCCCACAATACACTTTGATTAAACTGCGCACCACACAGTGACTCGTTCTAGGCGCAGAACTATCTCATGGAGTATTTCTGGATTAGATTCACTCCATATATGGCAATTTTGCTTATTTACATTGCAGTTTAGATCAAAATGGGCCTCATCAGACGTAAACAAGCAATTTATCAAGCTGTTGTCTTCTTCGGTCATCTCAATAATTTTTTGCCAAAATTCCAGGCGAATAGGCAAATCCAGAGATTTTAACTTGTTTGCAATTTGGTCTTTGTACGGAAAGAAGTTTATGTCATTCTGAATTATCTGTTGTAATGAACGTCTTCTAACTCCAATTTGCGCTGATAAGTTTCGAGTCGAAACGCTTGGATGTGCAAACGTTTACTTAGCAGTGAGTTTGTATGTAATAAATGTATTATAAGTGTAATGAACTGAGAACAACAACTTATATACATAATATAATATAAATACATAGTAAAGGGTTTTCCAATGAGAGGTATTATTGTGAATGACCCGCTATTTCGGTAGCTGTCACTTTTGAAGCTTTTATTCTTTGACATTTGACAAGTAGAAACTACGCCATTACTAAAAATGGAACGATACACGCTTCAACAACGCCTTGAAATTATTAAAATTCACTACAAAAATGGTGAAAATCTTGCAGTCACAGTTCGCAAAACTAAAGCATTTTTTGGTCGTCGTCAAGCACCTTGTCGGACCGCAATACAGAAATTGGTGGAAAAATTCGAGCTGTTGGGACAAGTTAGTGATGTGAAAAATAAAACCAGTGCACGTCGCTCAAGAACAACTGAGAATATTGCTGCTGTAGCCCAAAGTATTGAAGAAAACCCAGGTTTGTCCATTCCTCGTCGTTCTTTGGAATTGGGCATTCCACAAACGTTATTACACCGGATTTTGCATAAAGACTTGGGTCTTAAGGCTTATAAAGTTCAGTTAACACAAGAACTCAAGCCGGCCGATCATCAACAACGTCGTGTCTTTGCTGATTGAATCCTTGAAATGCATGAAAATGATCCGGAATTCCATTGAAAAATCATCTTGACTGATGAGTCCCATTTCCACCTCGGTCGCTACGTCAACAAGCAAAATTGTCGCACCTGGGGCTCGGAAAACCCAAGAGTTATTGTTGAGAAGCCTCTCCATCCTCAACGTGTGACTGTTTGGTGCGGTTTATGGTCCGGCGGGGTCATTGGACCTTACTTTTTCGAAAATGAGGTTAGATCAACAGTTACGGTGAATGGATTGCGCTATCGAGAGATGATTAATGATTTTTTATGGTCGGAGTTGGATGATATTGATCTGGACAACGTTTACTTTCAACAAGACGGCGCTACGTGCCACACAAGCAACGAAACCATTGATCTTTTACAGGAAAAGTTTCCGGACCGTGTTATCTCTGGAAGAGGTGATCACAATTGGCCACCGAGATCTTGTGATTTAACACCATGCGACTTCTTCCTTTGTGACCACGTGAAAGATAATGTCTACGCCAACAGCCCAGCGTCGATTCAAGACATTAAAGATAAAATTCGTGAGGCTATCGAGGACATAATGCAGCCACTTTGCAATTTGGTTATGGAAAATTTCATGAAAAGGATATGGTCCTGTATGCGTGCTCGTGGTAGCCATTTGGCTGATGTTTTTCATTATAAACGGCATACCTTCCTCTTTATTACGAAATAAACATCCGATTATTTATCTCAAAAAATTGATTTTTTTCTTTGAATACCAAAATAACACCTCTTATTGGAAAACCCTTTATAAAAGTAGAGTTTGCGAAAACTCAATAAAATCAGTATTATTGGATTCTTCCCCCCATTCATTATTGATATTTATTGATTATTTTATTGTTGTCCCTACATCCACTTTTTGGGGGAGTAGGAATAGGGTATCAAACAGTTCGCCCAAGCAGACTGTAGGTTTTCCCTATATTTAACACGGGACATATGTACCATGAAAAAATTGATACTTACTTACTTACTTAACACCAAGATGAAGGTCTTTGTCCCGGAAACTGATCTGGAGACTAAGGAAATCATCGATCTTCTCAAGGGTCAAAACCCGGGTCTATCTACCGACAAGTGGAAGTTCTATCACTTCAAAAAAATGAAGGATGGTCGTCTGTATACTTTTGGTGTTGATCACGATTCGGCGAAGATGCTTGGGAAGTGTTCTAATCGGCCTTTTTTCCTCACTGGTCGCCTGTTCTTCAGGCCAGAAAAGAGGGGAGAGAAGGCTGGAACTTCCAGTGGTAATTAGCTCTATGGCTAGCTCATCACTGGAGGTCCTTCAAATCATTTTGCAACATTCCAAGGCGGCTTCACCTACATTGTGTCGTCGTCTTGGAAAACTGCATGCAGAGGTGTGCCTCATACAGGAACCTTATTTGTATAAAAGGGCTGTAAGTGGCATCTCGGGTGTACCAGGACCAATTTTTGTAAAGCCTGGGATTGTTAATACTCGCACGTGCATCTTTGTAGCAAAGGGCTTAGATGCTAGTCTTATGCCTGAGTTCACTTCTAGAGACTGTACAACTATTAAAATGTGTCTTAAGCGAGGAGGGTTGGTTACTGAGATTATTTTAGCCTCAGTGTGCCTCCCATTCGACTCATTGGCCCCACCTCCAACGGTGGAACTGGTAAGGCTTGTCGAGCATGCTCGACGAGGTAACAAGCACTTGATCGTTGGTATGGACGCGGACGCGCATCATCGCGTTTGGGGTAGTACTGACTCAAATAGCAGGGGTGAATCCCTTCTAAACTTCTTTGCTGCTAGCCAGCTCGATATACTGAACACTGGTAATGAGCCAACCGTTGTCACTCGGCTGAAGCGGCAGGTTATTGATGTGACAGTAGCAACCGCTCTCATGCGGATGCGCAGAAGGAGTACAAGAGGCAAATTAAGAGCGCTAAGAAAGTATCTTGGCAGAGGTTCTGCGGAGAACTGAAGGACGTTAGCGCGGTTTCGAGATTCGGAAGCCTAATGGCACCTCGACCAACTCCAATGAGGAGGCACTTCAACTGCTAATGGACACCCACTTTCCTGGCTGCAAAGCCGTGGATAGTTGCGTGTGGCCAAACAAAAGCAGAGCTACCACTTAGCAGTGGCGGGTCGCGGCGAGTATTGTTACGAGGGAGAGGGCGAGAGCTATTATCCTGTCCTTTTCTCCTTTCAAAGCTCCTGGACCTGATGCCATCTATCCCGTACTCTTGCAAAAGGGTATAGAGATTTTGCTCACACTGCTAAATAGAATCTACAGAGCTAGCGTGGCTCTGCGACATATTCCTTTGGCCTGGAGAAGAGCTAGGGCGGTTTTCATTCCCAAACCGGGAAAGGCCGTCTATGATCTTCCCAAAAGCTTCAGGACTATTAGCCTTTCATCATTTCTGTTAAAGGGTCTTGGAAAAATGATTGACGTACGTCTTAAGAGCCTATCCAACGTACTGTGTGAACGTCTTAAACCGTTTTGCAACACACTTATCGGCACGTACCAGTGTGGCTTCCGGTCAGGCAAATCGACTATAGACCAAATTTTTACACTGAGGCAAATCCAGGAAAAGACCAACGAATTTCAAGTCGAGACACACCACCTATTCATCGACTTCAAAGCCGCGTATGATATTATACATCGTCAGGAGCTCTATATGGCGATGGCCGAATTCGGAATCCCGGCAAAACTGATTCAGATGTGTCGCGTTACTCTGGAAAACACGCGGTGCAACGTGCAGTTTGGAAATAGTTCCTCCGAACTATTTCAAACATGCACCGGATTTCGGCAAGGGGACGCGCTATCATGCGATTTCTTCAATCTCGTACTGGAGCAAATGTGCGCAGGGCAGGTGTCAACACGGAAGGCACTATCTTCAACAGGTCCGTTCAGCTGCTGGGTTATGCGGACGATATTGACATCATCGGCCGATCACAGCGCTCCGTGATAGAAGCTTTCACGGCGATTGAAGAACATACGAAATCTGTTGGCCTTGTAGTAAATGAGGACAAGACTAAATACATGCTATCAACAAACAAACAAACATCTGTCCGCCGCCTAGGACAAAACGTCACTATTGATAGCAACAATTTCGAGGTAGTTAAGGAGTTCATCTACCTCGGAGTAAACATGAACTCCACGAATGACACTTTAGCGGAGATCCGGCGAAGAATTACCCTAGGAAACCGCTGCTACTTCGGTTTGGCAAAACAACTGGGTTCAAAACTCCTAACTCGGAGGACGAAATGTATGCTTTACAAAACCCTTATCCTGCCAGTTCTGCTTTATGGCGCCGAGTGCTGGACTATAAGCAGGAAGGGAGAGCTGATACTGGGCTCCTTCGAAAAAAAAATTCTTCGGCGGATTTGTGGTCCTGTGTGTGAGGAAGGCGAATGGAGGAGAAGATACAACCGCGAACTCTATGAGCTGTACCAAGATGTGGATGTAGTCCAAAAAGCCAAAATATGTCGACTACATTGGCTCGGCCACATCGAGCGAATGGACTTCGAATCCCAGCCCCCAGGTTCGAGAAGGCAAGGAGGACCAAACCTCCGTTTCAAAGACCAAGCCATCGCAGATGCCAGAGCGCTTGGTTTGGACAACTGGAAGCAGCGTGCCCGGGATCATAGAGGATGGAAGGCTGCTGTGTCTCAGGCAGAGACTCTTCACGGGTCGGGAGCCCGTTAAGTAAAGTAAGTTAAGAGCATTCCAGCTTCGCTGGGTATTCATGATAGCCAACACGCCTATCAAAAAGGCAAGTCCCCTGAGACGGCATTAACGGACCTGACGGCCAGAGTGCGCAGGGCGCTCGACCGCAAGATCTATGCTCTTGCTGTCTTCATGGATATTGAGGGTGGCTTTGACAACCCCACCTTTTGCAGAATTGAGTCTGCCTTAACACTAAAGGGCGTCGATTCTACAACTGTGAAATGGATCCTGGAAATGCTTAGGAGCAGAGAAGTTACAGCTGCTGTTGGCGGCTGTGTCAGAACTGTGCGCGCTGTTAAAGGCTTTGCGCAGGGCGGTGTACTCTCCACTACATTGTGGAACCTGTTGGTCGACTCCTTGCTGAGAAGACTTGATGGAGAAGGTCACCCTGTTATTGGGTACGCTGACGATGTGTGTATTATGGTCAGCGGCAGGAGTTTACCAACTCTTTGCAAGCGGATGGAAACAGCGCTCAATAGTGTTGGGAGTTGGTGCCGCGAGCAGTCTCTGTCAGTCAACCCCGCGAAGACTGAGATGATGCTGTTCACGAATAGAAGGGCAATACCTCAAGTAAGGTGGCCTTATATGGATGTTCAGCAGAACCTGGGGACTTAGTCCCAGGCTGGTTCACTGGATTTACACGTGCATCGTTAGGCCATACCTTATGTATGGTGCGATTGTATGGTGGGCTAGAGCTCACATCCTCAAACGTCAACTGATGAAGTTACAGCACCTTGCGTGCTTATGCATTACATGTGCGATGAGAGGAACTCCCACTGCTGCTATGGAAGTGTAACTCTGTTTACCTTGCAGTTCCTTGCTGAGAGTGAAGCCAGAAAATCACTATACCGTATGTCTGTAGTACTTGGACGGCAGGTCAATCTCGGCGATGGGGTCAGAGGTTCTAGGTACAGAGCTCTCTATGACAGCCTACCTGGCCATCGGGGAGGAGTACTTGACACTGTGTGCACGAAGCAAGTCTTTGAGCGCCGTTTTCAGGTCATCCTTCCTGAACGGCAGGAATGGAACAGTGAGGGGTGGAATGGCTTTAGGACGGTGATGTCATTGTCTATACAGATGGCTCACTCATTGACGGTATCTCCGGAGCCGGGGTCTACTCTAGAGACTGTCGGATAAATCTATCTGCATCCTTGGGTAGACAAACAACTGTTTTTCAGCCAGAAATCTGCGATTGCCACTGCCGCCAATACCCTGTTAAGGAGAAGGATTAAGGTTAAAACCTTATACATCTGCTCAGATAGCCAAGCCGCTATCAAAGCCTGTTCGGCTGGCTCTCTCAACTCAAAAATAGTTGAGGAAACCATGGTTTAGCTTGACCGTCTGTGAAGATGTAACTCGGTACCTCTTGCCTGGGTTCCTGGGCACACAGGTATCCAGGGTAATGAAAGAGCGGATGCTCTGGCCAGGAAGGGCTCTTCAACAGCCTTCATTGGCCCACAACCATCCATAGGATGCTGCTCATCCGTCCACAAACGTGAAATGGCTTCGGCTCTACTCCAACAACATTCCGAATATGACCTGGCATGACCTGGTCTCATGCAGGTATTCGAAGAAGCTAGTGGACGGTCCAAAAATCAGCAGAGCTAAGTTTTTGTTTGGACTAAACAGGAAAGACTTGAGATCCTTGATTCGTCACTGGTTTCAGTCCTCTTAACGAGCACCTTAAAACCATCCACATTAGGAGCTCGGGCCTATGGGAGTGCTGCCTAGAGACGGATGAAACGGCATCTCACTTCATCTGTGAATGTCCTGCTTTCGCAAGAACCAGGCTCAACAAACAATTCGTCAACGAAGATGAGATGGGGGACATTGAACTTGCTAATATCCTTCGCTTTGCCAAGGCTACAGGTTCTCCCTCACTGACTTTTACTAATCGTCAATAAGCAGCGAGTGGGCAGCTATGCTGAAGTACAATGGACCAATAGGTCTAAGTGCTTGTCATCTACTGATGACCCCACTGCACATATACAATACAATACAATACTTACTTAATGGGCTCCCGACCTGTGGACAGTCTCTGTCTGAGACACTGCAGCCTTCCATCATCCGCGATCCCAGACGCGTTACCTTCAGTTGTCTACAATAACCGGTCTTGCGGATGCATGACGCATGAGCCAATGTACTCGGCCTATTTTAGATTTTTGCTCTTTATCTACATACGGCTTGATACAATTCTTCTCCTCCATTCGTCATCCTCTCACACAGGAACAAATATCCGACGGAGTATTTAACTTTCGAAAGAACAGAAAATTAGCTCTCCTTTTCTGCTTATTTTCCCGCACTCGGCACCATAAACCAGAACTGCCAGTGCAAGTGTTTTGTAGAGCTAACACTTGGTCTTCCAAGTCACGTTTTGCAAAACCGAAGTAGCAAAGATTTTCTAGGGTAAACCTTCATCGGAATGCCACTAAGGTGTCATTTGTGGGGTTGATTTTTACTCCTAAAACTGTCTTACTACCTTGAAGTTGCTGCTACCAACAAGGACGTTTTTTTCTAGTCAATGGGCAGATGTTTGCTTGTTTGTTTTTAAAAGCAAGTAATTCTTTTTGTCCTCGTTGACCTCAAGACCAACCAACCAATTTTGTGCGGCTGGACCGAATTGAGTATAATTTCTTCATATTATTTACATCACTACGGGTCGATTGGGACGCAAAAAAGGAGTCGATATCATTGATTTCATTGAAATCACGATTTTGCATTTTCGGCCAATTACAATGGACCGTCTTTTTGGTAGTGTATAGCCAGCTGAGCAACATTTTACACGATAAACAACAACCATACTAAAGATAAATATGTCAGCACAAGAGAATATGTTCTCTCGAGCTAAGGTAAAGTTTTGGAATGTCTGGAATGAAATCACGCAGTGGGTGTCCGAACCTTTGCTAAGATTTTCAATGGCTAAGCTTAGGTGCGGCAATTAAATAAATTTACTACCCCACAACCATACACACCCATTCGCTTCCTGTGGATAAAAAAGAGAAAGGAAATTTGATTTAGAAAGTAAAAATTACATTAATACGTGAAAAATAAATTCGAGACTTGCTGTCGTGAATATACGTCTAAAAACACATTTTAGTTTAACCGAAAATCAGATGTTTCACAAGAGAGTAGATACAACGCCACCTGTAGTTGAGCATTGTTTATGATTAAATGCGTATTCCAGATTTGATATAGTTATTGGGGTCATCCGTGACGAAAGAGTCAGCAGTTTTGTACTTTTTGATTTCTGTTGGAAGAAGGTTGAGCAACTAGCTATTTAATACCCGGACATCTTTATTTTTGCCGGTGACCATCTTTCAATCAGAAAGTCCTTCAACTTCGTCTGCATTTATTCAAGATACATTTATTGCATTGATGATGCTGGTGTTCTTATCCTCCGATATTGTGCTTAGATAAATTGTTTTCGTTGCATAGCTTCCCTTCCCCAATTCTTTGAACCCATTCACGGTTGCAATTTTTACCTCATATAATTGTATATTTTTTTAATATCTTAAATCAAGCAATGAGCAGTGTGGTATTGTCTAATCCTCTTTGAACGTTTGTCAAAAATATTCTATATAAAAAAACACAAATAAGGGCAACGATTTGGTGAATTGCTACTAGGCATTGGACCACCGCAGCTTCTGCAAGACATCGTTCACATTCTTCGTCATCGTCCAATTAATACATCTTACTTGCTGCCTCTTAAAAGCTTAAACATGCCGTGCCAGGCACCAGACAGTTCGAATATCCTCAAATAAGTTGGTCCTTTTTGATTGTGGAGAGGGAGGCGTAAATAAAAGCGCTCAGCGTCCTTGGGACTGAGAGTATATTATATTCTAGACATGAAAGAATAGGCGATGGACATTGAGGGTGCTTTTGACAATGCGACCTTTGACAGCATATGCTGCTCTGTCGGACAACACGGCATAGACGAATCATTGGTGATGTGGATTAATGCAATGCTAATGAATAGAACTTTGGTTGCGGATGCGGATTGTGGTCGAAGTCGACTTTCCTCGTGTTCAGAACTGGTTCTGGCCGGACTCTGAGCCTGGAAAGGAATGTAGTCAATGCTTTACGGATAGCTCCAAAACCGATCAAGGATGTGGTGCTGGTGTTTTCATGGAGAACGACAATATTAGACTTTTCTTCTCGTAAGGCAAACATGCGTCAGTCTTCCAAATGGAGACTTATGCCATCCTAATGGCTATGACCTATGTTGCGAGGAACAAGTGGAGGGGGTGAAGTATATGCGTCTGTAGCGATAGTCAGGCTGCGCTTAAGGCCTTGCTCAACCCCTTAACCACCCCAAAATAGTTCGTGAATGCAAGATCTCTCGGAATTCGGTTGGAAGGCTGAATTCACTTAGACTTGTGTGGGTCCCGAGTCATAACGGTGAGCTTGCTAGAGAGGACTCAGAGAAGACTTCTCAGGACCTGAACCGGCTATATGTCTGCCTGCGTCCTCGGTCAGGGCTTCCATAGACGGTTGAATTTCATATGAACACAATCGCAGATGGCATGACTTTCCAGGGTGCTGGCATACTAAACGTTTTCTCCCCGTAGTCTTTAAAAAATCGACGCCATTCTTGTTGTCTCTCAACAGAAGAAACTGCAGACTACTGGCGTTCTTAAGGGCCATTACTGAAAAACTGATGAGTTGATCTACAAAAGTTTTGTTGACATAAACCTTTGTTTCACTGATTTTTATATATAAAAGCTCAAGAAAGCTTATTCATTGATATCGGCAATTCCGTAGGAAACCATAGGCTTGGAGATGCCGTTGACATTTTTGATGAATATTAAAGTACGAGAATACATCTTCTCCAGGAGAAATTCTGCGTGTGCCGGGTTATAGAACAACTAACATTAAGCATAGCAGGGGTGTAATGAAGTAACGGAGGTTTCTGCCATGAATGGGAATACAATGGGAAAATGATTAATATGTTAGTTTGGGAATTGAAGGAAATTCCTATGTGTAAAAGTGGAGTTCCGAACGTGTCTCAAGAGAAAATTCAAAACTGCTGTTTTTAATAAAAGAATAAATATGAAAAATGGGCACTGCCATACATACACTGGCTATCAATAGGATTGGGCCATACATTTTGCAATCGATTTTCACTCTTTTCACACGTGTTGGAAATATTATACTCAGAAACGTTCACTACCTGTGACCAGGCACATACAGTAAGTCCCAACAGTAAGTCATAAAATTAAAGGGTAAATAAGAAACGACCGCTGGAATTTGATAAGATCAAACAACTACAGGAGACTAATCAAAGTGTTTTGGTTCTTCCACTATATGTTAAGATTAATTGTGTTTCCCCTTCAAATGCGATGGACCCATTCTTGTGCTTAGTGTTGTATTACTCTTCATACCCCTTTTAAACATAACCTTACCTAACTTACCGTTTGAGATCAAGTGGTTATCCTTATCAAAGGACCTTGAAAATAAATACATGAAAATTTGCTTGATTGAAAAACATAGTCTTCTTTAATACATAGTGAAAGGTTTCATTCCGCTTAGGCGAACTGCTAGATACCCTATTCCTATTTTAATGTCCCGACAAATGGGCGTGTCAAAAAACTTTGTATTGAGAAATTGTTAAGAACAACTTTTCTAAATACTTTGCGAGACACGAACTTTAATTTTCATTGATTTCTTCGAAAAATGCTTCAAATTTCAGTTTTCTACATAAAATTTAGATTTCTTTGATAAAATGGATTTATTTTTAAATAGTGACGTGACAGTGGGCGGATTTTTAAGATCGTTACACTTGATCATTTTGGGCCCTTAGAAAGTTCTAAATTTCAGCTTTCTAGTTCGAATTTTAGGACCTAAAAATTAGTGACGGATGGACGGCGGACCTACGTAGACCGACATAACTTTCGATGCTGACCACCCAGGGATATGATTTTGGTAAATTTGCCTTAATTTTTTGCTTGATCGTAGACGTTTCAGATCCTCCCGATTTCAAATATATTTATTTAATTTTAACTTTTTTTTACCATAAAGGACTTTTTTTGCCTTTTCACATATTTTACTTATTTTGCCTTTTTTCTCAAAGTCTGGGTCGCTACCTAAAAAAGGTATTTTTTTTTGTCAAAAAAGCTATATAATAAAAAATATCTTAAAATCTGTTTGGCATTCGAGAAGTGCCGCTTTTCATTTGCAGTTGAAAATCTTTCGATTAAACTCATGAACTTTACACAAACTCAAGGTCAAAGAAAACAAGTTAACTTCCACTCGACACATAAAGTGTCGCCGCCCGTCACAGTCAGTTTTGAACTTTTAGTCGACGAAAAAAAACTAACTTCCGAAGACTTACTAAAAACACATATTTGTGAGTGTATGTACTTTTAACTTAAACCTTCATTATTTGCATCAATGAAAATCAATTGGGAAAGTGTTTCTGATTTTAAAGAAAGTCAAGCGAAATGGCCGATGGCGAAGGAGAGGTTGAAAAAGTTCACTGACATTTTTAATGCAAATAAGGGGCTTAAAACTGTTGAGCAAATAAATGCTGCAATTAAAGACGAGATGGATTCCAAACTTCCCGACAACATTGAAATGAATGATATAGAGAGTTTTAAATGGGCTCCACTCGTTCTGCCTCAAGGAGAGAGGTCATATAGCTCCTTGAAGGATCTTCTTCGGGACGATCCTAGACAGTTATTATATAAGAATTTTTAAAAGCTCTTAAATGCCTAATTTTGGCCTATTTAAGTGTTTTATTTTGTCCTCTTTTAGTTTCTTAGGTTCACAAAATCCTATCCCTGTTGATCACGTTTATATAAAAAGTGTTTTTTGGCCTGTACTACCTTTGATTTTGAACAAAACCTATGAAATCTCATTAAATAGCCATTTACTTGCGATCAATCGAGAGAATATATTCTGCAATTAATTTTTAAACACAACTTCGGGCATACATTTTGAAAACTTTTTCAAGCATTTGTGGCAGTATCTACTCAATAGTACGAATAATGTTGATCTCCAATGCGTCGAATATATACTTTACGTATACCCAAGGAAAATAATCAAGATATTGGAAACCAATTAACAGGGGAATTATACGTTCATCGCGCCATCCGGCTGAAACAACAATTCCTCTAAATTTATGGCATTCAATCGGGAACGAAAAAATAGGAAATCATGGCTCTAAAGCGAAAACCGTTGACCGTAACACGCTTATTAGCCTCATTTAAACAAAAATGGTCTGATGACTCCACCAGCTGATTTGACAAAAATTTCGATGCAAGCAATGGTCACTCGGCTTCATTTCTTGCAGCAGCTAGATCTTGTTAGCCTTCAAACCAAGATCTTTTCGTAAAATTGTCGATAAAAGGGACGGACAAAGACCAAGCTGTTGTGAACGACGTTGAATCGATAAATTTTGATCTTCTTCAAAACTCTCCTGAACGGATGCAATATCCTCTCTAGTAAACACTCTTCTTAGGCGTCTCGGTGCCATTGCATCTTGCATAGAAAATTTGTGCGTAAACGGTTAACAATATGGTGAAGAGCAGCCTCAGATTGTCGATTATCTCGGGTGTATCGTGCAAGTACTCTATAAGTTTGGCGGACAGAACCCTAATTTTACAATCGAATTTCTAAAATTTGATCACGTTTTTGAAGCATGTTTGTCATGATAATTGGTTGTACAGATATAGGTTATGACCTATAGGTTTGGTAACCGCGTTGAGGGGGCAAGAGAATCCTGCACCCGTTCCACTTATGTCGATGTTGACCCCTTGTGATACCCTGTCTTATGCACAGAACATGAATATGTAGTCACTCGAACACCGAAAGCCAAACGCGTGCGAACATTTTTCCAATAAACTAAAAAAACTATCACCACCTTAACCGTGACGGCCCAAATGGTTCACTAACCACAACCGAAACGGATCACAGCTTGAACTTTTAACAATCTCTCTAACAATAGTTCGATCAAACCACAACTGCATTGAACTCACTTTCGAACATGTTGAAACATGAAAATATTCGCTGGTAGATCGGTTTTCCATCGATGGCCGAATTGACTTTTCACAAAGTGTGTACTTATGATATAAATTTGGTGGTGGGCGAAGTCCCGTGGAGCTCTACGCTTCGCAATCCTTTGGAAGCTACGATGCCAATTCAATTTTATCTTAGAAACATTTGAATTGTTTTTTGTTTTCTTATCTAATAAGGAATTCTGCCTTAGTGTAAGTCCATGAGTCACTATGTCGTACAAATTGATATGTTTATTCATAGTTTTTTTTTTTTTTGTGCACTGGAGCACTCAGACTCAATACTGGTCCATTGTACTACCAGGCAGACACACCACAATTTACTGTGGGAATTTACTCGTTTTTCTAAGAAAAACGAGAAGGCGCTTCAATGATAAGGAGCTTAGGTTTACAGCACTCACCATATCCGCACCAAATACCTGCCACCTGATACGAGCAAAAGCAGGACAATCACAGAGGAAATGTTCCGCAGTGTCGTCGCTTTCTCCACAGGCTTCGCAGTTGGTGGTGTCGCTTAGGCCTAGCACCTTAAGGTGTTTGGCAAAAGCGTAGTGTCCCGTAAGAACGCCAATAGTATGTCTGCAGTCTTTTCTGTTGAGAGACAACAAGAATGCCGCGGATTTCCCACAGACGTCGGGGAGCATTTGCTTAGTCTGTCTGCACCCTGGAGAGTCATGACCCGTTATGACCCGGGACCCAGACAAGTTTAAGTGAATTCAGCCTTCCGACCGAATTCAGAGATATCTTGCATTCACGTTGATACTATTTTGGAGGTAGTTAAGGGTTTGAGTAAGGCCTTAAGCGCAGCCTGACTGGTGCTATAGACGCAGATACTTCGCCCCCTCCACCTGTTCCTCGCAACATATTCCATGGCCATTAGGATAGCATAAGTCTCTGTTTGGAAGACTGACGCATATTTGCCTAACGGAAAAAAAGTCTAACGTTTTCGCTCTCCACGAAGACACCAGCACCAGATCCTTGATCGGTTTTAGAGCCATCCGTGAAGATTCGACTGCATTCCCTTCCAGGTTTAGAGTCCGGCCAGAGCCAGTCCTGAACGCGAGGAAAGGCGACCTCGTAGTTGCGCTTTCGCCGAAGTTCCGGTGTCATCGCATCAGACGGCATTTCCATAAGACAGGAGTCGAAGGACAACCGTTGCGCAAGTTCATCAAAACTCCAGTGCGAATTATACCAAAAGCCACCTCTTGTAAGATGTGAGATAGCCTTGATTGTACAGCCCATGATGTAAACATCAAGGGGCGGAAGGTTCAATAGTGCGTCGAGACATACCTGCCTTTGGAGTTTGGCAAAAGCAGTAGTGACGTATTTACGTGAAAGCTTATTCCACCAAACAACCGATGCGTATGCTATAAATGGTCTTATCATAGCCGTATAAATCCATAGGACTCTTTTCGGTGATAAGCCCCATGTCTTGCCGAAAATGCCTTTGCACTGCCAGAAAACAGACAGCGCCTTGGCAGTCTTCAGCTCAACATGTTTGGACCAAAGAAGTTTGCTATCCAGGATGACTCCCAGATACTTTGCTTCATTGGAGAGTTGGATTGTGACGCCTTTTAGCACTGGCTGAGTCAACCCGACCAGCTTCCTCCTTCTCGTAAAGAGAACTACCTCAGTTTTAAGAGGATTGACCGAGAGCCCATTCCTAGTGCACCATTCGTCGATCACGTCAAGGGCCGCCTGCGCCTTGGCGCATACAGTCGCTAGGTATGATCCAACAGAAAGCACCGCAACATCATCCGCGTACGCCTGAGCGTAAATTTTAGAACTGTTGAGTGCGTTCAACAGAGAGTCGACCAGCATACACCACAGCAGTGGAGACAGGACGCCGCCTTGCGGGCAGCCTCTGTTTACCCCCGCCATAACATAGCGGCCACAATCCGCATCCGCAACCAACGTTCTATTCATTAGCATTGCTTTAATCCATAACACCAATGGTTCGTCTACTCCGTGTTGTCTGGCGGAGCTGCACATGCTATCAAAAGTCGCATTGTCAAAAGCACCCTCAATATCGATGAAAATGCCCATCGCGTATTCTTTTCTGTCAAGCGCGCCTTCAATTCTACCAACTAGATTTTGGAGCGCAGTCTCGCAGGATTTTCCGCGTTGATAGGCATGTTGCATCTGAGATAGTGGGTGCAATCGCAAAGCAGTTTTGCGCACGTGAAGCTCGACCAGCCTTTCCAAGCTTTTCAGCAAGAAGGAAGTCAGACTGATTGGTCTGAAGCTCTTGGCGAGCGAGTAGTCACTTTTGCCAATTTTTGGTATAAATGCCACTCTAACTGTACGCCAGGGTGTTGGAATGTATGCCAGTGCTAGGACAGCGGTGAAGATTTTCTTCATAGTCGGTAGCAACTAGTTTGTACAATGTTGCAGCATGGCTGGGTATATTCCGTCCGTACCAGGCGACTTGAAGCCGTCAAAAGACGCAAAGGCGTATTTAATGGCCTCGTCCGTTACCACGGCCTTCGCAATATACCAGCTACGCCGAGTTGTTTGTCTTGGCTCACTCACAGTCTCGGTAATCGGGGCTGGTTGTGAACCAATTGTAATCTGGTTACCCGGAAAGCGACTGGAGTCTCGCTTAATAACTAAGAGTCTCCGCTTTCGTCTCAGTGAAGGTGCCATCAAGTTTTCTAAGTGAGTCCAGTTTGGCTGGCTTGCCCTCTTTCAGAACTTTAACCAACCTACTAAGTTCACCCAGTGTTTCAATCTTTTCGCAGAAATTCCTATAAGAAGCACTTTTCGATACCCGAATTAGCCTCTTATATTCCTTCTGCTTCGATCTATAGAGATTCCAGTCTGTCTCCAAATCAGTCTTGAGTGATCAGTTCCGAGCTCCACCAGGGAACCGGCGTTCTGCCAGGGGGTTTACTTACTGGGCACGTCAGTTCGAAACAGCTAGTAATGGCACTATTCAAGTTTTGAACAGCATCCTCTACCTTTTGTCTCGTCCTGAGTTTGGTTGGAGTTTTGAGAGTTTTTACCATTTCCTCCCTGAAGCGTATCCAGTTGGTTTTTCTTGGATTCCTCCTCTCCTGCAAAGTTATGGCTTCGCATTCGATTTGGAATTCGATATATCTATGATCTGAGAGGGATGCCTCCGAAGAGACCCTCCAGTTGGTAACCGCCTTAAAGTATCAATTTGATAAAGTCAGGTCGATCACCTCCTGTCTTCTTGACGTCACAAAAGTTGGTTGCGAGCCAACATTGTTGATAGTAAGATCAGATGATAGAATGAAATCTAGGAGATGGTTTCCTCGCATGTTGCATTTGCTACTGCCCCAAACAGTGTTTTGAGCGTTGGCATCGCAGCATATAACTAGGCCCATCTTCCTGGTGTCGCAATAGTCTATGAGTTCAGCAATTGCCTTTGGTGGTGGAGGCACTACCGAATCATAGGGGAGATAAGCTGATGCCACGACGAAGGTCTTCCAATCTCCATTCGTTTCGTAGCTTATAACTGCAGCAACCAAACCTTGGCCACAAAATTGTCCAAGTTTAGTCGCTGAGAGAAGGTTCGACACAGCAAAACAAGCCCTGGGCCTTTCGGACCGCTCGTCACAGAGTATCGTGGTGCCACGAACACCTCCAAGGCCACAGATGCGATTTTTCCACACCCATGGCTCCTGTATGGATGTTATGTGAGGTTTTGTATTCAACCCGGAAAGCTTCTTGCCTATTAGAGCAGTAGCAGCCTTCGAATGTTGAAGGTTAATCTGGGTAAATATAATTACCGTGTTTTTCTTAGCGACAGCCAATTTCTGTCCACTGGTGCTGCAAGCATTGCTGATTGCAGAAAATGTTTCATCCAGATTTTGTGCGCGGGGACCTCCATGAGTTAGAGGTATTACAGTGGAAGGGAACGCAGAAGGTGCGTACGCAGTTCCACCGGTAAGAGTGCTCGAAGCCTTCATCCTCCGTTTATCCCTGTTCGAGCTATTGGAAGAGGAGGTAGCGTTGGTTTACATCCGCGGGTGCGTTTCGGTTGGGGTAACCTCTGCCCACCTGCATCTCTCAGCCGTCGCCGAGGTAGTGCAGCTCTCAGCGCTTGCGCCTTCAACTGGTTCAGTTTCTTTGCGCCGCGTGATTGCCGCCTTCCTCTGTTTCATCTTCCGCTGGCTCTTAGACAGAAGCCCACCGGTGCGTACAGCTTCTGCGGCCCGTTCAATCTGTCCGGTTTCCTGGGCCTTATCAGCAACAACGCAACAATCAGCTACCTGTCTATTGGAATGAAGATTAAGCGTATCAGGTTGAACCTCTCCGCTACTTTCTCCATTTTTCCAGGAGTCTTCGGAAGCAAGCGTTCTTACAGATCCCAAGTCAACGCCTGTACAGGCAGGGGGAGTTGGTAGTATGTTGGTTGGGACCTCCAGAATCCTTGCCCCGACCGCGGTCGTTAAGACCACGGGTGGAGTTTCGCTGTTGCGAGTGCCACCTGGAGTAGACATAACCTTAGGTTGTTCCTTCATACTTTATTCATAGTGAATACTATTCAATATCACCACAATCCGGTTCCAAGTAATCAAAAAAAAATTAAACAACCATCTGCTATCTGCCTTAAGCAGTTTCATGATCGCCTGGTAGATGACACCTAATAGTTGCTCTATTGGTTATCCCTTGTCTACTTCAAAGGCTAAAGCCCTCAGTTTTGACAGTTCACTTCCCTTATTTTTGACAGTTCTGTGCAACACACCTCTCCTCTAAAGATCTAAACAGCAGCAAATCCCCTTCACGCAAGAAATTGCATTTTAAACTATGTACACGAACAGCTGACGTTCCCCCCCTCCCCCTTTCAAATAACGAAAGCATCTCACTGAAAAATGTAACCATTCCACCAAAATATTCCAAGTGGGATCCATATGCAGAATACAAATGAATGTGTCCGGGAGAAGCTCCAAAAGCTCATTCTAGATTTTCAATCTTTGTGACCGGTATTTTGATCCTTGAGACCAAGGTTTTAATCCTTGAGACCGGAATATTTTTTTTTTTAAATTCCAACTCGCCAAGGCGATTTATAAGGAGGGGGGGGGGGGGGGGGGGGGCACTTCGACCTAAAAAGATCTTTTGTACCGTATGGGCCAGAAAAATTTTAACTAGTAGAATTTCCACTTTCCTTGTAAAGCGGACAATTTTACCAGTAGAAGAATTATTTATGTCCTCGGGGCTCATTTGTTCCCTGAAAAAGATCTTCTTTCTAATTCCATTAAGGGCTGGAAATTCACATAAAATATGTGTTCAGCTCACCCGTCCTCTTCAAGACAGAGTCGGCACCCAGGAGAGTCTGCTATTCTCATTTGGTGTAGATGATATCTTAAACCATGGTGACCAGTAAGGTAACCTACTAAGTTTTGATATCATGCCTGCTTAGGTTTAGACATTTGCTGGCATTTTGATTGAAGGGCCGAATGGCTCGTTTGGCCTGTCTTAGACCTGGGATGCTTTCCCAAAGATAGATACACTTTCTATGTTCCCAGCTTTTTATTGCTGCCGTTGCTGCTGATCTAGGAGTGCAGCAGAAAGGTTCGGGACCTATGAAAGGTGTTTCTGAACCTTTTCTGGCCAGTTCGTCGGCATTTTCGTTCCCTTCTACCCCGACATGACCCGGAACTTACCATAATTTGGTCTTGTTTCTTATTCCGAGTGTTTGTAGGGTATTGAAGCAGTACATGACTGATTTGGAGTCAATGGTATACGAGATAAGGGCGTTTATAGCTGCTTGACTATCCGTGAATATATGGATGGTTGCACCTTTTATGCCAGATAAATTAATGTGGCTGGCGTGGAGCTCTGCTTGAAATACGCTGGGACTTTTTCCCATGGGTATCGTGAAGCGTTTGTGTGGTCCGTATATTCCCGCTCCTACCCCCGTTTCCATTTTAGAACCATCCGTATACCACTTTATGCCGTTGTGTCTGTTTGGTGGGTTATTACTAACCCATGCTTCTCTCGACCAGAATAATGATTCTTTTGAGAAGCAGAGACGCGTGACGTCACCCGACCCGGTCAAACGAAAAATAAATAAATATTAGGCATTAACGGCCCATGCCATACAAGACCTAAAACCTAGCTTTTCCAACCATTTCTTTGCGAAGTGGAAGGCACCTACAATTTTTAAGGCGTTCTCATGACAATTGATACTCTTGGATGTTTGTCAGACGTTCGCAAGAGGTAGGGCAGTGGAAAAAAGCTCTAGATGTTGCTTGGCCCCGGTGGGAAATGAACCGGGGACCTTTAGATTAGTAGTCCGACAGACTATACATTGAGCCACTTCGCCCGACAAAAAACAGATGTCGAATACAAATAACTATGTACGATACATGTGTCTGTCCCAAATATTGAATATAAATAACCATGTACGATACAGATGTTCGACAGTTGTCGAATACAAATAACTATGTACGATACAGACAAAAGCTTCCATGTCAACACAAATGCAGAGTGTGGCAAGAAAACCGCATTCAAAAAATAGGCGTGGAAGAAACTTTGCTCCAAAGCTTTGATCCTTGATGCTAATATGTTCCTTGAAGCTCCACAAAGCTCGACGTCATGACACCTGGCACCTCACCCAGAAGCGACCAATTTTGACTACTCTTTTTCTCGTCGAAAACTTAAAATCTTTTCAAAGGAGGCAAGTAATTTGCAAATTATGATGAATACGGAGGGAAATGTTAGATGCCGCAGAACTTTATTCAACGGATTTCGAAAAAATGCAAATGCAACAGACCCCAAGGATCTAAGAACACATTCCAATTTACAACTCCCAATGCTTCAACAATTTTATGACATGATGCAGTGTACAAGAAGTTCACTCACTATCAGGTGTAGCGGAATTTCGTAAACGCTCGTGTGTGTTTCTTTGATTGTTCAGTCGAATTGTATTTTTTAGCGCCGCAATTTCTTTTCAGCTCAACAGCAGTAGGGAACATAACAAACGTTGCCTTCATATAATGTGGTGGCATTCACGCTGAATAAACAAATTCGATTTCCTGCGTTTGTGTTATCCTATAGGTGGTTGTGTTTTACATTGCCACAGTAGCAATATCAGATACTTGCTACCAGCAGCACATTCTTCATGCCTATTCCAGTTGAGTTCCGTGCTACGCTTTTCCGTGCTACGCTTTTTCCAATTGATTGTTTAGACAACAGTTGATCCCAGTTAACTGGTGTACGGCCTTTAGCGCGGCGTAGGGATTTGCTTGTAGGTTATGATACTCACAGTTCCACGGCTCATATCCATCGATTTTCTCGCTATGAGTTTTGCCTCCTGCACATTACCATAAACCTTAGTTGAGTTTTATATCTATTATATTTAAAGATGGTTTCAACCCTCGCAACCTCCTTTTTAATGTGAACCAACAAAGTAAGGATCCATTGCCCCTTGTTCCTGTGTGTTTATCACTGTTTTGTAGTTCTGGCAGGAAGGATATCTTTGAGTATAGAGAGTTTAATTTTGTATAGAGGACTGTGTCGAAGGTGTAGAAAGGTGGATAAAACGGATGAAAACTTCAAAACGTCAAAAAAAATATGCTCATGGAGTTGTATTGATTTGGTGTACCTATTCCCAGATTGATTTTTTTTTCTGATATGCGAACAAATAGGTGCAGTTGTGAGGATTCTTAGCATTCAATGGCATTTTGAAAGAGGATGATGACAGATGAAATGATATAGACAATTTTACTATGAATACAAATTTATATTTTATAACATCACTCGGTGGAACAGTAGGATTCAATAAAAAACATTTTATCGGCGGTTGCTATCGAGGATTCGGATTAAGAAAAAGATTAGGAAATGTTAAATTACTTGCATTGCGTTTACATACTTAGAGAGGTTGGCCTTTGGCTTTAAAGCGAAAGTTAATATATTCAATAGACCCTCCACTTTTGCACATGAAGTTGGGTAAGATTATCTGGCATGCACATTACAAAAATAATCTTGCACAACCTCATGGTCGAAAAAGCAACGACCTAAATCGATCGATTTCCTTACCTATAGTTCGTTATGTGAAATGCGATCAACGTGAATAAACTTTGACCGTCATCAACTCTTGGAATTAGAAATTCCGTTACATTGACTGTTCACAATCCAGATTCTTAACTATCCTAAGGCTATATTAATTTTGAGTTTGTAGCATACGTTAAAATCGGTAGTCGACCGCAAAAAAATGCTTTATTTGGAATCAGGATCGAAAGCTATGTCAATGTAGGTAACGTGAAATTCTGCCGAACGAAATTAGAACGTTCTTCAAGAATTGGCGTTATTGCTATTTTAAAAACGAAATAAGGCCAAATTTTGGAGTTTGGCTTTATTCAATAAAGAAATTGAAATAAGGCGAATTTGGCGTTGTTTCGATTTTAATTATTTACACAAATAAATAAAGTCACCATAGTAAAGAATATCTTTTGCATCTTCTTCGCATTAAATGGATTATATATTTGATATTTGGGTTTAAAACTACGGACTCCTTTTTGACTCATTCACCGTCCAGCCCCTTGGCCTTACATGCAGGTGCACGGGGCGACGTTACGGGACGTGTTTCAAAGCTCAACATCTACGAAATAGTTCAACAGACAGTACCCGCGTTTGTCGCTTCGCAGGTAAAATCGTTTAAAACTCTAGACATTTCTTTGACTCAGATACTGGCCGGCTTTCGGCCTCAGGTGCTCAGGGCGCCGCTACGCAAATCTTGGTGCTATTTCATTGCAAAACTCCTGACTTATGACTCAAATGTTCAAATGATATAAGATGAGCTGTATTTCTCTAATTTTTATCTTACCTTCAAGTAGTAAGAAGCAATAACTGTTTGTTGCCTTATTTCGGTTTGCAAATGGAAATAAAGTCAATTTGGCCTTATTTCCATTTTCAAAGCGAAATCAGGCTGAATTTGAGATTTGGATTTATTTCGTTGGGTCTTATTTCACGTCTCCGTCGATTTAGCCATGTCCGTTTGTCCTCTTCCAAATTTTGAGCATTAGAATTCGAACTCTTCTTTATTCTTTCTGTTTAGAGTGGTTATGACCTTGACTAAATGGATCATAACCCTCCCACTTAACTGCATCCCCCTACTGGACTGCCTGTGGGGTTCGCCGGCTCGAATTTAGATGTAAACGTTGATTGATATTGCCTTTTTGACTTTTGAATATAATAATAATAATAATGTCTACTCTAATCGCCGATGGTCCATCGAGCAAGATATCTTTCGGAAGCAGTGGTATATTTGTATTTGTTATTGCAAAACTCTCTTATGTGTCACAAAGAGAATACAAATTTTGCTGAACATATTTCGCTGAATCTAAAACTTTGAACTAAAATATTGCCCTTTTCTTTTCATCTTACATTGTCGGTATTTGAAATAAAAAGGACATACAATAGACTTTATACATTCACTTTTGCCTTTTACATTCATCTGCGTTAAGTACAAAAAAAGCTTGGATCCTTTCAATGAAGTCACACTCTTTCCTTCTCTATTTCCAACTTCTTCTTCCTCATATGGTCTTAAATAAGATTAAATCACAGTCCTTTCGCCTATCATCACCACTTGGACCATATAAATCAAAACCCAACAAGGACATATTTTTCCAGTGGTTGATAATACAAATACTTCAACACTGTCTCTAAACCGGTAAGTGCTTAAGAGATAACAAATTTATGACAAAATGATCTCAACAAGGAAAAGATTATCTGAGTAGGTATTTCACGGGTTTACCATTATTAAATCATAAAGACACAACAGTGGTCAAGCAGCTTGTAGGACATTTTTTGTCAAATTTTTCAAATTTAGTTATTTTATACTGCTGGTCCTTTATGTCCTTGTGTTGAGATTTATTTCCTCTGTTTTGCTTAAAAAAAATCCACAGCACTCTTGATACAACAGACACAAGGAAAACAAAAAATTGAAGATGAAATAGACAGTTTCTGATTTGGAAAAGCCGAACAAAGGGATTTAGTAAGCAGAAGGATTACTAAAGGCCA
Organism: Portevinia maculata; assembly: GCA_949715645.1. Taxonomy (NCBI): domain Eukaryota; kingdom Metazoa; phylum Arthropoda; class Insecta; order Diptera; family Syrphidae; genus Portevinia; species Portevinia maculata. Next base: position 200,217,858 of record OX454525.1, read on the forward strand.
AAAATAAATTACCGTCAGCATGCATGTGTATGGGAAAATATTTATTTTATGTATATCGAAACATATATCATGCGATAAAGCTACGTCCCTTTTTTTTGTTGAATGATATCCGAGATTTTCTGATTTTGAGCGGACTATAGTGTACGAATTGGGTGTGTGCTCTGACAAGTTTGACATATCGTTGTATGTGGAGAATAACCCTTTTTGGTTTTATTTATCAGAGTTCTCTAAAAAGGGTCGTGAAATAATTAAACTGAAAAAAAGATTGAATGGTGGTGGTGTTTATAAGTATAGGAATGTATAGGTACACTCCTCCTCACTTGATTACGAACATGTATTTTTTTGTTTTTTTTTTTATAAATATTTTGATAATCTGGGATAAACCAAATGCAATATGAAAGGAGGATTTGTTATATTTATATTGTAAAAAAAATTGATTTAGTAGATAAATTCAATTCTTATGAAGCTCGCCCAATACGGTCATAAAACTTTTTTTCACAACAATTATGGTTAAAAAATTAATTAACCAAGGAGGTAGTGTTCGAGTTTATATGAAACAAGGCAAATCTATTCGTTTCATATCTGGTAAGATTGAAAGAGGACCAACTGTTGTTCATATCTATCTTAAGGACCCTGAAAGCGTTAAGGAAAGGAAGAGTAAGCAAAGCAACAACAAGGCAGGATCGGCCGGCATTACTAAGAGTAGACTTCGCCTAAGTAAAGTCAAGACTGAAACTGGAGTTGAAGCTATTAGATCAACTGTTCTTGTTCATCATGTGATACAGCAGGCCAACCATATAAGACACTAACAAATGAAAAAGAAGTCACAATTGACTGCAGCTCGCAAAAGTCGCCGACTTGATTTTGCAATAAGTCACATCTGGTGGAGTCGAGAGTGGCATACCGTCGTCTTTTCAGATGAAAAAAAAGTTTAATTTGGACGGCCCTGAGTGATGCAATTATTATTTTCATGATTTGAGAAAGGATGAAATACAACAAGGAGCTGGAGTAATGTTATGGGAACAGTAAGCTTTTACGAAACAGCAAACCTTGATTTTCAATGCTCAAAAAACTTTTGCTGACTATTTGTGGTTTCTTTGTCATTTTTTGGTTGTCCTGCTGAGAGCATTTGATATACTAGCTTTAACTCCAGTTTCTGCCTTGATTTTAGTTACGGAAGGTCTTGAATTTGAACGAGATCTTAGTATCGCCCGTCAAGCCTGAATTAATGTTTCTTTGCTTACTCTTCCTTTCCAGTTTCCACAGTTCTCTGGATCCTTAAGTTAGCGTTGAACAATATTGGTCCACTTCCAATCTTAACGGCTGTGAAACGGATATAATTGCCTTGTTCTTGTGTGCTCGAATTTGGCATATTTCCTTCTTTGTTAATAAATTTCTTTTAACCATAGTTGTTGTTTCTATAAAGTTTTGTTTTGAACTAAGGTCCCTCATACTCTTAATGCCTTTATATTTGACTAGCTGACCCCGCCTTGCTTCGCCAGTCTGCCACTTCTCAAAATTAAAACGAAATACTTGCTGATAAGAACTGATAAAGAAAACGTCGAGAGTGTCCCTTCTCATTATATGGATATACTCTCAATGTGACTCCCTCTCAATCTCAATTACATTTCATACCCTATCTTTCTCAATCCCATGCGCCACAAAAAAAACAAACTACAAAAGGTGCATACAAAAAGAAAGAAAACGCACACAGCACAAAAGGTACAGAGAGAGAAACAGATTTGTGCCGCACACACACACAATTTTTCCTCCACTCAACGCTGGGAAAATCCATCGAACATTTAACTTTTTTTGAATTGTATAAAATTTATAGTTTCATGCTTACTGTTCAACTTCAGGATAACCTACAAAGATGATTTATATCTTAAAATCTTTGTACATAATTGAACTTTATAGTAAAAAAAATCCTATTTCATTTGGATGAGCCATTCCAAGGCTAGGAGCTAGAAATCATTCGAGAGTTACAACTTTTCTTAGATATCAGCTTTGATATCCGCTTCCGGACAGCGGATAATGGTAAAACATATCCTATCTTGTAATCACGGCAATTTTCAATGCAACTGTGAAAACCGGAATGAATTTCGTGCTGCACTTTTTTAATCAAATCCGGTCAAACACCTTACAGCCAGAAAAAAAGTTACAGTTTTATTATAGTAAGGATATCTTAATGAATATTAATGTATCGGTCACAACCCTACCCGTTGTCCTATTACCTGTTTTCCCGTAGGAATGAAGCATTTTCCCGCGGTACAAAGTAGCCTATGATCATTAGCGATAATGTCGGCTTCTAATGGTAAAACATTTTTTTAAATCGATGTAGTAGTTTCGGAGCTTATTCAAAACAAACGAACAATCAAATCTTTCCTCTTTATAATATTAGAATAGATTAAAAACATGATAACAGTTAGATTTAGAGACTGTTCTTAATCAAGTGAAAGGGGAAAAAGGACTATTTTTATGACCTTCTTGCGATAAGTATCATAAACATTGAATTTATCTAATTATTCCCAATTTATATTCACAAACATAATATCCTTCTTTCATATTAGATTTGGTTTTTCCGTCATAAAATCAAACCAAAAAACTACCTGTCCATAATAAAGTGAGGCAGAGTGTATGTCTTGTGAGTGAATGTGAGAGTGCTTTGAAAAGATTTATGATGTTTCATTTATCATAAGTTTGATGGAAAACATTTCCATTCGAATCACCTAAGAATAAATCATTAAGCACGCACAAATTTAATACTTTTGCTGCTGAACGAGGGAATGAGCGAATTCATTAAATTGAATTCTGAAAGAAAAATAACCGCTGTCAATCTGTCAAACGTGCGGTCTTGTTCTTCTTATCGTTCCTTAAATATTCAGAAATACGAGTAGCTATGTGAAAAATGGCTTGTCAATGTGAAATACATTTTCTGTTTGGCAGATTTGTACAGAAAAATGATATACTTTTCTTTAACGACACCGGAATCATCAAAAGTGGATTTTGGTTCAGCTCCTGAATTATGTACTTCAATTGTTCGAACTTATTCAGGTTCTTATGACTTCAGTGCAAAGGCTATTCTTTGACCTCTTTATCAACTTTGCAAGTAACATAAGCTATTGAATTCGAGATATCTTAATAACAACGCTAATCGCAAATTAAAGAAAAAATAAAGTCTCTCTTTTTTAGAAGCGTTGTCACATTGCATTATACATAATTACTTCTCACTTATATACGTACCCAGTATTATATGAGTATGAACACTTGTCCTAAAAGGTAGTATCAGCTAAATTACCAATTTTTTCTATCACTTGTCCGTTTCTGATTTTTTAATTTTTTTCCTGAGAGCAGCTTTTCGAGTCTTTTGGGGAAAAAACTGAATATGCAATTTTTTAACCATCGCTCCAAGTATTTAAAATATCAGAACAGATTAAAATCAATATATTACGGTGTCATTAGTGCCGAAATGAGCTAATTTGGAAATTCGCTGAAAAAGTGTATATATCTTCCTTTGAGAATCTGGTGTGACAGCTCGTAAATTTGTCTTTTTGAGATATTTAGGGAATCAACGCGAACGCTCGGAAACGGAAGCGGGAACTCTATCAATTCACTTTAAATGTAATTAGATATACATATATATTTATAAATGTGTTTTTAAGAAGTAAATTCCGCCGCAGTTTATCCGCAGGGTTCAATAAATGGGTTGATTATTCGAAGGAGAAAATGTTCACATCAACCGCTTTGCTGTGTTCATTAAATCATTGATGCATACTCTCACTTATATACATACGATCTATTCCCCTTTTAAAATCCTTAATGTTAGTTTAATGTTCCTTTTCTGTACTTATAATATATAAATGAAACAAATACTAGCCTTGGATTGTTGAAATCTGAAGGGAGATTGAGAACAAAGACGCAAAACGCATGGTCCCGTTTAATATTATCTTTGGAGCGAAATTTGATATTTCGCCCAACGAGAAATGTTGCAGAAAAACTTGAAATAAAGCTCCATTATTTAGTATTCTTTGAGCTTGTTTTTGTATTTTAGAGTAATGGAATAATATATATTTTATGTGTGGAACGTATCTGTTAGCTATTTAGTTACAATTGTACATGTTTGTACTAACAATCACCTGCACTGAATGATGAGCCTACGGGAATACTTCTGTGTCGAAATGCTAAAACATCTTATATCAATTCGAAACATTTTTAAGGAGATAATAAGGGATTTTACCCAAACAACTTTTCTGGAGTAATATTAACGTGTTATTCAGATATGAGTACATTTTGAATTATAAGTCTAGATAAGATGTTTTCTAGTTAAAAACCAAACTATCTGACAATATGATTGCAGTTTTTTTTCCATTTCGTCAGCTGAGAATATCAAGGTCGCAAGTGAAAACCCATGACTTTGAGATACAGCGAAATCAAAATATCACATTTTTTTATAGCAGCTGTAGTTGATTTTGTTCATACTCGTAGACTAAATGCTTATGTGTTCATGCCATAAGGCCGAACAAAAATTTATTGAAAATGTATTTCTAATATTGTCCACTCAACAAATTACCATTAAAAATCAATATACGACTTTGTTGCTAAATTTTGTTTTTCATTATTGAGATGCTAGGCTTTATGTCGGACATACGACTTTAATAACTTCAAACACCCACAAAGAAATAGGAAAAATGATTAACATTATTTTATTTTGTAATATTGAAAACATTTTATTTGAATAAAGGACACATTTTTTAATAAATTAACTGAAACTAATGTGTTAATGATTTAAACTATTGACCAAATACAAGGTGGGGCACAAATAAGAAATTCAAATAACTTTTTGTTTAATCAATGTATTTCATTTATTTTTGAATTGTATATTGTATTGTATAGAAAATACAATTTTATTTTCTATAAGTAATTGTTTTTGAAGATGATAGACCGTAAATGGCCTACGTGTTCATCCACGCATGTGCGACACCTGATCAGAAAATTATTCATTGCAGCCTGAAGGGTTGAAGTAGGGATCGCCTCAATTATTGAATTATTGTTTTAATGGACTGCTTCAATTCAGTCAAATTTGTCTGATGCAGTAAGGTCAGGTGACCTTGGGTGCCAGCGGAATGTTGAGTTTCTGGATATTAATTTGTTTGGGAATTTTCGTTGGAGCTCTGCCATAACCGGTCTGGCTATGCGTGCAGTTGCTCCATCTTGCTGGAACCAAATGCTGTTGAAACGGATACTTCTTTGAAAAAAAAAATGTTTGCATTAGAAATGTTAGGGAAGATAAATAAACCCCAAAAACTGCCTCTCTCCAACTTTGCAAATATCCAAACTCGCACATTCTCTCTTTAAAGACAAAGTCTTACATGTATAATTTATGATTTGTAAATAAATTAAATTGAAATTGAATTGAAATTGAAAATTCCAAAAGTGAGCCCAAGCAGGGTGGTTGCAGTGCAGGTTACACATTAATGTTTGTAGATCTACTTCTGATGCTCTAAACTCTTCTGTATTCTCACGTTTTATGTCTAAAAAAAACTAATTATTGCATCAATCGACCAATTTTACTAATAAAAATTTGGATTTTCAAAAGCTTGTAACCAGGGCAAGGCTTTTCACGAAAATTCATTGTTTTTTTTTGGAAAACTTCAGAAGCAAGGGAACTAATTATGTTTACGAATCATGCAATTTCCTTTAAAATGTCATTTTACCGTTTGTGCATATTTTTGCATTTTTTATAATAAATGCATAAGCATTTTTTGTGCATATTTTTAAAAATAAAACTGGAAAGTGACAAAACATCGGTTTCAAGGAAACGCAGACGCACCTTTAAACTTTTAATTACCTAGTACTGCCTTAGGAAATTATTTTACAGTAATTGTTTAATGCATTTTTTTTTAAAAGACAAATTTTTACTATTCAAATAACTAGTTTATACTTACAAGTAAGCAGCTCCGCATAACTCAAATAACATAACAGACTAGGAGCTCCCACCACTTTATTTACAGCAATTTGTATTATTTTTTGTTGAGATTCTTTCAACAAAATATTTTCCTTATTATGTAGAGACGCCGCCTCTGATGTGCTTGGTTTCACTCGGCCACCACAACGAAACCCCTGGTTTGACGAAGAGTGCCGGCAAGCACATGCAGCGAACAAAAGGCATACAAAGCGGAGCTGCAAAGAGGGACAAGAAGAGACGAACACCGGGTTCTCAGGAGGAAAAAGAAAGAGCACGAGAAGCGCGCGATCGAGGAAATAGAGAGATGTTACAGCCGGAATGAGGTTCGGAAGTTTTACCAAAGGGTAAAAAGAACCTGCAAAGGCTACAGAGCCCGAACCGAAGCCTGCAAGGACGACCAAGGGAACATCATAGTAGAACCGCAGTCGATGCTGAGGATATGGAAGAACTACTTCTGCAGACTGTTTAACGGCGATGACGAACGAAATCCCGCTGTCAGGCAGAATGCACCACTCAAGGATGAAGATCAACAGACGATGACGTGGTTAGGAGCATGCACCAACTCATCTGTAAAATATGGTCGGAGGAAAGTATGCCCGATGAGTGGAACCTCAGCATTGTTTGCCCGATACTCAAGAAAGGAGATTCTCTGAACTGCGCCAACTACAGAGGTATTAGTCTTCTTAACATCGCAGACAAGATCTTATCTGCCGTGCTGTGTCAACGCCCAAAGCCTTTCGTCAACAACCTGATTGGTCCCTATCAGTGTGACTTCAGGCCAGGAAAGTCTACCATCGACCAAATATTCATACTGCGGCAGATCTTGGAGAAAAACCAGGAAGTCCAAATCGATACCCACCACCTTTTCATCGATTTTAAGGCCGCCTATGACAGCATTTATAGAGACGAGCTGTACAGAGCAATATCTAGTTTTGGCATTCCTGCCAAACTCGTCCGTTTGTGCAGGATGACAATGGAGAATGCACGCTGCTCCATCAAGGTCGGTAAAAACTCACCGAGACCTTCGATGTCAAAAAAGGATTTAGACAAGGCGATGCGCTGTCATGTAACTTCTTCAACATCGCTCATGAAAGAATAGTGCAAAACTCAAATGCTAACACCAGATGCACTATCTTTCAAAAGTCCGTTCATCTACTCGCCTATGCCGACGACATCGACATAATCGGCAGAACGCAGCGGGATGTCACTGTCGCGTTCGTGAGTATTGTGATGGAGGCGGCGAAGATGGGTTTGGCGATCAATGACGGCAAGACAAAGTATATGCTGTCATCAAGAAAGGACACCCAACACCGACGTCTCGTAGAGAATGTCGCCATAGACAGATATAACTTTGAGGTGGTTCAGGACTTTGTCTACCTAGGCTCCGCAATGAACTCAGGCAATGACACCAGCGCTAAGATTAAACGAAGAATAACTCTTGTAAATCGCTGTTTCTTTGGACGAAGAAAGCAATTGAGAAGCAAAGCCCTCTCTATCAGACCTTAATAATCCCTGTCCTTTTCTATGGTGCTGAGGCATGGACTCTAGCAAAAGCGGATGAGGTCACTCTTGGTTGTTTTGAGAGGATAATTCTTCGGGTAATTGTTGGTCCCGTCTGCATAGACGGTGCATGGAGGAGGAGATACAACGACGAACTGTACGGGCTGTACAGCGACATCGACTTAGTCAGGAGAGTGAAGGTCCAACGACTGAGGTGGCTGGGTCATGTAGAGCGAATGGACGTGAATGCTCCGGCCCGGAAGATCTTCGAATCCACACCCAAGGGACGGCGCAGTAGAGGAAGACCGCGACTCAGGTGGCGCACGCAAGCGGAAGGGGACCTAAACCAACTTAGCGTGCGAAACTGGAGACAGCTGGTCAAAGATCGTGCTTGCTGGAGACGCTTGTTGGTTGAGGCCCAGGTCCACCCCGGACTGTACCGCCACCCTAAGTAAGTAAGTAAGTATGTCAAAACTAATTCGATTGGCTTTCCTTGGGCTTTCAGGTTAGTTGAGTGAACAATTCAGTTGTAGGAACACCGGTGGAAAAATGATTAGCATTAGCGAATGAAAGTTCGCGTAAGTGAAAATACAGCTTCAGTGAAGGAAATTTTTTTTTGCAAATTGCCGTTTTAGTAAAGCGAAGTGCATAATTCGAGTTCTTCAGTGCATATATATCCGAGCCCTATTTATAACTCTTAAACTATATGAGAGCGCCACCAAACTTTTATGGAAAAAAAAGATTTTTTTTTGTTTGTTCCGGTACTTACTTACTTTAACAAACGAGCTTTCAACCCGTGAATAGGCTCTGCCTTGGACACTGCAGCCTTTCATCCTCTGCGATCCCGGGCACTCTGCTTCCAGTTGTCCAGACCAAGCGCTCTGGCATCTGCGATGGCTTGCTCTTTAAAACGGAGGTTCGGTCTTCCTTGCCTTCTCGAACCCTATTGCTGGGAGTCGAAGATCCTCTTGGCTGGAGCATTATTGTCTATTCGCTCATTGTGGCCGTGAAAATGTAGTCGCCGTGATTTAGCTTTTTGGACTACGTCCAATTCTCTGTACAGCTCATAGAGTTCGCGGTTGCATCTTCTCTTCCATTCGCCCTCCTCGCACACAGGACCAAATATTCGACGGGATATTTTTCTTTCAAAGAACCCAATATTAGCTCCCCTTTCCTACTTTTCGTCCAGCACTCGGCACCATAAAGCAGGACTGACAGGATTAAGGCTCGATAGAACATGCATTTTCTTCTTCGAGTGAGAAGTTCTGAACCCATTTGTTTTCCAAACCGAAGTAGCAGCGGTTTCCTTAAGTAATTCCTCATCGGATCTCCACTAAAGTGTCATTTGTGGAGTTGATGTTTACTCCACGGTAGGTGAACTCCTTAACTACCTGGAAGTTATTGCTATCAACAGTGACGTTTTGTCCTAGGCGATGGATAAATGTTTGTTTGTTTGCGATAGCATGAATTAAGTCTTGTCCTTATTCACTTCAAGACCAACTAATTTCGCCTGTTTTTCTATACCGGAACGCTGGGAACGATGGTGTCGATATCGTCCGCATACCCAGTAGTTGGGCGGACCTATTGAAAATAGTGCCTTCCGCGTTGACAACTGCCCTGCGCACTATTTTCTCCAGAACAAGATTGAAGAAGTCACATGATAGCGCATCTCCTTGCCGAAATTCGGTTCAGGCTTGGAATAATTCGGAGAGCTGCTTCCAAACTGCACATTACGGCACGTGTTTTCAGGTTTCACGTGACATAACTGGATCGGTTTTGCCGGAATCCAATATTTGGCCATCGACATGCAGAGCTCCTGACGATGAATGCTATCACATTCGGCATATGATAAAGTCAATTAAAATATTTTGAGTCTCGACCGTTGGTCTTGTCCAAGATTTGCCTCTGTGTAAAAATTTGGTCTATTGTCGATCTGGTGGTGAGTGGTGAGTCCACAGAGGAGAGCCCCTCGCTCATCCGCTCTCTGTAAATAATGGCTACTTCATTTGTTCCACTACCTAAAGTAAAATCTTGCCCACTAAAGTAAAATCTTTGCCCGTTAAATTATCAAAATTCCAAAATTTCTCATTCTTTATTTTATAATTGAGGAAAGCTTCTTTTCTTCAATGTTACTTTAAATCGTTAGAGTTAATGCAGTAAAAAAATAACCATGTTTGCTATTATTAAGACGAAGACTCCAAGCATTTTTTGCTGTAAAAATAACCTTTTTTTTTATTGCTTTCAAAACGTTTATTATGCCTATCAATCAAAATGAAACTCTCGTTTGTTCTCATAAACATTTGAACCTTTATTTAGCTAATAATTACACATATATGTACTCATTTTATTCTCTTTTCAGGTATGTATTGTATTTACGTTGCTTCTGGACTGTGTGCTCCTTTAAAAAAGCCGACAGGTATGCCTCCCCCACTTTTTTTTAGATGAACAGAAAATAAGGTTCTGGTGATTTTTAATTTTTTCGAACGTTGTTTCTCGTCCTATAAAATGATTACTCATTCTTTTGTAATATATACTCATTCAGCCAAAAATCCTTGCAAATTAAAAAAAAAATGGTCTCCACTCACTCGATTACCCTTTGTAGTCATTAGTCAAATATTCAGAAAATAAAAACACAAAAATAAAATAAAATGGACAAACAGGAGTATAAAAATATCTCTGTCAATACCGAAATAGTAGCATCTGTCTACATTACTTGGAAAGATTTCCCAGGACTCTAGATACAAATTGGAGAAAAACTCTTCTGGGGGTAAATAAAAATGCAATCGATTCCGCGGCTGCATTTGTACAATGGCCTCATATCAAAAATAAATAAATAAACTGTGTATTTTGAAGCTCCCTGAAATCCCAGATCCGTATCAAAATTTATCGACACTAAAAACAAATACAACGCCGAATGATGATATAACGCACACACTCATATCCTGTGTCGTTTTTGACCTGATTATTCTTCCGTAGGTGAAAAGGCAAGCCATGTAATGAAAAATAAGACAGCCAGAAAAATATATTTGGGGGAATGTTAAATTTATTGAGCAACTGAATAACGCCCAACCTCTTTGAACTTTTGCGAAAAGGATTTATGGATTTAGTTCCTTGCAAACAATTTTGTTTTATTAATTTTATTGTCTAGGCCCAGTGGAGTGCTACAAAAAAGTTGTCACTTAAAAAAAAAAAACTTGAGAGTTTTCTTAGAAATTCTTATTACTTATGATGTGTATCATGCAGACAGATTTCTAAAACGATAACTTTACTTACCTTGCCAACCTACCTAACCAGTTCTTATGGCCGTTCGTTTCGTTTAGTCCTGCTCATATGTGAGTAAATTGTGGCTCACCCTAAGCCTCTGTATCGATTTGTGATGGTTGGGTGATTTGTGATTATGATCGAATGCCTATGTGTAATTTTGAAGTTTTCTTTTGTATTCCTCTTAGGAAGTAGGAACATGTGGAAGGATTTCTTATATGCAGAGCACACACATCATGGAAGAATTATGTGTTATTGTTTTGGTTGAGTTAATTCATTAGGCAATGCGAGAAATGAATCAATACAATTTTTGTGATTTTCGAAATATCCGGAAAAATCAGAAAAACAGCGCTCAGTTGAGATTTTTTGTCCCACATAAAAAAACTCTGAACGGTCAGAGATCTCTCTTCGCGTGACGCGCCTTTTCAATCGTCTCTCTTCTTTGACAAAATACGAAACACAAAAAGGAATAGAAGTTAAGCAGTGTTCTCACTCGGCAGCAGCAGCACCCTTTGCCATTGCCAGATTTGGCGAACAACTTAAAATCATCTACAGTACTATTTTCCTTTTAAAGGGATCATTCCCTTTTTCGTTCTTCAAGTCATGGGTTTTGAACCGATCTTCTTCCTCAAAATTCGTCATCGGATCTCTACAAAAGTCAAGTAGATATGATCGGATATGATGTTAACTCCGGGATAAATGAACTCCATTAATTTTTGACTGGTTATTAAATATCAACTCACATACCAGACAACATATTGTCTATCAAAATATAGATACTGGTCTATCCAGATACCCAGATATCTAACTTCGGTTTTCACCGCCAATGGCTGCCCGTTGTGTCCAATAATGGCCAATTTCTTCCAGTTTTTTCTGGTATCCCTAGAGGCCCCAGCTAATGTTGTTCTGACGATCAATTTGATCGGAACCACGCTGCCAAAAAATGTTAATGACGTCGGTTTTAGGACCTGATCGGTCGGCATACGCTATAGCATGTCTGAGTGAACCCACCAAATCAGTCGCGTAAATGTAAAACAGGATCGGAGAATTCGTCGCCCCTTGCAGTAAACCGTTTTTGATTTCAAAGACTCTGCTGGAAGTCACGTTGCCACAATTTGACAACGATATTCTTTCAGATAAGTACCTATATTATAAATTACATATAGCAAAGGTTTGTACATCCCACGCCTGGTCAACTTGTAGAAAAGTCCCTCTAACCATACGGTGTCGAAAGCTTTCTCAAATCAACCAGACAGGCATCCGTGCATTGGTTGTTGCATTTATTCCACTGAATGTCGGAAACCAATTTCGTCGCGGCATGAATATAGTGTCATGCCTCCTCCTCCGGAATGATGATAATGTCCTCGACCCATTTCAACAGGGCTCTTTTACAACTTTTTCAACGACCTGGCTTATATTTGGAAGCAAGCTAAACGACCGGAGATTGGCAGGGTTCGTCCTCTCTTTATCATTTTTTGGGATAGGGTGTACCACACCTGCCTTCCATTGCGCCGGATATCGTGCATTATTCAGCGCTTTGTTAAACAGCGTGGTGAAAATATCTACAGCCTCCAGAGGCAGGTGTCTTAATACGACGTTTGGGACACCATCCACCCCCGCCGACTTTGTATTCTTAAGTGACTCGAAGATGCACAGAATGTTCTCAATGTCGTGGTTACGGCGAACAGGATTGTGGGTTCTCGACCGCGAACAAATCGTCGTTTGTCGTGACACTTTTCGTTCTGTTCTCTGTTGTCTGGGAGATTCAAACACATGGATTATCATTGTGAACTGAACTGTTGTTCTGACTGTGACTTCAATACCAACTAATTTCGGCTCTTCTTTAGAAGTCGTGAAAACTACTTCGATGGCACTCTTGATCGGCCGATGATGTCGTTTGCCCATCTGGTTGAATATTTCGACTGTGAAATTGATGAAAAGCGATGAGTGTTAAGAGACTTAAAATCCGTTGATGTTTTTCAGGGTATGCATGATCTGTAGTCGACTTTCTGCCGTTACCTATGAAAACGAATGAAGTTTTTCTGGAAATTGTCTGTCATATCAGACAAACGGACATAGGTGTATACATGAATTTTACATATTTTTTCAAAGTTCATAAAAACAATTGACTTGCTATGCAAATGTAAAACTATTTCTCTTTTTCTAACTTCCTTGCCTTATTTCCTTTTTATTTATTTCTCATTCTTGGCATTTTTTTAAGCCTTCAAACCCGTTTCCATCTACTAATTGCAAGTTTTTACAAAGCGTATTTTCTTCTTTCAAATTATCTTTGACAAACTGCAATTCAAATATACATTTCCACCAGGTTCCACTATTCTCAGCCGACTTTACAGTGAATTTCTATACCAAGTTTCATCGTCATCCCTTCACGATATAAAGGGTTTTTCAGTAAGAGCGCTACAAAAATAAAACAAAAACGGTTTTGGATATCAATGAAATCCTTTATTCCTGTGAAAGTACGTTCGATGCCATTATGTATGGAACTCGATTTCTTTTGCATGGCCACCACGGGCACGCTTGCAGAAGTCCAGACGCTGAACCCAATTTTCGACGGTTTTCAAGCATAAATCGGCCGATACTGCTGCAATTTCACGTCGTACGAAGTTTATCAATCGTCGCTGGCTTGTTGGCATAGACTATAGACTTGACGTAGCCAAACAGGAAATAGTCTAACGGCGTCAAATCGCACGACCGAGGCGGCCAAGCGACTGGACCATTTCGTGAGATAACAAAGTTTCCAAACTTGGTTTCCAATAAATTGATTGTGGCATTCGCTGTGTGGCTTGTGGCGCCGTCCTGTTGGAACCACATGTCCTCCAAGTCCATATCAAGGATGTAGGCCAAGATCTTTTCGCAAAATTCGCCACAACGACGTTACAGAGATGCCTAACGCTTGAGAACGACGTGTGAGAAACACATTTGGGCTTTCTTCAACTGAAGCCTCAGCGGCAGCAATATTCTCGACACTACGGGCACTTCTTTATCTCACTGGCACGGGAACATTTTGTACTGTGCTTGTGGATTCAAATTTTTCCACTAGACGCTCAATTGTTGATCTGCTAGGACGATTATGACGACCATAAATTGGATGTAGCGCTCTTAACGTTGAGGCCACTGACTCCGAATTTCGGTAGTAAATTTTAATAATTTCGACTCGGTGTTGGCTCGTATATCTTTCCATCATAAAATGGCAAACCTAATTGAAGAGAAACGTTAAAAGAGCGGCAAGAAATTCGGCGTCGTTTGCTGTCCCTGTCGCTCTACTTTTGTAGCGTCCCTGTTGAAAAACCCTTTACCTACCTAAGTAGTTTACCGAATAGCAAACACGTAATCCAGTTCAAAGGACTTAATCAAACAAAAATTGAATCCATGAGCTCTGTGATTTATTACCACCAAGAAGCGGACAGGGCATGGAAATTCCTTTGGGTGTACCACCTAACTTCTGGCCAAACGAAAAACTCAAAAGGGGATTTTTTCGTGTAACTACTCGTATCTATTCCATTCCGAAGCGAAAAGCAAAAGTTCACTGACCAGGAAGAAGTTTACCAGTTTCGGGTGTCAAAAAGATTTACGATTCACTTACATACGGTGAAATCGAAACGTGTTGCGTTTGTACCAAATAAACTCGCAACGGAAATATTTTTGGTACTTCAAATTACTGGTGTATTTTTTGTTTTAAGTTAAAAGTCAAAAGATAAACCGCGAACTTATGCACAACATGCGGAAACAAAATAAGTGAAATCTTTATTGCCTCTTACAAATTAGGTTAAAGTCGTTTTGGGAAGCATATTATGTTTAAGGAATCGGTAACGAGAAAACAACGGGTGGGCACCAAAGACATGTAAAGAAATTTTCTTTTTTGTTCACTTCGTGAATAAATACATGTGTGATACTGATAAAGTCAGCTTAGTAAATTGAAAAACTGGATTGACATAAGGGAGTTGGGTGTGTCGTATTCTTATCATTTTTCTGCGTACGCACTGTCTCAACGGTGCGTTGGACTAATAGATGAGTTCAGTTGTAAATCATCTGTGGGTTGGACTACTGACTGATATTTGAATGCCGCAGAGGAATAACTTATAGTTAATTTTTTTAAATTTGCTGTTCGGAATGGTCCATTTTATTCGTGCAAAAAAATGTCGCTTAGGTACAAAAGTTGGGTTCTATACTCTGAATGGGCTTTTAATGGCGGAATAGTAGAACCAACATCATTTGGTTTTTATACCCTATTCTAGGGGTATATTAATTTTGACGCATAGTTTGTAACATACCTTAATATTGCCCGTAGACCCCTAAAAGTTACTATATTTATGATCAGCATCGATAGTAATGTCGATCTAGCCATGTCCGTCCGTCCGTCCGTCCGTCCGTCGGCAAAAATTAGGCCTTTAAACTGGACCTAGAGAGCTGAAATTTTAACCATATACTCTCTAGGGTCCCGAAATAATCAAGTTTACGAATTTTTGAAATCCGCCCACAGACACGCCTACAAACTAAAAAAACAAAATTTTGGGAAAAATCGAATTTTGAGCTAGGAAGCTGAAATTTTTTTATATATGATCTATGACTCCTAAAACTGCTCGGGATATAAAATTTTCAAAATCCGCCCACTGCAACGCCCACAAAAAATAAAACAATTTTATTGAAAAACCAAAATTTGAGCTAGGGAGCTGAAATTTTTAATATATACTCTCTAGTGGCCCTTTAAGCTCATGTATAAATATTTTCAAAATCCGCCTACTGACACGCCCACAAATAAATAAAACAATTTTTTTGAAAATCCAAAGTTTGAGCTAGGGAGCTGAAATTTATAATATATACTCTCTAGGGGCCCTTTAAGCTCATGTATAAATATTTTCATAATCCGCCCACTGACACGCCCACAAATAAATAAAACAATTTTTTTGAAAATCCAAAGTTTGAGCTAGGGAGCTGAAATTTATAATATATACTCTCTAGGGGCCCTTTATGCTCATGTGTTAATTTTTTTTTAAATCCGCCTACTGACACGCCCACAATTAAATAAAACAATTTTATTGAAACACCCAAGTTTGAGCTAGGGAGCGTTTTTTTTTGATAAAATCCTTTAAATGTTATATAACAAAATATGTAGAGCGTTCTTAACAATTTAACCATACTTAGACTTTTGTCACGCCCACTTATGAGGGATAGGAATAAGAATAGGGTATCCAACAGTTCGCCCGAGCGGACTGTAGCCCGTCCCTATGTTTTTTTTAAATTTTTCATATATTTTTGTAAATGTATCTACTTAATAAAAAGATATTGCAATCGTGCTGAATTTTCGAACTGAAACTGAGTACAAGGTATGATGTAGAGAAGTCCAAAAAAGTGTGTCCGAATTTCCGTCCAGTGGTTTCAGCCACACTAGGTGAACGGATTTTCTTCAAACATCGTATTTGGGATTTCTAGGTTTATATCGTTCGGCAATTTTTTCTTTTTATTCTATCTTTTAAAAAAAACGAAACCCCCACAAAACTGGTTTCTAAAGGGTGTTTCATCAAGGGCTCGACAACTTTTTTTTTAAATAAAATGCAAACTACTTGAGATATCTCAAAAAAATGTATTGGCTTGAATAACTATCATAACATTTATGAATAGAATTCGACTTAATTCAAATGTACACCACGGGAACGTATCCACCGGTCGATACGTTGATTCTATTCTCGTTCAATATTGGCTCTGAGCTATTCTAACGCTGCCGGCTTGTTGACATAGAACAATGATTTAATGTAACTCCATAAATAAAAGTCTAGAGGCGTTAAATCACACGATCTTGGCGGCCAATAGACGGGTCCGTTTCTCTAGATAACACGTTCACCGAACTGAGACTTCAATAACTCGATTGTTGCACCCGCCGTATGGCTTGTGGCACCGTCTTGTTGGAACGGTGCAGGGAAATAACTTCACGGGCAATAACTTCACATGGGCAATAACTTCACCTCGAGTGGGCAATAATTTCACTTTTTTTTTGTGAACTCCAGTTTTTGTGGGAAATAATTTCTCTTAACATTTTATGATAATTCAAGAACCGTACTTCGCACCTACTCCAAATCAAACAGCGACCCCAAGCATGCCCCCCCCCCCCCCCCCAAAGGCATTGCACTGTTTATGGAATCTACTTGGGATTTTGCAACTAATCAAATAAACAGTCCAATGCAGATGGGGGGGGGGGCATGCTGCCCCCCTGTCAGCCCCCTGCTTGGGGTCACTGTTTGATTTGGAGTGGGTGCAAGGGTGTTAGACAAATTCTCAAACTATGGATGGGAAATAAGTTCACAAATTTACGGTGGAGTTATTGCTCACTATGGTGGTTATGTAGTTATTGCCTATGTGAAGTTATTGCCCGTGAAGTTATTTCCCTGTACCTGTTGGAACAACATATCAATGATCTCCAATTCATGCAATTACTCAAAGAAATAACGTTCCAACATGTCTGTGTAGCGAATACCATTTGCCGTAATGTGACGGTAATTTTCATCGATGAAAAAAAAAACCGCCCAGTGACGCCACCGGCATGAAAACCGAACCGAACAGTTACTTTTTGCGGATGAAGTGCTGTTTCATAAGGCGCATGAGGGTTCTCACCTGTCCAGTAACGCATGTTTAGCTTATTGACGAAGCCGTTTAACCAAAAGTGCGCTTCATTGCTGAAGATGATTTTGCGATGAAATTCTTCATTTTCTTCCATCATGTCCAGAGCCCAATTCGAAAACGTACCTCGCTTCATATGATCAAGTCGCTTTAGTTCTTGAAACAGCTTGATCTTGTAAGGGTGTAGGACAAGATCTTTAGCGAATATTCTGACTCAAATTTTTTCACTAGACTATGAATTGCTTGTCTACTGGGACGAGAATTACTGCCGAAAATTGGCGTTAACGCTCTTAAAGTTGCGACCACCGACTCGGAAATTCAGTAGTAAATTTTAATCATGTGTACGTTGTTGCTTCGTGTAAATGTTTTGACATTGACAGTTCGGTAATCGGTTTAAGGGTGCATTCACGCTCAAAGTTTGAAGTTGTCAAGTCGCTAATGAAAGACCCTTTACAAAATCGATTTTCTCAAAAATGGCTTTAACGATATTGAAGTAAATAAAAAAGTGCTCAGTTAAATACCTTCCCTCAATAGTAGCTGCAAATATAGGCTAAGGTAAAAAGAGTAAAAAAAACGATTGACTGTGACTTATGCTGGCTGTCATATGACATTTCGGCTGATTTCTCCAGTCAAACTACAGTATGTATTTGAACCTGAAAATTAAATTTCAAAATACTACTCTGCTAAAAAAGAATCTAATTATACCACCTTGTAGGGCAAGAAAATTACACTGGTTCGGAAATAGCACGAGCTTTAATATTCGATTTTTGGTATTTTCAGTCAAACAAGTGTACACTGCACCTAAAAGTTAAATCCCAAAAAATGGTCGGATTAAAAGTCTTATTATACCACCGATAGTTATCCCAGCTAAAGTAGCGTATATAAGCTAAATTATTTTTGTATTAAACATGCAAACTTTGCTAAACGTGTATACGCTTGAGTAAAAAAAACACACCGATTGTTATTTATTTTCTTCTTCATTTTCTTTACGTAGAGGTAATGATCAGAAGGAAAACGATGGTCACCCTCTCATTTGTTGCTATCCCTACTGGTTCGCCAGTTCGACCTCAATAAACATCGGCAGGCCTCCCGGTTTCAGATCATTTTTCTACTAAGGTCAATCAAATGCCGGTGTTATTGCAAATGTACGATCACCGCCTGCCTTTTTTACGATTTCGACGCGTGTATGCTCCTCTTATTGATTTTTGTTTGATCATCCTTTGGCGACACCAATGATCTCCAGTATTGTCTATGTCAACCCACGGATTAAGATGCACACTTGTGGAACAGTTTCAGTTAACGTGTCGCTAGGCTCACAAAAAAGGCTTAAACAAAAAAAAATTGTATGTATTAACGACCCATACGGGCCGCCCTTAAGCCTGGATTCTCCAACCATCGAACTCGAAGGGAACTACTTTTGCAAGCCGACTCCTAACGGCCAATTTAAGAAGCTTCTTATGAAAATTGATACTCTTGTATTTTTGTCAAACGTTCGAAGGTGGAAGGGGGGTAATTGGCCAACAATTTTGATGTTATTTGGTACCGGAGTGAATTGAACCTGAGACCTTTCGATTAGAAGTCCAAAACACTTTTATTTTTATTTTCAAACTAAATTTGTTATTATGTATTACTTGTATCGACTTAAGTATTACACAAAAATGATTAGATCTAACTTAAAACCAACAGGACACTTTTTCTAAATTAATGGTCTTTATGCGGACGCTCTAATCTTAGCTCTAGGTAGCTTATAATTATTGCCTTTCGGCCTAAAAGCTATTTTACGATCTAATCTTACATTTGTATTCATCGAGAAGTTTTTTAAAACTTGGCATCATTATTAAAATTTTATATTTTATATAAAAGAAATTACAAACTTAATATTCTAATTACTTAAACTACTTTTTATATATTTGCTTAGGTACCCTTCTGCTTTAGTTTTTTGTACAGTACCCATATAGTATTGGCACACAATGAAGGCATTTTTTGTTGAACAGTAAGCAGCACCTAGCAATGATCGTATTGCATTGCATGCTTATAGGTGCTACTTACTATTCGAAAGAGTAGAGGGATAGGATAGAAGTTTTTAGTTTTTCGCCACGGATGGTGTCGAAATTGTTTAGGGAGACCTCGTTTTATTGTATTCAATTTAAATAATGTACTTGGCCGGGATTCGAACGCCCGAACTGAATGCACTACTATTGCACCGTTGCCACCCACTACTTATTGTATTCTAACTATAATACTGATTCCGAGAAGTGGTCAATACCCCAATTGCTGTCCGAGCTCCTGGGAGTCGGTAATGTCCGCACGCCCCTCCGTCAACCGACTGAAGGCTTACAGCGTCACCCGCGGAAACACCACAACAACTTGGCGAGCCCGGCCTTTCCCAGAAACTCCCTTGTTAATTTAATCTTATTATAAACTAAGAGGATGTTACCTAGAGTAACGCACCGTCCTGGGAAATTGCCCTTAAACCAGTCTGTATAAGGGTCTGCGATTGCAGTTGACTAGTATTAAAACTTACACTGCTTATTTTTGTGCTGCTGTACACAACTTGTAGTTTGCAGTCTTGTAACTGTTATTACCTGCCAGGACTTTATTATACCAAAAGAAAGGTTCTAATAGAAATTGTAAACTTTCGCGCTTCAGTGACTTCTTCAGACGTAAAGAACTTGCAACAATTCAAGTGCAAACGCAACAACTATCTGAAATCATCTTGGGGTACTCTTGCAGCGTTATTGGTTCGCCTTTAATGGGAGAAAAACATGGGATTATAACAATTAGTTGGACGAAAAACTTGTAAACTTTACGCGCTGCTATAATTGGCAACTTACATACTAAATGATAGTTAATTCCTTACTTTAATTTCCAAGAGTCGCTCAATACATAAATCTAAATGATCTCTATCAGCTTTACGAAGCTATGCACAAAACGAGAACCATGTCGCAACAGGAAGTCGGAAGTCTTTCAAAGAAGTGGTCGCCAATATGCTGCAAACTTCTTCCACCAGCCTTTCTCGTTCTCATCATTATTCCAATTTTTCTTCGTCCTGTGTTGGTGAATTTCCTTCTCTTGAATCATAATTTTACTGTCCTCACTCCGCACTACACTTATATAAAACTAAATTTCCTAATATTATTTCAGTGTAGTTTCTCTTTATAATGGATAAATGCGATTTTATTAAAAGATTATTCTTCATGTGGGCAGATTGCGAAATCTTTTAAAAAGTCCATTAGTGAACCCATTGTCCATTTAGTAGAAGCATATTTTTTTTGTAATTCAAGTCGTCCTTTAATACCTTACCTACTATTACCTTCATAATTCCAATCGAATGAAAGGATACAATTTGTGCCACCGGACATAATGACGCGCACTCAAACAATTTATTCTACAACTACTCTCTATTGGATTATTTCTATCATGAATTGGATTCGAAAAGCGGAGGCGGAGAACTGGCGATGGCGGTTCACAGACAGCGCACAGCTCGACCATTTAATGGAATACATCCTCCGGGGGCAGATTGTGTGTTTGGTTGCGATGACTGACGACGACGCCCCATAAAAATGCCCACTTGTCAAGCATTGACATGGCCTGTGGCGGTCCGGTGTTCCGTTTTACTACATTTGAATAACTGTGATGTGGTGATTAATTCCATTATCCGGCGGATATAAATGGGTGGAAACAGATGGTGGCACTGCGCCTGATAGCTCAGCAGCTTTTCATATGCCACAGGAAGAGTGAGGAAATTTGATAAGCTTTCGGGGCCCGGAATCATTGTAAGAATCCAATTATCGGGTATGGCTTTAACTCGAATGTGGGAAAAGTCGCACATTTTTGAGCTGAACCGACTAATGGGTGGTTTTCGAAAAAAGGAAATAGTAAACGTATATTTCCCCAATGATTCCCAAACGGAGTTCACTTTCGTTGTTTGATCTCCTTCTTTATTGTCTCCCAAGACAGATATGACAGATACGAAGAACATTTCTAAAAACACTTACTAATGATTTTATGTGTATTGTATTTTAACCATGCACATTAGGGTGGAGCGTTTTTTTTTCGAAATTCGATGTCTAATAGTTAAAAAAGTGTGCCTTATGGGTTTAAATTCATTCATGCAAAATCTTATTTTATTTGGTCAATGATAACTGCCTCCGCAAACACTTTCAAAATTTGGATATACAATTTATTTATTTTTTTTTAAATTTAATGGATACAAAGACTTAGCAGGCCATGATTTTGCTTTCATACCATTTCGTTTACGTTATTATGTTTTCGTGTCATTGCATTATTTAATACTCACATTTCGGTAGTCAATTTCTGCAACAATTAATAGAGAAAGTATGCAAAGAACGCGAAGTTTATTTAAATGTCCTATTTTTGGTGATATCTGTGATTTAAAAGACAATGTGCTGCCAACTTACGAAGACACAATCAAGTATTATGAATGGACAAGACATCAACTTAAATTCGAATTGGAGACTTCAAAAGAACCAAACTTTCCAGAAATAGCAGGTATAGTTTCATCCCGGATTGAAAAAATATGGCAATCTGCTTCTACTCCGACGGTAACACAAACAAGGATAATTCAAATGCTAAAAGCCTATCACACTAAATGTAAAAATTTACTGAAGTCTATCAAGAGGCTGTCCTTAGAAAAGTTAGACAATTTTCGACAAAGCGGTAAGTTGCTTTTTGACATTGCGGCATGCAAATGCAAGGACTTTGGTCAATGCATCTGTGCTAAGGGTAAAAAGGTTCCGAAACAGGAACAAGTGTTTTTATTGGACCAAAGAAACGTAAGAAGAATGGCAATAGGAGGTATCGACATAACAGTTACCAAAAAGCTGCAAAAAGGTTTGGAAAGAAAACAGACAATAGAAAATCGCAAAACTTCAGCCTCAAATGCACCTTCAACTGCTGTTTTGGATATAAGTTCTTCTTCATCAGCTACTTCATCCACATCAAATAACTCCGTAGGATTCAGAAAAAAAAAACAATCCTGAGAAGAAAAAAAAGAAGACCTCAGGAGTGGAATCCACTACTTTGTCAAAGACATGTGATCGATTTGGAGTATCAGATAGGGCAGGAGCAGCAATTGCTTCGTCTGTTTTGTTCGATATTGGGTCAGTCGGGGTTATTGACAGGCACAAATTACGAAGAGACAAGGCAAAAACCAGGCAAAAGCTTATGAAAGAGAACCACATTGCAGAATTATATGCATTATACTTCGATGGAAGGAAAGACCAAACTATCAGAATTGTTAAAAAAGATAACAAAAATTACAAAACAAAGATTGTCGAGGAGCATGTCTCATTGGTGCAAGAACCAGGATCTAATTACATGGGATATGTTGTTCCTAAGACTGGTTCTTCTAAGGATATAGAAATTGCTATCAGAGAATTTCTATCAGAAGAAGGTATTTCTGAACAATATCTTTTGGCAATCGGTTGTGATGGTACAAACGTGAATACTGGAAAGTTTGGCGGGATTTTAAGATTGTTTGAAATCAGACTTAAGAAACCACTGCAGTGGATTATTTGCCTTCTTCATATGAACGAGTTACCTTTGAGGCACCTTTTTCAACATCTGGACGGATGTACCTCTGGACCTAAATCTTACACGGGACCTTTGGGAAAAGCCCTTGAAACCTGTGAGCAATTTCCTGTCGTCAAATATAATCCCATCGAATGCAATCAATTACCCGAAATGGGCAAGGACTTGAGTGCTGACCAAAAATACTTGCACAGGATTGTTTCGGCAGTTATATCGGGCGAATTTCCACAAGAGTTGTCAAATAATTCTCCTGGCAAGATGTCGCATGCTCGTTGGCTCACGCGTGCCAATCGAATAATGCGTTTATACGTAACATCAGAGATACCTTCAGAAAATCTTACAACGTTGGCTACTTTTGTTGTAAGAGTCTACGCACCATCTTGGTTCCTAATTAAAAACAAACCATCATGTAAAGATGCTTCGCAACACCTCTTCAATATAATAAAATCGACCAGATATCTTCCTGATGAACTTAAGAAGGTAAATAATTTTTAAAAATATAGATATTTACATATATAAAAAACCATTAATTTTATAGAAACAACAAAGCTCATACATTATTTATTAAACTTTGTAGTTAATCGATCCAGTCATTCAGAGAAATGCTTACTTTGCACATCCGGAAAGTGTCCGTCTTGCAATGATTACTCATGAAAAGAAGCATATTCGAGAACTTGCAGCTCGCCGCATACTAAAAGCAAGAAGTATGCCTCAAACTTCAAAGCCTAGGCTATTTAAAATCCCAATCCTCAATTTCAACGCCTCAGCACTCATGGACATGATAAATTGGCAAGAAAATATAACTCAACCGCCGATTCTACAAGATTTGTCTGACCAAGAAATTCGGTCAATCGTTGAATCTGGTGGTGATTGTGAAATTTCATTTTTAAGGCTACCGTGTCATACTCAAGCCGTTGAACGAGCTGTTAAAATAACAAAGGAAGCTTCAACTGCTCAATACTCACAAAAAACGCGACTGGGTGCAATTAAGTCAAAAATTGAATCAAGAAAAACAATGCCAAAATTCGAGACAAAACGTGATTTTAAAATCTCAATTTAGATGTATCAAAATATTTATATAATATTTATTTTTATATGTTGTTATTTGAATTAAGCGTTCTACTTTAAATCAATAAACTTCAATAAATTAAATCGTCTTTATTTCAAAATATTTTATTTTTAAGCCAAAACTACCTATATGAGGATTTTAAACAAAAATTAAAAACTTTGATGTCGGTGCGGAGGCAAAAGATCTCAACCAATTTTAAAAAAAAAATCACGATTATTTTAGCTTTGACATAACGCACAAATCCCCCCCTATTAGAACTCCGAATCTAAAAAAAAAAAAAAAAATCCATACATCCGCGCTCCATCCTAATGCACATATGACTTTAAATTTAAATTAGTTTTGTAGATATATCTTCTATTTTTGACCTTATGGACAGAGGTAAGTTATATTCCTCGCACGAATGGTAGTGCCGAAGTTTTTTCACACATCGAAGTTGGAAAATTTGGGATGGTTCCATCGAGAGAAATAACCTGGCATGCTTTCCAGACATTTTCGTACTGCTACAACAAAATCTAGTTTCGGTCCCAAAAATGTTGCTGCTGCATTTGTGTGTGTTTTCTAGGAGTTCGTCTAGATTCTAGAAAATACAACTAGCATTCTCGGGGTCTTGCGCGAAGATCAACATAATCGGTCTCATCTTTTCCGTTGCTCTACGTAATTTTTCTTGTCTAGTTTCCGACTGAGTACCATCAATTCCAAACCTGCATGCTATTTGTAAATTGTCAAATAAGGTCACCCAAAATTTAATAATACGGTAACATTTTGATAAATAAAAAATTATAAGTTATTAAATAAGGATCGATACAAACTCGAACAACGTGTTGAAATAATGAAAGTTCACTACAAAAACAGCAGATTCCAACTCGAGTACGGTCCGATGTCCACAGGGTTCTGCAAACATTGCCGCTGTAGCTGAAAGTGCGACTGAAAACTCAGTGTTGTGCCCATTCCGAGACGATCACAGGAACTAGCCTATCCGCAAGCACTTTGCATAGCATTTTGCATTAAAATCTTGCCCGTCATGCTTATATTATTGGCGTTTTCCATTGGTAATCCGGAAGAACTCTCCAATTCGGGATGCCAATAGAACAAGCAAACACATCACATTTGAGCTTGAAGTTTTTGCATCGTTGTATTTGTGAGTACAGTAGACGTCCAGTATAACGAATGATATAATGTTTGAGGTCGTTCGCTAAAACGAATGTATTCGGTATATCGAACGTTTTTTTTTACTTTTTGATACATATTAGGTTAATTAAAAAATAAGTGTGTATTTTATATATGTACATCTTCTTTTTATTTAAAATTTAATTACACATGAGAAAAAAATCACTGATGCAACTTTGCTTCACTTCAACTTGAGACTTTAAGTTTAATGCTTTTGCTTGAAGCTGCCGTAACATAAATATGTCAGACATATCAAGATCCACCGGTTTTTCCAAAGTAAGCACATTTGCTAAAGAATGCTTAACTAGAGCTGCGATAATGTTGGTTTAATCACCAAGGTCATCTTCACTTGTTGGGCTTATTTCAGCAGCGTCATCGCAAGCTAGTTCTTGTAAATTTGATTCAGCATTATTCCAAGTCTGGAAAGAAATTTCCTGATGTTTAAGACCTTTATTACAACCGTCAATGATTTTAATCTTTTCTTTTAATGTAAGTCGCTTATGTTGAGTTTTGGAACTCAATTAGAAGTAAAACAAACAAGAAACACCAAAGAAACTAAAATCAACCGCACGAGACTGACACGCTTTCTTAAATGAAAAAAAGAAACAATTAACTGCTAGAATACGATCAAAATAGGACGAAACATGTTCATAATTTGTAGTGATCACCTGCAATTTTTATTTTACTATCGCTTAGAAAACGTGTTAGAAGCAGCACTTTCAAGCGCCCTTTATTTTACTTTTTAGTTATGAATCGAAAGTAGTAACTGGTGGTTTTTGCAAGTTTGAGTAATAATGATTGTCGGAATCACGTGACTTCACATCCTTAAACAACCGCTGTAATAAGAAAGCATTTCTTGCGCCCACCCATGCTCAGTTTTGGCATAACTGATAGGCTATCTCTCATTTCCTGGTTGAAAAGTCAAAATCGTTTTCGAGTGGTAATTTCATGAGGTGTGTGCAGTGCACGTGCTCTTTACTTGAAACTCTTAAAAAAAAAAAGTAATTCATTTTGGTGAGAATCCAAAATATTATTTCTCGTCGATATCATCGTGAGTAAACCCTCGAAATTATATTAAGGATTTGTGGCGATATAAAAGATGTAAGCACGTTTGGTAAGAAAAAAAAAATAATGGGAAAATTAATCGTGATAATTTTCAATTCCTGATTAGGCACGTGCAGACAACGATCAAAGACATCAGCGTAATTAGGCACCAGGCCTAATTATATCCTTCGTTCAAAGAAGTGATTTAATCCTTCTTCATAGAAGTGTACAAGGCAGGTGCTTGCACTTTGAGCGGGATGTCTATAGAACTCCCGAACCAAGCCTCATAAATCAACCTTCTAAGAAATATCCGCCGGACCTACCGCTGTTGTGTTGCTGCCCTGAAAGACCAAGCAATTGATTTCGCCTAAACTGTCTGTGGAGTCCCTCTGCGTATCTGCACCGGACATAAAATCACCAACCAAATCTACCGCGAGACAGTTCCATATTATCTGGACGTACCTTATTTATTCTCCCACTCGGATTGTATTCAACCAAGAAGAGATTTCAACATATTACCCGGACGTACATATTTTATTCTTCCACTCGGATTGTACTAATCTAAGAGGATAGTCCAACAGTCTCGTTGACGGGCGCGATAAACTTGTGCTTTTAGCGTTAAGCCTGATAATTAATTTTTTTGTAATTGCACTGAGGTATATCGCATTATCATCACGTTATATTAATTTGGGCCTAAATTGAGCCATATCAGGACGATCGAAAAATTTGCCTAAAGCGTATTAACAATCCACCTACAGATTTCAGTATCCCACAAGCGATCCAGTGTGCACACCAGATCTGCAGTCTTTCCCGATAACCACGTAAGTTAATTTGATTTATACAACTTTATTCTATTTGGGCATATTGTTCAATCGCACCTCTTATTATATTTTATTTTCATTATACATATTTAGTTTTTTTTGAATTCCGGTACATTTGTATGGACATAATTTTTTGCATGTAGGTAGGTATACCTAAGTGCTCTTTGATCTATAAGTTATTTTTCTTTTTGTGATTTACTTTTGTTTTGAAATGCGCTGGAAGAATACTCGGAAGACTACTCGGCCTTAAAAGAGTATACTAAATTAACATGGTGCAGGGAAATAAGTCCACGGGAACTAAGTCCACTGAGGGACTTAGTTCCCACTTAGTGGGAAATAAAACCACTTTCGCGAAGTGGACTTAGTTCCCATGTTAAGTGGGAACTAAGTCCATTTTTTTATGGGAACTAAGTCCACATTCAAATATAAGAATAGGGAACTAACATCCAACATTTAGAATTAAACAAAAAACTGTAAAGTGCAGTTAGTTATCACACTCTTTAAGCAAAGTCTTAAGCTTATCATGGTGACATAAAGCCAAAGTTTCAAAACCGTACCTCGCACCTATTCCAAATCAAACAGTGACCCCAAACAGGGGGGTTGCAGGGGGGCAGCATGCCCCCCCCCCCCCCCCTTATGCATTACACTATTTATGAAATCTACTTGCGATTTCGTAACTAATCTCATAAACAGTGCAATGCATATGGGGGGGGGGGGCATGCTGCCCCCCTGCAACCCCCCTGCTTGGGGTCACTATTTGATTTGGAGTAGGTGCGAGGTCACGGTACCTATATTACTCTGTCTCAGTTAAAAGTTAATTTCTATTTTGTTAATAAAAATTGTAAAGTACCTACTTGACTCTTTAATTTTATTTTGTTCTTAGTCGACAGTGAGAATTTACTTCACATTAAAAGGGAACTAAAACCACTCAGAGTTTTGGGAATTTATTTCCCACCTTACATGGGAACTAAGTCCACTTCGCGAAAGTGGTTTTATTTCCCACTTAATGGGAACTAAGTCCCTCAGTGGACTTAGTTCCCGTGGACTTATTTCCCTGCACCAATTAACATAATACAATTTTTGTTTGAATTCAATAAATTTATAACCAAGTAGTGATGGCGTCGTAATTTCGTCGTTGGCATGAAGTGAAGTAGGTTGGACTAAAGTGGACGTGACTTGTGCTAGGGGGTTATCGTAACATCGTAGGCAAGGTAACCCAGGTGCACATTTTGCATAGTAGGGTGGGTTAGTCCTACAAAAAGGGGTATTGCATTACCTCTGGTCAAACTATCTGACAAGTTCTGTATTTGTTTCTGAGCGTGCTTCCTTCTAGCTTGGCACGAAAATATTTTTGAGGGATGGTAAGTAACAAAGGACCCCCCATCGACGAGCTACTGCCGTGCATCGCGAGCGTGCCAACACTTGTTACATGGATATAGTCATCCAATCCTGCCTCCCACAAATTATGTATGGATATATATCCGCATTCTTTGGGACCAAGACCAACAATACGGACTATTTCCCTGCACCAATTAACATAATACAATTTTTGTTTGAATTCAATAAATTTATAACCAAGTAGTGATGGCGTCGTAATTTCGTCGTTGGCATGAAGTGAAGTAGGTTGGACTAAAGTGGACGTGACTTGTGCTAGGGGGTTATCGTAACATCGTAGGCAAGGTAACCCAGGTGCACATTGTGCATAGTAGGGTGGGTTAGTCCTACAAAAAGGGGTATTGCATTACCTCTGGTCAAACTATCTGACAAGTTCTGTATTTGTTTCTGAGCGTGCTTCCTTCTAGCTTGGCACGAAAATATTTTTGAGGGATGGTAAGTAACAAAGAACCCCCCATCGACGAGCTACTGCCGTGCATCGCGAGCGTGCCAACACTTGTTACATGGATATAGTCATCCAATCCTGCCTCCCACAAATTATGTATGGATATATATCCGCAATCTTTGGGACCAAGACCAACAATACGGACTAGGTACATGGAACAAGAATAGACGTGAAAATAATGAGCAGTTATAAAAACGTTCGTTATATCGGATACAAAATTTGTGCTGACGTTCGCTATATAAAGATGTCAATGTAAAATTAGAAAGCGTTCGTTATATCGAAGATTCGCTATATCGGCATTCGTTGTACTGGACGTCCACTGTATGTCAAACGCATATACGTCATCTTTTGAATAATTCTCCACATCATCAAGGAAGTTCTGCACTTGCGTTTATTTTTAAAGTTTAATGCCAACCGCATCATCTTCAGATGATTAAGATACCCATGTGAATATCCATTTTAAGATACTTGTGTTATTGAATTTCTTCATAATTTTCAGTGAACCTATATTTTCAAATATATATAAAACACAACAGAAATGGCACTTGCCGAACTTGACGTTTATGTTGTTTGAATGTGTTAGTTCCTCTGCTTTTGTTCTGACTTCAAATCCAAAAGCAATTTGGCCTCTTTTCAGGAAAAGAACTGTAATTTGAGTGCCATTGGAACACTTTCAGAAGAGTCCGGAAGCATTCCGGATAACCAATAAAAACAACATAAGGGTTTCGGTCACATTACGCACTTACAACGCCGCGGTGAGATTGTTTTATGCGGCGCTGAAGCACCTGTGAGCTGTGAGCACTGCGTTTAAATTTACCGTAATTTCTATCATGTAGAGCTGATGACGAATTTATTATTATTTGCGTGCTACCATCCCGAAAAGAAAATTAATAAATTATATTTCTATTAGATATATCAAAGAAAAACCTTCAACTGACATTTAAAGCGCAGGCTTCAGGAAATAATCTGTTATATTTCACGATGAGTTCAATGCGTCTGCGTTAAAAACCCGCTGTGTGTGACAGGGGGTTTGTCTTATTTTTCTTTCTTAAGGCTGAGGTTGTTATCAGCATTCAGGGGATTATAAACCTCCCACTAAACTGCATCCCTATTGGTCCACCTGTACGGTTCTCCGGTTCGACCTTGGTAAACACCGGCAGGAATCACTGAGGGCAATCAAATGGCTGGCTGACTGCCTCCCGTCGTTGGCGCACGTGCTCCATTTTTTTGCCCGCAATCGGTTTCGCAAAAACGACAAACAGTTATCGCCACTGCCGCATCAAAGTGTAGAGCAAATAATAATAATAATCTACTCAATGTCAGTGCCGGTGTAGTGCGGAGAGAAATAAAATAATTCAAAAAAAAGCCACAGCGTTTGGGTTGGGTATTCCATCCAACTCCATCACTGCTGCTTTTTCTTGATTATTGCAGGTGCCGTACGATTTTCGTGTGTGTACGCACGTTAGCGTTGGCTCTGATTTGAAAGAGTTTAGTCTACCTGGGTTCAACTTACTGCCATTGTTCTTTCCTCATCGCGGACTCGCCTTTTTCATATGTAGTGACTTTGCATACCAACTTCCGCTTCAATATGGTCAATGTTCCAATCCGGAATTTAATTTCTTTTGGCTCAAATTGTATGTCCTTAGACAATTAATCCACTACTGTTTTATTTACAGAAGCCCAAATTTGGACAGACATTCAACTTACAATGAGTTGGATGCGCTGTCCATCATAAGAATTGTGACCCTTCATCCTCGTACTAAAATCGTCATTGCGGGCGGTATTACCGCCTCTAGGTTCGTCAGACCATTGTGTCATATCAGCAAAATACTCCGGCCACATAGCTAAAGAACAAACACGACGTGGTTGCTGCTGCTGATATGATAACAAATACTATTTTACTAGGTATGAAATGCTTTATCCTTAACCGCATAAAAAGTATCAAACCTGAGGTCAACGCGTGGTTTGACTCGAGCTGCAAAGATGATATGAGATTAAAAGAGGTAAGCTTTCGGTCTTATACGGCAAACCTATCTGAGGAAAACCGGAAAAAGTTTAAAAGAGGCAGATATGACTGCAATGCACACAATAATCGTCTATGATCAAAAGTTGAGGCAAAAAATACATACTACAAAGTCCCACGGGTAGTAAAAACGTTTGGTCCTTTGTTAAAAACATCAAGAATTCGGCTTCATCATATATCCCGACACTTATTTACAATGATATTGCAGCTGTGAGCTCTATAGATAAGGTCAATCTGCTTGCTGCTCACTTTGCAGTCAGCTCAACGCTCCCAGATTATGCTTAGTCTCCCCCTGTACTCGAGTGCGTAGAATACTCCATTTGGCCAATCCACTTCCGCACTCGTACAGTGGCTAAAGTACTTCGAGATCTTGACATACACAAATCCGCTGGTCCAGATGGTATTTCCTCTATCGTTCTGAAGAGGTGTTTTTCTACTCTGGCAAAACCACTGCGTAAGCTTTTCCATCTGTCGTATTCTTCAGGACTCTTCCCGGGAAGATGGAAAACAGCATTTGTCCAGCCTGCACCAAAAAAAAGGCGAATCTTCTTCTCCTTCCTCATACCGACTAATTGCACTTACGTCCCTTCTTTCGAAGGTCATGGAAACGCTGATAAACTGTCAGATAATGAAATATCTTGAATCGCGAAAACTTCTTAATGACCGGCAGTATGGTTTTCGCAGCAACAGGTCCACTGGTGATTTGATGACATATCTAGCCGAAAAGTGGAACCAATCTCTTCATCAAGGTGGTGAAAGTAAGATTGTTGCGTTTGATATTTCAAGGGCATTTGACAGAGTTTGGCATCAAGCTCTCTTGTCGAAAATGCGTGCATTTGAAAACGATGATAATCTACTTCAATGGACTAGCAACTACCGTTCGGACCGTTCAATTCAAGTTGTTTTAGACGGTTTCAAGTCTGCAACTCACCAAATAAATTCTGGTGTTCCCCAAGGCTCTGTCTGTGACTTCTAATCCGATCTACTCCTTTGCTGATGACAATACCGTCAGCTTCTCATATTCGTTTCTTGGTTCACGCCTCTCATCTTCGGGTGTGGAACTGGAACGGCAACATATGTTAAGCTCATTGAATTCCGATCTTAACAGCATAACGCAATGGGGTACAACCAATAGAATGGAATTTAATGCTTCCAAAACGCAATGCTGTCTCCTGTCATTAAAGCAAAACCCATGAATGACACTTGCATCGCCGAAACCAAAAGACTTTCCATTATCGGTATGTGTGTCAATGACAACCTTCGTTGTAATGACCACATATTCGATGTCGCCAAGAACGCCGCGAAATATCTGGGTTTGCTTAAGCGATGGAAGAAATATTTCACCCCTTCTGATTTGGCTACAATTTATAAGGCGTATCCGCCCGAAACTCGAGTACAACGCTCATATCTGGTCCGGTGCACCAATAACTTATTTGGAGCTACTTGAAAGGATCCAAAAACGCGCGATAAAACTCATTAACGACCGAGACATAGCGAGATCGATTGACTCTCTTAGTCATCGTCGTAATGTCTCAGGCCTTTCGTTATTTTATCGTTATTTCCACGATAAGTGCTCAAACGAAATAGCCAGTTGCATTCCTCCCCTTGAACATTTCAACCGCAATACCCACCATGCAAGGAATGCTCATCAGTTTACCCTCAAGCCTCTGTTCGGACGTACAGTGAAGTCCAAAGAATCTTTCCTTAGCCTTACAACACGAATGTGGAATACTCTTCCACGAATTGTTTTTCCTTCACATTATAACCCACAAACATTCAAAACCACCGTGCATCGGCATCTCTCATTTTCTTCTCACCCTATTTTCCTTAACCCGCGCTGTGTAGCTGTTACATTATAAGGGTCCTGATAAATCCCTTTAGTGCGTGTATATTATAAAAAAAAATGCTGGTGTTGTTGACTTGTGGGATTCATCAATTTTAATGCCAGCCTCTTCTTACGATTTCGACACGTGCATAAATGTATCGCTCGGTTCATTTAAATTGCCTAAATCTTTAATTGACTAGATGTGATTTCTCCTGTCCTTTTAAGACAAGCGGTGTTTGGGGCCCCTGTCCTCGCACGGGAATAACATGGGCTATGTACTGCAGTGTAATAAAACTTTAAATCGCGTTATGTGTGGCGAAGCCTTTCGCTGTGTTCTGCGTAAGCAAGGGCACGTACATGCGGTGCCCAAACGCATCGCATTTGTTTGCGGGGAATACGGAAGTGTCCAATTAGAACCCAATAGTGCGTTTATGCATTTTGTGTAGTTCAGTTTAAAATGTGTTCAGTTTCGGCACATCAGATTCTTCTAATGGAGGGGAATTCGATCAGACCAGAGTTCTAGTGTCCAGTGCCGTAACATTATTGGCCCAGTTAGCGCTGAACAATATTTTAACTTCAAATAGTCTTCCAAAATACTACTACCTAACCATAGTGTCCGGGATAAAGCAAAACATGTCTGTTATTGAAATAGAGAGAAGTATTTTCGACCTGTTGCCCCACGGCATGATGCGATTGTATAGGCATCTGTCTCTACTTTTTTTATATTTTTGGAACTATTATTCCCATGATTATCCGGGAAATAAAGTCGTCCATGCCAGAAGGAACGGGAAGGCTGAAATTGAAACCGAAGGTCACCTGGTATTTGGATCTCGCACACTTGCTACTAAGCACTCCAATCAAATACCCTGATCCTGGTTTGGGCCCACTAAGGGCTTTCACAGTGGGTTTCTTGGCATTTCAACTGCTATGACCTCATAACGTTGGTTTACGAATCGTTGTGGAACTTGCACTTCATCGAACCGAGGCATCACCTTATCCGCCACCTAAGGGACGCACCTTGTGGAGGATAATATAAAATTGAATTTTACTTGTTTGAATTTGATTAAAATTTAACTTGTTTAACAAGACTTGTGGCACTGTGGTATAGGCCCCTGTATACCTTCACTTGGCATTACAAAAGGAGCTGTAAAGCGTAACTCTCTCCCATTTCAGCTAGACCAATACTCTTCAAACTTAGTAGATACTTTCTACAGAGGTTCCAGTTCTTATGAAGGATTGGTGTTATTATAGTATCCCATGGGGAAATAGAAGGAAACCCAACAATCTATAACACACAATGTGAGTGCTTAGAAAAATGCTGATCTGTTCAATAAAATCGGTAAGCAATCAAATCGTATTTAGACAGAGCTGAACTTGTGGCCTCGATGGCGGAGTACGTAGTGTTTTACCTGAGAAGACGCTGGTCTAGATTCGAGTCCCATTGAAGGAAAAGGTTTTTCGAAAATAATGAAAAAACAAGAGCCTTAAAGCAGCTTTGTAACTCCTGCCCAACTTCACGTTGTCGTAATCACAAGTTGTTAATGTTCAATGCGTCATCTGATTTCGTTTGCTTTTTGCTGTATGTTTAAAATACAACACATTCAAGACGTGGATGTATGCCATTCTATTTGAGTATCCCATCACTTTAAATAAATTGTCATTTGCTTTTACAAATTGTTTCTGGAACAACTAGACATGTCTTCAAATACAAAGATTTATTGCCATTTCCAAACCCAATCATTTTTTTTTTGCAACTTGCAAAACCAATTTCATTCAGTCGGTACGTAGTTGTCACTTGGATTTTATTCTTCGATGCATGTTTTGTTCAATTTGTCATTGTCTGGATGATAAGCTTCCAATTGACATATGAAATCTCAATTACTCAAAGAAGGCAAACCACGCCTCTCAAAAACGTATTCGTATTCCATTGTACGCTGCATGACATTTGATTCATGGTTTTGCTATGACATATGTCATTTCATTTTCAAGAAATTAGAAAAGAATAATTGTCGAGGAAATCGTAATTTAATTTAAAATTAATCGTGTATGATTGACAATGTTAGAAATAAGAATAGTCACCCGGCTTAGTGATTTACCACATTCACTTTGTTCTTTAAGTTAATTGTAAACATTTCAAACACATTTCGGGCTAATTTTTACATTCGAGTTTGTTTGTTTAAAAAAAAACACCACACTTGAATTCAGTTGCACAAACTCAATCCAAAGTAACTACACTAAAATCCCATTCAATGTGTCAAGCCAACAAATTATAATATTAATTCACAATTAGTTTTGAAAGTAAATTCGTAGCTTCTACAAAATTGTGCTTCGCCGCTCACTCTTTTTACATGTCTTGGCAGTTCCACAAACGGATAGTGCTGATGAAAAATTGTTGCTCCGAAGTCAAACAAGAAAGACGAGTTTGTAGAAGATGTTAGGATCTGTTAGAGGATCCAAACCATAGCCTGTTAAAAGGACTACAGGGTTGCTGTGATTGAATTATTTTATTCAGAAGGATCACGGTTCTGTATAACGCAGCAGGTGCTCAAAGGAAATATGATAAATGTGTACAGAAAGACTAGATATGCGATCAAATCGTCGGTTTACAAGCAAAACTGACCAACTGCCAAAAATGATATTTTGTATTATTGATGGCAGAACCAACGACCATACCACGTCGAGTTAATCGGTTCTCGTCAGATCACCGTAATTAAACGACGTTGGGCGCGGTTAGTACGTAGATGGGGGACCGCTTGAGAACAACCGCGTGTCGTTGGCCAGTCCCATCTACAGAGTTGAGGTAGATAAAAAATACGTGGTATCACAATGGACCTAAATTGGTCTAAGTGTGTTGGCTTCTGCCGACAGCCACATAAACGTAACCTAACCACCCATTATTGATGGCAAGTATAATAAAAAGCAAGTAGAAAATTCTGTAAAAACTGCATATCCGATATTTTGCCTAGAAATAGGCAAGCCAGTTAAAATTATCGGTTAACTATTTGCCTCCACGTACAAGAAATTCAGGAAGAACTGACCAACTTAAGATAGTCAATTTTTACGCTTATGCAGTTATTCAGTGTTGCTTGATAGCCGACGATACGAGTATATTTGGCGGTGTTGTTAATGGCATCATTAGACTTTCTTCTGCTGACAGAATCACAGTTGCGAAAAACATCGCATTCGTATGTAATATACGGCCAAGAGCAAATGTTTTTAATCGGGTGTTATACTGCGAAGCAGATAATATACGAAGCACACCATAATTTTTACCCACAGCCTCATTGATGAACATATCTCAGGACAGTGTTCTGTTGAACAACATTCCTTTTTGCACTTGCAACATAAGCTTTAAGTGATCCACTTATTTGTAGACTAGGAAAATAACCGAGGTCCAATGCCTTTCTTCTAAAGACTATGCATTTGGACTTCTGCGAATTAAGAACCAGACCGTTACTATCCGACCAGTCTAGGTCAATGTTATTAGAAAATGCACAATCGTAGCCGAAGCAACCGTTTGTAAGTACGATTCGAAACTGGTTAAAATTTCCCACAAACCCCCGCATTACCGATGGCGATACCTGTCGCTATAGCGATAGTTTGTTAGCTCAACACTTCGGATCGGATTAAGGCCGTTTATGTTAAAAATGTATTTCACGTCAAAGAACCTTTCTCAAAGAAAATGAAGAGCGACCAGCTCCGATGGTAATGTCAAGTTCAAAGGAGAGATTGTACGAACCTCGTCAAAAAGGCAGTATCGATAAACCTTTCTTTACAATAAAAGCTGGTTAAAAAAACTCTTGTATAACACAAATGCATCAAAAATAGCATTTGATTTGCCTCAGTGGCGAAGTGATTCGAAATCGGGGATACTGGCGACACTTCTCACTTGCATTCAGCTCCAAACCAATTTCGTCGCAAACTCTATCTTTTTTATCTTTATACATATCTACTGTTAATATGTATAAAGATAAAAACATATCTTAATATTGCCCGTAGACCTCTAAGAGTTACAATATTGTGGAGACTGAATTCACCCATCTGATTCGCAATCCACATATTTCGATCCAGAACGCATCTTTATAACGAAGACATCTAACATGATTTCCGGAAGCAGTCTTCTCGAGCATCTTCATCAAATCGGTCGATTAAAACCAAATACATACTTATCTTTATATTAATCAACATATTCCTTTGTTAATAAAGTTATATTTTAGAGTAGTGAAGAGGTGTCTTTTCATTTGAATTCGACCTCAGTCTCTACAATATTTATGATCAGCATCGATAGTAATGTTGATCTAGCCATGTCCGTCCGTCCGTCCATCCGTCTGTCGGCAAAAATTAGGCCTTTAAACTAGACCTAGAGAGCTGAAATTTGAACCATATACTCTCTAGGGGCCCGAAATAATCAAGTTTAAGAATTTTTGAAATCCGCCCACAGACACCCACAAACTTTATCGAAAAAATCGAATTTTGAGCTAGAAAGCTGAAATTTTTTATATATGATCTTTGACTCCTAAAACTGATCGGGATATAAAATTTCTAAAATCCGCATACTGACACGCCCACAATTAAATAAAACAATTTTATTGAAAAATCAAAGTTTGAGCTAGGGAGCGTTTTTTTACAAAAGCTTCGTTTTCTTCGATTAAATTATTTAAACGTTATATAACAAAATATGTAGAGCGTTCTTAACAATAATTCAACCATACTTAGACTTTCGTCACGCCCACTTATGAGGGATAGGAATAGGAATAGGGTATCCAACAGTACGCCCAAGCGGACTGTAGGCCGTCCCTATGTCTTTTATGTTCCTTGGCATTTAAATCATTTATTTAATCTTATAATTTCTTACTGGAGAAATATAATATTCAACGTCCTATATTGCGCGACAGAGATATACAAAGAAACATAAAGCTACAGCCACATTCAGTCGCAGTGACATCGCACTCGGTATGAATGAACCAACCTGAATACACGAGCTGCAACATAATGCTATCGCAGTCGCTATCGCTATCGCAGCGGTGTGTGGAAACCTTAATATTGGATGTTGGAGAAGCGTCCACAGTCCATTTGATGACAGATAGATACCAACGAAAACTTTTCGGTCTAACCTCATTTTGCTCCCTTGACCATGTAATGTACAGGTAGGTTGATGGAAAGGAGGTGGTGGTTGACCTAAGTCCCATGGCAGCAATAGGCACGCCGGCGTTAGCTCGACGGAGGGGTGGGAACTTGCTGCCTTCCTATACATACATATATTTTCGTGCCTGATAGAGTTCATAAAGGTTTACAGATAGTAGAAGAGAGAAGTAAGTGATTTAAGAAGGAATCAAGATAAAACAAGTGAAATAAAAAGAGCTATTAAAATCGAAAGTAGCTGACGATGTTCCTGGTGTTGCGGAACATGTTGTACCCTGCCCCTATGCATCTGGTGAGAGACGAGATGCACCATGACTATCCTGCGTCCATATCTCTTTAGGAAAGTCCCATAAGCTACCCACACACGTATCTACACATTCACAACCCTAATAGCGAGTAATTTAAACACGAATCGGAATCATTTTAATATTTTACACAAATGCATGTAAGTATGTAGGTTTATTCATGAAGAAAAAAAAGTTGTCTTATAAACAAAAGAAACATGTTTACGAGTGTAATACATACTTAAATAAATATTTTAAGATAGCAATAATGCACTAGATAGTAATTAGTCTAAGGTTTTTTTATTAGGGTAGGTATTTAATTTAATGTAAAAGCAGATATTTTAAGCATGTATGTATTTACTTATTTTAGCACTAATTTTATATGTTTAGAGATTGAAAAAAGATAAAAAAAAAGTTTTAGGATTTTGCCTCAGAAATCTATGATCATATTAGTTAAAAAGTAAGTACTCACGGTTGTCCAGACGTTGAAAAAGTTGTGGCCACATGTTTCTGTCGTGGGTATAATATGGTTTTGAAGTTTACACTCGCTGTGCTATATATATGGTAAATTAATTACCCAACACTTCTTAGGCAAATCCCTAGCTCACTTTAACAAATTTGCTAATGCTTATTTGATGTTAATACGAGTAACTTTAACTTTACGTTAGTGGAATATATTTTTTTTTTGTTTTTGGTTAGAAAAAAAGAGAGTTGATTCAACACTTCATTCAAAAATGTGTGCATGAACACGTATTTTATGACAAGCACTAAATGATGTGTTTTAGATGATTATTTAAGGCACTTTTCTTCCTTTTATTTATACTGATGCAGATGTTCTAATGTGATTGAAATCATGTGTGCTGATGGAGATTTGCGAGACTTCGATTACTGCTACACCACGTGCGGATGTTCTTTGCGTTAGTTAGAAACTAAGCCAAGCACGATGCGCTGAGACGGTCTCGTTGAGGGTTTTCGTTGATCTTTCTGATCGCGTAGCACAAACTCGATGATAGAGTATAAAAAAAAAAGTGTGAGCCACGCTGCACTCACGGTATAGTTGATGTGTAAACATGTACGCGCAGTTGCGAGTTAGCTACCTAATTTGTTATCTAGCTAACGCCACAACTAAGTAACTAACGTAGTTAAATTAGCTGCGCTAAAAATGCAATCGATTTGGTGGTTAGCTATCATAAAGACAACTAATTTTTGCTATTAGCTATTAGTTGCAGGTTGTGTAACTAACTTAAAGTTGATTAGTTTTTAGCTGTAGCTTTTTAACTGCCTAGGTAATAACTCTTTGACGTTAGGCAAAAAGGTCTTAAGTCAGAAACTGCAGTTTTTCGTTAAACCAAATTTGAGTTAAACCCAATCAAAAACCCAAAATGCAATTTTTTGACTTAAGACCTTTTTGCCTAACGTTAAAGACTAATAACTAAATCAAAATTTTTTATTTTGCTATAATGGTGATAATTTATTGGGATTTATTATGCATATTGCGTTTAAAATAAAAATTGATTGAATGTCCCTTTTATTTTACATCAGGTTATTTTACAAAGAGGTCCTTGGAACCACAATAATTAAACCCGAAAAAGGATATTTTCCCAAAATGTCTTTAGAAACGGCACGGATATTTTACCAAAATGTTTGTTGTTCCTAGCACCCCTCATTCAAATAACATTGAACACAGATATACCGTGTGGATTCTAACGGCATTTTGGAAAAATATCCTTTCTTTGACTTTTAAGGACCTTTTTTGTTGCTGCAAGGACCTCTTAGTCAAATAACATTGAACATAGATATACCATGTGGATTCTAACGGCATTTTGGAAAAATATCCTTTCTTCGACTTTTAAGGACCTTTTCTGTTGTTGCAATGACCTGTTAGTCAAATAACATTGAACACAGATATACCGTGTGGATTCTAAAGGCATTTTGGAAAAATATCCTTTCTTCGACTTTTAAGGACCTTTTTGTTGTTGCAAGGACCTCTTAGTCAAAAAACATTGAACACAGATATATCGTGTGGATTCTAACGGCATTTTGGAAAAATATCCTTTCTTCGACTTTTAAGGACCTTTTTTGTTGTTGCAAGGACCTCTTAGTCAAATAACATTGAACACAGATATACCGTGTAGATTCTAACGGCATTTTGGAAAAACATCCTTTCTTCGACTTTTAAGGACCTTTTTTGTTGTTGCAAGGACCTCTTAGTCAAATAACATTGAACACAGATATACCGTGTGGATTCTAACGGCATTTTGGAAAAATATCCTTTCTTCGACTTTTAAGGACCTTTTTTGTTGTTCCAAGGACCTCTTAGTCAAATAACATTGAACACAGATATACCGTGTGGATTCTAACGGCATTTTGGAAAAATATCCTTTCTTCGACTTTTAAGGACCTTTTTTGTTGTTGCAAGGACCTCTTAGTCAAATAACATTGAACACAGATATACCGTGTAGATTCTAACGGCATTTTGGAAAAACATCCTTTCTTCGACTTTTAAGGACCTTTTTTGTTGTTGCAAGGACCTCTTAGTCAAATAACATTGAACACAGATATACCGTGTGGATTCTAACGGTATTTTGGAAAAATATCCTTTCTTCGACTTTTAAGGACCTTTTTTGTTGTTCCAAGGACCTCTTAGTCAAATAACATTGAACACAGATATACCGTGTGGATTCTAACGGCATTTTGGAAAAATATCCTTTCTTCGACTTTTAAGGACCTTTTTTGTTGTTCCAAGGACCTCTTAGTCAAATAACATTGAACACAGATATACCGTGTGGATTCTAACGGCATTTTTAAGGACCTTTTTTGTTGTTCCAAGAACCTCTTAGTCAAATAACATTGAACACAGATATACCGTGTGGATTCTAAGGGCATTTTGGAAAAATATCCTTTCTTCGACTTTTAAGGACCTTTTTTGTTGTTGCAAGGACCTCTTAGTCAAATAACATTGAACACAGATATACCGTGTAGATTCTAACGGCATTTTGGAAAAACATCCTTTCTTCGACTTTTAAGGGCCTTTTTTGTTGTTGCGAGGACCTCTTAGTCAAATAACATTGAACACAGATATACCGTGTGGATTCTAACGGCATTTTGGAAAAATATCCTTTATTCGACTTTTAAGGAACTTTTTTGTTGTTCCAAGGACCTCTTAGTCAAATAACATTGAACACAGATATACCGTGTGGATTCTAACGGCATTTTGGAAAATATCCTTTCTTCAACCTCCTTAAAAACCTTTTTTTATTGTTCCAAGGACCTCTTAGTCAAATAACATTGAACACAGATATACCGTGTGGATTCTAACGGCATTTTTAAGGACCTTTTTTGTTGTTCCAAGGACCTCTTAGTCAAATAACATTGAACACAGATATACCGTGTGGATTCTAATCTAACGGCATTTTGGAAAAATATCCTTTCTTCGACTTTTAAGGACCCTTTTTGTTGTTTCAAGGACCTCTTAGTCAAATAGCATTGAACACAGATATACCGTGTGGATTCTAATGGCATTTTGGAAAAATATCCTTCTTTCGACTTTTAAGGACCTTTTTGTTTTTCAAGGATCTGTTAGTCAAATAACATTGAACACAATACATATACTGCGCGGTTTTTTAGGAGTTTTTGAAAAAAATGTTTTTTTCGGGCTTAAGGACCTTATTTGGTTCTCCAAGGACCACTTGGTAAATAACCTTATTATGTAAAACTAAAAGTGACATTCTTAAATCGGCCATCGGTTTCCGAAGTACAAATCGATATTTTTCCTCTTACCTCCAACTGATATACAACAAATTTCAAGCTATACAACCTGAATATTATTCAAAACAAATCTACTTTCACACAACTTTCCGGTGTTTCGTAATTACATAGTAATCTCTAAAATTGAACATAATTAAAACTGGAAAATATATAACGAAATATGTATATAAAATAAAAATAAGCAAGAACACGCGGTTGTTCTCAAACGGTCATCCATCTACGTACTAACCGCGCCAAACGTCGTTTAATTGCGGTGATCTGTCGAGCAGCGATTAACTCACGTGGTAATGAAAATCTGACGATGACGAAATCTGACGCAAGATATTTCCAACTAGGCCCTACCGAGAGCAAAAATGTTTACACATTAAAACAATTGCGGACGCTTCAGTTCGGTCTTTGTATGTATATACCTTAATATAAATGTGGGTAATGCGGCACTCCCGAACTCTATTGATGG
Organism: Portevinia maculata; assembly: GCA_949715645.1. Lineage (NCBI taxonomy): Eukaryota > Metazoa > Arthropoda > Insecta > Diptera > Syrphidae > Portevinia > Portevinia maculata. The sequence continues at coordinate 200,260,210 of OX454525.1, forward strand.
GCGTCCGCAATCTTCTGTGGCAAATAATTCGATTATTATTTGCACTACACGCCGTTTAAACAAACAATAACCTACTTTGTTTTTTTTGGTGAATATCTTTTCTCAGGTAAATGCTTTGCATATACGGGATTTAGGAACTATCTAACTGGATCCCAAGAACCTCAGGCGGCGGCGACAAATTAGACCCAAATATTATTGACTCCTAAAGACGCAACATTGAAATGTTCTTTTAAAATCAAAATAAATCGAAAAGAAAACTACTCGTAGATTTCAATCTTACCTGTGGATTAACTTATGTTCTATATGTATAAGAACTTGGTATTATTTTTCCACTGTATGATTGATCGAATTTATGGCTTAAAAGAACTTGTCGCGCGCACTGACTGGATTGAATAAAAATGAGTCGAGCAAACGTGTACCTTGGGTTGTTAAAATGGATGCTTTCCGCGGGGGAGTGCAACAGTTCAGTGTACATTTCAGCTGATTGGTGGAGATTGTTGGGGTATGTTAAAGTGAACGTCCGGTTTGAGTTCATGACTTGGGGAGCAGCAGTTAAATTCAAAACCTAACGAAATTAAAATCTGTTTTTGCGTTTGAGGTGTGCGTCACAACCACGGGTACACAATTCGAACACCCTGAAAGTGCTATAATCACGAATCGTTTGAATCGCTAGCCTTAAGAAAATAAAATCACATTGAAAAATATTAGGTATAGCACCAACCAATTCACCTTGCCAATCTACTGCGCAGCTCTCTTTAATTTTCTCTACGCATCTCTTTAATTTTCAAATATGCACAAAAAAATACGAAAATTGCTGATAAGAACTGATAAAAACATAAGAAAGATGTATATACACCCAGGCGTTGTTTCCATTATCGGAGCTCCGATGTGACTGAGAGTGGGTTTTGTTTTTGTTTTCCATCAGACTAAAATAGAAATACCATTTCAGGTATGGAATTTTTTCATGAGGTATGGTCACGGTTTATTATCCAGTTTTCAAAAAAGTATTGCATCCCTGGTGGGTGAAAAAAAGAAGATCTGTAGATGTCAATTTTACTTTGAAAACATAAAATTCCGGGTTAAAGGTTTTTTTTATTAGTGTTGACGAATTTCGGCGCACTTATAATAAAAAAATTAATCTTTTGCACAATGCAATGGGGTTACGCATATAAAGCAACCTGTGACTTAGGACTTGAGTTTGATTCTATGTTTTTATGGTTTAATAGTTTGTGGCTTAGCACCAGGTACCTGGGGCTGGGGCGACGTGTTTACTACATATATACTTTTATACCTGTGGGTTTTTGGAAAAACATTAATGGTAATGGTAACATACAGGTTTTAATAATTTTTTTACCTAGGAGTTTTAAGAATGAAATTTTAGCATCGGAGAGAAATTATTTTATGATGCATCCTACGTATTTAAATGATTTTTGTTTTGGTTTGGAATTCAGTTTTAAGAAAACAACAGTAGTGATAGAACGAAATTGAAAACAAATATAAGACATTTTCATTTATCCATTAAGAAAAGGAAAACCAATAGGAAGCCAGGCGCGTAAGATCATTATTCAAATATATAATCAAAAATTGGAAGAAGCCAAGAGTTTATGTTTGGATAATCCTGTGAGTTACGCAAACTCGCAGACCAAGGAACTATCTGGAATTTCGGAACGATCGATAAGAACGATTGTTAAGGAATACGAGGAGACAGGAGTTATCAAATCACCAAATAAAAAAATACCACATACAAAATGGAAAACTGGATTAGACGAATTTGACGTCACCGCTATTCGGCGTATCATACAATTTTCACCAGGAGGAGAAATTGATGGTATCCCTAAGAATGTTGAGAGAACGAGTCCAGGAAAATCTGGGCCTGAACTTAAGCATTACATCCCTCAACAGGATTCTAAAAAGAAATGGATTTTGCTATAAAAAAAACTGAAAACAACCGCAAACCTCTTTGTGAAAGAAACGAAATCAAACTTTCGCGAGTGAAGTATCTGAGGAAAATCCGGGAGTATAGGTCAAAAGGATATGACATCATTTATTTGGACGAAAGCTATATTCACAGCTCACATACAAGACCAAGGGCATGGACTGATGGCAGCAGCAGTGGATTGAAGGCGCCAATTTCAAAGGGACAGAGGCTGATAATGGCGCATGCAGGTGGTGAAAAAGGCTTCGTTCAAAACGCTTTACTTTTATTCAAATCTGGTATGAAAACGGGAGACTATCACCACGACATGAACTTTGAAAATTTCTGCAAATGGCTGCAGGAACAAGTTTTGAATAACCTGGAGGAGCCTTCAATAATTGTAATGGACAATGCCTCATATCACAATAAATTAGAAGACAAACAAATCACTTCTGCTAGCCGAAAATCCGAGATGACACAATGGCTGACCGATACAAATATAGCACATACTTTGGAGATGCTCAAACCTGAACTTTATGAGCTCATAAAGCATCATCGAGCTATACAGAAGCCAAAGCATAAGATTGACGATATTATTCACGGTATGGGGCATGAGGTACTGCGTTTACCACCCTATCATCCAGACCTCAAGGCAAGAGTGGGCAAACGAAACACAACATTCAAATTATTGGATGTTCAAAAATTAGCAGAAGAAGAATTTTAAAAAATAACGGTTGAAGATTGGCGAAAAGTTTGTGCAAAAGCTATAAGGACGGAGGAGGAATACTTTTCTCACGATCTGATGTGGGACACAATATCGGATTCAATTATCATTAATCCAGGTGATGATTCTTCAAGCGATTGTGAAACCGATAGTAGTTCTTAAAATGCTATGCAATATAAATATATATTATATTATTGTATAATTATTATGACATAATAAAATAAATCAATGTAAATTATTACTTATAATTATTTTTCTTTTCAATTTTGCGATAGTATATAAAAAAAATATCGTGTAAATACGTTTGGTGCATCGTCAAATAATTTCTCTCTGATGTAAACATTTCATTCTTAAAAATTCAAAGTGAAACAATTTTTAAATCCTGTTAACATTCATCTATAAATGTTTTTCCAAAAACCCACAGGTAAATATATATATATATATTAAGACGTCGTCCCAGGTACAAGGTGCTAAACAGCAAATTATAAAACCATAAAAGCACAAACAAACAGTAGCCGTCAACTCTTTATTAATCGCGTCCTAGGTCACAAGTAGGTTTATATATTTAACCTCATTGTATTGTGCAAGATTAATATTTTTATTAACCCCGTAATTACAAAATAAAACTCATACATGCAATAGCATTTTAATTTAAAAGAAAAACAAAGTTGAGTTAGGCATTGTAAAATTTATGAGATAACCTTCACACATTAAGTCTCTTCCGCACCATTTTTGTTCTCTTAAATCCTCTCTCTGCGCAACCGACCGTTGGCAAAGTGATTTGGTTCAAACTAGTGCGTACCAAAACAGTTGGCCATTCTACTGCGCAGGTCTCTTAAAATGTGTTTTACAATCTCTTAAATTGCAAAAACAAGCATAAAGAGACGAAAATGGGCGGAGCCATAATAAAAAACGACGTATACCCTCCCTTGTGTTCAAGATCGCTGTCGCGATCTCACTGAGGGTGGTTTCTTCATTTTCCTTCTTTTATACTGAAATTAGGAGCGGAGGAAAAATATAGACCATTATATGTCAACTTTACTTGGAGGCAAATATATTGTTTCGTTTTTTGTCTTGTCGGTTCTTTGTAGGAGTATGATGTGATCACGGTCGGATAGATTAAGCAAAACATTGCACATGAATTGATTGTGTGACTGTGTCTGTATGAAGGTGTACGGTTTTAGATTTAAACCCTATTTGCTCATTATGCTTTCGTTGATCATTATTAATTGTGTCGTGCATATTGATCATGTAGGTACTGATATTGGCACGCAAAGTAAAGTAAATTGCAGTGTCACACCAAATTTTTTTTGTTTATATCATTGAATTTGGGCGAGGTAGGTAAATTTAATAAAAAATTTACAATTTGGGAATTTTTTGGAAACGTAAACGATATTATGCCCAATAACAATAGGCACGATTTTCTGTCACAAAAAAGAGGATGGGGTATTAAACGGTTCGTTAAAGACAAAATGGTGAACGTTCTTGATTCTTCAATATTTTTTTTTAAGAAATGCAGTTTTTAAAACTTATTGAACTACCCACCACTTTTAAATTTGTAACCTTGATTAAAAGTGTAAATTATAGCGAGATAAAATTGACGATGAATTGCAAATATAAAACAGATTTACAGCGAGCAGCAAAACAAAACACCAGTATACCAAATGGGTGGTTCGGTTTGGTTTGAATTAAGAAGTAAAAACACACACGTTTTAGTACTAAGATAAAAATATTTATTGATTTTGCTACCTATATATGAAATAGTTAATATTAATGTATATTAAATTGAATTCGAAGAACTGTCAGTTTCATAATCGGTTGAAGAATCATCTCCTGGATTGATAATTATTGCATCCGACATTGTGTCCCACATCTGCTCGTGTGAAAAGTATTCCTCCTCTGTCCTTATAATTTTTTCACAAACTTTGCGCCAATCTTCAACTGTTATTTTTGAAAATTCTTCTTCAGCTAGTTTCTGAACATCCGATAATCTAAACGTTGTATTTCGGCTTCCGACTCTTCCCTTGACTGTTGCCCAGATCTTTTCAATAGGGTTGAGATCTGGATGATAGGGTGGCAATCGTAGTACTTCGTGTCCCGCGCCGTGAATCATATCGTCAATCTTATGCTTGGGGTGGTGATTAGTCCGATGTCGCTTTATAAGGTCATAAAGTTCGACTTTGAGCATTTTTGAAGAATGCGGTATATTGTTGACGGAAAGCCATTCTAACATCTCCGATTTAACGGAAGCAGAAGTGATTTGCTTGTGTTCCCATTTGTTGTGATATGATGCGTTGTCCATTACAATAACCGATGGTTCCTCTAGGTTATTTAAAACTTGATCCTTCATCCATTTGGAGAAATTTTCAAAATTCATCTCATCGTGATAATCTCCTGTTTTCGACCCAGATTTAAATAAAAGCAAGGCATTATTCACGAAGCCCTTCGCTCCACCTGCATGCGCCATTATCAGCCTTTGGCCTTTTGAAATTGGCGCCTTTAAACCTTGACTGGTGCCGTCAGTCCATGCCCTTGGCCTTGTGTGAGAGCTGTGAATATAGCTCTCGTCCAAATAAATAATCTCATATCCTTCTGACCTGTACTCCCGCACCTTCCTCAGATATTTCACTCGTAAAAGTTTGATTTCATTTCTTTCGCAAAGAAATTTACGGTTGTTCTCCGTTTTCCTATAAGAAAATCCATTTCTTTTTAAAATCCTATGTAGCGACATATTGCTTAGGTTCAGCTCCAAATCTTCCTGCACCCGTTGTCTTAACATTTTTAATGTTATCATCATTTTTTCTTCAATGTGGAAGTTGTATATAATTCGCCGAACAGCTGTGATACCAAATTCGTCCAATTGAAATTAGAAATTATGAAAAAGCCCCATTCTTAATTGGAGCCAAACTTCATGTAGCCTCGAATGGTCAATTAAATACAAATGAATTTTTGAAAATAAGCAAATGACATGAAGCCTGAACATGTTTTTCTAAAATAAACATAAAATATCTCTTAGTCTAAATCTAATAAATCCCTTAACTCCCACAGTAACTTACCGATAAAGACACTACGGAAAAACATTTGGTGATATTGGAATTGGTAGGAAAGATGAGTATGATTTTTCTAGTATAGATCTAAATAAATTACTTTCATTCGTGATTTGTTAAACTCACATATAAATTGCCCCTCTTCTCTTATCATTAATAGATATTTACATTCCTGGTACAGATCTAAGGTCTCGCAATTCATTTCGTGAACCTTTTCACACAGTGAATTATGGGCTTAATGAACCTATTACCAGATGCTTGCGAGAATCAAATTCAGTTTGCAACCATATTGATTCCCACCATAATATCAGTCGAAATACTTTTAAAAAATAAATAAATAAATAAATAAAAACAATAAATTTGTGCCAAGCCCTATGATGTCATCACTTAACGTGTGCACTGATACGTTTACTACTGTGGGTGGATTTGAATTTTGTCGGGTAGAGCAGACAGATGTTGTTAAGGAAGTATTATGTATGAAATCGAAATCCTCAGGACTTAATGAAATCCATTACTTATTTATCTAAACTATCCTACCCCTTATCCTCCCAGTACTTACCCATTTTGTCCCATTGCTATATGTATTACCGTTTCTGTCCACAGTTTTTGAGAAAATTGTTCATGTCCAAATATCATACTACTCGTATCATCAGCTCGATTACCGTTGTCGTTTTCGACTCCAAAATACACGACTCTTCCAAATCTGTATTATGCTTGTCGTTTCACACGACAAAGGTCGGGTGAAAATGTCAAATGCCTTTTTGTACACGATTTGAAGTCGTCTGACGACTTTACTTTAATTACCTAAGAAAACTCAACACCACTAATAACCTTAAAAACGACCTTTTTTGTCGTTTACAATTTTGCCCCCGACAGGTAGTCGTGTGATTCAATTAGACTGTATTTCAGCGTTTGTATGGATTTTTTTAAGCAGAATTCATTTCTTCTGAATGGAAATACCCACTCCATTCACGAATTCGTTTTTGAGTGGAAAATATTCAGTTTATTTGCGTTTGTCCGTTGATCAACTTCAACAGTTAGAAATACCTAAAAATGGAAAAGGAATTAAAAATTACAAACAAAAGACAGTCAGAAGTTGTTACTTCATTAATGGAGAAGAATTTACATCTGGCAAAAGGATTCGGCAGAGGGTTAAATAAAATCGATTTCGAAAAATCTTGGACCTGTATTGCTACAAAAATTAACAGCTATGGCCCTCCAACAAGAGATGGAAAAGGTTGGTTAAAAGTATGTACCGACTTACAAATATTTGAGTAATAAATGTTGTAAACTGATTTTTTTTGTTAAGGTTTGGACGGATTTAAAATACAAAGTAAAAAAAAAGTTAGTGCACAACAAAAAGGAATCACGTGCAACTGCAGAAGACAACTACAAACAGGCGATACTTTCGCCTCAAGAGGAAGCTATTTCGAATCTTTTAAATCCAAAAGGTGTGGCTATATATTATATTATATATGGCTCCAACTATTTCAATAGTTCAGTCACAATCGCCTGATTGTAATATCAACTATCCGTCGACATCACAGGCAGTGTCCACACCAATCCCTTCTACGTGGGACGATTTTTCGGAATCACCATATATAGCTCTCTTGCCAAACTCGCCAACAACAGACATTCAATCCGCTCACTGGTCACATGAGGCTGAAATGAATCCAACTCCAACTAAATCAAGGATACGAAGTGATTCAAGGAATCGCACTAAAAGTCACCGCTTTAAGGAAAATAGAGAAAATTAGTTAATTAAACAAACCAAAGTGCAGGAAAATTTGTACTCAGATGTCAAAAAATGTTTAAAAAACATTGAAAAAGTGTAAAAGGAGAGCAAACGATATAATAGGAAGCGGTTCAAAATAGAAGAGGAGCGCCTTACAATTTACAACGAGGAAGTACAAAAGAATGATCAATATAGAATGGAGGACACCAAATGGAAAATGATGGACCCTGAGTTACGTGCGAAGCGAACTTTTCAAAATAAAGACACAATTTTTGACAGTTCCAGAAGAGCAATACCCAGTGATACCAATCTTTCTCAAGGATTTTACTACATTCTAGTCGTGTACAAATCTGCTACGAATTTGACGGGTCGTGTGCGTTAGGTAATAAGGATTGAAAACCGACACGACTCGGGAAACGACAAAAGACGTTTTCGACAAATGACAACGGTAATCGAGGTGAATGCTTTAGTTGTACCTCAGCGCCCAGACCGCACTGTTAGCATTATTAGACTTTTCTAAAGCTTTTAACACGGTAAATCGTTCAAAACTTATATTCAAACTTTTGAATCAATTTAAATTCTCGTCTTTAGCAGCTTCTTTGATTTACTCGTACTTATCCGACCGTACTAAAGCAGTTGTGGCAGATAATGCGTTGTCGAATTTTAAGCACACACCTATGGGTGTCCCACGAGGAACTATCCTGGGCTCACTTTTCCCAATTTTCTATTTTTATAAATGATCTTCCCGACACCATTACCTTTTCTTCTGTTCATATGTGTGCCGACGATGTTCAGATGTATCTTTGCTTTAAAAAATGTCATACACAAGACGCCTCACTCAAGTTTTATTGTGACCTTGAAAGCGTCTTTGAATGCTCACAAAGAAACAATTTATGTTTAAACCCTAAACAGTCTAAATGCATGCTAATATAAAAACCTGGTATGGATTCCGTTGATTTTTCTAGTTTATGTCTAGGGAATGAATGCATAGAAATAGTTGATAAGGCTTAGAATTTGGGCATTTGGTTGGATAACAACTTAAGATAGGATCCTCATGTTCGTATTGTTGTAGGAAAAATATATGGACGGCTGCGTAATCTATTCGTCACAGTATTATACCCCCGTCAAAACGAGATTAATGTTAGTTAGATCTCTTATTGTTCCAATTTTATCTTTTGGGTCTGAGGTTGCAATGTACTGAGAACCGTCTGCACTCATCACCTAGGCTGGAAGATATTGTAGTAGCCATTATCCAATGCATAGCATCTATCAAATCTGATTCAATTGGTTTAGATGGCCAACCACTACGCTTTATCAAGCTTATTTTACCGCAAATTATCTCCTACTTCACCCACGTTATAAACTGGTGCATAATTACATCAACTTTTCCTCATGTGTGGAAAAATGCAAACATTCTGCCTATCGCTAAGAATGTCATTCCAACATGTCCTTCCCATTACAGACCGATCAGCATTTTACCTTGCTATCTAAGGTTTTCGAGAAAATAACAGCAAAGCAAATTACAAAGCACCTATCCATCAATAAGTTACTGTGTTCTCAGCAATAAGGTTTTAGATCTAACCACAGCTGTTCTACAGCCATAGTCAATCTGCTGGAAAAAATAAGACAGGATTTTGATAGCCTTCGATAAACAAAATCAAAATATTCTGTGTTGGAAGCTTAAACACAATTTTGGATTCGGTGATAGGGCAGTAAAATTTAGCAGCTTTCTCTCCAATAGGTCGCAAAGGGTTATATCGGGTGATAGTTGTTCATCCCTAATGAAGATTAAACAAGGTGTGCCACAAGGCTCAATATTGGGGCCGATTCTCTTCTGTATGTTTGACAGTGTGCAGACATGTTTCAGTACATTTTCAACTACACCTAGCGAAACCTTATTCCAACCTTAATGAACTCGCTTTTCTCATCAAGGATGATTTGAAACGCATTCATGCTAGGTCAGTTGCAAATGGATTACTCTTAAACTCATCAAAATCTCAAATTATTCCAATATCAAAAAAAAAAATGTAACCTTAATCTCCTACCTGATTTAAATCTAATACAGTACTACCTCGGTAATGTGAACTAATTAATACATGGGCAGTTCACATTTTCGAGGGTTCACATTTGTGGATACTAAAAAAATTGTTATATTTCATACTTCTTGAAGTGACCTGTAACTTGATTATTGAAAAGTAAAAGAAAGAAAACAAAGTCATAGTTATTAAACGATGTTAATATTATTTAAATAATATTTTAATAGCCTAAAAACGTAAAAACAAAATAAAGAAATACTTCGCAACAAGCAAAATAAAGAAAACGAAACAGGAATAACATAAGGTTGCAGTAAAATTAATTTGTTTTGAAAAAAATTGTGAAATTTAGTTTGACGAATACTTTTGTGCGTAGATTTATCAATTGCAGCTGTTTTGATATTCGTAATTGATGTTACTATATCTGCACCCAATCCATTTTCTTGTGCACAGTCTAACAAAACATTCGAGCACTGAATGGCTCAACAGTGAGAAAATTTTGTATTGAGTATTATTTCTTCCACTGAAGAAGTTTCCTCGTCTTAGGGGGCTAACTCAGCACCCTGACCATTATGTTCACCATCACCGCCAACGACCCATGTTCTTATGTCCTCAATCGATACGTTTGGGGCATCAAAGCAGCTTAGGAGTTCTCTAATTTTTTGAAGTTCTGCTCCAAAATGTGCTGCCCCATCTATATCGCGAAGAGGACTTAGTGGGATTAAACCCTCAGCTTTCCAACTCGAATCTCGTGGCAGAAATTTTTTAAAACAGTTTGCTATGGCGGACTTTTTTTGCAAAATTGTAACAGCGTTTCTCAAACTTATTTTTTTAGAACTGCACTAAAATTGTTTTGTTCTTCTTGCGTTGCAACAATATAACCAAATAGACGTGTTTTTTTGTGAAAAAGAAAAGTTCACATTATCGAGTATCAAGAATTTATTTTGAGTTCACATTTTAGAGTACCTATGTAATACAAACTTTTTCTGGTTCACATTTTTGGATAATTCACATTTTCGAGGTTCACATTATCGAGAGTTAACTACTAGTCTTGGCTACGCAATAAATCGAAATCTGTCTGGCTACAATCACACCAACGTGATCGTTGGTCGTATCTACGGATGGCTTCGCAAGTTATGGCTAAGGCTAAGGCTAAGTTTTTGATTCGATAGTCAAAAAAACATTTTTTTTTTCAACACACACCAAGCGAAACAGAATGTAACAAAACAAAACGTTTTGTTTTCTTGCTTCATTTGGTGTGCGTTGAAATAAAACAAAATTGAATTCGTGACTTGCTGAGTATACTTGAAACAAGAGTATACAATTATCGTTTATCCAGAGCTCGAAGAGTGGTTGAATGCGCATTTGGTATGATTACCAAGAAATTTCGTATATTTGAAACTGTCATATTACTGCCTCCCAATAAAGTGCAAATTATTACATTAGCCGCCTGCGCCTTGCATAATATGATTAGAGAACGCGAAGGCTTGCTTCAGGAAATATATGTTGAGCGTGCAGTTATGGAATACGTACCTAAAGAAGGAAAACATGATGAAAATATTGGAAGAGCAAGACCATCAAATGCTGCACGTACCATACGCAAACAGTATGTTCAATACTTTAACTCCTCTACTGGAGCAGTTCCTTGGCAATACAAGTATGCCATCTAATTTTGGTTACATGATTTTTAAAGACAGTGTGTCAAGTATTTAAAGTAATACTGTATATAAATATTCATATACATTATGTACATTAATAAATATTAATAAAATTAAAATTCTATGAAACTTACCTTGCCAATTCATTTCAGTTGCTATTTCTATCCACAGCTCATCAATAGTAACTTTATTAGCATGTTCCTTATCTTTATAATTATTATAGATAGGGCTTCTTGCCTCAATTAAAAAAATCAATTTTTCTCCATCTACGTCCATATTTGTTAAAATTTGAGCACAGAGTAAACCAGAGTATATCCATATAATGAGTAGGGACACTCTCATATTTTTTACTGAAGGGTTATTGTGGAGGTTTTTAATAAGGTGTAATCATTACCAAAATATTCAGAAAAACCAGCCATAAACCATTTTAAAAGTAAATCAGGTACCACTGCACGTAGTGAAAAGGATCAAGTCATGCGTCTTTAAAAAAGTATTAAGAAAAACCTCACAATGTTTTGCAGAAAACAACAGGTCAGCTATCGGCAACGAAGCACGTTTTCTTGTTTTGCTTTTATTTTTTGGTTTCGTTTCATTTAGTGTGTGTTGCCCCATAAGAAAGTAGGCAATTATCATCAACGACGCTGGGTCGAAACATGTTGCATTCGGTGTGTGTTGCATGTATTTTCGACAACCACCACCGAAACACTTCGAAACAAAAACCTGTTTTTTTTCCTTTTCTTTGGTGTGTGCGCTCTTATAAGAAACAATGTTCTCTTGTTTCACGAAACAAAAAACACGTTTTGCTTTACCCGGTGTGTTTTCAGCCTAAGTGCATATTTTACTAAGCCGGAAACACGATGAAAGCTGGTACCTACTCTTATCTTGACCACCATAACGTATGCAGAGGTTGTATATAGTAGTCAATACCCGTTATCCCAACGTAAATTGCAAGTAGCTTTCAACATCCACGGCATTCGCAGATATGACCAAGACCATATATCTGCATACACTAGGGATTTACTACGTTGTGATTTGCATCAGTTTATCAACGCCAGGAACATAAAATTATTTTCCATCAAAGTCCGTCTTATTTGTATAACAGCGATTATCAACAATTTATTACCCTATCGCAGCAATTTTCTCAATTTGTTGCGCTTGATTTTTATTCACGCTGTAAGACTATGGAACTCCACCCTCACATAAGAGACATAAAAGAGCCATATCGAATTTTTAAAAGTGCAATTCTTCTATATTTTTCCACACACCAACATTAATCGACATCTTCTATCTCAACTCAATCCCCAACTTGTTTGTTTAAGTTTTAAGAATTTTTTGTATACTAGTTTAAAGTATTAAATGAAATTATAATTATGAAGTTACACCTCTAAGTACTTAAAAAGATTATATCTTGATGTACAAACCATTTTAATCAAATAAATTAAATGAAAGGAATGAAATGAATGAAATGAATGAAATGAATGTTACTGCAATGCTGAATCCAGAAGAAAGATTAATGTCGTCTTCAACAATGTTATTCGTTGTGTGCTTAGTTTAAAGCGCCAGGATCGTACATCCGCATATAACTAAAATTCTGGGCTTATCGCTGGATATGCTTAAACTATTGTAGTATAAAATATTAGCATAAAACCATAATTTCGCTAAGTTCAGGTGAAAAAATACTTTATCAAATCTGCTTTGACTTTGAAATTCATTTTTTATTCATTACTAGATATCTACTTACATACTAGAGAAAAATGCTTAAATCTAACTTAAAATTAACAGGATACTTATTCTTATTTATTGGACCTTATGCGGACGCTCTTAACTTAAATATAACCTCATAATTATTTAATTTCGGCCTAAAAATTATTTAACGAACTAATCTTACATATATATTCATCGAGAAAATTTTTAAGACTCCGCATCATTATTTAAATTTTATATATTTTATAAAACAAATTAAAAATTAAAAAATAAAAATTAATTCTCCTTACTTAAACTTTAATTTAATTTATTGTGTACTTAACGTATTCTAACTATAATTAGGATTCTGAGCACTCGTTACCTTGCGCAACAAGTTTTCAAAATCCCAATTGCTTTTCGAGCGCCTGGCAGTTGTCAACGTGCACAACATGAAGCCTTACAGCGTCAATCTTCTCCCGGAAGCACTCCCACAAGTTGACGAGCCCAACCTCTCCCAGAAACTAGCTATCTTATAAACTAAGAGGATGTTACCTAGAGTAACGCACCGTCTTTTGGGAGGGCATGTTGACCCTTCCCCCTTCAAAAAGCCATCAAAATTTGGCAAATTGCTTTTCCGTATCGAATATCAAATCTGCCTCGCACTCTAACTATAATCCGTCCGCGTGCAACATGCTATTCGCTTGGCGTAAAAAGACATCGTTTTGTAGACCGTTTTAGTGTATCTGTTTTTAGGGTTCCGTAACCAAATGACAAAAAACGGAACCCTTATGGATTCGTCATGTCTGTCTGTCTGTCCGTCCGTATGTCACAGCCACTTTTTCCCGAAACTATAAGAACTATGTATACTGTTGAAACTTGGTACGTAAGTAGATGTACTCTGTGAACCGGATTAAGATTTTCACATAAAAATAGAAAAAAAACAATACATTTTGGGGGTTCCCCATACTTAGAACTGAAACTCAAAAAACAATTTCATCAAACCCATTTTTTTTTTTTTTTTTTTTTTCTGAAAAAAGGAAATCCAAATCCCAGAGCACTCAGACTCGGTAACGTTCCATTGTACTACCAGGCAGAAATCCTCCTTTTGGTGTAGAGGCATGTGATTGGGTGGCGTATGTTGTTGTTCCCCATTGGGATTGAACCTGCATCGTACGGGTCACAAGCCAACTCACTAACCTCTACACCGCCACCCATCATCAAACCCATACGTGTGGGGTATCTATGTATAGGTCTTCAAAAATGATATTGAGGTTTCTAATATAATTTTTTTTGAATAGTTTGCGCGAGAGACACTTCCAAAGTGGTAAAATGTGTGCCCCCCCCCCCCACACTGTAACTTCTAAAATAAGAGAATAATAAAACTAAAATAATATATGATGTACATTACCATGCAAACTTCCACCGAAAATTGGTTTGAACGAGATCTAGTAAGTAGTTTTTTTTAATACGTTATAAATCGTAAACCGCAATTTACCTTTCATTCAATCAACTCAAATATAAAACCAGAACATAGGGATCTCGATGGAATGGTCTTCGTGCGAAGCTTCCAGATTAGGCAAACATGTTTACCAGCCTCATAATGGGTCATCTACTCGGGTGAGTGCCGTCAAACTCCCGCCTAAATTCCATTTCGACGGAAATGAAGGACTGCAAAGCATGGTACCGCTGCACTATCCAAACCCACTTTTCGGTATCCCAACCAAAAATAAGCCGATTACTCACACAGAAAAAAAGTTATTCCTTTTTGTTTTTGTAGCACGATTCGTGCGCCACCCTGTAATTGAAACCGTAGGGCTTGACATTATTTAAGTTTAGAGGACTGCATTTCTGCTTTCAGTGGCAATACAAGTGTAAAACAACAAATGAAAGGTGTCAACTTAGAAGACTGGAAGAATAAATCTATTACTGAATTATTTGATATTTGTTCGTGCGAGTGCTTTGATTTCAATAATTGTGTTTGTCCTAAAGATAAGAAAGTTCCAGGGCTAGAGAGATCTTTTCTTTTCGATCAAATATATGGCAGAAAAATGGCTATATCCGGGTTGGACCTTTTGGAAACCGAAAAACTTTAAGAAAAAAGTTTGAGAAAACGAAAATCAATTGAAAAGGTACTAGCACCCGAAATTTTAATATGATCAATTGAAGCAAAAATAAGATCAAGATCTAAATTCTATCCACCAGCTTACATATCATGACTATACTGATAATGATCCCCAGCCAAATACTTCTTCAAAATGCCAAGAAATTAGTGATAGAAATCGATTGTCTTTCAAATTTGACAAGAGTTTGTATTCAATACGGCATCTCGGATCGATCGGCAGTAGCAGTTGCGAGTGCAGTCTTATTGGCTTGGTAACTGCAGCCAATATCGAAAACGTCATAGATCGAAGTAAAGAAAACGATTACAAAAAGTTCTCCAAGCTAAAGAATGTTTTTCGAATATTGAAAGAATTTATTTCGATGGAAGAAAAGACATGACATTGGTTTGTGAAAAACGAGGCCAACGATTCAACAGAGTGACCAAAGTAAGGGACCATATTGCACTACCTACCGAGCCGGGTTCAAACTACTTATGACATCTTACCACATTCTCAGGAAAAGGGAAAACTATAGTGGATTCGATCATCCCCTTTCTTGCGGACAGAGAACTGGATTTAAGTAAATAATATCTGTTGTTGGTTGCGATGGTACAGCTTCAAACACTGCTTTGAACATAGGGACGGGCTACAGTCCGCTTGGGCGAACTGTTGGATACCCTATTCTTATTCCTATCCCTCATAAGTGGGCGTGACAAATGTCTAAGTATGGTTGAATTGTTAAGAACGCTCTACATATTTTGTTATATAACATTTAAAGGATTTTATCAAAAAAAACGCTCCCTAGCTCAAACTTGGGTGTTTCAATAAAATTGTTTTATTTAATTGTGGGCGTGTCAGTAGGCAGATTTAAAAAAAATTAACACATGAGAATAAAGGGCCCCTAGAGAGTATATATTATAAATTTCAGCTCCCTAGCTCAAACTTTGAATTTTCAAAAAAAAATAAAAAATTTGTGGGCGTGTCAGTGGGCGGATCTTGAAAATATCTACACATGAGCATAAAGGGCCCATAGAGAGTATATATTATAAATTTCAGCACCCTCAAACTTTGGATTTTCAAAAACAATTGATTTATTTATTTGTGGGCGTGTCAGTGGGTGGATTTTAAAAATATTATCTCCCGAGCAGTTTTAGGAGTCATAGATCATATATAAAAAATTTCAGCTTTCTAGCTCAAAATTCGATTTTTTCCAAAATTTTGTTTTTTTTTGAGTTTGTGGGCGGATTTCAAAAACTCGTAAACTTGATTATTTCGGCACCCTAGAGAGTATATGGTTAAAATTTCAGCTCTCTAGGTCCAGTTTAAAGGCCTAATTTTTGCCGACAGACGGACGGACGGACGGACATGGCTAGATCGACATTACTATCGATGCTGATCATACATATAGTAACTTTTGGGGGTCTACGGGCAATATTAACACGTTCGCGGACAGTTGAAATCGCAACCGGTCTTGGAAAATGCACCAACCATAACTTTTGTTCCGACTGGAATAAATTAACGAAAAAACAACCAATATGATTTTCATAATGATTTACATGTTTTTCTTATAAAAAAAACAGGAGCGGAAAATGCCGCTCTGTCCCAGTAGATTAAAATTTTACATATATATTTGATATGTTGGGACAGAGCGGGAAACGCCGCTCTGGAATATATAGGAAAAGAAACACTTTTATTATTTCATATAAAAAAATTAATAAACAAATATGAAAATAAGGAACATAAGAAGAATAAGAATAATGAAAGAACGTGAAACAATATTCTCTGCCGTTTTTTCATCACTTTTAGAACGGGAGCTGAGACCATCGTCTAGCGGTCTGCTAGGACATTTCACAAACTGTTTTGTTTTCTACTGGGACAGTAGGTTTCATTGCGTATATAATTCAATGAAAATCTTGACGGCAGTTGCCGCTTTGCGTTATAGAGTACAACAAAGTTGGACGGGATATGCCGCTTTGTTCCAGCAAAAACGGCAAAATTGAGCGGCATATGCCGCCTTGGCCGCGAAAGTGTTAAGGTATGTTACAAACTATGCGTCAAAATTAATATACCCTTAGAATAGGGTATAAAAAAGAAAAACATTTAATTTCAAAAACATAAACCTTATGCGTAAACCGTGAACCATTATTAAATCTGTAATAGGTGCCTAAGTAAATAATGAATATAATTCGCGCGGAACCCTTCATGGGCGAGTCCGACTCGCACTTGGCCGCTTTTTTTTTCTTACTTGACTGGTAATTTAATGTAGGTTTTAGGGCTTTCTAATGTTTAATATTTTATTTTATAACTTTTATTTTAAAAGATATCAATATTATAGTTTTGTAAACCTTGTTGCTTAAACTGTTAACCTTTCCATTTTTCTCTTTTTCTATTTTGTCCTTTTTAATGTAAGCATTTTGTGTCCAATTAAAATGCAATCATTATGTAAACCAAAACCAAATTATTAAATTATATCATATTAAATTAAATCAAATGAATTAAAATGTAATAAATAATTTGTTAATGATCACATTTACGTCATTATAGATACTTACTGTATTAACCCCATAAATATCAAAATATTAAATATCAAATGTACAGACGGACACGGCTAGATCGACATTACTATCGATGCCGTTCCGGAACATAGTAACTTTTAGGGATCTACGTTTAATATTAAGGTATGTCACAAACTATGAGTAAAAATCAATATACCCATAGAATAGGGTATAAAAATGCAATAAGGCTTCAACAATTATTTTACACCTTATATCCCGTGGCGTCGTTTACCAAACATATTATGCAGTGAAAAGTTCCTCAGAAGTGGCTATATATATACAATAGTCGAGGGGAAACGTTCTTTGACCCAATCAGTTTACGAGGGTTTGCTTTCTTGCACTCTTGTACACTGTTATATATTTTCTCAATACTGGGATATTTTAAGTCTGACAGAAAGCTAAAAATGTTTGTTGATTGGACAATGAAAATCGTGCAGTCTGTTTATAACGCAGGTTCGTTCATAGTAACTTGAGAAAACCGCGTGATGTTGGCACCTCTTACGAACGTCTGACAAACATCCAAGAGTATCAAATTGTCATGAGAAAGCTTCTCAAATTTGCCGTTCGGATTCGGCGTAAATCTGTAGGTCCCCTGCACTTCGCAGGAAAGTGGTTTCAGAAGTCCTGTACGGGCCGTTAAGGCCTAATATGTATGTATGTCATAGTAACCTAACATCGCCAACTAACTTGGTCACCGATGCAGTCTCGCGAATGCGAGTTGTGCCGGCGATTAAAATCTGTATTTTTTTCATTTTATTTTTTAACCGTGCATGATGGATATTTAATTTGAATTTTAATGTATTTTCTTGAATGTATGAGGATTTGTTAACGGTTTAATAATAAAAAAAAAAACGGCCAAGTGCGAGTCGGACTCGCTCATGAAGGGTTCCGCGCGAATTATAATTATTATTTACTTAGGCACCTATTACAGATTTATTATTAGAAAATAATGGTTCACGGTTTGCGCATAAGGTTTATGTTTATGAAATTAAATGTTTTTTTTTTATATTTGAGTTGATTTAATGAAAGGTAAATTGCGGTTTACGATTTATGACGTATTAAAAAAAAACTACTTGCTGGATCTCGTTCAAACCAATTTTCGTTGGAAGTTTGCATGGTAATGTACATCATATATTTTTTTTAGTTTTATCATTCCCTTATTTTAGAAGTTAGAGGGGGGGGGGGCAACATTTTACCACTTTGGAAGTGTCTCTCGCGCATACTATTCAGTTTAGAAAAAAATGATATTAGAAACCTCGATATCATTTTTGAAGACCTATCCATAGATACCCAACACTTATGGGTTTGATGAAAAAAAAATTTAGTTCTAAGTATGGGGAACCCCCAAAATTTATTGTTTTTTTTTCTATTTTTATGTGAATATCTTAATGCGGTTCACAGAATACATCTACTTACCAAGTTTCAACAGTATAGCTCTTATAGTTTCGGAAAAAAGTGGCTGTGACATTTCCGGACAGACAGACAGACAGACATGACGAATCTACAAGGTGGCGCAAAAGTAATCCTCCTATCAGAAAATGCTATAAATTTTGCGATTGGCCCCTAATGTCAGTTCTGTTTTGACATTTGTGTAGTAAACACATGCGAAATACACGTTAATAAACAATGTTACGCTACACTGCTCCAGAACGCGGAATATTGGTGACTATTTATTTGAGCAATAATCGGTCGGTGACTTTGGCACAACGTGAATTTCGTCGCAGATTTCCTACCCGTCCAACGCCTACTGGTGAAACACTGCGACGTTTAGCCGCTCGCCTCGAAGAGACTGGCACAACACGAGATGCTGCCAGGCGTGGCAGACCCCGGAGTAGCCGTTCTGCAGAGAATATTGCTGCTGTAGCCGAAGATGTCATGGAAGCGCCGTCGACATCGACCAGACGACGTGCCACGCAAATGGGTATCAGTCGACGGTCTTTACAGCGAATTTTGGTACAAGATTTGAAGATGTTTCCGTACAAAGTCCAGACGGTGCATCAGCTGTTAGCTGCTGACCGCCAATCGCGTCTAACATACGCTCAAGCCATCCTTAATCACCACCAAGAGGAAGATGATTTTTCATCAAAAATAATCATGAGTGATGAGGCCCATTTCCATCTTAGCGGGTACGTAAATAAGCAAAATGTACGCTTCTGGGGCACTGAAAATCCGCGTGTAACCCGCGAAGAGCCATTACACCCGCTCAAAGTCACTGTATGGACCTTTTTTCTTCGAAGACGCCGCGGGCCAAACGGTTACTGTGAATGGTGAGCGCTACAGAGCAATGATCAACGAGTTCTTTTTGCCGCAACTTGATGAATTGGGATGGAAAACATATGGTTCCAACAGGACGGTGCAACGGCACACACTGCACGTGCCACAACCGATATGCTGAAGGATGCATTTCCCGGGCGCCTAATCTCCCGTTTTGGCGATTTGCACTGGCCAGCAAGATCGCCTGATTTGACCGCTCCAGACTTCTTTTTGTGGGGCTTTTTGAAGTCGCGGGTTTATGTCAACAAGCCTCAGACTCTTGCAGCTCTTAAAGACAATATCCGTCAATAATGTGAGGACCTATTGCCGGAAGTTTTGGCCAAAGTGATGGAAAATGCCATAAAAAGGGCTCAAATGACAATCAACTGTGGCGGCGGCCATTTACATGACATCATATTCTCGACTTGATGTAAAAAAAATTAAAAGACCAAATAAAAATAATCCACAAGAAGAATCAAAGTTTTTATTTTTTTTTTAAATTACAGCCAAAAAACATCGGAAGGTTATTTTTGCGCCACCTTGTATAAATAAGGGTTCCATATTTTGCCATTTGGCCATTTGGCTACGGAACCCTAAAAACGGAACATAAATAAGTAAAAAAAACGTTTTTTGTTTCTTTTTATTTCAGAAAGAACAGTAACCATATTTTGTACTAAAGGATGCTTTAATGTAGTCAGCATCGTTAGCTTTGTAGGGTTTACTACAATAATATGCACAATTTATGATCCCCTTCTTCACTCTATCTGTATTCACATCTTTCATGATAATGATTTCGTATTAAGAACAAAAATATTCAATTTCAGAGTCATGTTTATTGTCGAAAATTTTGTAATTCTTATGTATTATTCCATCTCCTTTAATGAAGTCCAAATAGTTGGCAGGACATGTGTAGCGCCAATTCTTTTGTTTTTATAAGCTCATTATGATGCCCGCATAAGAAAACATGGAATAATATAATTTGTGGGCATGCTTCGAATTATTCGCAGTGATTATGTAAACCACATAACCGCCACTGCGCATATGTAACATTTTTTACCAGAATATTAGCATAATGCTGTGTTCAAGCTTGATTCCCTCAACAAGTAAGCATTAAACAACGTAGGAGGTTTTCATTTCCATTTGCTACAGTTACAGAATACGTGCCACAATCATAATAACAATGACACACACGCAAATTTCACAAGCCATTGACTTTAATAACAAAAGAACACAAGGATAATCAATAAACCGCAAACGGCAAACATAAACAAAACACAATTCTCAGCTCTGCCGCATGTGACGGGTCTGCCAAATGAAAGTCAGTCCATTGTTTTTGAACTCTTTTTTCTTGTTGATGTCCTGCCGTAAGGACACATAAAACCAATGGTTAACACAAATAAAAATAAAAGACGATGGCAATTATTTGATGGACGTACTCCTATCTTCGCAGTTCTTATTGTTTTGTTTACTTGTTGTTGTCCCTATCTCTGCCTGGCTAATATGAAAACAACAGTACTGAAATGAGTTTATTTAAGTGTTGGAATTCGTACACTTCTATATATGTATAGGTACATATTTGCAAAAACATACAATGTCTGACAAACTAATCAAATCCTGTGATAATTTAGTCCCGAATGATCCAATTGACATAAAAGCATCGAATAGGCGCATGTGGATGTTAAGCACATGCTTTAACATTATGCTAATAATATTAACAACAGTGTAGGTGGTGTGGCTAGTTTCCACACAATGGTTGGAGAGGATTCCCAATTCCCAATTCAATTTTGTTGGGGAATTTTTATTTGAGTTGGCCTTTGTGTATGATTTGCCTTCTGGCTTGAGGAGTTTGAGAATTTCTTGTGGACCGAGTCAATTCTCATTTGTATGTAATCGATGTATAGCAAACATCACGTCGAAGGTACATCCAATAGTTAACCGCAATCAAAGCAGAGTCGAGTTTCTGCATATAGGGTGTCCAAAAATTCGGTAGATTTTCAATTCTGCTTACTTGAACAAAGTATAATGTAATTGAAGAGCTAGCAAACAAAAGCAAACTTGCTCCACTAACGTTGTTTTATTTTCCTGTTTTGGGTTCTCGCATCAATAGAGTCCTGAAGAATCTTCAATCATAATTTGTTCTATCCCTTACAAATAAAACAACACAAATGTGTTTTCAAACAGAAACGGATATGTCTCATTATTAATTGAACAAAATATAATTGTATTATTTTTCCAATAAAAACGGGAAGCAACTAATGGAATGGAATTTTTTGTAATTTGCTTTCAAGTATGTATCTACCTACTTGACAATGATGGCGATGATGTAGATCTGGTATGCAAGACTTTGTCAAAGACCTTTTTTCTAAATAAAAAAATAATTAAAATCAGGCATTAACGGCCCATACAAAACTTATCTTTTCCAACCAGCGATTTGTGCAAAGTGGAAGGGCACCTACATATGTATTTCAACCGACTCCGAGGGGCAAATTTAAGAAGCTTCTCATGACAGTTGATAATCTTGGATGTTGTCAGGCTTTCGAATTAAAAAAAAACTCGTAAATAATACTGGGCCCGACGCGATTTGAACCTGAGACCCTTTGATTAGTAGTCCAACGCACTGTGTTACTGCACCTTTTTTGATTTGTTCATTACTCTTAAGGTGTTGTCTGTCAAAAATCATACAATAGAGCTACATGCCCGCCATAAATGATAATACTCACAGCTTGGTCGCTAGAAGCAAAAAAACGTTTGTACCTAGCAAGTTTCTTCCTCGAAGCACTGAACAAAAAGGGCAGATTTGTTTCTTTGCAATTACCCTTAAAATTAAAAATAAGTGCTTGTGGGTTTTTGCTTCTAGCAGGGCGGGTCTGTAGCTTTTAGGAAACTCTGACTAAATTGTCCTTTGACACTAAGTCCAAGTATTCAAGCCATCAAAATCTAGCTATATGCCTAGAAACCCCAAACACGAAGTCTGAAGAAAATCCGTAAACCCATTATGGCCGGAGCCCCGCCGACAGATGGACAGACGGGCTGACACGGAAAGATATTCGGGAATTTCGTAATTTGATAAAGCTTTCATGAACTAAAAATAAGAGCTCAAACTTGTCTAGCTGCTTCAATAAGTTTTTAACTTCCCATGTAAAAAAGGAGTTTAGTGCGCTTTTGTTCGCCAGCTCCTCAAGTAATAACATTAATTTTGCAAACTCTTCGGTTTGCAGTTGTCTTAAAGATCAAAATGTTTACAGGGCCTCCGTCTAATTAAATTTTCTGCATCGTTTTCAAATAATCTCCGTCCACATTTCGTTGATTAATTGAAACGCATAATGTGCCAGCAATGGATTTCACAAACTATGTTCCAGACGAGTACCATGTAGGATGCTACAATACTAAATATAATTTTACTTTAAATCTCTATAAATAAGATATTTAGTAATCAAATAAACAAACTGAGTAAACTCATGACTCAATTAATTCACATAATCTGAAACTGGAATCAACATTGCCAACAGTCAGATGTCCATGGTTTTGCCTCTTATATCTTTCTTATTTAATTCATAATACAGGGTGGCGCACCAATTGTGCTACAACAAGAAATTCAAATAACTTTTTTTTAATCAATTTTTGTTTGTATAGAATATTAAATTTTTTTTATATAACTAATTGTTTTTGAAGATGATAGACCGTAAATGACCTTCATGCTCATCCACGTATATGCGACACCTGATCACAAAATTATTCATTGCGGCCTGAAGGGTTGAAGTCGGGATCGCCTCAATTATTGTTTTAATGGACTACTTCAATTCAGTCAAATTCCTTGGTTACGTTTTGTACACCTCTTGCTTGACAAAGCCCCATAAAAAAAAATTTGGTGCAGTAAGGTCAGGCGACTTTTGGGGCCAGCGGAAAGTGGAGTTAAGGAATATTAATTTGTTTGGGAATTTTCGTTTGAGGTCCACCATAACCGGTCTGGCTCTATGTGCAGTTGCTCCATCGTGCTGGAACCAAATCCTGTTGAAACCTTGATGAAACTGCGCACCACACAGTGACTCGTTCTGGGTGCAATACCATCTCGTGGAGTATTTCTGGATAAGATTCGCTCCATATGCTGCAATTTTACTTATTTACCTTGCCGCTTAGATCAAAATGGGCCTAATCAGACATCAACAAGCAATTTATCAAGCTGTTGTCTTCTTCGGTCATTTCAATAATTTTTTCACAAAATCCCAGGCGAATAGGCAAATTCAGAGGGTTTAACTTGCTTGCGATTTGAACTTTGCGCGCAAACAAGTTTAAGTCATCATAATTTATCCTTCGTAATGACCGTCTGCTAACTCCAATTGGCGCGGATAAGTTTAGAGTTGAAACGCTTGATTTTGCCTGAATTGCCGATGCTACAGCCGCAATCGTATATTGAACGGTCTTTGTGCGATGTTTCCAGATTCGGCATACATCTTTACCAGCCTCATAATGGTCCGCCTAAATTCCCTTTGGGCGGAAATGAAGCACTGCAAAGCATGGTACCGCTACATTATTCAAATCCTCTTTTCGGTATCCCAAGCATTCACACAGAAAAAAGGTTATTACGTTTTGTTTTTGTAGCACGATTCGTGCGCCACCCTGTATTTCAACTTAAGCTTCCGCTATCAACCCCTAAAATGTCTCATACTACTGGTTGCCATCGACTGCAGATTTAGAACCCAATCACTTTAGACCGCCGTTAGTTTTAGTTGGCAATAAGTAATATTGATTCCGGGATTAATAATTGAGGTTTTGTAATCTGTGCCTTCCATTCTCTTTAATCTTAGGCACGCTGCTTCTTATTCTCGAGATCAAGCGCTCTGGCAGCCGCGATGACTAAGTTCTTACAACGGAGTACTTACTATTGACGTCTGGAAAATGTATCTTAATTTTTTTGTCGAATGAGCTCTGTATCAGCTCCTTTTCCACTTATCATTCAGCACTCTTAGCTTTTTTTTTCTTGCAAAAAGGACTTTCAGCACTCTTATAATGTACATAGTTACACACGGGCGATTAGAAAATAGGAAGGAAGATGCGCAAGAAAATAAGAGGCTGACAAAGCGTTCCACATTCGTATTGTACGACTAAGGAAAGATTATTTGTTTTACGCTGTACGTCCGGAAAAAGGCTTCAGGGTTAACTAATATCCTGACATACTTGTTGAAATGTTAAAGGGGAAAAATTCAGCTTTCTATTTCGTTTAAGCACTTTTTGTGATGGCTTTTGCCGAAATGACTAAGCGGGTCGAGCGATTTCGTAATATGAGGATCGCCAATAATTTTTATCGTGCATTTGTAAATTTTGTCAAGTAAAAAGCTTCACTAAAGTTTGGGGCGTATAACTCTTACCCATTTTAGTCAGCTCAAAAGGGGTGAAATATTGTTGGCATAGCTTAAGAAAATCTACATTTGTCGCAGCCTTTTCGAGCCTTCAAAAATGAGGTCAGCCCAACGGAGGTTTTCATTGAAAGGAAAATATTTCGGTTGAAGCGATGCAAATGCCATGCATGAATGCTGGTCGACAGATTTGACAGAAGACAAGTAAACCGTTCAATTATTTCCATTCGGCTTTCTCGTATTGCCATACGGTTCTTATTAAAGTTTGTTTTTAACAATATACAACAACAGCAAAATCCAACAAATTCACCGAAACACTACAATGGACCGGCGAACCTAGAGACGATACACCGTTTTAAGAGTATTTATAAGAGAGGATGTAACAAACAAGGCGGTGTCTTGGCTAATCAAACAACTTACCTCAGCAAATATCTCAGCATGCCTTTCTTTGGGTGTTATCGGTCCAACTTTGGGTTTTTCTTGCCAAAACAGTTGTGAATTTATTGTCTTTGGCAAAGTTCAATTACTTTGATTGAAGTTGGTAGGCTTTATCACTACGTACATTAGAGGCAAAACTACGATTGATGAAGAATAATGGTACTAAGTTGTACCTAGGCAGACTAAATTGTGTTATAGTAGGTTAGGTTAGGTTTGAAGGGAAGTGCACAGCCATTGCTGTGCTTGCACGGGGGCCCATTGGTCCATTGTGATCCCTTTTTGTTTATCGTGGTAAAAACTTCACTTACAATAAAAACACTTACCATGCTTCGTTTAAATTTTTCTTGCTGGTTGGCCTATTGGAACCAACCTGTTTTCTTGACAAACCTGATTATGTCCGTCAGTGGTACCTGCGCTACGTCCTCTAAGTCTTCGAAAAATCTGTTACCCAGATAGCGAAGTCTGGAGGTTTGGACACTCGCAGAGCAGGTGTTTGATGGTCTCGGTTTCTTCTGTATCCTGACAGCTCCTGCAGTAGTCTGGTGAGCTAATGCCCAGCCTGTTTGCCATTACTCCTATGGTGCAGTGGCCGGTCAGTACGCCGGTTAGGATACGTATTTCTTGTTTATTCATTCCCAGAATGTGCTTTGTTCTTTCGTCGATTCTTGGCCATAGGCTGCGAGATATAACACAGTCGTTCCTTTGGGACCAGGTAGTGTTAATTTGTTCCCTCAGTTTTTGGTCAATGTTTCTTTTTGCTGCACTAATTGGGATGTCTATTGACGTAATGGCGTCCATTGCGTCAAGTTCTGACCCTGTTCTTGCTAGCTCGTCTGCCTTTTCATTCCCCACGATGTCGCTATGACCGGGGACCCAGCAGAGGGTGATCCTGTGTCGTTCGCCTATTTCGTTAAGGGATTTTAGGCAGTTCCTGACTGTTTTTGACTTTGTGGTTTCGCTGTCTAGTGCTTTGATCGCCGCCTGACTGTCTACGAAGATTGTAATCTTGGAAGGATCCAGATTCTTCGCGGAGATTGTTTCTGCTGCCTTGTCTATGGCGACTATTTCGGCTTGAAAGACGCTGCATTCGTTGGGGAGTCTGTACGAGTCCTTTATGTCTAGGGGCTCGCAGAAAACTCCTGCTCCTGTACCTACATCCATTTTTGACCCGTCCGTATAGATATGGATTTCTTGTGCGCTGGCGTGCGAATTAATTCTTGTCGTTTTGAGTTTATGTTTTAAAAAACTTTATTTAATTATTAAGCGACTCCTTACCACTGGTGGGGGGAAGTCAACTATAACTTACTGGGTTATAAAACAGAACTGAACTTACAAAGAATTTGTCCAGCTATTTATATCATAATTTTGTTTAGGTTGGCAAAACGTTGTGTGGGAAGAAGTCTCAAAGAAATTTGACTCTGGAAAATTGTGCTGAAACGCAATTGTCATCATTGCCTCAGAAGGAAGCAGTATCTCATATACTTTTACAGTGGTACGGATGCTGTTGTTGACATTATCGTTTTTGTATACAATGTCTGGATTGTTGGGGTATCCTAACTATAATTTTGTTTAGATTGGCAAAACGTTGTGTGAGAAGAAGTCTCAAAGAAATTTGACACGGGCAAATTGTGCTGAAATGCAATTGTCATCATTACTTCAGAAGGAAGCTGTATCTCATGCTGTTGCTGACGTTATTGTTTTTGCATATAATGTTTGGATTGTTGGGGTATCTTAACTTGCGCGTTCCAGTTCTCTCTTTGGGGTATATATGTAGAGTAGTTTTTCTCGAAGTTTCGATTGGGGATTATGTAGTGCGTTTTCCTGGATAGATCGATACCCAAGTAATTGTGAATTATGGAGCCGTGCCCATAGGAGCTGTGTCTCCACATGTTTGCCTCCTTGAGGCGGAGGGCTCCTTTGGCTGCCATGCTGCGAATGTATTCACCAAAGGGGGGAAGGTTTAAAATGACTTCCAGCCCGGCTTGAGGTGTTGATCTCATTGCTCCTGTTGTGCCGATACATGACAATCTCTATACCTTAGAGAGGTTATGGAGATAGGTAGTCCTTTCTGTTGCCTTCCACCAAGCAATAGACCCGTATGTAAGTATGGGTCGTATGATCGCTGTAAACAACCAATGGGTTATGTAAGGGCGCATACCCCAACGTTTACCAAAGGTCTTTTTGCATGCGTAGAAGGCACATAGTGCTTTTTTTGATCGTTCCTCTATGTTACGTTGTGTTATAGTAGATAGACAAACGAAATCGCAATCTCTGACTCTACTTAAGCTTAAGTCCACAACAAATCACCACGTAGATATTTTCTTTTTCTTTTCTTTTCTTTTTAACAAATTTATTTTTTAACTAGACGTGAATTAGTTTTTTTTGTGATTATATTTTTTTTACGCACTGCACACTTAGTAAGGAGCGAGAACAAAGTATGTGCGTACGCGTGGGTAGGCTGATCACTTCTGGGCTAGGTGTTTAGAACCCATTTGTTTTATTTCGATGCCATTTATAGAGTTTATAATTTCTCCGAATTGTGTGAACTCTTTCTGCTATCAATAGTGGCGATTAGTCCTATCGTTAGTTTAATGACATTATAAACTTATATTTTTCCAAGTTTTCTTCAAGAGAAACAAGTTTTGCCTGGTCTTTAATCATCTACCACTGCGCTGGAACCGGCTGATGATGTCACTGTGATGAATCTGGGTAAACCTGTTTACGATAGTGCCTTCAGTGTTCACACCTGCCCTACGCACTATCTGCTCCAGACAAGTGTTATACAAATAATGCTATTGTACAAGTATTTAAGGTTAGTGAAAATGTAGTGAGTCTCGGTGCAGGGTCAAAAATGCGCAGTGCAAAATCCCAACAAGGGTCATTTAATAGTCAACAGTTTAATTATAACTTGTAACCTATAGAGGTGGGTTTTAGAGATTTGGCCTTATGTCGCTTGGCCTTATGTCACGGCACCGGTCTACCTGTATTGTTCGCCGGCGGTCATCTACCCGAGTATTGGAGTTAAATTTCATGCAGAAATAAAAGAGACGGACAGAATTTGGAACTCTGGAAATCCCGAAAACCTCAAATCCTAAAAATCCACAATCACAGATTGTGGACTTATGACACACCTCATTTTTAGGATTGTGGAGATATAGACCCTTATGGCCCACCTAGGTCTGGTATAGGTTCACAATTGAACTGACGGACATAGGTGGGTTATAATTCCAATGTTGACTTTTGGCCTGTTTACGTATGACCTTGCGCAGTGAGTCTTAACCATCTCCTTAGTCCTTTATCGAGGTTTTTTGTCAACTCTCAAGCCACACTGATTTCATTTTTTGAATAATTTGACTGGGCTGCATCTCCAATAAACATCATTGCTGGAAAACGGGTCAGGAACCTGAAGATATAGGGTGTTTTTTTATAGAGGTATATAACTTCTGATAGGGATAACTGTCAAACTAGCTGTCATACTAATAAAGTGTGTTAGACTTTTTTTTCAATATACTTTGGCAAATCACCATGGAAAGACTTACACCAGAACAACGTTTACTAATCGTGGAAATTTATTTAAAAAATTCGCGCTTTCTTCGCCAAACTTATAGAGCACTTCGTCAAGTTTACGGTGCGCATAATATTTTTATTTTTTATTTATACATATGTACGCAATACTATGGATCGATTCATGACCACATTTACTTTTTGTGATAATATTCATCCAAATCGAGCGCATACCGTGCGTACAGAAGAAGCCATCGTTGCTGTAGACGTGATTGCGAGAGGGGACCCGAATTTATCGATCCGACGCCGTTCTCAGCAACTCGGTCTCTGCCCGTCCACTACTTGGAAAAATGTGAGGGATGATCTTGGCCTACATCCATTTAAGATCCAACTGGTGCAAGAATTAAAGCCAGCGGACCATCAATTAAGTCGTGTGTTCTGTGAATGGGCTGAGAATCAACTGAATGTGGAACCAGATTTTTATCTTCAAATCATCTCGATATTGAGGAGGGGACTTGAGCCAAATTTTGAGATTTGGCCTTATGACGCTTGGGGTTATGTCACGGCACCGAAAAAATCACTGTTTGGTATGGTTTACAACCCAAAGACGTCATCGGTCTTTAAATCCTAAACCGGTGCCAACATTAAAGTGAATGGCGAACGCTACAGGCAAATGATTCCTGATTTTCTTATTCCTCATGTCATTGGAAATCATTTGGAGGGAAAAGAGTTCCAACAAGATGGCGCAACGTGCCATACAGCGCAACCATGACTTTGCTGAGCCCAACGTTTGGTGACCGAATCATCTCAAGAAATGGACATGTGAGTTGGCCACCTCGTTTGTTTGAATTGACACCTTTGGACTACTTTGTGTGGGGGTACCTCAAATCTCTGGTCTATGCTCATAAACCAGCAACGATTGATCACTTAGAAGCCAACATTCGGCGCACTATTGGCGAAATAAGACCTGGAATGCTCGAAAAAGTGGTGTAAAATTGGATTTACAGGATGGCGTTCATACGGCGCAGTCGCGGAGGCTATATGCCAGACATTATTTTTAAACATTAAATGCCATGAAATTTGTGAGCAAATAAAATCAAAATTAGGTCATTCAATTACATTTGTTGGGTTTTATTTCGAAAAAATGTTGTACAAAAAACACCCTGTATAACCATTGTATTGCGTTTGAATAGAGGACATCTGAAGACAACAAGCACTTCAGCATAGCTTTTCGCACGCTAATTCCCAGCTATTAAAACTTGATCCTAGATCTGTAGTCTTAGCAGATGCAGAAGGCTGCTCAATTTGCTCATCTCGCTCTTATTAGCTTTGCAGCAGTGGTGATCGTAAAAATAACTGCCTGAAGACATAAAAGTTCTACGAAGCGGTGCACCAGCCGGTGGTGCAAATGGCAGTGCCGCGTCCCCATTACGGCGCGAAAATAAATTCGTAGCGAAATACGTACGAAAATATGTAGTAGTAGCCCCACTCAAACGTAATCCAGAACATTTAAAGAGCCAAATGGTTAGCAAACGTTGTTGATGCCCAATTCCGCTCAAAGGTTGTCAGCAAATTTATATTTGCAAGACGACATCCATTTGGCTAATCAAAATGCTCTGTGATCAGAGCTCCGTGAATAGGTGTGAAAGGGTACCATTAAATTTAAAATTTAAAAATACTTTTTATTACATTTTGAACAATTTAAAATTGATTTGCATCAACCTCAAAACCGCATGCATGGCATAGCAAATAACATTAGGATTATCCTTTATTGTAGCAATCCAATTCAATCCATTAAATGCTTCCAGTAGTTAATTATGGATGTATGATTGTACGTACCTTGAAGTAAAGTTTGAAATTGTATTTTATTCCATGTTTTAAATTCAATAAAATAAGAATGAGCGCGAATATTTAAATTTAATTTCACTACCTTTTGGATTGAGGGAAACAAACTGCAACTTTCTTCTGTCCCCTCTCCTGCGCCCCAATATGGCTTATCACTTAGCCCTTGCATTATGATTGAACTCACCGCAGTTATATTAACTATTATTACATTTTTGTTTGGCTTACCACTATTTCTGTTACTTACTGTATTAAATTATTACCTTAAATAAGAGCCAAATTCGACTTAGTACTTAACCATGGCCATGGCCAATCTCTATTGAAATATGCAAAATTAGTCCATATCAATGTAATTGCCAAATTCCTTAAACAAAAGAAAACAAATGCCTTGCATGATGGCGACGATATTCTTATCCATCGCGTGTTAACCGTCATTAAGCACATGCAAATCCCTGCAATAAGTTTTCCTTTTTTATTTCGATTTTTTTTTCTCCACATTTCTATCGTTTTGACCGACAAAACAAAATTGAATTTGCACACCAATTGGTTATTTTTGTCCTTGTTTGCGCTGTTCTTCGGAATACTTCTTTTTCTCCATTATTCCAAATTTGATTATGAAAATCGTATGCAAAGTGATTCATATGTTTCGAATGTCCTGTATACAGAAGTATGTACGGTGGTGGTGTCTAAAATAGGGAAGGTCCGGACTTTTCCGGTTCAACATTTGAAAGGTCGGTTCCTATATACTTGCTTCTGGGAATATCGTAGCTTGCATATATTTATAACGGATGATGGACAAGAAATACTTTTACCAGCGGGAGAACTTTTTCTGTGGTGGTCACACATACAACTATCATCTTCTTACTGCGGTTATGTGGCTCTGTAATTTTTCAAAGTTATTCCCACAGTCCCCGTAGTTTTAACCTAAATTGAATGAAGAATTTATTTCTGCGCCGAGATATATAGACTCGCCGGACAGGACTGTCACGTGAGATAACAATAAAATTGCTGGTGGCATAGCAATATCATGGTTTGTTTTAAACATGGATATTATTGGTATTAGGTATACTACATGGAAATAGAGGGTGTTTTTTGAAGCCAGTACTAACTTTGATTTTGAACAAAGCACACAAAATTTCATTAAATTGCCATTTATTTGTGTTCAATCGGGTGAAAGCATTCTTAAATTAGTTATTAACCCTTGTTCGGGTATGTGTATGTCTGATGTACAAAATGATTCTGTTTTTGGGAAATTTCAAAAACTAGATCACATTAAGACTTTTAGGTATGTGACTTCTCCTTTGTTACTTTAATGAATGTTTTTTACAACAAAAATAAATAAATAAGATTATATAAAAAAGATACAATAAAAAACAAATTGTAAAGACGTAAACGGGCAGTAGTGTGCATTATACACAGTCGATAAAGTGAGTTGAATTTCAGTGAAACAGCGCAGGCACAGCATTATTGCATTGTTTTTAGATTCTCTTTCAAGGGAGGTTAGATCACAAGAACTGCAACATACCTTTATGTAAACTTCACAAAATAAAGTACGTTGGCGAAGTTATCCTTTTCCTTTTGTTATAAGAGGTGTCAATGGGTTGGACAAAGTAAATCGTCGACTAGGAAACAAGTTTATGCACTTGTGGACGCTTTTTATTTATGTGTAGATGCTGAATTCGTCAATGAAATTGTTCAATTTGATAAACCAAGAAGCTCCTCGAGTCTTGCTTGGAGAAACGTGCAAGAACACAGAGAGTGTTGACATGTACGCATTTATTGGTTTGCTACTGACTGCTGTACATTTCAACCAGTTATAATGTTTTATGGAATGATATGCAAGGCCCTCAATTTTCAGGACTACGACGGGTTTGAAACGCTTTAAGTTTATGTTGGAATTCGTAGGGTTTGATGGATGACAAAACAAATAGATCTCTTCGACGTCAAAAAGACTTATAAGCACATATTATTAGGTCAATTTTCAGTAAAATAATTAAAAGTTTAAAAAAAAACTTAACCAGAAAAATAATATGGCGGTCTATATACGTGAGTAAAAAAGGAGTGGTGGCTTGCGAATCCGCGGCGTTATCTCGACTATTCTGCATCCATATCTATTTGGAATAGTTCCAATAGATACCCCATTTACTTGCGAATCAAAATTATATCAAATGTCTTACTCGATGTATATTATCTACAACTTTTAAAACTTTTAAATTTCATTTTTTATAATCTTTTAAATATCAACTTACATACTAGATAAAAATTATTAAATCGAACTTAAAATTAACAGGATACTTATTCTAAATTATTGTTCCTTATGCGGACACTCTAAATTTAACTATACCCTGTATCTATTGCCTTTCGGCCTAAAAAAAATTTACGGACTAATCTTACATACTATGTATTCATCAAGAAAATTAAATAAAACTCGGTATCATTATTAAGATTTTATATTTTTTATATAAAATAAATTACCAACTGCCTATTTTGTTTACTTAAACTACTTAACGTACTCTAACTATAGGTAGGATTCCGAGCACGCGTTCCCTTGCGCTTCAAGTGGTCAAAATCCCTATCAATTTCCGAGCCGCTGAAGCCTTACAGCGTCAGTTACCTCCCGGAAGCACCACCACAAGTTGACGAGCCTGGCCTCTCCCAGATACGCCCTAGCTAACCTAATCTAATTTATAAACTAAGAGGATGTTACTTAGAGTAACGCACCATCTTGGGAGTGAATGTTGACCACTCCCCCCTCAACAATCCACCAAAATTCAGCGAATTGCTTTTCGGTATCGAATTTATCCCTCTCCGCTATTGCGGTGCCAAATGGAGGAGCTCACGAGCTCACTGCGTCAGCGGTGGTATAATACTGGAATACCATCCCTCGTCTGGACCAGCCCCTTAGCATCAATATGGATAAATTCATCCTGGGGGATTAAGCCAGATCGAAGCGCACTACCAAGATCAGGATATTGTCGCTGTCAATCGACCTTGCAACGTGTCTTCGAGTCACCTTAATGAGGAAATAGTCAAACCTATTCACTGAGCTCCATCGTATAGGACCTTGCTGGGATAGTATTTTATAAAGTTGGATTCGGGCGTTCGGAACAACCGGAGACATACCCTAAGACATTGTCGCTCCAAATCTTTTCCATGTAACTAGGCGCTAGATAAAACCACAATAGACAACCATTAGCGATGATCGGCCTTATAAGAGTGACGTAGCATAATGACTTTCACTCTGAAGACAAGTTGACTGCTATGAAACAGTCTCCTTGTCAGAGCATAAGCCTTCTTGGCCCCAGCAAGACATGCAACTATAAGTTTATAGAAATACAGATACTCTGATAAAGCCAGATACCCAAATATCTAACTTCTCACCACCAATTACTGCCCATTTTGTCCAATAATGGCCAATTTCTTCCAGTTTTTTCTGGTATCCCTAGTGGCCCCAGACAATGTTGTACTGAACAAAATTGTTTCCGTCTTCTAAAAAATTATTTTAATGATCTCGATTTAAGGATCTGATCTGTGTGCTACCAAATCGTCGGCATACGGTTTAGCATGTTTGAGTGAACCTGGTGTCAATGTGAAACAAGATCGGAGAATTCACTGCCACCTGCTGTAAACCGTTTGTAATTTTACGCATTGCCGCATTTCATAACGAACTTCTTTCTCATAAGAATATTATAAATTACATATAGCAAAGGTTTGTGCATCCCCCGCCTGGTCAACTTAATAATAATAACAAATAATTTGCCTATTACAGTTATAAAGCAAGATACAATTTGTTTACTTCTTTCAACAATTCAGTTTTTGATAGGTTTTGAAACTCTCTCGGGAGTCCGTTTAGGACCATGTGAACTGAGACATCGGACTTTCTGTTGCCGTATTCATTCCAGAACCTCGGTATTTCATAGAACTGCTGTGTTAACTTCCTGCTGGGTTGGTGCCCTATACACGCTATCGTTGTAAAACGATGCCAAAATTTCCATCGTAGAGTTGGGAAATGTTAAACATAATGATTCGGATTCTGCTACGTTGCGCATCATTGTGTTGTCTTATATGTGTTCTCTGGACAGTTGTATGCAGACGTTTATGTATGTTTTGCAATGGTTGCAACTGTGACGCTTTTCCCCACGCAAGTATGCCACCAATCCGCATTGTTTAAGCATAAGCATAGTATGTGGGCAGAGATTGCTGAGATGAAAAAGGGCGTAGGCCGGTTTTCGCAGCTTTTTTATGATTGCTTTTATAGTAGCTCCACTTAAAGTTGTAATCAACTATTACGATATTCGTATCTTGATACGTTCTCAATGTACATGGAGCAGTTTTCCTCGTCGTTTATGTTCTTCTGTCCCCCACTTCAATGTTATCGTGCACTTTTACCTTTATTTTAAATTTTGAAATGTGAGGTGCGAGAATATTCATTAGGTACTTTGGTTTTTTGGGCATTGATAACAAACCTATGGTCGTGACACCAAGTTGTTAGTGCATTAAACTCCGTTTGCATATCACGACCTAGTCTAAGAGCCCGAAGTAATTTTTCGTTCTGAGAGGTAACCGGAAGATATTTGCATACTGTATAGCCTGAGTAGAGGGTGTATCGAAAATATTAGTCTGGCAGCAAATCGTGGCAGCCAATACGTTTGACAGCGCGTTGAATATGCGTTATTTCCCACAATAGTAATAATGAGTGTAACCACTTGATTATAGCCCTAAGCAACAGAGTAGATCAGCTTAAACATGAAAATATCAGTCCAAGATGTTTTGCACGTTTTGCATTTTTTAACATTTTATATTTTATATTAAAAAATGGGTTTTATCCTGGACTTTGGTCGCGTTGGCACGGACTTGTCTGCGTGCAAAACGTCTTGGACTGATATTTTCATGTTTAAGCTGATCTACTCTATTGCTTAGGGCTAAAACCAATTAGTTACACTCATTATTACTATTGTGGAAAATAACGCATATTCAACGCGCTGTCCCACTCCTGTTCGGCTCACCCGTTAAAACCCTGGGCTTTTTCAAACACTGAGAGAAGCTCATTCATATATATATAAGAAAAAGAAGTGGTCCACTTTTGATCCTTGGGAGACCACATATGTATGTTGCTTTTTGGCTTTCACTGGCGTGATTTATATTTTTTCCTTAAAGCTTCTATTCTGAAGGTAGTTCGAAAACCATGCTAAGATATTATCCCTCACTTCTATTCTCTCCAGCTGTCTTAGTTTGAGTCACAAACTCAGTGTGTCAAATGCCCTTTTGAAGTCTATGAACAGGACTACTGAGTAATGGCTTTTATGTAGGCTTGAGTACAATCTATCGTAGAAATCTCCAAGCAATCGATTAATGCTTTCGCTTTTCTGGAATCCGAACTATTTTTTTCTAGGATCTTGTACTTCTCCACGTACGTATGCCGCCTCTTTACCAGCACTTTTAGAACTTCGCAACCGCTAATAGGATGGAAATGGGTTGGTAGTCCAATATTTCATGTTTGCTACCACTTTTATATATTGTTCGCAAAATCGAAGTTTTAAGAAGTTCGGGAATCGATGCCTGATCAATGCTCACATTTGTAAATTTTGTTATCGCTGGAGATAGAGTCTCTGAGTTAAGCCTTAAATCTTTTGGTCTTATCTCACCTATCCCGACAGATTTGTTGTCTTTGACGGAGTAAAGGATATTCTTTACTTCTTGAACGGATACAGGTTCTACAAACGTTGAATGTTGAACAGTTTTTCGAAAGTCCTATGTAGATAAAGTCGATTTTAACAATTCTACTATACAAAGTTGTCTGCCATGCCCACTTTTTATGGCCGTTTCCCTTTTTTATACGAAAACTTGTTTTTTTTAAATCCTTTAAAAACGTACAAAACAGTTATGTTAAACAAAATATAAAGACTATCGCCTTCTTTACAAACCAAGATTTTTGCCACGCCCACTTTATGGGGAAAAGGGTATCCAATAGTTCGTCCCAGCGGAATGTAGCCTTTACCTCTGTTTTATATTAATTTGATATAGCTCAGCTTCTGTGTTGCCTACAATAAATTGCAGTTACATTTTCTTATATAGGTTAGGATTTATGAGAGTAATGGCAAGTTAAAAGAATTTAAGTCAGTAGAAAATGCATTTTTGGTCACAAAGCCCCAAAACCTGGGTCCGCGAAAAAAAAATTGTACATATAAAGGGATTGTTAAGACGGACATTGTGTGTAAAATTGTAATAAAATTCTTTTCTTATAACGAATTTATCGGAAAAAAATCATTTTGGTCAGAAACGCCTCCAAAAAATGGGCGGATCTAAAGCAATTGTTGATAAAATTAAACAATTTATTTTTAGCAATTTATATAGGTGCCTTGAAATAAGGCTTTGTCAACAAAATAAAACAATTTATATCGGTGCCGTGAAATAAGGACTTACGCAATAAGGCCAATTTGACGTTATTCCACT
Organism: Portevinia maculata; assembly: GCA_949715645.1. Lineage (NCBI taxonomy): Eukaryota > Metazoa > Arthropoda > Insecta > Diptera > Syrphidae > Portevinia > Portevinia maculata. Next base: position 200,297,503 of record OX454525.1, read on the forward strand.
TTCCATTGGTGCTGTTTTCAACAATTTGCCCCTGCACCTACTAAAAAGCAAACAGTGACCCCACGCAAGGGGGTTGATAGGGGGCGGGGGGCAGCATGCCCCCACTACCATTGCATTGGACTGCTTATGGGATTAATTGTGAAATCGCAAGTAGATTCTTAAATTATTTGTTCACCTATTGTGGGCAATAACTTCACAAAAAAAAGTGAAATTATTTCCCACTCGAGGTTTAGTTATTGCCCGTAAAGTTATTTCCCGGCACCGTTAGTATCGCCTGTAAAACCAAATGTTTGTTGCAAATGCAATTCGATTGCATACATTCAGATGATTTGGTGACTTATTTTTGGTTAATGGTAAAATTACTTTGACATTGTATACTCTAGTCTAAGGGTAAATTATTTAAGTTAATTTAACTCATAGCTTGTTACATACCTTAATATTGCCCGTAGACGCATAACAACTAATATATTCGTCATCAACATCCGTAGGATTGTCGATAGGATTGTCGATCTAGCCATGTCCGTCCGGCCGTGGGCAAAAATGAGGCCCTAAAACTCGAGCTGGAAAGACGAAAATTGAAACATATTAGTATTTGTTGTGAGTCTATTGTAATCCATTGCCCAGAATTAATGGAAAAAATTGATATTTTAGCCAGAAAGCTTAAATTTTGAATCTATTATCTCGAGTGTTAACATTTTTAAAAGCCGCCTACTGACACACCCACAATTTGAGTTTTTGTTCGTCCAAAGGCGCAGTTTTAGCTAGGAAGCTGGAATTCGGAATATATAAACAAAATCCTTCTTAACAATTCACACATACTTAAATTTTTGCTATGCCCCCTTTATGGGGGATAGAAGTATGAATACTGTATCCAAAATTTAGCCCAACCGGACTGTAGGCTTTGCCTATGTTTCCTACATAAAATTGGCAGGATTACATTTTTACCAATGAAAGCAGATTTACATTTTATTTCCGATGTTATGGTGTTATGTAAAATCTGAGTCAGAGTACAATTTTATTTTGCTTTTGCTTCTTAATTGAGTTTCGTAACAATTGAAACTGTTTTTCACTCGAAACACGCAATTTACGGGATGGCCAACTAACAAACATTCACCTGGTTCTCATCAATTTAGATTAAGTTTTAATAGGACTCCTGTTGTCTGAGTGATGGATGCTACTACTCCGTTGTGGATAAAGTTTTGCTCTTTTGTGAGATTAATTGAATATCGCTGGAATAAGGGCTGCATATATGTGAACACATGTTTTTGTTCTAAGAGAAAAAGTTTTGCCTCTTATTCAATTCCAAGATAAATTAGGTATTTATTTTTTTGAGAATTATATTCATAATTTAAAAAAAGCATACATGGAGACAGGACAAATTAAAATCAAATAAATGACGGCAAAATTCTCTCATTTTGCACAAGAGATTGATGGGTGGTGCAACATACTAGCTGAACACTCTTTAATCAATTAACCACTTGCTTAAGTTTGGTTCTTACGTCTTTTAAATTGCTGCTATAAGCCATGAACAACCAGCAAATGATTAATTCACCCTTAAAAAGCCTACTTACAAACGAGAAACGACTTGTCTTGAAAACGTTTTCTTAATAAGCAACAAAAGCATTGCAAATAAATTTTAATTCCACCAACAACCACTTACACATGTCACATTAAATACAGTTCTCAAGCATGGGTACTAATTTTCTCAGAAAGGCAAACGAAATTACCCTCCAGGGAAGCACTCATAATGAGATAGCTTTCTCGGACTTTTAACCTATTCATGCCTCGTTTGTGTCTATAAGATTCCCCAGCAGCTATTCGGGCAAAAGCATTTAGGTATTAACAAATTTTACAAACGACTAAGTTATTTTACGCTAGCTACAAATACTATAGCCACACATACAGGACTTACGAATTAATCTGAAAGTGCTTGTGTTGCTAAGCACACGCCTCCGAACGCATACGGGTATTTGTTGCATATGTTTCGTAACTAGAACCATAACCAAAACTAGGATTTTTCAAGGACTACTTATGCCGTAGAATATATCTACATATGTATGTATATGCAAATGCTTGGGAAGAACACAATACCTACGTTTGCGTGTATATGACTCTGACTGTCTATGAAAAACTATCTCAACTCTCAACCGATAATTTGTGTCCACCTTATTTTATGCAAATGGATTACCTACCCACGCCACGTACAGATAGGTTGGGAAAGCACTCATGTGCTATTAAAAGGATCTGCTATTTCAATGCTAAGTCCTTAAATTAAACTGTAATACACAACAATTAAAGCGTAGCTCTAGGTTATAAGCAAATCACCTTCAGAAGGCAGATACCTATTTATGTAATATGACATGAATTCGGATACAAAACCGTTATTAAATCCCATTTCGGTATACCAATATACCACCCCAGGAGATTGATATGGAAATTAAATCTTCCTAAGGATATTATTTGGGTATGCATCTAATGGGAGATGTGTTTTGTTATTCTCGGCAATGGAGGCGATAACGAGATCCGTCCGGTTTCAAATGCATGGTTGAATGAATTTATGAAATTAGTTTTAAAGTTGAATAACTGTTAATAGACGATGAGTGATTTCAACAGACAGACGTGTGTTTTATACAGGACGACTCCAATATCGTCAAATATAAGATACAGCGTCTATGAAGTCTGTCGAAAAGTTCTTTTAATGAATGAAAAGATATTAATATGCAGATGTTAGGGTTAGGCACCTTAATGGTTACAAAACTGTTATGAGAATATGAAAACCAGAATGATCCATCATTCTTACTCTGTTTTTGATTCAGGACGAGATGTTATTATGTAAACGAATAGGAAATCTGAATAATTTCATTGTGGTAATCTTTAATGGTAAATGGTCTGTTAAAAAATACGTTCTCTACTCTAACTTCAAATAGATTGGATAAGGAAAGTTGGCTGCCTTCCTTTCATCCGCACGGGAGGCTTGAGGATGGAGGTTACATTTTACAAGTTTACTTTCAATTAAGTAAGTGCTTATAATGATACCAGTCCTCTGCTGATGGTGTTTTGGCTATTGCAGTAGGTGCTTATCTTGTGTAGCGAGGGTAGGCTGAAATGTTCAATCGAATGGTGATACTAGTTGAAATAAGAATCAAATAAATATTAGGTATGAATGGCTCATACACTGCCTAAAACCTAGCTCCTCCAACCATGTGCTTTTGCATAAAGAAAGTCACGTAGGATTTTAAGCCGACTCCGAAGCGGGAAATTTGAGAAGCTTCTCATTCACAATTGATACTATTGGATGTTTCTCAGATGTTCGCAAGAGATGGCAGTGATAAAAACACTTAAGGTCTTACTTGGCTCCGTCTTATTTGGAACCTGAGAGCTGAGACCCCTCGATGAGTAGTCCTACGCCCCTAACACTCAGCCACTGCGCCAACTAGTTGATACCAGTTGACTTACTGGTCCCTAATTTCTGGACACACTCTTTTTAAAGTATTAGGGAGTAGCACCACCTTATGTTAGTTGGACCATTTGGATTAAAGGATGAATTAACCCACGCAACTAATGCTTCATCATATTGGTATGTATCGGACCATTGCGCAGGAAGTGTTACGCCATTTTTCCTTCCTCAACATCTCTGCAGCTTTAACAAAAGTCGTTTTAAAGTACTGCCGTTCTTCTGCCATCTCTACCAAAAACGCAGTCTTCAGTGATTACTTACATGATAAAGCTTATGTCAATTATATTTAAAAAGAGGTGTCCATTGGGTATTTTTACATATAATATTATGCTCAGATTTCTTCAGAAGATGCACAATTACTAATGCCGCTGTTAGATTTTTATAGTGGTTTTATATGTTACCGGCAATGCATGAAATGATTTTTAATTCTATATATTGCCTGGGCATTCTATAGAATGCGAGTTACTGTTAGGCATAGCGGATTTTGTTTGTTGACTCCAACTGGATGAGGTTGAACAAAATATATCCATGAATTGCTTATACCCAACCCCGCACTTACTCCAAATCCAACAGTGATCTATGGAATCTACTTATGGTAGATACTCTACTATATTCACAAGTTTTAAGTTTAAAAAAAAATCCAATCATAGGATCAATGCACCATTTTCATCCTTGAAAATTGGGATTTTCAAAAGATTAAACCACCAAATTTATAAGTAAAATATAAGTGCAAATATCCCGCTTTATTAAGGCTGAAAACAGTCAAAGCGTTTTATCTTTACTAATCAAACAATATAATATATACTGTACATTCATTTTTTTAAGCCAACAAACACTAAAACAGGCGAAACAAAAAGACATCATGGCTGTTTGCCGAAAATACATGGCTTTTGATATGCCCAACACTCACCGAATAAGGCACATTTTGTTTAAACCAGCGTCGTTGTCGATTATTGAAAAGATTGTTATAGCGCGACCCACACCGCATAAGGTGAATCAAAAAAAAAACGTGCCTGGTTGTCGATAGATGGACTGTTGTTTTCCAGAAACAAAATTTAGTTGTTGTTGTTGTTTATTTTGCACTAGGGTTCGGTAAATTGAGATTTTTTGCTGGAAATGAATCTTAACGCAGAGAAACCATATTTTCTGGTTGAGGCAAAAAGTCCTTTATATAATTATAACGACAAGGATCATGCAATTGAAATAATAATTAAAAAGCTGTGAGTATAAATAGTTCACTTTTCTTGTCTCTTGACACACACCGAGATATGTACCTACCATAAACTACAAAATTGTTCACAAACGTATAGGTACTTGCACACACACACATAGGGTGATGGCATGTGCGAGGTCGGCCGTCTTCAGTAGTCGGCCGGCGCGCCATAAAATGATGCGTAATAGCAAATGCGTTTGTTAAATACACACAGAAATTTGTTTCCCCAAAAGGCTAACGGTTTTCCTGTCTGTGAGCAAAGTCAGGATGCCATGCAGCTGCTAGTTTCTCCTTGAGCTTGATAATTGTTAGTTTGATTCAAGGTCTTGGAAAGGGTAAATTTGTCATTTTGTCATTTTGAGTTAAAAAAAAAAATAGTGCAAGTGAATGTCAGAAACCCTCCATATGTAAATAGTAAAATACTATCGGTAAGTGCATTTTATGATTTTATTTGAGTTGTCTACAGTTTCTTTTCATTGTTTTTTGCCCGAAAGTGGAGAAAAAAAATTATTTAAAATAAATGCAGAGGGGGGCGACCTAAGGAGACATCTTTTGCATGGTTCTTCTGGGGGCTCGTCCCCCCCCCCACCCGGCCGACTATAGATGACTATGGTTTTTTTGTTTTTGCTTAAGGTACTATGCAGATTGAAGGTTTACCTAATCCTACATTCATTTTTGACAAAACTTCCACGTTTCTTTGCTTGGTTTCAGTAGTCTTCCCCCTGTTATCGCATTAAAAGAATGGTTGCCCGACTTCGGAAGACAGATATTGTTAAGTCGGCCGCTCATTTTTTACATTAAATTTTTGAGTTTTTTTATATTAAGAGTTACAAAACAGGTTTAAATTTAGAAATGAAGAAATTATTATTATTTATTTAAGCATTATAAAAAATGGAAAATTCAAAAGAAGGGGCTAACCGCGATTTCCATAAGTACCCGGAAGATGCGCTTACAAAAGCATTAAAAAAGATTCGGGAGGAAAACTGGTCAATTAGGAAAGCCAGTAAAGAATTCGGAGTACCAAGGACAACAATACAAGACCGTATTCATGACAGGGCTGCCGAAAAACCGAGGCAAATGGGCCGGATACTGTGCTGAGTACGGCCGAAGAAATAAGTCTTGTAGATTGGCTAGTGAATTTGGCGAAATGTGGCTTTTCCCAAAAACATAGGGACGGGCTACAGTCCGCTTGGGCGAACTGTTGGATACCCTATTCTTATTCCTATCCCTCATAAGTGGGCGTGACAAAAGTCTAAGTATGGTTGAATTGTTAAGAACGCTCTTCATATTTTGTTATATAACATTTAAAGGATTTTATCAAAAAAAACGCTCCCTAGCTCAAACTTGGGTGTTTCAATAAAATTGTTTTATTTAATTGTGGGCGTGTCAGTAGGCGGATTTAAAAAAAATTAACACATGAGAATAAAGGGACCCTAGAGATTACATATTATAAATTTCAGCTCCCTAGCTCAAACTTTGAATTTTCAAAAAAAAAAAAAAAAAAAAAAATTGTGGGCGTGTCAGTGGGCGGATTTTGAAAATATTTACACATGAGCATAAAGGGCCCATAGAGAGTATATATTATAAATTTCAGCTTCCTAGCTCAAACTTTGGATTTTCAAAAATTAATATACCCTTAGAAAAGGGTATACAAAAATTATTTTATTTATTTGTGGGCGTGTCAGTGGGCGGATTTTGAAAATGTCTTATCCCGAGTAGTTCTAGGAGTCATAGATCATATATAAAAAATTTCAGCTTTCTAGCTCAAAATTCGATTTTTTCCAAAATTTTGTTTTTTGAGTTTGTGGGCGTGTCTGTGGGCGGATTTCAAAAATTCGTAAACTTGATTATTTCGGGACCCTAGAGAGTATATAGTTAAAATTTCAGCTCTCTAGGTCCAGTTTAAAGGCCTAATTTTTGCTTACGGACGGACGGACGGACGGACGGACAAGGCTAGATCGACATTACTATCGATGCTGATCATAAATATAGTAACTTTAAGGGGTCTACGGGCAATATTAAGGTATGTTACAAACTATGCGTCAAAATTAATATACCCTTAGAATAGGGTATAAAAAATGGTGTTCGAGTTAGTGGAGCGTTCGAATTATCGTGTGTTCGAATGAGCGAGGTTGTACTGTATTTTGCCAGTGAACCCAGAACTCAGTATAGCTTGGTAGGATTGAAAGCCAAATGCTGCTGAAATCAGTTAAAGGAATGAGGATTTCATTGTTGGTTATTACTCGTTATTTGATGTGTTCTATAGGTATAGGTTTTTTGTTCTAAAAGTTATAAAAATAAACATAAGTATAAATGTGTTTAAAAATTTAATAAAAGCGTGCCTCAGCAAACATTTGATAATTTTTTTTTTATTTTTTTTAAATAAAAGCTCCTCAATTCTATATTACATTAAACAAACAATAAAAAATCTCAACGAACACTGATAAAAAATGCAAATAAATATAACCCGCTGCTTTTTCATACATGTTCTACAGCTTTTGAATAATAAATCGAAATAGCAACTTAAGAGGAAAAAGAAAAACAGAAGAGGGTTTAACCCACAAGTGAAAATCAGGTGGATAGGTCTGTCAATAGAACAGTCCGACCCAGAGGAAATATTAAAAATGCCGGTTCGTTCCTTTGAGACACATTACAAGACAATATACGTTTTATCTGACGGCATTATGTACGAGTACATTTTCTTGAAAGACAAATGGAGGTTGAACATATCATCAGTTCCCAACATTTGAACACAAATCATTACGATAATGCTTTTGCACGTTTACTTGTTCTTGTTAGCCTTCTGCGTCTTCTTCTTTTGAGGGATTTCACCTCTGTAGTTTGACAGACATCAACAAACCAATCTTTTGCCGCAGACTAGGATTATGAGCGCCTTATGTCTGAAACACATGTGCAGCAACAGCCGTGCAGCAAGATGATTTTGTATGTAACACATTTCTTCCTGCGTGTCAATTCTTGATGGAAGTTGTCTCTATTTCTAAACTTGATGCACCGATTGTAGTAGAACAGCACAATTTGATACAATTTTTCCGGCTTGACGTTTAGTGCTGTGAAATTCTATGACAATACTTAACGTCTAAGTCTATTGCCGTTCAGTGATATTTAGGTCAAGCAAAAAGCATACCGAATGAAGGCAATTTCAAACTGCACATGTATTTCATGTACGTTGATGCATGCATTACTGCGTGCGTCCGTGCTGCGAATGTGTTTGAGCCATTGAGATATTCACGGAATGCAGAAAGCTAGGTAAAATACACGTTTGTTCTTAGGACTTCACCTTCGTGTTAGAAATTGTATCCTTTGCTCTTTAAACTTTACTCAAAAATAGTTTTAGGAGAAATAGGAATTATATCTTGGCATTCTCAATAGCTCAACTTATTTAGCCGGATGAAAGCATAATATAGTACATACATCCATTAATAAATTCCGGTATACTTTTGTATTTCATATGGCCCTGAGTTGCCATCAGAAAGGATTAAAAGTAATTTGGTTTATGCAGCGCACAAAAATCAAATCTGCGTAGGTACTCGTAATTAAAAAAAAAAAACTTTAGGCTTGGAAAGCTTCATTTTTACCTTAATTTCGATTTTCGACCATACATGTTTTGGATACAAAATAAATATGTGACATGAAATGCACAGTAAATTTGTTTAATACGCCAAATTATTTGCATCCCTCATGGCACATTCTTGTTTGAATAGGTGAATATGAGCAGAATTGTGTACCTTTTATTAAAGTTCAACATAAAGCAAATTCATAAAATATGTCGCAATTTTGTTTGAATATTTTTAGCTTTTCTCTCATGAAAGACGAACAAAGTGTTCCTTCTACTGTCAAATTGTTCTTAATTGTATTCTTCCGGGAATAGCTATGTTTCTCAGAAGCGAATTCCAAAGTTAGCTTGTTCTATATAAACATTTATTTAGTTATCGCTTCTATGAATTATTTTTTTTTCATTCCTCAAAATAATCAAAGGCTAGATAAAGGATGCTAACTTTGGATCATCAATTAGGAGGACTGAGCGTCCTTAAATACTGTAAAGTACATGTTGTTATACTGTTTCAAAGCAGAACTCCAGATGTGGGACGAACACTCAATCATTGGCCTAGCGTTTGTTTTGAAAAGGAGGAGGGGCGACTTCGGCTAAGTGCATATTCACTCTGAAAGATTATTAAAGTTCAGGCACTTTGCCGTGCACAGACGGGGTAAGGATATCATGGCAGCGCCCCGCAGCAACAACGTTGTAAAAGGCTTTTCTAAGAAATCACTTCTGGGCAATTTTAAAATGCATGTAGGTACCTAAGTCTAGCAACATTTAACATCTTGAAGCTTTCCCATAAGTGTGGATGCAAATAATAGGGTTCACACGACTGGAGATCACCGGTGTCGTATAAGGACGATAAAACAATGATAAATAACTAGGCAGACATATATTTATTTAGAAAATGATCTTCCCTTCGGCTTTTTAGTTCATACGTCATATTGTAGATGAATGAAATAATTTGGTTCATTATTTGTCCCGAAGTTGCGGCAGGGAAGACAGTGTACAAGAGGATTTACTGAATAAGTAGGTTAGGTTAGGTTAGGTTGGAAGGGAAGTGCACAGCAGGACTGCTGTGCTTGCACGGGGGTCCATTGGTCCATTGTGATCCCTTATTGTTTTATGTGGTAAACCTACATTTACGATAAAACACTTACCATACTCAGTTTAGGTTGATCTTGCCGGTTGGCCTATTGGAACCAACATGTGTTCTTGACAAACCTGATAGTGTCCGTCAGTGGTACCTGCGCTACGTCCTCTAAGTCTTCGAAGAATCTGTTGCCCAGATAGCGAAGTCGAGATGTCTGAAGGTTTGGACATTCGCAGAGCAGGTGTTTGATGGTCTCGGTTTCTTCTATATCTTGACAGCTCCTGCAGTAGTCTGGTGAGCTGATGCCCAGCCTGCTTGCCATTACACCTATGGTGCAGTGGCCTGTCAGTACGCCAGTTAAGATGCATATTTCTTGCTTATTCATTTCCGGAATGCATTTTGTTCTTTTTTCGTCAATTCTTGGCCATAGACTGCGAGATATAACACAGTCGTGCCTTTGGGACCAGGTAGTGTTAATTTGTTCTCTCAGTTTTTGGTCAATGTTTCTTTTTGCTGCACTAATTGGGATGTCTATTGACGTAATGGCGTCTATTGCGTCAAGTTCTGACCCGATTCTCGCTAACTCGTCAGCCTTTTCATTCCCAACAATGTCGCTATGACCAGGGACCCAAGAAAGAGTGATCCTGTGTCGTTCGCCTATTTTGTTGAGGGATTTTATGGTTTCGCTGTCTAGTGCTTTGATCGCCGCCTGACTGTCTACGAAGATTGTGATCGTGGAAGGATCCAGATTCTTCGCGGAGATTGTTTTTGCTGCTTTGTTTATGGCGACTATTTCGGCTTGAAAGACGCTGCATTCGTTCGATTTGTAAGGCTTGAATGATTTGACTGCCCAAGCAATTTTGTGCTCTGTTATAATGCTTTCTATTGCTATTTCCGTTTGTGTGCCTTGCGGAACCGGAGTGTAGTTGTTCTCACACCCAGTGATTTCACTAGACTCCGGAAAGTGGGTATCCATTAATATTTGTAGAGTTTCTTGGCTAGACTCTGTCCAAGAGTCGTCAGCACGTTTAATATAGCCTGGGACCGTGGGGTCTTTGGATAATACTTACGTAGTCTGGAGGCCTCGTTTGTACTCTCTATGGATTCGCAGAACGTATTCCAGGATTCGAGTTGTGCTCTCCTTATTTCTTTAGTGTATAGATTAAGTTCGGACCTATACTTAGTCCAGTCTTCATCTGCCTTACTCTGTCTTGCTTTGTTAAACAGTTGTCTTACCAATGTTCGCCGCTTTTGAAGCTCGCTGGTCCACCAAGTTGCCTTTTTGGGTTTACGATTGCGAGAGATGGGACAGTGTGTTTAACAAAGGCTTTGTGCATATTTTTGGTAATATAGTAGACTGCGTTGTCGATTGAGTGAGTGTCGACAAACTTGTCCTCTTTTGGATGCTGTGTGTACTCACTGACCGTTTTCGCATAGTCTGCCCAATTTGTTTTCCTAGGGTTCCTAAAAATTGGTTGTGCCATATATTGTAGATTGACTGTAAAGAGTATTGTACTATGGTCTGAGAATGAGTTCTCTCGACAGACTCTCCAGTCTTCTACCCTAACATGATCAGTGTTGCTTTTGAGAGTTATGTCTAGAATTTCTGCCCTGTTTCTGTTTTGGAAAGTGGGCTGGTTTCCCCTGTTACACAAAACTAGATTTGTGGAGATAATGTATTCAAACAACGACTCACCTCTTTCATTTATTCCTTAACTACCCCACAGCGTGTGGTGAGCATTCGCATCGCAACCTACCACCAAGGATGTGTTCCGTGTGTTAGCGTGTTCCACTAGTTCCCGGACTGTATCGGATGGTGAGTTTACCTCCTCGTGTGCCATATAAATTGAAGCGAGGATAAGTTTCCTTCCAGGAGCTTTAATTTTTACAGCCACTGTGTCTCCATTGCTGTACCTGTACCTGTGAAAAAATGTATTACTAACGGTTTTTTTTGACTAGAATACAGCTTCGTACTTTACCTTCTTCTTTGGTGTGGAACAGATGGTAGTATGGCGATTTCAGTCCTTGGATTTTATTTTTAAAAATCCAGGATTCCTGAACTTTACCTTCTTCTTTGGTGTGGAACAGATGGTAGTATGGCGATTTCAGTCCTTGGATTTTATTTTTAAAAATCCAGGGTTCCTGAATTAATGCCACGCTTACCTCAGACATGAACAGCAGTAGGTCGTCTGTTGCTGCTTTACAGTGATGCAAATTAATTTGCACCACTAGCAGCTTTTGCAACCTTTGGCTCTTCATCTTCTTCCAGCCGTGCCCTTACGGCACCTAGCCCGAACTTCAGTTTGCTGCCTGGGGTCTGCCTTATACTTGCTGCAGAAGATTGGTTGATCGCAAAGCAGAGCTCCTTGCCGTCACCACTTCTTCTGGAGTATATCTTCACCCACTCTTTGATTGGGATGTTTTTGTTCTGCCCTGCGAGGAGGACCACGATGTTCTCGTCCTCTTCTTTATCGAAGGGGGGTGGTATCCAGACTTTGACTTTCTGTCTTAGTGGTAGTGCGGATCTTGGTATGACCTTGAGTTTGGCTCCCTCCCACAGTTCGCCAATGTTGGCGATGGTTTTGGAGAGAAACTCAAGGGTATGCCCGTCTCCACACCCCACTATCTTGACGCCCTTGTGCCATCCGGCCCCGTCAAACTCGTAGTCTGGTCCCCCATTACGGATGTTGACCATCATAGCCTTTAGGATGACGTTTTCTGCTAGCAGCCAGTGTTCAGCTGTGATCTTACCATCGGGATCGTGCTCGTCAATGACTGCTGCTATTAGGCTCGTCGGAGTGCTGTCTAGGATTGTTGAAGCCTTGGGTCTTGTCGGTCGGCTTTCTTTTTTCTCTTCCTCTGACCGTTGCCTCTTCGAAGAGGTGCCAGAGGTTCCGGCCTTAGTGCCTCTAGAGACCCTGCTTGAAGCCTGTTCCTTGTTCTTTGAATCCACGGGTCTGACGGTTTTAGACTGTTCCTTGTATGCCCTATTAGGGGCCCCTTTGGATTTGTCTATCACCACTACCGTTTTTCCTTTTTGTAGTTCGGGAGCTGACGGTTCATTGGGTTTGTGAGCCCTCAGATTTTCATAGGTCTTTATTGCCCTCTTGTGCTTCCTGATCAAGGCCCTGTCTCTATCATTGATGGAGGTTGGGTCTTTTTCAGTCATTTTCTTTAGGAATCGTTTTGAGGCCCTGTAGTTGCTCCGCTTTCTTGTCTCCTTGGAGACTGCGTGTGGTTTCAGGGTGTCCTCAGATTCATTGTCGTCCAGCAATTCGTACTCAGTCTCAGATCCTATGTTGGCGGTGTTGAATGAGGATTGGGACCCCTCCTCAGCGCTCTCAATATTAAGACTTTTGAAAATGGGGAGGGTTGTGGTAAGTAGGTCCGAATCGCTGGTTGTGGGTTGGTCGTCGCGTTTGTCCTGTGTTTGTTGGCTAAGTTCGTCTTGTCTGGTAAGTCTTGGTCGGTTAGGTCGGTTTTCATTTGCTATGGCGTCTTTGTTTGACATGTTTTATTGAATTAAAATTTGGTTCCCACGAGTAGGTCGGAAATAAAAGTCTATCCCGGCAGAGCCGATATACAGGGATAAGGCAACAGGGGTACGACAGACCTTGCCCGGGCGTCTGAAGGAGCTCGCTATCGACTGATTTGGCCCTCAGCCTTACATTCTTCGGCACGGATTTATGTACTATGTACGCTCGCACGACCACTGAAATTAGGCAACTTCTGTCCTATGGTAAGGAAGCATCGACTGGGTATTGAACTATTGATAAGTAAAGGAATACCACAGTGATGCCCCCTGACCTTGGCTGATCACCGTCTTGACATCGCACAACACAATTGTAGTGACCATTACCAGCTGGCACCCACGGGGAGGGTTTGGAGGAGGATTTTTCCGGCCTAGAATAAGTAAAAATATATTTTTCTTAGACGCACAGGGTGTTGTAACGTGAAACAAAATAAAAACATGAAATTCAACAAATTAAAATTAAACAATGAAACGCTTCAATTTTTTTCTGTCTTTTGGCTTCGACTAATGAGCTGTATAGCTGATATGTTCTGGATGTATGTGTAGTGTCTCGAGTGTATACCGTTAAATCCGCATGTTCCTTCTTATTTGATTGGTCAAGCACTCTACTCTTAATAGTTTATATCAGAAGCACGTGTCATAATCGTAACAATAAAGTAGTCTTAAACACTCCTGGAATGGACCACCAGTCCATTAACACCAGCATTTGATTCGCCTCAGTAAAAAAGCGATGCCAACCCGGTGGTCTGCTGATCTATATTGAGGTGAAACCTGCAGTAAAATTTGCCGTTAAGGAAGAAAAATACGGAAGGAGACTTTGTAATATTGGATAAGTTGTTATGCCAAGTAATGCCTGAATTCACTGGATTAGAAACAAAGTTAAAGAAAGTATCGATCCTTGCGAAACTCCTGTATGTTTAGTAAAGGAGTCCGAATACACTTCATCGACCACAACTTGAATTGATCTGCATGTAACTGCAGTATGGACTTTCATAAGAAGTCATAGTGCGCTCAGCGGGGCTTCGATGCCAGTGTTTCACATAACGATTGAAAGCCTTTGAGATACTCAAAGTCACAGCTGTCAATTAGCCGTTTTAGGCAAGTACCCAAATATGCTTGCCGACATCCTACGATTTGCACTAAAAAAGCTTTCAAACTGAACAAAAAGATGCGTTCTAAATGTCACCCCGACATAGACTGAATAAGTCCTCTTTACCAGAATAACAAAAATCCCACCCTTCTTTCTGCCCACGTTGAAAGGACAAACTCTTAATAACTCAAACAATAGGTATACTAGCTACCTTGGACTCAAACAAGACTGAAAGCAGCGCTTTAAGTAAAACGTGAGACGTAAAGAATGCGAATCAATACAGCCATTGCTGCGATGTACACCTGCAAATGGAAATAGGCTTATCATAGAGCCTATGGCCGTATTTTTATTAATGTGAAGCAGTTGCCGTTCACGTGCGTCGGTAGTAAAACCGATTCTCTAAGAGAAGAATTCCCTTTTAAGACGAATGAAATAAGCTCAACAGGTGGTATGTCTCAGCATCACGTAGGGACCTACAACCCATCATTCCAATCGACATAATAGTTTATCAAAAATCTGCCTATTAAACACTTTACCTGAGACACTCTCATCACTTAAAAGAGCAAGACAATGTCATGCCAACATACTATAAATGCATCGCAGTGTTCCCCATTCTATGGAGCAGCTGTCTACTGACATTGAATTCCTTCCAGGCTTCAAACATTCAATATTGGTGTCGATTTCATTTTCAATGGTCGCTGTCAATATGGAGTTGGTTCCGGAGGCTTCTCGGAATACCTGGACATCAACCCTTCCTTGAACCTCCCAAACATTGCCGCGTCTTTCAATCTTGGTCATAATGTACCTCATCAAGGGCCATTTCAAACCAACCAACCAACGGTGGAAGAATGAATTCCCGATGAGTAGACTATGCGCTCCATAGCTCCCATTAAAGGCAATCCTATGTCTTGCAAGAACTATTGAGACACAACCCACCTTAATGTCGCTTACAAGACTCTTCCCAACGATCTGTGTGAACGTCGTAAGTCGTTTTAAAACAAACTAATCGGCACTTACCAGTGTATCTTCTGGGCTGGCAGATCGGCACATGTGTAATTTTCGAACTGTTCCAAACTTGCACCGGATTCCGGCAAGTAGGTGCAATATCATGTGGCTTCGCCAATCTTGTTCTATAGCAGATAGTTCGTTTGGTAAGTGTCAACACGATAGGCACCCCCTTCAACGGATCCATCCAACTACTGGGGTACGCGAACGATATCGGCATCATCGGTCGCTCTCAGTGTGCCGTACCAGAATAAAGAACATTCGAAATGTATTAGTCTTGAAGTCAACGTAGACAAAATAATCAAGTAGGTACATGCTTTCAACAAACAAATAATTAGCTGTCCACCGATTAGGGCAACACGCAACTGTTTTACATCGAAGTAAATATCCACTCGACAATTGACACCGTTACTACTTCGGTTTTGCAAAACAAATAGGTTTAAAATTTTATCCCGGAAGACCAAGTGCAAGCTCTTTAAAACACTGATTCTGCCAGTGATGGTGCGCGAATACAATATCATGTAATTTTATGTACATAAAAAAACTTGTGTGGCGAGGTAAGGCGAATCGGGCCAGGTGGTTTGATTGGGCCACCTCAAATTTTCTTACAAGGAAAAGTGTTATCTAGTTGGGGATAGCTTTTTATTAGTGCTTAGAAAATTTCCGAACGCAGTAAAACTTTGTATACCCAACTTCATGTTCGCTCGTTGACATATCAAAATATTTGCGGCTTTGTCTTATTTCGATACGCGAGTATTCCAGCGTTTTCAAAGTTTAAACAAAAAATTCAAACTTCCTATTTTATTACGTTAAGTGGATATTGTTTTTAGATTTCCCTTCGCTCGGCCTACGAGTCTGTCCAATTTGTAACAAATTGTATATTTTCATTTAGAAATGTACCTTTAAAATCGGGCTATCGGTTGTGGAAAACAAACCCATTTTGGATATTAGAAGTGGAAATATTGTGATTTTCAAGGCTAGCAAGTTATTTTCTTTTCCGGAAACAACTTTGCAAAGAAAGTTTGAACCGAGCGTAAAGAAAAACAATTGGAAAATATGAACTGAATTGGAGACCCGATTTTTCGAAATTATTCAAAACGATCTCCGCAAATGAGATGCAGCACCCCTTTAATTAAACTTCATGCTTTGCGAGAAAAGATTGGCTTTGAGGATTCAGTCCGCCGGATTGACTCTTAGAAGTTCAGAATCTACAACTAAATCATTTAACAATAACCAATTATTACCCGGCATTCCTCTTATGCAGGATGTTTTAGAGGCAGGTAGATTTTATTATGTGGATGAAACGGGCGTAATAATAATAAATAAGGTAAAGAACTTAAAAACGTATTACTCAGAACTAGGCGTTCATTTGCTTTTAGGTGCAATCTAAATCGACCAAAAGGAAAATAAATAAATAAATATTTAACATTGACGACAAATGCAGGATTTTAAACCCTGATAAGTGGACGGGACCTTCAATTTTAAGCCGAATACGAACGGCAAATTTTGAGAAGGTTCTCAATTGATACTCTTGGATATTTGTCAGACGTTCGCAAGAGGCAGGGCAGTGGAAAAGAATCTAGATGATACCTGGCCGTGGCGGGATTTGAACCGGGGTCCTTTCGTTTAGTAGTATAACACCACTGAGCAACTACGCCCACCAAAGTATTTGCCTTAAAAGCTCAAAAACAAGTTGGTAGCATAACATCAGTAGAAAGAGGTGTTCTTTCCAGGGCTGTTATTTGAATATCTGTATGTGACAATTTTTTTCCACCAATGCAGATTATTTGCCCGCGCGAGAATGAACTCACATTAAAGACTGAATAAATAATTTAAAAATCCACAATTTCGGATTGTACCCCATTTTTCCCACTGGGTGGTTCAACTTTCAAAAAACCTATTTCATATTTATGAGAATGGTTAAGCGACACTTTGTTGATAAAAATTAAAGTCTATATTCCAACAATTCCAAAATCATTGTATTAGAATGTCGTAAAGTGCAAATGAAAATTCGAAAAGCTTAAGCAAGCAACCCGATTTGTCCCAACTTCCCTTAGGACTTGAAGTTGATTTGCAAATAAATAGACCAAAATACGATATTTACTTTCAAGCAAACATTTGTTTACCTTGATATTTAGAGCTACATACATTATGATTTTGTGTGTTCCTCATCATTTCGAATTCATTTAAACACACATTATTAGTTCGGTTAGCCGATTATGCTTTAAAAATTACTACCTGTATCTTAGTACCGACACCGAGACACTACAAGTAAAATGACACAATTAAATTGCTATGATTAATGGAAAATCTACTAAAAATGGAACGAAATCCACCTCAGGCTACTTTTTGCTGTTGAATTGTATTTCATACAAAAGGTGCCACAACAATTCCAGAAACAGTGACAATAATGAACAATCATTATTTCACCGCTGATGGATAGAGATATGAGTTTTAGAACAGAAAAACAAGTAGGTACATGGTTAAAAAAAATGTGACGACAAGATAAAATAAAACAACGGTCTTCTTTATTCTCTTTTTTCAACAAATAATAATGCATTTGCAATGTTTTTTCTCAATTTCGTTTAACAGAATTAAGACAACAATTGTCTGCAGCTGAAAAAAGCAGCAATGCATGATGTATGCAAAAACGATGTATTGAAAGTGGAACGCACCACCATCATACGCAAGTGAGTATATGCTTGCGGCTCGAGTTGTTGTTGATTTGAAGTGCTCCGCATACTAGGGCTGCTCATTTTACATCGATTCATCGAAAACATCGATGTTTTACTATTCGATATATCGAATCATTCTAATACATCGTGTGATTTCGATGTTTACCGATGCATCGATGTATTTCCATTCGATGCATAAATAATATAAACAAAAGCCTACGTCCGACGAAATTGCAACAACAACATACAAAGGCAATGAGGACGGTGGAAAATGTCACCTTCTGTGTAGGGGTGGTTAGCCAGCTCAGTTCGTTTGCAGGTGGTAATGGTGCGATGGTAGTGTATTCACTAAAGTGATTGGCAGGTCGTGGCTTCGAATCCCGACCAGGCCATGATTTTTATAAATTGAATACACACAACAAAAACAGATCTCCCTAAAGCAATTTAGGCGCCACCTGTTGAGAAAAAAAATCCCATCGCACCAAACTTCTTTCCTATCCTTCTAGTCTTTCATACAGTACGTATCACCCAGAAATAGACAATAAATCATTTGCTGGGAGCTACTTACAGCAACAAACAAAATGCCTGCGCTGTGGTTTCCACTATAAGGGTACTGTGTACTAAAGAAAAAAGAAATCCCTTTAGAAAATTATAAAAAAAAAAAAAAAGTTCCATCAGAAAACTTTTTTCAAAAGCTTCCTAAGTGCTAAACCAGCAACGTAACAAAATCAAGGAAAGCGGATCAATAAGATATTATTTATGCAAAGTTAAGACATTGCAAAACTTCGTGATTAATTTATTTTAATAAAATTTTAATTTTAGTAAAGCTGAATTGAAAACCTTGCATAAAGTCTCATTTTTTTTTATTTCCTATCCTATTTTTTTAACTGGCATAAAACGTCGATGTTCTTAATACTCGTAAGATGCATCGAAAAACATCGATGTTTTGATTAGATGCATCGTTATACCTCGATGTAACGTTTCGATGGAATTCATCGAAAAAAACATCGATGTTTTCTTTTGAGTGAACATCCCTAACATATACCCTGTACCTACTAAATGGAAGGAAGTAGACATTGGATCCTTATACAGTTACATCATTCAAATATTGCAGCAGAAATTCAGTTTCAATACATTTTTTTTTAAAGAGCAAATAAAATATGCATTAAAAATCTAAAATAGGTGAACTGAGTGTGACAAAACGATTCAAACCGCTGAACGCTCTCGGCGGAGACAGTTTGTTTCAAGCTCTAATTCAGGAAGTAATAGACGTTATTCTGTCTGCACCTGTTGCATTGTTAAGAGCAAGTTTTAATTGGGGATACATACTACTAAACTGAAGACAGGTGAATTTAATCGTTATCACTGCTATAGCCTGGCCACAGGCCAAGGGACAACAGGCCAAGTGAACTGCCTATATTATACAGACCTAAAAGTTTATTGATGTTCGTATTAGAAACCGGATAAAAATAACTATCTCTCAACACGCAAGTCAGTATGCGTACAGAAGGGCAAATCCACGAAAGGGCTCTTTATTGTCTTGTGAAAAAAATAGCAGGAGCCCTGTGACAGCGGTCAAAGGATGCCTTCTCCCTCTCCTTCACCAAATGTGACAAGAGATCGAGTGTCTGCTTGTCATTCTTTACAGACTAGGCGACATTTGGCAGGGATATGCCTCAACAGTTCTTGCAAAATTTTTTTGTAGATGGGGCATATTAATCTGATAGTCCAGTTATCGAGCATACTTTCCTCAAAACCCTTCTAATACCCTTCAAAAGAAGGAGACTGGTTTAGTTTGAACCATCAAAGGCACCACCACTTTGAGCGTCTGCAGTGAGGCCAAATATCCCGGTGAAACGCTTGATGAAAGGCTTAACTGAAAATCGAGCACTTGTTTTTGAAGATTATTTGAGCCGGAAATGTTGAGGCATGCAAACTGGGACAATGGTGTTCCGCATCGGAACCCTAGGTTAGGTTAGGTTTAGGTGGCTGTCGGCAGAAGCCGACACACTTAGACCAATTTAGGTCCATTGTTATACCACGTATGTATTATCTACCTCAACTCTGTAGATGGGACTGGCCAACGACACGCGGTTGTTCTCAAACGGTCCCCCATCTTCGTACTAACCGTACCCAACGTCGTTTAATTGCGGTGATCTGACGAGAACCGATTAACTCGACGTGGTACGGTCGTTGGTTATCTGAACCCTAGAAGTCCGCTGTGGTTCATCGATAGATAAAATGGAATCTGGATCTGGATTTGGTATCTTTGGACGCAACACCAAAGTCATGGTACCTGTGGTCCAGATTGAAGTTAAGTTATAGTCAAGCAGCACTTTACCCACTGTCGGTCAGTTCAATGGAATCAAAAATAGTAAAGAGTTGCTCCGATACGTTGTTATCACTGTCTAGATACAAAAAGCTTAAACTTGGTTAGGAAGCTGGGCGCCGTGGTATTGCAGGCAACGAATATACGGATTAACTAGCCAGGGCTGGTTTAGAGTCAGCGTTCTTAGGACCAGAACCTTAGTGCGGCGTCAATTGGACTACTGCTCTGGGACTGATTAAATACTTGGTTAATAAAAGGCTCCTACAGCGCCATCGAGTTTTTTATAACACTATCAATCAGCTCTGTGTCGTGGAGTGCTTACAGCAAGCAACTATCACGAGCAGAAATTTGCCGGCACTAAAAGTGCTCTCACAGGCTCATCATTTAGTGCAGGTGTTAGTGAGGACAAAACAATTAAAAATACAATAATTATGTACCTATAAAATACTAACACAGACACAAAAAACTTAGCCAGAAGAGTGAAGGTCCAACGACTGAGGTGGCTGGGTCATGTAGCGCGAATGGATGTAAATGTTCCGACCAGGAAGATCTTCGAATCCACAGTCGAGGGACGGCGCAGTAGAGGAAGACCGCGACTCAGGTCTCGCACGCAAGTGGAAGGGGACCTTAACCAACTTAGCGTGCGAAACTGGTGAGAGCTGGCCAAAGATCGTGCTGGCTGGAGACGCTTGTTGGTCGAGGCCCAGGTCCACCCTGGACTGTAGCGCCACCCTAAGTAAGTAACCACATTCTCTATGAATGCCGATCACTAGAGTGCTCAAGAAGATTTATTTTCCACAAAAAAATACCAAGGACATAGGTACTGACCTTTATAAGGAAGGTAATACATCTCATTTGACTGAAACACATGTGCAGCAGGGACACAAGTAGTAATGCATGCATCAACGCACATGAAGCACATGTGCAGTAAGAAATTGCCTTCATTCAGTATGCTTTTTGCCTGCCCTTTATATAACAGTCAAAGATGTTAGGTATTGTCATAGAATTTCACATTCACTGCTTTCCTGCCGTTCTACTACAATCGGTGCATCAAGATTAGAAATAGAGACAACTTGCATCATGAATTGACATGCAGTAAGTAATGTGTCAGTTTACATTCAAAATCATATTGCTCCACGCCTATTGCTTCAGCCATTAGAATAATGGCCCTATGATACGAAAGTTCTTGCAGGTCGCAGTGTCAACCATGTGGGCAAGGGAATTCAGAAAAAAAAATCTCATCAAAACTGTTGCGCATACAAATCGGATTCATGAGGGTAAATTCCTTTTTTTGAATTTCCTTTCATTTTATGAACATTATTGACATTGACCATTGACTTCACTCATTTTCTTAAGCCAACCACAATGATTTCCGTATCGAAGAAACCCCAACTTAATGTCATTTTCACAAATTCTATCTCCCATCAAATTTTACTAATTACTACCATCCCAATCCATTATCCATCGAATTCACTTTGGTTAATTTGTGAAATTCACGAAATACGTGAACCGAATAAATGGAAGACATATTGCGAATCCAGTAACTGAATGCGATTTTTTCTTTTCCATTCAGCAATAAGGAACAAAAAAACCGAGATTGGAAAGGTTCTGAAATAAAAATAAAAAAAGAAGGAAACCAAAGATAAAGTTACGTCATTGTCGGGGTTTGTGTCGTACACCTACAATCAGGTATGAAAATCTTGAAAGGTAAGTCGGCATAAGCCGATCTGATTTTGGCATTTTTATGTCTTCTTTGGTTTCCCAACTTGATTTAGGCCAAGAAAATAACGAGACGTCTAGAGATGGAAAAGAATTCATTCTATGTCACGGTGACAAGGGAAGGGCTGCAATTAACATCGTCAATCTACCCTACATTTATTGCTTTTTATTCTACTTCCATCAGTTCTACGTACCTACACCAGGTGAAATAACTCCATTCACAGTAAATCACTAAGTGAGTGAGAGAGAACAAATTCGATTACAATGTGTGGCAAAAAGCAATTCTTTTCGGTTATAAATATGTGTGAGGCAAGGCGGCACGAAATTCTTGTAGGATTTAAGAATGTAATGGGTGCTAATTCATTTAATCCTCATATTTGCGCCCCACATGCGGTACTTGTACAACCGCGCCAAACTCATGCGAACATCAATTCAATTTTTAATGGAATTCTTGTTGTGACATTTCAGAGCGAAACACGCACGTATACTCCCACAGATCCATCTGGTTGGGGTTGTTGCAGGGGGGTGATATAGTGGCTCGAATACTTGTACCGATAAGGTAAAAAAAGCGTGTCATATTTAAGCCAGCAGTGCGTGCGAGGAATTTATAAAATCAGAAGAAGCACGACATTTCGATAAGGCATTTGGCCACGCAAACGTTAGGCAATGTTGCAGGAAATAAAGCCATCACAATGCTCAAGGCGAAGGGAATGCCCTCAGCAAAATAAATATTAGTTCATTACCCTACAGATTCATCGGTCAATCGTAGGTACGAGTACCTACGGGAATCATTACCAGAGGTAATCATGGACAATCACTGAAAAGACTATGGCTGAATAGCTTGTCATGGAACTGTAGTCAAACCAAAGTCATACCTTCGAATGAAGTTAGATAAATGGGCACTGGTCACAGCTTTATATCATAAAATTGCTTAAAACTTCCAAATGGGAAAGACCTTATGGGGGCCGACTTGGCTTTCCATCTAGTTCATTTGGCAGGTCTAGCTCAAAAGGTATTCACTGAACCTACTTCACCAATACAAATATGCTAATCCAAATACAATTATCTACCTAAAGAAAACTCTCTAAATCCCAAAGAAAACAAAGAATGGCATGCCTTGGCGTAACAGGTAGTAGAAGTTTTTTTTATTTGTTATAAAATGATTCTGCTCGTGGTTGTCACCCAATTTACAGTACAGGAATTCGATATGTTGTATGCATCATTCTACCGAAAGTTGTTCTTATTATGTTTTTTTATTTTTGAAAATAAATCAATTTGGTTAATTTTAAAAGAAAAATATAGGGAAAAGCTACAATCCAATTGGGCGACCTGTTGGATAACCTATTCCTATTACTATCACTCATTAACTGGTTACAATTTTTTTTTTATTTTTTGACTGGCTCCCCACCCGTGGCTGACAGTGAAAACATTTTTTAAACCTGTAAACCCTCATTAATGTTTTTTCCGAAAACCCACAAAAACAGAAACAAACAATAGCCCTCAACTCTTTATTATTCACGTCATAGGTCACAGGTAGTGTTATATATTTAATCCCATTGCATTGTGCAGGATTATTTTTTTACTATATGTTCGCCGAAATTCGTCAACCCCATTTTAAAAAAATAAATGTCATGCAGGCAATAGCATTTTAATGTAAAAGAAAAACAAACTTCACTTAGGCATTGTAGAATTTAGGAGTTAACCTTCATTCATTAAATCTCTTCCGCGCCATTTTAGTTCTCTTAAATCCTATCTCTGCGCAGCCGACCGTTGTCCAAGTGAATTTGCTCGAGCTATACCGTGCAGTTGCAGTTTCTTTCGTGTGCATACAATTGAAGTGGGAAGAGTATCGAGCAAAGAGAAGGGAGGAGAAGATCCTGCGTAGAAAAAAGAGTACGCAGTCTCCTAGCTCAAGGAAATCGAGGAGTCTCGCGATCGAAACAACATCCAGAGATTTTACAAGAAAGCAAAGCAACTGGCTGCTGGCTTTAAAACCGCACCGCAGGCTCACCAAAGCGCAGGGAATAGTAGATGTATTTAAGCAGCATTTCCAACAGCTGCTAAATGGGCATCATGTAGAAAGAGTGATATGGCAAGAGAGAACCCACGTCCTGTCAATGAAGAACAGATTTCACCACCCAGTAGTAGGAGGTGATGTCGTAGGGCGCATGCACCAAATCATCAAACAAGTATGGGTGGAAGAAAGCATGCCCGATGACTGGATTATCAGCTCCACATATCTAATTTTCAAAAAAGGCGCTCATATGTCTTGCAAGAACTATCGGGGCATATCCCTGCTTAAAGAACCAATCCAACTTAATGTGTGAATGTCTGAAGCCGTTCTGCAACACACTAATCGCCACGTACCAGTGTGGCTTCCGGCCCAATAGATCGACAATAGACCAAATCTTCACACTATGGCAAATCCTTTAAGAGCCCAACGAATTTCAAAACAAGATCCACCACCTTTTTATCGACTTAAGAGCCGCATAAGCATTCATCGTCAAGAGGTCTACGTTGCGATGGCCGAATTCGGGATCCCGGCAAAACTGACCCAGTTGTGTCGCGTGACACTTGAAAACACGCGGTGTAATATGCAGTTTGGAAGCAGCTCTTCCGAATTATTACAAACTTGCAACGGATTTCGGCAAAGAGATGCGCTATCATGTTACTTTTTCAATCTTGTTGTGTAGAAAATAGTGCGAAGGGCAGGTGTTAGCACAGAAGGCACTATCTTCAATGGATCCATCCAGCTACTGGGGTATGTGGACGATATCGGCTTCATCGGCCATTCCCAGCGTGCCCTTTTAGAGGCTTCCACGGCGATTGAAGAACAGGCAAAATTTGTTGGTCTTGAAGTGAATGAGAACAAGGCAAGGTACATGCTATTAACAAACAAACAAAGATCTGTCCACCGCCTAGGACAAAACGTCACTGTTGATAGCAATGACTTCGAGGTACTCAAGGAGTTCATCTAGCTAGGAGTGAACGTCAACTCTCACCTTAGTGGAGATCCGGCGGAGAATTACCTTAGCAAACCGCTGCTACTTCGGTTTAGGAAAATGGATTGAAAACTCCTCAGTCGATAGACAAAATGCATGCTCTATCGAACCTTAATCCTACCAGTCCTGCTTTATGGTGCCGAGTGCTGGACAATAAGTAGGAAGGTGGAGCTAATATTGGGTTCTTTTGAAAGAAGATATTTGGTCCAGTGTGCGAGGAGGGCGAAAGGAGGAGAAGATACAACCGCGAGCTCTATGAGCTGTACCAAGTTATGGATGTAGTTGAAAAAGCTAAATCACAGCGACTATATTGGCTCGGCCATATTGAGCGAATGGAAAATAATTCTCCAGCCAGAAGACAAGTCAGACCGAATCACCGTTTTAAAAACCAAGCCATCGCAGATACCGGAGTGCTTGGTCTGGAGTACTGGAAGCAGCGTGACCGGGATCGCAGAGGATGGAAAGCTGCAGTATCTCAGGAAGAGATTTCACGGGTCGGGAGTAAGGATAAAATTGAAAACATCCTCATACATAGTTGGATGTTTCTATATTTTGTATGCCAACTTCTATAATTGGGACACCTCCTAATCGGCACAGTAAAGAGCCGGCCTATGAGCGCCCCAATTATAGAGGTTTTTGCATAGGTTTCTCCACAGGCTTGACGCATAAATTTCATCGACATACGTTGAAACTAGTAATGGTAATAAATGTCTGAAATCTCCTGACACCACCTACCGGACCTATCTATAAAGCTTTCTTACCCACTTTGGGGATAGGGATATGGTTGGAATTTTCAGCAGCTAGTGATTAATGTGTATCGAGATTCTAAAAAAAATATAGGCTCTAAGCTAAATGCCGTGGATGGGAATCTAACATGTTTGACTGTGTCCGCTGCTCATCGCTTTCAACTCTCTTCTGAGTCGCTTTGCGTTTGTTTGCGTGAGTGCCACGTCTGAGATTACTTTATTTTGGCGGCATTATTTCTAATATTGATCTGAAATGTGCCAAGCAATCATTTCTAAAATATTTTTGTTTTCATTATAAATTATAAAAAAACAATGTTGATCATTACGAGGGCCAGGTTGTCAAATGTATTTTATTTGACCTGTCTACCTAGTCAACATTTTCCGGAAATCTTGAATAAGTCCCATTCATTGGTATTACATTTCTTCTCATATTTATTTTTCCATTATTCTGTATCTCATCTACTTAAACTTCTAAATTGATTATTTAACCGTTTTCGTGATATCGTATTCGGACCTAAGTCACGAAACCCGATAATAATTTAGGTTATCACCTAAATCTTACCAGTGAGTCATAAAGTCTAATCAATTTTAAACCAGATCTTGGAGGACCTTTTTGCAAAGGAATTCAAAAACACCGAAAAAGGGTTAGCCCAACACTTTCTGAGTATCCTGTAAGTAATTAGATTTTCTTCGTACCCAACTTGTCGTTCCATCCCTTAGGGTGCAATGGTCCAAAATTACAGTCGTATTCCCTGTACTTTTGCTTTTGTTCATTGGGAAAATTCACAACGAATCCTACCTGTGTAAAAGTTTTAATAAAAAATAAAATTGGATAGCAAGTAGTGTCCCTTTTGTTGTCTAGAGAGTTGTTAAAATGTTCTTTCTTAGAAAGAGAATTCGGAATGTAGTTTCAATTTGTAAAACACTGTGGTTGATTTTGCGCTTAATATGTCCCAAAAGAATTTCAAAACTTCTATGTCAAGTTTGTGGTAGTAAAATGGCAAATTTATCACGACTCCCAGAATGTTTTACAATGTATATGTGGGTTTACTAGTTTGAAATGTTTGAACAACCGAATTTGTGGTGTTACTGTGTTTATTATTTCTTGTAGGCGATGCGTGAGACTGCGATAATTGCCGTTAAATCAAGCTGATTTCACTCACCATGAAAATCGTTGAACGAGTTATGTCGCGAGGTTTGCCGCTTGTAGATCAACCACAGATGCAGTCCAAAGTATAACGATCATCATGGGAATACATCGTGATTCCTTAAAGGATGGCATATGATGTTTGTTGATTTTGAAGTCCTTTGTTAGACAACCAAGGGATCTGTCGCGGGTGGCGCTAAGACAGCGAGGATGTCAAGAAACCTACATACAGGATGATCATGGACATGTATGAGGGAGAAAAGACAAGAATAAGATGTCTGCTGGCTTGTCCGAAGAGTTCGCAATCAAAGTCAGTCTATACCAGGAAAGCATCTTAAGTCCCTTGATGTTTATGAAAGCCCTTGACTATCTGCTTGAAGGAAAAGTTACGGGCTCCAATGTGCATCAGTTATTCGATTGAGTCATCATTAGCGAAGATCAAACGTCAATGCAACGAGCACTTGATATATGGGAGGAAGTTTTAGAGAGGAATGGGTATCGTATTAGGCCAAAAAAAAAAACTGTGCTGTCCGTTCCCTGATCGATTCCGACCTATTCCAGAAATTTATATGATTGGAAGAATGGTTCCCAAGTGAAAAAAGTTTAATTATCTGGGATCTTTGATCAACAGCGAAGCCAGCTTTGATGAAGACATTAAGCATCGTGTAAGCGTAGGGTAGATGAAGGGAAATGCCGTCTTCTCTGATCGAAAAATTACTCCTAAGCTGAGAGGAAGGCTCTACACGGCGCTCACATAGGCTAAACAATGTTGAACAGTGTACGAAAAATTGCGTATGAGGCAAATTAACGGCAGCTTAGATGAAGATGCTTTGCATGACAACAGGAGTAACAAAGATTGATCGAATAAGAGATTTCAAGATCCGTGGAAGCCTTCACGTCAAAGAATCTTTCTCGATAAAAATGGAGAGCGACCGGATATGCTCAGAGGAGAAATCTTACGAACCCTGTCGAAAACGCAATAGCAATCAAAGTTTCCATACAAAGGCAGGCCTAAGAACTCTCGGAACACATCAATGCAGCAACACCCTCATTTGATAGGACTCAGTGACGAAGTGATTCAAAATAGGGAGGCCCGCCGTTATTTTCTGAGATCGAACCGGCAAACCTCACAGGCAGACCAGTAGGGATGTAGTGGGAGGGTCGTTATCTCTTTAATCCTTATTACCGCCATTAAGCAAGAAGACGAAGATTGTTCGATATAATCTTCTCAAATTTGCCGTTTGCAGAGGCAAATGGTTATAGAAGCTACGTTTTAGGCCCTGTACATGTACAGTGTTCCTTTATATTTCCAAAATCGGTATCCTAAAAAAAACCACAAAGACCTTATGAATTGAAATTGTATTCCCTTCGTAAACCCATAAGAGCGTACGAATTAAATGTTGTAATGCTCAAATAAAAACGAGCTTATGGCTCAACGATTTTTTAATTCATAAATTCGCAGCCCGGATCTTAAATCATCCAATCAAATGCCGCCATATTCATCATCACAATTCATCCCATCGGATTCATTGACACAAGAGCCATCTCCCTTTTAATAAAAATTTCGCTTTTTTTAAATAATTAAGCCAGAAACATCGGTGTCGCTTTTCGCGTAACTTGCATACATAAATTTTCTTCCTCTTAAGCTAGCTGTATCCTTCCTGTCAAGGTGACTGTTTCTGTCTACGTTATTATATATTTTTCCCTGATTCATATTTAATTTGACAGCATTTTGATGATGGTCGTTCTTTGAGCATGTTTTTTGCTCTCTTTTGGTGCAATATTGCAACGAGGATGGTGATTCTGATTATGATGATGGTACACCTCTTTATTAATGGAAACGAGGTCTTTTGCTTCTTCCGTTTTGAGGCAACTTCTTTTTTTGTGTAGACCAACGACAGAATAGCGCTGGTTCCTGGTTCCGTCCGATAAATTGACGATGCTCGATGGGTTTCCTCCTTTTGCGGTAACCAAACGGATGAATGAGTTTTATTGAGATAGCTACATGTTTTTTGTGTCGGTCATATTTTATTTTCAGAGAAATGGGGAACATTTAAAATTTAAATTGGTTGCTAGACTAAGGGGTAGTTTCTCATGGAATGGAAATCGTGTTCATATTTCTTAGCGTTGTATCCTTCTGTTTAAAAGTCGTGGAATGTGTTTAATGTTTTTTTTTTCTTTTATAAGAACCATTCGAATGAATTGGATATTTAATTCATTGCAAAAACCCTCCATTATTTTGTGCACACATTTAAATTCGTAGGTATACTCGTATGTCAGTTGCATTTTGCATATAATTTCGGAATCCATATTATAAAATGATGAAATTTCCTTCGCACGATTTATGGAGACATGTTAAAGCCATGATCAATTACTGACTGGATTTGTATAGTCCGTTCCGTATGATGTGGAGAAATGTTTTCTCACCCATAAAAACAATTTTCTGAGAAGAAATGCGTTTACTAATTTGTTTTTGTACCACAAAAGGCAGCGTTGGGGTTAACATCCTTAGCTAAAGTCTTAGTAAGGACACCTGCCTAGTTTATTGATTACAATTAAAAATTACATACAGGCCTAATTACATACAGGCCATGCAAGGACGGGCTTAGAATATCCCTGTAGCGCGCCCCAAGAGACATCGTTTTTGATAACGGCGACTAAGTGGAGAAGTCACATTCAGAAATTTTACCATTCATGTGAGGCTGGTGACACATTTAACCTCCTAAAACTGTCCCGCAATTGTGGATGCAAATCCGTCGGTTGACACAATTGAAGATCACCAGGTTGGCAAAAGGAAGATCAATAATAAGTTATTATGGGGACATGCCATGTCGAAAAAGCGGTAGGCCTAAATACTCTTGGATCTCACGTATGCAATAACACCAGCAAAAAAGAAAATACCCGGCGCGTACCAATTCACTTGGCCATTCTACTACACAGGTGTCTTAAAATTTCTCTACGCATCTCTTTAAAAACACTAAATTTGCTAACAAAAAAAAGATGTATGTACATTGTACATTGTACATGCAGACGTTGATTCCGTCATCAGACCTTCGATGTGACTGAGGGTGGGTTTTGCTGTTTTTTTCCATCGCAGCAAAATAGATATCACATTCCAGGGATGGACTTTTTTCATGAGGCACGACCATGGTTTATTATCCAGTTTTCCAAAGTATTTTATCCCTGCTGGGTGAAAAAAAGAAGATATTTATGGTAGAAACACATCAAGACTTTAACTTCGACTTCGACTTTGACAAGAGCGATAACTTTAGCGTTTAAAGTCGAGTCAAACACATTGAAAAATGCAACTTTGAGAGCGAACAAAAAAATGGTTGTAAACAAAAGAGAAATTATGTTACAATATAAGAAAGGGAGAAAATTCGCTCAAAATATAAGCATTTGCATGTTGGAAAAACTGAAAACATCGCGTCAAGGTTGGTGGGATTTGCACTTCAACTTTGAATTTAGGATTTAAGTCTAACGTTGAAGTCGAAGTTGAGGTTGAAGTGCTGATGTGTTCCATCCCATTAAAAATCATTAGGTCTAAAACATGCGGCGCGTGGTTGTCAAAGTTGGAGTCCAAGTTAAAGTGTTAATGTGTTTCTACCATTAGGTGTCAACTTTACTTCAAAAACATAAAATTCTTGGTTTACGGTCTTTTTTTGTTAGGATAGACAAATTTCTGAGCACTTATAAGAAAAAAAAAATCTTTTGCACAATACAATGGGGTTAAATATATAAAGCTGTATAAAGCTACCTGTGACCTAAGACTTGAGTTTGTTCCTATGTTTTTATGGTTTGAAAGTTTGTGGTTGTGGCACCAGAAACGACGTGTTCTATATATGTATATTTTTTATCTGTGGGTTTTTGGAAACACATTAATGGATGAGGGTTTAACAATTTTTTATCACTGACTTTTTAAGAAAGAAATTTTAGCATAAAAGAAAAATTATTATATGGTGCATCCTACGTATTTAAATGATATTTGTTTTAGTTTGTAGTGTTTGAGATTCTTGTAACTGCTTTATTTTTTTAAAAAAACGAAACTTCACTTCATAGGCTTTTGTAAAATTAACAGGGTTAGTAATTAAAACTACTTTTACAGTGAGAACAGAAAAAGTTAATACTATGCTTCACAGTAGTATCATTGCTTCAAGGATCAATCAAGATTACGGATATCCACTCGATACTACCGCTTTGCTCCGGTCCAAGGATCAATGAAGATCACGTAGGTCCAAATAGGTTCGGACTACCTTTCCTGGCTCACTGGCAGAACACGAATGAATTTGTACTGGGGATGCAACCCCTTTTATACTTAATTTGGAGTTCAAAGTAGTGTTGGGTAGGACACGTTTTTTTAATGAGTATGTATGAGGTGCTCATTTTGGAATATGAGGTGGTACAATGTTCCACCTCAAATGAGGTACGTACCTCAAGTTGCCTAAAAATTCTTTTAAAAAGGTTAAAACAAAATAATAGCAACTACATTTGCATTTTCACAAAGTGTATGTAAATCCATACCCGCAGCCGCGCCACAAAATTTACAAAAGACGTAGAGAAGTGACGAGACAATAGACATTACTATATACTTTTTCTCACTCATATGTCGCAGTCACAGATGCGACTGTGACATTGAGGTAAAAGTATTGAATAGAGTGAATCCTCATAGCTCATACTCACTGCCTCATTTGTTTGGGACATGGGACTTATGAGGTAAAAGTAAGGAATAACTCATTGCCTCATTTGTAGTGCGATAGCAGAATTGAGGCAATGAGGTACTGTGACTCACTCATTGATATATACATACACTTACTCGCTGACCGAGGAATTATCTAGAATTTCGGACCGATCGATAAAAAGCAATGTTAAGGTATTCGAGGAGACAGGATTATTATAATGTGACGTTACCGCTATTTGGAGTATCATACACTACTTCCACCCGGAGGGGAACATGATGCTTTCCCTAAAAATGTTGAGAGAACGAGTTCAAGAAGATCTGGAGCTTAGCATTACATCCCTCAACAGGATTCTAATAAGAAATAGATTTTTCTATCAAAACAACCGCAAACTCCTTTGTGAAAGAAACATTGACTGATGATGACAGCAACAGTGGATTGAAGGCGCCAATTTCAAAGGGACAGAGGCTGATATAGAGGCATGCAAGTGGTGAAAAATGCCTCGTAAAAAACGCCTTACTTTTATTCAAATCTGGTACGAAAACGGGAGACCATCATAGTGACTTGAATTTTGAAAATATCTCCAAATGGATGCAGGAACAAGTTTTGATTAACCTAAGGGAGTTTTCAATAATTGTAATGGACAACGCCTCATAGGAGTCATACCACAATAAATGGGAAGACAGTCAGATCCCTTCTGCTAGTCAAAATATATAAGATGTTACAATGGCTGACCGATAACAATGTACCACCTACTTTACAGAAGCTCAACCTCGATCTTGATGAGGTTATTCGCTACAGAGACACGTTGGAACGTTATTTCTTTGAGCAAATGCATGAATTGGACATCAGTGATATGTGGTTCCAACAAGACGGTGCCAAAAGCCACACAGCGGGTGCAACAATCGAGCTATTGAAGTCTCAGTTCGGTGAACGTGCTATCTCGAGAAACGGATCCGTCTATTGGCCGCCGAGATCGTGTGGTTTAACGCCTCTAATTTTTTTTTATGGGGCTACATTAAATCATTGGTCTATTTTTTTGGGGTATCTCAAGTAGTTTGCATTTTATTTAAAAAAGAAGTTGTCAAGTCCTTAATGAAAGACCCTTTAGTAACACACGGAATTACACAACAACAAAAAAAACAGCAGAACATGTGCATACGAATTTGATAATAAGTGCATAGCCTACTGCCAGATAGCTATGTTTTATATTTTATTTTCTACAACACGCTTTTTTGATAAATCGCATATAAGTACCATGAGTGTAGAGAGAATTGCGAAGAAACTGAATAGCGTATAAGCGAAATCACGTATGCTGCGACCGTCTAGGCTAGGCGATGAACAAATTCGTTCTTATTTGAGTGACGTAAAGTTAAAGCTATTTGCACAATATTTTTCAATTCAAGAAATTATTTGAATTCTATATTTCTTACCAACTGGCAAGTTTTTCAGGAAGCATTTTTTTTGTTCGTTAAAAGTATTGATATATTATTGAATAGCTTTATTTGTAAGTGTGAGATAAATGTGGCTCCAATACAAATTGAATATCGCTCCTGTTCATTACGGTAAATGCTATGTTCGGGTTAAGAATTTCTATTCGTATAATCGCATCACCTCAAAGTTAATTTTCAACTTTCAGTCGGCGCAATATCATTTAATTTGATCGAGGTCACGCTGCTAAAGAATGTAAATGACCTCCACTAAATCGTCGGCATACGCTGTAGCATGTCTGAGTGAACCCACCACATCACTCGTGCAAATGTTAAACAGGATCGGTGAATTCACCGCCCCCAGCTGTAAACCATTTTTAATTTCAAAGAGTCTGCTCTGCTCTATGGCAAAGGTTTGTGCATCCTCCGCCTGGTCAACTTGTAGAAAAGTCTCACTAACTAACAATGTTGAAAGCCTTCGAAAATTCAACCAGTCAAACACCATTGCAATGGTTCTTGCATTTATTCCACTGAATGTCAGAAACCAATTTCGACGCGGCATTCATGCTATTCAATTCGCACTATTCAAGTGTCATATCTCCCCCTTAGACCAAACTGGTTGTCCGGAATGATGATATTCTCCTCGACCCATTTTAACAGGGCTCTTTGACAACTTTTTCAAATACCTGGCTTATATTCGGAAGCAAACTAATCGACCAGGAAGGGTTCATCCTATTTGTATCCTTTTTTGGGATAGGGTGTACCACAGCTGCATTCAGCGCATTGTTAAACATCGTAGTGAAAATATTTACAGCCTTTTAAATACACTATCAGCTCTGTGTCGTGGAGTGCTTAAAGCAAGCAACTATCACGAGCAGAAATTGCCGGCACTAAAAGTGCACTCGCAGGCTCATC
Organism: Portevinia maculata; assembly: GCA_949715645.1. Classification (NCBI taxonomy): domain Eukaryota; kingdom Metazoa; phylum Arthropoda; class Insecta; order Diptera; family Syrphidae; genus Portevinia; species Portevinia maculata. Next base: position 200,331,091 of record OX454525.1, read on the forward strand.
ATTTAGTGCAGGTGTTAGTAAGGAACATGCGCCCAGCAAATCGACTATGACCTGTGGGTTCGCGACCACGAAAAAACCGTCGTTTGATGCCATACTTTCCGGACTTATTCCAGCAGTCAGTATTGTCTGTAAGATTCGGACGCAAGGAATTTCATTGTGAGCCTACAATTTTAAGCATACTCGGGAAACAGGTTTTAATACCCCGAATTTTATTGCCCAAATACAGACTTACAGACTTTTCTGTAATTTCCTTTAATCAGCTGCCTCCGGATTCGCATCGCTGAATTCAGCATTCTTACATCCGGTTAGATGCGGTCAGTTAATTGTTTGTGCATCCGTTTAAGCCCCTAAGCACTTAAGCACTTAAGCAGTTAAGCGGTATAGTGCGTCGATTGTAGGGTTTCTGTACTTTTCTGTCTGGTACTCGAGGAATAGTTGGTTGGATTAAATTTGCGACTCAAACTCATATGAGCGAAAGTGACTGCAAGGTTAAGCTCCGCACTTATTTTGTTATTGGCACCTACCAATGGCAATATTTAGCTGCAACCCCTCGTGCCAGCAAATGTTGAATACACACGAATTCAATACTGTTAGCGCAACTATATGCAGTGCAGCAATACCTGTACGAGTTGGCTCTCTTTTAACTCGTTCGCTTGCAGCTATTTATTGTTTGTCTTCACCGCCATTATATGTTCAGCCAGTTAATGTGTAGAACATATTCCCGCTAGTATTTTCATTTCTACATTAGAAACAAATTCCTAATGGTTACCTATTCAATTCTTTAAAGAAATGGATTGAAGTGGCCGACTATTTCCCCATCTTTGAAAATTATTTCGTTTAAGAAAATCTGTACCTACGCATTCAAACTAATTTTTAAGTAAGCCTGACATCAAATCAAAATTGAAATAATTAGTCCTATCATGGTACCTACGTTCGTTTAAGAGTTACGAACGTAGCTCTTATTTTGATCATGGTATCCGTATCGTGTTGGACTACTAATCTTAAGGTATAAGGTTCAAATCCCGCGTGGGCTGAGTAACATGTAAACGTTTTTTCTCCTAGCCTAACTTTTGCGAACGTTTGACAAACATCCAAGAGTATCAATTGTCATGAGAACCTTCTAAAATTTGCCTTCGGATTCGTCTTAAAATTGTAGGTCCTTTCAACTTCGCACAAGCAAATGATTGGAGAAGCTAGGTTTTATGCCCCTGTATGGGCTTTTAATGCCTAATATTTATTTATTTATCCGTATCTTAGAGCAAAATAAACGCGTACTAACGCGTATGGGTTAAACGAAGCGGTCGTATTGCAGCTTATTTTTTTTTTTTTGGATTTTTTACTTAACGAAAAAGTCGCACCTCTATGTAAATACTGTCAATAACTTAAAAATAATGCAAAGTAACATTGACTTACATTTCTTGAAAAGAGATTTCACTATGTGCCTTTCTGGACATAGAAAACAATGCTTTGTACCAGAGAAAAATAGACAAACAAACTATAAAATGGATCAAAGCGATGATGGGAAGTCGAAAAATTACTGCCTCGTCAGGAACGACCTCAGTATCAGTTACAGCCATAAAGGGCTGTCCACAAGGGGGAGTACTCTCACCCCTCTTGTGGTCCTTGGTCATCGATGACCTGCCACACAAGATGAGCAATCTGGGCTATACCACAATTGGGTTCGCCGATGATATTGTCATCATTGCCAGGGGCACTCAATTGGAGTCACATCTAAAATAAAAAATGCTCTAAAGACAGCTGGACTGGTGCATCAACGAAAATCTTTCCATAAATGCCAGTAATCGTCATGGTTCTTTTCACCAAAAGAAGGAAATTAGACCGGTCGTAGAGTATTCCGAAAAAGTCAAGTATCTTGGAGTAATCCTAGGCAAGAGACTTAACTGGAACTCCAACAACCATTAACAATAAAATCACTAAAGCTAATAGAGCTTTATGGGCCTGTAGCCGCACATATGGCAGAACCTGGGGAATCTTCCAAAGACGTCCACTGGATCTACACAGTGATGATAAGTCCCATTATAACATACGCTTCCATAGTATGGTGGACAAAATCCACACAAAAGATCGCAATAGAGAAACTCAAAAAGGTACAACAGCTTGCGTGCTTAGGTATCTCCGGAGCCATGCGAACCCGTCCAACAGCTGCCATAGAGGCAATAACAGGACTAACACCTCTCCACATATATATTCGAAAAGTGGCGATCCGCAGTGCAACAAGTCTAATACAGTTAAACGAGATAAGGCTTAACTACCATCCAGGGTTAGTAACAACCCACCAAACAGTCACAACGGCATGAAGTGGTATACGGATGGTTCTAAAATGGAAACGGGGATAGGAGCGTAAATATACGCACCATATAAACGCTTCGGATACCCATGGCAAAAAGTCCCAGCGTATTTCAAGCATAAAAGGCTCAATCATCCATATATTCAAGGATAGTCAAGCAGCTATAAACGCCCTTAGCTCGCATAGCATTGACTCCAAATCAGTCATGTAATGCTTCAATACCCTTCAAACACTCGGATTAAGAAACAAGACCAAATTATGATGGGTTCCGGGTCACGTCGTAACGAAAAAGCCGACGAACTGGCCAGAAAAGGTTCAGAAACACCTTTCATAGGTCCCGAAACTTTCTGCTGCACTCCTAGGCCAGCTGCACTCTAAGGTCAGCAGAACGGCAGCAATAAAAAGCTGGGAACATAGAAAATGTATCTATTTTGGGAAAGCATACCTTGGTGAGCCAGAAGTAAAAACAAAAAAAAATACTTTTCTTTTCCTTGCTCACAATCAATTATTGGTTTAGCTTTCAATCAATAATCTCAGCACCCGGGCATTGCAAATTCTGATTTCCGTTTAATCAACTGCAGCACATTAACCCGAATCATCCTGAACGTTATTTTTTCGGAATTTAAAAAAAAAATTTGGTGCGCTTTGTTAAGAGCAAAAATAGAAAATCTGTATCAATAAATTTTAAATAGAGGTCCTTGTTCTCCGAAAATATCCTGTTGCCATATGGCAACGCCAGGAGCTACAGGGTACACGTCTGTACTCACATATAAAATAACCAAAAACTGAATAAAACGTCATTATACCCTATTCTAGGGGTATATTAATTTTGACGCATAGTTTGTAACATACCTTAATATTGCCCGTAGACCCCTAAAAGTTACTATATTTATGATCAGCATCGATAGTAATGTCGATCTAGCCATGTCCGTCCGTCCGTCCGTCCGTCCGTCCGTCCGTCCGTCCGTCCGTCCGTCCGTCGGCAAAAATTAGGCCTTTAAACTGGACCTAGAGAGCTGAAATTTTAACCATATACTCTCTAGGGTCCCGAAATAATCAAGTTTACGAATTTTTGAAATCCGCCCACAGACACGCCCACAAACTCAAAAAAACAAAATTTTGGAAAAAATCGAATTTTGAGCTAGAGAGCTGAAATTTTTTATATATGATCTATGGCCCATAAAACTGATTGGGACATAAAATTTTCAAAATCCGCCCACTGACACGCCCACAATTAAATAAAACAAATTTTAGGAAAAATTGAATTTTGAGCTAGAAAGCTGAAATTTTTTATATATGATCTTTGGCCCATAAAACTGTTTGGGACATAAAATTTTCAAAATCCGCCCACTGACACGCCCACAATTAAATAAAATATTTTTTTTGAAAAACCAAAATTTTAACTAGGGAGCTGAAATTTTTAATATATACTCTCTAGGGGCCCTTTATGCTCATGTGTAAATATTTTCAAAATCCGCCTACTGACACGCCCACAATTATTTTATTTTTATTTTTGAAAGTCCAAAGTTTGAGCTAGGGAGCTGAAATTTATAGTATATACTCTCTAGGTGCCCTTTATGCTCATACTTAAATTTTTTTTAAATCCGCCTACTGACACGCCCACAATTAAATAAAACAATTTTATTGAAAAACCAAAGTTTGAGCTAGGGAGCGTTTTTATTTACAAAAGCTTAGTTTTTTCGATAAAATCCTTTAAATTTTTGTCACGCCCACTTATGAGATATAGGAATAAGAATAGGGTATCCAACAGTTCGCCCAAGCGGACTGTAGCCCGCCCCTATGTTTTTCTTATTATATTTATATTTATTTCATTTAAAATTTCATATAAAATCTGCTGTGTGATAGGGCTTAAAACATTTCAGGCAAAGGCCATATTCGCACTTTGCACAAGCAGTCCGAACAATTGAACGGCAAAGATGTCCATCATAGCGTCTCTTTTTTTCTAAGCGAACGACTAGATGAGTCTTTTGGTCGTAGCGAAGAGTAATAGCTAATGACCCAGCTTCCAACCGCCATTTTTGCCTTTTAACACTGCTATATGACTTTGGTGGATCACCGAAATGTTTGCAATAATAAATTGCAATTTCTCGCTTGAATTGTTTTTGTGGCATACTCAAATCGACATGCCGATGAGTTTGATCTCGGATTCTTACCTTAATACACTTCGAAATTGATCATGTAACCTTTGGGAGTGCACACAGACTATACCTCATAGCCAAAGCGTATGGGCTTCCTCTTTATGAAATGCTTACATCCGTGCTTCCCGAAATAGGCGATCATACTTTCATATCATTGCGCAAGACTCATCTTTTGACCAAGTGAAAGTTGTATTCTTATTGGATGTTGGCAAAGGGCAGTTGGAGGTAGATTGCTAAACACAACGCAACCGGATTGGCTTATAAATTTCGTTTGTTAAATATGTTGCATCTGGTAAGTTTATAGGTGAATTCGGAGATGAGTTATCCAGAACACTCGCTAAAACATTATCATTGAAAATTTCACCCAAAATATCTCCGGGATCGCCAAATTCTTCAAAACTTCGGTCATTTTCAAAAACGATTTCACAACCCGATCGCAATTGCGCTGGGCAAATATTGTCTTGGATACCGCCTTCTTCTTCTTCATCAGCATCGGCTTCTCCACTCAAATCACCTTCATTTTCCGGTGGTTGAATATACAAGGCATGGAGGTTGTTTGAAAGACAAGTTTCATCATCGGAACTAAGCTCCTCTAAGTAATCTAGGACTTCTTTCAGTGTCAGATTTTTAGAAAAAAATACTGTACCCTGTTGCTCCTGGCGTTGCCATATGGACACATTGTCAATAATTTGGAAAAAAAGGACAAAAGCAAACATTTTCTTTATGTTTTTAGTTATACATTTTGTACATCCAAAATACTATCAATACTGCAACACTCCACTTACAAATAATGTACACTAAAAATAATATTGATATACAGTAAATGACGCTTATAAGAAACACGCTTATAAGAAAAGCACGTTTATAAGAAACCTGAACAAAAGCACCGTGTACGAGCACATTTACACCAATGTAAAAAGCATACCTTATAAGAAACACGCTTATAAGAAAAACACTGATATAATGAATTTTTTTACATCACCGATTGTCAGTTTTCCTCTGAAAATATGATGTGTATAAGAAACTTTTGTAGGTAGGTACATATGACACAAAAAAGTCCCATCTAAAACCTCTCAAAGAAAAGTCATAAAAGTCAGTTCAGTTGTGTTTGTGTTCAATTGTGAAATTGAAATAAAGAATTAAAAAAAATGTCACGAAATAATATTTCAATTAAAACGAAGCTTATAATATTGGAAGAATTAGCATTGGGAAAAAGCAGAAAAGAAATATGTGCCAAATTTAAAATCGCAGCAAGTACTTTATCAAAACTAGTTAAAAAGAAAGAAGACCTAAATAAAGAAAAATATAAAAGCAAATGCTTACAACGGAAGAGACAACGAAAAGGAAAATATGACATTTTAGACCAAGCCATGAACAAATGGTTTGATAAAATGATTGAAAAAAATGCAAAAATCACCGGTCCGATACTAATCGAAAAGGCTGAACAATTTTCAATTCAACTTGGAGTTCCAGACTTCAACGCGAATAGTGGCTGGCTCCAACGTTGGAAAAAGCGTTCCAATATAGCATTTAGAAAGCTTCACGGAGAAAGTGGTTTCGCCGACACCGAGGCCGCTGGTAATTTTTTGGAATTAGTAGTGCCTGATATTTTCGATAAATATGACCAGGAGAATATATACAACGCGGACGAAACGGGGCTTTATTATAAAGCTCTCCCTACTGGAACGAACGCAAGAAACGGCCAAGAAGTTAATGCTGAAAAAATTCCAAAAGACAGAGTAACTTTACTCTTTATGTGCAATGCATCTGGCACAGACAAGTTAGTTTTTGCCATTGGAAAATACAAGCAGCCAAGATGTTTTCGAAATAAACAAATTCCAATCGCCTACAAATACAATAAGAAGGGATGGATGACAAGCAGCCTGTGGAGTGAAATAATAAAGGAAGTAAATGATTTAATGAAAAGAAAAAAAAAGCAAATATTACTCCTGGTTGACAACGCCTCTTGCCACAAATTAGATTTTAAGCCGAGCAATATTGAAATCAAATTTTTGCCGGCCAATACGACGAGTCTTGTGCAACCCTTAGGCCAAGGTATGTATGTATGTTCGAGATATGTAAAAAAAAAACAAGTTTTTTTAGTTGGCATTCTTTTTAAGGTGTCATTCACTCCTTTAAATCGCATTACCGCAAGTGCTTGGTAAGAAAACAAATTCTGGCTCTAGAAGTAGGAAATATGAAAAGTTTTTTGAGAGAAATAAACTTACTCACCGCTCTTAAAATTGTCAAACGATCTTGGTGGCATGTCTTACCAAAAACTATACAAAATTGTTTCAAAAAAGCTGGCATTTATGAAAGAAATAATGAGAACTTAGGTATCCAAAGTAATCTTTTTTTAAACTAACTTTTATCAAAGCAAGCTTATGTTTCAGACGTTTCAGAACCTGACGATTCTGTTGTTGAGATGCAAGGTACGAGTAGTATCGACGAAGATTTTGAAAACGAAGAAAATTTAAACTGTTTCGGAGAGTTGGAAGATTGTGATATTTTAAACGACGTTCAGGGTGGTGATGAAAACGAAATCGAAGAGGAAGAAGAATGCGATCAAACGTCAACACCAACGCCGCCTACTAGGGCCGAAGCTTTGGGAGCTTTTTTTGTTCTAAAGGCTTATTTTAACAGCGATGAGGAATATGACAGCTACCTCGAAAAAATTGAAGATTTTCTCTTCAAACAAAGGGAGGAAGCTCTGAATCAAACCACCATTGATCAATATTTAGAAGAAGCTTAAGTTTCAAATATTTTGTAACCTACATACATGCTACATACATACCTACCTAAAATCAGCTGGAGTTACATATTTATTTTTTTTTGTTTTGCAATCAATGTGCTGTGAATTTTCTTTTCTTTTTTTAAATAAAGTGAATTTATTTTTTGTTTAAAAATGAACGTTTTTTTTTTGAAATACCATTTTTTATAAGAAACTTATGTTTCTTATATCCGTGTTTTTCTTATAAGAAACTTTTTTCTTATATCCGTGTTTAGGATATAAGAAACACACGCTTATAAGAAACAAAAATTGTGGCAATTTGGAGTTTCTTATAAGCGTCATTTACTGTACTTACTTTTTGTTGTAAGCCATTACACTAATTCGTGAACAATTTTTTTTGTTACTATAAAATTTGGCACACTCACCATGAACAACAAAGCACACAATAAAACTGACTCCCCAATATGCAACGAAGATGTCTTGCGATGAAAAAAAATGTAAGCATGCACACCTGTGTGTATTTGTTACCGGTTGAGAGTCGCCAAAGTGCATATAAGTCTTGCATTGCCATATGGACACGCCAGGATGATTCGGGTTAAGCTTAAGCGTGTCTACTGTTTATCAATCACTGTGCAATATTCATGTATTCATATTAGTACATCTTCCGCTTATATATAAATTAAAACTCTACTTTTTATATGTTCGGTTGCCAATACATTCGTTTCGGAAATCCTTGGCACCGGTGCCGGTAGGGATTTGTAGGTTATTTTAAACTTTTCCACAATCATTGGCTATCAAACAGTTTACGGTGATAGGGCAAGGTGACCAGACAACTAATCTCAATACCTATGTATGTCGGCCGCCTGAGTTCATTAGAATGCATTCAGCGTGTAGACCAGGCACAGCCATTCGTGCACTTGCACTTTTGCCAATGCTGCCAGAAACAAATAATGAATAGTGAACAATAGGAGACTTTTCCTATCGTGATCAAGGGAAGTGGGCACGCCGTATGCTACGCCCAATAGCAATATTCCTCGATCCGAAACGTGAATACGGTGGTGTAGAGTGCAACTGCAATGAGTGCCGCGAAAAACGAGCGAAATGAGCGGAGCGAGTACGAAACGAAAAATTCCTTGCAAATCGACTAGACGATTATGACTATTTTCTTTATTTCACTTTAGGCTTAATGATACCTCGGTTCTGAGACCAAGTAAGGGATACAACCGTTTATTTATTACAAAAAATATGGCTACCCTAACATTGTGGCGCCAATTTTGAATGTGAAGTTAATGTGTATGATCTATTTATTTTCATTTAGTTAATCATCTGTTCTACAATTTTTACAATTTTGTTTAATGATGACTGTTGAATGCTTCGGCCTCAACATTCCGCACCCTTTGGAAGCACTCTGCTTTCAAGCAGGTAACAGTGCCAGTTTTCGAATCGGCCGTTTGAAGATTCCTCTTGGCGTTCTTACTTCAGCAACTCGGACCTTTCCGTCACTTGACGACTTGAACGACTCTTCCCATGAGCCATCTTTGTGGTGGTAGGTTGTCTTCATGAATTAGCACCATAGCGTTGACATGAAGATTTTCCAGCTCTGAGGACCATTTTGTGCGTTGTTGGAGCTCACTCAGATACTCCGCCGACCAAGTTCTCCAGAAGTGCGATTTCACTGCGTTGATACGTCTCCATCTCTGTAGGTAGCTTATGTTAGGATTATCTTCAGGTGCCTCTGAAACTGCCTTCAATGACGTGCCGATGAGGAGATGGGCCGGTGTAAGAGCCTCGTAATCATTGGGATCTGACGAAAGTGGAGTTATTGGTCGAGAATTCATAATTCCCTCGATTTCCACCAGTGATGTAGCAAGTTCCTCGTATGTCAGCTTCGAATTGCCAAGAGTTCTTGTCAAATGGCCCTTTGCCACCTTAACCGCAGCTTCCCACAATCCACCAAAATGAGGAGCACTGGGAGGAATGAAATGAAAATTTATACCTTTATTAGTGCAAAAATTCGAAATTGTTTCCTTTGACGATTTTTCAAAGAACTTTTGACTAAATTCTAAGAGCTTTGTTTGTGCGCCTACAAAATTGGTAGCGTTATCAGAATAAATATCTGACGGAAGTCCCCGGCGACCTATCAACCTTTTTAAGGCCGCTATAAAAGCTTCTGAAGAAAGATCTGTTACTGCCTCCAAATGTACAGCTTTTGACGCAAAGCACACAAAAACGGCAATATATGATTTGTATGGTCTTTTGCCACGAATGTTTAAATATGTCATCACGGGCCCGCAAAAGTCTACCCCGCAGCATGAAAATGGGCGAGATACTCTTAATCTCTCCGGTGGTAGATTGCCCATGATTTGCTCAAGTAGTTTTGGCCTGTATCTGACGCAGTGTATGCATCTCCTAACTACTTGACGTGCGATTTCTCTTGCATTTACTACCCAAAACTGTCTCCGAATTAAGCAAACTAGCATTTTTGGACCGGCATGGTAATTTGTCAAGTGTAAATGCCTAACCAAAGACGAAACGAAACTGCAGTTTTTTGGTAATAGTAGTGGATACTTTTGTTCAATCGGTAAATAGGCATGCTTCAGACGACCACCTACTCTTAATAGCTCAAACCCTGTGCTTGTATCTATGAATGGGGTAAGCCACTTGATTGATCCTGTTAGATGTCGATTTGATCGTAAGGACTTCAACTCGTCGCCGAAGAATGTCTTCTGGATAATCCATACTATTCGATTTAATGATGATTTCAGCTCATTCGCTGAAAGAATGTGATCCTTTCCAATTTTCTGCTTCCTCGCTCTGTTGCAGAATCTCAGGATGTATGCGATGATTCGAATGGGTTTCATATAGGAACTATACTTTGTTATGATACCTAAAATATAATCTGGAGACTGCTTCTCCTGACAAAGAAGTGCCGTTTTGCGCATTTCCAGACACAATTCCGCCTGTGCTATTCCCTTCTTCGATGAGTGTGGCCATTTGTCTGGGCACAGCTGCAGAAACTTAGGACCCGAAAACCAAATTGACTGTCGCAACTCATTCACCGTGCTTCCTCTAGATACCTTGTCTGCCGGATTATGTTCACTCGGAACATGCCTCCAGGTCACTTTAGCGGACTTCTCCTGAATTTCCGCTACCCTATTTCCGACGAACACACTAAGTTTGGATGAATGAGTCCCTATCCAGTGAAGCACGATCTCCGAATCGGTCCAAAAGAATACTTGAGCGTAAGAATTTCCAAAAATATCGTTGATTTTCGCCCAAAGTCTTGCCAATAAGTGTGCCCCACACAGTTCTAAACGTGGAAGCTGTTTACGTTTAGCTGGAGCGACCCTAGACTTAGCAACTAGCAACCTTGTTGTCACCTTTCCGTTTGGCATTGATGTCCTCGTGTATATGCAGCATCCGTACGCACTCATGGATGCGTCGCAGAAACCATGTATCTGCACTTCTGTCTTGTTCTCCGCTAACACATACCTCGGGACCGGCAGGTTCTGGAGAGAATTCAGGTCAGCAAGAAACTGTTCCCACTCCGTATTGATATTCTGTGGAATTGACTCATCCCAATCGAGCTTTTCGACCCATAACCTTTGAAGGATGATCTTTGCCCGTATGATGATAGGGCTCAGCAGCCCCATGGGCAAAGAGCGATGATGCCATTGAAAGTATCGATCGTTTTGTATTTTTCGAAAAAGTTCGGTTTGGCTTGTACGAAAATTGGAACTGGTCGTCTTCTGAGTTCCAATTGATTCCTAAAGTACTCGTTAGACAATCATCGACAATTTTTAAATGCTTTGTTTGGTTGTCCATTAGCGATTCGGATACCATCTTATGGTTGCTGTGCCACTTTGACAGCTCGAATCCGGCAGACGCTAAGATTGTGGTGACCTGCTCCTTGATCTGAAGTAGCGACCCTAAATCGTCGGCTCCTGTAAGCATGTCATCAACATAGAAGTCTGACCTAAGAACCTTAGAGCCACTACTGTAAGTGTCCTTGAACTTGTTCGCTAGAAACCGAAGACAACGAATAGCTAAAAATGGTGCAGCGGATGTTCCATATGTGACAGTGTTTAACTGGTACGTTTGTATCGGATCTAGAACATTTTCGCGCCAAAGAATGTATTGGAATCGGCGGTGAGATTGATGGATTAGAATCTGCCGATACATCTTTACGATATCTGCCGTCAAAGCGAATCTAAACAGTCGGAAGCGAAGCAAAATAATGAAGAGGTCATCTTGAATCTTAGGGCCAATCATCAAAATTCCGTTAAGTGATATTTGCGAGGATGTGCGACATGAAGCATCGAAAACCACCCTCAACTTTGTAGAAATACTATTAGGCTTCAATACGCACTGATGAGGAATAAAATAATGAGGTAATTGCAAGTTCGGGCTCTTTACGATTGACATATGGCCTAAGTCTTTATATTCTTTAAGGAATTTGGTATATTCCGTTCTCAGATTGGGTTGTTTGTTTAATTTGCGTTCGAGAGACAGAAACCTTCTTAACACTATATCATAGGAACCTCCTAGGCTTTCTGGATCCTTTTTGAAAGGTAACTGGACTGAAAGGCGACCACTGGGAAGAACTTCTACTGTTTCTAGGAAACGACTTTCGCACTGAATCTGTTCTTCGGTCCATTTCTGTTTTTGACTATTTGTTTCCTCTAATTCCCAAAACTTTTCGACGTACGAGTGAAGGAAATCATCTTCTGGTGTGTGACAACATAGAGAAGTTGTAGTAATTCCTGGGATTTTGCATCTTCCTGACACTATCCATCCGAGCCTGGTTTTTTGCAATGTTGGTAGTCCTGGTCCGATTTTTATCTGGCCTATTGAAAGCATATCAAAAAAGGCCTCTGCGCCTAATAGTAAGTCGATGTCTGAAGCTTCGTTGAAGCCTTCGTCGGCCAGCTCAACATTCCTTGGCAGCTTCCAATCCGAGACTACAATAGATTTGTCCGGCTGATGCCCAGTGATATTTTGAGTTACTACGAACTCCAGCGACATCTCGAAGTTGCTATATCGAGATCTAATGATGCTCTGGGTTTGATAGGTTGAGTGGGTTTGTGTCGAGCCTACTCCAACAATTTCTAAATGCTTTTTGGTTCTGTTAAGGTTAAGGATACGCACAAACTTATCGCTCATCAAGCTAATTTGTGATCCTGAATCCAGCAGTGCTCTACCTATTTGGTAATCTCCTGTTGAGTCTTGTACAAGTACTAGCGCTGTGGCCAAAATAACTTGACTCGGTGTATTCCTCGCAGTATTAACTGCCGCCGAGGATGTTCCTTCACTACTACTTGAAGCGACTTCTTGTTGCTGCCGGTGAAGCAACGTGTGATGAGGCTGTTTGCAAGTTTTGCACCGATGTGCTGAAGGGCATTTGGACATGTTATGTCCTTTAGCTAGGCAATTCAAACACAGTCCTAGTTTCTTTGTATTAGAGAACCTCTCCGGGATTGAAAGCCTAATAAAGCTGGGACAAGCTGAAATAAAATGACTACAATCCTTGCAAAATGTACACGATTTTTGTAAAAGAGCCAAAGAAGTTTGTGGTCGTGCTGCAGACCTGTGCGTTTTTGTTGAGCTTGACCGATTTTGATGGTCAACGCGTTCTAAATGAAATGGTTTAGAGTCCCGAGCCTCCAGGTACTGGCATCGTTTGCCGATCATCTTTGCACATTCATCCCAAGTTGGCAACTTGGAATAATCAAGTTGCTCATCCCATTTGGCTTGCGTCTCCTTATCAACTTTCGACATGGCAATGTAAATAATTATGGCATTGCACACATCGCTTTCCTTCCCGATGGATAAAAGCGAACTATAAATGGCTGATATATTGTCTACCAGATTCCTGAGTTGTGAAGATGACGTTTTTGAACACTGAGGAAGCTCGAACAAAGCAGCAATACTTTCAAGAAATATTAAAGTGTTGTTGTCGTATCGCTCTTTCAATTTATCCAAAGCCTTGGAATAATTGTCTTCCGTAACTTGAAATGCACGGATGGTACCCAACGCCGGACCCGACAGACACGATAACAAATGGTTAAACTTTTCAATTTTAGTTAAGGTGAGATCTGAATTAACTAAAGTTTCGAACGAATTGATAAAGTTTTTATATTCCGAGTACCTTCCGTCAAACTTCGGCAAATGAAGATGTGGCAAGCGATTATGTTGAGGTGGTGGTATCGAAAACGACGTATCGAATGTACTGCTTCGTCTTCCTGGCCCCATAAGAGTGACGATTTTTGTTTTCGTCGTTATATACAACTCCTCCAATTCACATCTCCCAGTATCCGTTGGCTGCAAACGTTCTATTTGAGTTTGGAAAGATAACCCTTGCTTGAAGTAGGACTCCAAAATACCTAGCCTACATTCTAGCTCTACAAGTGACAGATTTGGTGTTTTATCGATGAATGTCTTAATGCGGGTGATGCTGCTCTTTGTCGTCGCGCGTTGTTGTTTTAACTCTTCCTCATCTGGCATGGTGAAGAATGAATTCGAAGCAAACGATGATGCTGAGAAGGGTGGGTTATAAGATCACCTGAAAGCTTAAACTATCCTTCAAGCTTGACTCGACGACAATAATCTAACTGCCAACTGCCCAACAAAAACAATCAAGGCTACTTTCGATATTGATAATCCAAGCTTATTATGACTGCCGCTATCTCAAATGCAGATATCCAGCGACCAGCAACACAACAGAATTAACGACAGTTACCCCAACTATCAACGATGATCCAACTTTGAACACCAAGCAAACTTGTTCGACGTAAAAACCAATTTCGAACTATTCAACCTCAAACTAAATCCAATATTCAAATTTGTGTAAATGTACGAAAGAATTTATTAACCGACTAATTATCCCAATCCCTTTGATTATCCAATGAAAGTCATGCTACGAGTTGCTGATGTGATCGTGAATTATGCTTTGACCAGCATTATGGTGATGTTCACAATCTGCCTAAACTTCCAAGTATGTATGTCTGAGGTATAACGTTTAAGCGATTAATCCGTACTATTCAAACTTAATTGACGATGTGATTTTTCGGCGTAGTTAAAGCGTTTTGAACTATTCAATCTCTTATCGAAATTCTCATCGATTCGATAACAGTTTTGGTGCAGTCCCAGATCAAGTACAGTAGGTACATGCACTGAGCCAGTGAAACTATGGTACGAAACGAATGAGTGACCAAAGAAGAAATGAAGATGACGTTGTGGGTGATACGACTTTCGCCAATGCAACAACTACAAATTTTAACGTTGGTTGATGGCGTGAATTAGCAAAAATCAAAGTCCAAAACAAAGCTCTTCGAATTAATTTAATCGATTTTATTGTATGTGTATCAATTAATATAGTGTAACTTTTTCTACACATGCATGAATAAAGCAAATTTAAGACCAATGTGCGTTATTAATTTAAGGTGAGTTTGCTGAATCGAGAATACGCGCATGGCGAGGATTATGCGATTAAGTAGCGACGCACATTCGCTTTAAATTAATGCACACGTACCTTTCGAGAAGATGTATACTTATCAACTCTTTATTTGTCTTCAATGGCTTCTTCTTTCTTGATGGATGTCCTCTGCTCGTCCTTCACTGGTGGTTTATTGAGGTGATGGTCCAGGATTCACAGTCCACACAACCGAAACCGACTACCGAATACCGACACGCGAATCTCCAAAATTTTATATGTCCAAAGTATTTGTTTGGAGTATATTGCACTATTGCACTATGCACTTTTTCGATTGATATTAAACAATATTCAAAATCTACTTATTGACTGACCAAAAGGTTTGTCCCACGTGTTGGCGCCAAAATGAACAATAGGAGACTTTTCCTATCGTGATCAAGGGAAGTGGGCACGCCGTATGCTACGCCCAATAGCAATATTCCTCGATCCGAAACGTGAATACGGTGGTGTAGAGTGCAACTGCAATGAGTGCCGCGAAAAACGAGCGAAATGAGCGGAGCGAGTACGAAACGAAAAATTCCTTGCAAATCGACTAGACGATTATGACTTTTTTCTTTATTTCACTTTAGGCTTAATGATACCTCGGTTCTGAGACCAAGTAAGGGATACAACCGTTTATTTATTACAAAAAATATGGCTACCCTAACATTGTGGCGCCAATTTTGAATGTGAAGTTAATGTGTATGATCTATTTATTTTCATTTAGTTAATCATCTGTTCTACAATTTTTACAATTTTGTTTAATGATGACTGTTGAATGCTTCGGCCTCAACAAATAGCATATTTACGATTAGATGCGTAGAGAATGATTTCCATTGGAGATACAGGATCATTCACAAAATAGCTAACTTTCTATTTTTTTTATTAAAACTGTCATCATTTATATCGGTACTTCGATAATAACATGCAATTCACTCAAATTTTATGACGTATTGAACACAATACATAAATGTGATTACTTTTCGATGGCACCAGAAATTTTGCGAATAACGCCGAGCTGTGTGGGCCATTGAAATAGATTTTATTTTTCATTTACGCTACAGAGAAAGAATCAGTTTGGCGACCAAATAATTTAAGCCAACAAAGAGGTACCTTTTCATCTCTCAACTTTAAACTATTGCATCGGAGTTTGAGGGAAATTAATTAATTAAACTTTAGAACTGTACAGCGACATTAGTAAGCACTTTTCAAGCACGGAACTAATTTAATTGAGCCAACTTTGGAACAGAAACATCATGATGCTTAAGCTGATTACACAAATTCTCTAGACCATTAAGTGCAAACCAAACTTGAGTTTTCTGCTTTAATTAAATTGGGGGCAAACGGGTCAACGGATTTAGTAAAGTCGCATAGTTAGCTTATTTGTTGATGTTGATGTTGGGGGATGTTCATGAATATGTTTTCCCACGGAATTTTCGCCATTTTCGCAGACTAGGCATCAGAAACGGATTTCGAATGGGGGGAAAAATGTGACTTGTAAATGCCAGCCAGTTTCATGACTTCAATATCATTACTTTTGAAATGAATGGGTACACATATTAAGAGACCGTTTACTCTTTCTATTAAACCTATTTCGACAGCGTGAGAGAGCTTCGTTAAATTTTCTCTCTGGTGAACCTATGCTCTAAATGATATCCAGCGTTTCCTATTAAAAATGAAATCCAACTTAAAAATATGTTCAGGAAAGCAATTATCGAAACAAGTGTTTCCACTCTTTTTTGAAATTGTTGATTTTCAATGCAATTAAAATGTGTTTTTAGAAGTATATTCGCGAAAGCAAGCCTGGAATTTATTTTTCCCGTACAATTTATCTTATTTGTACTTTCCAAATCAATTTAAACACTGTGAGCGAATGAGTGTGCATGGTTGCGGGAAAGTAAATCTGTTTAATTTCCGAACCTTTGCAATGTCCCAACCACACTGACGTTATCAGCGGTTACAATTATTTGCATTTGAAATATCAAAAATTGCGAATAAAAAGCAATAAAAAAGATTTCTTTTTTTGTAATAAACTAGCTGATTGTTTTGCATTTTGTTTGAAGTAGGTACTCGTATGTATATACAAAGCAGGCACATTTGCATGTACATATCAAATAAAAACATATTGTTGTTTACCGAACTGCTACACAGGACGGTTGAAGACAACAAACATTGATTTTTATAAAGGGTCTTTCGTTAGCGACTTGGCAACTTCAATCTTTCAGTGTGAACTCACCCTTAATCCCATTGCCGAACTGTCAATGCCAAAATATTCAGTAAAATCAACATTTTCATCATGGCGAAGTACACAAAGGAACAACGTTCACAAATAATTAAAATTTACTAGAGAAATTCTGAGTCTTTGGTCGCAACTTTAAGAGCATTAACGCCAATTTTCGGCCATAATTCTCGTCCCAGTAGACAATCATTTCCGTGTCAGTGAGACTCCGATTTGTCCGAGGTGTGGAGAATATTGCTGCCATAGAGGCGTCCGTCGCAAACCAGCCAAATCAGTCAATTTCATGGCGTTCTCAAGAATTGGGCCTCTTCCAGAACACATTATGGCGAATTTCGCTTAAGCATCTTGGCCTTGAAGCGACGTACGTTCTCGAATTGAGCTCTGGACATGATGGAAGATAATCAAGAATTTCATCGCAAAATCACCTTCAGCGATGAAGCGCATTTTTGGTTAAACGCCTTCATCAATAAGCACAATATGCGTTACTGGACAGGTGAGAACCCTCTTGAAACTGCACTTCATCCGCAAAAAGTCACTGTTTGATGCGGTTTTCATGCCGGTGGCGTCATTGGGCCGTTTTTTTTCGTCGATGAAAATGACCGTCACATTACGGTAAATGGTATTCGCTACAGAGACATGTTGGAACATTATTTCTGTGAGCAATTGCATGAATTGGGCATCATCCAACAAGACGGTGCCACAACGCACACATCGGGTGCAACAATCGAGTTTTTGAAGTCTCAGTTCGGTGAACTTGGTATTTCGAGAAACGGACCCGTCGATTGGACGCCGAGATCGTGAGATTTGACGATTCTTAACTTTTTTTTATATGGCTACATTAAATCATTGGTCTGTGCCGGCGACGATAGAGGAGCTCAGAGCCAATATTGAACAAGAAATAGCGCCCGAATCGGTCGAAATGTGCTACCGAGTCATCGAAAATTGGGGTCAATATATCGACCGCTGCAAACGCTCCCGTGGTGGACATATAAACGAAGTCGAATTCTATTCATAAATGTTTTGATAGTAATTCAAGCCAATAATTTTTTTAAGATATCTCATGTAGTTTGCATTTTATTTAAAAAAAAAGTTGTCAAGTCCTTAATGAAAGACCCTTTATTTGTTGTGAACAAGTAGTAGTATTTTGTATACCCTATTTTAAGGGCATTTTAAATGTTAACCGACTAACACGCGCACAATTTTAAAAAAATATATCGAAAAAATCGACAATCGACGAGCTAGGAAGCTAATTGTATTGATATCATTTTGTAGCATTTAAAAAAAAAACTAAAATCAATTGTTCATCTAAAAATTATTAAAAATGCTTTGTCTGCAAGTTATGAAAATCGATTTTTTTTTTTTTATTATACAAAAATATTCTTCAAAGGTATATTGCGGAAAATAAGGGTGATCAATCCGTAACTTAATAGTTAGTGTGGAATGACACAGCGATTTAATTAACAAATAAATAAGATGTGGGGGATACATCGGTTACAAAATATAGTTCATGAACTTCATAAAAAAATTAAAGAAAAGATAAAATACAATCTGTAAATACTAAAGAACAATTTAAATTTAAATAAAAATTCATAAGATAAACAATTTAAGAAAAAAAACTGACAGTAAACTTAAACATTGATTTGTGCTGTTTGCAGATTACTTTTCAAAAACAATTCAAGGACGTCATAATTTACAGTAAATAACCAGTCTTCAACCTTTTTTAAATACAAGTTGAAATGTATGACTGTCCGGACAGAGAATGGTAACTTTTTAAACATTAAAGGGGCTGTAACAGTGTAAAAATGTGACAAATGGGTACTGTTAGCGATTGGTACATTGACAAGATGCATGCTATTTATACGAAGACTATACAAAAGTGTACTTCTACTGGGAATATTACCGCTTTGCTTGAAAAATTCTTTTAGTACTTTAAAAACGTACAGGGGTCTCATTGGTAGAATACGCAGTTTTTTAAATAAGGGCCAGCTTTGATAAAAACGATTTTTGTTACAAATAATCCTGATTAAATGTTTCTAAGCTATTAACAGTGGTCTAAAAGAGCTACTATAAGAACCGCCCCAACTTGCGATACCATACTGCAACTTAGAGTGAGCAAGGCCGTAATAAATTGATTTTAGAACTTTTTTAACATTATGTTTTTTGATGGTGTGGATATGATCTTTCCAATTCAAATTTTGATCAATTAATACTCCAAGGTATTTATAGTGATGAACTGATTCAATTCTAAAACAATTATTTGAGCAGGGTGAACTACTTAAAAAATTCGAGACGATAACTTGTTAGCTATCGCGCAAACGACATTATCTTGACGACGGTTATCGAGCTACTGAAAGCAAATAGTGAACAGTCGAAATGAGATAGACTAGACCGTAGAATAGTATTGTGTGTCTGAATGCAATAGTATTGTCAAATCATCTCGTCTGGCGATAATCGACTTACGGAGTAACCCCCCTCTATATACTTTTCAGAGAAACCCCAAATTGTGCCTCTTTTATTATCACCTCTCATTTGTATTTTATCCACATTGGGCAAAGTTTAGGTTCAAAACATTTAAAACTTCCGCTAGCAATTAGAAAAAGAATGACTGGGATAGGCCAACTTTACAGTCGTTTCCCACTCCTTTTTAATACCCGCCTTCAGCAAAGAGACGCGAGCATTCCGTTAGTTCCACCATTGGACAAACTACGAACGATTTTTTGTTTGTGCCAGTAAATTTGAAAGCAGCTCCAACAAGTATTTAAACATTGACTGGTTTATACGGTTCATCATTATACAAAGTGGCGCAAAAGTCATCACCCAGTGGCGTTCATCAATCCGACTGAAAACTACATAGGATAGATGTCAAACGTCGTGGATCATTTAGAACATTGGCACACAGAATTGCCTAAGGCCACCCAAGGGCTGAAAACCCTATTGGAAGATGCTATAATTTTTGCAAATAGCGGCAAATGTCAATTTTACTTTGACATTTGTGAAGTAAACAGAGGACAACTTTTGCGCCACCTTGTAGAACCTTTAAGATCAAAACTATTTCTGCATATTTTAAAAATGCTTATTTGTTGAGAAAGCAAAAGCGTTCGATATAGTTAATCACATTACCTTCTTGAGAAAAATTTAAAAGCGGTCCTTTTTATTAAATAGATTTGATCGAAAAGATTGCCGAAACCACTTGCAAAATACACTTCTTGAATCTTAGAATACCGCAAGGTTCTGTTTATGGACTCATTTTGTTTCTGATATACATCAATTCCCTCTTCGATCTACGTTTTGAAGGTACATCTACTGCATTTGCTGATGATACGAGGCTTGAGTCGTAAGAACGCAACAATGCACTGTATTTTATATATAATGTTAACGGGGATTTGTTTTTTTTAAGTGTCTGGTTTTCTGAGCATAGTTTGAGTATAAGCCCTAAAATTAAAATTATGTTTTTATATAATCTACACAAATCGGATCAAATATAGATAAACTGCAAGACTGGGCATGTGCTTCAGGGATTACGTTCGCTACTTTTTGTAGCAGCGTGAGCTGTAGCGAAAAATGCATTTCAATTGAGACAGTTGATGAGTTTAAGTACTTCGGCTACCCTCGGTTAAGTGGGAGAGTTATGATACTTTTAATCCTGATCATAGTCTGACCAGCATTAAAGGAAAAAGAGGTAGATGAGTTTAAGTACTTGGGGGTCAGTTTTGATTCTAGGATGAACTTTGCAAATCATACAGTCTTTAAGGAAATATTTTCGCTGTACTCTCAGACATTTGATTTACCTGAAAAATATGTTCTAACCGCAACTATTGCTAACTCCAAATATGGTATTTTCCATTCTTAGCTCCACTGTAAGTATCGCGTGTTAGGTATGTGCTTATAGGAATAAAATACAGGGCGTAGGCATAATATACCTATTAATACTGCAAACAATTTTGTTTTTTGAAGTCGACGTCCCTCTTATGCATTCTTTCGTGTTATGAACATTCTTCCAGTCCGTCATTTGTATTATTTTAAAGTGTTAAAGATTTTTTTTTTAAAGAAAAAGGAAATCTAAATAGCAGGTTAATTTCTGATTATAATTTACGTAGAAACTTTTCGCATATTGTATCTATGTATACCCATTTTCCGCACTAAAACTTTTCGTTATTTTTATTTGATTTCGTCTTATCGCCTGTTTAATAAGCTCGCGCAAATTACTTTTTCTAGAAAGTTCGAAAAGTTTTTAAAGATTGGCTCCTCGATTTTGATTGTTTAGAATCCGTCATCTCTGACATTCTGGTTTGACGCATAGCCTTTAGCCTCTTTTTCTTTATCATTTTTGAATTTTGTTATTGATAGTTGTACGTTTTTTTTTATTTTCCTTGTTCTTTGTTTCCGATATACTCGTATATAAAATATTTTTTTTGTTTACTCTGAATTCTTTTCGCAATTACATATATCCCCATCCACTTCCTTGTGTTTGATAGTCAATATGCACGCTAAACTTCTTAAAAATTTTTTCAATTTAAGTCACACATACATAACTATTTTTTATAGAAAGTGCAAGAACAATAACTTCCTCTGAAATCAGCTTATAATAAATGAATTAATCTGTCAAAACATTTGAATATCTCTTCGAATACTGTTTTAAGGCCCAAACAATTCAATCCGTCAGTCCGTTGGATCCATCAAATCAACAGAGTGAAATATAGAATACACGTATTCTTATGGAAGGTGGCGCCATGTTGGCATTACGGGCAATGAGGCAGCGGACTTTCTGGCAAGAAAAGGGGCAGAGGAACCCTTCATAGGACCTGAACCATTCTGCGGGATAGGAGAACACACTATACGCGAAGAGTTCAGGAGACTGGAGGAAGACACAAGGGCCAAAACCTTTCTCAACCTCCAAGGTCTGAGGCACGCAAAGAAACTCTTAGGAAATTACAACCAAAAGAGATTCAAAGTTTGTATCGGCCTTAACAAAAACAACCTAAGAATCCTAACAGGCCTCCTCACGGGGCACTGCAGACTCAAGGAGCACCTGAGGAAAATGGGCATATCGGAGGACGGGCTCTGCAGATTCTGCAGTGAAACCGCCGAAACTCCAGACCATATACTGGAATCCTGTGGGGCACTGACCCACAAAAGGATGAAACATTTGGGCAGGCACCAAATAACAGACAAGGACATACAAACCATGGACCCACAGCTCATTCTCAGATTCATCAAAGAAACTGGACTGGACGCTGTGCTCTAAGAAGTGTGACCTGCCAAGGATAAATCAGAGCAATACCTCGACACGCTTCACAAAGAAGTATCTAGAGAGGACTCTGAACGAGGGCATGCACCTCTCCGAGGCACAAGCAAGGGGACACAATAGACCAATAGGTCGCAGTGTAATATACCCTAACCAAATATCAATCAATATAGAAGGTGGCCCATAACCAACGGATCCATGAACATCGACTGATAAAGTAGGGCTACAGCGAAACTGCAACTCGACCGCTGGCTGATTGGGTGATTCTGTCATTATCCTTTGACAGGTAGCTCAGTACATATATCACAGCTCGACTCACTCGCTGGTTGGGTGATTGATATGGCTTAAATTGTAGGGATGTTTTTGACATTCGACAAGCAGTGATAACAAGTGTAGGGAAAAATCCCTACTTATAGGGAATTCCAGCTCAAAAATTAGGGACAAAAACTACAGATTTTATAATTCAACCAGAATTTAGGTACTTTGCAGATTTTATTATTTATTTCAAAAATTCCCTAGTAATGTTTTATTTCAGTAAAATTCCTTTCAGAAGTAATTTGAAAACATCGCGAATTCCTTAATGTCATCTTAAATTGATCGCATTGCATTATTTCTTTGAAAGAAAATCAACAAAGGCTGTCCATTAAAAATAATACAGTATTTAAAGAAATTGGCTTCTTAAACTTTAAATTTGTATTCAAAGTTGGTGACAGATCTGAAATTTCATTTGATCTTCTTTCCCAGCAACCATTGTACGGACTTAAATGAACTTTCGTTAGAATGAAGATCAATTGAATCCAACTTAAGCGCAAGTAGAAAATGTATGATTGATTTAAATGTTAAACAGTTTTGGTTACAAATTAGTAAGCTTATCTTGCAAAATACGTCCTGAGCCTTAGTAGTGACAGGTCGTACTTGCAAGATGTACAAATAAATTGCGTTACTTTTACGTGTAGACAAAAGCACTATAAAAAAATTAAAGCCAAAGAGCTTTAAGGCCAATTTAAGGCCCCTTTAATTTAAGGAAAAATGAGGATTTTTCTCCTAATCGGTAGGGATTTTTGTTAGTTAATCACTGGACTAGATAGTAAGGAGAGAAATGAACATTTGTACTGTACATGTACTAGCATCTAAGGTAGTAAGATCTTTCAGTGTTTTTTTAGGAAATTATAGGTTATGCAAAAGGCATATTAAATACAACGAATGTATTTTCGGCTTACAAAGTTGGCGACATATTCTATGGGACGGTTCCTTCCGTGATGTATGTTAAAGTCGATGGATCCGTCGAAACAACGGACGCAACGGATTCTATGTGCTGGACTCAAGGCTATGTTCATTTTTGTAAAGTTGCGTAAACTGATGCGCAAATGTCAACGAGCATCAATAAAATTGCCGATCCTTTCAATACATCAGCATCAGTTTTGTTGCGCATCAGTATCAAAATTTGTGTAGTATTGTCGCATCGATGCGTATTTTGTTGGCGTTTCCAAATTTACCCAATGCTTCTATGCGGGCTGTAACATTCCAAATAGGTTCTAAAGTTATATTTTGGCACGAATAAAAGGCGCATAAAGTATTACACCGACTCCGAACGAACTTTGAATTCTTCGCAACAACACACCAGTCCACAATTGAACCTTCCTCATAAAAATATTTTATAAATGGTATTGCTTTACCCATTTTACATTCACAAGTTTCATATTGAATAAAGTTTCATATGCACCTAAAGCCTCAGCCGTAGACCCTTCTGTTGCATTTGATTTGTTCCTTGATAAGCTGCAATTTCACATATTGAATTGTAGTGAGATCAAATGTAAACGAAGTAACAAATTAAAGTGTCTCAAGCAATGGATGACTCCCTCACTAGTAAGAAAAATAAAAAAGAAAAAACGACTTTGCCTTATTATTAATAAACATCCGAATAATCACAGACTTAGGAATTACTATGAAAAGTTATGTAGAGAGGTAAAGATCGAAATACCGCTATGTAGAGATACATACTTTCGCAATAGATTGGCAAGAAACCTTGGTAACTCGAAAGAGGAATGGTGAGTTGTTAATGAAATACTTAACAAAAATATGTCCTATAGAGATATAAGTATTTCAAGTAATAATTTAACTGTGTCTGAGCCTATAGAAGTTGCTAATTTGTTTAATAACTTTTTTGCCTCTGTTGGTTCTTGTAACAGTGTTTCAAATGACATTCAATGTGACAACAGTTTAATACAAATCAGTATTCAACCAGAGAGCTTTTTCTTTGATCAGTTTACATCGCTTGAAGTTTATAAAATTATGATGTCACTTAAAACGTCCAATTCGTCGTCTGTTGATAATATTTCAAGTTTCATATTGAAAAATATTGCGTTTCATATCTCTGATGTTTTATGTTTTATTTTTAATTTTTGTGTCTTAGCAGGTGTTTTTCCCGAGTCTCTAAAAACAGCTGTAGTGTTACCACTGCATAAAAAAGGTGATACAATGACATTAAATAATTATCGTCCAATTTCCATCTTATCCGTTTTTTCGAAGATTATTGAAAAAGGAATTAAATCTAAAATATTATCATTCTTGGACAAAAGTCATTTCTTTAATGATTCCCAGTTTGGCTTTAGAAGTGGTAGATCAACTGAAACTGCTTTATTAAAATTATCTGGGGAAATATATAACAGTTTAAATGCTTCTCAAATTCCTTCTACTTTATTTATTGACATTTCAAAGGCTTTTGATATGGTGAACCATACTCTGTTACTAAATAAATTATTTAATGCAGGTTTCAGAGGCTTTATTTATGACTGGTTTGCCTCTTATTTAAAAAATCGTAAGCAAGTGGTAAGGGTCAAAAATGTTTTTAGCTCACAAAATTTTTCAAATATAGGTGTTCCTCAGGGATCAGTCTTGGGCCCG
Source organism: Portevinia maculata (assembly GCA_949715645.1). Classification (NCBI taxonomy): domain Eukaryota; kingdom Metazoa; phylum Arthropoda; class Insecta; order Diptera; family Syrphidae; genus Portevinia; species Portevinia maculata. Next base: position 200,356,148 of record OX454525.1, read on the forward strand.
ATACTGTTTTTAATTTATGTCAACTCGCTCTTCATTCAACCATTTAAGGGCAGAATCACGGCATTTGCTGATGATACTGCTCTTTCCTATTCCAATAAGAGTTTTCTTGATATGTTTGCCTATGTTAATTATGACCTAGATATATTACGACGATGGTTTAAGTCTAATGAACTAATCATCAGCAACAAAACGAAATTTATGGTTTTTAATATCAAGGGTGTTGTCTGTGAGGAGTTGCCTTTATATTATCACTCACCAAGCTGTTGTCGATTTCGTTTGGGAGATGGGAATATATCGCTTGATATAGATACTGATAAGCTGTAGTGACGGTTGCTTTTTAATTGAGCGTGTTGACAGCTTTAAATACCTAGGTATTATATTGGACCATGAATTTAGTTGGAAGGCCCATACTTCATATTTGAAACGGTATTTAAATGGAGTTGTAAGGCAATTATTCCACGTTAGCATTTACTGCAAACTACCCATTTTAAAATTGGTTTATAATGGTATTTTAAAATCAAAATTGCAGTATGGAATTTCCTGCTGGGGTGGCACTTATTTTAACACTATAGAACCACTGCTGATTAAACAGAAGCATGATATACGAATTATATGTAGAGTTAATCGTAGAACCCCCAGTTTTGAGTTGTTCAAGAGTCTCGAACTTCTTCCTTTAAGGCACCTGTACTGCTACAAAGTTTTAAAGATATTTTTTGAAAATTCCGGGTACTATGATGTTAGAGCTCACGATAGTCATAACTTGCGAGTCAATACCAGAAACTTCGTAAATGTTCCAACAATCAACAAAACACATTTTTCGCGTTTTTATTATGTTACTGCTCCTCGTTTGTTTAATAATTTACCAGAAAAACTTAGATGCGAGAGAGTGAAAACAGTATTCTTAAGTAGTATAAAAAAATGGCTTTTTTCGTTTAACCATTCTGAAATAGATGCTTTTTTTACACCATTAGTTTAACAATTTTGATGTTTCTTAAAAAAAAAACTAAAAAAAATGTATTTAATTTTTCTTTTTTAAATGATTACTAACTTTTGTTTTCCCCATCAATAGCTATTTGTATTTGATCTTTATATAACCGTTAGGTACATTCGCCTCTTGTCGTTTAATAGACAATAGATTGTACAAAGCTATTTCAATCAAAAACCTTAAAGTTTACTATTAAAATGAATTATATTGTACTTTATGTTTAAGTTTCTTGATATGAAATAATGAAATAAATAACAAAAAAAAAAAAAATAATGTTTAAAGCACCTTTATAGTGTAAGAAACACAGCGCGGGCATTGGTTGTTGTTTTTTAACACCAGCTGGAACGTAGCAATGTTATTGCTGGCATATTTAATTGCATACCATTAAGTGTTTAGGAGGATGTAGGGAGATGATCTGGTACATTTGTGGGGTTATTTTCTTCACGGGTGGCGTCTAAATAACTAAGCGAGAATTGTACAATCAACATTTTTTACCCAATTGCTTCACGGACATTCAGAAAGTGATAACACCACCACTACGAAGCTTACATGCAGATGGCAACGGCACCACCTTTTCGAAGTTAAATAAGTAAGAGAGGAAAGTATTATTTTTCATTCAACTTCACTCGTGTAGACCTAACCTAACCTAATAATAAAGAATAAACGTAAAGGCAGCAGCTCCTAACCATCATAAACAAGAAAAGGTAATGGTTACGAATTTTGCTGGCGGTTATAATGGGAACTAAGTAAACATAACGAAGCCAGTTTAGAATTACAGTCGACTCCGCTTAACTGAAACGGCACAATTTACTTTTTACTTAAGCGGTATTTTCACTTATTTATAGTTCGGATAGTTGAAATGATTAATTTTTATTAATTTAAAAGCTCATTTTCGAGGCGATTAGCTGCAGAGTTTCCCACGGCTTACATTAGGCCCTATAGAGGAAGTACAAGTGAAAAAATAAAGATCAAATTTATACACAAGAAATACGCATCGGTCAGCATTAAGCCGCATATATCTGAGCTCAAAACCAATGATGGAGCTGAATTATCAGCGCACGTTTAGTGAGGCTTGAGGTGCTGTTACATTTTGGAAGAGTAACACAGTGCGAAATGTCAAAATCAGTCCTGCAATTTTAGTCATTTCAACATTTTTTTCTTACTTTTAAATTCAAATTTTATTAATCATTAAATATAAGCTTACATACTAGACAAAAATTATTGAATCAAACTTAAAATTAACAGGATACTTATTCTTGATTATTGGGCCTTATGCAGATGCTCTAAGTTCAACTATTACCATCTAATAATTGCCTTTCAGCCTAAAAACAATTTTACTAACGAGTCTTACGTATGTTGTCATGAAGATTTTTAAGACTCGGCATCATTATTTAAATTTTATATTTTATAGAAAACAAATAACAACTACCTAATCTTGCCTTACGCAATGAGTGGTCAAAATTGCAATGGTTTCCGAGCGCGTGACAGTCGTCAACGTGCGCAGTCGCCGCCGGGATCCGATTAAAACCTTACATCGTCAATCACAAGTCTCGGCGAGCCCGGCCTCTCCCAAAAACGGCCTAGCTTACTTAACCTAACTGAGAGCAAGTTACCTAGAGTAACGCACTGTTCTGGGAGAACATGTTGACCAATTCACCAAAATTCGGGGAACTGATTTTCCGTATCAACTTAAACCGCTATCGCGGTACTTAAACAGAGGAGCTCACACGCATTTGCGATTTAGCAGCCGCAGTTGAGCCGCTTGTCTCAGGAGCTGCGGTAGCGGTGATATATTACCGTGATACCAACCGTCGTCTGGACCAGCCCATTTGCAAAATGGACAAATGCCTCCTGCGGGATGAAGCTAGACCGAAGCGTACGCTCTATGTTCATTTCATTAGGGTGGTTAGCCCCAAAGATGAGGCTATTGCCGCTAGCCATAGCCCTTGCAACTTGTCTTCGAGTCAGCTTAATGAGGGAATTGTGTATCCTATTCATTGAGCCCCATCGTATTTGACCTTTATTTTATAAAGTTGGATTCGGGCGTTCGGAACAACCGGAGACATACCCTAACACATCGTCGCTCCAATTCTTTTCCATATGACTAGGCGCTATATTAAACCACAATGGACAACTATAGGCCATGATCGGCCTTATAAGAGTGACGTAGAATAAGACCTTCACTCTGACGACAAGTTGACTGCTATGAAACAGTCTCCTTATCACAGCATAAGACTTCTTGAACCCAGCAAGACAAACTACTATATGTCAATCGAAATACAAATACTAATCAAGCCATGTACCCAGATTATTTAACTACGCTTCTCACCGCAAATGGCTGCCCATTTTGTCCAATAATGGACAATTTCTTCCAGTTTTTCTGGTAGCCCTAGAGGCCCCAGCCAATGTTGTTCTGAAGAAGTTTGTTTCCGTCTTCCGAAAGTTGTTTTTCTACTTCCAGTCCCCGAAATATCCCTTAATTTGATCGAAGTCACGCTGCAAAATAATGTTAATGACCTCCAGAATCGTCGGCTATAGCATGTCTGAGTAAACCCACCACATCACTCATGTAAATGCTATACAGGATCGGTGAATTCACCACCCCCAGCTGGAAACCGTTTTTAACTTCAAAGCATCTGCTCGAAGTCACGTTGCCACATTTGACAACGTACTCATAACGCCAGCGTCTGAGGCCTGTGGCAAGATCAGACTACACTCAAGCATAACGCAGAGGTAAAAGATAGCTCTATTTATTAACCAGGCTGCCATTAAAGCCATCGTCTCAGTCACTTCACTTCACTACAGTGGGCGTGACTTGTTATTCAACATTTAAAGGATTTTATTGAAAAAAGAAACTTTTTGTAAATGCCCCTTGAACTGTTCTTGTCAGAAAACTTTATAAAAAGAAATTGTTCAAAACGACTTTTTAACTACATACTTTGTGAATGATTTCCTCAATGAAACTTTTTTTTTAAGTGGGGCGTGTCAGTGAACGAATTTTAAAAATATTTACACATAAGCATTAATCCACCCTACAGAGTAGAGTATATATATTCCTAGCTCAAGCTTTGATTTTCCAAAAAAAAAATAAAAATTAATTGTGGGTGCGTCAGTAGGCGGATTTAAAAAATCTTTAGAAATTAGGATTACGGGCCTCTAGAGATAATTTAAATTTCAGCTTCCTAGCTGAAACTTGTTTTATTTTTAATTTTAAGAGTGTCAGTGGGCGGATTTTGAAAATTTGAACTCCCGAGCCTTTTGGGGCCCAGCCAATTTATGAAAAATTTCGACTCTAACTTAAAATTCGATTTTTTCGATAAATATGTTTTTTTTCGATTCTGAACGGATTTTAAAAATTCTAAGACTTGATTATTTCGGGCCCCTAGAAAGTATATACAAAGTTAAAATTTCTGCTTTCTAGCTCCAGTTTAAAGCCTAATTTTTGCCGACGCACGGACGGCCGGACATAGCTAGATCGAGATAGCTATCGATGCTGATCACGAATATACTAAATTTTAGGGGTCTACTGGTAATATTAAGATATGTTACAAACTATGTTACAACAAGCAATAGACCCCCTATGTAGAACCCGAAAAGATATCGCCAGAGCAACAGCGATTATCACAGGAAACTTGCAATGTTGCAACTGGCGAAGAAACTTTAATATTACTATTTATGCGCCAGTCTGGCAGTAGCTGGGACCCAAAAATAAGCATAAGGATCTCCTTTCTTCGATTCACTTGGGGAGGTCGCTGAGAAAAGTTTAAGGAACTAATAACGTTCTTAAACTCTACAGGTTGGAACTAGAGGCTTCTCATCAACAAACTGTAGTACCCTGGGTACGTGAAACTGATGGTCTTAGTGGTCTAACTACCTATGAAAGAGATTGCCAAAAAATATTACTGAAACAAATTCAACGCGATTCAGAAGAAATTAAGTTTAATTTTAACTTAAAATTAACTGGAAACTTTTTCAGCAAATATGATTACATTAAAGAAATTCATGACTTTAATATCACATCAAATCTGGCAATACCGATTTTTTTTATTTGCGTCTTTCCTTTTACCCCTTCTTTTTGGTGTCTTCATTGCAAATTGCACCAGACAGGCGAATTAATTGAAAATTCCAGTGATGTATGCATACCTAATGAAATTGACTGGCAAGGAAAATGGTTTTATTTTTTTAATTTTAATTTAATTTTTTTTTGTTACCAATGAGACAAAAAAGAGGCGAATGCTGGAGGAGGAGAGGTATTTGTTTCAGACGGTTAGTTACTTTCGAGCGCTGTCGCATTAAATATTCATCTTTTAAATGTTGATTTGGAGGATTACCAATGTTTTCTGCGGTCGTGCATGACGATAATTAATGTTAATCCCGTCAGTTGATTGAAGTGGCTGTTCTTTCCCATACAGCGGGAAGAAATGCACTCATTATAGAATTCAAAAAATTAATTTTATGTAAATTGGCTTAAATTTTAGGTTGGTAGATATATCTGAAGTAAATTTTATCCTCGACATCAATGTAAAGTCGCATAAAAGTACTGATATGACTATACAAATGAAAGCATTGACTGTCATACAGGATCTAAACTTTTGAAAACTTTTTTGCGCGAATGAAAGAAACGTACAACTTTGCGATGACTACGAATGGCAAATTCCAGAAGCTTTACACGATAATTGATACTCTTGGATGTTTGCCAGACTTTCGTAAGGGGTATGGCAGTGGAAAAAATTGATATGCTGATATGTGAAATAACTCCCAAGGTAGCTGTCTTTACGGATTGCCCAGGGCACTCACTACGGTCGGAAGGGATGAACACTATCACCTCGCTATACTATCGATTAGAGTTTTAGCGGCAGCTGTGCTATCGAATTAACGATTTTGTATTTGATTCACAAAGCGAGAGATGTCAAAAAGTATTGCCATTCGACTGCGTTTGCAGGATAGCTACTTCGCTAGTTGCACAGCCATCAGCGAAATTTTATCGTGATACTGCTCTTACGCGATGACGGTTCACCCATAAGAAAAGGATAAGATTGTTTCGAGGCAGACTAATGTTCTTCTTGCTATTTTATAAAAGTAGCTTTACTCTTCAGGGCTAAGAATAGTGTGAATGCAAATCGGTTGGCTGAAACGACTGGAGATCACCGGTGTCGTAAAAGGACCATCAAACGAAGATCGGTAATAGGAGGATTCACTCATCGAAATCATAAAAATGTTGCAGGCCGAAACCATATAAATGCAATAACACTGGTACTTGATTGACCCCAGTACAGAATCCAAAATCAGGGAGCTTCCCGATATTTATAGTGGGGAAGCCGTACAGTGGGCGGGCTATGATCCTGATCATAACCTCACCGTAAACGAGAAAGAAGAATATGCTTTCCTCTTCTTGCTTCCATTTAGTAAAGGGGCTCAAATAACCTTTAAAGTAGTCCTAAGTCAGATTTGTTTTCAACGAGTTGCTGTGATGTAATAGCCCATAAAAATTCTCTATTTGCTTTGCACTAAATACATAACTTATTATTATCACCATCACAATGCATATATTCCAGTATCCAATCAGCAGTGGCGACGGGAAGGAGCTTTCGAAATAATTGGATACACTTTTTGGGATTAAGTAAGGTTGTGTATTATCGCTGTTACCTCCTGCGCTCTACATCAATGATTTACATGAGCACAATAGAGGAGCACAATATGGAAAGCGCAGCTGAAGACTATAAGAATCAAAATTTACTTCAACTTGTCATTACTTTCACAAATCTAAATTAATACAAAAGTTCTCAAGAGTTTGAGCAAGTGCAAAATAGAATAATGTAGATAGATAGATATAATTTTGTATTCATAGATTAAGGCTTACAAAATTTGATAAATATGCAGCTTGCTCAGAGATTTGATATATTATATCTTACAACTGTAACATTTTTAAAGTTTTTATGAAAATAATTACCAATTGGGATAAAAAAAAAAGTTTGAAGGAAACTATGATGAAAACCTTCATTTAATATATTTTTTATTTTTTTTTTATTTTTTTTAAACTTAATAATTACAACAAGAAATAAATAAATAATAAAATCAATATATACATAAATAAACAAACATAAATAAAAAAAACTACAATAAATAAATAATAAGAACAATAACTAAATAAATTAAATAAATCAATAAATAAATAAATAATTACAACAATAAATAAATTAAAAAATAATAAAAACAATAAATAATTAAATAATATTTAAGTGCACATAAAACGTAAAAAAAGCGCTTACTGCCGTATTAAATTGTTTATTAACATGTTGCTAGAATTGCTACATCTTAAGCTGAATCTTTGGTTGAGAACTTCAATCTTCTTTGACACTTGTAGTACCCGTGTTTCTCTATGTAGAAGTTGGGTTGAGAAAAGCCAGGGAAGGTTTACCATCATTTTTAAACCGCCAATGGTGACCTATTGGTCTGTGAGACCGGGTGTGTTAAAAATATCGAATAACTTTATTCTCCGTTAATGTTTTTTGTTGCAATTTCGAGTAGCTGCCGCATTGCACATCCCCACCATCAGTTCACGTCGAACCTGCTTAGTGAGCACACGTTGTGTATTTTTTTTACTAACCGGTGCGTGAGACCGTGTGTCACCGTGTATGTAAGTAAAATATTTTTTTATTATTCGTATTTTTACATATAGATGATATACCTGGAACATCGGGTCCTTCAAGAATTGGTCGGTCCTATAAGTATGGATGGAAAAAAACAGAAAAACCAAGTACTCTTGCAACAAATGTCAAAAATATGTGTGTCTTGAGCACGTAGTGCCGTATTGCAGCAGCTGTTTACCTGTAGAAATTCAGTTTTTGAGATGTATTTTTTTGTTATTTTTTGCTTGGAAGGATACCAAATTTTGTTTATTTTGTAAAAGTTCCCAATGTCGAAATACTAAAAAACGTTATTTTCCTTAATGGGCATGTGATTTTTTATTATTTTCTTAATTTTAAAAAATGTAGTACTAAAAACTTTGTTATTTTTAATGCTCTAATAAAATTTTTTTGTGAATTTAATTATTGAAATAGTTTTAGTTTAGTTTAGTTTGGATTAGTTTATTTGCGGAGAGTACCTACAAGTAAGACATTGTCTTTTTTAGTACCTACATATAAATAAAAAAAATACAAGTGCAGGTGATTTAACATTTTTAACATTAATTTAACTATTACTCAATCTAACTACATAATTTAAAAATAAAAGAGCTTAAATTGATTAAATATCTTTGTTTTATTGTCAAAGAGCATAAATTTTAAAAAAAATATGAACTATTAGTAACACGTTTCGAAAAATCTTCAGTTGAAAACCCCGGTGCATGAGACCGGCGTCACCATTGATCAAAGTCAAACTTGCGTCACCATTGGCGGGTTAATGTTTTGTTTTGTGCAATTTGAAGTTTTTTGATATGTGATTTCGCACACGTTCCCCACACTGGACAAGCATACAGGATAATGGCTTGAAAGATGACTTTATAGATTGTAATCTTGTTGAATTTACTCAGGGGTGATTGCCTACATATAAGAGGGTACAGTATCTTAGTAGCTATACTTATTTTGTTAAGCGTATTTGTTATATGGCCCCGGAAAGTAGTTGTATCTATTTGAATATGTTTACAAACGAGCTGAATTCCTGTGAATCTCTATGGAAGATTTTAGGTCCCGTAGAGATATTTTTGAAACACTCCTACACTCACATAAAATAAGTCCAAATGCTTCAATAAAAACTTCCTTGTAACATTTTTTGTTCGCCCCTCTGGCTGCAGAATTACGAATCTCAAGAGAGCTTACACGTGAACATGTCTCGTAAAACTGATCATAACAGTCGTTTCTTAAATCCAAGCCAGCAACTTTTAACTTTGTTTATAGTCATTGCGAAGCATAATTTAACGGGAAATTGCAGTGGTAGTCGCATGAAATCAGAGGAATGCAGGCTGCAAAAGCGGTTTCTCCGCCACTAAGATATTTGCCTCAATCACGTTGCTACATAAGGACTTCACCTGTAGCCTAGTTCCGTTACAGAGCATATGAGCTATTAGACTCCGGAACAGCATTATTGGCGTTCCAACTTTTAGACATGAGTTGGTAGGTTTAAAAAAAAGAGAATCGCGACCTCTATCTTCACCACGGACTCTTAGTAGAAAGTTAATCTTCTATCAAATCATTAAGGCCTGCTGCTGCGTCGTTCTTACGCGGAAGAATGATTTTCTACTTAAGCCAACTCGACTCAAATCCCTGAAATCAGGACGAATTTTGTCACAAAGTTTTTAAATTTTTCACAACTTTACAAAAAGTTCCGAAATGTGGATTTTGACTTCTTCTTTCTTTAACTTCCCATTTCCGATTTTCAAAAGTAAGTTTGAAAACTATTCTGCCTTCAAATCGCCTTTAAGATGGACCCTTACGGATAGGCCTTTAACTTTAACCTCGTCAGTCCGTGTGCCTCGAGTCACGACAGGTAACGTCTGCCGGTAGTCCAACGCCATTAGTGCAGGTATACCACGCATTAGATTTTTATTCCTCCGAATGTTTTGTAGATTCGTATTACACGCTTCAATTTCTCGTTTGTGAGTCATAGTCAAATAGATACTTTGTGTTTGCAGGAAACCCTATTGTGTCGATGAAACAAAAATTATGGTGGTTAATGTTGTCAGATATTTATTTTGCTTGAACCTTTTTGGACCACTAAATGAAGGGTTGAACTTTTTGGCACAGGGATAACAGTAAGTTTCCAGCAATTTGGAAATGAGAGGAAACAAATTAATAATGTGAGTGAGAACGATTAAGATGCTTACGGTAATAAAGTTTTAGCAAAATAGATCGGAATTTCATCTTTGCCAATAGAATTTGACTTAAGAGAACGAATGTTCATTATTAATTCAGGCTCAGATCAGAAACAACCTTAAAATCAAATAAGGAAATAATAATTTGGAGTCGATACTTGTTTTTATTTGCCGTAGAAGGTTATACGTTGTAATACAAACTAATAAAAAAAATATTTTTTTAAATAGAAATGATTCCTTATTAAATGGCAGCTACATTTTGTTTCATAAGCAACTCAGTTGTATCTCAGAGCATGACCTACGTGTTCGAACTCTTTCCTGTACCCTGCTTTGAACAAAAAAAGAGAATGATGAAAAATGTCAAAACTCCCTGCAGTTCAGGCATTTATACCAATTAAAAAGCAGCGGTAAGGCTACTGTTAGGCAGGGGCATACTAGTTGCCTTCAACTTCCAATAATCATGCCAACCACGCAACATTTAGCTTAGTTAAAAAAAAAAAAAAAAACACAAGAAAAGTTACTAAAATTCACTGAAAATATTTTGCGATATGGAAGTATATTTTTTTGGCAAACTGAGTACAACTTCCGCTAGATAAAGTGGCAGTCATCAAAACGGCAACCTTACCCATAGTATCATTGCGTATCACTTTGAAACCTATTATCTGATACAAGTTATTGGTAGTATCAGGCTGTTAGCAAATCTCGGTTATGCACATAACATAAACCCTCGAGGAATTAAAGACGTACTTCATAGAATCTATTTTTTCCAAATCCGAGCTACGCGAATTCATGCAACAAACCTGGGAATTTTCAAGAGCCAGAAGAAGAAACAACGGACATCATAAGGCAAATAAGTCGAACGAAAATCAAAAACTTACAACAAATAATCAAAACCGCAAAACGAATTACAGGAGAAGAAACCTACTGAACTTTAAATAATAATTTAGGCAAATACAAAAATGTAATTCTACCGGTGAAAAAAGATTAACAGGATTGGCGGTAATGTGAATTCATCAACAAATTGAGATTGATACTGAGGAAGTTTTAGATATATTTGCAGCGCAGAAGGCCAGAAGATTAAATTAAATTTTATAAAAATGATTCCTACCTACGTGTTATGTAATACTTTTTGTAGTAATAAAATGTTAAAGAATGATGATATGTACCTAATAAATAATAACTTAAAAAAATATTGGTTTTGGTTTTCAAATTTGTTTGAGAGTTTTCTTGGAAAAACTAAGTTTGCAATAGTATTTTATTAGCAATAGTCTACCTAGGAAAAGAAATATTAAAAATCTTTAAAGCAGTTTTTTTAGACCGGTTTTTTCTTTTAATTTTTGAAAAATATTTTTTAGTACATATTTCAATACAAGGAAATCTGTAGTTTACATTTGGAAAAAAATCAGTAAAAATTCAATATACCCGTTTCCAGCATATTCAAAAAAACAAAAAAGTTATGTATGAATTTGATCATAAGCCTTTGTAAAATTTTAAATTTAATTGAAATCGGTTTTGTTGTAAGCGAGAAATTCTGATGTTAAAAAATCGGTTCTATAGGGGGTACGTTTTCAGATAAATCTCGCAAAATCCATTCTTACCAAAAGATGGACTGTTTTATCTAAATCGTTAAGGCCGTTTTTAGAAAAATTAAGTTTTAACAAACCGTTATATGACATATACCATTGTTTTAGAGCTAAAATTCCAATTTCAACAACGCCTAGTGCGGGACTACTAAATAAACTAAATATTAATTTTATTTATTACATCTAGCTACCATTCAGAAAGGTACATACTGATTGGTGTATGGAAAAAATATAACCCCCCGAAATAATTGTCTGGCAACGGCCTTGCCACTGAGCCACTGTGCCCAAAAGTTTCAAATCAAAAACAAAAAAACCTTAAAAAAATAAAAACCATTAAAAATTAGATGAACTGCTAAAATTAAAATCAGTTGCTGATTGCCTGCCTCTCGTCGCGAACGCACGCCCTTTATTTTTTTTACCGAAATCGACCTCGCTTTACAGACCAACAGCTATCGCCACGCGACATAAAACAGTTCGCGAAAAGAAAACAAAAAAGTGTCGTAAATATAAATATAAATTCAAAATGCCTGTTTAAAAAAAAGCCACAGCGTTGGGTATTCCACCGTGCTCCGTCCCATTCCATCGCAGCTGCATTTGCTTTGCTATTGCAAGTGCCGCACTATTTTCGTGTGTATACTTGTAATGGTTGGATTGAGGCAGCATCATGCGGATAGATGGCCGTGTGGTGTTGATTTTGTTGGGGACCAAAGCAAACTGCCGTACGGGCATAATACTTGCGGTAAATTGTTTTGGAAATCCCATGCGGGTCTTTACTTAATGGCTCTGTTTAGGTACGAGTAGTTAGCGTCTGAGCTTGTGTTTTATTTATGTTTGTCTGTAGCGTACAGGTGGGATGAAGCATCAGCGTTGCTGTTCGACTTGCTTAAGTCGAAGCAGGAGCGGATGCAGGATCGTATAAAAATTATCCCAATTTAGAAGCAGCGGTTGGCACGCTTGCGGATGCACGACATCAGCTCGTCGGTGGGGTGGGATCTTGCTGCCTACTTAGCCTGCCTACAAATATATCGTGCCGAGAAAGCGAATGAAAAGAAAAGAATGTCCAAGGTACATCACTGCATGAAGCGGTGAAGCTATTGTAAAGAATGCTTTAAAATGTTTGAAGGTGAAGAGAAAGTAAGGGTACATGAACCTAGTCTTATCAGCTGTGGTGTCGTCGGTTTAATGACACCTGGAGGAGACCCTCCCCTTGCAAATGGCTATTGCCATTTCACCGTGACTATCCCTTCCTCAACTTATAATGGGATAGTCCCTAATGTACTTCATCCACACTCAATCAATAACACATCTCAACGAAAAGGTACACGTTTAACACATGATTATTTATTTAATACTTTTCAGGTAAAAGAACTATCCATGTATCGCGAATTCATAACAAAATGTTATCAGGAAATCTGATTTATTAATTGTGCAACGTCATTGCGTAATGTACAGCGAGTATAACTGATAAGCAGTTAATTAGGCAATTTATAAGCTGTATGAGCATTAACATTAGGATTTTAAGTATTAGGTATATATTTAGTATATGACGTATTTCACTTCAAAGTATATGTACGATATTAAACGTTAAATTTATTGAGTTTAAGCCAAAGAAAAGATAAAAGTTTTTGTACTCACTTTGTTTGAACTTGATGATGATGCCGATGCGATGAAGTTTGTGCACAAATTTCAGCAGTTTCGATTAAAGATTAGGTACAAAAGTATTAATTAAGAAAATGCAATCTATTCTTAGGCTTTTTGTGTGTTTAAGGTTAAGAATTAAGCAATACGTATGTTTCAGAGTTAAGATTTAGACAATAAGTATGGTTTATGTTTAAGAATTATGCAAAAGGTATGTGTTATGGTTAGGATTTAGACAATAAGTATATTTTAGGGTTAAGATCTAGACAATAAGTATGTTTTCAAGCAACTTCGCAAATTAAAAATTCTAGTTCTAAGTTTAACTTGATTAACTAATCGCTTTATGTTAATTATTTTTTTGATCACTTGTTTCGCACTTTCACTACTGCTCTGATTTGTTGTACAATTAATCTGCTATGCTGGTGGCGATGGCAGGGAGAAGCTTAGAGATGGCTGTGGGTAATTGAATTGATGAAAAGAAAATTTCCAGGCGGGTGGCCCTGCATGTGTTTGATGTTCGGGGGGGTTAGGTTAGGTGCGCTGATGGCCCCTTTGTGATTTCCCTTTTTATTGTAGGGCGGAGCACTATCCGAAGCGTGTTGCCCGATGGGTGATAGGGTAGTTACTGTTCTTCGTGACTCACGGGTTTTCGGGGTTTTTTTTTTCTTTTTATTTTATCTTATTTGGTGCGGATGCCTTGGTAGGAGGTAGCGCTTGCGCGTCCCGACCACGCGCCGTCAAGTTGCGTCGGCGTATCTGTGCGGCCGCAAGCAGCGTTAGGACGTTTCCTTCGGGCATCCGCACTTTATCTGTAGGAATTACTGTGCGTTAGATTAAACTCATTTTCAGACAAAAAAATGTTACCTTTAAGTGGTCTTAATTTACCACGTGAGTGGACACCTTGCAGCACTGTTGCTGTTCACAAAATTTGGTTCCACAAAAAGGATTTTAATGCACCGGACAAAAAAATATTCTATATTTGATAACCAACTGAAATATATAAATTTATTGGTAGCTTGCATTTTGAAAAGAAAATTCAGCACTTACGTGGTTGCAGGCTGATGCTAGCGCGTAGAAAGTGCAAAAATGTAAAGGGCGCGAATGCAATTTGCCTGAACTTATGTAGGCTGCCGGTTGGGTGACGTCGAGTTCGAAAATAAAATGGTTGAGCGGTTTAGTGCTAAAAATGGCAGAGAAATCGAACCGGTTCAACTTCAGTGTTCAGGTGGGTAATAATTTTTTGTTTCATGGGAAGTGGAGTGTGGAATTCGAAGTTACCTAGGTTTACCAGCTCGCCACAATGTGCAGAAGTTTTGTAGTGGACAACATCTGTGGGTTGAGTAAAAATGTTGTTTCATTATACGCCCATGTCTCCCTCAATAATCTAGCTTTTTTGGCACTAAGTGAAACGCAGGTTTACGTTGGCTCCGATTTAATGGAGTTTAGTCTACCTAGTAACAACTTAATGCCATTATTCTTTTGTCATCTCTGTCTCGCCGCTTATATACGTAGTGACGTAACCTATCAACTTCAGCCTCAATATGGTCATAATCAATGTTCCAATCCGGAATTTTCATTTGGCTCAAATTGCATGCCCGTAGGCAATTTATTCACGTCTGCTTTATTTATAGAAGCCCTCAATTCGGACAGACATTCAACGAATAATGAGTTGTCTGATTCCATCACGAGAGTTGTGACCCTTCATCCTCCTACTAAAATCCTCATTGCGGACGATTTCAATATACACAATTCAAGTTGGCTTTGACATTCTGGTCAGACAATACCCAAAGGAGGGTACGTCAAAATCTTTACCCTGACAAATAACCTGACTCAGCTTGTAAGTAAACCGACACGAATACTAGTCATTTAGTGGTATTAAACTTTCGTTTATGTATGTACTACCTGACCCGCCCGGCTTTGCTCGGAGCCTTTATCAATAAAAACAAAAATTTAAAATTTCACTTTCAAAATATCAAGAAACTTTTTTTTAACCTAGATACTTAATTATCATATTATATGGCTCACGTACATGTTTAAAGTAATTGATAACATTCCGCGTTTTCTGTCATCTTAGACTCCATCGAAATTCCTATACGTCTAACATCTTATATGGGATCCCTTTGCCATGGCCATGGGAGTTATCAAGCAAGGCGCATCAAATTTTTCAAGGTTACTGTTAAAAATTGACGTTGGAAATATTCAACAGGAAGATTTGAATTTAAACACTTTCCAATATTATGTATGCCACCTGACTAATGATGTCCAGCAACGGACGGGCGGCTTCTTTTCTAATTCCCTTTATTTTATGAGATGATAGATACAAATTCCTTTCTTGAAAGAATAAAAAGTCTTACTGATTTAGAAGTTTAAAATGACAGATTAAGTGCATAGTAAAGCTGAAAAAATGGTGTAGTTTATTGAAATGTACTTTTTAACTCTCGAACTCTTTGCCTGTTTTCGGACATACTTTTAACACATCAACCGACTTATATATATGAAAAAATAAGATATGCCACCTCAAGCAGATCTGCTCAATTGATCCCTCCTCGGTACTCTTGCTTAACTTCTGAGCGTCAGTTTTTTATTCACTCCACACGGTTGTGGAACTCCTTACCCTACTCTATCCGAAGTTTAAATAACACAACCAAACTTAAAAATGAATTAAAATCGTATCTCTCCTTCAATTCTTAAAATTTTGTATTGATTTTTTGTGGAATCCGTCGGGAGGAACGATCCGCTAATAGTAAACAATTTGCATCGTGTAATCCGCAGACGTGAACCATCCACATGTCGGTAACGTGAATGAAATTCACTGTATCGTGGAAAACGAACGGATCGAATCTATCCATGCATTTGACATCCGCAGTTTTTATTTTATTTCACTAAATTTAATTTTTACAAAACAAATGTGTTTGAAATGAGCTGTTACTATTGAATTTCCTAATCACCAATAGTGGTCGGTAAGGGAGAGTATCCGACGGATCCCACGATACCAATTTTCTGTTCACGTGAAGCGAATAAGTGAAGTGAATCTCAGATCCGACGGCAGGTGGCAATGGTGCGATGGTAGTGTATTCACTAAAGTGATTGGCAGGTCGTGCGTTCGAATCCAGACCAGGGCGATGATTTTTATAAATTGAATACACACAACAAAAACTGTTCTCCCTAAGACAATTTAGGCGCCACCTGTTGAGAAAAAAAAATCCCATCGCACCAAACTTCTTTCCTATACTTCTATTCTTTCAGTAAGTAGCACCCAAAAATAGGCAATGAATTGCTGGGAGCTACTTGAGCAACAACCTAAATGCCTGCGCTGTGGTTTTACCATTATAAGGGTACTACTAAGGGTGATATTTTCGTGTAAAAATTGCTTATGCTTTACTTTTTATTTCTTTTTTTTTCTCATCAACATGAATTCTTCGTTTTGTAACTCATGTAGCTTTTTATACTCGCTTCAACTATTGTATGCATTTTACTAGCTTATAAGATATTGTATCTTACTGTGAATAGGTAAATCACTAAATAAATAAAAATACTCGTAAATAAAAATAACCCTTTTCTTTTACTTTTGTACAACTTGTTTATGAACTACGTTTGCCGTTGTTCCTTCTAGTTCTGGTGCAAGCCACATGCAGCTGACATTAGCAGAAGGAGTCATCCATCAAGTCTATACCAGCCATGCTCATGGTCAACCATGACTCAGCGAGACATAAATTTTAAGTGAGTGGAAATGAGAGCCTTTGATTGCATCGGAAATTGACCGAAAACCCACTTTCAGAAATATTTCTCGGTGTGGGCATGAAAGAATTTCTTCTAAGACTGATTTGTTCTCTTATCCTCAGTAATCTATGGTTATTTCAATTTTTGTGTGGAAACGGCGTTCATGGGAATGAAAATCCTTGCCATGAACGTGTAGCCAGGCACAAAGAACCTGCGATACTTTGCCTGCCTACTTCCAAGAGTTTCTGACATTGCAGAAGAAGCTACCGCAATAGCGATACTGCGAATGGCTCTGAGCTTCGAGAGTTAAAGATTATCTTAAAAAGTCATTCCATTCCCATCCCACTAGGAGAATCTAAAAAAAAACTATTTCGTCTTGGATATCTAGCACATGGCCTTCCATTTCTACATGCAGTATCATATTTTGCACAGGAAAGAAAGATCGGGCAACTGACAGAACACAGTTCTCTGAGTTTGTGAGGTTAAATTCCCTATCGATAAATATATGTTGATCATAGAATTGACATTACCTGACTTTAATTAGCAATAGTGATGTGAAAATGCATCATTCATTAGCCGCACTGATTAGCCATTCGCGCTATTGATTTGCAAAGAACGTTGCCATAATGATAATTCGAAAATTCCCTTTCTCTGAAATCGCTAAATTTTTCTGCATTGGACAGATAAAATAATAAGATGGTGTGGGTGACTGTATGCAGGATCACGTCATCACATGCCGGTTCTTATATGTATTTGTTGCACTCGCCATTCACTGTTTGTTGTATATTCCGTTCCGCTTCAAAAGAGAAAACTGCGATGTGCGCCCAACACCAGCCCCAAGAAGAGCTACGATGAAAAAAATGGTTCTTAAATATTTGATAAAAACAAAATCTTTTTAAATTTAGGGTAGCCTCTAGATGAAGTAGAAATCTAAATGATAGCTTAAAATACTCGGAGGAGTATTGCCTAAAAATAACGTTGGCCTTTTTGGTATTGAATAAGTTTTGTAACTGGAGCTGGAGGACGAGTTGAAAAAAGTAAGGTACAAAAAAGGTGACACCCATTTTCGTGGAATAATAGAGACCAACCGCGCGGCTCTCGATCACAGAACAGTTGAGATGTAGGCAAACTATTTACTGATTGCAAAGTAGAAAGCAGTGTTTTTTTTCAGAAGAGAGGATATCCGAATGTTCAATGTTTGGTTTTCTCTTATTTAATCGAAATGCATTGAAGTTAGGGGTGATCGGATGATTAAGTTTATCTGCAAGTTCTTTGTGAGGTCAAGTGCACTTACATCTTTGGAATGCAATTGCTTGACTTCCACTAAGACCAGAATATACTACATGAAATAGACTGGTATATAAAATGCTTCCAGCTTATATGAAGACTCCAATCATATGGTCACCAAGAAACAGAATGAAGAGCGATGGAAAGTAGAGCACGATCTTTCAAGTAAGTAATTATAAAAACCAATACCCTCTGCATTAGCGATTGACAAATAAATGTATCTGGATTACTCGGAGGGCCAACAAAATCTGACTAAATGGAAGTTGATTTGGGTAGTTTCTCCATTCATTTAGTTTCTGTAACTTCGTAGTACGTGTAACATAAAAGAAAATCATAGGCAGATTACCCGCAGGAAATAAGAAAGCGCGAACTGTTGGAAAAGATTGGCCAACAAATTGTAAACGAAGTCCTTTAGTTTAATCTCATCAACATGTAACATTTCGACATTCATCTTTTTTTTAATTGGTGCAAAATCCAAATTCAAATATTAAATAACTAAAATGTATTGCCAATAAAAATGTACCCCACAGGCAGGCGACTCTTTATGCCCATGTTGTACGTTTTTATCTACTATTTAACCAAAAATTGTATTTTTTATGTTTGAATTCTCAAAACAATGTATACTCCTACTGATACCTATAAAAAATTGAGAATAAGGATCATTTTACTACAACTTCTACTTGAAACAATATTAATTTCTTGGCCCACTTTGGAACTCGACATCCTTAAACAGTCAATCCTATTTTTAACCATGTTTTCTGTGCAGTTTCAAGTTCAACACTTGCGGCTTTTTGAATCTCTTGCTATATTGCATGACGGCAATAACTGTGCTTTTCTGTTTGCCATTTAGAAAATGTTTCTCACACAATAATTCTCTCATCGCAAGCAAGTAGTGATTAAAGTGTCCTCCTGGAATGGTACCTGGCTTGCATGAGGTGGGACAGTAAAACAAAATTTGTAGGTGTTGACACTTGGTCCACTGCGCCTACATACGATCAAACTTTTTTTTTGAATCCCAAAAAATTGTGTTAAAATTTAAAGCTCTGGACAAGTTCATGGTGAATTAATTTTAATTTAAGCTCTGCGCGGAAGGGATTGTGTAATAGTGTTACATCGATTTTAATTTGCCGAGAAATAAACTATTTTCTTCTCTTTTCCCTTATTAGGTGACAGTGATCTACTCCTTTGCCATCTCTCTTCAAATACGAAGATAACCTCTCCATTCAAATGCTCGCAATTATTTTCGAATAACCCGTCCAATTAACTTCAAGTATTATTCGAGATGAAGGAAAAACCCTCCAGTATTATCCGATTTTCAAGTCACTCCCATTCCACTCACCAATGATAACGAATACATAGCAAAAGCACACTTTTTCTCGCTTCACCACCCTTTTCCATTCAATCCATTTCAGTCGCATTCTCACAACCACCTACGTTCGTATACACGCGCGCCGTAGATACACAGATATTTGTGATTCTCTTAATTTGGATTGTGGTATCAATTGAAAGGAGCTACAAAACCCGCAGTGAAAAAAAGGGTAACGAAACGAAATGCCCGCAGCAGATGATGATGATCAAGGAGATAAGCAAATTGCAACAGAGTTGAGGCCGCTTGCGGTGGTGGCCCATTCACTTGTGAAACTATTAACCTCGATTTATCGCGCTTTCAATCGCATGCTCGATTATACACAAGGGACCGTCAACGCTGCGTACTCGCGATATGCACTAGCACATAGACGAAGACCCCCACTGCCTTTTTTAGGGTATTAGCTGCTGATGAATGGTAATGGGAACGAGTGGCGGCTGAAAAAATTTGTGTCATTCTCTTGACATAACCCAGATGCAATGAAGACATGCACTATCCATATTCACACTTATTTCAAATCCCTTCCTGGAATATATGGTTAGTCATCGTTTGTCCATCCATCATAGGATTTTCCATGCTAATGGGGTTGTCAACTGACTTTTAGTGATTTTAATTTACGTGACTTCTATTAAATCCAAGATTTGATTGCTTCGAAGGCCAACGAAAAGCAACGAAATTCCAAGAGTGTTCGGAACACATTTTCACCACCCACACAGCGGAATATCAAACTCACTGAGCTACGAGAGATACCTAGTCAAAGTTGGACCTGAGAATTGGTTCTTCCGCTTAAGTTTATCGTATTTATACAGAGACACAGAGATACAGATATACAGCACAATCGAATTACAGGGTTTTTTAATATTGGAACTCAATGTAAGATGCATTTAAATATCAAATTTGTGGGTTATCTGGGAACTTAAGTCTTTAAAGATGGAAGCTTTATTTGGAAAATATGATGTTCTACAATTATTAGGTGAATAATGAGTATAGCTATGCACTCCTTCACTGAAGGTTGTGAGTTGGGCTTACCTACGAACATTTCAGATATCCAGATTAAGCATTCTGGCATCTACGATGACGTGGCCTTTAAGAACGAAGTTTGGTCTTATTAGTCGACGTGTTTTTACTTTTTAGTTACACCCACACACATATTGGTACAGCTCATAGAGCTTGTGGTTCAATCTTCTCGTCCCATACCCACACATAATTAAATATCCGACAAACAATTTTTCTGTCGAAGGAGCCTAATATTAGCTCTTCCTTTATTTTGTTCTACCAATCGGCGCAATACATAAGGCTGAACTGGCAGATCAGCATTTTTAAGAGTTTTTATTTGTTGTGCTCCGTATTTATAGTCGTTTCCGAGGGTTATTTTTTATCTCACCTCCGTTAAGGTGTCATTCGTTTAGTTAACTTATGCTCCGAGGGGAAAGTCACTTTTTAACTACCACAAAATTTGTTGCTATTAACAGTGACCTTTTGATTTAGTCGGTAGACAGATGTTTGTTTGGTAATTGACAGTACGAACTTTGTTTTATCTACGTTGACTTCTCGAATATGCGTTTGTTCTTCAATGGCCGTGAGAGCATGTACCAATGTATGGTGAGAGTCGCCGTCGATGAGCATGTGCATTAGGGTGGGGCGATTTTTTTTTTCGTCAAATCGATTTGTAATAGTGAAATTATGTTGTGTTTTTATCTCATTTGCACACACGTAAAATATTATTCAATTATTTTCAGTGTAAGACCCGCGCATCGCGACTTTATTTTGATAAGAACGTGTAAAATAGTATTTGAATGCGATTACATCCTAAGCCAGTAGAACAATGAGTTTGGAAGCTAAACGTATATCATTGTGTTGCTTTTAAGTGGCATAGAGCTTTAATATCCCTATTCTTAAATAAAATGTCCCTTTTGTAAGGTTTTGAGATGGTAGTTGAAAGCTGTTTTAAGCCTTTCCCATCATATAATATTGCTATTGTTCTACTTTGTCCTCAGTGCGACAATCATTCGCCAAATTTATATTTATCTAGTCCCAATATATAATATTAGCTTTCGATAACCAAAGAAAATCACATCACCCAATTGCTTTAAGATTTTTTGCAGCTTAGCCCAAGCAAAATGACAAAAACAACATAACGTAACAATTGTGACAGTTACCTAATGTAGTTGTATCAAAGTATCAAACACAACACAAACACAATCTTCTCTCGGTGCGAAAAAGCGGGAGTTTGTATGCTACATTTGAACGAATTTGCCTTTGAGACATCTGTTTAACCTTCCTAAACCCGCGCCAAAAAAAAAAAATAACACATATACCCGCCCATGGTCCATGCGACCGAAATTTCTAGAGTGTATTTGTCATATTTTTTTACGAAAGCCTTAGTCAAAATAAATTTGAATGAGGATGTGCTTAAAAGTATTAAATAAAAAAAATTGAAAATATTTGCTTTAATTAGTGACTAACCGCTTTTTATTACAGCCTCTGAAAATAGTCAGTTTTTCTGACGAGTAATGCAAATTTTATAAAAATTTAATTTTTCAAAACAAACTAAAAATTTATCAAAAACCTTAAGCATTACAACATTAGACAAAACGATATATAAACACAGACGTCTCACAACAGCAGTCGGAGCATTTCGTAATTACATGTTCCAAAGAAACGACCGATTGGTGCGTGGTCCAT
This sequence comes from Portevinia maculata, assembly GCA_949715645.1. Lineage (NCBI taxonomy): Eukaryota > Metazoa > Arthropoda > Insecta > Diptera > Syrphidae > Portevinia > Portevinia maculata. The sequence continues at coordinate 200,378,221 of OX454525.1, forward strand.
CTTGACATTATTAGAAAATTGTGAAAATTAAGAACAACAAATTATGAAAAAATAGAAAGTGAACTGCCACAAAATCAGTTTGATGATCAAATACCGACCAGCTAACAGATCTCCCATGCCTTATGGTTGACAAAAGCTAATAGAATATTGCGGCTCTATATTTCTTCTTTAACTCCATCAAATTACTTACAACTATTAGCTGAATATTGTGTTAACGTATACGCTCCAGTATGGTTTGACATAAAAACATGTGGATGTTAATTAAAAGTTCTCGATATCTGCCAGCAGAGTTGAAACTTATAATAGATCCCGTAATTCAACGAAATGCCTCTTTTGGTCATCCAGAGAATTTGCTTCTGTCGATGTTGTCTGATCAAAGTAAAACAGTCAGGAAACTTGCTGCCAGAAGGATACTAAAAGCACGAAATTCACCTCATACAGGAAAGCATCCTCGTGTATTTGAAGTGCCGCTTATTAATTTCGATGCTGAAAGCTATATTGACATAAAAGATTGGCAGCAAAAGTTTTACGATCCACCAATTCTTCGATATATCACTTATCAAGAAATAAACGATGTGATAAGTTCTCAGGGCGACGATAATCTAATTTTTTTAAAGCTACCGTGTCACACGCAGGCAGTTGAACGTTCTGTTTAAATAGTTACCGAAGCATCTATGACGTTATGCGATAAAAATTCAAGAGAAGCGAAACTTGCATCAAGAGAACTAATGCCTCGATTTGAGAGTAAACGCGATTTCTTGCCTAAAATATAAAAAAATATGATTTCTTGTTTACATCATATTTATGATTTCCATTACCAAATTTGTGTTCTATGTTAATTGTTTATGAATTATTTCTAAATTTTCCATTAATATTTAATTTTTTTTAATAAAATATTTAAATTTAATCAAAAGTTGTTTTTTCAAAAATCTCCGAAAATTCAAAGCTAATGCGCGGGCTAAAGATATGATTTAATTGCACTTTTTTTTGGCGATTATTATTTGTTTGAACCATACACAACATTTACAATATGATCAAATAACTTTTATTTTTTTCCCATATAAAATCGACCCAGCCTAATGTGCATTTCTATTTGGCAGATAGTGCCTTCCGTGTTGACACCTGCCCTGCACACCTTATGCACCAAACTAATGCCGTATTTTCATTGAAGAAGAGATTTGGTCTGTTGCTTAAAAGAGCAAATCTTTTTCGGTTTTGCATGTTTCATTGAAGAAAAAGAGCAATTTTAGATTTGCCCTTAACGCGAAAGATGCAATCTCAAATGTTTGAGAGGTTTATCCTATAATTTACCATTAGGTACATACAAATAGAAATGTGATTTTGTTTTATTGCGAAGTAATTTCAGTACTTAGGACAGATACTCTGTGTGATACCCACACCCTCACCGATACTAGAATAGTCAACTGATCAGGGAAAAAACATGTTTCATTGAAAAGAACATTTCTATATTTTGAGAGCAACTCCTTCGATTTTCACAAAAACAAAGTTTGAGAATAAAGAAGTCTTATTATACCGCATCGTGGGCGCAGTGCCGCAGAGGTTAGTGTGTTGGACTACAATTCTTAAGATCTACGGTTGTTGTCACCAATTTGTCGTACAACAACCTGCTGAGAGAGACCGTCGTGTATCCCTCTCGGACTTTTGATTTTACTGTTCGCATTGAAATCTTGCCTTATTTCGCTCTGCGGCCAGCTTCCAGCCCTGAAGCAGTTTTTGACTGGTGGTGCGTGGTGCTGCTGTTATCACTGGTAGCTTTTGCGGCTGCACTATTGCAAATTGTGCTAGTTTCCGAAATAGAGTCACTAAGATGAGACAAGTTCTCTGCAAGTTTTTTTTTGGAGTAGACAAATTACTGTGCCCAAGGGGCAGATGCCATATCGGCATCGGCAGTGTGTTTTAAAACATCCCAACAACAACAGTTGATGATGTATTTTAGAGGCATTATTATATCCTATTGTAAGGGTATATTAATTTTGACTCATAGTTTGTAACATTCCTTACTATTGCCCGTAGACCCATAAAAGTTCCTATATACGTGATGAGCATCGATAGTAATGTCGATCTAGTCATGCCCGTCCGTCCGTCGGCAAAAATTAGGCCTTTAAACTGGAGCAAGAAAACTAAAATTTCAACCATATACTCTCTAGCGCCCCGAAATAAGCAAGTTTAAGAATTTTTAAAACTGCCCACTAACACGCCCACAATTTAAAAATAAACAATTTTATCGAAAAGTAAAAGTTTGACTAGGAAGCTGAAATTTATAATACATATATACCGTTAATGCTCAGGTGTAAATGGTTTTTAAATCCGCCCAGTGACACGCCCTTTTTTTAAATGAAACTTTTTTATTGAAGAAATCATTCACAAAGTATGAACTTAATCGTTTTGTCAATTTCTTTATATAAAGTTTTATGCCATGCCCACTTTAAAGGGGCGTTTTTTTACAATAACTTTGTTTTTCAATAAAATCCTTTAAATGCTGAATAACTAAATATGTAGATGCTTCTTAACATTTCTCCCACACTTAGATTTTTGTCTCGCCCACCCATGAGGGATTGGAATAGGAATATTGTATTCAACAGTTCGCCCAAGCGATTTGTAGACTTTCCCTATGTTTCTCTTTTTTTATCAGTTTTGATTTCCATGAGTATGTGGGATAATAGGTCGCCTGTAATCTACCCATATAACCACAGGAAGGCTATCTTGTAGTCGGAGGTAGTCTGGTAGCCGAAGTTCGCAAACTAAGGACTAAGCTCCCTCTTAACCATGCATCCTTCGGCGTTTGCTGTTCCACCTTAAGATAACGGATTTATTAAGGAGGTTTTATCCCCGTATCCCGATTTGAAATAACCCTCCTCCTTTATCCGGGGTCGGGACCGGCACTTTCGAGACTTTTGCGAAATCGTTAGAGCAGTTTTTTTAAGAAAGGTGACATTTTTTCAAAATGTTAATAACTGTTGAAAAAAAATAAAAAAAAATATTTTGAAAATCTAAATATGCAAATTTTTTCTTACTTTCAATATTAAATAACATATCAAAATTGATCAACATTTTTAAAGCCGTTGGGTGCAAAGTGACGTTTACAAAAATTAAACTTTATATTTTAATTAAACTTTTATATTACATAAATATTTCAAAAAAATGTCAGTGGATATTTTGTTGTATGGAAATAAGTTGACTTGTTTTTGAGCTATAATAGTTTTTGTAAATTACCGTTAGTCGACAATTTTTGCAAAAAACTGAGTACGCCATTATTTATTTTTTATTTTAAAAACGATCGAAATTGTTAGAGCTTTTTTTTATAAAAAGCCGGTTTTGTAAAAACCATTTGTATAGTAGGTACAGTTATTTAAAATGAGACTTACAAAAAATAGCAGCGATACATAAGCCTACAAACCCCAAATACGAAGTTTGAAGTGAATCCGTCAACCCATTGTGGGTGGAAGCTAGGCTACAGACCGACTGACAGACGGGCGGAAATGCAAGACACACTTTTTATCATACCTCATACTCAGTTTGAGTGAGAAGTTTGCACGATTGCAATATCTTTCTCTTTAGTTTACAACAGTATACGAGAAAGTTACGAATTTTACTACTGCTCTCATTGATATTTATCTGCATAGTTTGTGGTCATTGCTGAAATATTGTAAGTTGTGACTCACGACACTTAATTTCATATAAGGAGCGTGAGCAGAGTCCATTAGCCGCTGAGTAACACTCCTACACTCTGCTACAAGGTAAGAGGAACCATTCAATATGGGCTACAACGATCCAACCGGATCAAAACGGATTCCCGAGGCATTAGTCTCCTTAACATTGCAAAACAAAAAGCTTTGTCTGTCAATATCAGTATGATATGCCATTTGGTAGGTATGTTGTTTGAAAACTTAACTAACTCCAACCTAATTGAATTGAAGTCGTATTTCATTCAAGTACAACACAACAACATCCCCTACACTTAAATAGTCCATCTACTCGTAAATCTCTGCAAATAACTTTGTTGAAAATTTAATTAATTTCTGGGATGCAAATAAATACGAAATACAAACTCAATTTTAATTGATTTCCCCAAAGTGTACTTACCGTGTCCGACTTTACTGAATGTATGTACATTGCGCGTGAATATCCACCTAAAGCCAGTAAAATAAATTATAGAAAAAACACCGTTAATTTTAGCAACAAAAAATGAAAAGAAAATATAGCTGAATAATGCGAGAAATGAAACAATCACAAAGCGACCCTTCTTTAGGCAATTAACTCTGGAAATATAACAGATTAACCACACCGTGTCTATTTTTTTCTCCTTTCAATTTGTTCTTTATTCAAACCTTAGTCAATTACGAAACAGGTCGAAACGTATCTAATTAGCTCCTTGTGAAAATTCACAGACAGAAGACAGGACTAATTTTCAACATTTGTTTTTCTTTCATTATTTTATTCGCCGGGCTTTATAAGTACTTGTTCGTTTAGCTACAGTAGTTGTGCGAGTATAAGGATTCCGAGGGGGCAATTAATATGATAACTAGACTCCTTTGTTAATAAATTAAATATTCATTTTGGACCATATTTTTTCTCTAAAGGGAACTTTGGAACGAATTTTAATTAGGTACACATATGAATGATAAAAAGTTTTAAAAAAATATTACCAACTCTTTACTAAAGTTTCAATGAAAATTTAAGCAAATTTGATGAAGAGAGATTAAGGATTTATTTTAAAGGTATTTAGTTTAAGGAAATAGGATTTATTTTGAGATTTTTTTCGAATCGTTTTCGCGATCTCGAATTGGCACTCACAATTTTCAAGAGTCTGTTGTTAATCAAGAGCCAGAAAAAGTCCACAGGTATCTATTTTTTAATTTTTGACGTCTTGCTGTTATGGTGAGGTTGGTTTTGAATTAAATTATATCTGACCACAACTAAATTTCCGTAATTGACTTTTGAATTAAAAAAGCGGAAACATTTAATGACACTTACTTACAATATTTTTCTTTCCCACCTTATTTTAAGCCCAACAAAAGAGAAACATATTTTAAGCATTTCACTCTTTACACTCATGCCTAATCTAGCACTAGCGGCTTGTGAGTTTCCGTGTTTTTTTTTCTGGAATTATAAAAAGGTTGTTTTTAAACATAGATAAGGGCTACTTTCCGCTTGGACAAACTGTTGGATACCCTATTTCTATTGCTATCCCTTTAAGTCGGCGAGAAAAAAAATCTAAGTATAGGAGAATAGTTCAGAAGGATCTTCATATTTTGATATACAACATTTAAAGGATTTTATTGAAAAAACAAAGTTTTTGTAAAGAAAACGCCCCCTAAAAGTGGGCATGGCATAATATTTTATGTGAAGGAATTGTTCAAAACGACTTTAATCTTGCGAATGATTTCTTCAATAAAACGGGTTTTTCCTAAAAAGTGGGCGTGTCAGTGGGCGGATTTTAAAATTTTTGAACATGATTATTTCGGGCCCATAGAGAGTATATGGCGCTTTCTAGCTCGATTTAAAGACCTAATTTTTGCCAAAAAACCGACGGACATGGATAGATTGAAATTGCAATCGATGCTAATCACGAATATAGTAACTTTTAGGGTTCTATGGGCAATTTTAAGGTATCTCAGAAACTATGAATCAAAATTAATATACCCTTAGAATAGGGTATAAAAAGGATACGGGATGGGGTGGTTTGCAATCCGAGAAAATTCGTGCCTAGTCCTCATGGCATTCCAAGTTTATTTATCAAATCTTCTATTCATTTTATATGTAAACCGTTAACTTATTTATTTCACATGTCGCTGCCCAGTATAATTTTTCTATATTGTGGAAATCGGGGTTTATTATTCCTTATATTGCTAATGTTCTCTGTCTGAGCTGGTATTTAAGATGATAATTAAGTCAATAAGTTATTGATTAGACATGGTATGCTGGTGGCAAGGCTTGGTCTAGCTCGCCGAAAATTGGGTGAGGCTTTATGTCTGTATACCATTAGCAGCGAAAATAAAAAAAAATTGCATACCATGATTTACCTAAATATTAACTACTTCTAAACTCTTGAGGTGGTGCAAGAACGGACGGACTAATAAATTAATCAATTTTGGTTTGTCAGTTCTTGTGGCCGATAGCAGGCCACCTGGGCCCTCCCTTCACGAAAATGTGAATCTCCTTCGGCAACTAAGGTATCGCTTTTAAAATGTAGTTGCCCCTTACTGAACGCAATAAGTTAATCTTACTTGCCATAAAGAAAATCAGCAATATCTCAGCCTCAATTGAATAAATTTAAGCCACCGTAGTTAAGTTAACTTTAAACTACATTATTTATTAGCAACGAGTTAAAGAATTCCATTTGTTAAACCAAAGATAATCCTATATATATAGATAATTATATAAACTAAGCTAGGTACGTAGATAAGAAGTAAGCACATGAAGAACACCAAAATGGTTGATTAAGTCATAGGTCGTATAGATCGTAATTAATTAGCCAACTCTCAAAGTAATTATTATTAGTATTATTATTTTTAAGTTTTTGTCCGCGAATTCCCGATACTTTCGAGAAACTACGAATGAATCATACTGTACAACTAAAAAGGCATGTCTGCACGGAAAGAGAATTTCGCTCTAAGACCATCTCTGGGCGTAATGATTAATTAAATTATGGATATCGTTAAGCCCTCACCACGCAGCCGTATCACCCGAATTCCGTTTAATGAATAAAAATACGGTGGTATATTATGTATGAAATGTTTTAAGTAAGTAGACAAATTATGAAAGGACTTACGTGACCAAAAATCCCAGCCGCTGTGTGCACATCGACGAAGATTCCCAGCTCATGTTGTTATAAATATGATTCAAACACAACCACTGTACTACAATTTCTTTACAGACTCGTGAATGGAATGCCATAGTCGCACCTATAATTTATAATTACGTTGCCGAGGGTGATGTACCTAGGATACGCTAATTTAATGTCTCTTCATTCTATTACTTGTTCATAACTACGACCAACACTTCACACATCGCGCCTTCTTCCTTTCGTGGTTTCAATGTAATCTTAATCTAGGACCATATCCGTAATCTGAATTTGAGTATCTCTATGGGATCCTCAAAATTGGGTCCCTAGGGGATCCTATGGGTTCCTGATGGGATTTGCCTTATAATTTCTCATTATAATCCAGAAGGGATTACTTTTCGATTATAACCTAAGGTGATTCGATGGTTATTTGAGTAGGTGCTTGCTTTTGACTCGCGTATATACACTCACAACACTCACAAGAAAGGAAAAGCGATAACAAAAAGCTTTAGAGAGATGATATTCTCATTCTAAAATAAGAGCCTAGATTCCCCTTAAATAATTTGAATAAAATTAAAAATAAAATCCGCAGATATTCGCGCCCTTCCCACACCTCACTATTTGCACTGATGTTTTGCTGTATTGGTGGTGGGTGCGCTGCATCTGCTGAGGATGTTCTTCCTGTTTCGTTGGTTGAGTCGCTGCCGGGGATATTTCTACCGGTTCTGCACTCGGTTCTGTGCTGTACACGAACGAGTGATTGATGGGAGATATAACGTCGCGCTATGTGATTACGCCCGCTCGATAATCTGGAGAACTCCCGCGATTATCGTTCTGTTCTATCACCGCTAATTCAGCTGGGCGAATGAATATTAAACGTGATGAAACTAGACGCTGATTCGCGTGTTGTTGTGTCACAGAAATTTCCTCCTGCTATGAGCAAAAGGGAATACTTATTCACTGCCTTCGTACACGAGGATATATACACTTACCCTGTTTTCTGAATTCGCTGAAGTTGCTGCTCCTGGGTCGGGTGATCTCTTCCTCGCTCTTGGAACCTGAAGTTGCCAGCGTGTTTCGTCGAGATTCTCGATCTTTATTCCTGCCGCGTCTGTTAAGATCTATCGTCGCTGATTAGTGACGAGGTCTATCAGTTTGTGGAAAATTCCTGTCCGTCCTTACACAAGCCGACTGTCGTGCGGATATGGTGATTCTTCTGGTTAAGCAAATTCTTCCTTAAAATCCTGGATACCTGTCGTTGATATAAGCTCCTCTTTGAAACAAGAGTTGGTATTGTTCTTTTTTACGGATGGCTAAGATCTGGGCAGATTTGCTGCTTCCAGAATATGTTCTCGGATGGGTCGAACTATTCTTGCTAACCGCCGAAATTAAAAAGATAGGACGCCACCGTTTTTACTTTTTCGAAAGTTCTCAAAATTGCTCGTACATGAGTTTGTCGGCAAGGCCAAATGAACTCATCCACACTTACCGAATCGTCCATAAGCGGCTGTGCTCCTTTACCACTATGTGCAATTACACTTTCGAAATGTTTGCTGATGAACAATTGAGTAAGACTTTACTTTGAGCCAGTAGCAAAAACAAAAGTGTTCGATAATTTTCCCAGTTCATTTAAACAAAACCACATTATTATTTGCAAAAAAGACGCTTCACTGTGAAATCATTCTCCAAATCGAAGATGAAATAAGTCCCCAAATTGGTATGAAATAAGTCCCAAATAAGTATGAAATAATTCCCCAAAATGGATTTCATAACATTTTGGGGGTTTATTTCATACCTCCCCAAATAGATATGAAATAACTCCACGATTTTCTTAAGTTTTTTTTATATTACACAATAAGAAAAAGGTTTCTATATTGATGTAATACATATAGTAATTATGTACAATTCTTAATGTAAATACAGTCCTTGGCCAATTTATTAGACGCACTGTAAAGTTCTATGTACTTTGTTTGTACTTGTTTACTTTCGTGTATCAATTGGTTAATACTGTAGTGCAACATGTTAAAAATAAATACAAAATGGAATGGAAGAATGGCCCCCACAGCAATTGCACTGTTTATGGAATCTACTTGCGATTTCGCAACTAATCCCATAAACAGTGCAATGCATGCTTAGGGTCACTGTTTGATTTGGAGTAGGTGCGAGATTTTATTTTAGAAATTTTGGGACTTATTTCACTATGAAATAACCCCCCGATTTGAAGTATGAAATAAGTCCTCAAAAACCCATGAAATAAGTCCCCAATTTTGGGGGTTTATTTCATATGAAATAAATCCCCACCTCCATACAAATTTTGGGTTATTTATTTTATTTTTCATTGGGGGGTTATTTCGTTAGGGCGGTTATTGTGTAGTGCGTATTTTTGTACATAACAAAATTTATTTTACAAAACTTATAAAATCAGCTGAAGGTAGGCAGTTATTTTCTTCAGCCTTGAAACTGAATTTTCAAATAAACTAAACTAAATTCCAAGCAATTAAAACTGTTTCCAAGCTTTTGAGAATACTGAAAACATTATTGATGTTTACTCACTTTTGGCATTCACTAATTCATATACTAAGATACAAATTAAAATCCCTCAAAAGTGGCATTTATTGCTTTTGTTTTGAGGAGAAATACCTACAAATTTCAATAAAGGCCAAACTGTTTGGCTGCACCGACAAATATGTTTAGCGAATAAAGTTGATACACATATTCTACATCCTCTGCCAAATGGGTTTGATTACAGCGCATATATAGTGTACATATTATATATATGCCTAGATATTATTATTAAAATTTAAAAAGAAAAAAAAGCGGCCAAGTGCGAGTCGGACTCGCCCATGAAGGGTTCCGCGCGAATTATAATTATTATATACTTAGGCACCTATTACAGATTTATTATTAGAAAATAATGATTCACGGTTTACACATAAGGTTTATGTTTATGAAATTAAATGTTCACCCCTATCGTGGAATCCGTCGGATCTGAGATTCACTTCAGTTATTCGATTCACGTGAACAGAACATTTCTATCGTGGGATTCGTCGGATACTCTCCCTTACCGACCACTATTGGTGATTAGGAAATTCCATTGTGACAGCTCACATCAAACACATTTGTTTTGTAAAAATTAAATTCAGTGAAAAGAAAATAAAAACTGATGATGTCAAATGCATGGATAGATTCGATCCGTTTGTTTTCCACGATACAGTAATTTCATTCACGTTACCGACATGTGGGTTGTTCGGGAGTCGGACAGAATCCCGAAAAACGTAATCCCGAAAGCCCAAAATCCCGAAAAGCCACAATCCCGAAAAACTAAAATCCCGAAAACCCGCAATCCCGAAAAGCCACAATCCCGAAAATCCAAAATTCCGAAAGACCAAAATCCCGAAAATGAAACTAAAAATTTTATTGTACCAACAAAAAAATTTGGCAAATTTATTTAACAAAATAAACAAAATAAAAAACTTCAAATAAATAAAACATAACAAAAACAGTTCAAGTCTTACAAAAACATATCAAAAACGATCACTGACAAAATAATATAATACAAGTTCTAGTTCATATTGTACGCAATTATTCTGAGATAACTTATTTCAAAAGGCTTTCGCTGCTCACACTCCCAGTAAAATATATCCTTGTATTTTTTGTAGCCGTCAATGAGCAGTTTCTCACGCTGTTTGTTGGTTTTCACGATGGACACGTTCATTTCTACTTAAGACTTCAAACACAAAATGTCACTGATAATATAAAGTTTTTAATTATAAAGGCATGCACGATACTCACTTTGTATTACGATGTTCACTGTCTAACAAAAATCTAGTCGGTCAGCTATCACACTATTTGAGATCAGCTCAACTGAATGCACATTGCGAATTGCAAAACATTACAACGCAAACAATTGCAAAATATTATTACGGTAAATGGAATGGACAAACACTTGTCTATTTTACATTCAAAATTAAATAAAGAAATTAAAAAAGAAAATTTGCGCAAATTTTTCATTTTATATATTATTTTTCGGGATTTCGTTTTCGGGATTCTTTTTTTGGGATTTCGGCTTTTCGGGATTCTGGCTTTTCGGGATTTTGGATTTTTGGGATTTTGGATTTTCGGGATTTTGGTTTTCGGGATTGTGTCCCCAACCCGGATGGTTCACGTCTGCGGATTACACGATGCAAATTGTTCACTATTAGCGGATCGTTCCCCCCGACGGATTCCACGATAGGGGTGGTTTTTTTTTATATTTGAGTTGATTGAATGAAAGGTAAATTGCGGTTTACGATTTATGACGTATTAAAAGAAACTACTTACTAGATCTCGTTCAAACCAATTTTCGGTAGAAGGTTGCATGGTAATGTACATCATATATTTTTTTTAGTTTTATCATTCCCTTATTTTAGAAGTTAGAGGTGGGGGGGGGGGACTCATATTAAGAATTTGGAAGTGTCTCTCGCGCAAACTATTCAGTTTAAAAAAAAATGATATTAGAAACCTCAATATCATTTTTGAAGACCCATAAGACCCCACACGTATGGGTTTGATGAAAAAAAAAATTTGAGTTTCAGTTCTAAGTATGGGGAACCCCCAAAATTTATTGTTTTTTTTCTATTTTTGTGTGAAAATCTTAATGCGGTTCACAGAATAGATCTACTTACCAAGTTTCAACAGTATAGCTCTTATAGTTTCCAAAAAAAGTGGCTGTGACATACCCGGACAGACAGACAGACATGGCGAATCTATAAGGGTTCCGTTTTTTGCCATTTGGCTGCGGAACCCTAAAAAGCACTTCCATGAAAAACTAAAATAAAATTTATTTATCATATTCGTGAAACGCATTTGTGGATGTTATTTACTGATTAAGTTGCAACTTGCTTAAACATGACTTTACCCTTAGGACCCTTAGAATATACGAAATTAGTTTGGACTTTGTTTGAACGTATTGTTTAGACGAACATTTCTAAGAAATGTTTTTGGAAAACAACAGTTTTTTTCAAAAGCGCCCCTGTGGGCGGGGCAGACATTTAAGTATCAGCGAATGCTACGAAGGATTATTGTCTACTTTTTTTAAAAACCGTGATTTTCATCCAATTTGTCGATAAAACCATAGTTTTTAAGATGTGGGCGTTTCAGTTAGCGGATTTGAGAAAGAATTAGCATATAGCCGATTCTGGCATCAGAAGAATATTTGAAAAAGAAATTTTATACAAATCCGTATGACCGTTTTGGCGTATTTGAGCAACAGAGAAGCAAACACTCACATTTATAATTTCAACAGGATAAAGGACCTTAGCGATTTCAAAATAGCGCATAAAATACATACATTCATCATGTCAGTTACTAGGGGATGGGATATATTCCTATTTCATTGAATCATTCGTAAGGCATATAATATATCCGTCAATCCTCATTTCACTGTGAATGGAAATGACCTCATGAATCTAAAAATATGCAAATATGTATCGGTCTCTGGAAAACCTATGCAAGGAAATACGAGTAACTTTAATATCATCAATCGTACTGACAATCAGGTTTGCTAACCGATTCCGCAAATTCTTATGTCCATCATGCACACGAAAAATCCAATTTAACATCTGTGTCCACTCATTGGAGTATGAGTATATGGCATATTCCAAACCGCAAGTGTGTATAGTCCTGTAGTCCTTGAACAATAGTACTACTGCAGACCCAATGAATTTTTTGTTGTTTTTTTTTTGCGGTGAGAAGCGTAGTTAGATATGTGGGCATCTGGTTCGACCAGTATCGCCATTTCGATGAACATATAGATGCTTTACTTGCTAGGGCCAAGAAGACTTATGGTTTCACAAGGATACTAATGTTCCACGGCAGTTCAATTGATTCCAGAATGTAGGCCACATAATACGTGGTCTTTATAAGGCCAGTCATCCCTTATGGTGTCCATTGTGGTTCAATACAGCGCCTACTTATATGGAGAGATTCGGACTTTGGAGGGATAATACCTTAGGGCCTGTCTCCAGCTGTTCCGAACGATTGATGTAAAATACTACCTCTACAAAGCTCTAAATGATGGGACTGTGTTAAATAGGATTGACAATTTCTCATTGAGCTGGTTCGAATATAGATATACATATATGCAAATATTCTTCGTATATGCTTTCAGAAAAATTGATTTTTTTCATGGTCACCTTACATAACCTTAATAATTTCTTTTTCCTTTCTGCTGTTGATTAGGATTGGGTTCTACAAGAAAGTCCTTTATTAATTCATATAAAAGGTCCTCATGCCAAAAAGTGACGAATGCCTTTTCTGTATCAAGCAGAACCATGCCAGTAGATCTGTCCACTGCGCCATTTCTTTTGGAAGTTTTTTTTTTTATAATTTGCGCGTGCGAAAGTGATTTTCATAGTTACACAGCACAAGGGAAAAAGAGGAAGAAGCAAGGACGAGGAACCGATGCACGTTGGTTTTGAATGTTTGTAAATCATAATGTGTAGGAAAAGAAGTGCGTAACAGAACACGAATGCGTTGTACGGCTAAGGACCGATTCTTTGTATTTCCGAAAGTAGGCTTAAGAGTGAACTGATGCGCATTCCTGGTTGAAATGTTCTAGCGGTGGAATGCAGCTGACTGTTTCATTAGAGAACTTTTAGTAGAAATATCGATAAAACATGGATAGGCAGGAGACATTACGACGATGGCTCAAAGAATCAAGCAATTTCGTGATATCTCGATCGCCGATGAGTTTTATCGCGTGTTTTTGCATGCAGCTCCAAATATGTGATTGGAACACCAGCCCAGATTTGAGCTTTGTTTGGGACGAATAAACACCTTATAAATTGTAGCCGGATCAGAAGCGGTGAAATATATCTTGCATCGCTTTAGGAATCCTAGACATTTCACAGCGTTCTTGACGCCATCGAATATGAAGACATATACCGAAAATAGAAAGTCTTTCGGTTTCAGCGGTCATGGCAATAATGGCAGACTGTTGAAGTTTCGCTTTAATGACAGACGACAGCACTGTGTTTTAGAGCATTAAATTCCACCCTATTCGTTGTACTCCATTGAACTATGCTGTTAAAATATGAATTTGATGCGCTTAACATACGCTACCATTCCAGTTCCACACCCGACGAAGAGGGGCGTGATCCAGGAAATAAACGCTGAGGGTACTGTCATCAATGAAGAAATGAATTGGATTTAAAGTTACAGACAGAAGATCATTTTTAAAAATGCAGAAGAGGGTCTGATACGTGTTTATTATGATATGAGCAGCAGCATCCAAGTCGCTGTCGAGGAAACACAGCGACTAGTTAAAACTCTTAAAGAAACCGTATATCGATTCCCAATAGTCTGACCAACCTAGAGGGATAATACGATTATAAATTATTTTTCATAGTGAGAGGTAAGAAACAAGTCCGGTGTGTTGGCGGTTTGAATGCTAATGTCTGGTATTCGTGTCGGCTCAATTACAAGCCGGGTCAAATTATTTACGTGAGCAAAGATCTCAACATACATTCCTTCGGGTGTTGTCTGACCAAGTATCGAAACCAACTTGAATTGTGTATATTGAAATCGTCCGCATTAACGATCTCAGTGTTAGGATAAATGGTCACAATTCTTGTGATGGAGTCTGGCAGCGCATCAAACTCGTTATAAGTTCAGTGCCTCTCCATATTTGGGCTTCTGTAAATGAAACAGTAGTGAAATAATTGCCTACGGACAGAGAACTTTAGCCAAGTAAAATTAAATTACAGATTAGAGCATATTGTAAGGTGAAGTTTGTAGACTACATCAGTACGAACATAAACGGCGAGACCGCGATGGGGAAAGAATAATGGCACTAGCTTGTACCCAGATAGACTTAATTCTGTTATATCAGAACCAACGCTTACCTTTGTTTCGCTTATTGCCAGAATAGCTGGTTTATTTTGAGAGACCCACGAGCAACCCACGGATGTTACTCACTATGTTACTCTTATATTTCTACACATTACGACAGACAAACATAAAACAAAACAAACTCCGACGCTTCCTAAGCGAAGCCGTGCAGAAAAGATTTATGCGCCAGTTTTCTACAACAAATTACCGCAAGTGTTATGGCCGTAAGATGATTTGCAGTGGTCCGCCAACTAAATCTAAAGTGTCACGACCCGCTATTCGCCAGATGAAACCTCTATTCAACCATGACAAGTGCACTCATAGAATGTTTGTGCAACTATTCTGCACTTGCTATTGCCAAACGGAAACAACAGCATATCAGATGGAAAGAGGGTAGAGGGATTACCATACACTGAGCATCTTGCTTTTTCCGAAGCATTTGGTTTTTTTTCCTTTAGCACACTGTTTTGTATACCCTATTCTAGGGGTATATTAATTTTGACTCATAGTTTACAAGATGTCTTAATATTGTCCGTAGACCTCTAAAAGTTAGTATATTTATGATCAGCATCGATAGTAATGTCGATCTAGCCATGTCCGCCCGTCCGTCCGTCCGCAAAAATTAGGTATTTAAACTGGACCTAGAGAGCTGAAATCTTAATCGTATGCTCTTTAGGGTTCTGAAATAATCAAGTTTAAGAATTTTTGAAATCCGATCACAGACACGCCCACAAACTCAAAAAAACAAATTTATCAAAAAAATCGAATTTTGAGGTAGAAAGCTGAAATTTTTTATATAATGATCTTTGACTCCTAAAACTGCTCGGGAGATAACATTTCTAAAATCCACCCACTGACACGCCCACAATTAAATAAAACAATTTTATTGAAAAGTCAAAGATTGAGCCAGGAAACTGAAATTGATAATATAGACTCTCTAGGGGCCCTTTATAATCATGTGTAAATATTTTCAATATATGACGATTTCTGTGCCGTGTCGTTTTTGGCATTCCTTAATATCTACGAAACGACAATTTCAGCTTCCACACTCCACTTACGTTCCATTTACTTTCTACCAGAAAATCGATGAAACTGAAAGATGAATTACTTACATATAAGAAGACGAATTTTCAATTTTTGATAATTTTGTTAGAACAAAATCAAAAAGTAACAAAGGATCTTAACCCAATGCCACGCCCAATTTAGGGTGATAGAGGTATGGATAGGGTATCCGAAAGTTCGCACAAGCGGACTGTAGCATTTGCTTTTTTTTTTAACCACGACACAACGACTGTGATAGCTTATTGGATTATCCTACATATAGCAGCTCTTTGACTCTTCAGAAACTCCCCCATCAATATTAATGATGTGTCTGCCAGGTTCCATTTTTATTGCCCACTTTGGATGCTTTTATTCGAGATACAATGTTCGATTTTAACTGCTGTTGTATTGTTTTTTGGCGCTGTAACATATTTATTGAAAATAGGATTTGATTGGATTTTAGGTGCAATTGTGATGGCTTTATACTACAAACTCGTATCCTTGAATTGGATGTTTTTATATCATGTTATTTGATTGCCCCTTTTGTTTGTTATGAAAGTATCCGACTTAATTTTAAAAGTATTTGCATTTCGCATCACCAATAAATTGTGTTTAATAACAACCGCCATAAAGTCGCTGAAGAGAAATTAAGTGGTCCCCGCCAAATGATAAAACTGTCATTATGTTCTGTACACCGTGACACAGCTGTAAGTTATAGTTAAGAAATTTTTATTGAAAATCCTGAAATTGAAAAATATTTACTTCCGCCAATTGAAATTGATGCCAAGCATATTCTAAAATTATGAAAAACAATTTCACATTAACAGATTTGCTAAATTCAAATACCTTTATAATGAAGTTTGAAAAAAAATAATAATAAAATCACGAACAAAATATTCGGCGGGATGTGTTAGTGGTCGGAGGGATGTTAAACTTTGACATTTCCTGAAAAATTTATCGCATCGGTTCATCAGAAACGAAGAAAATGGGTTTTGGAAGCACTGTTTATCCCCCCTAACTGACTTAGCGGCGATAGCTATCCCCGGTAAAGTTAGCGTATATAGGATAAGTTGTTGTTGTATTTTACATGCAAATTTCAAATTATCCCTATATCCGCGTGCAAAGAAACACGGCTATTGTACGGAAAATCGCGACAGAGTGTTCTTTGCTGGTGCTCTCTCATTCAATTTATTTATGCTAAAAAGAATGAATGCAAGTCGACAGGCACTCTCTGCTCGATTAACGCCAACATAGAATGATACATAATATGACGACCATATTGCTCGTAAATCCTTAACTTGTAGAAATAGATTTTTATTTTTTAAAGGTAGTCAATGGGATAGTTTAATTTTTTGGCAGCTGGCTCAGAAAATTGTTTGGTTTCTGCTGCGTTAATTTGTATTCTATAAAAAAGAGTATCCTCGGTAGTCAAACAAACCGGCTGCAATCAAATTGATTACTTAGAGTATATCGCATGCGACAAAAATGTTGGGGGAATGAGAACTTGACCGAAGATGTCTTAAGCGTTATTAGTGTGAATGGCGAAAGTAACGATCAGGAGCATACACTGAAATAGATTCTTACTCCTACAAGAAGGCGCTGAGCACTTGTGAATCTTTGTGCAAATTCGCTTTAATAGCTGGGGATGAAAAAGCAATGCAGCTGACATCTGTTCTCCGATCTCACACTTAGTCAATTGTAGCTGGCGGTTGTAATCTTCATCAGAGCCGGATTGAAGATTTTTCAAAAATAATTGTGGACTATGTCCTAATTGATGCCTAAATTAAATGAAACAATTTTGTGTTCCTGTTTATTTGCGTTTTCTAATTTTAAAATTTTCCCTTGAGACTCTTTTATTTGGACAAAAAACTCCGGTCCCTTGGCTGTCCACTTAAGAGAGATTTCACTGTAATTCAAGCCAATATTTTTTTTTTAGATATCTCAAGTAGTTTGCATTTTATTTAAAAACATAGGAACGGGCTACAGTCCGCTTGGGCGAACTGTTGGATACCCTATTCTTATTCCTATCCCTCATAAGTGGGCGTGACAAAAGTCTAAGTATGGTTGAATTGTTAAGAACGCTCTACATATTTTGTTATATAACATTTAAAGGATTTTATCAAAAAAAACGCTCCCTAGCTCAAACTTGGGTGTTTCAATAAAATAGTTTTATTTAATTGTGGGCGTGTCAGTAGGCGGATTTAAAACAAATTAACACATGAGCATAAAGGGCCCCTAGAGAGTATATAATATAAATTTCAGCTCCCTAGCTCACTTTGAATTTTCAAAAAATAAATAAAAATAATAATTGTGGGCGTGCCAGTGGGCGGATTTTGAAAATATTTACACATGCGCATAAAGGGCCCATAGAGAGTATATATTATAAATTTCAGCTCCCTAGCTGAAACTTTGGATTTTCAAAAAAATTGTTTTATTTATTTGTGGGCGTGTCAGTGGGCGGATTTTGAAAATTTTTTATCCCGAGCAGTTTTAGGAGTCATAGATCATATATAAAAAATTTCAGCTTTCTAGCTCAAAATTCGATTTTTTCCAAAATTTTGTTTTTTTGAGTTTGTGGGCGTGTCTGTGGGCGGATTTCAAAAATTCGTAAACTTGATTATTTCGGGACCCTAGAGAGTATATGGTTAAAATTTAAGCTCTCTAGGTCCAGTTTAAAGGCCTAATTTTTGCCGACGGACGGACATGACTAGATCGACATTACTATCGATGCTGATAATAAATATAGTAACTTTTAGGGGTCTACGGGCAATATTAAGGTATGTTACAAACTATGCGTCAAAATTAATATACCCCTAGAATAGGGTATAAAAAGAACCTGTCAAGTCCTTAATGAAAGACTCTTTATAATAATCAATCAAATTTACAAATGATTTTTTTTATTAAATGAATTATGCTAATCAAATTAACTCCAATTGGTTTACGTTCATTTTTATCATGGTGAATATGTTTTAATGAAATAATCCCAAAGGTGAGCTCGGCGAGAGGAAAGAAAGAGTGCAATGCGGCCAGGTTGAGGGTTCATCAGTTGGTGACATGGCATGCTTGCATATGCACAGATGCACCAAAGGAACCTTTAGTCTTCATGCCAAGATTTAAGTGCCAACGAATCTCCACTTCATTAACTAAACAGACGGACCCTACTTGTTTAACGTATACAGTCTGGTTTGCAACAGGTGTTAGGATGCTGTGTTTCCTCCCACTCACGAGATTCGTAACTGCCACGACATCTCCCGTACTTCTGATGGTAGCGGAAACTGTTAATTATTTAGATATATAGATATTCTTTCATTTATTTTCTATTAGTTGTTAAAAGGTAGCCATAATTTAATTTTAAGTAGATACACCCCTATCGTGGAATCCGTCGGATCACGTGAACAGAAAATTGCTACCGTGGGATCCGTCAGATACTCTCCCTTACCGACCACTATTCAAAAATCAATTGTGACAGCTCATTTCAAACACATTTGTTTTGAAAAAATTAAATTCAGTGAAAATAAAATAAAATAATTCACGTGAGTTTTTAATAACCGTTTTACATGTTGTGAATAATAAAAGGAATGATTTTTTTGATAAAATCTTACAATGACTCTGTTATAAACTAACAACTAAGGTTGTTATAATATACCCAAATGAGTTGGTTGTTTTTTACCAGCTTATTTTGGTACAAAACAAGTGCACGTTGGAGCTCTCAAGTCTGTCGATTCGTACACGATAAAAACAGAAGCCCTAGAAAAACATTTGTTCTAAATTTCAAAGTTCTAGCTTAATTTGGAAAGAAGTTTAAGTCGCTCGTTTGGCAGTCGGCCGATTTATACATCCGAAGGCCACTGTTGCACCTAAGCTACTTTAAATCGTACGTTCGTGACTTTCTAAATACTAAGGTGTTTAAATGTTCATAACATGTACGTATAAGTAAGTACCTGAGTAAAAGAACGTATATACGAATGTATGTATAAAATCCGGCATTCTATAGAACACCTGGCGGCTAACAAGCAATCTGTAAAATATTTTATTTGAAAAGCAACGTCACGCACCAAGGATTCATAAACGTACAATGCGGCCATTTCATACATTTCCCGCAATAGTGGAATGGAGTGCAATAAAACTCAAGATTTCAGTTTTAAATATTAGTAGGTACATACGACTTTATTTTATGGCACCAACCAATACCGATTAAGTGCTTGGATGGCCCGCTTTGCGGATTATAGGAATTTCACCCTTTGATCCTCATGGTTTAACCAGCTCACGCAACTTTGTCGCTCCGCTAAGGGTTGTACAATCCCTATGCATTCTATAGAGTTCCGGCACTTCATAGATTGCCGGTAACATATATATATATTGAAATGAAACGGTACGGTATTGCATTGCTAGTCTATGTGTTCGATTTTATCCTTGGAATAAGTATTATACTGCTTAATTGGCACCTATTACTGGCAACGCCAAAAGACTACACACTACACTATCCTCTTCTAAACGAAAATCCTCACATCGCATTTATGGAAAGCTTATTCCGAGCTGAATTCCTAAATACCAGAAAATGCACATGGTGACTCATACTGAAAAGTCACAATACTTACATACTTCGTTGCGTTTGCGGATTAAGGATATTTGAAAGGATTGCGTTATTTATGATCACATTTGTGCATGCGGGATGGACAACTTTTGCCTTGAGAACGCTTCTGTTCAATTTCTTTTTTGCAACGATGCCTGTGTACATATAGTGCGAGTCACTTTTTACAAGAGTTTTTCGCTAGTTGATCATAATCTTTTTAATACCTGTGACTAGGAGCCTGTTTTTAAAAACAAAGCCATTAAATTGAAAGGGTTCTTCTTCTTCATTGACGGCGAAGTTATAATCAGAACTAAAGGGACCACAACTTTCCCACTCAGGTGCATCCCTTCTGGTCCTCTGGTGATGTTCGCCGGGTTCGGATCTATTTTATACTGGGACCCATCAACTGCTGGTGTTATTGCATTTATGTGAACCAGAAGTTTTAAGGCCTGCCTCTTTTTAAGATTTTGAGACGTGCATGCCCCTGTTATTGATTGTTGGCTTATTGCCCTTTAACGACAACGGTGATCTCCAGTTGTCTCGACCGAAGCGTGCACACTTGTGGGAAAGTTTTTACATGTTAAATGTGGCGCTAGGTTCACCTGAATGTTAAGCGACTTCTCCCCTTAGTTGAATTTTACGACAAGCGCTGCGAGGGCGCTGCAGGGTATTTTTAGCCCATCTGCACGGGACCATCAAATCAAAGAGGTTATAAGGAAAATACATCGGAGTTGGCCGAATAAGGTACGTTAACCAACTACAAAAAAGGGTATAAATACTTACAAGAAGGCCATGGCGAACATGGCCTTGCAAGAGTTTATATCGTAGATTTCCATTTTAATCAAAAGTTTAAGATGTTAACGAAAGGGTGGAAAACTTAATTTTGTATCACATTTTGAATACAAATGGGGTCAAGAAATGCGTTGACAGTGCCAGAAAAAGGAAAAATAGATGTTTTCAAGGAATTTGCAGTCAGTCTAAAAAATATCAAGGACATTGAATAGAATTAACACCGTTGTAAACCATTATCTTGCGGATACCGAAGACTGTGAGAAAAACGAAAAGGACGCACAGCCGAAGTAACAACATCCCGGAAAAAGTCAAAGGCGGTCAATGTAGCACAACTATGTATAGCCAACATTGACGCATCAATGTCTTCTGCAAATGACAGTATCCACGCCGATACTCGGGGAAATAGCAACCGCCTAAATTGTTGATGAAACCAGCTTAGCTAGTGTTGCACTGCTAGATAATAACGGCCAAAGCTTGGCCAGAGAAGTTCCAACTTCTTAAAAATAAGAGAGGAACAATCTTAACCCTAAGAAACATAATAACTGCACATTATACTCAGAGATTTGGCATCCAATACAATCATTTCTGCAAAAGCTGTAGCACGACACCAACATAAGAAGCGCTACATTAGTTCAATACCTTTCCTAGATCTACAAAATTTCAGCATCTTTATAAGAAAGCAATTGGTTCTAGGGGCGTGTAGCGGCCTGCCACCTGCCGCTTTCCAAAAGCAAAAAAAATGGGACTACCTTGGTCTAAGTGTACCTCATCGGAGGCCATTTTAAACCAAACAACCAACCAAGTAAAGGAAACCTTATTTTGTCAATACATAACAGCCGCACGTCAGGTATTACGGTGCAGGAAAAAAAAATACATGGACGAATTGTTAAAAACTGATTTATCAACCTTCTTTGCGTGGGTAGGAATTGAGTGCTATTCATTTCTACAGTAAATCCTTTTTTTAACATGAAATTTTCGGGAGCCTAGGAAGTGTATATTCCACATTAATGCTTTCTATATAATTGTCAACGGACGTTCGGCCGACCGGACATGGCTCGATCGACATTACTTTTGATGCTGATGACAAAAAATATAGTTACGGTCTACGCAATATTAAGGTATGTTACGAACTATGAGTCAAATTTACAACATCCTTAGAACAACAATATTATTCAATTCCAAACCATTTGACAATTTTTTTTTAATTATTAACTTATATCAACTAAATTATGGGACAAAAATATGATTCAATTTAACCTAAAATTTACAGGACACTTGTTCTAGAATATTGGTTCATGTAAGGATGCTGCTGTGCAGGTTCAATCCCCATGGGGATCTCTGCCTGGTAGTACAATGGACCGTTACCGAGTCTGAGTGCTCTGTGATTTGGATTTCCTTTTTTACTAAAAAAAATATGTAAGGACGCTCTAACCTTGACTTAAACCTAATAATTGTTGCCTTTCGGCCTAAAAATTTTTTTACGAACTAGTTTTACAAAATATGTATTCATCGTGAACATTTTGAAAAACTCGGCATCATAAATACATTTTACCAAGTTCCTTCTCCACTGCATATACTTAAGCTACGAGTACCTACTTATCATTTAGCAACTATAATCAGGGTTCTGAGCACTCGTTGTCTTTTACAACAAGTGATCGAAATCCCAATTGCTTTACGAGCGACTGCCATTCGTCGTACGCTCTGCGGAAAAAAGACTGAAGCTGTACAACGTCAGTCACTTTACAGAAACACCACCACAAGTTTTCGAGCCCAGTCTCTCCTAGGAATGCACAAACTGTCCTTACTAAGGCTGAAAACACACCGGATAAAGCAAAACGTTTTTTTTGTTTCGTGAAACAAGAGAACATTGTTTCTTATGAGAGCGCATATACCAAAGAAAACGAAACAAAAAACAGGTTTTTGTTTCGAAGTGTTTCGGTGGTGGTTATCGAAAATACATGCCATTGTATACGAGGAACACACAACGAATGCAACAAAACTGTTTCTCCCCAGCGTCGTTGACGATAATTGCCTACTTTCTTATGGGGCAACACACACCAAATGAAACGAAACATAAAAACAAAAGCATAACAAGAAAACGTGCTTCGTTGTCGATAGCTGACGTGTTGTTTTCTGCAAAACATTGTGGGATTTTTCTTAATACTTTTTTAAAGACGCATGACTTGATCCTTTTCACTACGTGCAGTGGTACCTGATTTATTATACCCTATTCTAAGGGTATATTAATTTTGACGCATAGTTTGTAACATACCTTAATATTGCCCGTAGACCCCTAAAAGTTACTATATTTATGATCAGCATCGATAGTAATGTCTATCTAGCCATGTCCGTCCGTCCGTCCGTCCGTCGGCAAAAATTAGGCCTTTAAACTGGACCTAGAGAGCTGAAATTTTAACCATACACTCTCTAGGGTCCCGAAATAATCAAGTTTACGAATTTTTGAAAACCGCCCACAGACACGCCCACAAACTCAAAAAAAAAAAACAAAATTTTGAAAAAAATCGAATTTTAAGCTAGAAAGCTGAAATTTTTTATATATGATCTATGACTCCTAAAACTGCTCGGGATATAAAATTTTCAAAATCCGCCCACTGACACGCCCACAAAACATTTTTATTGAAAAACCAAAATTTGAGCTAGGGAGCTGAAATTTATAATATATACTCCCTAGGGGCCCTTTATGCTCATGTGTTAATTTTTTTTAAATCCGCCTACTGACACACCCACAATTAAATAAAAGAATTTTATTGAAACACCCAAGTACCTAGGTAGCGTTTTTTTCGATAAAATCCTTTAAATGTTATATAACAAAATATGTAGAGCGCTCTTAACAATTCAACCATACTTAGACTTTGGCACGCCCACTTATGAGGGATAGGAATAAGAATAGGGTATCCAACAGTTCGCCCAAGCGGACTATGTTTGTATACCCTATTCTAGGGGTATATTAATTTTGACGCATAGTTTGTAACATACCTTAATATTGCCCGTAGACCCCTAAAAGTTACTATATTTATGATCAGCATCGATAGTAATGTCGATCTAGCCATGTCCGTCCGTCCGTCCGTCGGCAAAAATTAGGCCTTTAAACTAGACCTAGAGAGCTGAAATTTTAACCATATACTCCCTAGGGTCCCGAAATAATCAAGTTTACGAATTTTTGAAATCCGCCCACAAACTCAAAAAAACAAAATTTTGGAAAAAATCGAATTTTGAGCTATAAAGCTGAAATTTTTTATATATTATCTATGACTCCTAAAACTGCTCGGGATAAAATTTTTTCAAAATCCGCCCACTGACACGCCCACAAATAAATAAACAATTTTTTTGAAAATCCAAAGTTTGAGCTAGGGAGCTGAAATTTATAATATATACTCTCTATGGGCCCTATTTTCAAAATCCGCCCACTGGCACGCCCACAATTATTATTATTTTTTTTTTTTTTGGAAAATTCAAGGTGAGCTAGGGAGCTGAAATTTATAATATATACTCTCTAGGGGCCCTTTATGCTCATGTGTTAATTTTTTTTAAATCCGCCTACTGACACGCCCACAATTAAATAAAACAATTTTATTGAAACACCCAAGTTTGAGCTAGGGAGCGTTTTTTTTGATAAAATCCTTTAAATGTTATATAACAAAATGTGTAGAGCGTTCTTAACAATTCAACCATACTTAGACTTTTGTCACGCCCACTTATGAGGGATAGGAATAAGAATAGGGTATCCAACAGTTCGCCCAAGCGGACTGTAGCCCGTCCCTATGTTTTTTGTTTATGATTACACCCAATTATGAACCTGAACCTTGAAAAATATGATAGTGTTACTCATTATATGGATATACTCTGGCTTAATCTGTGCGCAAATTTTAACAAAATATGGACGTAGATGGAGAAAAATTGATTTTTTTAATTGAGGCAAGAAGCCCTATCTATAATTATAAAGATAAGGAACATGCTAATAAAGTTACTATTGATAAGCTGTGGATAGAAATAGTCTGAGTCCGACCACATGTTGAACAACAAGTCGTGAATTCAATTTTGTTTTATTTCAACACGCACCAAATGAAGCAAGAAAACAAAACGTTTTGTTTTGTTACATTCTGTTTCGCTTGGTGTGTGTTGAAATAAAAAATTCTTTTTTGGCTATCGAATCAAAAACGTTTTGCTTTATCCGGTGTGTTTTCAGCCTTACTTAACTAAAGTTAAATACTATGATGATGTTGCCTAGAGTAAGACACTATCCTTGGAGGGCGTGTTGATCCATTCTCCCTATACAAACCGCCAAATTTGGCGAGTTGGTTTTATTTATTAATTTAAGTCTCCCCGTTATTGCCTTGTAAGGGCCACATAGTGTATGACCTTCACTCAATCAAGCATTCCTATCCTAGGAATCACCGAAGGAAACATTTCACTCAAATTCATAATTTGGCTCATCAGTCGACAATGTGAATACGTTTTACTGCATCGTAAAAAATGTTCGAAGTGAACCCCCCTATACAAACATTAATGCAATTGAATAGATGCGATCGAGTTTTTTGTTTCTTACATCCTCATTTATTTATGGAAAACGCAACTGAAAATGTATTTAACTGAATGTATTTGCATAAAGAAGAGTTAACACTTCTTTGCCAGCAAAATACACACTGAAGAAAATAAATACATTACACAACTTCAATTTACTTAACTGCTACGAAATCAAATCAGATTGTGGTGGGTTGACGTGTGTTGCTTTCTTCCTTTTCTCACGTGAAACCGCAAAACAGCATTGCACTGAAATGCGACAGAATTGCTGTAACGTTAATTAAAATTCCCGATCGGTAACACAATTTGTTTGTGCGGCGTTTTCCACGTTGCATATTCAAGGTGAAAGTGAAATGCATACCTAATTGAAGTGAATCTCAGATACCTCGTTTCGCACGATAGGGGTGAATTTTAATGCTACTATGTCGACTATTAATATCCCGAAACTATATTTGAATTTGTCACGTACTAAAATCATTTATAAGTGTAGGTAAGTATTTAATCCGACTATAAATTTGCACCAATAAATAAATGTTTAAAAAAATATATTTCTAGGGGCGCAGCAGTGATATTCTAAGCCCGTCCTTGCACGGGATGCACAAATCTGGAGCTGACTAATACAAAGCTTGATAATCAACTCGTATTAAGGTCGATTATACCCCTAGGGCCTAGACAACAGTATGAGATGAACACATTCCATAGATGTAAAGAAATTGAAATACTTTTCCCTTCTTTTTAATAGAGAAATCCTCTCCAGTAAAAGCGAAACTCCACCGGAAATTCTTACACAATAATTTAAAAATGCAAATGCCACACACCATAAAATGTTGCCCAAAACCACGAAAACTTAAATCAATTTTCCCAGCACTCTTCCAAGAATGTGATAAATAATTCTCTGATGGCAAAACTAACATTGAGTATTCGGATTTATAAATAAATTGAGGTAGAAGGCAGCTTAGGTCCAGGTGCCTTCATACAATCACGTTCTGGCAGGAAAAGCCAACCAGTTGACGAGATTCCTTCCTAGCGTACATTAAAATTGATTTTAAACGTCAACATTACGGTGTTTCTTTCATCAAGGTATAATTATAAATTTAATAATTAAATTAAGTATTTTATTTTAAATAAAAAAAAAAAACTTTACAAACAGACAGCGCTCACATTAACCAGAGAAAGTAGGTCATCCGGACAAATAGGTAAGGGATATGCTCGCCATGCACATGATTATGATAAGGATATAGGAGCATAGAGCTGTCGGCAGGAGCTCTCTATACCCTTGTGAAAGATGGTGACGGGATTTTCATCGCCACTGGAGGATGCATGCCTAGTTCTCGTGGTTATATAAACTAATTACACACAGCGCAAGGAGTAGGGGTAATTCATATGGCATTTCTATCACGACTTTGTTACAATGCTCGCAGGTGCGCCCTGTTGCATTAACATTAGCAGAGTGATAGGGACAATATGAAATCCATGATGCAGCTATGGAAGAAAATGTGTTGGTTGTTTGTTCCACGAACGTACGAGTAACTACTTTGGAACGGCGGAAGATTAATTATAGCTTGTTACTCTATTTGATGAGAATATGTATACCTTAGGAAGAGGAAGATAAAACCAGACCATGAATGAGACACATCTGATATTCACACGAACAGCAGGCATTTTGTTTCAGTTTTTGTTTTAAGTAGCTGCTTCTGTCGAGTTATGACATGAATGTTTAGATATTGTTTCATAATTTACGAGCGGTGAAGGGTTTTTGAATACACTTATATTATGTTGTCCACAGAGCGAGTATTAAATAAATATGGAAACATAGGGAAAGGCTACAGTCCGATTTGGCGAACTGTTGGATACCCTACTCCTATTCATATCCCTCATTAAGTGGGCATGACAAAAATCTAAGTATGGATGAATTGTTAACAAGGATCTACATATTTTGTTATACAATATTTAAAGGATTTTATTGAAAAAAAGCTAAGGTTTTGAAAAAAAAAATCCTTAAATGTGGGCATGGCAGAAAACTTTATGTAAAGGAATTGTTCAAAACTCTAACTCCATACTTCGCGAATGATTTTATCAATAAAACTTTTTTTTAAAGTGTGTGGATTTCGTAAATCTTTAAACATGAGCATTAAGGCCCCATAGAGTATATATTCCATAATTATATTAACTTCTCAGCTCAAACTTCGATTTTTCGATAAAATGGTTGATTATTAATTGTGGGCGTGTCAGGAAGCGGCTTTTAAAAATGTTAACTCCTGAGCATTTTGGGGCCCTAAGGACCATTATTTTGAAAATGTCAGCTCTCTAGCTCCCAATTCGATTTTTTCAATAAATTAGGTTTTATGAGATTGTCGGCGTGACAGTGGGCGGATTTTGAAAATTCTTAAACCTAATAATTTCGGGCCCCTAGAGAGTACATGATTAAAATATCAGCTTTCTAGCTCGAGTTTAAAGACCTAAGGCTAGATCGATGCTGATCACGAATACAGTAACTTTTAGGGGTCTGCGGGCAATAATAAGGTACAGTGCGGTTCAATTGAATAGTCGCGCTGAGTTATGTTTTAGAACTTAATTTTTTCTTGCATTTTTTGCACCAATTGGGAACGAAAACCCATTCAGCAGAAAGGTACATTATAAAGGGTGTTCAAAATTGACGTATCATTATAAATTGGTCGTCACTTTTTGTACAGCTTTAGATTACATCGAAGTTTTTTCAGGTATAAAGTAAATACATTTAGCAACGTGTTTTTATTATTAAAACTTATTTCAAATATGGTGAAAGTTTTGCAGAAGTTGAAGGGCAATGTCGTTCAAAATACGGTAGAGAAAATGCTCAGTCAAAACGTGCTATTATTGTTCATAAATTTGAAGAAACTGCTTTCGTTCAAGATCAGAGAAGTAAAGCTTGTCATCATAGTGCTCGTTCGAGTGGAAATATTTCAGCTATTAGCAGAAGTGTTGCTGAAGAGCCAAGGACGTCAATTCGTCGTCGTCCACAGCAATTAAACCTCAAACCAACAACTTTGTTTAACATTTTGCACAAAGATCTGCATGTAAATGCTTACAAAATACAGTTAACACAAGAATCAAAGCCAACTGAATTGGAAGAAGAGAAGCAATAACAAAATGACAATTTTTTCAAGCAAATTATCTCCACCGATGAGGTTCATTTTGAAATTGGCGGTTATGTCAATAAACAAAACTGTAGCTTTTGGGCTGAAGAAAATCCTTGAGGATTGTTTGAAAGGCCAATGAAACCAAAAAAAGTTACTGTATGGTGTGGATTTTGGTGTGGGGGCGTATTTGGTCCATTTTTCTTCGAAGATGTAAATGGCAATGCAGCTACTGTGGATGGAGCTCGATATCAAGCGATGATTATAAACTTTTTCTGGAGTCAATTGGAAGAAATTGATGTGTAGAATATGTGGTTTCAACAGGATGGTGCAACATGCCACACACCAACGAACTCAATCGATATTTTGAAAGAGAAGTTTAACAATCGCATAATTTCCCGAAGAACAGACGTGAATTGGTCACCAAGATCATGTGATTTGAAACCACTGGATTTTTTCTTATGGGGTTTCTTGAAGAGTAAAGTGTATGCCGATAATCCTCAAACTGTTCAACACCTCAAAGACAACATCATCGAGCAAATATGACTTATTGAACCATCATTATGCGAAAAAGTGATTCAAAAGTTTGGTAAAAGGTTAATACGAGTAGTCTGCCGAGCTAGCAGAGGAAGTCACGTGGTGTGGACGACATTCTTTTTCATTATTAACCTGAACCAATGTACATTAATTTCCTATAAAAATAATAACATATTTCACACAGTTTATGTCTCTCATTCAAAAAAATGATACTTCAAATTTAAACACCCTTTACATATCAAGTCATCAATTTGACATTTGCGGTTATGGTATTGAAAATTGTCGTTGTCAATTTGATGACCGAATCTATGCATTAAATACACTGAAAGCAAGAGTCATCATATTGACAATTCTAGTTGTCTGTCAGTATGATGCTTAATATTTATTTATTCGAAGGATGGAGGACAGTGTACAGATAATCTGCAGGGCTATTATTAGTTTGAATAATAAAGGCACTCTGTTTTCAACCCAAAACTTCTTCTAGCGTTTTTCAGAATCGGTGGACTCTTAGTCGGTTTAATGAATGGACGGATCACAAATTCGTATGCGTTCCTTTCTGAACACACACTGATTAAAAATAATAAACTTTTGCCATTTACTATATATCCTAACCTTTTTCCTATGTATATACTTTACTTTAACGACACACTTTCCATATTATTATTATTCTTGTAAACCATTGAAAACCAATAACAAATGGACCAGATTTCCTCATTCTGAAATAGAGTCTTAAGGATAAATCATTTAGTAACGTGACATAAGAAAGGCAACAAAACAAAATAAACCAGTTTGTTCTAGAATTATATAGTAACTCCCTTTCTCTTTCGTTTGCTTTTTCTTTCAGTGCTCGATTGTCAAGTGAGCGAATGGGGCCAGTGGAGTGAGTGCGACAAAAGTTGTGGTACCGGTATGATGACTCGCAACCGAACTATCCTACAGCCAGCGCAGAATGGAGGAAAGCACTGTCCATCGCTGGTGCAGAAACGTGGTTGTCAAGGGTTCCGTTGTCATGGCCATCACGACAGGAAGGTCCTGCGAGGTGAGTGAACTTGTCTTTTCTATTATTTTCCCATTTTCAATTACGTCGACGTGGAACTTGCAGTTGACTATGAACGACATGTGGTTTTCCGCATCATTTTCCAAGGATTAAAATATACACAAAGGGTGATGTTTTAAGGAAAGGAAAGGGGTTGAACAAAAAAGAAAAAACGTTGTGCAATGGATGGCAATTGTGTCTACTGGACTTGGGTAGTTTTAAAGGGAAATTTAATAAATTCCATTAAATTCCAAAACGAAGCGCTTGTCGTAAAAGGCGACTACGGCGAAGAACATAGTTGGGCAGCGAAGAGAGCGGCGATGCGAGAGTTGAGAAGAGCGGCCAAATCAAACATATGAGGTGAATTGGGAAACTCGAACAAAATGCGCATCGCTGCGTCATCACTGCACAAATTACGATGCCGATGCGCAACAAAACTGATGCTGATGCATCAAAACATCAGCGATTTTGGTGACGTTTTTGCATCAACTTATGCGACTTTACAAAAATTACCAAATGGCTTTGCAGTGATGCCAAATGTTTGCGTTAATAAACTTGCAGTGATGCGTTTCCAAATTTACCCATTTTTACTTATCACAGATCGTATACTGAGGCGTGTAGCGACAAGCCAACACCGATGTTATGGATAACGGCGCATACTAGCTCATTTGTTTTCTCCACACTTATCGAGATAAAAGTTTCCTAATGAAAATTAATATACGGGAGAATTGATACGGTGTTTTCAAGTTATATTTTTGTCGTAGTGAGGGTAACATTTTCATTGTTCAAATAAAAGGAAGAAGGATCAAACCCGAAAAAATGAATATTTTCTGAAATTTTCATAGAAACTGCACATTTTTCCAAAATGCCTTTAGAAACAGCGAAGTATTTCTGGGTTCAAGGTTATTCTACACAAAAATTCCTTAAAAGCCCAAAAAAGGTCCTTGCACTAAAGTAAAGTTATATCAATTTGTTTCTTCCATTGGTATACATTTTCAACAGTATGTAAATATTAATAACCACGATCGCGCCAAAGAAGTATAACTTCTACGGCGCACATGAGAACAGGCACCATTTTTTTTTTGTTAAAAAGGCTTTGTGGGATCAGAATGATCCTCAACATAATTGTTTTATATTCGGTAAGTTGCGGGACGATCTGGCTATAGAAAAATTAATTTATTTAATTGCTTAGATAAAACAAGAAAACGGTTGAAAGTTTAAACTCTATCCTGACATAGAAACATTTTGTACGCCTATAAATATGTATCTCCTATTTAATTGGCTGCATCAGATGGAATGTTTTTTCCTGATGGTGGTTACTCTCTGCCAAATGATACAATTAAATTGTGGTCGCTTTAAGGTTCAGTTCCTTCAAGCTCAATGACTAAATTATTATACATATGTATGCGTTTCATGATTTTGTGTGCGATTTCTATTCATGTTTCCTCTGGTTTCCATAAAATGCGAAACTTTGCTGTTAAGGATACTAAAAGCACATTCGACTACACGTCTTGATAACGAAATTCTCATATTAAAATATTCTTTTTCATCATCCAAATGTCTTCCGCAATAGGGTTCTAGCAAGTTCTTGTGTAACGTGTAAGCTTCGTCAAAAAAAAAAAACACCCATATAAAACCAAAAATCTTGTTGAAGGCAAAACTGTTTTTGGAGGAATATGAAGGCGTTCAGCTTCTAACAAATAAAATAAAAAGGTTTAGATGGAAAAGTGTATTTCAAGCAGTCTGTTTTCCATATCTGCCAACCATTTTTTTAATTTATTTGTCAATTTCAACTAAGAACTTTCAGTTATAAGTAAATCCATATTTGCAGTTTTCAATTTTATAAAATAAGAAAACTTCTTCGCTATGCGCTACCTACTCTTTTGTAAACTCACTCTTTCTGCGACGCTTTATTCATCCCTTACATCACCGCTGTCTACGCAACTCCACTATGTTCTGAGCCTAAAAGCTCGGCTTTGCAGTGAGTGGCAGGCGATAGAGCGATAAAACTCTCAGCGACAAAAAAATCAATTGTCACGTTGTCGTTGAGCGACAAGTGACGTTTTTTATCGAAAGGTCGTCATCGCTCTGCTTTTAATTCTGTTCTATTATTTTAGTGCAATTCGGAGCGACAGAGTGCTATCATAAATTAAAATGAAATCTTTAATTTCAGCTGTGCAAAGCCGTCCTGTTTTTTTTTGGCAAGATAGGCCTAAAGATTTTAAAAAGATTAAATGTTTATCCATTAGAATTAATTATTTTTATGGCCTAACAATAGGTTGTTGGTGCCTTGAGGGCAAACGGGGCTTGATTAAAAAAGTGTGCTTGGGGTGGCAGCCTTTGTTATGACCTTTCTATTGATCTTTACTGTCTTTAAGCAGTATTTCGAGTACTTTTTATCCAGTGACTTATACAAATTTATTATTTTTGTATTTCTTCACCATACATTTATATATTTTCGTTCATTGAATAAACACCATATCTCTGACAATCTGTTGCACTGTCCCTGTTTCTCGCTGCAAGGTCTTAGCCTTAGACGACTATGTAACATTTTTCAAACTCTCCCCCAAGTTTACACGCAAATCGGTGTGTTGACACAAATGGAGATCACAGGTGTCGAAATCGTAATAAAGAGCCATGTCTTAAATCTCTTGGATCACACAAATTCAATAACACCAGTACTTAAAAGGGCTCAGTAAAAAGTGATCCGAAACCAAGAGGCCTGCCGATGTTAATATGTATGCGCTGTAGTTCAGTAGTTAGAGCCTTGTGCTACAGAACGAGGGCTCTCATGTTCAAATCACGCCGGGGCCTAGTCACACATAAATAAAATCACCACTTTTATCAACAATTATGAGAAGCTTCTCAAACTTTACTTTACTTTACGTCTGCGTGAGATGTCAAGGATGCCGTATATGCTTTGAGTGGTTACGAACTACACCGTTGTGGTAGAAGTGATCGCATTGGTGGCGGTGTAGCAATTTATGTTAGAGCGGATCTAACTTGTAAACATAAATGTTTTTCACCTATTGGATGCACTATTGAGTATCTTTTTATAGACATTGTTTGCGGAGAAAATACTGTTCGTTTAGGAAATATATACAGACCAAACAAGAATATAAATTTAACGACTTCAACCACTGCAAGTAATGTTATTGTCTGCGGTGGCTTTAACAGTAATCTTTTGGTTGAAACTCATCTTGTTGAAAATATGAATGCTATCGATCTACATCCAGTAAATACACAGGTTCCCACTCATTTCACGAACACCTCCAGCACGTTTTTGGATTTGTTTTTTGTAAATAACTGACAGGGTATTACTTTATGATCAGATTTCTTCCCCAGCATTTTCAAAGCATGAACTAATTTTTCTTACATATGATTTTGATATTAACAGCTGCACAAGCTCGAAGAGTTATACATTTAGAGATTTTAAAAATATATACAGGTCTGCTCGCGAGCGCCATATAAATGGTATTCCATGGCACGTTGTATACGACATGCGCTCACCCGATGAGCAAGTTGATTTTATTCATAACAGCATCAATCATCTCTTTGATACGCACGTCCAAATAAAAACTGCAATGGTACGAGATAAAACTAGGGCTTGGTTAAAGAATGAAATTCGTCTGATAATGGTACAACGTGATCAGGCATACGAACGATGGAAATGCTTTCGGGTAGACGAGCTTCACCAAGTCTACAAGCATCTAAGAAATAAAGTTGTTCGTGAAATCAGAATTGCTAAGACGCAGTTTTATTCCAATCACCTGAACACTAACTTAGATGTCCGAAAACTTTGGAGTAACCTCTGTGAATTGGGGATTGGTAGGCAAAAGTTAAGCTGTTCCAGTGATATTGACTGCCACGAACTGAATCGGAGGTTCCTATCAAATCCACATCCTAGAGCCTCAGTAGCGGATCAAAGCAGTACTTACTGTGGTCCCAATTTTTCAACAGTCTCAACATTTTTCTTCACAAGAATAGAAAACACGGATGTAGTCGAAAGTTGCTTGTCTGTGAAATCAAATGGTGTAGGTATGGATGGAATTCATCCAGTTTTTATTAAAGCCATATTGCCATTATTACTTCCATATATTACCCATGTGATCAACACTATTTTTATGACTGGCATATATTCCCTGCCATTGTAAGATGGCCAAAATAATGTCTGTTGCTAAGAATTCAACAGGTGATGAATATAGACCTATATCTTTCTACCATTTCTTTCCAAAGTTTGTGAAAGAATTATGCATAAGCAAATAAATGATCATATTTTATGTAATAACGTTATGGCTTCAGTTCAATCCGGATTTCGTGCCAAGCATAGCTGTACCACTGCTCTGATGAACGTTGTAGAAGGTATCAGAGAAAAAGTTGATAAAAACCATGTTACCTTCCTGATCCTTCTGAACTTCTCCAAAGCTTTTGATATGGTTGACCACTATATTCTAATTGATAAACTACGTTCCCGTTTTAACATGTATCCTTGTGCTGTAAAGCTACTTTCGTCGTATTTAAGTGAAAGAAAACAGACGGTGTCTTTGGAGGGTGTCCTATCAGAATTACTTCCTTTAGTGCGGGGCGTTCCCCAGGGGTCAATTTTGGGACCACTCTTATTCTCACTCTATATCAATGATATACAAACCGTAATACTAAATTCATCGAAACACTTTTACGCCGATGATATTCAAATTTATAAAAGTTGTGCCCTTGGTCTTATAGAAAGCTGTGTCAATGAATTAAATGAAGCTCTCCAAGGGATATCGGGCTGGTCGTTGGAGAATGGCTTGGCACTTAATCCATACAAATGTAAATGTTTGGATATATCAAAAAAAAAAAGTTAGAGCTGTTCTACTTTCCATCCATCATGTTAAACTGCTCAGCAACAGAATATGCTGAAACATCAAAAAACCTAGGCGTCGTATTCAATAGAACACTCACATGGAATAACCATATAAATGCTATAGTGGGTAAGGTGTACGGCGTTCTTCGAACTCTTTGGTCTACTCAAAAGTTCACACCACTGAGGACAAGGTTAGTGCTAGCTAAAGCTCTGGTTATTCCTGTGCTTATTCAAGGGTGTGAAATATACTGTAATTGCGACGCTACGAGTAAAAGGAAGCTTCAAGTAGCATTTAACAGCACTATCCGTTATGTCTACAGCATACGAAGATTTGACCACATCTCACATCTTTCAAACCACTTGCTGGATATGTCTTTCCAGAGCAACATCAAGTTTCGTAGTCTTGTTTTTCTTTTCAGCATTATGAAAACAAAACAACCCGTATATCTCTTTAATAAAATTCAGTTTTCGGCATCCAACAGATCTGCTTGCTTAATTCTTCCGCAATTTTCTTGCTTAACATCTGAGATGCAATTTTTTATAACAGCTATTCGCCTTTTGAACTCACTTCCGCGTTATCTGAGAGAGCTGGATGGCACACGTCGATTTAAGAGCGAGTTGCGGCTTTTCTTTTCGCATCAAGGCAATTTGAATTTTTGATAATAAAAACTCTCCTCACCGAACTCCCTTCAAGCAATGACTCCTTTAAATTATTAACTTTTAATAATATAAATATCTGCATTTTAATTAATCAGTTGCTTCGTGTCATTCTATCTAATTTGTAGTCTTATATTAATCTTTATTTGTCAAACTTATTTAAATAATACCAATTGTTTGCCTCTCACAGAATTAAAAGTGTATTCTTAATGTGTTGAAGTATATAATAAATTAATTGAATTGAATTGAATTGCAATTTTAAGTTCCTTCTATTCGGGTCAAAAGAAGAACTTCGCACACACAAATTTTGTGGCCGTTGATCTATATAATAAAAATGAAATGCTGTCCGTTAGTAACCGCATCACTTGAAAAGGCTGGACCGATTTGGTTCTTTTTTTTTAAATATTTGTTATAGTCCGACTTTATTCCGACTTTATTCGGCATTTATTTAGCAAACAAATTTAAAAGTTGCCAGGAAAATTGGAAAATTTGGGAAAATCCGATATAGTGTTTAAAATTATCAATAGCTCTGACATTTGTTGGTTTATTGCTCATTATGTGTTCTCTGCGGTGGCATCTTTTTTCGCGAATCGAACTTCGGAAAGTTGTTTTTCTCACCACGAATTGGTAATTTTCATGATAACAATTGCTGTGAATATGAATTAAACGTGATTCTATCGAAACTTCTTTTTTCGTATTGCTATTTGATTCGAAAATGCCAGACAACAGGCATCTACCCTAAGCGGAGGAATGAAGTTACGTGAGCGGGCTTAGCCATGAGGAGAGTAGTTGAACTCAGTCTCTGGGATATAAGTTCCGAATTATTTCGGGCCTTTTTAATAAAAAACCCAACCTCTCACCTTCTCCAAATCCAACAGATGCAAACCCGAGTTGGGTATAGGCGTACCGCCCTATGGAGATGAAGTTGTCATAATCATTGATAGCAAATTCTACAATACAATGGGTACAACTATGTAAGTTACTTTGAGAAATCTCAGCAAATGGGTTAAGGACTATTAATTTAACGTTAATTCGACTAAAACCGAAATAGTTCTTTTCACCAGAAGTTGGAATGAAGTAAGGCCTAAATCAGCAATGATTTATTGGCTATACACATTGAATGCCACACCTTTTCTTATATATGGTACAATTGTCCAGCTTGGATACAGTTCAACGGCTCACAATGTTGGACAGTGTATAAAAAGTATGAGGGCAAACCAACGACAGCTGAGAAGAAAATACTTCGCATGACAACAGGTGTAGCACACCTTGATTGAATGAGAAGCTTCAAGATCATACATATGCAACACCACCCATTTGGGTAAACTTAGTGCCGAAGTGATTCGAATTCGGGAGCCCCGAGAATACTCTATGAGGCCAAACCGGCGAACGCTACAGGCGGCCCAGTAGGGATGCAGTGAAGTGGGTGGGTTATGAGTACTTTAGTCCAGATCATGACCGCGTCGTTAAAAAGAAAGATGACGATTTTGTATGGAAATAAAATGCTTTGAAGAAGAGGTTCTCCAGGGATCGCGATGGGGCCATTGTGGTGCCTAGTGTGTTATGACAGCAGCCGCCATAACGCTGCTTATCCTAACCTAACCTTACATAGTTAAGAAATTATCCAACTCAGAGTAAACATCAACTTCACGAGTGCACCGCCAACGTGGAATTATCCTTGAAAATCGCTGCTTCTTAAATTTGGAGATGCACACTGGTCAAAGCTCATGATTCGAAGAAAAAACCGCTTTCTCTACCGGATCGCTATATTGCCAGGTCTGTTTAATTGCGCGGAATAATGGTAGATAAAAACTGAACGGAGAGATTCTACTGAACTCCATCGAAAGAAAAGTTTTTACACGTCAATTACAGCAATGCTTCAGCTCAGAATCTCAGCCAAAAGGTTCGATACGAACAAGCCGTCATTTTAAAGACCAAGCTACCGCGGATGCAAGAGCAGTTGGTCCAGCTTACAGAAAAGATTGTACGATGGAGGGCTGCAAAATCTCTTTCAGGGAATTTTACGTCACGTGCATGCTCCCATTATTGATTATTGTTGAAGTAAGTGAAAAGTCAAGAATGTAAAATGATAGATATGCTCTCGTTTAGTAGTTCAAGGCACTAACTGCTGAGCCATTGCGTCGACTTTTCTTTAG
The DNA here is from genome assembly GCA_949715645.1 of Portevinia maculata. Lineage (NCBI taxonomy): Eukaryota > Metazoa > Arthropoda > Insecta > Diptera > Syrphidae > Portevinia > Portevinia maculata. The sequence continues at coordinate 200,416,191 of OX454525.1, forward strand.
AACTGTCAACTTAAATTAACATGTACTACAACAAATTCAAAATATAAATACAATAAGTTCACTAATAGCTTATTTTGTGTGCAACACTTGTGCCTATTGCTTTTAGTATTAATCCAGCCGTGAAACAAATTTCGCCAAATTAATGCATGTCAAAGAGCTATTATCCACAATTTGCTTGTTTCGTGTCTTAGATTAACCTTCGACTTTATGCCTTTATATTTGGAGTTTCTGCTTGCAAATAACAACCTCAAATTCTTTCCAAAAAAGTCTCATTATCGCGCATTTAACTACGAAATTAATTTTCTCACCGTTTGCATACTTAAATGACGCATTTCGTCCTTGACCAGCCACACCTATTCACAGTTTTGCGTCGAGGGCGTATACGTAACTTATGTGCGAAGCCTGTCAACCTCATGAGTAGTACTTACCTGCTTAAATTTTAAATTACCCATTTCCATAATGAAATATACGCTCCTTCGCATCTCCGTGCGAGTGTTGGGACGCAGATCCGCATAGGTGGATAAAAAGAAAACCTTCTAAAATAAATTTGCACGCTATTAAATGTACCTTCCACTGCCAAGATGCGAGAATATATTTACGCCCACCCGAGGAACGAAACCTGATAACATAGGCTCTAGTCTCAAAACGGTACTAAAGCTAATTGGGGGTTTCTGTTTATTATTCATAATATTGTTGTTTATTAGTTGATAGCAGATGATGATGGTGATGATGATTATGATTATGTGTACCCTTTCGGGGCCTAGCCTTAACTAAAATATATAATTTTCCAACTTTATTACAGAGATGGCACTTTTATTGCCGGCGTCATTGTCAAGGAATCGCCATGCCAACGATAGCAGTGATATTCGTCGAAATCTACGACTACGCTACAGGGACTCATTTAAACACAACCGAGAGCACGAGTAAGTAAATTATATTATATTTTTCCATTTTTTTTTTTGTTCGCACACCGCTGGTTTAAGATGCGGTTTAACTATTATATACATATCGCAGAAAAGAGGATTTGATAAATCCCATTACCATCATTAGCATTTTATATGCATAATTCGTACAAGGAAAAGGGACATACAATGCCCTTGGCTTTTGTCTCCTTTTTTGACATTTAGTTAGCTATATTTGTTTTTTTGTTCGCTCAGTCTAAGACTACCCGCTATGTAACGGTAAAGCTGTTATGTCACTTCCACCACTACTTTAGTATTCAGGTATAAAATGTTATGGCGACTTAAAGACTTATTTGCATGCGACGATAATGGTTCACAGATGAAATGTCCTTTTTTGCTTGTTAAGGAAAACACATTTTTCGCCAGTAGGTCGTTGGATTGCCATCGCCAGTGAAATGGAAAATTCGTGTAATGTGAAAATTATTAAATTTGTTAAATTTACCAGATAGAGAGCGAGACTATGCTAGGGAAAAGTGAATTTTGATTGAGGTATGGTACGACTTTGTTATAACACTGAAACACAATTACGTTGATGGCAATTTGATTTGCATTTATTTTCTCTGTGTGTATAAAGGCAAATGTGCTGTGTTGGTTTCATTATTTCTATCTTCCCTCCGCCCACCGTATTTATTGAGGAGAAAATTAAATTTAAGGTTATCAAAGTTGAAATGCTTTGCCGGAGAGATTACTGTGAGGAAGGGTTGGTGGGATTGTGAACTTTTAATAAAGTAAAGGATCGGAGCATATTTTAGACTGTTTTAATTTGTGTGATCACCAGTACTATAACAGTGATTATGTTAAACGCTCTTTGTAGTCAATTATGCGATGCTGATAAGGACCACTAAAAAATACAAAATAAAACTTATTTTATGATATTCATGTTTAGGAAGTCTTTTCTGTTTAATTCACGGAGATAATTCGAACATGGTAAAGTGATGTTTAGTATTTAAAATAATGAATAAATGTAGTATGCAAGGGTTGTAAGCCCAGGATGTTGTTGAAGGAACTCATTTGGGGGAAGTACTCATAGTCTGTTTAGTAGTAGAAGGTTCTGGTCCTTATTCATTTTTGTGTTCATGTATATACAAAATTCACAATAATAGCATGGCGTTAGCTGTCGCGTTACCCGAAAAGAAAGTAAAGTAAATTAAAAAAAATAATTATAAGAGTAATTATCTATATATAGAAGAATAACTCGTTGTTTGTGTATGTCCTTTATAGACTCACGAGCCAGTCGACTAATTTTGATGAAATTTTGTGAGTGTGTTCTTTATGGTGTCTGGATTAATCTTAACAAGTCAGGTTAAGTTACGAAAAGAAAAAGAAAATTTGAAGTGATAAAAGGGAGAATCTTTTCCAAATAAGCAATAAAAAAAAGTATACATTGTCCCAAAAAATAATAATTTTAAGAAAATCGAAAAAGTAAGCTGACATAGGCGACTGCCTAAATACCTTTAGTAAAGAGTAAGATCCTGTTTACCCGGAAGCGGCCCATCCAAACACGGTTTAATTCGAAAAATGAAGCTGACAGATCGTTGCCTGAGAATTTGTTTTCGAGAAAAACGCATTTAATGGTTTGCGTACTTGATACTCGAAAACTGTGCGATAGGATTTTTTTTTATTTTTTTAAAAGTGTTTTGCCAAACCGTTAACAAGCTACGTTAAATAACGTAAAAGTCTCATTTTTTTACTTGTGTCCCACCTAATACATTTTAAAACCCATACACGTGGAACACAAAAAAATGGATATGGCACAAAGCAATTCTCATCCAAAATATCTGAAAGGCAAGAAAGCATGGACTTGGATGCTAAAATTTGGAAAGAAAAATCGATTTAATCTTTTTTATTAAAAAAGTTTTTATTTAAAAAATACAATAAAATAAGAAAATTATTCAAAGTGTCTAACATTAAACCAGTGAGTGAAAAAAGTCAGATCAAATCATATCAAAAAAGTATAGCTTCGAGTCATATGTTCGCCTTTCAGCTGCGAAATTTCAAATAGATAATCATCTTTGTTTTCTAGTGAATTTCGGGTTTTGAGTGAGCATTGTACCGTCAATATTAGGCCTGATGTCCATTTGATCAGAATTTGAACTCGTTCCATGTTATTCTTTCGATTTTTTTTCATATATATATAACTACGAGTATATGCGATTATTTGTAACATTAAACTAAGAAATATGATATCTCATGCCAAACAAATAAATCAATTGGCATCAGTACAACTTGAATTTTCAAATTTGATAAAATGTGTCAAATCACTTGCCCTATCTCTAAACTAGGTACAGAAAATTGTGTGCTTAACTGATCTGCACAGCTTAATGGAACACAAATTGACAGAATGTAGAACACTTTGCGGCAAGATTTTTACTCATGAAACACCAAATCTTGTACTTTTCTGATTTTGTCTCTACTTATCTGGGCAGCTAAGGTTCATTAAACACATCTATTGAAACCATATGTATTCCATGATTGACTGCTCGTACGTCTGCAACTAGGTTTTGCGTTTGCAGCACTTTTCATCACCGCACCGAATTCATATCTTCATAATATCGAATATCTACACAACGGTAATAGAGGTGGAACAAACCAATACTAACATTTTTTTTGCGATCAGTGTCCCACATAGCTTTTCCTTAACACAAGTGCACGTAGGACAAACCAATTCTCAACTTTGTTAATATTTTCTTTATCTTTTGTCGCCGTGATATGCACGTGAAACAAAACAATTCTCACAAAAAATTGCGAAAAATTGTATGTACGAGTATATCCGAACCGCAAAAAATGGTTTATAGCACAAAGCAATTCTTGTTGATTTTGGTGGATATGGGACAAAATCGATGTTCGATATCTCGGGATTGGAAAGACTAAGAGCATATCGAATCAGAGATTTAATAAAAGCATACAAAATTACCATAGAATCCGTTCCTAACTCAAAGAGGACAAAAGTGGCGTATGGAAGAAAACAATTCTCAGGCGACGAGATACCAAAAAAACATGTCACATCCTCTGCTGCGTATGGGTTGCAAAGTAAGCATTCAGCGGGCTCAGTTATAGCACTAAGTAACAAGTGGACAGTTAGCACGTTAAACACATCATAGGTTCGATATGTAACATTTCTGTGGATTGACTGAGAAAATGAACCAAGAAGTTGTTGAATTCTATCCAATTTAATGTTATATTTCCTAATTATTTGTAACATATCAGTTTAATAAATCATAAGTAACATTTTAAGACAAATCTATTTATTTTAACTGGGCCAGAAATAAAATCAAAAAAGCATCTATATAATATCATAACCATCAAACAGCCTCAATATTTATATGATGAACTTCATTTCGCACAATCGCAACGCTGCTTCAATTTGATTTCACCACGGGAACCATATCAGCTCACGGAACGTACATTTTTGTGCATGCCACGGTTCACAGAAATGCACTTCCCCGCAATGTTAGACGTGTCCAGGGTGCAAACATTTTTATTGATACTCTCTTTGGGCACATAACAGTTACACCAATAAAGAAAGTAGTACCTAAGTTAATAGAAAGCGTTTTCTTTTTAATTCTTTTAAATAATTTTGTTCTTTCTTTGAATTTTAATCGATTGCTTATATTTAGTTGACCTTAGTAAACATTTTTTCTTTTCTTTTTTTAAAATAATATAACAATGCATGTATACGTATAGGGTATTTCATAAAGGACTTGACAACTTCTTTTTTAAATGCAAACTACTTTAAATAAAAATGTATTGGCTGAATTGAATTACTATCAAAACATTTATGAACGGAAACAGTGACTTTTTGCGAATGAAGTGCAATTTCATGAAGCACATGAGGTTTCTTACCTCCAGCAACGCGTATTTTGCTAATTGACGAAGCCAAAGAGAAGATGATTTTGGCGATGAAATTCTTTATTTTCTTCCATCAGGTCCAAAGCCCAATCAACAATTTCGGAAAATTTACAAGACCTCGAAGCAACACTAACAAAAAAGTTTGCACTGCTGATTTCCGAACTTGATGGTTAAGTAAACAATTTAATCAGCGAAGCCATTGCTACTATTGATATTCGAGTGAAGGAGTGCGAAAGCGAAATTGTGGAGCTTAAAGAAGAAAACGCAAAAATAAGAGAGGAGTTAGCTGACTATCAGCGCCGACAACGTCTCTCTGATGTAGTAGTGAGAGGTATTCCCTATGCACATAATGAGAATGCCATCGATCTTGCCAAAAAAAATCGCCGTTAAGCTACGTCACGAATACTCTCCCCACGTAGATGCTTTTCGTCTTGGATCCAATTCGCACGGCAGCAGCAACAGCAACAACAACAACAGCAGCAAAAGCTCTCGCCCACTGCTAATTCGCTTCTCTTCCCATGCTGAGCAACGGGCTTTCCTCTCTTCGTTCTACAAAAACAAAGACCTTACACTTGACCAACTAGATGATGATACACAAAATGGAATGCCTTACAATACTCGTCGTATTTACGTAAACGAAAGTCTTACGCCTGCGAATAGTTCTCTGTTGCGGCATGCAAATCAGCTTCGCAGAGAAGGCTTGCTGTCATCAGTGAGAACGAGAAATGGTTTTGTGTACGTGAAGAAAACTAGTGATGATTTTGAAATTAAAATTACAACATCGGCCAAACTCTCCTGAAAGCTTTTTGCCAGTGCTTCCCGCTGCATTTCAACTGATGTCATCTGGAGCAGTTCTACGTATTTATTTATTTAATTTTGCTTAGATATTCTACACTTTATACATTTGTAAATTGAATTTCTTGAAACAGTAGATAGTATTTGTAACTCCATTCTATTTTTATTTTACTTTCTATTTCTTGTATAACTAAACTACCTTCTTTTTCTTTCTTCTTCTTTTACACCTTCTCTTCTTCTTACACTTTCATTATTGTTGTTATTGTTGTCGTCTCCACATAAAATTCCAGTACATACTTGTCGTACAGTGCTCAATTGCTTGTTTTTTTAATTTTGTTTACTTGAGTGATGGTTAATAATATCAATAGTCTTCCGGTGTCTGGTTATGCTGGTGAAATTGCGGTGCGATCTGTAGTCAACATTTTATCCAACTCACGCGAGGGATTAAAAATATGTTATTAAAAATATGTTAATGCGCGTAGTTTAAATTTAACCAAATTGGATTACTTAGGGTATGTTTTCAAAGGATCTGGGGTTGATATTATTTGGATTACTGAGACTTGGTTCCGGTCTGATCCAGAAGATTCCAAAAATGAGGATGCAGTCAATCAGCTTTATGAAATTCCTGGGTATAAGCTTATTCCTAATAACAGGGTTACTACAACAACAGGTGGGGGAGTTGCAGTGTATTGTAGCACTTCGTTCAAGTACGAAATACTGAGCAAATCCAAAGGAAGCGTGGTGGAGTATCTTCTCTTAGAAATTTCGAATGGTATAGTGAAATGCCTTGTTGGTGTTGCTTACAACCCAAATCGCTGTCATTCTCCAGATATTTTATTTTCTGCGTTGCATGAGTTTACTGCACTTTATGAGCACATCATAATTTGTGGAGACTTTAATGCTGACCTATTAAAATGTGATAATAAAGCTTATCAACTACTGGATTTTGCTGCTGCTGCCGGGCTATCGGTAGTAAATTCGTATGCCACCCATTTTTCTCCTGATGCCCCTCCCAGTCTTCTTGATGTTGTTATGGTGTCAAATCGTGCTGATGTCTTGCTTCAAAATCAGCTGTCCCTGGCGGAATATCTGACCACGACATGATATTCTGTACTTATGGTGTTGATATGTTCCGCTCCCCCTCTCCATCATCGTTCGAATTTAGAGATTATGCTTCAATAGACTACAATGCGTTACATTTCGATGCAAGCTTGCTTCCGTGGCGTCATTGCTATCGAATATCAAGCGTAACGGACAAAGTGAATCATGTTCAATCACTTGCATTGGACCTCTTTAACCGACGTGTTCCTATTAAGACAGTTGCAATACGAAATAAGAAATGCCCATGGTTCACCTCTGAGGTTACAAATGCGATGAAGGTTCGTAACAAGCTATATTCAAAGTGGAAGCAAAGACCAACAACTCCTAATTGGGAATGTTTTTGTCATGCTCGTAATTACTCTACCTTTATCACACGAAGAGCAAAAAAGAGATATTTCCTTTCCAAATTGAACACTGACCTACCATCTAAAAAGCTTTGGACCAACTTACGTTCCATTGGCGTTTGGAAAATGGCTTCTGCTGATAGCATCCCTGATGTTACTGCACTTAATGATGCTTTTTTAAAAAGTACAATTAATAACTCTTATTTTACTCCCAAAGATGGACTGCTTTTTCTGTCTGATTTTGATTTCGAAGTTGTTTCGGAAGTTGACGTCATTAATGTTATTCCTTCGTTAAAATCAAACACAGTCGGTGAAGATGGTATATCCATTCACTTCTTTAAGACAGTCCTGCCCCATTTAGTAAGCTGTCTTACACATATTGTCAACTTTTGTATAACATCATCTTTTTTTCCTGATAATTGGAAGTTAGCTAAAGTTTTTCCTGTGCCAAAGAAACCTCATCCATCTCTTGCTAGTGATTTTCATAAGCATTTTACCAACTCTATCAAAAGTCTTGGAGAGGGTTCTTGTTAACCAAATATCAGTGTATCTGGATCAGCATAGTTTGGTGTCTTCTGTCCAGTCGTCACAGTTGTGCTACAGCTATGATAAAAATTCTCGATGACATACGAATTAAGTTTGACATGGATCACTTGACCGTTCTTTGTTTGCTTGACTTCTCCAAGGCTTTTGATAGAGTGAACCATCAGGTACTGCGTCAGAAGCTTAGACTGTATTTTGGATTTAGTGAAAGATCAGTGCGCCTTATAAGTAATTACTTGCATAATCGTTATCAAAGAGTAGTTTATAATGAAAAATCGTCCGAATTTAGAGCGTTAATAACAGGTGTACCTCAGGGATCAATTTTGGGACCAATATTATTCTGTTTATATATAAATGATATGCCCAGTGTCTTTTCGAATGCCTCTTTTCACCTTTATGCTGATGATGTCCAGATTTATTTGTCACGTCCAATTGGACTGGTGGAGGATCTCATTGCTAGAATTAATGAGGATCTTTCGAAAATTTATAGCTGGTCCCTTTCCAATGGGCTAAGCATCAATCCAGAAAAATCTCAACTGATTTTGATATCAAAAAAATGTCATGATACTATTGAACTACCACCCGTGTTACTAAACAATAGGGAAATTAAGTTTGTCGAAACTGTCACGAATCTCGGTTTCAAGATAAATCGCTCGCTCTCCGCTGTAGACCAAACAAATTACGTAGTTGGTCGAATATATGCCGGATTGCGAAAACTTTAGAAGTCTTCTAGTTTCACCCCAATGGATACAAAACTAAGGCTTGTCAAGGCTTTATTCATTCCAATATTTGACTATTCAACAAATGTATACTGCAAACTTGACTCTCACTGTCAACACAAGTTGCTTGTCGCGTTCAACGATGCCATTAGATATGTATATGGTCTGCGTCGACAGGATCATATATCGCACTACCACAAACTACTGGGTTGCACGTTTCTACAATTTTTGAATACCCGGTGTTGCCAGTTTATGCACAGCCTGATTAAAACTAGTTCTCTTGCATATCTCTTCGAGAAACTTCAATTTGTTCAATCCTCCAAGACACAAAATCTTATAATACCCTCGTATAAATATTTCAACTCTACGCGCCTCTTCTTCATCCATGCGACCAGACTTTGGAACTCCCTCCCGATCACAACTAAGCAAATAATTGGAGCTAATAAGTTTAAAAATGCCGCAATAGAGCATCTACAGCAACAACAATAACTACTTTTCCTTAATATTCTTTATGTCTTACTTGTACTATCCTTAATGAATAAATTGAATTGAATTGAATTGAATTGAATTGAATGTGGTCTGGGAGAGGCCCATTTCCGAGAACGCCATGAAATTGACTGATATGACTGGTTTGCGACTCCTCTACGGCAGCAATATTTTCCACTCTTCGTGTAAAACGTAGTCTCACTGGCACGGCAACATCAAGCAGCGAATATTCTGACTCAAATTAGTTTACTAGACTATGAATGTCTTGTGTACTGGGACGAGAATTACATTACCACCGACTCGGAATTTCGGTAGTAAATTCGAATTACTTGTAAACGTTTTTCCTTCGTGTGCTTCCCCATTTTTTTTTTTTTTTTTTTTTTAATTAAAAAGAAAGGAAATCCAAATCCCAGAGCACTCAGACTCGGTAACGTTCCATTGTACTACCAGGCAGAAATCCTCCTTTTTGGTGTAGAGGCATGTGATTGGGTGGCGTATGTTGTTGTTCCCCATGGGGATTGAACCTGCACCGCACGGGTCACAAGCCAACACACTAACCTCTACACCGTCGCCAGCCATGTGCTTCCCCATAGTGAAAATGTTGATTTTATTGAATAGTTTGACATTAACAGTTCGGTAATCGGTTTAACTGAAAGTTTGAAGTTGTCAAGTCGCTAATGAAAGGCCCTTTATTTTCAGTTAACATGCAGTACCATAATTGATAGGTTTTTTTTACAAAATGCACATTTATAACATAAAAGATATTGAAAGTCTATTAAAATAAAAAAAATGTATGAGGGCTGTCTTGACCGCTTTTTATTTGGCCATTCAGCATTGACAAGTAAGATGACTCACACATTTTGATAAATATTCTATCATTCTTAACGGTTATTTTGTTCAGGGCCGCCTCCAGCCAAACAAGCGCCCTCTTGCACATATGATTGGGCCGGCCCTGATTTTGTTCATCACCTTCCTAGGAGTATAAGAAGTATCGCCTGTGAAATCTTCATAAGAAAGTCTTGCCGTGGACTTAACAGAGATTAAAATATATTGCAAAGTACAAAGCAGATTTAAATTTGTTGCAAAATATTTTTAAAATTTTAGTTCTGGTTCTGAACGCTATTAAGGGAAAACTATGGAACAAAAAACCTTTATGTAAATATTTGGGGAAAGTACAATAACTTTGGCAAACAAAATAATGGATTCTCATTGAGGAGGAAGATAAAAGCATTTTTTTTATTAGTAAGTGACGTGGGGGGTTCCATCTCCCCCAGTTTAGGAGCTATAAGCTTTTGAAAATCTCAATTTTCATCGATGAAATTTTTGTAATTATTTTTTGTTTTAGACTTAAAGCGTATGAATATAGTAGAGTTTCACAAGAGGATCCCCACATGCATGCTTTATAATCGCAAAAGCTAAGAGCCGAATGCAAATTAGCTTTATTGAATCATTACAACTTCACTCATGGTGGTCGAGGTTGAACTATCCTGTATAGTTACTGCAAACATGCATGAACATATCGTAATAGCTTTTGAAAAACCGCGTTTATGCCTATTATTGCTTTTATGTTCCAAATTATATAAAGTTGTTATCTTTTTGTGTTTCAAATCACTCCCAAATTGTATCCTCTTTATGTTGCAAATCACTAAAATTGTTAAGACTCGCTTTCCTCATCAATTTTTACTCCATTTTTCTTTGCTCTGTTATAAAAATTGTTACATTAATATTCACTTTTCACTTTCTTTCTTTTATTTCTTTTTTACTTTTTTACTTTATTAGCTTTGTTTTATAATGTCAATTCCGGCAGACGGCAGAATAGCCATGTCCGTATTCTTAAGCAAGTATAATAAATTATCATCACAACTTCTAAAAAGTTCCAATCAAAATGCCTTGAAGCAATTTAAACTATTTTCTGGTAAAATTGTAACACTAACTAAATTGATCAAATTTGACTCGTGGACAGATTTATAACCCCTTCGGCGGACCAGTAGTGATGCAGTGGAGTGGTAGGGAGATCATAACCTCGTCGTTAAAGAGCAAGAATTAGACATTTATATAATATACGTATGTTTGCTATTAGGTATCCGTTTCCATTATAATATTCTGCTGTTGCACGACATAAAAACCTCACAAAGATTTAAAAACTTACAAGCGTCATAGCAATACATATTCTCGAGAAATTAAAAAAATATATATTATACATTTTATAATAACGGAAGTTCCATTAACCTCCTCCGGGCTGCGTAATTTTATTATTCTCAAAATTAAAATGGATTAACCAAAATTGGAGGACCATACATACAGAGAACAAGCAGATTTTTTTTAAAGGACTAAAGAAATTGTAAGGGGAAATCCGTTCGCTTCGTTGAGCAAATTTTATCCAAAGCTTTTTTTCAAACGAAGAGTGCTATGTTCCAAAGGAGGCACTCGGATCATAATTCTGGCTCAAAATTATTTTAAGTACTTAAGTTGTTTTTGGTTTCCCCGTGAGATCTGTTCTTCTCCCGTACAATCTTTATTGCAAAAGTTTTCTTCATTCTTTTTTTTGCCGTAGACTGCTTTCATCCCAATAATCGACTTAGAGTGTAATTAATTGATTTAAGGACATTCTTGGGGTAGGAATTAAAATTGTCGTCAGGACTGTATGTTGCCATTCTTGCATCATGGAACAGGTTACGAGGGGTGGCAGATGTAGAAGAGGCATTTTTCATTCTGAGAGAACGGAAAAACTAAATTAAAACTTTTTGGTGATAATTTATTGTGAGGATATTTTTATTGCTGCAATCGTCGTGCTTTCCGTTTCCGTCAAGATTAATGTTATAGAATGAGGTAATTACATTTTGTCGGTATATTTCCGTTAAACTAACTAGCTTGATGATGTATAATCCTGAGGTAATAAATTGAATGAGAATGGAGAAAGTATCTGGTGGTTTAAAAGGAGAGCAAGCGGATGTTATATGATAACGAAATCTGGTTAAACAAATTTAGGTGATATAAAGTTGTGATCTCCAATCGTGTCATGCACAGTTTTGGGAGTGTGTTAAGTGCGTTAGATGTGATTTGCCCACTTAGTCGCCTCTTACGACAAGCGCTATTTTGTGGTGGTGCACAGGAGTATAAAGCCACGAATCCTTTAAATATTTATTATATATTAAAATTAATGAACCTACATACTCGTATGTTTGTAAAGGGTGGTTAAATTGTAAGGGCCGATGTTGAATGTGAACCACACCTAAACGTCAAGTTTTTTTCTGCATTTTATTTGACATTTCTCAATTTCAGACTAACTCAATTTGAACCATAGAAAGATACACAATCGAGCAATGCGTTAAAGTTATTCAGGCTTACTATGAAAATGGGCGTTCAAATCAAAATGCATATCGTGCACTTCGTGATTTTTTGGGTCAATTTAATCGTCCAAATGTGGGTACAATCGGAAAAATCGTGCAAAACTTTTAGCAAACCGGGTCTGTAGGAGATGTGATAACACCAGTGCATGGCTGAAGAGCCGTTCACCTCAACTCGTCGTCGTGCCCAACAATTGCACCTCTCACGCTCGTCGTTGATGAACATTATACATAAAGACTTGCATTTACGCGCTTACAAGGTGCAATTAGCTCAAGAACTAAAGCCTCTTGACCATTTCAAGCGTCGTCAATGGTCAGAATGGTGGCAAGAAATGGCAACAGTGGATCATCAATTTTCGAAGAAAATCATCTTCAGTGATGAGGCACATTTTCACCTCAGTGGATTCGTTAATAAGCAGAATTGCCGTATTTGGGCGAATGATAATCCAAGAGTGTTTGTCGAAAAACCAATGCACCCACAAAGAGTGACTGCTTGGTGCGGTTTATGGGCTGGCGCCATCATCGGGCCGTATTTTTTTTTCAAAATGAGGCCGGTCAGGCACTTACTGTGAATGGTGTTCGCTATCGTGAGATGATAACGAACTTTTTATGGCCCGAATCGGAAGATATGGATGTGGACGATATGTGGTTTCAACAGGACGGTGCCACTTGCCACGCAGCTAACGAAACAATGGCTCTTTTGCGCGACAAATTCAATGGCCGTGTTATCTCACGTGGTAGCGATATCAATTGGCCGCCAAAATCATGTGATTTGACACCGTTGGACTTCTTTCTTTAAGGTTATTTGAAAGAAAAGGTGTACGTCGATAAGCCAGCAACAATTCAAGAGCTAAAGGATGAGATAATTCGGCACATTAACGGCATAGAACCTCAATTATGCCTCAGCGTCATAGAAAATTTGGACCATCGGATAGAGGTGTGCCGCCGAGGTCGCGGCGGCCATTTGGCCGATATTTTGTTCCATACATAATTGAACCATACTAATATTATCATAATAAAAAGAAATGGGAATAATTTCCTAAATAATTTGTGATTTATTCAAAATCAACATCGGCCCTTAAAATTTAACCACCCTTTACTTATGCTGTAGACTCCGAAACCACCAAACCATTTGAGCTGAAGTTTTGCGGCAATCTTCGGTATAGGCTCGAGAGTGCTTCGTGAATTTTGGTCAAACTTAGTCCAGCAGTACCTATTTTTATACCCTATTCTTCTAAGGGTATATTAATTTTGACGCATAGTTTGTAACATACCTTAATATTGCCCGTAGACCCCTAAAAGTTACTATATTTATGATCAGCATCGATAGTAATGTCGATCTAGCCATGTCCGTCCGTCGGAAAAAATTAGGCCTTTAAACTGGGCCTACAGAGCTGAAATTTTAACCATTTACTCTCTAGGGTCCCGAAATAATCAAGTTTACGAATTTTTCAAATCCGCCCACAGACACGCCCACAAACTCAAAAAATCGAATTTTGAGCTAGAAAGCTCAAATTTTTTATAATGATCTATGACTCCTAAAACTGCTCGGGATATAAAATTTTCAAAATCCGCCCACTGACACACCCACAAATAAATAAAACAATTTTATTGGAAAACCAAAATTTGAGCTAGGGAGCTGAAATTTGTAATATATACTCTCTAGGGGCCCTTTAAGCTCATGTGCAAATATTTTCAAAATGCGCCTACTGACACGCCCACAATTTAAAAAAACCTTTTTTTGAAAATCCAAAGTTTGAGCTAGGGAGCTGAAATTTATAATATATGCTCATGTGTTAATTTTTTTTAAATCCGCCTACTGACACACCCACAATTAAATAAAAGAATTTTATTGAAACACCCAAGTAGGTAGCGTTTTTTTCGATAAAATCCTTTAAATGTTATATAACAAAATATGTAGAGCGCTCTTAACAATTCAACCATACTTAGACTTTGGCACGCCCACTTATGAGGGATAGGAATAAGAATAGGGTATCCAACAGTTCGCCCAAGCGGACTATGTTTTTATACCCTATTCTAGTTTGTAACATACCTTAATATTGCCCGTAGACCCCTAAAAGTTACTATATTTATGATCAGCATCGATAGTAATGTCGATCTAGCCATGTCCGTCCGTCCGTCCGTCGGCAAAAATTAGGCCTTTAAACTACACCTAGAGAGCTGAAATTTTAACCATATACTCTCTAAGGTCCCGAAATAATCAAGTTTACGAATTTTTGAAATCCGCCCACAGACACGCCCACAAACTCAAAAAATTTTGAGCTAGAAAGCTGAAATTTTTTATATATGATTTATGACTCCTAAAACTGCTCGGGATAAATTTTTTTCAAAATCCGCCAACTGACACGCCCACAAATAAATAAAACAATTTTTTTGAAAATCCAAAGTTTGAGCTAGGGAGCTGAAATTTATAATATATACTCTCTATGGGCCCTTTATGCTCATGTGTAAATATTTTCAAAATCCGCCCACTGGCACGCCCAGAATTTTTTTTTTGAAAATTCAAAGTGAGCTTGGGAGCTGAAATTTATAATATATACTCTATAGGGGCCCTTTATGCTCATGTGTTAATTTTTTTTAAATCCGCCTACTGACACGCCCACAATTAAATAAAACAATTTTATTGAAACACCCAAGTTTGAGCTAGGGAGCGTTTTTTTTGATAAAATCCTTTAAATATTATATAACAAAATATGTAAAGCGTTCTTAACAATTCAACCTTAGACTTTTGTCACGCCCACTTATGAGGGATAAGAATAAGAATAGGGTATCCAACAGTTCGCCCAAGCGGACTGTAGCCCGTCCCTATGTTTTTTTTTATAATTTGTTTACGCTACAGGTGTGTTTCTGTAAATGTTACAGTTCCCTTATAGTGCTAAGAACACAGCGCAAGCATTTGTATTTGACAGCAAGCAGCATCTGACAATATCGTATTTCATTGCATGATTTTCGGTGCTACTTACTATAAGAAAGAATAGAGAGATAGGAAAGAAGTGTTTGGGTGCAGTTGTAAGGTTTTTCTCCACGTGTGGTGTCTTAATTGCTTAGGAAGATCAAGTTTTCATGTATTCACGACATCTCAAACTTGGACGACATTCTATTTCATTATTAACGGAACCAATGTGCATTGAGTTGCAATAAAAATAAATACAGATTTCAAACAATTTACGAGTATGTCTTTCAGTCGAAATTCAAAATGATACCTTAACTTTAAACACCCTCTATATTACAGATACAGGGTTGGTTCTAGAACACTACAAGGAAGTGAACGCCAGCTTCGATTTTCATAAGTTCCGAATACTCTTGCTCGTACCGTACTCTAAATATTCGGTCGGTACATGAGATTTCAGTACTTCATTAAACCGCCTGTGGGTAATAATAATAATATTTAGTTAGGGTATATTACACTACGACCTATTGGTCTATTGTGTCCCCTTGTTTGTGCCTCGGAGAGGTTCATGCCCTCTTTCGAGGCCCTCTCTAGATACTTCTTTGTGAAGCATGTCGAGGTATTGCTCTGATTTATCCTTCGCAGGTCACACTCCTTAGAGCACAGCGACCTGTTGGTAAGTTCCTATGTAGTTTGTACTCAAGTCCCATATGCCAAACCATGTCAAAAGCTTGAGCAACATCCAGAAATTGAGCGGAACATATGTACATACTTGTTTTTCTTCAATTGCTTTTTCAACAGCATCCGTAATTCGGTGCACTTGGTCTATCGTCGAATGTTTATTTCTAAATCCAAATTGGTGGTTTGGGATTAGTCCTCGTTCTTCTATTATTTTGCGCAGCCTCAGAAGCAGTTTTTCAAAAACTTTTGTAACAGTTAGTATTTTCGATATTGGTCTGTTTGTGTTTTACCTTGCCTAGGTATAACAATGATTTCAAAAATTTTCCAATGATGTGGAACATATCGGGGCTTAAGGCATGCATTTATTATGAGTTGGAGTTTTTTGAAGGCTATTGTTGGCATTTCTTTCAAAACCTGGTTAGTAATTTGGTCATACCCTGGCGATTTGTTGCTTGATAACTTGTGTTGGCGCATACTTCTTAATTCTTTGAGAGTGACGAAGGGAATTTCTAAGTCGTCGGAAAGATCAGTTTCCTGTTTGGGATTTGATAAATTGTCCGTCTTGTGCTTTTATGGTCGGATCCTGTATCTGTGGTATATTCAGACGTTTGGCTGCCTTCCATAAGGAGTAATCTGTAGTAGCATCCGTCGCAAACTTTAAAGAAATCTACTTAGTTGTTCATTTTTGAATTCATAGATTCTGATTTTTAGTTCACTTATCGCCCGCCAATCTCGTAGTTTGCCATTTTCTTCGAGCCCTTTTTTTCGAGTAACAGTTCCTTTATTTCTACAGGATATTTTATTTTAGTTTCTCTTATGTTCGAGTTGTTGGAGTACTTTCTTCTGCTGCCTGTTGCACATCAGCTATAAATTGTTCTACCTCATGATCAATTTGATCAATTGATTCCATTTCGGATCTTACGTCTATAAAGCTTTCCAGTTTTTCTCTGAATCCCTCCCAATCCGTTTTTTATTTACGATCTTAGGATTACTTTTTTTTCTTATTTCTAATTCACTTAGTTATAAGATAACTGGAGTATGATCTGACGATAAATTATAATTACCTTCAACACTTGTATGATTTCGTTTAATACCTTAAGCAACAAAAAAGTCTATAATATCTGGTATTTTATTGGCCAGTGAGTCGGCGATCCAGAGGAATAGAATTCACAATTGTGCTTGCGACCTGCTTGATAAAGTCATTTACCTTTTGTTGTTATAAGCCTTGATCTCCATTGAGTGTGTTTGGCGTTGAAGTCGACACCAACATTAAAGTTATGACCTAGCAAATTAAGGAGTTCTGCATAGTTCGAGAGCACCTCAGTGGGCAATATATTGCTGTTATTTTAAGAACTTTCTTTTTAATACCAATACTGATTGTTGTCACTTGCATGTTTTCGTTGGATAACTCGGCTTCTTCATAGTGTTTTAAGCACTTTTTTATAAGTATTGCCGATCCTCCTCTAGATTTTAGCGGAGTTTACTGGTAAAATCAACAGATACAAAGTTTCTGCGTACAAAATGATCGATTCGTATTTCGATGGAAATATTGTATAGAAATTTGGCATGGAAAAATTTGTTTTCTAAGTTAATTAACTCGAGAACAATGCAAATTTTCTTTTTTTGAACAAAATGTTTTTTTTTTGGATATGCGGATTTGCGGATAAAAACAACCCAGTCATTGGTTATAGGAAATCAACACAAATTGGTTGTTTTTGACAAAGAGAATGTTGGATTTTGACGAACATTGGATGGGTTAAATTTTCAAGAGTTAAGCAGTTAAAAACAACGCAGTCATTGGTTACATTTAAGCACAACAAATTGATTATTTTCAACAGAGAGATTGTAAGATTTAAACAAACATTCATTTTGTTGAATTGGCATTTGTCGAACGGTTATTAATAACCAATCAGTATGTTAAAATCCCAAATTTAGCATGTTTTTCTTAAACAAGATATTTATTTGAATTGAGAATGTTTGGTAAATATCAATCTAGCAATTTAATTGAAAACAACAATTCAGTGTGTTATTTGTAACAATATGTATTTTACTTTTTTAACGGTGGTTTTAAACAAAAATTACTCACTTACTTTCTACAGAGACTAAGTTAATTTTAACCAATTTTTTTTAACAGCTAAAATTGCACTCGGGTAAGGTAAATTTTTGTGCGTGTACACAGATTACATACAGTCGACGTCAAATGTGGATAATTGACAATCTCTACTGTTCACTGTCCTCCCAAAAAGAAATAAAGAACACAGCAAATTACCCACAGCATGAAAACGTTGGGGCACAGATTTATTGCAGCGTTGGGTGTAACGCATAATACTCTGACTAGGGTTCAAGAATATGGAACAAAAGGGACAAAATCTACTAAATTTAACAACAGCTAACATACATGCACTGGGGAGCCGACCTCATTGACTTTTTCATCGACTTCTGCATAACGAAAAACATTAATCATGACAGTGTCAAAATAGAATGAAGATACCTAACAGAGTGTCCTCTATGATTGCAACGCTCGGACAAATGCCTTCACACATAAACAAAACAACTCAAAAAATATCTTAACGAAGCAATGGGTGTATGGTCAATAATTGGAATATAAAAATATATTATGGCAAGTAAACATGTATCCTTGGAAACACAACATCGAACAGAAATGCAACCGTATGAAGGTTAAACTCAGATATCTCTATTGGCTTCGAAGCAAGAGTTGGAAGCAATCGACAAGCAACAAACTAAACAATAAGGCAATAATAAAACTTATATAATATGGACTTATGAAGACAAGAAGACCGAACCTACAATTTAAAGACCAAGCCATAGCGGATGCCAGAGCGCTTGATCTCGACAACTGGAAGCAGCGTTCCCGGCATCACAGATAATGCAAGGCTGCAATTTCTCAGGCAGAGACTCCCCGTTGAGTGAGTAAGTAGTAATATGGACCACCGAAATAATAAAACATTAACTCAGTCCAAAGACAACAATCCAAGATCCTACGGACGGTAATTAATACTGAGTGAACAAAGACATGCACCACGACCTTCAAGTACAAACAGTCAACGAGAAAATAGTAAAATCCAGCACGAGACACATTTCCGATACTAACAACGACATCCACACCTCAATCAGAAAATCACAAGAAGACGCCGACTAAGAAGAAGTTTACCAAGTGACCTCATTAGCTGAATTTTCGACATCAAACAACAATTGTAATATTCATGTTTAGTGTTATCACGTCTATGAAACAAAAACATTATATAAACATTACAACAACCTCAGTTTCTCATATTCGTTTCAGATTTCTTGTCACTGCTCTTCGGCGGTGCAAATGGAACGGCACTGTATGTTAACCTCATTAAAGTCTGAACTTGACAGCATTGCTATGTGGGGCTCAGTTAACCGTCTAGAATTTAATGCTTCCGAAACCCATCGCATCGCTGAGACCAAAAGACTTTCCATTCTCGGTATGCGTGTTAATGACACCCTTCTGACCTGGTTGTAATATACAAGCCGTTCATCGGCCCTAAACATGAGTATAATAGTCTGGTCATGTGCACCCAAAACTACTTTGGTGTTGCTAGACATGATACAAAAACGAGCGATTAGTCTTATGGGTGAAAGTATGACGCACACGATTGATTCAATTCACCATCGTCGTAACGGTTCCTGTTTCTCCTTGTTTTATGACTTTTTTCATCATCGGCGCTCTGTTGAAATAGCCAGTTGCATTCGGCCCAAGCCTTCTTTTAAGTATAGAGACTTTTTAATAATCCGCACCACACGAATGTGGAATGCGTTGCGTCACACTGTTTTTCCCCCATGGAGCCACTATTGTTTAAAAATAATGTGCACCAGTACCTGTCTTCTTTCCTTCCCTATCTTCTTCCTATTCTTGCTGCAATCATGTTCAGGGTATCCAAAAATCCCTTATGCACCAGTTCATTATATGTATAAAAATAAATAAAACAATATGGTCATCCAACAAGAGGTGTTACTTTAAATCAATAAAAAAAAAGTACGGCATTGTGCGTGGTTTGCTGGATTCAATCCTTATGTCAACTGGACCTTACAATAATATAATATAAGAGGTACATAACGGTAGTTTTACTCTCTTTTTCCTATACCATGCAAAAATGTACGCATTTTTTCGGTTCCTTTCAATAGTCGCACCGGTTAAATTGATTAGTTAGCAACAGCCGCGTTTTATTATCCCAATGATCTTGATACGGATCCGATCTGATAATAAAACGATCTGGATCATCAGTGGCAAGTTGTGGCAACAGTTGTTTTTAACACATAACAGACGATACCAGGTATTTCAAGTTTCGATTGGCACTCAGCCATATTGCAAATATAGGGTACAATGTGCCGTCACAATACGATCGCTTGTTGTGTCGGGGGTGTTGCCATTTGAATACAAATCAACATAAATTTTGCACTCAATATTTTTTTTCGAGAAACTATGTTCAAATGTTATGTTCAAATATGCAACATATTAACAGTATTGTACTGCTAATATTTCCATTAGTTTTTGTGTATTATATTACGAAGCAAAACGTCTCAAAAGTCGCAGTGGTAAATTATTCGAATATGAAAATATGCTAATTGATTTTTTGTGTTATTAATAGTGTTTCATATTTTGGTCTGGCAATATTATTGTGTTCCTATAATTTCCTATAATTTAAATAAGCAACGCCACGAAAAAACAGGTAGTGAGTTTTGTAATTACATTTTGGATCACGATTAATGATCCCGATAAATAGCAAGATCCTGTGTTGTTTTTGTTTTACGTATTAAATTGATCCAGATCCAGATCCGCATGGATAATAAAACACAGCTAACAAGTGTTGGGACAAAGGTCCGTGAAAATTTAATTTGGAAGTCTGACCAGTATTTTTAAACAAATTTTGTTAAAATGGCCAGAAAAAAGGGTTCAATTTGGAAGAAAGGGCTAACGTTGAAGCTTACCTTTCGGAGAGCTTTTCAAATCGGTAAATTGCCAGTAAAATTGGTCGAAGTGACCACCTTATAAGAAATTTTGTGCGGACAATTCAAAGACAAGCTTCTAATTTCGCTCAATCCACAAACAAAATAAAGTTTTTTTCTGGGGTTTCTTGTAGCTAATCCACTGCGTTTCGTGTTATTGTGAGTGCTCCACACTTAATGCTTACAAAACTGAAAAAAAAACACGGCTTGACCGCGCACGCAAGCAACAGTGCCTTGAATTTGCAAGGGATCAAATGACATGGGACGTGGACATTGCAGCGGTCTCATGAAATTGGAGCAAAGTTGTCTTTTCAGATGAAAAAAGTTTTACTTGAATGGTCCTGATGGCTACAACTATTACTTTTATGATTTCCGGAAAGTAAAAATGTTTTTGAACCATCATCACTCATGGTATGGGGCGCATTTTCATACTATGACGCTTTTGAATTGGCAATGGTTTCCAACAAAATAACTGGTCTTTCCTAAAAAGTTCTTCTGGCAGCAGTTTTTTTCCGCAATAAAGGATGTTTTTGGACCCATTTCATGGATATTCTAGCAATATAATCTGTCTTTACAAAATTCACGCTGAATTCACGCACCAACTAGAACTTAAACAATTTGTCAAGGACAAGAATGTTGACATGTTACTAATATCAGAGACTCATTTTACAGACAAAAGCTACTTAAAAATCCCTGGCTTCAGCATCTACTCAACAAACCACCCTGACGGTACAGCGCACGGAGGGTCGGCGATTATCATCAGAGACCGAATAAAACTGAATGTACTTGATCAATACAAGACGGAGCACATTCAATCCACAACAATACAACTGAAGGACGACAATGGTCCAATACGATTTTCCGCCCTCTACTGCCCACCCAAACACACGATCAGCACGAACAAATTTGACACCTACTTAAAGTCCTTAGGAGAAAGATTCATACTAGGAGGCGACTTTAATGCCAAACATACGGATTGGGGATCCAGATTAACAAACAAGAAAGGGATAAATCTGTTAGGCGCCCTCAAAACTAACAACTGCAAATTTATTACCACTGGTGAACCAACATACTGGCCAACTGACCCAAAGAAAAAGCCAGACTTACTTGACTTCTGTGTAATAAAAAACGTCAGTCTTTCCAAACTAAAAATAACATCCTGTTTCGAACTCTTATCCGACCATTCGCCTGTTATACTAGATTATTCATACAACATCACACCCACCCTTGAAAATCCTCAACTCTACGAGTATAACAATAAAACGGACTGGGATGCATTCCAAAAATTCTTGGACTCAAATTTAGAAACCAATATACCTCTGAAATCACACATAGACATTGAAAGATCAATCATTTATTTCAATGACATGATTAACGAATCTGCGTACCGGACAACACCAAGAAATAAACCGAAAACAAACGCTAATTTTACCCCAGACCACATTAAGACAATAATAAAAGAAAAAAGGAAACTTAGGAAAAGATGGCAGCTTACAAGAGCACCGGCAGACAAACAAAAACTAAACAAAGCAATCAAAAATCTAAAGGAAACCCTAAAGAGAAACCAAAATAATAACTTGACAAAATACTTAAAAAACCTGACTCCAACTTCTGAAACAAACTACTCACTCTGGAAAACAACAAAAAAAATTAAAAACCAAACAATTCACTATCCACCTCTGAGGAAAACAGATGGAAACTGGGCCAGAGGAAATCATGAGAAAGCAAACACCCTAGCGGAACACTTCTGGAAATCATTCTCCAATGTTGACGGCACTAATATTCCACAACTACAACCCCACAGGACTAATAAGCTAAAAATAAAACGATGCATAAGATACAAAGTTTACAACAAAAAAGCACCCGGATATGACCTCATAATAGGAAAATTACTCAACAAACTACCTATAAAAGCATTGCAACATCTTCGAAACATATATAACGCAATGATTAACCTGAAGCATTTTCCAAAAGTATGGAAAGTTGCCGAAATAATAGCTATACCGAAACCTGGAAAAGATGCAACTAAAACAACATCATACAGACCAATCAGCCTGCTTCCTGTCCTGTCTAAAATCTTTGAGAGACTATTATCTGACCGTATGGCACCCATATTGAACAGGCTAAATGCAATACCCAACCATCAGTTCGGATTTCGAAGACAACACTCGACAATCCAGCAAATACACAGAGTGACTAACAAAATCTCAACTGACTTGGAGGAGAAAAGATTCTGTGTAGGAGTATTCCTTGACGTCGCTAAAGCGTTTGACACCGTATGGCACGTTGGCCTACTGCTAAGACTAGAAAATCTTCTGCCATCGGACTTCTATCCAATGATTAAAAGTTACTTAACTGATAGACATTTCTATGTCAAGTATAAAACGGCACTTTGTGCCTTCTTGGACGTTGAGGGTGCCTTCGATAATACCGGATACGACTCGATTGCCAGGGCGATCAGTAATAAAGGTATCGTAGTATCGACGAACCAATGGATCAGGGCCATGTTGGAAAGTCGTATAATTACCTCCTCCTCTGGAGGTAATTCGGTGTCTGTGACAGCAGCCAAAGGCTGTCCCCAAGGAGGAGTACTCTCTCCCCTCTTGTGGTCACTTGTCATCGACAATCTACTGGTCAGTCTACACAGACTAGGCTTTAACGCAATTGGTTATGCTGATGACCTGGCGATAATTATTAATGGTAAGCGTAGCGCAACCATTACTGATAGCATGCAAAAAGCATTGCTACATGTCTCAGAATGGTGTATTAAGGAAGGACTTTCCATCAACCCTCTTAAAACCATCCTGGTACCTTTTACGCGAAAAAGACTGGTTAACTTCGAACCGATCACCGTAAATGGTACACCCCTGAGCTACTCCAATGAGGTCAAATATCTGGGAGTCATCCTGGACAGGAAACTAAATTGGAACTCACACGTAAAGGCCGCCACTGAGCGTGCCACAAGAGCCATGTGGCCCTGCAGACGCCTATACGGCAGAACTTGGGGTCTAAACCCCAGAATGATATACTGGATGTACACCATGATGGTTAGACCCATCATCACGTACGCCTCCATCGTGTGGTGGACAAAAGTACTTGAACGTACTACGGCTAACAGGCTCCAAAAGCTACAACGTGTTGCCTGTCTGGGAATAACTGGTGCCATGCGCACATGCCCTACGGTAGCACTTGAAGCCATAATTGGACTCTCACCACTACAAGCATTCATTCAGAAGACGGCTGCCAGATGCGCTATTAAGCTTCAGCTTGAATATAAGTATAACTCAAATGACCATGTGGGTCACCTGAAGATACTCAACTCTATCCAAAACTTGGATATGTTTTACACCATCCCTGACTTAATGGTAAGGGAATATAGTTTCGATAAACTATTTGAGGTAGAAATACTAGACCGTTCTAAATGGGTCTCGGGAGTTCCAGCTGTGGACCCAAAAAGTCTGGTATGGTACACCGACGGATCAAAAATGGAGTCTGGAGTTGGTGCTGGTGTCTTTGGACCCAACACCAAGGTCTCGATTCCTATGGGGATGTGCCCCACAGTGTTCCAGGCGGAAATCCATGCCATTGAGATCTGCGCTATCTTAAACTCCAACAAAGGAATTAAGGGCGCAAAGATACATATCTTCTCAGACAGTCAGGCGGCACTTCAGGCACTGTCGTCCAACACAATAGACTCTCTGACTGTAAAAAACTGCTGCTGCGCCTTACAAAAGCTAGCTAAATACAACAAAGTTAAACTCGGATGGGTGCCTGGCCACCGAGGTTTTGTAGGGAATGAAGCTGCAGATAAGCTTGCCAGAGCTGGCTCTGAAGCCGCTTTTGTTGGTCCAGAACCGTACTGCAGTGTCA
Organism: Portevinia maculata; assembly: GCA_949715645.1. Classification (NCBI taxonomy): domain Eukaryota; kingdom Metazoa; phylum Arthropoda; class Insecta; order Diptera; family Syrphidae; genus Portevinia; species Portevinia maculata. The sequence continues at coordinate 200,440,791 of OX454525.1, forward strand.
ACTGGACTACTGCTCTAGGGCTTGTCAAAGATTGGGAGCAACAGACTCGCCTTGAACATTGGGTAAGCGCCCCTGGTCTGAGACAGTCTAAACGCTTGATTAAGCCCTACTCCTATAAGGAAATCCTTACTCTAAATAAGGAAAGCATTAGACTGCTGGTTGGCTTTCTCACTGGCCACTGCGGTCTGAGATATCATCTCAACAAGATGAACCTATGTCCAACGCCAGAATGTAGATTCTGCATGGAGGACGAGGAGACCTCAGAACACATACTCTGTGAATGCCCGGCTCTACATTGGTTGAAACGACGCCTTCTCCACAGAGAGATGTTATCACTGGCAGAGCTTCGCAACTCTACCACCAAAGACGTGCTGAGTTTCATTAGGGAAGTCAGTCGCCTTTTGGCGTAAAGACAACCTTGTGGCACAAAAGATCTTTTCAGGTCGCAGTGCCTGCCCTTGGGCAAGGGTTTATTAAAAAAAAAAAAAAAAAAAAAAAAAAAAAAAAAAAAAAAAATGTCAAGTATAAAGACGATCACTCAAAACTATACAAAACACGAGCTGGGGTCCCACAAGGCAGTGTACTAGGACCACTATTGTATAATCTCTACACCAGAGACATTCCTCTTCCAACACAGACAACATCGATGATCGCCACTTTTGCTGATGACACCATACTGCTCAGTTAACACGATACAACACGCGCATGTCCAATCCACACGACAACCATAATAGCTGCATCAGCAGTTTCCCACGATATGCAGTAGATCCAATGGCAATGACTGGATACCCGATACGAGCGGATGCACGCGCAACGAATGAACCTGGCGACTCAGCAGATTGGACAGTGCAAGGCGAGGCTACCTGCGATAGCTTTTTGGATGAGGTATTTAATGTTAATTCGGATGTGAATGAATATAGTCGCAAATATACAATTTATTATAACGTGGTAAAATAGTCTTTCTTTGAATATACGAACTTGTTGGACCAGCCGAAGGTTGGTGTTCGATTTTTTTTGTAGTCCTCGGAAAGGACATCTTTAACTGGCGCCCGAGCAGGGACCGGCATTAAAACTGTGTCCTTTTTGCCTGTGGATCTGTGCAAGTCAAATACGCTCTATCGAGTGAACGTCACTGTTAACATGGGAACACAGATGACCATTTTTGACAGTAAGCACAAACAGTCTGCATTCACATGGGAACATGCGGACATCCTAGAAGGCTAAAGGATACGGTGGTGATGGTTGATCGTGCCATTAGTAGGTTGCCTGCAACTAAACGGGACTAACACGACACCTCCCGAAAATGCCGGTTCCTAACGAGTAATTCGTGTGATAATCGATTTTTAATAGTAATTTCATTCTCTTTTCGACAGTAATAAAAAAAAAAATATGAAGATAATCTTTCTGAAGTGAGTGTGCTTAATTCAAAGTGTTGAATAAAAAACCGAGCGTTGATTAAAAAACTATCACGTACTAACTTAAATAAATAAAGACAACCCAAGCTTCTTAAATTCTGTGCCAAAGTCAAGATAAAACAGTGATTGAGTGCAAAAAATATACATACATGCATAGCACAAATAAATTAATCGCTCGTGCATAAAGAATATATCCATTTGAAAAGCCTAACCACAATAGTGCACAAACCAACTTAAAAACGGTTGCTAAATCTAAAAGATTAGTGTGCGTGAAGTAAATTAAATACTGAGATTATTAAAGAACCAGCTGCGATCGGAGAACCGCGAATTTAGTATACTGTTCCACGTGTTGAGAAATCTTTGCTGAAGGAAAAAAGTTCGATTGTTAGATACCTAAGCTAAAATAAAAAAAAAAAAAAAAAAATAAATTTTAAAAATATAAAACCTAAAGATACGTGTGCTGTGCAGGAGGTTAACCAAGGAGATAAAAGTTCAGATAAGTACCACTTCCTTTTTTCTATATTCATTTAAATAAATCATACATCGTGATATGGATGCGATCAGCAGATCTTTGACCGAGTTAACGGGTGCGGTGAACTCTATCCTCGCCCAACTCAAAGCGTTTGAGTCTCGCGTAAAAACGCTCGAAGATGGGCAACCCCAACAACAGCCTCTCTTTGAACAGGCAGAACTTTGTGGTCCTCGAAACGAGTCTGACCTGAGGGAGATAAGTCGGCTCCCTGACTGTGTCAAAGAACTCCAAACCTTTGAGGGTGACCCGACTCGATATATATCATGGGTTCATGTGGTCGAAACCATTTTGAGGGATTTTGAGATCGTGAGATCGAAACCTCTTTATCGTGCTATACTCCAGCACATTAGGCAAAAGATAAGGGGCAGCGCCGACGCAGCCCTAATCTCTTATAATATTTTCGCCGATGATTGGCCAACGATCAAACAGTGTCTTTCGCTGCATTACGCAGACAAAAGGGATATGAGAACCTTGGAGCATCAGCTCAACCAACTCTCACAAAAAGGCACCAAGCTTGACGAGTTTTTTGCCGCAGTTAATCACCAACTGTCGCTCATGATTAATAAAATCAAAACGGAAACGTTTAGCCAAGAAACCGTTACGGCCCTCGTGGAAACATACCGCAACAGGGCATTAGACGTGTTCATTCGAGGTTTCAACGGCGAAATCTCCAAAATGCTCGTCATTCAAAAGCCTAAAACTCTCCCAGAGGCGTACTCGGCATGCTTGGAGATGCAAAATTTAAATTTTCGCAACCATTCAATACACGTTCCTTCAACTTCGGACTCAAACACGATATCCTCGCCGATAAACCAAACCTTTAAACAGGACTCAAAGCCTGCTTTGCCACGAAGGAATTTCCCTCGGTATAGCTTTAATAGGTCAAATCGACAGTCGTATTCTACTCCCAACCGCGAAACTGAAACCCCTCCAAGGCCGAGTGGCCCTAAGCCACACGAAAGGATGGAGGTGGATCAATCAACTCAGTCACGTAATGTTAATTACATGAATCGACCACAGGATGCTAGACAGTTTAAAAGGCGAGCATGGTCGGACAACTACCCTCGGAAACAGCAGAGGATGTTTAACCTGCAAACTTCCAGAGAAGATTTGCCTGAATTCACGAATGAAGAAGATAGATATGCCGAGGCAGCGAACGCAAATCTGGAAGACGAGCCAAATTTTATGTCAGGCGGACATCCAGCGTACCATATATAGGGTACTGCATGAGGGACGGAACCACGCTGAAATTCCTTGTCGACACGGGGGCAAACAAGAATTTCATTGGTCCGTCCGTCTCCGAAAAAACCACCCGCCTACAAAAACCATTTCTAGTACATTCAGCAGCTGGGAAAATTCAAATTAATGAGTGCGTTACCGGAAGATTCTTCGAGCAAGCCGGCAACAACACTGTCTTAACATTCTACGTCTTACCGGGTCTGCTCTCTTTTGACGGTATCATCGGAGATGATACGTTAAAAGAACTAGAGGCGGTAATCGACAGGAAAACGAATGTTTTAAGATTGTTCCCTGATATAGTTATTCCCCTCGGGGAAGAACTATCTAAGGAAGTTAACATTGTCCTTGACGAGAATCTATCAAATGAAACCCAGTCCAAGTTGCGTTGTATTATCAAAAAACATAATTCCCTTTTTAGCCCCATCACCAACCATGAAACAGTTCAGACCACAGTTCTTGCTGAAATTAAAACAACACCAATGAACCAATATATACGAAAAGCTACCCCTATCCAGCGCCCCTCAGAAAGGAAGTGGATAGGGAGATCGCTGAACTTCTGAAGGAGGGAATCGTTAGACCTTCAAAGAGCCCATACAACTCTCCCATATGGGTGGTACCCAAGAAACCCAAGCCTTCAGGCGAGAAACAGTACCGTATGGTAATCGATTATAAACGGTTGAACGCCGTAACCATATCCGATGCCTACCCTATACCTGATATCAATTCGACGATAGCGAGCCTTGGCAAGGCCAAATACTTCACTACTCTAGACCTTACCTCCGGGTTTCATCAAATTTCGATGAAGCCATCGGACATCCATAAGACAGCTTTTTCCACCATGAATGGGAAATACGAATTCCTCAGACTACCCTTTGGTTTAAAGAACGCACCCGCGATATTCCAGCGTATGATCGATGACGTCTTAAAGGAATTCATAGGCAAAATCTGCTATGTATATATAGATGACATCATCATCTTTGGGGATAGCGAGGAAAGTCACCTAAGAAATATCGAAACCATCTTGACCAGACTGGGGGAGGCAAATCTTAAGGTAAATCTAGAGAAAACGCATTTTATGAAAACACAAGTCGACTTCCTTGGCTACATAATAACTCCGGAAGGCATACGGCCAGATGGTAAAAAAGTCTCAGCTATCCAAAATCTTCTACCCCCCACAAATCTCAAGGAACTAAAATCGTTTTTAGGCCTTACGTCCTATTACAGGAAATTTATCCACGACTACGCTAATGTGGCCAAACCCCTAACCAATCTCACCAGAGGGGCAAACTCCCAAGTCAAAGCCAACCAGTCCAAAAATATTCCTATAACCCTGAATGAAAAGGAAGCAAGAGCTTTTAACGACCTTAAGACCTTGTTGACTTCTTCAGAGGTCCTGGCTTTCCCTGATTTCACTAAGCCCTTTAGCCTCACAACCGACGCCTCGGACTATGCTATAGGAGCAGTTTTATCCCAGGGTGAACCTGGTAACGACAGGCCAATCTCCTATATATCTCGTTCTCTAAGCCAAACCGAGGAGAACTATGCCACGAATGAGAAGGAGATGCTGGCAATTGTCTGGGCCCTTGACAATTTACGGTCGTACCTTTACGGTGCGAAAAGAATCAAAATCTACACCGACCATCAACCCTTGACGTACGCCCTAGGAAACCGCAATTACAACGCGAAGCTGAAGCGCTGGAAGGCGCGCATCGAGGAGTACAACTGCGAGTTGGTTTACAAACCAGGTAAATCGAATCTCGTGGCAGACGCTCTCTCGAGACTCAAAACACATGTAAATCACTTGTCTGACACAGCTAGACCTGTGACAGCACCAAGTTCAAACAATGTGGAGCATGGCTCTGCGACCGATACGGCCAGCGAAAATAACTCACTCGTGGGAGCTGTCGCAGACGGCGCGAAGTCGCAGTCCTCAACGGAATCAGCCATGGAATCGGAAGGTTCAACGGACTCAGCCAGCGAAACCATGCACAGTGCGGAACAAGACGGTTCGGATCTAATCCCACACGTCGAAGCGCCTCTCAATGTCTTCCGAAACCAAATAATTGTAAGGGCAGATAAGGGCCTTGACATATATGAGGAGCCCCATCCCGGCTACTCTCGACATTACGTCGCCGAACCAAATTTAGATGAACCCAAGTTGACACGAATACTTAAGGCAAAGCTAAGGCCGAACTTGGTCAACGGCATCAGAATACCAGAAGCGCACATAGCCATGTTGCAGAGAGTCTATCTAAATAATTTCGTTAACTATAAAATCCGTATTACCCAGAGAATAGTGGAGGACGTCAAGAAAGAGGAAAGGGTATGGCAACTGATTAGCAAGGAGCATAGAAGGGCACATAGAAACGCTAGGGAAAACAAGCTTCAACTTCTAGAACGATATTACTTCCCTAGGATGAACAGTTTAATTACAAAGTATACTAGGACATGTGAAGTCTGCTTGGCGAACAAATACGATAGACACCCCAATAACCCCGAGCTGCAGCCAACTCCCATACCATCATATCCATGCGAAATACTTCATATGGATATTGTAGAAATTCAGAACGAGAAGTTCATCAGCTGCATAGACAAATTTTCAAAATTCGCCAAGCTCTTCCACATTAAGAACAAATCTTCGCTATACCTACGAGACAAGATTACGAAAATTTTACATTATTTTACGGTTCCCAGGGTATTAGTAACTGATAACGAACGAAGCTTTCTCAGCCCAATCATACTCAACTTCATTCGTATGCTAGGTATTAAACTATATCAAACACCAGTTAACCGCAGTGAAGTGAATGGGCAAGTGGAACGACTACACTCCACGATCTTGGAAATTTTCCGATGTCTGAAAGCAGAGTATAAGGGTCTGAGAACGAAGGAGGTAATTCACATTGCTGTGGATAGGTACAATAACACCGTGCACTCGGTCACCAAGAGGAAACCATCCGATGTATTTTTTAATAGAACCGCGAGAATCAATTTTCAAAACTTGGTTAACTTTCGTGCTAAGGTAAATCACGAATTAAGGGGAGAAATTGAGAAAAAACAGAAGTCAAACAATAGGTGGCGTAACACCAAAAAGCTATCTCCCAAAAAATATAAAAAAGGCGATATTATATATACTGCTTATAAAAAAGTACAAGGAAAAAATAAACCTTTATACCGCAAGGAAATTGTGGCAAGGAACAACAAAGTGTCCGTTGTCACTTCCACCGGACGGAAAGTCCACAAAAGTCATATAAAAAATGCGGAATAAAAAAAAAAAAAGAAAAAAGGGGGAAGGGAAGAGTTAACATACATTTTTAATTTTATCATTGTAACTTCCACCCCATTAAAGATTTAAAAAACTGATACCATACGTAATGTATGAAAATATACCATACACATGTATGATGATGTACCATGCACATGCATGATGAAATGCCATACACATGTATGATGATATACCATACAAACGTATGATAAAGAAAAAAATATAAACGTAGACATTAGATACAATTTATTCATTCTTATAACATAGGCTTAAGTCAAATAAAATTAATTCATACACAAGTATGACGGAAAAACATTACGTGTTGAATATGATTTCGTAATTATTGTAACTAATTAACCTTTACATCCATAGCATAAGGATTTGCTTGCTTGCATTGACCGTCCAGAGTTTTCAAATCTACGACTACAAGGCACCAATAGTCTCCATAAACGATGGAAAGGCGTGGATAATCGACGGGTATTTCAAGCTCGTTCACGTCATCGATCTGGAGAAATTCGAGAACGTGCTGAACCTAATTACAGATGCAACGGCGAACCTCTCCGCTGGAGGGGAGAACAAATCGATCATTCAACTTCATCTGCGGAAGTCAAAGGAGCGCATCGACCTACTGAAAGCCAGATCCCCTAGGAAGGCAAGGTCCATCGATTGGATTGGCTCCGCCTGGAAATGGGTAGCAGGTAACCCTGATGCAACCGACTGGAACAACATTCTTCGAAGTCAGGAAAATATAATAGAGAGAAACAACCACCAATATAAAATTAACGATGAACTATTCAGAAGCATGGATAACTTCACCCAGAAAATCAACCAGGTGATCGATCGGGTCAACATGGGGATTAGAGACAAAATCGAGGGCCATTACGAACAGGGCTTATTAAACGAGGTTTTGATCCTGAAAGAAGAAATAAACGAAATTGTACGAGCTTGCCAAATGGCAAAAAATGGAATGGTCAATACGAACATTCTAGATGGAGAAGAAATAAGTAGAATAATTAGCGAACTCGAAACTCTACCCTACGAGAATGAAGTCGAAGCCATAGAGCACGGAACACCATCGATCTACACCAATAATTCAATCTTGTTATACGTTCTTTCAATCCCCAAGGTAAGAAACGAAGACTACAATGTGTTGCTGACTAGGTCATCGATTATTGAGGGGAAACAAGTCAACTTAGAATTTGACAGGATGCTTATTAACCATAAGGAAACGTACGGCTTAGTTGGCAAGTGCTTATCCATAGGTAACTCGACGGTGTGCAGAGAAGAGGCACTAAGGAGAATCCCAGAAGACGACTGCGTATCTAGGCTCCTAAAAGGTGGAGAGGCGGGATGTACCTTTCATTCAAACAGCAACGAGGTCATCGAACTCGTTAAAGATGACACAATCTACCTGACGAACTTCAATGGCACTTTACTCTCTAATAAAATTTCAAGGTCTTTATCAGGTACTTACATCATCCAGCTGAGCAACGAAACAATCCAGCTCAAAGACAGGACGTTTACAAGCTCTATATTGAGCCATCTTCAAGCTCTCCCTCCAGCGATGTCGAATATCACCACCAAAGGACATACGATTGATCTGGGATATGTGCATAGCCTGAGCGTCAAAAATATCGAATGGCTAGGTAATTTAACCCATAAAGCGAACATTTCTTTAATTACAGACTCGACTTTATTCCTCCTGATTCTAATCCTTGCCTGGTGGGCATTACGAAGTTTCAATACTGGGTCAAAGATCCCAAGACTAGACCTTCACCTACAAGGACCGCTTCCGGTTGGCAACCAACACCCGGCCACTGACCTTGCATAACTTACCAGATCTACGGGACGTAGATTTTCGAAGAGGGAGGAGTTAACACGATACAACACGCGCATGTCCAATCCACACGACAACCATAATAGCTGCATCAGCAGTTTCCCACGATATGCAGTAGATCCAATGGCAATGACTGGATACCCGATACGAGCGGATGCACGCGCAACGAATGAACCTGGCGACTCAGCAGATTGGACAGTGCAAGGCGAGGCTACCTGCGATAGCTTTTTGGATGAGGTATTTAATGTTAATTCGGATGTGAATGAATATAGTCGCAAATATACAATTTATTATAACGTGGTAAAATAGTCTTTCTTTGAATATACGAACTTGTTGGACCAGCCGAAGGTTGGTGTTCGATTTTTTTTGTAGTCCTCGGAAAGGACATCTTTAACTTGCTCTACTCCCACAAATGCTTACAAACAGCAAACAGGCGACTACAAACAATTCTAGACGACACTTCCAAATGGTTTGATGACTGGCGCATTAAAATAAATGAAGACAAAACAGTCCAAGTTATATTTACTACAAAAACGAAATTCACACCCCCAACCACTAAAAATCAACAACAAAGACATCTGTATTGACACGGTAGCCAAATATCTAGGAATCTATTTAGACAGCAAGCTAATTTGGAAGCACCACATACAACAGAAGCGGAACCAAATGAAAAATAAATTCAGACAACTATACTGGCTACTTAAACGAGACTCACCATTATCCATAAACAACAAAATCCTATTATATAAGGCAATCATTAAACCAATCTGGACATATGGAGCTCAAATCTGGGGAACAGCAAAGAAATCAAACACAAACATAATCCAACGACAACAATCTAAAATACTACGAACAATAGTTGATGCTGAATGGTATATTACAAACAACGATATTCATGAAGATCTTCAAATTCTCACGGTAGCATAAGAAGTATCCAAAACGAGTAAACGGCACTTAGCAAGAATAAATTCACACTCAAACAGCGATGTCAACACCCTCCCAACACAAGAAATGCTAAACTGAAGACGGCTGAAAAGAACATGACCTATTGATTTGACCATATAAAAAATAAAAACACCAAATTGTATTTAAGTATCTATATATGTATTAGAAATTGTAATAATACTAACTTCCTAGTCATTCGAATGATTTTGTTGACACTGATCACAAATCAAATATATGTCACATCCCTAAACACGTCCTTAAAATATATGTACTTTGTGTCGCTTTAGACAGATGTATTTATAAAAAATAAATACTTGGGATTTAAAATAAAAAAAATTCACGCGTTGTTAAGGAATGGATTGGTAGTGAGAACATTCAAATATTGCCTGGCCGCCGTATTCGATTGATCTTAATATTATTGTGAATGTTTGCGTATGGTTATTGCGTGAAATTTATAGAGGAGGAGGAGGCAAGTAGTATCAAGACAATCAAGAGCTGATTGCGACAATTAAAGCTTTTTGGGCCAACATTTCTTTGAATTACCTTAAAAGTTTATATGACTCTATGAAGAATGGAGTTTTTGAGGTTATATCCAATATGGAGGCAGCACACATTATTAAAATGATAAAAATATTTCGAAAAAATATGGTGTTTTGCTGTTTTTCGACTGTTTTGCATTGCGACTATTCAAATGAACCAATAAAAATGCATACATTTTCTTATGAAATAAAAATAGAGAATAAAATTGCTTATCTATTTTTTATTATTATTACTTACACTTATCAAATTGTAGTTTTGCTTATTTTATTTAGTATTATAAGGTTCCTTTTGCTGAATGTATTGTTGCAAATCATACAACAAACAATTAAGTTCTAAAACATAACTCATGTAAGACTATTCAATTGAACCGCACTGTGCTCGGCCCGGAGCCGGGGACCTTTCGATTACTATTATAATTTTACCACATATTGGATTCTGCGAGGAAAAAGCCATATTTTTCCTTTATTCTTTCCACAATTATTATGAAGTTTGGAACTTTTTTCAGATAATTGATATAATTTTCATTTCACACTCTCTGGCGACATTAACAAGCTAAATTGCCACATTTGGGGAACGGAGAATTCATACGAGATCCATGAAACACCATTGCATGACCAAAAAGTGACTCTTTGGGCCGGCTTTTGCGCCGAAACCATTACTAGGACACTGTTACTGGTTACTGGTTTCAACATGACGGTGCGTCATGCCACACTGCAAATCAATCAATGCAGTGTCTGCAAAAGCAATGTGTGGTGTCAGAAAATGGCGAAATTGACCCAGTCGGGTTATTTGAAAAACAAAAATTACACCAACAAGCCTCAGACCATTGACAAATTTAAGCAAACTTTTGTGCCGAAATAATCGCTATACCGCCCTAGATGCTCGAAAAAGTGATGGAAAATGCAGCAACAATGGCACATTTGCTTTGCTCTATAAAGGCGGCCTCTTGATTGATTTTGTATACAAAAACTCGTCAAAATAAATTTTAAGGGATTAAATTAAATAAAAATACCTCATATATTGAAATGAGTTTTTTTTTTAATGTTATTCAATATTTACATACCGACAAAAAAGATGGCGCACCATCTAATTTTTTAGTTGCAAATCGGACCGGCAGGATGAATAAAAACAAAGTGTGCCTTTTAACAACAAAATGAATAAAAAAAAGTCTTATTTTTATAATTTGATCAAACTCTAGGTTTCTGTTTCCACCTTGTCGGAAAGAGCCCTGAAGAATGCGATTGACACAAAGAACACCTCCCGAAAGGTGAAATACGTCCTGGACCGGCGGATATGTGTAGGTAAAGATCTTGAAATAATCTTGCCACTGAACAAGTGTGAAAGTGAAATTGTCAAATGGAATATCTTAAGCTCCCGAGCACAAGGAGACACAAAGCACAATCTGGGAGCGTTGCCCCAGCAGCGAGTATTGGCTTTATCTGAAGAGCTTATAACTGGACTGAAAACGAATGTCGGCATTAATGACGAAACCGAATTCTAGAATGTTTTTAACCAATGCCGATGCCAACTCGAATTGTGTATGTTCATTGATATCACCCGCAATGACGATTTAATTGCGAGAGTAGAAAGTTTCAATCAGCGTAATGGAATCTATGTAGAATCGCTGTCCAGATTTGGGCTTCTATAAATAAAACAGCAGTGGACTAATTGTCTACAATATGTATAATAAAATATATGATAAAGAATAGAAATACTACTATGTATAATAAAATAGATGATAAAGAACATAATAAGCTTGTAGATATGCCAATGCTGATATAATTCAACCCTTAAATGAAAAAACCTACTTCACTTCCTTAACAGCCATTTAACAAGGGAAGTACAAGCAAATGCTTTTTTATATATTCATTGCCAACTGAGTATCTATTCGACCCAATCCATTTTTATTTTAACTATATCAATGGAGTAAAAAATTGGGACGACCGCTTGACAAAGTAGACTACACACAAAGATATTTCAGATGGGGGCTTTTTATACGACATTGAGCCCATGGCTATCTACCAAAATTACCAAACCAACAAAGCACAACAAGGTAGTACAGAAAAAGGGGTGAAGAGGTTCTTTCCACTTTGAAGGAGTATTTTTTATTCGACCCCATATCATAGGTCATAATCTAGGGAAAATAATTATCATTTATCCTGTTCCTTCTTATCTAAATGTGATTTTGTATCTATCTGTCATTTGGCTCAAACTTGCCGGGATAAAGAGTATCACAAGTAACGAAAAAATAAAAATTTACACCGCCAGGCGAATTGACCTTTTTTCCAATCACAGTACAAGTGTTCGAAGAAGAGAAAAGCTAAAAAGGACACAGCAAAATTAAAACCCAAATTTATGAACTGAAAACATTCTTGTTCTTACTCCTTCTTTGCGTATTGTTACAGAATGTTGTTCTCATTATTTTGAGTTGTTTTTTGAGTGATTTATTACTTTTAAAAAATCAATTCCAAAACTTAGAGCAAATTAGGTTTGTTAGATATAATAATGTGAACAGAAAACGTGCAAAATAAAAAAATAACGTTAAGTAAATTAACTTTATTCATTTATTAGATTTACTTTGATTTCTTTCGTCTTACGTAAAGTTACACCCGTGTCTAATTATCGCGTATACTCAAGCAAGAACGTCCATCGGACTTTTGAGGCTATAGGCATTCCCTACAATGAATTCTGCAAAAGCTGTAGGACCGAGGAGGAAGAGGAGACCATCAGTCACTTCCTTTGCACGTGTCCTGCACTCGCTAACATTAGGAAGGCTACACTGGGTGAATACCTTTTCAATGATCTAAACGATCTGAACAACACCTCCACAGCAAGGATTGGCTCCTTCATTCAGAGGAGCAAATAGCTCCTTGAGTAAGAGAGTGACCCACTCACCTTACACATCGGCAGCACAATGGACCTACCTCTTGTCTAAGTGCATCCTCATCGAGGGCCGGTTCCAACCAAGAACGGGACGTCTTTTGAAAAACTTTCCTAATAGCAGTCTCCTTCTTCCTGCACAGTACATAACATATATTGCGACAAGGTACATTCAGGTTACAAATTTCTTAAATATAATCGTTAAGTGTTGTAAATACAATGTGTTCCCTTGAAACACATTAGACCTTTACTTCTGAAAAGCAAAACGCCAAGAAGACCTAGAGTACCTAAGCGCCTAAGTACGGCGAGGTTATGATCACAATGAAACTTTACCGCATCCATACATCGTCTTATAAAGGGTGATTTCTTAGCCCACTAATAACTTCAGACAGTAATATCTGTCAAACCAATAGTCCCATTGCAAACTGTCGGTGTCAATTTTATTCATTGGTTTTTGCAATGTTATCGGGACCAATTTTATCGTTAACAACGTCACCAAATTTTAGAAATTTTGTTTCAAAATGATAGTTCTGTGCGCCAAACTTGAGCACGTTTATCATATCGCACCCTCAATACAATAGAGCGATAAGTGAAAAAATAGCATTTTGAAGAAACCCTATCTGTAAATTTCAGAAATACACTTTTACCTGTAACTTTTATATACAAAGACTAAATTATGATGTATAAACTGAATTATACGAATAAAACAATAAGATTCCAGATTTTCTAAAAGAAAATAATTAAAAACGTTTAATTGACATAAATAATCGACTTTTTTATTTATTTTTATGAAACAATACAAAAATTACAATGCTAAGTGATAAGTCCATTATCGAAATGCTGCATCAAAAACAGTAGGAGAGAGTTATTTTGGTTTGTATCTCTGTTGTACTAAAACAAATAAAGTTTTTTCATTTTGTTTCTCTGTTATATTAGAACAAAAGAAAATTTTAAGTATTTTATTTCGCGATGTTTCTGTTTATGTCAGGTTTTTTGCACAAAACTTGAAAAAAAACTTGTTATTTGGGATGATTTTGGATTATATCCATATTGCATTAAAAATGTCTAAGAATTTTAGTAAAAAAAAGACATATTTTGAGAAAGCTATGTATTGGAGCGTTTTTAATATTTTAATTTACTATTGAATCGATTTTTTAGAGATAGTGCTATAACTCGTCTATTTTTCTTATTCTTAGAACGCCAAGCCCCTTAAAATAATCGAAATTTTATAGCAAACAATTCCTCATTCTTAACTCAAAAATTACATTTTTTGACTTATTGCATTGAGGGTGCGATATTACACCTGACATAATCGACAATCTGAGACCACTATTCGCCGTATTAATGACGTTTTAAATCGGTTGCCTAATTAATAAAAAAGCGGCCAAGTGCGAATCGGACTCGCTCATGAAGGGTTCCGCGCGAATTATAATTATTATTTACTTAGGCACCTAAGATAATTACAGATTTATTATTAGAAAATAATGGTTCACGGTTTACGCATAAGGTTTATGTTTATGAAATTAAATGTTTTTTTTTTATATTTGAGTTGATTTAATGAAAGGTAAATTGCGGTTTACGATTTATGACGTACTAAAAAAAAACTACTTGCTGGATCTCGTTCAAACCAATTTTCGTTGGAACTTTGCAAGTTAATGTACATTATATATCTCGCTCATACTATTCAGTTTAGAAAAAAATGATATTAGAAACCTCGATATCATTTTTGAAGACCTATCCATAGATACCCCACACTTATGGGTTTGATGAAAAAAAAATGTTGAGTTTCAGTTCTAAGTATGGGGAACCCCCAAAATTTATTGTTTCTTTTTTCTATTTTTATGTGAACATCTTAATGAGGTTCACAGAATACATCTACTTACCAAGTTTCAAAAGTATAGCTCTTATAGTTTCGGAGAAAAGTGGCTGTGACATTCCCGGACAGACAGACAGACAGACATGACGAATCTATAAGGGTTCCGTTTTTCGCCATTTGGCTACGGAAACCTAAATAGCTATATAATGAAATTTCATGTGTTTTGTTCAAAATCAAAGTTTGGACTAGCTTAAAAAAACATTCTATATAATCAGTTTCTATTTTATATGAAAAATAATGTAAATCCCTCTTTCAAATGCCTTGCAGGTCGTCCGAGAGATGTTGTGTTGCCTGTATCAGTGCTGTCAAAGTGGCTGCTATAATAACATTTCGCTTCTTTGCCGAGGAAAGTGCTAATGTGCTACGTATGCCCCAAAAACGCTCTCCAAACCGAAAGTTTAATTTAGAAAAAAAGCAAACATTCTCTTTTATTTCAAGTTAAAATAAATATAATTTTCATATCCCTGTTTCAATAAACGATTACAAACACTCGTATATGCGTAGTTGAAAGAGGAGATAGCTATATTGCGGACGCTGTCAAACCGATAAAAAACGTGTTTTTGTTAGATTTAGTATGCAAATTTATATCACAAAGTAATTTTGACAAGGTGAGAAAGTGATATGGTTGTTAAGATTTGTTCAACTAGGTGGCTTTTGTTAGAAAACGTTGTCTTAAGAATGATTTAGCAGTGGGTTCCTCTGCAACACTTATTCATTACTTATGAGTTAGAAAGCACAGTGGAATTGGATCACAATATTTGCTAAGAGCTAACTCAAATAAATAAAGTGTATTTAAGTTTCTTGGGATGCGTTTTAAACATAACAATGGATACTGAGTAAACCAGACGATTTAAATAAATAAAAATGATAGCTATGCTTGAAACAAAACAAATAATAATTTGATTTGAAACATAAAGAACTTAACTTATATCGAATTGCAAGTGCAAGCCCAAAAAATGCATACCTCCATAAACTGTCAAACATATTTCAAGACAGAAATCATAAATGATACGCAGTTTGATGACATTGCCCTTTGTTTAAAATTTTTCCGCGCATGCTTAAATTGGGACAAAAGCGGCAAAAATTGTATCAATAAAACAAAAAATTCAGGTGTATCATATTGAAATACAAAAAGACGTGATGCTCAGAATAAAATTTGAGGACGAAGTTTTAGTCGCAATGCAAGGTTTTTTACCCAAACAATTTAACTCCTGGGCTAGTGCCTTTGATGGCACTTTTTTTAAATTAAGTGATGAGTCAGAGTCTGAAAATCTAGATGAGGAATGGTTGTTCCTTTGTTGTTTGCCCACCAAAGGTGAGCAATACCTTCACTTTTTTGTGGGAAATAACTTCTCTTAATATTTTATGATAATTCAAGAACAGTCATAATGGGTGATTGGCAAATTCGTTTGTAAATTTGACCAAGTTTTCTTCTTGACGAAATAAGGACATATTTAAAAATATGGCCTTATTTCACTTTGCAGTAGTGAAATAAAGCCATATTTCAATATATGGGCTTTTTTCGCTTACTGAAAGTTAAATAAGGCTATACGAATTCATGCTGCCGCCCAGCAACCCCACTGCTTGGGGTCACTGTTTGATTTGGAGTAAGTGCAAGGGCAAATTGTTGAAAACAGCACCAATGGCAATTTTAATTTCACAAAGTGAAATAAGGCCATATTTTCAAATATGACCGTATTGCGTAAGGCCTTATTTCACGGCACCGATATAAATTGTTATATTTTCTTTTAAATGAAATTATACAAAAACCTCATAAACAACTCCATTTCATATTTGCTCTGCAGTTGACAAATTCTCAAGTTATAGATGGGAAATAACTTCACAAAATTTATGGTGGAACAAATGGGCAATAACTTCACAAAAAAGTGAAGTTCTTTTCCACTCGAGGTGAAGTTATTTCCCATGCGAAGTTATTGCCCGTTAAGTTATTTCCCTGCACCGTTACCTTCTAACCATTTTTTTGTATGAAAGGACTTAGACATTTCAACAGGAATATACTCGACACCAAATATGCCTTATATGAGACAATGTTTTCATAAGTAAAAACGTTTGTCGGGACAATAATCGCTTTTCCACACAACAGTGCAACTGCTCAGAAAAAAATGCCCATGTCACCCTAATGGGAACTGCCACACTGGTACAGTGAACGCTACTTTAGCGGCATATAGCGACTTTCATTTCCAAATAAATAAATAAACATAGAAAAAGACTACCGTCCGCTTGGGTGTACTGTTGGATACCCTATTCCTATTTCTTTTTTTTTGGTTCTTGATCAACATTAAAAGGATTTTATCGAAAAACCTAGTTTTGTACAAAAAAAACCTATTAAAAGTGGCAGAAAACTTTTTCTACGTACTTTACGAAGAATAAAACTTTTATTTTCAATGATTTCTTCAATAAAACAGTTGTTTTTAAATAGTGGGCGGATTTTAAAAATCTTAATACACCAGCATTTTAAGCCCTTAAAGACAATATATTCCAAATTTCAATTTTTATCTCTAATTCCGATTTTTTTATTTATCCCTAAAAAGGTTTTTTTTGAGATTGTGGGCGTATCAGTGGGCGGATTTTAAAAATTCTTACACCTGATTATTTTGGGCCCCTGGTATATAGACCATATGGCTCAAATTTCAACTTTCTAGCTCTTGTTTTAGGGACTTATTTTTTTCCGACAGACGAATAAAAAGAAAAAATATTTTAATAAAAAACATCCGAGTTTGTTTATTGTTAATATTTCGGACATTTTATATTTTTTTGTGGTGCTCCTCAACTTATTAAAATGCTCCCAAAAATTTGACTTTGAAAATCGACAGCACTGGCCTGCTAATTGACTCGGAAACATTCAGACACACGTCTGTCGATTTGTTTATGGTTAACATATGTAGCTCCTTCTTGTCGATCAGGAGCAACAACACGAATGATCTTTCCTTTCAGATATTGGATTGTAGGCCAATATAAACTGACGGCAGCTTGTTAGTCAATTTGCACGTGCGTTATCACTACGGTGACCACCCGTCCTTTATTTACGACGATAGTCTCTTCTTTTCACCTTCGATCTGTACTTTTTTTGAACCGGTCCTTAAAATCTTCGAAGAAAATGTGCGTGAATCGAATATTAACTTAAATGATTGATTTCAGTTTGTGCTAACCGGGATCTTATGCGCCTACTGAAAGAATATTTTCAATAATAAATAATGTTTGGGCTAGTGACAAAGTATGTATCAATCCCCATGGGGAACAACAACATACGCCACCCATTCACATGTCTCTACACCAAAAGGAGGATTTCTGCCTGGTAGTACAATGGACCGTTACCGAGTCTGAGTGCTCTGGGATTTGGATTTCCTTTTATTGATTTAAAAAAAAAAAAAGTGACAAAGTATAAATGAATGACCTGTAACCAATGAACATTGTTTTTTGTCATCTTGGGCTGATTTTCGCCGGCCATTCATAAATCGATTTTAAAACTAAGAATCGTAATATTTAAAAGCAAAAAAAAACATAGGGACGGGCTACAGTCCGCTTGGGCGAACTGTTGGATACCCTATTCTTATTCATATCCCTCATACGTGGGCGTGACAAAAGTCTAAGTATGGTTGAATTGTTAAGAACGCTCTACATAATTTGTTATATAACATTTAAAGGATTTTATCAACAAAAAAAAACGAAGCTTTTGTAAAAAAAACGCTCCCTAGCTCAAACTTTGGATTTTCAAAAAAAAAATATTTTTTTAATAAATTGTGGGCGTGTCAGTAGGCGGAATTTGAAAATATTTACACATGAGCTTAAAGGGCACCTAGAGAGTATATATTATAAATTTCAGCTCCCTAGCTCAAATTTTGGCTTTTAAATAAAATTGTTTTATTTAATTGTGGGCGTGTCAGTTTGCGGATTATGAAAAAAATTTCTCCCGAGCAGTTTTAGGAGTCATAGATCATATATAAAAAATTTCAGCTTTCTAGCTCAAAATTCGATTTATTAGAAAAAATTGTTTTTTTTTTGAGTTTGTGGGCGTGTCTGTGGGCGGTTTTCAAAAACTCGTAAACTTGATTATTTCGGGACCATAGAGAGTATATGGTTAAAATTTCAGCTCTCTAGGCCCAGTTTAAAGGCCTAATTTTTGACATCAGACGGACGGACGGACGGGTGTGCATGTGCACGTGCAAGAACTTAAACTTTATCATTTTAAAATGAAAATGAAAACTAGATTTATAAAGGGTCTTTCATTAAGGAGTTGACAATTTCTTTTTTAACTAAAATGCAAACTACTTGAGATATCTCAAAAAAAATATTATTGGGAACGTATGTTCGATGCCTCGGCGGCACATTTCGACCTAGTTCTCGTTCGATATTGGCTCTGAGCTCCTCTAACCGGCCAGGCTTGTTGGCATAGAACAATGATTTAATGTAGCCCCATAAAAAAGAGTCTACAGGCATTAAATTACACGATCCCGGCGGCCAATAGACTGGTCCGTTTCTCGAGATAACACTTTCACCGAACTGAGACTTTAATAACTCGATTGCTGCACCCGCTGTGTGGCTTGTAGCGACGTCTTGTTGGAACCACATATCACTGATCTCCAATTCATGCAATCGCTCAAAGAAATGACGTTCCAACATGTCTCTGTAGCGAATACCATTTACCCTAACGTGACGGTCATTTTTATCACCGAAAAAAAGCGGCCCAATGACGCAACCGGCATGAAAACCGCACCAAACAGTCACTTTTTGCGGATGAAGTGCTGCTTCAAGAGAGTTCTCACCTGTCCACAAACGCATATTTTGCTTATTGACGAAGCCGTTTAACCAAAAATGCAGTTCACCGCTGAAGATGATTTTGCGATGAAATTCTTCATTTTCTTCCATCATGTCCAGAGCCCAATTTAAGAACGTACGTCGCTTCGTAAGACCAAGTGGCTTTAGTTCTTGAGTCTGCTTGATCTTGTAAGGGTGTAGGCCAAGATCCTTACGCGAAATGCGCCATAATGTGATCTGGGAGAGGCCCAATTCTTGAGAACGCCGTGAAATCGACTGATTTGCGACGGACGCCTCTACGGCAGCAATATTCTCCATACTTCGGGAAAAACGTAGTCTCACTGGCACTGCAACACCAAGCAGCAAATTGTCTGACCCAAATTTTTTCAGTAGACTGAATTGCTTGTTTCCTGTGACGAGAATAACATCCGAAAATTGGCGTTAAAGTTGCGAAAACCAACTCGGAATTTCGGTAGTAAATATTAATTATTTGTAAACGTTTTCCCTTCGTATACTTCACCACGATGAAAATCTTGATTTTACTGAATATTTTGACATTGACAGTTCTGTATCGGTTTAAATAGAAACACTAAAAGTTTGAAGTTGTCCAGTCGGTAATGAAATACCCTTTATATTACTAGTATTTTTACCTGTGCGAGAACCTTTGCACATGTAAATGAAAATGCATCTGACATTCTGACGCTTTATATTTACAAAAATCAGACTGGAATTTCTTTCCATTTTGTAAATATATATATTTTAATTTCAAGGGAAAGACATTTTTAAGATATTACTGCTCTCAACTTGAAAGTGGTAGAGACTTCCCATAACTCTTATGAGCGCGTATAAATCTGCACTCATAAGTGTTTTGTGAATACGGTTAACAAAGCTCTTGGTTTAAGACGGGTTGTTGAGTAGCAGTTAGTGTCGGTTTTTTTTGGTTTGTAGTAAATATAAAAACTTTGTAAACAAAAAAAATAGTGTTCTTTGTTTTGCTTTGACAAATATGGTCACCGTAGTTACGATACAAAACGATAGCATTGCCAAAACAATGCTGAACGTGTTTCATAAGAGGCTCCAATTATATTGGAGACAGAATTAAAATATATGTGTTCGTTTTCTTTCCAAAAGTTTGACACAAAATGTACTCAGTTTCAGAAATTTCCATTTCTCGATTAAATGCATCCCTTCAGTTCTGTTTGAATGGTGCAAATATAAAGGGTTTTCCATTAAGACCGCCATTTTGGCAATAGAAAAAAAACGCAGTGTGTATTTGCAAGTGCCTATATTTTTATTTGAATAAAGAGTGAAGAAATGGAGGTTATGTACGGAACACAATATCCGATAAATAGCCGCCGCTTGACTGATTACACATGTTCGTCCTTTTGACTAAATTTGCGATCACTCGGCAAGCTTTTCATAACAATTAATACTCTTGAATGTTTGTCAGATTCTCGCAAGCGGTGCGCAGTGGAAAAAACATTTGGTTTTACTGGGACCCGACGTGATCTGATCCTGAAACCCCTCGCTCAGTATTCCAACGCATTTAACTGCACTCACAAAATGATTGATTAAAACGCATTAATTATTCTTAAACTACAATTCTCTTAATTAATAAATGAATCTGTTTTCAATTTAAACTTACCACAGATGTCTTTATTCCAAATTGCTCCCAACATTAATTCATCCAATTTAAATGAATTTTCAAAGCCAGATAGTCCTTAAGGAATCAATGTTGCCTTAAACAATTATTTTTTAAAGTTCAGTTAGATAAAGATTAATAAAAAAATAAAACAAACCATCTTTGTACCCAGATTCACCCGTCCTTTACCATCAACCAATAATTCAAAAGCATTTAAAAAATCAATGGCATTGCTCTGTCTTGTTTCCGACTAACTCATCCCATAGACAGTATTTGTCTGCTTTAAATTGAATAAAGGAAATCCATGTCACGCTGATAGATACGTCCTAACTCTGCTGTTGCTGGTAAAGATACTTAAGTGTTCCTTTCTGTTCGCAATACTCGTAGAAAGTCACCCTATCCTGTCATGAAATTCGAACGAAAATTCATTGATTCGTCCTGAAAACAGCAGTTTTCCTCGTTTCGCCAATTCCCAATTTGAAAACGCACGACTTAATTGGACCGGCGACCTTTCTATTTTTCCATTGATTTACTCTGGATTGAGCTCCGGTTCAATGGATTTGTTTTATATTCCCAGCCAGGATAATAAAAAAGTTCTCAAATATACATTTTTGTAGCTAGGTAAGCTTACTTCTCGCAGCAATAAATGCTTGTCCTTGTGATGTCATTGTATGCGTGGTTTATTGATTCCTACGAAACTGCCAATGAATGTCATGATAAAAGTAGCTTTCTAAGTTGTCTCGGCGTATGTTCCTAAAGGCAACTTAATGATAATGAGTTGGAAAAGTGACATACATAAATAAATAAAAATTTGTGCACAAAAAGTGACATTTATTTAAAGCCTTAAACAATTTGTTTTATTTCTTGTCTCAAAGAAGGCGAACTTATATCGCTTCACTATCCCCAAAAATGTTTTTATAAATTGCAGCTTTAACATTAAATTGTTGTACATTGTATTTTTCCGGAAAGATGATTCTCGGAAGTGAGTTCCAAATTTCGTTTGTTTATATAAAAATGATTTTTGAGCCACTGACGCTATCACAGTAGACAAGTTCCGCCAGATAGGAAGCAATTGCTGCCTGCCAAACAGCACGAACGAATATTGCGTTTCTAGGATTTATTGCGAAAAAAAATTCGACCGAACATTTTTTATGATACCAAAAATCTGTAAGGTATAAGGAAAGGACACTGACATTGGGTGACCTGTTGGATAGGGTGTCCCGTCGTTGTATGAAGAAAACAAATTTCATGATTTTTTTATCGAAAGGGGTATCAAAAGTTGCGTATTAACGAGTAGATTCTGAATATGTACTTACTTTTTGATTTGGACATGCCTTTTGGGGCTGTACCGAGGCTTAAGGGTCTTAAAAGAAAGTAAAAACCTATATTTTTTCCCTTTATTTTTTTTTATTTTATTATTCTAATTTATCGTTTTGATTTATTAAATTAAAGTTAAGGTTAAGTAAAACATATTTAAGTGTCCTTGAAACAAATAAAAAAAAGTTTATGAGAGGACTTAACAAAAAAAATATATTTACATTGCAAAAATTTAAAAAAAAATATTTACATTGAAAATTGACCCTTGAAATTAAAAGAAGGCATTTCGCTTCGTGATTCTATTTTATTTCTTATAAGTCCTTCCCTCGACTTTGCTCCAATAACACATTGGCTTGCTTCGGTCACAGATTTTATGCATCTTTCGACACTTTGTGTGTGACAAGGAAATTCCGGTATCTTCAGTTCTTTTCTTTGCACCAGCAATGAAAGTTCATCATCAGTGAATTCAGCTAGGTAAGGTGGAGAGTAATTTGACATTCATTCCAAAAAATTATGTCCATGTAGTCCGTAGCGTTAAATTTAATATTTGGCGCCTTAAATATTCGGTTTGATGTATGGGTTTGCCTCGCTTTTATAATTCGTTTTAAGGCAAGCTCTCTGACATAGACCCTTTCGTCGAAGAGCATTGCCACTAAAACGTTTTCAGGATGTGCGAAAAAAGCGTCTCTCTCAAGGACAGGATCAACGATTGACTTTAAGTTGTCTGGCAACTAGGCTTTCTCTTGATTTTTTCAAAGCTCGATGTATTTTATTTTTATCAATAACTAGAGACTTGTTAGCGCTTTCAATTATTCCAACATCCTGGAGTACTGCTGAAGCAACTGCTGCAGCAGATCGTACGTAAAGCCCATATCGATCACAAACTCTTGCTACGGATGGTAGAGTAAGCAAATTCCGCTTACCTGTTGATGTTGACGTTGAAGGCTCTCATAAAAAGAGCTGTTGAAATGTAACTTACACTGTGTTCCTAGCATTATAAGGGTACTGTAACAGCAGAAAAAAATCCCTTTAGCGTAAGCAAATTATAAAAAAAAAAAAAAAAAATTATCTTGAAAAAGAGATAAGCTGAAAAACGTGTCGCGGGCCATCTATCAATAACGGGTTGTTTTTTATCGAAAACCACACTGGTGCATACACTTTCGTTATATACTCCACAAGAATTTTAAGATTTTCAGATGGGTTACTTAAACTAATGTAAAGTCTAAGTAATCTATTTGCAGTTGTGACCCATCTTGAATGTGCCATTTTCCCAGGATGTCGATTTGCTAGTCCAGGAGAACAATGACCTGTTTTTATAGCTTGACACATTTCGAAAAGATATTTTTGTTCTGTACTCAATTGATCAACAATTTTTTGCTCGATTTCAGGTACATTTCCGGTCACAGGTGTAAATTGAGTAACATCAGTAAGTTCGCAATCGGTTAGTGACTTACCGATAGGGCCAGAATATTCACGAGGGCCCGAAGTAGATCCATCTAATTTCGTGAAGAGATGTCGTAGTGGCAATTCATTCGCATGAAGTAAGCATATTGCCCACTGTAATGGTCGACCTAATTCCATTTCCAAGTAGCGAATTATCCCTCCTTTCCAGCCAGTATTGGTTGCAGTGCCGTCACAACCAATTCAAAGAATTTTTTTCAAATCAAATCCCTTGTTTTCGAAAAAATTAAGCATCGAATTACTTATTTCCCTTCCTGTACCAGATTTAGGCGTTATATGGCCTAAGAATATAGATTCTGGTTCTGCAAGAATGGAAATATGCTCTTCAAGAACCTCCTTCCGATAGTATCGTCCATTTTTCTCTTTGGAAGTAAGAGTTTTATCCTTTCGCCCATCAAAATAAATACTGCGAATAACGACATTATCGCATTGGTTTGATAGGCTTTCTCTTGATTTTTTCAAAGCTCGATGTATTTTATTTTTATCAATAACTAGAGACTTGTTAGCGCTTTCAATTATTCCAACATCCTGGAGTACTGCTGAAGCAACTGCTGCAGCAGATCGTACGTAAAGCCCATATCGATCACAAACTCTTGCTACGGATGGTAGAGTAAGCAAATTCCGCTTACCTGTTGACGTTGTATTGATATGCTCTAAAGTTTCGTTTGAATCTACTGTTTCGGAAAAAGTTGATACAGTAGTAGATTCAGCTCTTTGACTGCCTAATGCACTACGCTTTCTATCTAGTCGCTTTTGAATTTTTTGAGTTTCAACCTTGTCAATACCACCGAACACCATTTTTCTGCCATTTCTCTGGTCCACTAAAAATGATCTTTCACTTAAAGGCACTTTTTTATCCTTTACACAATGACAGTCATTAAAGGAATCACACTTACACGATGCAATGTCAAACAATTTTGTGTTTGAAAATGCAGTAAAACCTTGCAATCTGTTGTGATAGCTTGTATTTTTTTTCGAATGTGGGTATCTTTTAAGTGTCATGTATTCATCAAAGTAGTATTTTATTAATTGTAGTATTCGACTATGACATACAATTGGAATCGACGCATTCTTCCATATCTTTTCGATTTCTTTACTAACAATTACAAAAACTTCGGAACTAGATGGATTTCTGCCATTGTATTTTGTTTTCAGATCACTTTGTATGAAAAGTACATATTTGACTACATCTTTTACTGTTGGTAACTTATTTTTGTTTAGTTCACTAAAGGGGCCGAAAAAGGGACACATTGTTTCTTGTCGACGAGGTCCAGAACTCATTGTGATTCTACCTTTTAAATATTTTTCAGAGAAACAACACAACTTAACACGAAACAAAATTAAACATTTTTTGTTTAGAGAGTTATAACAACAATACACGACACAAAACAAATACAAAGCCACATTTTTTCTTTTCGACGTCTTCAAAGCCTACTTTGATTTTATGATTTTAATATTTAAAAAAAAAACAGGCTACTTAACATAAAAATAATACCATGCGACTATAAAAATAAAACAGTTGTTCTTATAAAGATAAAGGGAAGGTAAGGAATTAAAAAAAAAACTTTTTAACGGTTTTTTTAAGAAACTAGATTTATCATACTACTCAAATAGGTACCTGCAGAAATTGTTGATGGAATATCTATATTTTTATAAATATCAGCGATCAATAGATATCTTTGATAAAACGATAAAGTTTACATCTTCAATGCACAAAATTAATACTTAAAAAAAATTAAAAATGTAAAAAATGAGAACAAAATTGTTTTTCTTAATAATTTCAGCGGTCAGTAGAGGCCCAAAAGTACCTTCCATTTTTTTTTGTTTTTTTGTCCCGTTATATGCTAGTTGATACGCAGCTTTTGCGGGGTCTTTCGTTAAGATAATCTTTTAAAAATAAAAAATCAATAAAAATAAGGAAAAAATAGTTTTTTTAAGATTTCAGCGAGCGGTAGAGGCCCAAAAGTACCCTCCGATTTTTTTTTCGTTTTTTTGTTTCGTTATATGCTATTCAAAACGCAACTTTTGCGGGGTCTTTCGTTAAGATACTCCGAAAAAAAATTTGTCGGGACAGCCTACTGTTGGATACCCTATTCTTATCCCCCAAAACTGGTTGTGGCAAAAATCGGAATTGCTTAAAGGATATTGTTTACATGTTTTGTTATACATAACTGTTTTTACGTTTTTTAAAGGATGTTATCAAAAAGACATGTTTTTGGTAAAAAGCGACGCCGCCCAATAGTGGGCGTAGAAAAAAAATTGTATAAAGGAATTCTTAACAACGATTTTATCTACATGGTTTGCGAAGAATACTATTTTCTTTTACATTTCTTTCTTCAAAAAAACTAAAAAAATAAATAAATTAATTTTGGGCATCAACGCCCATACAGGTCCTTAAACCTAGCTTCTCTAACCACTTTCTTGTGTGAAGTGGAAGGGACGTACAATTTTAAGCCAAATCCGAACATCAGATTTGAGAAGCGTCTCATGACAATTGATACTCTTGGGTGTTTGTCAGGCGTTCGCAAGAGGTGGGGCAGTGGAAAAAAAAATAGTTGTTAATTGGCCCCGACGGGAATTGAACCGTTGACCTTTCGACGGGTTTTAAAAATATTTACATTTCAGCATTTTAGGCCGCTAGCGCAGCGGTTGCTAAACTTTGAAAGGTACGGAACACCCAACAAATCCGTTTTATTTCATGGAATAACACATTCAATTATTAAATTATAAAAGAAAAAGATAAAAGAGAAAAATGAAACTCTGAACCAGTTGTATACGCATAGCAGCATCCAATCTTGATGAAATTTATTTGTTGTATAAGTATAGCTGAAAATACTGCTTCACACTATACGTTGTAACAAAAAGAAGCTGATCCGTTTTGGCTCAGGGTATTCACTTCTAACACCAACCCAAAACTCGTCCAGTGACAAAGACTCAACAATTTGTACATATTTTAATGTGGCTGAACTCTGAATTTCTATCAGTAATTAGTTTTCCAGGACGTTAAGCATTGCAGGTTGAATTCTAAAGATTTTGTACTCACTTGATGTCTGTGTTTGTATCCGGAAAGTAATCTGACAAGAATTGCAGTAGGCTAAACAAATGTCAAGTGATGATATTTCGTTTTTCGATTTTTTAATTTTATTTAGTAATTCCAACACGTCTTCTTGCAGAAAATTATATAGAATTGGAACATTCAATATTGTCCTTTCGACGCAGGTAATCCAGAAGTTAAATTTTTTCTTATGTGCCGATACTTCGTCGTTTCATAACAATTGGATACGTGGATTACATAGTCATCAGCGTGGGGAATTGAAATTCAAATAGCAAAAAAATTGCTTTAAAAAGCAAACAATTATCAACAATTTTAGTTAGCTGTACTTGAGTTTAGAAATACACCCACTAAAGGTCTCACGAAATCTTGATCAGAAACACTCTAAAATAGAATACTTCGTTCAAAAATACCCACCAAGTTAAAAAAAGTGCAAGGTGATAATGCCGGTACTATTCGAGAACTAAAAATAAATAATAATACGAAAAAATATATTTATTATAACAAAGGTACTCACATAAAACAAGAATTTCTACCAAACCAAGAAATACATGCAAAAATAAATAATAAATGGATACGGGCCAAAATGTTTAAAAAATCCTTAACACCTCAATTATATGAAATCAAATTAAATAATGGTACCGTACTTAGGCGGAATAGGAGTTATTAAAGTAAAGCACCTGATGATAATTGGGAGCCATAAGTTTTTAATGACCAAAAGTTTATCGAATCTAATGTGAATAATGAAATACATAGATAAAAGTTTAGAAACATGTCAGAACATTTATATGAAATTAAGAATTAACAGAGTTTTACAAAAATGTTTAAAATAAAACATATATATGGTGGGCGCAGTGGTGCAGAGGTTAGTGTGTTGGGCTACGGTTCAAGTCCCGCCGGGACCAAGTAACATTTAAAAGTATTTTCCACTGCCCCACCTCTTGCGAACGTCTGACAAACATCCAAGAATATCAATTGTCATGAGAAGCTTCTCTAATCTTCCGTTCGGATTAGGCTTAAAATTGTACGTCCCTTCCACTTCCCACTAGCAAATGTTTGGAGAATCTAGGTTCTAGGGCCCTGTATGGTTGTTGATTGTTGAACTCGATAACAAATTTCTCATAGTTTAGCAACCAGCTCCTTAATATAAGTAATTCAATACGTAAACGTAATTTAAACTTAAGTTATTTAGCAGATTTGGATACCTCATTTCTATTTAAACCAATAAACGTCGCTGAACTTAATAATATATGCAAAAAAAATTAATAAGAAAAAGGACTGATTAAAATTAAACACCAAAGTAATACTAGTCTGGTTTTGATGTTATTGGACACTTATTGTTAAAAATTATAAATGACTCATTCGGACAAGGCATTTTTCCTGATAATTTAAAAGAATCGATAGTAACTCCCATACCCAAAGAGCAAAATAGCATTTACTGTGATAAATTTAGGGCTATGAACATGTTACCTGTCTTAGAAAAAATAATTAAAAAAGTGGCTCATGAGCCGCTATGTGTTGGATAATAACATCCTAATCCAAAACCAATCGGGGTTTCGTTCAAATCACTCATGTGAAACAGCTCTTAACTGGCTGATTCTGGCCCTTAAAACCCAGCGACACGAAAAAAATAAAATAATCTCCGTTTTTATAGACTTTCAAAGAGCTTTTGAAATAATAGATAGATCGATACTTCTAACTAAATTAAACAAATACGGTATTAAAAATAAAGAACTAAACTGGTTTCAAACATAGGTACTTAAAGAATGCTTATCGACTAGTGAAAGTACTTCGTTCGGTGTGCCACAAGGAACAATACTAGGGCCACTTCTATTTTTTATATACATCAATGATGTAAGTAATATTATTAAATACTGCACAATTTCACTGTTTGCTGATGATGCACTCTTATCTGTTTCCGGTAAAGATTTAGAAGTGATAACTAAAACCTTAAGTGATGATTTGATTGACGTATGTGAATGGTTAGATATGAACAAACTCAAAATTATTGTCAATAAAACAAAATGTGTGTAAACGCGGATTGTTCAACAAATATACCGATTAATAACAATCAAATTGAACAAGTGCAATCTATAAAGTACCTGGGAGTCATCATTGGTAAAGATCTAAACTTCAATAGCCACCTTGACTATACTGTGAACAAAATATCAAGAAAGGTCGGATTCTTAAAACGAATACGAAAAATAATATCAACAACTTGTGCAATAAATATATACAACACGATTATAAAACCACTTTGAATTCTGTTCAACAATCTTGTACATGGGCAACTAAGCGGAAATCAACAGACTTCAAAAACTCCAAAACAAAGCGATGAGGATAATTCTGAAATTCAGTTTTTACACGCCGATCAATGTTATGCTCTCATGCCTAAACTGGCTTAACATCAAACAAAGGATAACTTATAACACAGCGATTTTTGTGTTTAAAATTAAAAATAACATAGTTCCTGATTACCGTTCTCTTAATTTAAGCCTAATGATGTTCAACCTCATAACTTAAGAAGTGTTTAGAAATGAATTTTAATCTATTAAAACCATTAAGGTAAATGAATTCAATTTAAATCAAAGTTGCATATTATATAACTCTTTTATTCTTTTAAACTTATTTATAACCAAACCATGTATAGTTTGCCCTTTATAGCTTCTCTATATGGGTTTATCATAAGCAAAAGTCTAAGTATGGTTGAATTGTTAAGAACGCTCTACATATTTTGTTATATAACATTTAAAGGCTTTTATCAAAAAAAACGCTCCCTAGCTCAAACTTGGGTGTTTCAATAAAATTGTTTTATTTAATTGTGGGCGTGTCAGTAGGCGGATTTAAAAAAAATTAACACATGAGAATAAAGGGCCCCTAGAGTGTATATATTATAAATTTCAGCTCCCTAGCTCAAACTTTCAATTTTCAAAAAAAAAAAAAAATAATAATAATTGTGGGCGTGTCAGTGGGCGGATTTTGAAAATATTTACACATGAGCATAAAGGGCCCATAGAGAGTATATATTATAAATTTCAGCTCCGTAGCTGAAACTTTGGATTTTCAAAAATTAATATACCCTTAGAATAGGGTATAAAAAAATTATTTTATTTATTTGTGGGCGTGTCAGTGGGCGGATTTTGAAATTTTTTTATCCCGAGCAGTTTTAGGAGTTATAGATCATATATAAAAAATTTCAGCTTTCTAGCTCAAAATTCGATTTTTTCCAAAATTTTGTTTTTTTGAGTTTGTGGGCGTGTCTGTGGGCGGATTTCAAAAATTCGTAAACTTGATTATTTCGGGACCCTAGAGAGTATATAGTTAAAATTTCAGCTCTCTAGGTCCAGTTTAAATTAAAACATTACTATCGATGCTGATCATAAATATAGTAACTTTTGGGGGTCTACGGGCAATATTAAGGTATGTTACAAACTATGCGTCAAAATTAATATACCGTTAGAATAGGGTATAACGAGTCAAATTTTAACATATTTTAAAGATTATTAATTTCTTTTATTAAATCTAACGTTCAATTATAAAATTCAATGTTAGGTTAGGTTAGGTTAGGTTACTGGGCTGACGGGGCAAGAGAATCCTGCGCCCGTCACACTTAGGTCAATGTAGACCCTTTGTGATACCCTGGAGGTTACGCTTCCCTTATCTGGAATCAATGAAAAACCTATGAAAAACTTAGCGGGTTTACAAACCATCCCGATGCGTTGATGAACTTGCGCAAGTCATTCACAGACTTGCCGGAGAGTTCTTCTAAATCCTGGAAGAAATATCTGCCCAGGATATTGTTTCTGATATGACAGAGTGCAGGGCAGTGACAGAGGAAATGCGGGGTATCCTCATTCACCTCCTCGTCCCCACATCCTCTGCAGAGTTCATCTGTGCTGAGTTTTAATTTCTTTGCATGGTAGCCCAGCATGTTGTGTCCGGTGATAACACCTGTGAGAGAGGACAAAGAATTTTTGTTCATTTGAAGGATTCTCTTGGTCTTTTGTTTGTCATATAGTGGCCACATTTTCCTTGTAATAACACAGGAATCAAGGGCACTCCATCTTTCGTTTGCTGCCATCAGTGTTTTATTTCCAATCATCTGTTTAAGGTAACAGGGTGGGGTTTTTACTGTGGTGTCAGCATCCCTTGATTCAAGGGAAGATCCTTTTCTTGCCAGCTCATCGGCTCTTTCATTTCCTGGGACACCACTGTGTCCGGGGACCCAGCAGAGTCTTACAGTGTGCTGCACGCCAAGAGCCCGCAGCTCTTCGCGACAGCTTCTTACAAGCCTCGATTTTATTTCTGTGGCGGAAATCGATTTTATTGCCGCTTGGCTGTCAATGAAGAAGGTAATATCAGCATGTGGTATTGCCGTCATTGCAGCCTGCTTAGCGGCTGTTGTCACCGCCAGAACCTCAGCTTGGAAGACGCTGCTGTAGTCGGGGAGTCTGATCGAGCCAGATATTCCGAGCGTTTCTGAGTAGAAACCTGCACCAACGCCGGTATCCATCTTGGAGCCATCTGTATAGATGGGGATCGTTGTTGCATGGATTGGTACTTGATTATCCTGCCATTCTTCCCTACAGGGAAAAGAGACAGTAAATGGTCTTATAAAATCTAGTTTGGGAGTAATGTAGTCTGTGCATACATTTCTACCCGTAAATTTCTCTAGAATCTGTGCATGCCCTGTTGTACTGGGCTTCCAGTTTTTTGTTTGGCTTAGCCGCAAGGCACTGTTTGCTGCAGATTCTTGTACGAAAAGATCTAGGGGTTTAAGATTGAGAATTACCTCCAACCCCGCTGTAGGGGTGGTTCTCATAGCCCCAGTAGTGCCAATACAGGCAATTCTTTGGACTCTAGTCATAGTCTTAAGGTTGGTGGCCTTACACAACCCCTGCCACCAGACTAAATTACCGTATGTGAGTATCGGTCTAACTACCGCCGTATACAACCACATGATAATTTTGGGACTAGGTCCCCAGGTTTTGCCGAAGATTCTATTGCAGGCGTATAAGGCTACCGTTGCCTTCTTTGCTCGTTCTTTTATGTTGAGGCTCCAGTTTAATTTTCTATCCAGAATCACGCCAAGATACTTTGCGTATTCTGATGTTTGTAGTGGAGTACCCTCAATAGTTGGCGGATTAAATTGCGGTATAATCCTTTTATTGGTGAAGAGGACCAGTTCTGTCTTTTGTGGGTTAACCGCAAGTCCGCAGCTACTGGTCCAGTTACCAACCATAGATAAGGCGTTCTGTATTTGTTCACTTAGAGTGGATGGGAATTTTCCTGTCGCTAGCAGTGCTAAGTCGTCAGCATATGCTACTGCCTTGACTCCACTAAGTCTAAGTTCAATCAGAATCTCGTTTAAAACGAGTACCCAAAGAAGGGGTGATAGGACTCCGCCTTGAGGGGTTCCTCTAGATGCTGACACCTTAATTATTTCACCACCTAACTCTGAGTAGATGCATCTTCTTTTAAGCATGCACATTATCCATTTAATTATGGTATTCTCCACATTTAGGTTGACTAGGGCTCTTTCTACCGCTTCCCCTTGGACGTTGTTGAAGGCACCTTCAATGTCCAAGAAGGCGGCTAGAGTATATTCCTTGTCCCTTAGTGTCTTTTCTATGGTGCTGACGACACTGTGGAGTGCTGTCTCTACACCTTTGCCTTTCGTATATGCATGCTGAGCTGGGGATAAGACCTCTGGACTCAGTTTGCTACGGATATAAATGTCCATCAGTCTCTCAAAAGTTTTTAAAACAAAAGAGGTTAAACTGATTGGCCTAAAGTCTTTGGCGGTAGTGTGACTAGGTTTCCCAGCTTTGGGTATGAAAACCACTTTAACTTCTCGCCAAACTTTGGGTACATATCCCCATTTTAGGCTACTTAGGAAGAGGTTCCTCAGATGTGGGGTTATATGTTCTTCACATCTTTGTAGCATCATAGGGAAAATGCCGTCAATACCCGGAGATTTATATGGAGAGAAGGAATTAATGGCCCATTTTATCCTTTCTTCCGTTATAATCTCCGCTGTTGTTATGTGCTCCGTGTAGTGCTCTTCTTCCGGATTGTTATGCTCATTAATGCATCCCGGAAAGTGAGTCTCAAGGAGGAGCTTGAGTGTTTCATTGCAGGATTCTGTCCAGTTGCCGTTGGGGCCCTTGAGAGATCCCAAGGCTACTGGTTCCTTAGCAAGTAGTTTCCTGAGCCTAGCTGATGTTCAATGTTAACACTTTCTTATTATCTTTAACTTTAATTAATAAATTTTGTAGTAGCAAATAGTAAAATTATACTAAATAAACGAATACATACATAGAAAATACGCTCATTTATCACTGACGTTTCTCTTGCTCAGCGAACCAGAGACTATTTCTTTGGCTTACTCTACTTGAAAGGCTTTAAGTCATCGGTGTACCGTACGAATGATGTTGTTTCCCAAGGTAGGTAGGTAGGTAAGGTGGCTGAGAGCACGTGAGCCCAGGCATACTTAGGCCGCAGTTTCGGCCCGTTGTGATACCACAAAAGGGGGGGGGGGGATACTCCTGATGTGGTCAGGGGGTGCAGCCTGGCTGTATTTCGCATGGGTTGCGATGTATTGGAGTGACTAGTGCAGTGGCGAATCTCGCCCGACATCCGAACCAAGGGTTGGGATCGAGATGAGGTGATTGATGCAATCAAACCACAGGTCGATCCCAAATTCTGCGCCGCGGAGGGGAAGCTATTGCTACCTGATCACCGGGGGAGGGAAGAGCCTTTTGAGATGACTGTTACAATCGAACCTCAAACTGCTCTTCACTCTCTTTGCAGGCAACACTGTGCCGGGGAGACTGATACAGTCGAATCCCGAGCAAGCTATTACATTCCTTGGAGAGGGGTGGGGGGGGGGGGGGGTGTACCGGCTGCACAGTCAAGTAGTTGGTTGAAAGACTGCGCTGGAGGGGTGACTGAAGGTGGTCCAACCCTGAGTGCCACACGCATCGCGGGGTGGCGCGGCTTGTGGCGACTGTTGCAGTACGAGCCTCAAGTTACACCATTCCGCGGAAAGGGAGCAGGGAGGGGCGGCCTTGATAGTCGATTTGGATTATGGTGACTGAGTTCGGGGGTTTGTGGTACAGGTTTTGAGGCATGGGAGAGAAACAGAGTGGGGTGACTGTTACAATCTAACCTCAACTCTGTTCCCGTTTTGTTTGCATAGCGGGAAGGCAGAAAGGCCGGGGGAGACTATTTCAGTCGATCCGCCGGGTTACTGTCTCGCCCTCGGAGTGGAGTTCTGACTGAAGTGACTGATACAATCTAACTTCAGTGAGATCTGTTTTACTTTAGAGGGGAATTGGTTTGGGGTGATCTTCGGGGAGGGAGCGGGAGGGGTTCAAGTCATCGTCCAATCCATCCTCTAGTTTAGTTTAACGATTTGGACCTAGTAACGAATTTGCTGATACAGCCAATATCTGTCTCACTGAGATCGATTAGATCATCGGGGAAATAATTGCCAAGAATTTGTTTCCTTGAGTTGGCTAGTGCGGGGCAGTTGCACAGGAGATGTATGGTGGTTTCTTCCTCTTCGACGTCTCTACAGCTTCCGTAGAAGTCGTTTGAGGGAGCTCCCAATCTGGCGGCATGTCTGCCTAAAAGGCAGTAACCAGTGATTGCTCCGATTACAGAGCTGATATTTTTCCTGCTGATGGAGAGAAGTTTGGATGTTCTTTTTACATCGTATTTGGTCCAAATTTTCTTTGAGGACACACATGTACTGATGCTATTCCACCTATTGTTTGCTTCTATTAACGCGTTATCAAGAAGTTTGCGTTCCAGTGTCTGAATGGGTACCGCCGGTATCTCTCTGTTGTCAGAGAGTTCTTGTGCGGAACGCCGTCTGGCTAACTCGTCCGCCTTGCACTTGCCTGGAATATCACTGTGACCGGGTACCCAACACAGGGAAGTGTTACATCTGCCAGCGATCTCGTTAAGAGATTCGCGGCATTGTTTTACCAACTTGGATCTTATTGTTGGTGATTCTAAGGCTTTAATCGCTGCCTGACTGTCTATGTAGATCACGATAGTTTTTCCATCTATCGGGCTCATAGAGTCTGCGTGCTGCTTCGCGGATAGCCGTGACTTCTGCCTGAAATACACTGCAGTGGTCAGACAGTCGTAGTACGACGTTGAACGCAGGGTTGTCCGAAAACACTCCCGCCCCGTGCCCTCGGCTGTCTTTGACCCATCAGTGTATATTTCTATGGCGTTATTGTTTACAATACGACCGTCTTCCCAGCTGGATCGGTCTGGGATGGCCGTCTTGTATTTATTACTGAAATCTAGTGTTGGGATTAGGTAATCCGTATTGTTGGGAATCTTGTGGGCAGTTAGGATGCTGCTGTGCCCGATGTGTGAACTTTGCCACGAATTGGATTCTCTTAATCTCAGGGCCACATTACTGGCCACCAGCTTCCCATAGATATCAATGGGGAGGAGGTTTAACAAAGTCGTTAAGGCTGCCGTTGGTGTGGATCTTAAGGCTCCTGTGTTGCATATGCAGGCTGCCCTCTTGATTCGTTCTAGGGCGCTTGCGTGGCATTGCTTCGATATTGCAGGCTACCATGCTATGATCACAGAAAGATTTCCACGACTCTCGCTGTGCTCCCTTTACTTCCTTTTTGTAGTTTTTAAGAATGTCTTTATAACTATCCCAGTCAGCTGGGTTTCTTGACTTGGCCTTGTTAAACTTACTCCTGCTATCTCTGCGCAGAGAAGCTACAGTGGAGGTCCATCACGGGGGTTTACCTCCTTCTTTGTGTCTGCTGGTGGGGCAGGCCTTATTTAAGGCCTTGTTTATGGCATACGTTACTGCGTTCACCATTTCATCTAATTCTTCCGGTGAATTAGGCTGCCTGATTTGGAGGCTGTCTAGTTTCTTTTTGAGTAAAGAATTATAGACCTGCCAATTTGTGTTTTTTGGGTTCTTAAACACTTTCGTTGGGGGGGTCTCGAATTTTAGATTGAAAAGAATGTAGCGGTGGTCCGAGACTTCATTAGATACTTTCCAATTTGCTATAACTATATCAGGTGAACAGGTGGTCAGTGTCAGGTCAATGACTTCCTGCCTGATTCTGTTTATAAAGGTGGGTTCAGACCCTATGTTACACACTACGAGGTTAGTTTCAATAATATATTCAAAGAGTAACTCACCGCTTTTGTTAATGTCACTGGTGCCCCATATGGTGTGGTGCGCGTTTGCGTCAGCACCTACCACCAGTGGGGTGTTACTAGCAGCCGCTGTCTATACCGTCCTGCGTATCGTATTTGATGGAACTTCTCCCGTGTCGTCATATGGGAGGTATGCTGACGATATCCACAGCGGTCCCTTTCCGGCTCGATCTAACCCCACGCATGTGAAGTCAGGGTCGCTGTAATTCGGAAGAAGGAGAGCTTTAATATTATTCTTTGCTAGTATGCAAGTTCTGGGTTTACCTGAATTTCTTGCATAGAACAAGGAGTAGTTTCTTGCCCTGAGTCCAGATATGCGGTCATTATTTGTGACCCATGGCTCCTAGATGATGGCGATATCTTCCCCACCTTTTCCAGGCGGAGAAGTAGATTAGCCGAAGCTATTTTGGAATGGTGGAGGTTAATCTGTACTAGTCGGAGCATCATTGCTGACTAGTACCGGCATCACCGTAATTGTGGTGTCCCCGTCCTCTGTTTCAGAGGACAGTTCTCCACTGTTTTGCTCTTTACGAAGCGGTTCTTGAGGTGGAGCAACCCCCGATACAGAGGGTTGTGCATCTGTCTTGTTTCCAGTCGTGTCTGCTTCCAGAGAAGAACTTTCGGGCGTAGCCTCTAAGCCAAGACTACTTAGCGAGGATACCATGCCTGCGAGTAGTCTCTCGTCCTTCTCATGGATTTTTAGGACCAGAGTGTCCATGCCGTAGAAGATTTTGAAACCTTTTTGTTAAGGAGTTCAACTGACTCTTGGTTGAGGAGGAAAGATATTAGTCTTCCCCTCTCTTCCGGTTCATCGGCCTTTATGATCCTCCAATTCTCGGTTGGAAGATCCCGGTTTTGTCTCTTAATAAGCCGGAGGATCTCATCCGGCTTATTTGGTCCTGGGGGTACCCAAGTGCGAGCTCTTGGGCGGACCGGAATGTCGATCTAGTGAGCGACACTCAGCTTGGCATTGACCCAGAGATTCGTTAGTCTCGGGATCGCTGCCTTTAAAAAGTCTACCGACATCTGATCGGATCACCTCACTAATTTGGCGCCGTTGAGGTATCAGCCGTTGTCTGTGAAGGTGGGAAGTAGTGCCGAGGGTTCTCTATCGCTGAAGGCAAGAATGTCGATGGTCAGTCTTGACTTTAGCGTGCGCCAGTTCTCGCCACTAATTCTCCCCTCATCATTGCTCCAGCCACAGATGCCGAAGACCAGATTGTCCTTCGCTACCTCGTTGAAGGGTCTGTGCGCTGATTTAGCGCTCTTTGCCTTCTTCGGAGTTTTGGAGGTATCATCTTGCGATCTAGGTCGCTTAGATGCGAAATCTTTTTTGCTAGCAGATATGCTGCTCTGTTTTTTGTTGTTGTTTTTCGGTGCGGATTGGGGTGGTCCTCCTCTTACAGAAAGGGCCTTCCCCGTTCTGTTAGTCTGCGCCCCGTGTTTGAGGGTAAGTCTCCCGTGCTCAGGAGTCGCTGCCCTTTTCACGGTGCCCAGCGCTAACGTGGTTTCCCCGAGCCATGTGTAGCTGGAGCAGGTCGACCCCCTGTCTCAGGGTGATCGGACTTCTCCGCCAACATGTCCCTTGCCCACCGTACCGTGTCCCTATCTTTTTCGTCCCATGTATTCTCTGGTTTCCTGAGAATACGGTTTAGTTGGAACTTGGCTATGCGGGTCATTCGCTGTTCATTCAAACTAAGTCCGCCTCTTTCATGTGGGGCCTTCCGACTGCAGCTGGCCGTTTCGGCGCTTGTCGGACCCTCCCTATGTGGGGCCTCTTTTATGTGAGGTTTTGCCGGAAGCAGTCTCGGAGTCCGAGTAATTCACGGATTCCGAGCTGTTTTTGACTCTATAGTTTGACGGTCGTCGGTCCCGTCCTGTTTTTCGTAAGTCAGCCTTTGAAGATTTTGCTGAGCTTTGTTTTTCTGTGTTTTCGTTTTGTTTTTGTTTTTGTTTGGTTTTTTTTCATTTTTAAATTAGAGTCCCACGAGTAAGCCGGTGAGAAAACGTCCACCCCAGCATTGCCGGTTCTACTGTGGTAAGGCTGAATACGACAGGCCCTGCCAGGGCTCCGGAAGGAGCTCGTTATCGGTTGAAAATACCCTCAACCTTTCATCCCTGGGCACGGTTTACACTGCGCTCGTTCCACCACTGGAATTGAGTTAACTACTCTTTAGCTTCGGAGTCCTCCTCCGGAGACCTTACAGCTTGGGAAGCCCTGCTGCAATTGCTCTCCGGTATCAACGGGTTCTTACTAAGCATCTCCACCATGGCAAGGTAAGTAGTCGAAGAAGATGAGATCAACTTGTTTCCCAAGTCTCCATTCTTTTTTGAAATCTCTATCTTGTTTTTTTTTTGTTTTAATGTATCTCTTGTCTCCTTGCCATACAGCTGGAATGCAAAGTATTCTCCATCTCCTTTAATGGCAAGTTTATGATCCGGATTTAAGGGATCATAACCCTCAAACTTTACTATCTTCCTATTGCATGGGGTTTATTTAACGAAATAGAATTTAATGCTTCTAAAATACAACGGTGTCTCTGTCTATAGGCTCGCCGAAACCGAGAGGTGGGCACAACTCAATTGATTACACCTGCTTCCATTCAAATGCAATTATCCACATTTATATTGCCTCTTCCAATTGCAAATCGGGTCAAGTTATCTTGAAAAGCCACATCCCCTTAAAACTTCTGGCTCACTATCAGTTAAATGTTTTGCAACATTAATGAAACACAAAATAAGTGTCTACACATTCGAAGCTATTGAAAACTCAAATTTCAGCAAAATACTTCAATGAAATTAGATCATCCTAGTCCCACTGAACTTGAAGCCACTTCGGTCAATTTGAACTTCCCCTAATGCAATCAAAATTGACGAGAGTGCTCGCAAAGCAAACTTTTAGAAAGCTACTCAATAATAGCACAAACGGCGCGGCGCAGATGTAGAAAACAAATTTCTAAAATTCCATTTTGCCCTAAACTTAATAAAACAAAGTTGAAGACATTATTACAAATGCAACACCAGGAGCCATCATTACCCAAGAGTTGATACTACGAAAGATTTGAGTGTATTCCATAATGGCAATTCTAAAATAGATTTTTTTTTTGTTTGACTTGCCGTTTTGCTTTTCTCTAGTCACACACAAACTATCGCTCTCTCGCTTTGTGAAGTAGACATCTTTACAGTAAAGAAATACTGCTGTCGTGAAAGCAATATAAATCCTAAGGATTTCTTCATAAACTGCGCGTATGTACATTTCTTGATGCTGACGATTTAAAACACTTTTGAAAGGAATACATTTCCTATAAGCCGTATAGTTCAGGAAAAGCAGCTTGTTCTACTGATTCAAGTTTATTTGAGTTTAGAAACACACTTGTCTTTTTACTGTAATTTATAATGAACACTTGAGATGATAATATTTTATTATTTAACCAAACGGAGTCTAATGACTTCAAGCAATCTATCTAATTGCTAGTTGGTAAGACAAACTTTCTCCGGAATCCTTATTTAAAATTTTAAAATTTAATTAGAATAGCCAATCTAGTTATGTGAAATATGTATCCTCTCTGGGAAAATAAATGAGCTGTCAATTGTTTTATTCTTAACTTTTATTCACCCCTTTTTGGCAAACAGAATCTGTCCACACTGTGTTTATACTTCGAAGACTTTCTCTCGACTCTCCGTCGATATTTGGCTGCATTTGGGACAAACAGTTTGTCCTAACAGACTTTGACATGGAATAACAATAAAGAAAAACCTCGGAAAATTGAATTAATGAAACATAGTCAGAAACGATGTCTGTTTGCGATTCTGTTGCCAGAAAAAGGACTAAACCAAACAAGCATTCCACACACACAGCAGGCAAATGACATTTTATGCAAATTTGACTGTGACAGAGAATTTTGCTGTTTCTCTGCTCCGTCCTTTTAGGCACACATAACTTCAATGCCATCCAATTTGTTGAGCATTTTATAAATTGAATGCAGAATATGGTGACGGAACTGTTGGCAGCCCATGATCAACTCTGCTTAATTCGAATGCAATTATGTTCAATGGTTAATATTATTAAAGCATAATCCTGAACAAAAATGTGTGCATAACGACTAATGATGATGGAATGGCTGATGACTTCTACTTAGTTGTAGTAGCTGTTTTGTTTTTTTTTTATCTTAAGTCTTTTTGTAGCTGCACAGATGTACCCAACGTTTTTTTTTAAAACTACCCCTACAATACAATTTTTTGTTCGGCGGAACCTGAGGAATCTCCCCTTAAAGTTTTATACTAATTAACTGGGACACCTTGAATATAAAATGCGTATTTATCACGACTGTGAAAAGATATGTGCTAAACTCTTGCCTGAAATATGTTTTTCTTAATTTTCTAACTTTAAAGTCAAGGTTGCGACTTTCTTCAAATTGCAAAATCTCTTGGGAGTTTCAAACTATTTCGTTGTTCCTATTAACGCCTATTTATTCCCCTATTCTAATAGTTTTGACTTATAGCTTGTAACATACCTTAATATTGTGGGTGGCAACGACGCAGTAGTAGTGTATTCGCATACTGATTGGAGGGTCGTGCACTCAAATCCCCTCCATTACTTTATTTTAAATATATGTAAAATTTGGTCTCCCTTAGTAGCTTTGAGAACACTCGTGGAGAAAAACCACACAACTACACCAAAACACTTCTTTCCTATCTCTCTATTCTTTCTAAGGTAAGTAGCACCGAAAAGCATGCAATGAAATATGCCAATGCTAGGTGCTCAGGGCTGTAGCTAGAGTCGAATTTGAGGTAGGGCAACATTGGTTACAGGTAGGGCGGAAGTAAAAAAATTATCATAATTGATCTGCCCTCGAAGCACGGACTCCTAAATCAATCACCATGTATATCATTGACCTCTAGGTCAGTGATGTGCATTCAATAGCTATTCGTAGACAAATAATTTCTGGGGCAGAGCATGAGCATGGATCTAAGAACTATTAAATCCTCAAGATGGTTGAACTTCCAGATTTGGATGTAGATGTCCACGTCTGAGTGAGAGTGATTTAATAATTAATTGTTAGGTGGGGTTATACGAGTAAACAGATACGACCAAAAATACCATTTAGATTATATTGTTTATGCAAACTTATTATAATAATTAACATACTAATAAAAAAATATTTAAAACAGCTGAATTCTACGATTCGCCATGTTATTAAAAATGCGAAGAACTTCGTTCAGATCAACTGATTTTGTTCTTTTTTTTCAAAGGCCAGAAATACCATACCAGCCATTCTCTCGTGACCCATTGACAGCCTTTGAGGTCTATTGATTGCAGTTAAAGTCGAAAACGTAGATTCGCACACTGCAGTGCTACATCCTATGGTCGCAACAGATGCAAAAAGTTCATATGTGTCTTTGAACGCCTCTCGTTGCCTGTACAAAACTTGCAATGTGTTTTCCATTTTATCCTCGTTACGACTCAAGTAAGCTTTAACCACATTAGCCTCTTCTTTTGATGGAATTTTCAGACCTGAAAAATAAGTTAAAATTGTAAATTTAACATGACGACTTATTTTTAATTATTACATTTTTTCAAACTTACCCAAAATTTTCAGTGGAACCATTTTATCTACATCCAACTCATCTAGACTTGCAATCGAATTGATTAGATCATTGTTGTCGGAAAACCTTCTTTTTAATTCAGAAATAAGTATGTCCAATGTTTCGAAATACTCAGACTTAAATGGCTCGTCGTTCTCTTCTATATTTTGTCTGGCGGAGGAACAGGACGGGCCATACGTCAAATAGTCATCCATCCGGTTTGGTTTTTTTACTTGCCTCTTCGAGGCATGTGTCCTATTTTCAGATTTGTCGCTGTCTTCGCTTGTTAAAGACTTAGCTTCTTCCAGAATTTGTTTATACGTTTGATTAGATCTTAATTTTATAATTTCATGTTCGACACACTTTATGATTCTTATCGCGTCTTTCAAACCTGCGCTTCGGGCTTGCAAAGCTGCGTCTGCTGGTTGTAGCGTGCATAAGATTTTTTTGGCCACAACCATGGCCATTCTGAATTCTAGATCAAGCATGACTTTTTTAATACCGATACTCTTGGCGACATCATCACCGTTGAATCTGCCATTTTTAAGTTCTTTCAAAGTCTGCAAAATCGATGAATAATTATCGTATATAACTTTTGTAACTGCCAAATGTCCAGACCAGCGTTGTTCGAGGAGTCGGCCAATCCTTTTTCCACCATTTAAGGCAGCTATTTTGCCATGATGAAAGAATTCATGTAACATGATGCATTGGTCAAAAAATAAACGAATGAAAGTCATTTCTGAGATAGTCCTTATGACTATTAAGTGCAAGCGATGGTTATAACAGTGGACGTAAGGAATTTTTCGGCCCAATTTCTATTCTATTCTAGTCGCAACTCCTGAAACTTTCCCGCTCATTACACTTGCGCCATCATAGCATTGGCTAAGCATACAAGAGGGGTCAATGTTATTTTCCGTAAGGCTATTTAACGTTAATTCCGTGAAAGTGGCTGCATCAAGGTTTTCAGTAGTCTTAACCATCAGCAACGACTCATTGACGACACCATCCTTGACGTAACGTATTGCTAATGCAATATTTTCACGGTTATTTTTATCTCTCGTCCCATCTTCCATTAGAGTAAACCATTTCACGTCAGATTCATTTATATCTTTGACAATGGAACATCGTACTGCTTGAACCATTGCTTGAACTATTTGATTTTGAATTTCAGGTGAACGATATGTTGCGTTTTGTGGTATATGAGTGAGAACCTCGTTCAAATTTGGATCTTTCATACATGCGAATTCAAATAAATTCTGAAATAATCCTTTTTCTTTTTCTTCTTCCAAAATATAATTTCCACGCAAAGCTAATTCGTTGACAATTAGAAATTGTATTACTTCAATGATAGACTTCACGTAATATCTATATTTTTCTAGTACTTTTTGATTTATTAACGTTTCAACATTGCTAGATGTAGATATTCTTTGTAATTTCTCCTGCCACATCGACATAGCTTGACTATGAGAAATTGATTTTTCATGTTTTGGAAAACCAGTTTTAGAATCAGTGGCATTTTTCCAGTTTCTAAATCCTGTGGAAGTGTACGAAGTCTGTTTGCTTCCATGAGGTAGAAATTGTTGGCATGGATAGCAAAAAGCTGCATTTTTCTCGACAGAATACTGCAACCATTTATAACGCTTGAACCAATCGGAAACAAAGGCCCTGTTATTTTGTTTTGGATATGTGTCTAAAACAACTTGTTTTATTGGTTCTCCAATTTGTGCAATATCAGAAGGAATACCAAAGCTAACATTACCAACATGTGTTGACCAACCTGTTGCCATGGAACTAGGAGTAGCGGTTGTAATTTGTGCTTCCACCTGTTTTGAGCAGTGAGGTTCTTCGTGGTCAATTTGCTCTTCAACTTTTCGTTTTTTTCCAAAAAAAGCCCGTATATCCATCGCGAAATCAATGAAACTTCAATTTAAAGCAATAAAAAAACAATTGTATTGATTTTCTTAAACACTCTTTACCGTACACTTCACTTAACCAAACTACAAACAATCAAAATCAATCTCTAGCTAATGTTTATTTTAGTTTAAAAGGGGATTCCTTCCCCGTATACCGTCAAACAGGCTAACTTTGCCCAGGGGGGGTAACATTGACCAAAAGTAAACCAACTCTTTATATTCACCATTCACGAAACCGGCATTTGGTATAAGTTATAAATATAATTAAGTGTTTATAAGGAGTGCTATTTGTTCATAGATGGCGGAAAAAAAGATAAAGAGAATCGTACCTGGCAGCGAATGCAGTGAATGTCCGTTTTGTTGAACTTCGCTACATGTGATGGCGCTTCAACTGCCATCTATACACAGAATAAAGAATTATTATAATATGAAATGAATGTCACAAACAGTGGTATGTTCGGAAAAGTTTAGATATGTACTTATCGCTACAATTTTTTGTTATCTCAAACTATGAACAAACAATTTAATTATAATTTATCTTAGCTTTTGGTATTTTTAAGGTAGGGCATTGTTGATTGCAAGGTAGGGCATTGCCCCACAATGCCCCCCCCCCCCCCCCCCCCCCCCCCCCCCCCCTAGCTACGGCCATGTAGGTGCTGCTTGCTGTTCACAAATGTTGTGCTGTGTTCATAGCACAATAAGGGTACATTTACAAAAAAAAAGGGTGGCGACGGTGTAGAGGTTAGTGTGTTGGCTTGTGACCCGTGCGGTGCAGGTTCAATCCCCATGTGGAACAACAACATAACAACATACGCCACCCAATCACATGCCTCTACATCAAAAAGGAGGATTTCTGCCTGGTAGTACAATGGACCGTTACCGAGTCTGAGTGCAAATTATTAAAAAAATACCTTAATATTGCTCGTAGACGCCTGAACAGTTTCTATATTCGTGATCTGCATCGATATTCGATAGTAATGTCGATCTAGTCATGTGCCTCAGTCTGTCCGTCTGTAGGCCTTGAACTTGAGCTAGGTAGCTGAAATTTGCGATATATATTCTCTTGGGGCCCGAAATAATCAAGTGTAAGAATTTTTAAAATCCGAATCTCAAAAAAATTAATTGTGCTAAGAGTTTAAAGATTTTTAATATACACTGGCGATCGCAAGGATGAAGCCATACATTTTGCAATCGTTTTCTTTATGCCTGTTCCTGTTCTCAGGTAGTAAACGTTTCCGGGTATAAAATTTCCAATAGGTATAAATACAGGAAATCGATTGCAAAATG
Source organism: Portevinia maculata (assembly GCA_949715645.1). Taxonomy (NCBI): domain Eukaryota; kingdom Metazoa; phylum Arthropoda; class Insecta; order Diptera; family Syrphidae; genus Portevinia; species Portevinia maculata. Next base: position 200,485,561 of record OX454525.1, read on the forward strand.
TATGGCCTCATCCTTGTAATCGAAAATGTACACCCATTTTTTTATCGAAAAGTCAAAGCTTGATCCAGGAAGCTGACATTTGGAATATAAACTATCTAAAGGCCCTTAATGCTCATGTGCAACATTTTAAAAATTCGCCCACTATGGAAACTGTTTTATTGAAAAAAACATTGGAGGTCAAAGTATTATTCTTTGGAAAGTCTATTTTGAACAATTCTTTCATTCAAAGTTTTCTGCCATGCTCACTTTTTAGGGGCGTTTTTTCACAAAAACTTTGTTTTTTTTTTTGATAAAATCCTCAAAATGTTGTATAACAAAATAAGTAGACCATATCCTTCTTAACGATTCGATTTTTTTGTATTGACAACACATAAACATGTGTTTTTAGGTGTATTAAATTTATTTATTTTTTTTTATTACACTATCAGTTCTGTGTCGTGGAGTGCTTAAAGCAAGCAACTATCATGAGCAGAAATTAGCCGGCACTAAAAGTGCTCTCACAGGCTCATCATTTAGTGCAGGTGTTAGTAAGGACATAACAATTAAAAACACAATAATTATGTACCTGTAAAATACTAACACAGACACAAATCATGCATTTATGTAGTAAATAACAAAATTTTTTTTTTTTTTTTATAATTTGCTTACGCTAAAGGGATTTTTTCTGTTGTTACAGTACCCTTATAGTGCGTAACACAGCGTAAGTATTTGTGTTTAACAGCAAGTAGCACCTGGCACTGTCGTATTTCATTGCATGCTTTTCGGTGCTATTTACTATTAGAAAGAATAGAGAGATAGGAAGGAAGTGTTTGGGTGCAGATGTAGGGTGGTGAATCCATTTCGATTCAAGATACCCATTTCTGGTCATCCTGCTTATGAATTTGGTACGAGCACTGAGCAGACTAAGCGCAGATGAACTTCTGACTTTTGAAGCACTGTTTCACACGGTGAATTAGAAAAGAAAGATATGAAACAAAAAAAGTGGTCTTGGTGCGACCCGCAAGGTCCACACGACTAACTTCCTAGTGACGCTCTATATAGATTTGAAAAAAGTTATATATGTATTTCATAAAAATCAGGAACAAAGTAATGGTATATATTGCGGAGCATTTGCAATCTATTTTGCAACATTGTTATGCTACAAGAAATTACCAGAAACCCAAATTCCGTATGATGTATCAATTATGAGGAATCATATACACTCGACAGGAAAAAAAACGGGCCATCTGCTACATTCAAACTCTGATTCGATTTTCTTTAAAGTATAAAACATATTCAACTAAAAAAGTAGTACCTACTAACAGAAAGTGCGTTATATGTTGAATAAAATGAATGGAAACTCATTGGGATTATTCAATTAATTCAGTGTTTATTTATGGTTATACAAAAAGAGTCGTCTTCCAGTTGTGGTAATTAATGTAATCATAAAATGAAAAAAAATTAAATCCAATAACAAAGAAAAAAATATAAACAAAAATGTTGGTCAATATCTGGTATTGCCTCCTCTTGCTTGGATAACTGTCAGTATCCTTGCATCAATCCATGTGTACGACCCATTGGTTGGATGAAAACTGAAGCTGTATGTGCGGTTAAGGAGATGCCGCCCAGACCATTACAGATCCTCCTCCAGAAGCAACAGTTTCCTCGATGCAAGTAGACTCATCCTGGACTCATCAGTAAAGAGTACATTACCCCACTGCTCCAACGTCCAATACCTATGCTCTCGAGCAAATTCAAAGCGTGCTCGACGGTGGGCTGCGGTTAATGCTGGGCCTGTTTCGGCTCTCTTTGGAGTCAGGTTCTGTTCAAAAAGTCTCCTGCTGACGGTATCTGAACTCATGAACACTTGGTGTTCGTCCCAAAGATTTTGTTGGACTTGAACTGCACTTAGGCAGCGATTTCGCAGAACAGTAAGTTTAATAAACCGATCATCTGCTGCTGATGTGGCCTTAGGTCTGCCCGTTCCTGGACGTCGATCGAATGCCCCAGTCTGCTTATTTGAAGTCTTCGAGCGACCTCACGTTGGGTAACGCCTGCTTGAAGTACTGCTACAGCTTGAGCTCCTTCCTGAGGTGTCGTATTCATTATTAACAACGTACAAAATCGCAAAAATACACGCGGCTGTGCAAACACTGAACTAAATCTAAAAAAAATTATAACAGACACTGACTAAGCTCATTGAAGAAAAAAGAACGGTAATCGCGAAATCTAGACAAATCAAAACAAATCATTAGCATTGTGTTTCTTGCTTGATTATAATGCGAGTTAACGGTACTTAAAAATAAATTTAAAATCATTTTAATTGACATGAAAAGCATTTTCTGTAGGCACCACTTTTTTAGTTGTAAGTGTTAAACTTTTAAAGAAAATGGAATTAGAGCTTGAACGTAGCCGGTGGCCCAGTTTATTTGATGTCGAGTGTAGTTACGATGCTACTAAATAAGAAATTATTTCCTTTCCCAAATGGTGGATATCGAAAATAATTTTATTACACTCATCATATATAATAATCGCATAATATCAATGTAATAGTGATTTGCTCAATGACAAATGACAATAAATAGTACATGGCTGGACCGATTTCGCTGGAGTTATGTAATTACGCTTCGAATTAACCAGGTCTCATGTCAATATCATCTTTGGCTCTCGAGATAATTGTGGCGAAAGATAATTCCGAACGCGCATACGTACATACACACAGCCAGACATATCTATTAAAACGTTGGATTTGGATTTTGGTGACCTCGAAACGTGGAGATATGTCAAAGTCCGCGGTTCACAAAATCGGCCCCATTACAAGAACTTCCACTAGGAAGTTAACAAAGATATCTCCAATTGAAGGACATAACATTGATGTTGATTGAGGCAAAACTTTCCCTTCATCAATACAATATCGTTGAAGGTTATGCCAAAGATAGATTCCCATCATTTAAAATGCTACAAAGAGAGAAAAATAATTTTAACAAAAGCAAAATTACTACTTCCTTAACGGGCTCCCGACCCGTGAAGCGTCACTGCAGCCTTCCATCCTCTAAGATCCCGGGCACGCTGCTTCCAATTCTCCAGACCAAGTGCTCTGGCATCCACGATGGCTTGTCCTTAAAACAGAGGTTCGGTCTTTCTTACCTTCTCGAACCAGGGTGCTGGGAGTCGAAGATCTTTTTGGCTGATGCATTATTGTCTATTCGCTGAATGTGGCCGAGCCAATGTAGTTGGTTTAGCTTTTTGAACTACATCTACATCTTGAAACAGCTCATAGAGTTCGCAGTTGTATCTTCTCCTTTATTCGCCCACCTCGCACCCAGGACCAAATATCCGACGGAGTATTTTCTTTCAAAAGAACCCAATATTAGCTCCCCTTTCTACTTATCGTTCAGCAATCGGCACAATAAAGCAGGACTGGCAGGATTAATGTTCGAACACGCATTTTGTCCTTCGAGTGAGGAAATTTTAACCCATTTGTTTTGCTAAACCGAAGTAGCAGCGGTTTCCTAAGGTAATTCTCCGCCGGATCTCCACTAAGGCATCATTCGTTGAGTTGATGTTTACTCCTAGGTAGATGACCTCCTTAACTTCCTCCAAGCTATTGCTATCAAAAGTGACGTTTTGTCCTAGGCGGTGGACAGATGTTTGCTTGTTTGTTGATAGCATTTACCTACCTGGTCTTATCCTTATATACCTCAAGACCAACCAATTTCGCCTGTTCTTCGATGATGTCGATATCGTCCGCATTCCCCAGTAGCTCGACGGATCTTTTGAAGCTAGTGCCTTCCGTGTTGAAACCTGTCCCTTGCACTATTTTCTCCAGAGCAAGATTGAAGAATTCACATGGTAACGCATCTCCTTTCCGAAATCCGGTACAAGTTTGGAATAATTCGGAAGAGCTACTTCCAAACTGCACATTACTACACGTGTTTTCAAGTGTCACACAATTCGGCTATCGCCACGTAGAGCTCCGGACGATGAATGCTATCATATGCAGCTTTAAAGTCGATGAAAAGTTGGCGGGTCTCGAATTGAAATTCAGCCATAGCAAAAGTACCTATACAAAATTTGCTAGATCTTACAAACAAACAAGTAATGACCACACATGTGACGATGAAGAGCTAACACTTATATGTAGCTAAATTGGGATTTGATTTTGGCTCAGGTCATAGCCAGTACCACCAAAAATTACTGGATGAGCAAGAAATTGATGATACATTTGTGTTTTTGACTTGTCTTGTAAAAATGCCACTTTCTCTTGGTCAAAAAGTAATTTTGAAAAATCCTTGCCCATCTTTTCTATCTTGTTGTAGAATGTATTTATATCTAGTGGTCTTAATATCAATTAGGAAAAAATCAAAAGCTATTGTGTGGATATTGCGTGCTGTTTTGTCCTACGTCCGCAAAATTCTGCTACATGGCCATGAAATTGCTTCCAGTCGCCTTGTTCCTATTGGTCAATCAAGCGAGGAAGCTTTGGAATGTAGGAATAAGGATTTTATGGTATATAGAGAATAGTATAGCCAAAAATCGTATAGGATTGACGCTCTAACTGGCATTTTTAACATAATGTTAATTTCATCCGATCCACTTATTATTACTTTGAGCAATCACAATAAGTGTTTGCAAATAAAAAATGTGTCAATTCAGATGCTACCGACATGCTTGAAGAAGTTACATTCTAAAATTCAGAATAAAATTAAATTCCTTATTGTCAGTGAGGCTAGACGAGGATTAAAGGAATCATGACCCTCTTTAGTTAACTGCATCACTTCTGGTCTGCCTATGGGGTTCGAATAAAATGCAATATAATATAATAAAATAATTAAAAAAACATATATAAATTAAAAAAGTTTCTCTTTTCTACATAAAGACATAAAAGCACATTTGTGGTCTATTATTGCTTCTAGACACAAACTTTATAATTAATGTCACAAAAGCACCCATTCTGCCCCAATGTGCAGCGGCAACATCCACGCCGCTTTTGAGGAAGCACAGCGACCAGTTAAAGCCCCTAAAAGCAAGTTTTTATGTACATAGTTGGCTTATATATGCTTATACTCGACCGACAGAAAAGTAGACTGCTCTCGAGGCTTAAACGGCTGTACAGGCAATTTACTGATCGCAACGACCCGGAGGTAAGGATGCTGAATTCAGAGATCCGAATCCTGAAACAGCTGATAAAAGAAAATTACAAAAAATCTGTAAGTCTGTATTGGGGCAATAAAATTCGGGCTATTAAAACCTGTAGTCCGAATATGTTCCCACAGATAAATAAGTTGTTCAGGAGGAAAGATCACAATGATATTCCTTGTGTTCGAATCTCCCAGACAGCAGAGAACAGACAGACGGTACTGACTGCTGGAATAAGTCCAGAAAGTGTCGCTTCAAACGACGATTTTTTCGTGGTCGAGGACCCACAGGAGAAGGTGGATTTGCTGGGCGCTTGTTTCGAGGCCGTGTATACGGTGAACAATCCTGTTCGCCGTAACCACGACATTGAGAATAGGGCTCTGGTGAGCCACTTCGATCTGCGCACCGAACTTGAGAATTGGCGATCTGAGAATAACGGATTCACCGTGTTCACTGATGAAAACCATGCTAATGCAGTTGTCGCCAATGGCCGAGATGCATCGCACTTGTTCGTCTCGAAGGATGATCTTCTGTGCATCTTCGAGACACTAAAGAATAAAAAGTCGGCGGGAATGGATGGTGTCCCAAACGTCGTATTGAGACACCTGCCTCTGGAGGCTGTAGATATTTTCACCACGCTGTTTAACAATGCGCTGAATAATGCATATTATCCGGCGCATTGGAAGGTAGCTGTGGTACACCCTATCCCGAAAAAATGTAAAGATAGGACGAACCCTGCCAATCTCCGGTCAATTAGCTTGCTTCCGAATATTAGCAAGGTCTTTGAAAAGGTTGTCAATAGAGCCCTGTTAAAGTGGGTCGAGGACAATAACATAATTCCGGACAACCAGTTTGGTTTCAGGGCGAGGCATGACACTATTCATGCCGCGTCGAAACTGGTTTCCGACATTCAGTGGAATAAATGCAAGAACCAATGCACGGGTGCTTGTCTGGTTGATTTTGAGAAGGCTTTCGACACCGTATGGTTAGAGGGACTTTTCTACAAGTTGACCAGGCGGGGGATGCACAAACCTTTGCTATATGTAATTTATAATATGCTTATGGGAAAGAAGTTCGTTGTCAAATGCGGCAACGTGACTTCGAGCAGAGTCTTTGAAATTAAAAACGGTTTACAGCAGGGGGCGGTCAATTCTCCGATCCTGTTTAACATTTACACGAGTGATCTGGTGGGTTCACTCAGCCATGCTATAGCGTATGCCGACGATTTGGTGGCATACAGATCAGGTCCTAAAATCGAGGTCATTAATATCCTTTTGCAGCGTGACTTCGATCAAATTAAGCGATATTGCGACGACTGGAAGTTGAAAATCAACTTTCAGAAGACGGAAACAATCTTGTTCAGAACTCCATTGGCTGGGGCCTCTAGGGATACCAGAAAAAACTGGAAAAAATTGGCCATTATTGGACAAAATGGGCAGCCATTGGCGGTGAGAAGCGCAGTTAGATATCTAGGTATCTGGCTTGACCAGTATCTGTATTTCGATAGACATATAGTTGCTTGTCTTGCTGGGGCCAAGAAGGCTTATGCTCTAACAAGGAGACTGTTTCATAGCAGTCAACTTGACTCCAGAGTGAAGGTCATTTGCTACGTGGCCCTTATAAGGCCGATCATCGCTTATGGTTGTCCATTATGGTTTAATATAGCGCCTAGCTATATGGAAAAGATTCGGGTTTTGGAGAGACAATGTCTTAGGACCTGTCTCCGGTTGTTCCGAACGCCTGAATCCAACTATATAAAATACTATCCCAACAAGGTCCTATACGATGGGGCTCAGTTGAATAGGATTGACAATTTCCTCATTAAGGTGACTCGAAGGCACGTTGCAAGGGCGATGGCCAGCGACAATAGTCTGATATTTGGGGCTTACTACCCCAATGAAATGTACATAGAGAGTACGCTCCGGTCTGGCTTTATCCCGCCAGAGGCATTTATCCATATTGATTCAAAAGGGCTGGTACAGACGAGGGATGGTATCCCGGTCTTATACCATCGCTACCGCAGCGCGAGAGATAAGCGGCTCCTCCATGACGGGGACGTCGCCAATGCTCATGAGCTCCTCCGTTTTAGTACCGCAATATCGGAGAGGGATAGATTCGACACGGAAAAGCAATTCGCCGAATTTTGGTGGCTTGTTGAGGGGGGAGGGGTCAACATGCCCTCCCAGGACGGTGCGTTACTCTAGGTAACATCCTCTTAGCTTATAAGTTAGATTAAGTCAGCTAGGGCGTTTTTGGGAGAGGCCGGGCTCGCCAACGTGTGGTGGTGCTTCCGGGAGTTGACTGACGCTGTAAGGCTTCAGTCGGCTCACGGCGGCGCGTGTGCACGTTGACGACTGCCAGGCGCTCGGAAAGCAATTGGGATTTTGACCACTTATTGCGCCAGGCAACGAGTGCTCAGAATCCTAATTATAGTTAGAATACGTTAAGTAGTTTAAGTAAGTAGAATAGGTAGTTTGTAATTTGTTTTATATAAAATCTCAATAATGATACCGAGTTTTAGTAAATTTTCTCGAGGAATATATATGTAAGATTAGTTCGTAAAATAGTTCGTAGGCCGAAAGGCAATAATTCTAAGATATAGTTAAGTTTAGAGCGTTCGCATAAGGACCAATAAATAAGAATAAGTATCCTGTTAATTTTAAGTTAGGTTTAATCATTTTTGTCTAGTATGTAAGTAGATATTTATCAATGAATAAAAAAATGAATTTCAAAGTAAAGTAAAGTATGCTTATACTCGTATCACGGCATCTTTTGCTTCAGCTGGCAAATTGTTAGCAGTTTTGTACAATTGCGTTTTAATTGAATTGTCAGAAGTTAAACTTCCTTTTCTTCACCCTTCACAATCGTTATGCACGGCACAACAGCTATATCTTATACATACGAGTACATATACATATATACATTTAAAACCTTACAGAAAATCAATTCATAAAATTGTCCTGTCTTTTATTGTGACATGCTCGCTCATCACGCACTTTTTAGCTTGAATGAGAACTTTCAATACGCGCTCACGGAGCGATTGTAAAAATTTAAGTTGATTTCCGTGTCAATTGGTTACGTGTTCCTATCACGCACGGAAAAATAGTGGTTCAAGTGAATTTTATTCAAAGCGCAAAACATCAAGGATATCCGTTTCAGATTGTTTCTTTTTTTTCAAATTTCATCACATTGCAACATAGAAAGTGTTCCGGAAAAGTTTTGCGTTGATTTTGCTTTTCAAGAATTGAAGTAAAGGAATTCTGATTGTTATAGTGGAATTGAAGAAACAGTATTTAATTGAGTTTAGTAATTGATTTTCTTGTTGATATTTCAATTCGATGTTTCTGATGTGAAAATTGTTAATTAATTAGTTTCTATATGTTCAGCGGTTTTATGGTGTAAGGACGGTTGGTTATTGATCCCTAAGGCTGTTGATGATGACAAACGATAGTACTTTTATAAAGATACGAAAGACGATGAATATTGGATAAATAGAGCCTTGAAATCCGCTATTGAGTGTTCTATGAAGCGGGGTGTGTTTGTGGTTTTGGTTTATTGGTTCACCTCATAGAGTTCGAAGTTATATTGTCTCACAAACAGAATAAACTTCCGGCACATATTTATTTCCCTGAAGGAGTTCGACAAATGCTCTTCTTTCCTGGTTATTGTTCAGCGCCAGATATTGATACTGAGAGAAACTGCTTCGGGGAATGGTGCCTCCTCTATTTAAATATACTCGAAATTGTATAATTTAATTTCACGGAAACAAATTTTGCGATATAAGTTAAGTAGTGATACCAAGTAACACACTCCTAGAGGGTGTAGAGGTTAGTGTGTTAGCTAGGCTTCAGTCGGCTCACGGCGGCGCGTGTGCACGTTGACGACTGCCAGCCACCCAGAAAGCAATTAGATTTTGACCACTTGTTGCGCAAGGCAATGAGTGCTCAGAACCCTAATTATAGTTAGAATACGTTAAGTAGTTTAAGTAAGTAGAATAGGTAGTTTATAGTTTGTTTTATATAAAAAATATAAAATCTTAATAATGATAATGAGTTTTATTTGATATTCTCGACGAATACATATGTAAGATTAGTTCGTAAATAGTTTTTAGGCCGAAAGGCAATAATTATAAGATACAGTTAAGTTTAGGGCGTCCGCATAAGGACCAATAATTAAGAATTAGTATCCTGTTAATTTTAAGTAAGATTTAATCATTTTTGTCTAGTACGTAAGTTGATATTCAGTAACAATTAAAAAATGAATTTAAAAGTAAAGTTAGTGTGTTGGCTTGTGACCCGTGCGGTGCAGGTTCAATCCCCATGGGACGCCACCCATTCTCCTGCCTCTTCGCCAAAAGGAGGATTTCTGCCTGGTAGTACAATGGACCGTTACAGAGTCTGAGTGCTCTGGGATTTGGATTTCCTTTTATTTAAAAAAAAATTAATTAATTAATTTAAAAAAAAAAAAAAAAATCATTATAATTAATAAGTTGATCATCTATGTAAATTTGAGAAACTGTCGATGTATTCATACGAGAAAACGTTATCAATTATCCTGAAACCTGATTAGTTTACATGTATATTTGATAAAGATATTGATAAAGAAAGAACATTTGGTCGCATTTTTGACGGGATAGGGTAGATATAGAAATGTTGTCATTGGCAAAATTCAATCGCGAGGCTCTGGCATTTTCTTGAACTGTAACATTTCATAGGAAGAGGAAGAATGCACTTATCATCTCGCTATTTTGCTCCCTCTTTAATGATGTCATGAATCCACCCCATATCTGCTTATCACTATACGAGCAAAACGAAAAGATTTGAAAAATATACTCGAAAGAAATGAGAGAAAAATATTCATATTTCCAAAGCAAGTTCGGTGAATTTTACGAAATTAAATAAGTTATATTACTATGAAAAAGTGCTCGTTCCTTTGGTGAAGCGGAATAATGCTGCGGGATTTACGCAACACTTCATTGATATGGGTATTTGATATGCCGACTGGGCAATAAAGGTGCAAAGCGATTAAGGGGTTCATTAAGGGTATAAGATATAGAACGTAGGATTGGAAACTGTACATACAGGCTAAGATGTTATGCCATAAACTCCATTTCCGGACGAGAGTTCAACTTGGATGATTGTGTTTCAGTTTATCGTAGTATCTTCAAACCTTTCCTCTTGGATAAAATCCCATCCTGAGTCAGCAATCCCTTGCTGTAGGGCTTCAGCTGAGTAGCATGTCTGCCTTGGCTATTGATAATTTCTGAAATTCATTCCAGAGTCCTTCTTCAATTGGACGACCAAAATTACATGGCGGTCCTTCCAGGAGAAGGAGGCAAACAATCAGAAAATGCCAGGAGCCTCTAAAAATGTTATTAATCAAAGGCAGATTCGGAACATCATATTATAAAATACTTGTATCAGACCTCGATGAATCATATCAGTCGATATAATCTTATATCAAGGCAAGAATTGATGGGTGGCGACGGTGTAGAGGTTAGTGTGTTGTCTTGTGACCCGTGCGGTGCAGGTTCAATCCCCATGGGGAAAAACAACATACGCCACCCATTCACATGCCTCTACACCAAAAGGATGATTTTGCCTGGTAGTAAAATAGACCATTACCGAATCTGAGTGCTCTGGGATTTGGATTTCCATTTTTTATTAAAAAAAGGCAAGAATTCGTTCCAAGTCTAAAAACAATGCAGTTGCGAAGACTTGTGTGCTTTGGGGAATGGGCTCTGAACGCTATCAACATTTTCAGAGTCAGCGAATATACCAATAACCTAAACCTCTTGGCTACAACGTCAGTCAGAAATCAGTAAATCTATATTTGATCTCTAACTGCCGTTGCCAATAAGCCTACCAAATTCGCCCGCCAATACCAATAATGATATGAACATATACACAAAACAAATAGCTTTTGAAATCTCAAAGTTAAAAAACAAAACATGGAACGAGTAACTGTGTACTCTTGATCCAAATTGAAAACCATATTGGAAAATTGCAAAGTTGCTTAAGAACAAAAACTAATTTATTTCTCACTTAGAACTCAATAATTCTTTGCTAATAACTAGTGAAAAGAAGACAGAAGTTTTTGCAGATTCGTTTCAAATTTTTTTTAATAATCCATTGATTTAGGAAACCAGGTCAATTGACAGCGTAGTAGATGAGACTATAAATGTTATAAATCATACTAATAAATCCTTACAAACATATGTTTTTGTCATCAAAGATATTATTCATTAAAGATGTTATTCAAAATTTGCGTAGTAATAAAGTACCTGGAATGGATTCTCTTAAAAATATATACTTCAAACAGCTACCAATCATTGTGGTAACTTATGTATCATTTATTATAAACGCTCGTATCAAGTTACAATAAGTACTTTCCACGCAAATGGATAACCACCTAATAATCCAAATAGTTATGGTCCAATAAGTCTGCTCAGTAACTTAAGCAAAATATTAAAAAAAAAGTAATGAAAATAAAACTTCTGGATTTTCTTGATTTCTCAAATGTCGTGCCAGACCTACAATTTGGTTTCAGGCAAATTCCTAGCACTACGCACTAGGTTTTAAGAATTTGGAACCATGTTAAAGAAAAAATTTGCATAAAACAGTCTACGAGTCTTGTGCTTTTAGATGTTGAAAAGGCTTTGATAGAATATGTCATGAAGGTATTCTGCATAAATTGAACCTATTTAGTTGTCCTTTATATCTCATAAAAATAATACAAAGTTTTCTCGGAAAAAGAAAATTTCAAGTAAATTGTAATAACATACATTCATCTTTAAAAAATATAACATTGGTGTACCTCAAAGATCCATTGTTATATGTACATAATCTACGTTGCTGAATTTCCGGAAATTTGAAATTGCACGATACAACGTGCATTAAACAAAATCTACGATTATTTTAAATCGTGGAAAGTCTAACTCAATCCTGACAAAACACAGGCCATATTTTTAACTAAGAAAAGGAAAGCCTGTGCCTTACCACTTGGTCAGCTTAAAATAAACAATTGTGATGTCCCGTGAATTAATTTTGTCAATTATCTAGAAATATAGACAAGACATTAACTTTCAAAGACCATATTACAAATATAAAAATAAATAATAGGCTTTAACGGCCCATGCAGGGCCTGAAACCTAGCTTCCCCAACCACTTTCTTTGCGAGATAGAAGGGACCTACAATTTTAAGCCGAATCCGAACGGCAAATTTAAGAGGCTTCTCATGTCAATTAATACTTTTGGATGTTTGTCAGACGTTCGCAAGAGGTGGGGCAGTGAAATCAATTCTAGATGTTAATTGGGCCTTCGGAATTTGAATTGGGGACCTTTCGATTAGTAGTCCAAAACACTAACCATTGAGCCACTGCGCCCAACTCCCTCAATAAAATAATCATTGCTAATAAAAGACTGTACCCCCTTATATGTCCGAAACCACCCCTGAGTAAATTTATTAAAATTATAATTTGTAAAGTAATTTTTCAAGCCTTAATCGTGTATGCACATTAAGAAATTACAAGTTTCACAAAACAAAACTTTGAAAATGATGACAAATTTACTTGACTTTTTTCAACTCAACTCCTACGAGGGGCGTTCAATATATTCTCGGTATCGATATGAAGGAAAATGCGAATTCAATTTAAATTGTCTTTATTTTTCAATATAATTTCCCCTAACATCAATGCAATTGTTACATCTTGAGATAAGCTTTTTTAAACCCTCAAAAAAATAAATTTCCTCTTTCTCTGCAAAATACCCATTTATTGCCGACTTGAGTTCTTCATCATCCGAAAATCTTTTTCCACGAAGACATTTTTTCAAATTCGGAAACAGGAAATAATCACTAGGGGCAAGGTCTGGACTATAGGGTGGGTGTTGGATTTCTTCGAAACCACAATCTCGCGCAGCAGCCTTGGAAACTCGCGCCGTATGAACAGGAGCGTTGCCATGAAGAAGCAACACACCCGCTGCGAGTTTACCCCGTCTTTTCTTTTTAATTTCCTCCCGCAAATTATGCAAAGTGGAAGCATAGGATGTGGCGTTGATGGTTTCACATTTTTTTTTGTACTCAATGAGCAAGATTCCCTTTGAGTCCCAAAAAACTGTGGCCATGAGCTTCCCGGCAGACGGAGTGACTTTGAACTTCTTCGGGTGGTCTGTTCCTTTTTATGCCACTGCATGGACTCCTGTTTGCTTTCAGGGTCATAGTGGTGGACCCATGTTTCGTCCTCAGTAACAATTCGATCCATAACACCGTCCACGTTCTTACTACACATCTCCAAAAGCTCTCTACAGCATTCGATTTTCACTTTTTTCTGAGGCGCTGTGGGCATTCGTGGCACCCACCTTGCACTGACCTTTGAAAGGTTAAGATGGTCATGAAGAATGGTGTGAATGGTATCAATTGAAAGCTTGGTGATCTCTGCCATCATTTTCACCTTTATTCGGGCATCCTCAAGAACAAGTTTTTCGACTTCTTTGATGCTTTCTCCCGTACAAGCAGTAGCCGGGGCGCCGGAGCGGGGGTCGTCTTCAATGCTCTCTCTGCCTCTCTTGAACTCACTTGACCACTTTTGCACAGTTGATAATGAAGGTGCGGAACCCTGGTAAACAGCCACCATCTCTTCAAGAATAGTTTTTTGACTTTTTCCTTGCTTAGTGAGAAATTTAATTACAGCGCGATGCTCAATTTTCACCATTATCGTCTCAGTTGCCATTATGATTCTGTTTAACTAGAGATAAAACGCGAATTAATAATCACATTTATATGAAAGCTTACATCAATGCACTAAAATAATAGTATTACTTGCTAAATAAGTCAATTTATATATATAACCACAGCTTCACCCCGATACCGAGAATATATTGAACGCCCCTCGTACATCAGAAACCGGTGTACATCAAGTTGCAAGAAAAATTTAAATTCTCATAGAAAGATTAATTTGAGATGTAGGTATTCCAAGTTAATACAAAATTTAATAGATCAATAAAAATGTTCCTTATAATATCTTATTCCCACAAATTTATAGGTAATATTCCAATTATTTTTTTAATTTTGTATTTTATGTTCAATTATTTATTTATTATATACTATAGCCTGGAAATTCAAGTTATATAACAATGGCTCAGTGGTTAGTGTGTCGGACTACTAATCGAAATGTCCCCTGTTCAATTTCCGCCGGGCCAAGTAACATCTAGAGTTTTTTTTTATACTGCCCCACCTCTTGCGAACGTCTTACAAACATCCAAGAGTATCAATTGTCGTGAGAAACTTCTCAAAAATTTGCCTTTCGGATTCGGCGTAAAATTGTAGGTCCCTTGGCATAAGAAAGTGGTTGGAGAAGCTAGGTTTTTGGCCCTATATGGGCCGTTAATGACTAATATTTATTTGATTTTAATAAGCCCAGTCAGTTCAATTAAAATCACATGAAAGCACAATTAACGACAAAATGGCATGTTTTGATTTCAATATGGCACAGAAAATGTCTACGTTTTGCAGAGAGCCGGAGTTAGTTAGAGATTTCATAACCAATTTGAATTTTATCACAATTAACTGAAACGCAACGAAAAACCCATGTACTTGTAAAATGTCTGCTTAAATGTTAAATACAAAGCGAGGCTCTACCAGAGCTTGAGTCATCAAAACCTATCTACCTTTCAGGAATTAATAAATGTCAAACAGAGGCACAAACCAAACACAGCATTTAAAATTGATATTGAAAGCCTACTCACGAAACTTATTACAAATTTACTCGTAGAAATTAATACACAGGGTAAAAACCCCGGAATGATTTTTACAAAAACAAATTGCTTGCATTCTTGAAAAAATTGTTTTTGAATAGATTCAACAAGTGTTACAAGATAAAGAAAGTTAAAAGATGTGATTCAGGACGTTAGGATCAGGAAGTATAATTAACGACGAAACTGTAAGATACAGACCACAATATAGTACTCTCCCCAAATGTCATATAGCAGAAGATTTGTTTCCGGTACCATTCGATTTTTAGTCTGTAGTTTTGCTGTTAACTGTCATTCGTTGTTTTTGTGTATAGGTACTTCCGGTCCGATTTCCAACTATTAAATTAGATGTCCTTCAAATTAACTTCCCTTCTTTTTTTGAAATTTGAGATTTGGTCTTATTTCATCGATCTTTATTTCACGTCACCCATTTGACAATGGGAAAAGGATCCAATATCTATTTCCCAGAAGAAATAGTAACATAATCCCATAAAATGTATGTTCAAGGTGAATGAACGACTTGCACAGTTAGAAGGAAGCAGGAGAGAGCAATCGTTTCACATCTGTCGGTCTGTCCCTGTTTTGTTTCATTCCAAAAACTATGCAGAGTATGGATACCGCAAAGATCGAGATGTAGAGAAAATTATGAAAAAATAATGTTATTTCGTCCACAATTTTCTCGCAGAGTCTGTTATGTGGTGTAATTAATAAAAATGCATCCAAATCTAATGAATCTTCGAATATCCGTGATGTCTTGAAGCAAGGAGAAGAGTTCTATCTATCGGTTTTTTCAGCTTCTTGCATTGGGTGCCATTCCAGCCACTACTTGACCAGCAGAGCGATCGTTCAGCACTTTACGGAAGGTCAAGGCTTCGATCGACAATGACTGATACAAGACTTGATGGTTTATGTATGATGTAAATTCATAAGAAATCTTGTCAAAGAACAAAGAACTTTTACAAAATCGGCCGTTTTGCTAGAGAACCAAGGCGGTTGAAATTGCCTTTTTCTAATAAATAAATGCTTGAAAAAATCGATGTATTAGATTTTGTAATCATTATTCTTATACGAAAAGGGGGGAAATCAGATCTGAGCAATTTTACCATTCAATTGAGTTTGGCGACACATTTAATATCATGAAACTGCGCAAGTTTGCATGCAAATCCGTTGGTTGACACACCGGTATTGTAAAAAGAAGATCAAGCAATAATTATTGTGGATTATAATCAGTAACCCCACAGGTGGACCATCAGAAATGCAATAAAGTTATGATTAATTTAATCCTGTTCATTAGCTTTGCCGTGAAGGAAGGAGAAGATTTTTTTATTTTCTGATCAAACTACATAGGTACTTAATCATGAGAAAGAAGCCGTAGCCAAATGGCAAAAAACGGAACCCTTATAGATTCGTCATGTCTGTCTGTCCGGAAATGTCACAGCCACTTTTTTCCGAAACTATAAGAACTATACTGTTGAAACTTGGTAAGTAGATGTATTCTCTGAACCGCATTAAGATTTTCACACAAAAATAGAAAAAAAAACAATAAATTTTGGGGGTTCCCCATACTTAGAACTGAAACTCAAATTTTTTTTTATCACACGTATGGGGTGTGGGGTTTGGATAGTAGGGTGGAGCGAAATTTTGTTTTTTGAAATTAAGCCTATATGCGGAAAAGTTGAATTTGGGAACCCAAAAGATGTGTGAAAAATGTCAATAATTTATGATGTCATCTTAGGGTTCCTGTATGACGTCAACGTTTTCATTTTTCGTCTAATTTAACTAGCTGAACCGTGCTTCCCGCGCTTGGTGCTCTTATGGATATAATTTTAAAAAATATCTTTCTTAGCGGACATCAACGTCATTATAGGAAAGCACTGTCAAAATTTGAGTTCTTTGGGTGCAGCGGTTTGGTCTGTGCGTCATCTGTCAGTCAGTCATAGAACTTTTTTGTATGCAAATTTGAGAAAAATAAATAAAAAAAAAATTTGGTTATCTTTGTATTATACTTAACTTTTGTAACAAAAATATTGAAACTACACTAAAATAACATTAAACTTAATATAATAAATGAAATAATTATCATTATATTTTGAGTCTAACACATGGGCTGAATTTAAAAAAAAAAAAACCTGCTACTGTATTTACAAATTTATACTATTTACAGACAAGGGCCTATTGACTTAATTGTTTTCTATTTCCATTCTCTTTTTGTGAGTGCCTGTTACTTTGTCATTTGATTGTAAAAATGCCAAAAACGCGAAGTGAAACCGAGTGTGAAGTTTTTGGAGCACCTTCCGAGCTTCAGAGCAATGTTCTTCCAACTTATCGTGATGTAATGAAGGCGTTTATGTTTATTCAAATTTCATTGAAAGACAAAAGAAAAGTATATGATCCAAGTGTTTCCGAAGTTTGCTCAAAATTATTAGTGGATTTAAAAAGTGTGTGGCTAAAATCATCACTCCCTGTTGTGTCAGATCAGCAGATATTGCATAAAATTAAATTGTATAACGAAAAATACAAAGCTATAAAAAAAACATAAAATCAAAGCGAAGCTCATATATTATAAAACTAAATTTATTTAAATCGAATAGCAATCAACTTTTTGACATATCAATTTGCAAATGTAAAGATTTTTTAATTTGTACTTGTATCACAAAAGTACCACATGCAGAACGCAGTTTCTTACTTGACCAAAGACAATTTAGGAAAATGGCGATTGGTAACGTTGACTCTGATTCAACGAAAAAGAAACTATCGCAAGATTCAGGAGGATCTAAAACGAAAAAAGCACGAAGATGCGAAACAATCAGACAGACACAAAAAAAACGTCCAAGTTTCTGAAGAAAGTGAGGATGGCAGTGCTATTTCGAGTGATGACGAGGACGACATCCAAATTTTCCCCAGTATAAGTCCGTTGACTCAAAAATCACAAGCTAGAATAAAGTTGACAAATCTAGCTTCAGCTTGTGAGAGAACAGGAGTTTCCGATAGGTCAGCATCAATTCTGGTAAGTTCTGTTCTACAAGACATTGGCATCGTTTCCAAGCTAGATTCGTCAAAAATAATTGACAGGAGCAAAATAAGATGAGAAAGAAAAAAATTACGTCAAAGTCTTCAATGTCAAAGTGACAACGTAACCGGGCTATACTTTGATGAAAGAAAAGACAAAACTATGGTTCTGGAAACAAGTGGCTTAAAATTATATCGAAAGATTTTAATCGAATGTTGTACTTGTTTCTGAGCCAGGAGGACAATATCTTGGACATGTCGCTGCCAAAACAATATCATCCAGCATAGTTGACTTCATAAAAAACATCCTTTGTATTGACATGCAAAAAATTAAAACAGTTGGATGCGATGGAACTGTTGTGAACACTGGTTCTAAAAATGGTATCGTTTGTCAGCTTGAAGCGGCCATAGGTGGGCCAGTCCATTGGTTTGATTGTTTGCTTCATTTCAATGAACTTCCCCTTCAGCAATTAATGGCACATATTGATGGCAAGACCAATGATCCCAAAGGCTTTTCTGTAGTCCTGGGAAAAGCTCTTGAAAGTTGTGATAATTTGCCAATACAGTCATTTGAAAAGATACCAGTGAAGCTGCCTGAAATAAGTATCAAAAATCTAAGCACGGATCAGAAATACCTGTATGAAATGTGTATGGCAGTTTCTCATGGCAAAGTATCTTTCGATTTAGCACAATGACAGCCACGTAAAATGTCCCATTCAAGATGGCTTACGACAGCTAACAGGATTCTACGCCTTTATGTAGCAACTGAGAAACCTTCAACGGAATTAGTGATTCTGTCCACGTACACAATGAAAGTATATGCGTTTGCTTGGTTTCAAATAAAAACTAAACCTTCTTGTTTAGATGGGCCAAAGTATATTTTAAAAATTATAAAAGCTTGCAAATACCTGCCAAAAAAACTTAAGACAGTAGTTCATTCGGTTATAGAGCGCAACTCGTTTTTTTGCCATCCAGAAAACATTTTACTTGCTATGTTAGCTGATAGCCGAAGCCATGTTCGGGAATTAGGTTTGAGAAGGATTTTAAAATGCAGAGCGAAGATAAAAAAAAAAACTAATGGAATCCGCCGTTTTATAATCCCAAAAATTAATGTTGAAGCCAACGATTATATTGATCTGATAAAATGGGCTACGACATACTTCACCGAACCTCCTTTAACGAAAAATATATCAGATGAGGACTTACGAGCAATAGTTGAAAATGTACCTGATAATTTCGATTCAGCTATAGACAAAGAGCTTTCAAAATATCCCTGTCACACTCAAGCAGTCGAAAGATGTGTTAAGCTGGTGACAGAAGCTTCTGTTTCAGTGTGTGGCCGATAATCAAGAGATGGATTTATCAAAGCTAGGATCTTATCTCGAAAACTGTTGCCACGATTTGAAACCAAGAAGGAATTCGTTAAGAACATCAAAACATGAAATATTTCGTTAATTACATGGGTAAATTAAAATTTGTAGTTCAAATAGTTAGTTACTTGATAAATTGTTAATTCTAGAGTGAGAATGTAGTGCTTAAACCAATTCCCACAGAAGGAGCTTGCTTGAATATAATGCAATAAACCAATGTGTAAGATAAATTCAGCCTTCCCACCAATGATTGGATTTTAATAAATTCTCATTTTCAGGGAATCGATTTTGATGGCCATCACAGAACTAATTTTTTCACAACATAAATACAAATTTTAAATAATTTACTTAATCAAATAAATTTAATCTTATTATTAGATCTTTTGTATTATAAATGTAGTTTCGTTATGTAAATGATAATTTATTTCCAGTACCAGTACCTAATAAAAATTGTCAAAGATATTTTGTTTTTGAATATAGGAACCACAGGACCTTTTTTGTTTTTGCTAAAAATCGGTTGTAGCTTTAATGAATAATCAAATTCAACTTTTAGAACTATAGGCATTAAGAGAAAAAAAAATAATAAAAAAATGTTTAAATTCACTCCGGCCTAATGGATAGGTCTTCAAAAATGATATTGAGGTTTTTAATATCATTTTTTTCTAAACTGAATAGTTTGCGCGAGAGACACTTAAATGTGTGCCGCCCCCGTAACTTCTAAAATAAGGGAATGATAAAACTAAAAAAAATATGTGATGTTCATTACCATGCAAACTTCCACCGAAAATTGGTTTGAACGAGATCTAGTAAGTAGTTTTTTTTTAATACGTCATAAATCGTAAACCGCAATTTACCTTTCATTCAATCAACTCAAATATAAAAAAAACATAGGGACGGGCTACAGTCCGCTTGGGCGAACTGTTGGATACCCTATTCTTATTCCTATCCCTCATAAGTGGGCGTGACAAAAGTCTAAGTATGGTTGAATTGTTAAGAACGCTCTACATATTTTGTTATATAACATTTAAAGGATTTTATCAAAAAAACAACGCTCCCTAGCTCAAACTTGGGTGTTTCAATAAAATTGTTTTATTTAATTGTGGGCGTGTCAGTAGGCGGATTTAAAAAAAATTAACACATGAGAATAAAGGGCCCCTAGAGAGTATATATTATAAATTTCAGCTCCCTAGCTCAAACTTTGAATTTTCAAAAAAAAAAAAAAATAATTGTGGGCGTGTCAGTGGGCGGATTTTGAAAATATTTACACATGAGCATAAAGGGCCCATAGAGAGTATATACTATAAATTTCAGCTCCCTAGCTGAAACTTTGGATTTTCAAAAATTAATATACCCTTAGAATAGGGTATAAAAAATTTATTTTATTTATTTGTGGGCGTGTCAGTGGGCGGATTTTGAAAATTTTTTATCCCGAGCAGTTTTAGGAGTCATAGATCATATATAAAAAATTTCAGCTTTCTAGCTCAAAATTCGATTTTTTCCAAAATTTGGTTTTTTTGAGTTTGTGGGCGTGTCTGTGGGCGGATTTCAAAAATTCGTAAACTTGATTTTTTCGGGACCCTAGAGAGTATATGGTTAAAATTTCAGCTCTCTAGGTCCAGTTGAAAGGCCTAATTTTTGGCTACAGACGGACGGACGGACGGACGGACGGACATGGCTAGATCGACATTACTATCGATGCTGATCATAAATATAGTAACTTTTATGGGTCTACGGGCAATATTAAGGTATGTTACAAACTATGCGTCAAAATTAATATACCCTAGAATAGGGTATAAAAACATTTAATTTCATAAACATAAACCTTATGCGTAAACCGTGATTTTTTTCTAATAATAAATCTGTAATAGGTGCCTAAGTAAATAATAATTATAATTCGCGCGGAACCCTTCATGGCCGAGTCCGACTCGCACTTGGCCGCTTTTTTATTCTCTGACTGGGCATTTAACTTATTTATTCATACTTCGATTAGATAATAATAACAATCCCGAAAATCAAATATCCCGAAAATCCAAAATCCCAAAATCTCGAAAATTCAATTATTTTTTTTTTTTATTTATTTATTTATTTATTCATCTACCAGGTAGAACACCTTAACAGATTTCGCATACAAATAATAAAAGTACATACAGTAAATATAAAATTACAAAAACATAATTATAACATAAGTAATAAACTAAAAAATTGGCATAAATTAGGAAAGTTTGAAGTTAGAGTAGTAAGAGCGTTGCATTGAAATAAATCCCGATTTGAGGTTAAATCCGGGTAATTACTGACCGAATTAAACAAATAGATGCATCGAGTTATCGGTTCAGACAAACCATAGTTTGTTCTATGTGCTAAAAACAAATGTCTGTCTCTTAGTTCTCTGCTTGGTGCATAGAATGGTAGACTAAAAAGAGGTTTACTACAATTAATTCTGTTAGAGATAATATCTTTCAGAAACACCAAAGACTGCATCTTTCTGCTCAAAGTGCCTATTAAATCTCTTCAGAGCAATTCGTTCTACTCGAGAAGAGTGGACACCATAAAAAGGATCACAAATTACACAGCAGTACTCTAATCTGGATCTTATTAAAGAGCAGTAAGAGTTTTTAGTACGAATGGATCACAAAAGTCTTTGCAATTTCTTCTAATGAAAGCCAGAAGGGAAAAAGATTTAGAAACAATATACTCAATATGCAAATTGAGTGTTAACGTACTATCGAATACTCTACTAAAAGCAACACTTCCATCTTCGTATGAGTGAATCAAGGGACTGTGAGAACGATAAATCGTGCAAACTTTACATTTAGGCAAACTAAGCTCCAAATCGTTTCCGGAACACCATTGTAAAAAAGTTTCATCTCAAGCTGGAATGTTAAACAAAATAAAGAAGTCGGAGACTTTACAAAACATTTTGAAATCATCTACAATTAACAGACATTCGCACCTTGTGAAAACCTGACGAATTTCATTTACAAAGAGTACAAATAGCAACGTTCGAGAAAAAACCATCAACTTCGACGATACATTTCCTATTGAAAAGATAAGAAGAAATTATAGGAAAAACCTGTGGATTTTATTTGTTGATAAAATTTTGACTATTTTAGATAAACTATTAAAAAAAATTACATTTTAAAATCATTTTTTTTAAATAATTTTGTGGAAAGCCAATTCAAAGGTATTATTTTTGTGAGTAATTGTAAGTAATCATCTTCGTTATTGTCAAATAAAGAAATCTAAATTTTAAAAAGCGTATTATTCATTTTCTGTCTGCCCCCAGGTATATACATAGTTGGATGTAGTAGTAAGAGGTAACAAAAACGACTGTACGAAAAATAAACTTTAATAGCTATATCTTGTTAATCAATAAATCGCATATTTTTGAATTTCTACAGGTAGAAATTTTGTTAACAAATTTTCCCTTAGAAACGCGTTTTAAAACAGACCTTGGCGATTATATTATTTTTTTCTAGGTAAGAAAAATGCATAGTACCACTATCGCAATATTGAAAAATATAGCAACGAAATAAACCAACATTATAGAAAATGAGGCTTACATGAATGAGGGAAAATTGCAGATGTCTTGAGAAGACTCGTTGCATTTGCTAACTAATATAGACATTTTTCGAGACCTATCCTCCCCCTTAAATGGCTGTAAGCAATTATTTGAATTGATTAACCAAAATCTTACGAGGCCGAAGGCTCTTCAATTTCCGGATGTAATCCACTTCGGGAATAAGAGCGTTGCCGTTGACCCGTTAAGGGCCATACGTCCCCCTTCTGAGGGGCTCATGCAAGAGTACTGAGACTCATCAGCCAGTCATTTTCAGCTGATCATTATCATGTTGCCATATGTTTTATTTCAACACTCGCGCTTATAAGTTTAGCAAGTCAGGTCTGGGAGACATGACCAGTACCCGGTGGTTATCACGAGGAGGTAAAATAAGCACAATTGATTTTTATTTCGGCACTAGGCATCGTCACGTTTATACCAAGTTAAAACTTACCCTAATCCCACAACACCCATTATGCTCATAATATTTAATGAACGTTAATGGAAATTTTTTTAAAGGACGGACGGGGATATTCGTCCTTCATACCGATTGTTCACTTTTTTGTTTGAGACAAAATGAATGCTCTGCGGACTTGTCCCAGACGATCAACTGACAAAGGATATATTTATATATGAGTCTTTCAAAAACTCACAAGAAAAAAAGTTTAAACAATTCACAAAAAATAAGTCAAGGCTTCAGTTGGCTGCCTGTACTTGATTGCGAATAGTGAATTGGTATTGTTTGTTTCTAAATGCATATATAATGGATTGATTAATGTAAATTGTCATTATAATATTGAAGCAATCAATACAAATTTATAAGTTTTTCTATTAAAGGATTTTTAGGGGCTTTGCAAATTCATTAACCTGACTTCTCGACTATGTTATTATTCAATAGTCCTTTGAGAGGGGAAATACTTAGTTTGTATCTGTGCGATGAAGTGGCATAGATAGATAAGTTTGTTCTATTTTCCATTGAAAAGTGACACAATGTAGTGATTGATAATACGGACATGGCGATTCTGTAGTCTGCTGGATATGACATTTCATATACATATATGTTGGAGATACGTGGTATCATTGACATGCCGTAAATATGTGGAATCACTGACAATACTTAGTCTTTGTATATACACTTTATAGTAGTCTCACTTCGTGTATACGACGACTACGCCACCATACGACGTAAGTGAGTCATTAAAAAAAGCTATATACTCGTACATATAAACTAGCATATTGTAGAACCTTTTCCACAAAATGCTACTATGCCTTTGAATATGCGTATTCGTAGCTATTTTTGTTGTCTTCCATTCTCGTCATTTATCGAATTTATTTTTTTACTTCTCACGATGGGGATATGATGTGTGGGTGAGAGGGGTACAGGATATGGTTGGTAAACTATTTGTTGTTTTTAATGGAAGTTTTTCATAAGTGTGTGTGTGTGGTCGTTTATTTATCGAATTTATTATTTTTTACTTCTCATGACCATACCACGTCGAGTTAATCGGTTCTCGTCAGGTCACCGTAATTAAACGATGTTGGGCGCGGTTAGTACGTAGATGGGGGACCGTTTGAGAACAACGGCGTGTCGTTGGCCAGTCCCATCTACAGAGTTGAGGTAGATAATATACGTGGTATCACAATGGACCTAAATTGGTCTAAGTGTGTCGGCTTCTACCGACAGCCACATAAACCTAACCTAACCTACTTCCCATGATGGGGATATGATGTGTAGATGAGAGGGGTGCGGTATATGGATGGTATATTAGTTGGTTTTATTGAAAGTTTGGGGTAGGTCATGGCATATTGCAAGGAGGCAGTAGCATTTATCAAAGAAAAGGGGTATTCATTCATAATCGGTATCAAAAATCATATTATGTACATATTGCGATTGCATTATGTTGCACAATTAAATTTCCAAATATTATGTATAAGCAGAATTTTTTCATTTGGTTTTCCACAAACAACTGATTTCGACAGTTTGGGCAGCTAAATGTAATTGAGTAATGTATTCTCTTTGATACTTTAATCGACACAAACTGTGCATAACTTATATGTTTTGTACATTGTTTTATGAATAAGGATTTATGCATAAGGGCTGGAGAAATATTTAAACACTGCATAAGAAGATATGCAATCATTTCGAGATGTTAAAGCGAATTCTATTGAAGAATGCTCTAAGTTGTTTGCGTTGATGTGTGTGTGGAGTAGGTAGGGAACCAAATCTGGACCAAAAAAAAGTCAAGCATTTATTGCAAATATGCAAAATTATCTCCATCGCATCATCAACAAAGTTGTTAATACGGCAAAGAAACATGGTGGTGGGTGATAAGTGGCAAAAAAGTGTCATTCAAAGCTTAGTCAGAGTACTCCACTAATAATGGAGATGAAAAAGGTCGGCTAGAATTGGAATACAGACTTTGCAAGAGGCTCACAAAGAGAAAATGCGCTTAAAAGATGAAGTTTGTTGAGGGTCTGTATCGGTAGTTAGAAGAAAATTTTTCTTCGGCTGCTGATAGAAACCAGGCTGTCCACGAACTCCGACAAAGCAGCTTGAACGGGAACAGGTCTATATACAAAGACTAAGGTAAATAATGCAAAACATTTAATGTTCCGGCGAAACATTGTTTTCCATCTGAAGATACTTCTGCAAGCTGTTATAGGAATTACCTTGAAGAAAACCTTTTACAATATTTAAATAATTGGTCTCCAAAACTGATCCACTTCGCATCCATAAAGGAACACAGAAATTTTCAAAATTTGCCGCTGAGAGAAGGAAATCCGTTTGTCAAAGTTCATCAACAATTCTCAAGGGCTGCTTCTTGTGGATGACGAAAAAATTTTAATTGACACTGAAGAAGTACACGACATTACTGTCGAAGAAGTTAGGAAGGCGGTCAAAGACTTCAAAAATCGAAAA
The DNA here is from genome assembly GCA_949715645.1 of Portevinia maculata. NCBI lineage: Eukaryota > Metazoa > Arthropoda > Insecta > Diptera > Syrphidae > Portevinia > Portevinia maculata. The sequence continues at coordinate 200,511,283 of OX454525.1, forward strand.
GCCCAACTCCAATTGTCTTAAGAAGAAAATAAATAAATAATAAAATTTGAATAAAATAAATATTAATCGTATAGGTAGAAACCTATTAACTAACCCATAAGTGGTGGTGCAGCATGGCGGAATATTTCTGAATCAATTACAAAAGAAATGATTTGTAATCGGGACCTATTTCTTATTTGAGGAAAAAGACCGAATCAGGTATCATTAAATTTTTCATTTCAAAACTTTTCGTCCCTTCCATCATCCCCCTCATCAAACATGCTACTTGCTGAGGCTACGATGCGATGTTAAACCCCCACAGCATTTTGGGCGCCTTAAGACAATATATTCAACATTTCAGCTTTCTAGCTCACAAATTTGTTCTTTTGAAACTGTGGGCGGATTTTAAAAATTCTTAAAATTTATTATTTCGGGCCTATAAAGAGTATATGGTTTAAATTTCAGCTTTCTAGCTCCAGTGTAAAGGAATTAATTTTTGCCGACGGGTGGACGGACGGACCTAGTAGATACACATTACTATCGATGCTGACCACGAATATATATTTCAAAAAAATGCAAAACGACGGGTGACCTGCCTCAATAGTAATGTAGGTCATCAATTCGCTAATAGATAAATATACCTATCCAACAACTATTTCTTTGAATAACGGCTGTACAACTTCACTATTGACTATTGACTATTGCATGTGTCGTTCGATTATCGTTTGTGCACTTGCAATGCTTGGGTAAAGGCAGCATCGGGCGAATAGCGGAGTCGTGAGTTGTTGATTTTGTTGGTGGACCAAAACAAATTACCGTACGGGCATAACATCTGCGGTAGATTGTTTTGGAAATCTAACGTATGTTTTCAATTCACGGCTTATGCTTACTTAGCGTCGGAGTTGTGTTTTCTTTTATGTTTGTATTTTCTAATGTGTAGGAATTTCGTTGTGGATGTCAGCAACATTCGTGGGTTGAGGAAACATTTTTTTTCATTATACGCCCATGTTTTTCATAAATAGCTGTTTTGGCACTTAGTGAAACCCAGGTTAGCGTTGGCTCTGATGACGTAGCCTACCAACTTCAGCCCCAGTATGGTCAGTGTTCCAATCCGGAATTTAATTTCATCTGGTTCAAATTTCATGTCCGTAGGCAATTAATCCACTACTGTTTTATTTACAGAAGCCCCAACTTGGACAGACATTTAACTTATAATGAGTTTGATGCCCTGTCCGATTCCATTACAAGAATTGTGACCCTTCATCCTCGTTCTGAAATCGTTATTGCGGGCGATTTCAATATACACAATTCAGGCTGGCTTCGACATTCTGGTCAGACAACACCCGAAGGAAGGTACGTCGAGATCTTTGCTGAGGTAAATAACCTGACTCAGCTTGTAAATGAGCCGACACGAATACCGGACATTAGCAGCCAAACTGCATACACTTTGGACTTGTTTCTTACCTCTCACCCTAATAAATACGCTTTGAACGTATTGTTGCATGTTTGCTCAAACTGTGTCATTGAGCAGCAATTAGTCAAGTTGCGCCATCTAGTAGAAAGTAGCCAAATTACCGATTTTGGCAGCATTTGAATATTCGTTTGAGTAGCTGTGGAATAACTAGTACATACATAATTAGATTGTTCTCGACCCTTCTAAACGAACCTTCTCTACGAATCTGGAAATTTCGAGAGGTGTCACTAGGAGATATAAATAGATGTCGCAGGAGCACCCAAGACATTCGAGTTGTGAACCGCGATAAAGAAGGGCGATAGATGACAGTAGTGAAAAGTATAGAGAATATTGAATAAGAGAAAAGTGATTGTTTAAAGTGATTAATTGTGAAAGTGAATTGTTGAAATTAAATAAGTGAATTATTAGAATAATAATCAAGAAGTAAAAGACATTGAAAGAGAACTAATAAAGATTAATTAAATAGAATTACGTTTTATCTTTTCGAATCCTAGCCGGAATGTAACAGTATTATCGCCTCTAGGTTCGTCAGACCATTGTATCATATCAGCGAATTTCTCGTACTCCAACCACATAGTTAAAGAACAAACTCCAAAAAGAACCGTATGGCAATACGAGAAAGCCAATTGGGAAAAACTAAACGGTACCTTTAAGAATTTTAACTGGTCGCTGTGCTTCCTCGACAGCGACGTGGATACTGCTGCTGATATGATCACAAACATAATTCACCTGGGCTTGAAATCTTTTATCCCTAACAGGATTAAAAGTATCAAACCCAAGGTTAACGCGTGGTGTGACTCGAGCTGCAAAGAGGCTATCAGATTAAAAGAGGTAAGTTTTCGGCTATTCAAAGCCAACCCATCTGAGGAAAGCCGTAAAAAGTTTAAACGAGCCAGAAATGACTGCAATGCCCACATTAATCGTGTCAAATTCTCCTATGACCAAAAGTTGAGGCAAAAAATACTACAAAGTCCCACTGGTAGTAAAAACTTTTGGTCATTTGTTAAAAACATCAACAATTCGACCTCATCATCTGTCCCGACACTCATTTACAATGGCATTCCAGCTGTCAGCTCTATAGATAAGGCCAATCTGCTTGCTGCTCACTTTGCAGTCAGCTCAACGCTCCCAGATTGTGCTTTGTCTCCCGCTGTACTCGAGCGCGTAGAATTCTCCATGGGACCAATCCACTTTCGCACTCGTGCAGTGGCTAGAGTACTTCAAGATCTTGACGTTCACAAATCCGCTGTTCCAGATGGTATTTCCCCTATCATTCTGAAGAGGTGTTCTTCTTCGCTGGCAAAACCATTGCGTAAGCTTTTCCATCTGTCCTATTCTTCAGGACTTTTTTTTTGACTTTGAAATTCATTTTTTTATTCATTGATAAATATCTACTTACATACTAGACAAAAATGATTAAACCTAACTTAAAATTAACAGGATACTTATTCTTATTTATTGGTCCTTATGCGAACGCTCTAAACTTAACTATATCTTAGAATTATTGCCTTTCGGCCTAAAAACTATTTTACGAACTAATCTTACATATATATTCCTCGAGAAAATTTACTAAAACTCGGTATCATTATTGAGATTTTATATAAAACAAATTACAAACTACCTATTCTACTTACTTATACTACTTAACGTATTCTAACTATAATTAGGATTCTGAGCACTCGTTGCCTGGCGCAATAAGTGGTCAAAATCCCAATTGCTTTCCGAGCGCCTGGCAGTCGTCAACGTGCACACGCGCCGCCGTGAGCCGACTGAAGCCTTACAGCGTCAGTCAACTCCCGGAAGCACCACCACACGTTGGCGAGCCCGGCCTCTCCCAAAAACGCCCTAGCTGACTTAATCTAACTTATAAGCTAAGAGGATGTTACCTAGAGTAACGCACCGTCCTGGGAGGGCATGTTGACCCCTCCCCCCTCAACAAGCCACCAAAATTCGGCGAATTGCTTTTCCGTGTCGAATCTATCCCTCTCCGAAATTACGGTACTAAAACGGAGGAGCTCATGAGCATTGGCGACGTCCCCGTCATGGAGGAGCCGCTTATCTCTCGCGCTGCGGTAGCGATGGTATAAGACCGGGATACCATCCCTCGTCTGTACCAGCCCTTTTGAATCAATATGGATAAATGCCTCTGGCGGGATAAAGCCAGACCGGAGCGTACTCTCTATGTACATTTCATTGGGGTAGTAAGCCCCAAATATCAGACTATTGTCGCTGGCCATCGCCCTTGCAACGTGCCTTCGAGTGACCTTAATGAGGAAATTATCAATCCTATTCAACTCCCCATCGTATAGGACCTTGTTGGGATAGTATTGTATATAGTTGGATTCAGGCGTTCGGAACAACCGGAGACAGGTCCTAAGACATTGTCTCTCCAAAACCCGAATCTTTTCCATATAGCTAGGCGCTATATTAAACCATAATGGACAACCATAAGCGATGATCGGTCTTATAAGGGCCACGTAGCAAATAACCTTCACTCTGGAGTCAAGTTGACTGCTATGAAACAGTCTCCTTGTTAGAGCATAAGCCTTCTTGGCCCCAGCAAGACAAGCAACTATATGTCTATCGAAATACAGATACTGGTCAAGCCAGATACCTAGATATCTAACTGCGCTTCTCACCGCCAATGGCTGCCCATTTTGTCCAATAATGGCCAATTTTTTCCAGTTTTTTCTGGTATCCCTAGAGGCCCCAGCCAATGGAGTTCTGAACAAGATTGTTTCCGTCTTCTGAAAGTTGATTTTCAACTTCCAGTCGTCGCAATATCGCTTAATTTGATCGAAGTCACGCTGCAAAAGGATATTAATGACCTCGATTTTAGGACCTGATCTGTATGCCACCAAATCGTCGGCATACGCTATAGCATGGCTGAGTGAACCCACCAGATCACTCGTGTAAATGTTAAACAGGATCGGAGAATTGACCGCCCCCTGCTGTAAACCGTTTTTAATTTCAAAGACTCTGCTCGAAGTCACGTTGCCACATTTGACAACGAACTTCTTTCCCATAAGCATATTATAAATTACATATAGCAAAGGTTTGTGCATCCCCCGCCTGGTCAACTTGTAGAAAAGTCCCTCTAACCATACGGTGTCGAAAGCCTTCTCAAAATCAACCAGACAAGCACCCGTGCATTGGTTCTTGCATTTATTCCACTGAATGTCGGAAACCAGTTTCGACGCGGCATGAATAGTGTCATGCCTCGCCCTGAAACCAAACTGGTTGTCCGGAATTATGTTATTGTCCTCGACCCACTTTAACAGGGCTCTATTGACAACCTTTTCAAAGACCTTGCTAATATTCGGAAGCAAGCTAATTGACCGGAGATTGGCAGGGTTCGTCCTATCTTTACATTTTTTCGGGATAGGGTGTACCACAGCTACCTTCCAATGCGCCGGATAATATGCATTATTCAGCGCATTGTTAAACAGCGTGGTGAAAATATCTACAGCCTCCAGAGGCAGGTGTCTCAATACGACGTTTGGGACACCATCCATCCCCGCCGACTTTTTATTCTTTAGTGTCTCGAAGATGCACAGAAGATCATCCTTCGACACGAACAAGTGCGATGCATCTCGGCCATTGGCGACAACTGCATTAGCATGGTTTTCATCAGTGAACACGGTGAATCCGTTATTCTCAGATCGCCAATTCTCAAGTTCGGTGCGCAGATCGAAGTGGCTCACCAGAGCCCTATTCTCAATGTCGTGGTTACGGCGAACAGGATTGTTCACCGTATACACGGCCTCGAAACAAGCGCCCAGCAAATCCACCTTCTCCTGTGGGTCTTCGACCACGAAAAAATCGTCGTTTGAAGCGACACTTTCTGGACTTATTCCAGCAGTCAGTACCGTCTGTCTGTTCTCTGCTGTCTGGGAGATTCAAACACAAGGAATATCATTGTGATCTTTCCTCCTGAACAACTTATTTATCTGTGGGAACATATTCGGACTACAGGTTTTAATAGCCCGAATTTTATTGCCCCAATACAGACTTACAGATTTTTTGTAATTTTCTTTTATCAGCTGTTTCAGGATTCGGATCTCTGAATTCAGCATCCTTACCTCCGGGTCGTTGCGATCAGTAAATTGCCTGTACAGCCGTTTAAGCCTCGAGAGCAGTCTACTTTTCTGTCGGTATAGTGCGTCGATTGTAGGGTTTCTGTACTTTTCTGTCTGGTCGTCGTCGGAACGCCCTACTCGAGGAATAGTTCGTTCCATAGTTCGTTTGATGGCGTCGTTCATTTGAAATAAATGCCGATCAATGTCATCATTTGTCATGGTACTGTTTGTCGGTGGGTCGATCCCACTCGAACGTATATCTCGCTTTAAAAATCTGGAGAAGCGCGACCATTGTGCCCTCCGATAATCGAATGAACACACTGCTTCGTACTCCTCCAGCAGCGTTTGCTCGTTCGGGATCCGTATTGCGGCGGCGAGTCCGTAGTGATCACTATCGTACTCAAACGCACGCAAACAGTTCCGCGTGTTTTGATCTATGTTCGTCAGTTGAAGTCTTGCGTCCGTTAAGGCCAAGTCCAGGAAAGCACCGCTTCTTGGGAAAGAAGGGATATCCGTCGCGTACAACTCGAGGTTGTACTCAATCATATTGAGGCGCCACCAGTCGTGAAACTGGTTGCCCCTGGGATTTGCAGTAACATTTCCCCATGCCGCATGTTTGGCATTAATATCTCCGGCCAAGAAGTAATAATTCTCCTCCGAGTTCAGCTGCAGACCACGAAAAAGTGTCTCGAGCTCTGTCATAAATTGGTTTGGTGGAGGTGCTGCAGGTGCGTAAAGCGACACCACATACATTCTCCTCCGGCTATGGAGAGGAATGCATATTATGCATGCCTCCAACAACTGGAACCTACGTACGTCCCCGCTATATATAACCCTATGGCGCAGGCCTTTTCGAATTAAGATTCCAACCCCACCTCCTTGAGTGGAGTGAGGCCGGTCTCTTCTTATTACATGATAGTTTTTGTATCCCAATTTGTGCTTCTGATTTAGCTTAGTTTCTCTAACCAAAAGCACATCCGGGTTTTCGGTTTTCAACAAGTTGGCAAGTGACGTTCTTTTCTCGATCCTGACTAGTGAATTAACATTCACAGCAAGGATCTTTAAGTTTCCCTCATCCAGCGTAGTCATTAGATTTATGGCACACCAGACCCCACAAACAGCTCCGAATAGATAAAGTCAATTCGGGCCGCTTGTTCATTTAATTGTTTCTGGAACTTATCGATCTTTCCGTGCAGAGACAGAAGGATCGATTTTAAGTCCAGATCCACCTCTGGTGCCCTTTGGGCTACCTTTGGTTGGTTTGATGTCATGTGGGCTTGACCCGGTCCAGCTGCCATTTGGGCAAAGGACACGTTGGGTGCCACAAAATTTGCGAACGAGCGACTCCTCTGACGCCTATCATCTTCAGACTGCTGTTTGCGGGCCTGGACTCTCTTTTTCAATTCTTGGTACTTTGGACAACCCCTGAAGTTGGCGGGATGTCCAGAGTTCCTGCAGAGCACACAGGAGAGTACACTCCGGTCTTCGACTCTCTCCTTACCTAGAGAGCATTCACCATGTATGTGGTCCTTATCGCACTTCACGCATCTAAACTGCATGTTGCAGTTAGCTGCGGCGTGCCCGAACCTTTGGCAGCGCATACATTGAAGTATGCAATCTGACCTCTTTATTTTCTCCCACCTTACAGCATGGTAGTACAGGAAGCGGATATTTCGCAGCCTGTCGATTTTGCTGTCGGGAGTAAGCTGGACTAGGAAGAATGGTAAGTGACGGTTACCACCCCTTGCCACAGCGGAGGAAAACGGCTTGACCCCCACGAACTTGAGGTCGTCGCTTTCAAAATTCTTTAGCTCTCTTTCAAGCTCCTCCGTTTTAATTGAGGGATCGATTCCCTTCAGTACCACGGTTTTTAACTTTTGCTGCCTTGGGGTGTACGTGAAGTACTCGGTTTTCACCTCTCCCAAAGCGGCGCGCACCCTCTGGTACTCCTCTATTTTTTCACATATAATTATGTGATTGTTAGCAGAAAGCCTTTTCACATGGAAATTTTTTGTTATTAATTTACAAATCCTAATGCTATCTACAATGTCGAAATTACTCACGTTAATGGGTGGTATTTTGTCCTTCCGCGACTGTTTAGATTGTTGTTGTTGTTGTTGTTGTTGTTGTTGTTGTTGTTGTTGTTGTTGTTGTTGTTGGTGTTGTTGTTGTTGTTGTTGATGTTGTTGGTGTTGTTGTTGTTGATGTTGCCGTTGTTGTTGCTTCACCTCCAGTTGTTGTTGCACTTGCTGCTTGAGCACAGCTTGTTGTTGCTGTTGCTGCAGCTTCTTACTGCGCAACTGGTCGCGCTTCTCCAGCAGCTCTTTTATGAGCTTGTCCAGCTGCGCCTCCTCATCATCCTCTTTTTCTTCGTCCATTTGGACGACTTCCTCGTCATCGACCGGTAAGGCCTTGAAGGAGTTTCCCTCTCCGACGTACCGGCCCTCTCCTCCATCATACTCATAAGAGCTGGAGTGTGCTCCGTCATCATCGGATGCAGCCACCGATGATGCCACACTATGGCCTGCCAAGTCTAACCTTCTTTTGGCTGAAAGGTTCGGCTTCGGATTTAACTTCCGCCGCCGTTTTTCCACTGTCCTATACTCCTCGCTTACAGTTACTGCTGGCGTTGTAGCGAGAGCTTTTATTGTTGGCGTTGTTGTTGTTGCTGTTGTTGATGTTGTTGTAGCTGGTGTTGCCTGCGTAGACCCCCGCCTGGGCAACGCGGAACCCGCTGTTGAACTTGGTGTCACTTTAATGGCATTTAAAGCTGCCCTTGGCATACAAGCTGCCGCTGTTTTCATTACTGCTATTGTTGCTGCTGATTTTTTTGCCGGCTCACGTGTTCGCACAACACGTCGCAACGGCACACCCACACCCGTAAGCGAGACCACCGATTTTCCGGGGTCCATCGCCTGATACGTTGCGGCACTTTTGTTTTTTTTTTTTTTTGTTTATTTTTGTGTCTCTATCACTATTTTCCCGAAAAAAAATTAAAAATTGAAAACTGACCGAGAATCGAACCCGAGCCTCCGGCGTCAGAGCGACACACCTTGCTTACTAAGCCAACTTCGGACTTAAAAATCGCTTGACTAAATCGCTTATATTGGATACACTTTCCTTTTTTTCCGCTGAACACTAACTAGCCGCCCTATCTCGAAGAGAGCTGCGGAACGACTGTATTCTTCAGGACTCTTTCCGGGAAGATGGAAAACAGCATTTGTCCAGCCTGTACCAAAAAAAGGCGAATCTTCTTCTCCCTCCTCCTACCGACCAATTGCACTTACGTCCCTTCTTTCTAAGGTCATGGAAATGCTTATAAACCGTCAGCTAATGAAATATCTTGAATCGCGAAAACTTCTTAATGACCGGCAGTATGGTTTTCGTAGCAATAGGTCCACTGGTGATTTGATGACATATCTAACCGAAAAGTGGAACCAATCGCTTCATCAAGGTGGTGAAAGTAAGATCGTTGCGCTTGATATTTCAAAGGCATTTGACAGAGTTTGGCATCAAGCTCTCTTGTCGAAAATGCGTGCATTTGGAATCGATGATACTCTTCTTCAATGGATTAGAAATTACCTTTCGGACCGTTCAATTCAAGTTGTTTTGGACGGTTTCAAGTCTGCAACTCACCAAATAAATGCTGGTGTCCCCCAAGGCTCTGTTCTGTCCCCGACTCTCTTTCTCATTTTTATAAATGATCTCCTGTCTGTTACTTCTAATCTAATCCATTCCTTTGCTGATGACAGTACCCTCAACTTCTCATATTCGTTTCTTGGGTCACGCCCCTCATCTTCGGGTGTGGAACTGGAACGGCAACGTATGTTAAGCTCATTAAATTCCGATCTTAACAGCATAACTCAGTGGGGTAAAACCAATAGAGTGGAATTTAATGCTTCCAAAACTCAATGCTGTCTCCTATCATTAAAGCAAAACCCACACACACTGCCATTATCTATGAATGACACTTACATCGCTGAAACCGAAAGACTTTCTATTCTCGGTATGTGTGTTAATGACAACCTTCGTTGGAATGACCACATATTCGATGTCGCCAAAAACGCCGCGAAATTTCTAGGCTTCCTTAAGCGTTGTAAGAAATATTTCACCCCTTCTGATCTGGCTACAATTTATAAGGCGTTTATTCGCCCGAAACTCGAGTACAACGCTCATATCTGGTCCGGTGCACCAATAACTTATTTGGAGCTACTTGACAGGATCCAAAAACGCACGATAAAACTCATTGGCGACAGAGACATCGCGAGATCGATTGACTGTCTTAGTCATCGTCGTAATGTCTCCTGCCTGTCGTTATTTTATCGTTATTTCCACCATAAGTGCTCAAACGAAATGGTCAGTTGCATTCCTCCCCTTGAACATTTCAACCGCAATACCCGCCATGCAAGGAATGCTCATCAGTTCACCCTCAAGCCTGTGTTCGGACGTACAGTGAAGTTCAAAGAATCTTCCTCAGCCGTACAATACGAATGTGGAATGCTCTTCCCCGCTCCATTTTTCCTACACATTATAACCTACAGACATTCAAAACCAACGTGCATCGGCATCTCTCCTTTTCTTCTCACCCTAATTTCCTTAACGCCCGCGCTGTGTAGCTAATACATTATAAGGGTCCCAACAAATCCCTTTAGTGCGCGCTTATTATAAAAAAAAAAAAAAAAAAAAAAACACATGTTGAATATTTCCGAATCAAAAACTGAATAGATGATATAAATCGTTACATTTTTGAACGAGATACACAGCGAAAATAGCAAAAGTCTAAAAATCCATAAATTCATAATTCCTTATTTGATGGAAAATACCGCAATTAGCTTTTATTCAATTTTTCCTTTCAAACGAATCGCCTCTTTCATCATACATTCTACTCGCAGGCGACAAAGCCAGATTTCTAATTTTTCCATCACATCCCTCTCATCCTACATACTATTTGCCGAAGCGACGCAACAATACAAATCATCAAAAGTATTCGGCGGTCACACAGAAAAATAAATACTTACATAATATCAGAATGATTCGATAAAGAGAGACAGCAAAATTTAAGACACAAACCTTCAAACGCCACCACTTTTGCTCCCGCCTCTGTTGAGTTAAACGTTTTCAAATTCGTGTTGATGAGACTACTATAGAACTCTATATACAAAGACTTAGTGTGTCAGAGATGGCACAACATCTAATAGAGAGTGAGAAATTCTCGCGCTTGAACATGACCATCTTGGCAATGGAAGATGGAACGGTAGGAACGACGGTGAACGTGTCGTTTTTGGAACACGAGAAAAATGTTGCGTTCCATTTTTATAGAATTTAACTGAGATATCCTCACAAGCGTTGTGACACAGATACAATTGTATCAAATTAGATATATCTTAGCTTCCGTGAAAAAATTTGATATACAGATACTTTGTTTTTGATTCAAATTCTCCATTTTTTCATGTATTTTGAATTTTTTTTTCAAATTAATTTTTAAGTTTGGCAACATAAATTTTGTTTGCTTATGTTTAAAACTGACTATATTTCATTCTGATGTTCACATACTGTGCATGTACGGTACGAGGAACGCCCTCGTACATTTCTTCCAATTTATGAGAGTGTGTGAGTTATTCAATTCAAATTCGTTGCTAAGCCTTTAGAGTTGCAGTTGCACAATTGCAGCTTGGAATCTCTTATGTTTTCTAAACAGTTTAAAGGTGAACATACCTAAAATGTAGACAAATCCTGAATACTTTATTTAGAAAAAGAATGAATTTTGACCTAGTTCAAATTGCTCTGCAATACCTATCTATATGCATTTTTTAAAGTTTATTTGTAAGATTTTTTTTAGTCTTCTTAATACTAAATGTTTAAATTATCAGGTAAAGAAATGCGAAGTCGAATATTTCAGTTTGACGAATCATTCAAAATATGCTTCAAATTTTTACGTTTTTTATCTTTTTACTCAAAAGCGTTAGCGTACTTTTCTTTGAAGTGAGAGGATTCTCTTTCGATTTTAGAGATTTGACAGTTTTCATTTTTCTACACATAAAAGTGCGCAAACGGACTATTATATTTTTCTTCCTTCCGTTTCTAATAAATTTATTTATTTAAAAACCTATATTTTCTTCTGATACATTTGATACATTTTACAGGCTGTAATTTAAAAAAAAGGATACATTTTTCGAAAATTCGACGGCAACGCCTTTGTATATACACTTTATAGTAGTCTCACTTCGAGTATTCGACTTACACACCATCTTACGACTTAAGTATGTACTTAAAAAAAAGCTACATTTATACAACCATATTGTAGAACCTTTTCTACAAAATGCTAGTATCCCTTTGAATATGCATATTCGTAGTTATTTTTGTTGTATTCCATTCTCCTCATTTATCGAATTTATTTTGTTTACTTCTCATGATGTGTAGGTGAGAGGGGTGCGGGATATGGTTGGTAAATTGTTGTTTTTAATGGAAGTTTTTCATACGTGTGTGGTTTGTCGTTTATTTTTCGAATTCCTTTTTTTTACTTCTCATGATGGGGTTATGAATGATGTGTTGGTGAGAGGGGTGCAGTATATGGATTGTATATTAGTTGTTGGTTTTGATGAAAGTTTGCGGTAGGTCAGGGGTAGGTATTCATTCATTCATAATCGGTATCAAAAATCATATTATGTGCATATTGCGATAGCATTATATTGCACAAATAAATTTCCGAATATTATGTATAAGCTGAATTTTTTCATTTGGTTTTCCACAAACAATTGATTTCGACAGTTTGGACAGCTAAATGTAATTGATTAATGTATTCTTGCAAATTTCAGTTTCAGGAAGACCGAGTACCAAAGAAATTACGTATGTATAGGTAGTTTACATTTACCTTTTGAAGAAGGTACAATAAAGAATGTTTATAGAAAGGCACCCATATGCACAAAATGTTAAGTATTGAACTTCGTCAAGCGCATGGTTAGGCATATTAACACATTTTAAAGAAGTACACATTTTTTATCATACCCCAGAAATAATATATATATTGTATATACAGTGAAATCTTACTTGAGCGGACATCAATGGTGAAGGATTTGGTCCGCCTAAGGGAGTTGTCCATTTCAGGAAAATTAAAAGAAATTATCCTTCTTTAAGCTAAGAATAAGTCTTCATTTTCACTTATTTATATACACCAAAAGATGGTATATTATTTGTTTGTTTTGATGGAAAATTAGGGTAGGTTTTGTCAAGGAGGTGTATATCAGAGTTTATCTACTTACAGTGACTAGTGACGCTCTCCACGTGTTCCTCTTTTGTTTATAATTTTAAGTACCGCTTGGTATGTTTCACATACATACATGAAAAATAGATGTCTACAACAAATATTAATTGTTAAATGCAATGTTAATCCTGTGACGGATAGAAATGCGGTAATGTCGGTTAGTCAAACGAAGACTATGAGGACTGCCATGGAGGACTGGGATACGGCACCAGGAACTCTCCGGGTGAGGGTAGCCTAAGCATGTGCAAGTCATATATGCAAATTGTGCAAAATTATCTGCATCGGCAGATGAAGATAAAGCAGTAATTACTAATTAGTGACAAAAAAGTGTCTTTCAAAGCTTAGTCAAAGTACTCCACTAATTATGGAGATGAAAAAAGTCAATCGGAATACAGACTTTACAAGAGGCTCGCAAAGAGAAAGTGCGCTCAAAAGATGAAGTTTGTGGAGGGTCTGTATCGGTAGTTAGAAGAAAATTCTTCCTCGGCTGCTGATAGAAACCAGGCTGTCCACGAACTCCGACAAAGCAGATGGAACGGGAATAGGTCTATATACAAAGACTAAGGTAAATAATGCAAAACATTTAATGTTCCGGCGAAATATTGTTATCCATCTGAAGATACTTCTGCAAGCTGTTATAGGAATGACCTTGAAGGTTTTTTTTTCACTTTAAGAACATCCAGAAAACCTTTTACAGTATTTAAATAATTAGTCTCCAAAACTGATTCACTTCGCATCCATAAAGGAACACAACAATTTTCAAAATTTGCAGCTGAGAGAAAGAAAACCGTTCGCCAAAGATCATCAACAATGCTCAAGGGTTGCTTCTTGTGGATGACGAAAAACTTCTAATTGAACAATTTCCTATGATATATTTTCCGAGAGCCGTTTCTAACACTGAAGAAGTACACGACATTACTGTCGAAGAAGTTAGGAAGGCGGTCAAAGACTTCAAAAATCGAAAAGCCCAACTCCAATTGTCTTAAGAAGAAAATAAATAAATAATAAAATTTGAATGAAATAATTGATCGTATAGGAAGGACATAGGTAGAAACCTATTAACTATTAACCACTAAGTGGTGGTGCAGCATGGCGCAATACTGACACAAAGTAACATATTATTTCTTTATAAATTAGATTGAATATTTCTGAATCAATTACAAAAGAAATGATACAAATCGGAACATTTTTCGACAAGATATAGCCAAAATAGTAACAGTCTAAAAAGCGATAAACTCAAAATTTCTTATTTGTGGAAAAAGACTGAAATCAGATTTTATTAAATTTTTCATTTCAAAACTTTTCGTCCCTTTCATCATCCCCCTCATCATGCATGCTACTTGCCGAGGCGACGACAGCATTTTGGGCGCCTTAAGACAACATTTTAGCTTTCTAGCTCACACATAGCTAGTGTAAAGCTAGCTCCAGTGTAAAGGAATTCATTTTTGCCGACGGGTGGACGGACGGGCATAGTAGATGCACATTACTATCGATGCTGACCACGAATATATTACAAAAAACTGCAAAACTACACGTGACCTGCCTCAATATTAATGTAGGTCATCAATTCGCTAATAGATAAATATACCTATCCAACAACTATTTCTTTGAATAGCGGCTGATACAACACAAATTGAATATTTCCGAATCAAATACTGAAGAAATAATATATATCGGTACATTTTTGAACGAAATACAGCGAAAATAGCAAAAGTCTAAAAATCCATAAATTCATAATTCCTTATTTGATGGAAAATACCGCAATTAGCTTTTATTCAATTTTTCCTTTCAAACGAATCGCCTCTTTCATCATACATTCTACTCGCAGACGACAAAGCCAGATTTCTAATTTTTCCATTATATCCCTCTCATCCTACATACTATTTGCCGAAGCGACGCAACAATACAAATCATCAAAAGTATTAGGCTGTTACATAAAAAAATAAATAGCTGTATAATATCAGAATGATTCGATAAAGAGAAATAGCAAAATTTAATACACAAACCTTCAAACGCCACCACTTTTGCTCCCGCCTCTGTCGAGTTTGCCGTTTTCAAATTCGTGTTGTTGAGACTACTATTAGGAATGTATATCCAAAGGCAACGCTGATAATAACTACCAGGAGCTTTGTTGTCTTTCGTGTTGAGCAAAGATGTTTCCAGTTCCCTTAACGAAGTTTGGGTGTCCGATTCTGATTTATATATATTGTTAAATCCAGGCTAGGATTCGAAAAGATAAAACGTAATTCTATTTAATTAATCTTTATTAGTTCTCTTTCAATGTAATTCTTGATTATTATTCTAATAATTTCCTTATTTAATTCAACAATTCACTTTCACAATTAATCACTTTAAATACACAATCACTTTTCTCTTACTCCATATTTATACTTTTTCTCTCTACTTTTTACTACTGTCATCTATCGCACTTCTTTATCGCGGTTCAGAACTCAAATGTCTTGGGTGCTCCTGCGACATCTATTTATATCTCTTTGACACCTTTCGAAATTTCCAGATTCGTTGAGTTTAGAAGGTTCGACAACAACATAACTATGTATGTACTAGTTATTCCACAGCTACTCAAACTGATATTCAAATGCTGGCAAAATCGGCAATATGGCTACTTTCTACTAGATGGCGCAACTTGACTAATTGATGCTCAATGACACAGTTTGAGCAAACATGCAACAATATACCCCTCTAAAACTTGTTCGTCCCGAACAAGCACGTCAATATTTTCGCCATGGTAGCGATGGAGACGATCCACATGGACAACTTTCAGCTTGCCTCTTCCTCGCTGGATCCGGTAGACAACATCGTTGATGCGCTTCACTATCTTATAGGGACCTTCCCAATCCTGCTGTAGTTTAGGTGACATGCCTTTTCGGCGATGAGGGTTGTATAGCCATACCAGCTCTCCTTCCTGGAATCCTGTGGTGGTTGCTTTTGTATCGTACCTCATCTTCATGCGGTCGCTAGATATCCGAATCTTATCTCTAGTTTTTCGATGAATGTTTCTGATGATTTCTCTGAGATCCGCAACATAATCATCTTCATTCGTTGCTTCATCAGTCGGAGATCCAAACATAAATTCACTAGGTAACCGGATGGTTCGGCCAAAAAGGATTTCGGATGGAGTATGTCCTGTTGTGTTATGAACTGCGCTTCGATAAGCTAATAGGAACATGGGGATATGCTTGTCCCAATCCCGCTGGCAGTCGCCAACAACCTTAGAAAGGTGTTGGTTTAAGGTTCTATTGAAGCGTTCCACCATTCCGTCCGATTGTGGATGAAGCGGGGTTGTTCTTGTCTTCTTAATCCCTAGTAGCCGGCATACTCCTTGAAAGATATTCGACTCGAAGTTGCGACCTTGGTCCGAGTGCAATTCCATTGGTACGCCAAATCTGTTTACCCAGTTGTGGACAATCTGCTCTACCACGGTTTTAGCTTCTTGGTTAGGTATAGCAAATGCTTCAGGCCATTTAGTGAAGTAGTCCATCACTACGAGGATATAGCGGTTTCCATTATTGGTTTCTGGAAATGGTCCTGCGATGTCAACTGCAATCCTTTCAAATGGCGCTCCAACGTTGTATTGATGCATCTTGCCTTGCATTTTTACTCTCGGGCCTTTACTGGCTGCGCAAGTGGCGCATTTTCAGCACCAGTTTTCGACATCGTCTCTTGCGTGGATCCAGTAAAATTGTTCTCGCACTTTTTCGATGTCTTATTTACTCCCAAGTGACCTGCGGACACTCCATCATGCAGTTCCTTAAGCACTTCGTTGACTTTTGCTCTGGGTACCACAAGTTGCATCACGGCTGATGTTCCATCCGAACTTTCCCATTTTCTTTTCAAAATGCCATCCTGAACATGAAGTGAGTCCCATTGTGCCAAGTATGCCTCCAGTTCCGGACTCTTATTGGAGATCTGCTGCCAGTCCGGCTTGCCTTCATGTTCCTTACAGGGGAGAATCGGCTCGATATCCGCATCTTCCTGTTGAGCATTCCGGATCTCCCGTGCACTCCAGCCGCTAATGGGCTCAGCTCTCAACCGTTGAACTGATACTTTATCTTTTTCCTCCTGGCGTACGCAATGTTTACAATCAGCCTTGCAGGGCCGCCGGGAGACGGTATCTGCGTTGGAGTGAAGAGTTCCCTTTCGGTGCTGTATCTCGTAGTTATACATCTGCAGCCGTTCAATCCACTTCGCGACTTGTCCTTCAGGGTTCTTAAACTGCAGTAGCCACTTTAGAGACGCATGATCTGTACGCAGGATGAATTTCTGCCCATATAACTACTTGTGGAAGTGCTTTGTTGCCAGGATCAAAGCCAGGAGTTCCCGCCTGGTTACGCAAAAGTTCCTCTCCGGCTTGGATAGCACTTTACTGAAGTAGGAAACTACTCTCTCTTGGCCATCATGGATCTGCGAAAGAACGGCTCCGATCCCAAAATTACTAGCGTCGGCATCTACAATAAATGTCTTTCCTGGGGTAGGGTACGCTCGAATTGAAGCATCACACAGTTGGTGTTTGAGACTCTTGAAACTCGTTTCGCATTCACCTGACCATTTGAATGGTTTTCCCTTTTCCGTCAGTTGATGCAAGCTCTTCGCGATCCTTGCAAAGTCCTTCACAAACCGTCTGTAGTAAGTTGCAAGTCCCAGGAAGCTTCTCAGTTGGTGTTTGTCTTTGGGAACGGGCCAATTTTACACCGCATCGACCTTCTCTGGGTCAGTCCTTACTCCCTCGGACGAGATGATGTGCCCCAGATATTTTACCTCAGATCTAAAGAGATCACACTTTTTGGGGTTAAGCTTTAATTGCGCACTTCGTAGTCTCTGGAACACTTCCTTCAAGTTATCTCGATGTTCTTCAAACGTTTTTCCAACAACGATGACATCGTCCAAGTAGACGAAACACGTTTTCCATGTTAGCCCCAACAAAACACGCTCCATTAGACGCTCAAAGGTTGCCGGCGCCTTACACAGTCCAAATGGCATTACTGTGAATTGCCAGAGCCCGTTTCCTGCTGTGAAAGCCGTTTTCTCACGGTCTTCCGGATGGATCTGCACTTGCCAGTAGCCACTCTTCAGATCTAGAGTGGAAAACCATCGGGCTCCAGACAGTGTATCCAGCGTATCGTCGATCCTTGGTAGAGGATAGCTATCTTTTTTGGTGACATTATTCAGTTGGCGATAGTCTACACAGAACCGAGTGCTGCCATCTTTCTTTTTGACTAGGAAAATTGGAGATGCCCATGGGCTTTTAGAGCATTCGATTACTCCTTCCTTCTCCATCGTCGACACCATCTCTGCAACCTCCGTCTGCTTAGCCAATGGTAGTCGTCTGGGAGGCTGACGAATCGGTCTCGCGTCTCCAGTGTCTATCCGGTGTTGTACAAGGTGTGTTCGGCCATACTCGCAGTCCCGCGAAGCGAATATATCAGCAAACTCGTTGATGAGGTTCCCTGCCATGGCTTGTTGCTCCTGATTCAGATCGCAGTTCTGGAATAAAGTTCTTTTCACCTCAGTCATTCCCATTGGTGAACGAGGCTTCGCAACACCTTCCTGTGATAGTTTCGTGATGGCAGTAACCGGTACACACTTTCCAACCACCTCACCTTGCTTCAATTTGACGCTTTTGTGTTCCACATTAAGAACTCGTATGGGAACCATATTGTTCTTCGGCTCGACAAGCATTTTTCCAACCACGCAATTTCGGCAGTGGTTGTCTTCTGGCTCAACTAGAAAGAATCGGTGGGCCGCAGGATCACCTTCCAGCTTTGTCTAAATCAGTGTCTCTGAAGAAGGTGGTAGGACCTCGTCCTTACTAATGACTGTCCTCAGGGATGCGGCGTTCTCATTCCCGTACACCATCGGAATCTCTACGTTTCGAAACTTGAGTACTTGCATACCAATGTCCAATACAACATCATGCGCCTTCATGAAATCGATTCCAACGATGCATTCGTCACATATATCAGCTACTAGGAAAGCGTGGGAGAATGCTAATTCTGCCAAATTTATTGTTAGTATGACCTCTCCATACACTTTCGCTGTAGCTCCTGTTGCTGTTTTCAGACAGTAATTGCTGGTGTTGTGCAGCCAAGACTGACGGACGATGTCCCTCCTTATAATGGAAGCGGTGGCACCGGTGTCGATGGTTGCTACGCACTTATTTTGTCCGATATAGGCTTCCACTGTTAGACTCTGGTTTCCTCGTTTGGTTTGGGAGACTTGAATTGTGGTCCTGGGGTCGTCGATTCCGGAAACCAACTTCTGCCCCGCGAAGCTGGTCCTTACACGTTTCCCGACTGCTGGTTCTGGTTCTATCCCTGCCAGATGCTTCTTCGTTGCGCCTTCTAGGCCCGCAATGTGGACAACTGCCTTGTCTGGGTGGAGCTCTGCACTGTCTCTGTAGGTGCCCTATTTTGTTGCAGTTCCAGCAGCGCATTTGACCTCTGTTATCTCTGCTCCGGTCTACGATGTCTGCTCTTTGACAGGAGCATTCAACGGGTGTCATTTCCCTTACGCGGTGGAACACATGCGATGCCTGATCAGCAGCTTGCATTGTCAAGGCAAATGCTAGGGCCTCAGCGAGAGTTCTCTTTCCAGCCATTCTTACGGCCATTTGCAGTTGTCTATCTTCAATGGCTTGGATAAACGCCTCCACAGCCATTTCATTGATGAGAACCTCACCAACATTAGGATATGACAAATGTGCCAGACGTTCGATATCTGCTTGCAGCTGTTGAAGTATTTCTCCCCGCTTCTGGACTCTACTGCGTAGCTGGGCCCTGTACACTTGCTGCATATGCTCATCACCGAAGCGCATCTGTATAGCCTTGACCAGAGCGTCGTAGTTGTGTTGCTTCTCTTCTGAGAAAGTTTGGAGTAACTCCGCACCTGTACCTCTTAGTGCGAGCGTTAGCGCAATCGACTTTTCCTCGTTGTCCCAGCTGTTCGCCATTGCAGCTGCTTCAAACTGTTTCTTATAAATTGGCCATGATGTTTGACCATCGAAAACAGGAGGCTGCATCTCTTTCCTTCTCGGGCAGGCCGCAGAATTTTCTCGAGCCTTCTGCTTCTTCACTTTCTCGAGCTCTTTAGCCAAGTTCTCGAAGTTCGTTTCATGCTTGCAAAACGTCTGATGGATTTCGTCGAATTTGGTTTCAACCTTCTCGAACTTGTGGTCAATTTCTTCGAGAACATTTTTAAAATCTTCCACAGCGCTCTTTTGGGCGGCAACTATGGAATTCTTTTGTTCTTCGAATTTAGAGTCCATTGCTTGCAATTTGGAATCTAAAGAATTCTTCTGTTGTTCTCGAAATTTCTTTTGTTCATTGAACTGAGATTCCATAGAGTCGAATTTCTGATCGAACTTTGCCAGAAGTAATTCCATCATAGCAGTCATATCAACGCCTGTGCTTACTTGTTCTTCTGCTACGTCGAACAAAACGGACTTGGGGTCCGTCTCCTTCGTTTTCAACAGCTTCCTGCAGCCGGAGCACCAGATCACTTTTTCCTCCAGCCGTCGAGAGATTCCGCTTTTCCGGTTCAGCTTTTAACTGCGGTATACTGAGCTGTAGTAATTTCAATGTTCGGCCCATTTTTGTTTTTGTTTTTTTTTTCTTTTTTTTTTAACTAATTCTCTTCACTTTAATTTCACACTGAATACGTTTTATCCCACTTCTGACACCAATGTTACATCCAGGCTAGGATTCGAAAAGATAAAACGTAATTCTATTTAATTACTCTTTATTAGTTCTCTTTCAATTTAATTCTTGATTATTATTCTAATAATTCACTTATTCACAACAATTCACTTTCACAATTAATCACTTTAAATACACAATCACTTTTCTCTTACTCAATACTTATACTTTTTCTCTCTACTTTTCACTACTGTCATCTATCGCACTTCTTTATCGCGGTTCACAACTCGAATGTCTTGGGTGCTCCTGCGACATCTATTTATAGGTCCGTTCGCGAACTAATATGCAAACGTAAATTTATATAAACTTTCCTGCAAAACTACACAAACGCGTTCGCGTACTGAGAAAATGGTAAAAAGATGAACGAAAGAAAAATGTACTTTCGTTCATTTTTCTTCACACAGAATTTCAGCTGGTAAGAAAATGAAAACTGTCAAATGATGAAATCCTATGAGTTTGCCAGCAAAAAAAAACAGCTGTTGTTTCTTTTCAAGCCAAACTAAGATGTTTTTTCAACTTTTTACACAAAAGCGTTCGCGTACTTTTCTTAGAAATGAGAGGATTCTCTCTCGATTTTGGAAATTTGACACTCTTCATTTCCCTAGACATAAAGTACGCGAACGTACCTTATATCTCTTAGTGACACCTTTCGAAATTTACAGATTCGTTGAGTTTAGAAGGATCGAGAACAACATAACTATGTATGTACTAGTTATTCCACAGCTACTCAAACTGATATTCAAATGCTGCCAAAATCGGCAATATGGCTACTTTCTACTAGATGGCGCAACTTGACTAATTGATGCTCAATGACACAGTTTGAGCAAACATGCAACAATATAATGGGTGTTTTTTTAAGCGTTCAGTTTTTAGTTGTCAAAAACAAACAGGAAAATCGTAAAAGTGTATGCAATTTTAATTTGAGTTGATGCTTTTCATTTATTTTTTAAAGATTGCTTCATGTAAATGAAACACGATTTAAGTGGTCCATACGGAGTCAAATTTTGAGTCACTTTTTGGAGCATATTGGGTGATATCGCGCTAATAACGCAATCCGAATTACTATAAACGGCAACAAATTGACAAATCACGGTCCTAAGGAAAACTGGCGGATACAGCAGCAATATATTCCTCTGTACGCACTCTACGTACACGGGTCCTATAGCGTGAAGTTGGTACGAAATTGAATCACTATGGCTTGAATGGCTTGCTCAGTAGGTCAAAAAACATTTTTTACAGGCCACGAATTTGTATAACAAAATTCAATCATTCTTAAGAGTTGTTCCGGTGTAAGTATTTCCGTGGTGGAATGGCAATGCTAACTGACCATGTTTTTTTTGACACATGGCACGAATACGCCTGAGCTATCAAAAATAAAACTCTGAAAAACCAAACAGCAAAAAAATCACCCTTTATTTTTGAATATGTACTTAAAGTATCGAAAGTCACAATAAAGTTTTAAAATGTGCTGCTCAGCTTTGAGCGCACAGATGAGCTATAAGAAATAGTCAACCTCCAAACAAACTTTTTAATGCTAAACAAAGATAATTGTTAAATATTTTACTCGTAGTATGATTAATTGGATTTTTGCGAGATCTTACGCTGTGAATTTTTTTAATGAAATTAAGTGTGTACAAAGAAAATTATAACTGTTACTTTATGATTAAAAAGTGATTGCGTCCACAGTAGCAATAAAACAGGCCTATATAAATGACATGAACTGACGTTAATTTGAGATAGTCCTGTGCAGAGGTGGCTGAAATGAGGTAGATTGGCCTGCCCTCTGTCATTTTTGCTTTTCACTTTTTTATTGAATTTGCTCCTCCTAACATCACTTTAGAAAAAATTACAGCGCCATACAAAAGTACTCCAACTAAGAATGTTTATAGTCTAATTTGATTTCAATAAAAAATAATACACAAACGGTTAAAAGTCATTTAACAGCTGATTTTTCTTGTCACTTCCAGGTATTGCGTAGAATATGAAGTCATCAAAGCATCAAAAGCCTGCCACAAACTCCCGCCATACAACCAAATGCTAGAAGGTGCATTCCTATATATTTGTTTTCGAACTAACCAATAATTATTTATGTTCTTTTTACCAGGTGATCGTATCGTTGTTCGATGTGATTTAGAAGCTCTTATTGAAGACTCCTCAAGTATCAGCAACAGCACCACAAAATCCAATACCAGCCGCAGCGGTGGTAGCAGTAGAAAATCCGAAATCACAAATAATTCCGCAGTGCCCGATGAGGATGAAGATGATGAAGTTGATGAGGAGAATGATGACTACGGCCGAACTACGACGATGACTACAACTACGACAACAACGACAACGTCTAAACCAACTGCATACCACTGTCGTGGTGAAGGACTTGCCGGCCGAACAACCAGATGGAGTGCTCTTCCAGCGCCTTCTTGCCGTGGCAAATGGCTTCGACTGACAATTGGCCAACCGAAGAAATGTTCCCATTCGCAATTTATATTTGTTTAAAAAAGAAAAAAAACAGCAACAACAACAGCACATATTGTCTTCGCGGTTTTTTCATTTACTTTTAGATTAGATTTATTTTCCTTATACTAAATATCAATTTTTTCTTAATTAATATTCGTTTGTTTGTTTCATTTCTCTCATATTTTATATTTGAATTTATTTTCACTAAAAAAAAACAGAAAACTGCTTAAAGAAAAAGTAATAACTTCAAAATCATATAACTAAGATTAAGGGGTAAAACAAATGAAAATAACTACTGATAAATTTTCTTTAATAGGAATATAACAAAACAAAGAACAGAAAAGAGGAAAATAAAGATGCTTTTAAAAAAAGCAATGTAATTTTAAAATAAAACGAACACACGACATTTTGTTTTTTTAAACCCCACGAAATACATATAATATGTAATATTAACGACCAAATCAAAAGGTATGCTACTCGTACATTCACAATTCTAAATGAGGTAAGGTTTACCAAATTTGCGGAATGGAGGTTGCAAATGAGAGACTGAATAGAAGATTGTAAAATTGAATACATGAACAGTTTTTAGGTGAAGGTGTCAAATTTTTAGAAGTAAATCGAAAAAGTTATTAAAGTACTTCGCAGATGAATACGAAAAACCGAATCAGGATACAGCAGCGGGAGCAAATTCAATAATAGAAATAAATTCATCGTTGTAAAGGGTTTTTCAATAAGAGCGCTACAAAAGTAAATAAAACAAAAACGGTTGTGCATATCAATGAAATTCCTTATTCCTGTGAAAGTACGTTCGATGCCATTATGTATGGAACTCGATTTCTTTTGCATGGCCACCACGGGCACGCTTGCAGAAGTCCAGACGCTGAACCCAATTTTCGACGGTTTTCAAGCACAAATCGTCGCTGGCTTGTTGGCATAGACCATAGACTTGACGTAGCCCCACAGGAAATAGTCTAACGGCGTCAAATCGGAGGACATGTGGTTCCCACAGGACGGCGCCACAAGCCACACAGCGAATGCCACAATCAATTTATTGGAAACCAAATTTGGAAACCGTGTTATCTCACGAAATGGTCCAGTCGCTTGGCCGTCTCGGTCGTGCGATTTGACGCCGTACGATTTCCGAGCCCCAAGATTTGAACATTTATAGATCTAGATGAAATAAACACAAAATGTGTGCAACATTGCTGTGCAACATTGTTTGGTAACAGTCTCGTTTTTGCCTATTTTAGGAGATAACGAACTTTGCAAGTTTAGATTTTCCTATGTAATTTATGTTATTTTGATATGGCGTGCTAACATTAAAAATAAGTGTTGCATATTTATAAAAGTCAAGAAAACTGTAGTTGAATTCTTTAACGAAGGTAGTATATCCTTAGGCAGAATGCTAGAATTTCTCTGACTGAATGTTACAAAAAGCTAAAGCATTCTTAGGCAATTTGTCTAATACAGGGTGGCGCACCAATTGTGTTACAATATAATGAAATTTATTTCATTTATTTTTTTTTTGTATAGAAAATTCACTTCACTTTTATTTCACACTAAATACGTTTTATCCCACTTCTGACACCAATGTTACATCCAGGCTAGGATTCGAAAAGATAAAACGTAATTCTATTTAATTAATCTTTATTAGTTCTTTTTCAATTTAATTCTTGATTATTATTCTAATAATTCACTTATTTAATTCAACAATTCACTTTCGCAATTAATCACTTTAAATACACAATCACTTTTCTCTAACTCAATACTTGTACTTTTTCTCTATACTTTTCACTAATGTCATCTATCGCACTTCTTTATCGCGGTTCGCAACTAGAATGTCTTGGGTGCTCCTGCGACATCTATTTATATCTCCTAGTGACACCTCTCGAAATTTCCAGATTCGTTAAGTTCAGAAGGTTCGAGAATAACATAATTAGTTATTCCATAGCTATTCAAACTGCATTTCAAATGCTGCCAATTATCGGTAATATGGCTCTCTACTAGATGGCGGTGCGAGTGACTAATTGATGCTGAATGTCACAGTTTGAGCAAACATGCAACAATATCTTCACGAACACAGAGAGGACTCGACTTTGATATTTTCTTCGTAGGATTTTGGTAGGTGAGGTTAGGTTAGGTAAATGGATGCCCTTGTGACAGGTATCACGGCTCACTTAGACAATCAGTTTGGGTCCATTGAGTCCATTGTTGGGATTTTTCCAAAATTTCTAATAACCTGCAAAGAAACCAAAAATATGCCGCTGTTTCACAGCTCAGTGATCTGCTATATTAGAACCACCCGGATCGATATGTAAATCTTTGGAGTTTCCTCAGCTCAATATCCGCCAGATCATCCAGCTCCACAAAGAAGTAGTTGCTAAGAATCTTAAATCTAGTTCTAAGTGCAGGGCATTCACATAGTAGGTGACGAATAGATTCTATTTCTTCGAAGTCTCTACAGCTCCTCACGGTGCATTATGCCCAGCCGCTCCGCGTGTTAGCCCGCTGAGCAGTGTTATGTGAGGACCCCCGTCAGTGTGCGTATGTCTTTGCGGTTTAGCCCGATCACGACCTTAGATTTCCTTTTGTTTACCGCTGGCCACAGATTCCTCGAGAGTCTGCATGTTTCGAGGCTGGTCCAAAGATGGTTTGTTTTACTCATGGATTCAACATCGATTTTCCGTGTCAGTGCACCGAGTGGAGCTTGTATAGATTTCAGAGCCAGAGATGCATCCATCTCCGATCCGCATCTTGCCAGTTTGTCTGCTTCTACGTTGCCCGCGATGTCCTTGTGCCCTGGTACCCAGTATAGGATCACTGAATTGAAGAAGGTGTAGAGATATGTTTTTTTTTTTGTTTATTGGAAAATTGTTAAGAGTGGCAAATCTAATTTTAGAACAATGTTTGTGTGCTTTTGGCTTGCGGTGTTATATATTCATGTTCTATGCATGGGGTAATTTTTTTGTTGTTGCCGTGTTTATTGCGTTGCTTGGATATTTATCTCGCGACGATTTGAAGTGGAAACCTTAACAGTTTTATATGTGATATGTGAAGAGATGAAGAGATGATTGGCATGAAAATATGTAAGTAAATAAAGTAATCATTAGAGGATGGATGGAAAGGTGGATTGTTTAACTGTGTTCAGATCTGGTATCGAATCTCTTCAGCCCGATGTATAGCATCACCTTCACGCAGTTCCTCTATGACTAAATTCATTTCATTCTGACGATTATTGTTGCCTTCTTCTTGGTCCAAGTCTATCGACAAGCTCATAGACACTATTCCAATGCATATATATAATCAACGCGATTTATAGAGTATGTGAGACATATAAGAATTGGCAAACTTTTCCGACTTCGGACGAGATTTCCATTAGATGAGGTTTAATATTGCCCTTAACTTGTTCTTAGCTATTCATGTGAGCATTTGTCTTTTAAGTTATTTGTCCATAGCGTTGCAAGTCATCATCAGTATATTTAGCTTTCTGGGGATTCCTTTGAAAAATCAATTTATAGAGACCAGTTGTGCCCTGATTGTTTAATGTATGCGGACTTCTTTCGAAAGGGGCTTTCAAAGTATTGCAGCGGTCTTCTTTTTACATTGCTATTGTTATGAGTGCTAAAATTGGGCCAAAGCGTGGGCCGGGCTGGATTTTGAAACTCAGATATTGATCCTTGAGACCAAGATGTTGATCTTCGATAGCGGAATGTTGATCCTTGGGACCGGGATTGTGATCCTTATGGCCGGAATTTCGGCCCTTGAGGATCTAGCTGGTACAGAGTACTAGCTAATACTCTGTACCAAATTGGGTGAACTAAGGCCTTAGTACCTACTTAATGTAGAAATGAACGATTTGGGTACTAGCTTTTGGTCTAATACCGGTAGTAGCGCTAGTACTTCGTGTAAAAATGCATAGAACCTCAAATGTCGAACCGTCGCAAATGTTTGCCAATTTTGATTGTTACTTTTGTTGTACTCATTTTTTATTTATCACCACAACTTAATTGTAAATTCACATCAATTTAATAATAAATATTAACAAAACCTAACGCTAAATACATATATATACATATATAGATATTTTTATAATATGCCCGTTAATATTCATACCCAGTTGGGCATAGTAACTCAATATACCTAAAGCTTATACCATCATCAATTCCTTGCGGCAGAAAGTGGGAGTTTTGCTGTTGCAGTATTGTCCCCAACAACGGCCCCGTTAACGATGTGTCGTGTGAAGGACTGAGTTAGTCTGGTGCTTTTCCAGTTCCCATAATGATCGTGTATTCGTGTCTCTTGTGTCCTTTCGGTGTCATTCCTGAACATTTTGCACTCGTAATGAGGACAGCATTTTGGATAATCGTGAAATTGATAGGCCGGTTGTATCGGCGAGCAGGTTCCCTCCAAGTTAGGCACTTGACATCTGTGGGTATCGATATATGTAGAGGAAACAAAAAAAAACGTTAGTCAAAAATCAAAAATAGCATATAAATTCTTTTTGGAAATATGTTGATACTATGTCGAAAGATTATTTAAAAACCCATTCAAAATCCGCTTGATTGAAAAAATTACACAAATAGATGAACTCAACAGTGACGCAGAAATCACAACAGAAAAAATTTGTGTTTTCAAATTTGTAAAAAATAGCACAATTTCGCTTAGAAATTGTGCCAGAGCTGTTGGAAACTATGACCAACAGATGTGGAAAATTAGACAGAAAAAAAAATTTAAATATTCATTCAATTATAATTTCGAAATTTCAATTTGGGCAGAAGACAAGAAAATTGTATAATCTTCGATTAATTCTTCAAACTTTTGTATTTATTTCTAAAGATGGCAGCTTTTGAATTATAAAGGGTGTTTCCGAAATAATGTTCAATACTTGGGTCATTTTTTTAACATGTTCTAAACAGAAAATCGTTCTATGGTAAGGGTAAATCTCTAATGTGGACATAATTAACAAGGGATAAACGAAAAGGCTTACTTTGGTGTTTTCTGACCCATGTTAATACAAAAACCCTGTTAGTAGTATCAGCAGAAACTTTATTTAGGACGTTATTTTAAGATCAAATAATCCTCTTTGTAATTATGTTGAGTGGAATTTAATGCTTCCAAAACTCAATGCTGTCTCCTGTCATTAAAGCAAAACCCACACAAACTGCCATTATCTATGAATGGCACTTACATCGCTGAAACCGAAAGACTTTCCATTCTCGGTATGTGTGTTAATGACAACCTTCGTTGGAATGACCACATATTCGATGTCGCCAAGAACGCCGCGAAATGTCTAGGCTTCCTTAAGCGTTGTGAGAAATATTTCACCCCTTCTGATCTGGCTACAATTTATAAGGCGTTTATTCGCCCGAAACTCGAGCACAACGCTCAATCTGGTCAGGTGCACCAATAACTTATTTGGAGATACTTGACTGGATCCAAAAACGCGCGATAAAACTCATTGGCGACCGAGACATCGCGAGATCGATTGACTCTCTTAGACATCGTCGTAATGTCTCCTGCCTGTCGTTATTTTATCGTTATTTCCACCATAAGTGCTCAAACGAAATAGCCAGTTGCATTTCTCCCCTTGAACAACCGCAATACCCGCCATGCAAGGAATGCTCATCAGTTCACCTTTAAGCCTGTGTTCGGACGTACAGTGAAGTTCAAAGAATCTTTCCTCAGCCGTACAACACGAATGTGGAATGCTCTTCCCCGCTCCATTTTTCCTACACATTATAACATACAGACATTCAAAACCAACGTGCATCGGCATCTCTCCTTTTCCTCTCACCCTAATTTCCTTAACGCCCGCGCTGTGTAGCTAATACATTATAAGGGTCCCAACAAATCCCTTTAGTGCGCGCTTATTATAAAAAAAAAATAAAGGTCTTTCGAAAAGACCTGTGAGCCGTCACTGATAGATTTATCGGCCATATTGCACTAGTTGCTTCGCCGCTAGATTAATGCAGTCGCTGTCTAAATGGGTATTGAGAGTTTGTTTAATAATCCCGCTATTGCAGAATTGCGTCTGCCTTATCATCGAAGGGAATCCTGCCCAGTCCATCAACAATGCCGCTTCTCTTGCATGGGAGCACCCTTATTTGATAGCATGAAAGACATGACCGGGGATACATCTTATTCTTTTCTTTAACGACGAGGTTATGACTAAAGGGATTATAAACCTACTACTTCACTGCATCCCTACTGGTGCGCCTGTGGAGCAGAACTCCCGATTTTGAATCGCTTTGTCACTGAGGACATAGTTTGTAACATATCTTAATATTGCCCGGAGACCCCTAAAAGTTACTATATTTATGATCAGCATCGACAGTAATGTCGATCTAGCCATGCCCGTCCGTCCGTCCGTCTGTCGGCAAAAATTAGGCCTTTAAACTGGGCCTAGAGAGCTGAAATTTTAACCATATACTCTCTAGGGTCCCGAAATAATCAAGTTTACGAATTTTTGAAATCCGCCCGCAGACACGCCCACAAACTCAAAAAAACAAGTTTTTCGAAAAAATCGAATTTGAGCTAGAAAGGCTAAAATTTTTTATATATGATCTATGACTCCTAAAACTGTTCGGGAGAAAAATTTTTCAAAATCCGCCCACAATTAAATAAAACAATTTTAT
Organism: Portevinia maculata; assembly: GCA_949715645.1. NCBI lineage: Eukaryota > Metazoa > Arthropoda > Insecta > Diptera > Syrphidae > Portevinia > Portevinia maculata. Next base: position 200,540,877 of record OX454525.1, read on the forward strand.
TGAAAAACCAAAATTTGAGCTAGGGAGCTGAAATTTTTAATATATACTCTCTAGGGGCCCTTTATGATCATGTGACTCTCTATGTGTCTGATAGGAATAAGAATAGGGTATCCAACTGTTCGCCCAAGCGGACTGTAGCCCGTCCCTATGTTTTTTTATTTAATTTCAAAATTTCTTTTTACTGGTAAAAAATAGCAATTAAAACTTTACTGAACGACTACACATTTTTGGCACGCGTTGCACTGTACATCAGTCTTATAAGTACACACGCCTATTCTGACGAAGCAGAATACCCTATCAAGGAGGAGTTCTATGACCTCCTGAACGTAGCATATCCGAAGCACGATGTCAAGATCATGTTCGAGGGCTTCAACACCAAAATCGGTAAGGAAAACATCTTTGGCGACTTAGTCGTTTAGCACAGCCTCCACGACATAACAATAGACAACGGCTCCCGACTAATCGACTTTGCAGCAGCCCGTAGTACATTGAGCAGCACTAAGTTCCCAAGACTGCGCATACACAAAGCAACCTGTCGCTCCCCAGATCGTCAAACCGCCAACCAAATCGATCATTTGCTAATCACTGCGAGTCACGCATTCAACATCTTAAACGTACACACATTCTGGGGGGAAACGTCGGTCGGCTCTGATCTTGTTAATGTGTTGTTAAGACTAAATTCAGAGCTCAACTGTCCAACGAGAAGAAACTACGAACCACAGAGGAAAAGAAATTCGACGTTGGACGCTTTAGCACGGCTGGAGCAGCCAGAGTCTACAGAGAGCGCTATCCAGTGACGCCAACAATATGAGAAACCGGTATCGCGACATCATCAAAGAGGTAGCCGAGAGCACCGTAGGTTACGTACCAGCCACCCTAGAGAAAGAGCCTATATTATTAGCGTACCAATTACTTTAAATTTTAGAAACCAGTAAAGCCAAGCAAAACAACAATAAATCCAACACCTAGAAAAATGTCTACCGTAAGCCAAGTTCCTTTATTGCACTGTCAAAGGCACAGACTTTTCACGGGTCGGGAGCCCATTAAATAAGTAAAGTAAGCAAATATATAAGAGTTCATAAGTCTTTTAATAATCCCGAAATCAACGAACATAATTGTTCAAATATTTCCGTTTTCAAATTATGTAGTGAATTATCTTGTTGAAGATAAAAGAATAAACTAAGGTCTCACCCACCATAACAATTCTCTGAGCTGAACACAAAATATTTTAAAGGGTCTACTTTGGCTTGGCTCTGAAGCTCAATGTTAAATTATAGGTACGGTTACCATCTGTCCCGTATTCTAAAGCCTGTCCCGGTCTTTAGTGTAAGAAATACGGGACGTACAAATGTCCCGTTTTTATTTGTTAGTCCCGTAGTTGTCCCGTATTTGCATATACCTATTTATTTTATTGTAATATTATTAAAACATATTAATATTTTTCAATTTATTCATAATTATTTACTGAGGCCAACGTAACAGGGCTCATAAGCAGATCTCGTAACTCACAGATTTGAAATTTTACAGGAGCGAGGAAAATGTCTCACGAAATTTATTTTCAGTATATCTTAATTTTTTTATTTACTAAAATATTAAAAAAACATAGGGGCGGGCTACAGTCCGCTTGGGCGAACTGTTGGATACCCTATTCTTATTCCTATATCTCATAAGTGGGCGTGACAAAAATTTAAAGGATTTTATCGAAAAAACTAAGCTTTTGTAAATAAAAACGCTCCCTAGCTCAAACTTTGGTTTTTCAATAAAATTGTTTTATTTAATTGTGGGCGTGTCAGTAGGCGGATTTAAAAAAAATTTAAGTATGAGCATAAAGGGCACCTAGAGAGTATATACTATAAATTTCAGCTCCCTAGCTCAAACTTTGGACTTTCAAAAATAAAAAAATAAAAATTGTGGGCGTGTCAGTAGGCGGATTTTGAAAATATTTACACATGAGCATAAAGGGCCCCTAGAGAGTATATATTAAAAATTTCAGCTCCCTAGCTCAAATTTTGGTTTTTCAAAAAAAATATTTTATTTAATTGTGGGCGTGTCAGTGGGCGGATTTTGAAAATTTTATGTCCCAAGCAGTTTTATGGGCCAAAGATCATATATAAAAAATTTCAGCTTTCTAGCTCAAAATTCAATTTTTCCCAAAATTTGTTTTATTTAATTGTGGGCGTGTCAGTGGGCGGATTTTGAAAATTTTATGTCCCAATCAGTTTTATGGGCCATAGATCATATATAAAAAATTTCAGCTCTCTAGCTCAAAATTCGATTTTTTCCAAAATTTTGTTTTTTTGAGTTTGTGGGCGTGTCTGTAGGCGGATTTCAAAAATTCTTAAACTTGATTATTTCGGGACCCTAGAGAGTATATGGTTAAAATTTCAGCTCTCTAGGTCCAGTTTAAAGGCCTAATTTTTGCCGACGGACGGACGGACGGACGGACGGACGGACTTGGCTAGATCGACATTACTATCGATGCTGATCATAAATATAGTAACTTTTAGGGGTCTACGGGCAATATTAAGGTATGTTACAAACTATGCGTCAAAATTAATATACCCCTAGAATAGGGTATAAATAGTGTTTTTATACCCTATTCTAGGGGTATATTAATTTTGACGCATAGTTTGTAACATACCTTAATATTGCCCGTAGACCCCTAAAAGTTACTATATTTATGATCAGCATCGATAGTAATGTCGATCTAGCCATGTCCGTCCGTCCGTCCGTCCGTCCGTCCGTCCGTCCGTCCGTCCGTCCGTCCGTCGGCAAAAATTAGGCCTTTAAACTGGACCTAGAGAGCTGAAATTTTAACCATATACTCTCTAGGGTCCCGAAATAATCAAGTTTAAGAATTTTTGAAATCCGCCCACAGACACGCCCACAAACTCAAAAAAACAAAATTTTGGAAAAAATCGAATTTTGAGCTAGAGAGCTGAAATTTTTTATATATGATCTATGGCCCATAAAACTGATTGGGACATAAAATTTTCAAAATCCGCCCACTGACACGCCCACAATTAAATAAAACAAATTTTGGGAAAAATTGAATTATGAGCTAGAAAGCTGAAATTTTTTATATATGATCTTTGGCCCATAAAACTGCTTGGGGCATAAAATTTTCAAAATCCGCCCACTGACACGCCCACAATTAAATAAAATATTTTTTTTGAAAAACCAAAATTTGAGCTAGGGAGCTGAAATTTTTAATATATACTCTCTAGGGGCCCTTTATGCTCATGTGTAAATATTTTCAAAATCCGCCTACTGACACGCCCACAATTATTTTTTTTTTATTTTTGAAAGTCCAAAGTTTGAGCTAGGGAGCTGAAATTTATAGTATATACTCTCTAGGTGCCCTTTATGCTCATACTTAATTTTTTTTTTAAATCCGCCTACTGACACGCCCACAATTAAATAAAACAATTTTATTGAAAAACCAAAGTTTGAGCTAGGGAGCGTTTTTATTTACAAAAGCTTAGTTTTTTCGATAAAATCCTTTAAATTTTTGCCAAGCCCACTTATGAGATATAGGAATAAGAATAGGGTATCCAACAGTTCGCCCAAGCGGACTGTAGCCCGCCCCTATGTTTTTAATCTAAGAATATTTTCAAAACAAAAATAACAATTCTTTCTATTTTATTGGAGATACGAGGTGTTCGCATTAGTTTCATCTTATAATACGTTGCTTACCACGAATAAAAGATACGAGGTTTTCTGAGTAATCTTTTTGATGGGGTTACGAGTTCTGCCAGACAACAGAATAGTAGTGTAAATACGTGCTATTCAAAATTTGAATTTACGTGTATTTATAACTTTTAGAGTGGTACGAAACTTTGTAGGTTGCTGAGTAGACAAATATCATATAAAATGGCATTCAAAAGTATTTTTCTGTAAAAGGTGAAGTTACGAGGTCTGCTTATTAGGCCGACGTAGTGTTGTTATTTAGTGGCGTCCACGTTTAATAGTTTTGATTTTGTTAAGTCATTAAGACTTTATACCATTTATTGTTTTTTCTCCTTAAGCAATTTCCTTTATTTGCCTTTTTTTTCTTTTTTCTGTTTGTGTGATGTCGTAATTTTCCTTTTTTGTCCGGGGTTTTGTTCCTAAAAATGTAACCATCGGTACTATAATCGACACGGTAAGAACGCAATATGTCGGTCTGTAGCCAACGTCACATCTGTTATTATTGAACTCGTTATAAATGAACTCGAATTTGCAGCCAAAGTAAGCTGGCTTAAATTGTGAGCGACATTATTCAATAGTTTTATAAATAAATCTGCACCACCAATGCCACTCTTCTTTGAATTATCTATTTTCGACTAAAACTTCAGTGTTCATTAAAGAACTCAATTTTGTTGGAAAGGGAGTCGGACAGAATCCCGAAAAACGTAATCCAGAAAGCCCAAAATCCCGAAAACTTTAAATCCCGAAAACCTAAAATCCCGAAAACCCACAATCCCGAAAAGCCACAATCCCGAAAATTCAAAATTCCGAAATACCAAAATCCCGAAAATGAAACTAAAATTTTTATTGTAGCAACAAAAAATTTATTTAACAAAATAAAAAACTTCAAATAAATAAAACATAACAAAAACAGTTCAAGTCTTATTAACAAAAACATATCAAAAACGATCCATGACAAAACAATATCTAATACAAGTTCATATTGTAGGCATATCCTGTGAGAAAACTTATTTCAGAACGGACGTTACTTTCCGCATAAATATTACGATGTTCACTGGCTAACAAAAATCTAGTCGGTCAGCTATCACACTATATGAGATCAGCACAACTGAATGCACATTTCGAATTGCAAAACATTACAACGCAAAAAGTTGCAAAACATTATTACGCTAAATGAAATGGACAAACACTTGTCTATTTTACATTCAAAATGAAATAAAGAATCCCGAAAAATTATATAAAATTACAAATTTGCGCAAATTTTTCATCTTATATAATTTTTCGGTATTTTGGATTTTCGGGATATTGGATTTTGGGGATTTTGGATTTTCGGGATTTTGGGTTTTCGATTTTTGGATTTGGATTCGGTTTCCGGGATTGTGTCCCCAACCCTGTTGGAAAACTATAACAAATGTTCGGGAGTCGGACAGAATCCCGAAAGCCAAAAACCCCGAAAATCCCGAAAACCTAAAATCCCGAAAACCCACAATCCCGAAAATCCAAAATTCCGAAAGACCAAAATCCCGAAAATGAAACTAAAAATTTTATTGTAGCAACAAAAAATTTATTTAACACAATAAACAAAATAAAAAACTTCAAATAAATAAAACATAACAAAAACAGTTCAAGTCATATTAACAAAAACATATTTAAAACGATCCATGACAAAACAATATCTAATACAGGTTCATATTGTAGGCAATTCCCTTGAGGAAACTTATTTCAGAATGGTCGTTACGTTCCGCGTAAATATTACGATGTTCAGTGACTAACAAAAATCTTGTCGGTCAGCTATCACACTAGGTATATGAGATCAGCACAACTGAATGCACAGTGCGCATTGCAAAACATTACAGCCCAAAAAATTGCAAAACATTATTACGCTAAATGCAATGGACAAACACTTGTCTATTTTACATTCAAAATAAAATAAAGAATCCCGAAAACGAAATCCCGAAAAATTATATTAAATGAAAAATTTGCGCAAATGAAGTGATTAATACATCTCTTCCAAGTAATTTAATGAATTTTCGGACCAGGCTTGTTTTATGACTTCAATTATTTCTTCCGGGGTGGAGTACTACTTTCCTCCTTCGTAGTCCTTTTGTGAAAGCCATCCCCACACGTTTTCCATGATGTTCAGGTTCGGTGAATATGGCGGCCGTGCCAGTAGGTCTACATTTTAACTCGGAATCCAAGTTTTGGCTATTCTTACGGTATATATCGGTACATTGTTCTGTTGGAAAATCCATCGTTGTCCACCAAACAATTCGGAAAAATGAGGAAAAGCAGTATAGTATAGATTTGTAGGCGATTGCGGTCATTCTTGAGCTTTGAAAATCAAGGTTTGCAGTTCTGTAAAAGCTTACTGCTCCCCATACCATTACTTCACCTCCCTTACAGTGTCTTCTATCCGAGGTTATTTCATCCTTCCTCAAATTATGGAAATGATATTTATATTATCAGGTCCATGAGTGTTGTGCCGATTTTTTACACCGAGTTTTTTACTAGGTTTTTTACATGTAAAAAAACCCAGTGTAAAAAACTTTTAAATTATACATATAAAAAATTTACCGATATAAAAAAACTCTAAAAAAATGTCTAAAAAAAACTCAAATTATTTTTCGATTTATTAATTAATTTTGCACGCGTTTGTAACAAGGTATAATTTTAAATTAAATATTCTCGTCATCTTCGTTATCAAAGTCTAAAAGAAGTACTTCCTTCCGTTTGCTGTTTAATGTAAAATAAATGTGTATTAATTTCTTCGACCTTTCAAAGGTTAGACGATTCCGAAGAGGAGTATGGATTTCCCAATTTGAAAACACCGTTTCAATTTGAGCCGATAAAGCAGGCATATTTAAAAGCTTCAAGGCCAATCTGGATAGATTGCCGTGATTAGTTGCTGCAATAGGTACTCCAAAATACATCAGGCTTTTTATATTTTTTTCATAAAGTACGAGTACTTCTTTTGCTTAAAATCATGCCAATCTTCGATTCCCTCCCCATTCAATTTTTTTAAAAGAAAGTTGTTGATGGTTCCTATTTTACAATTTGTTAATATTTTGTTGTCGAAAAAAGGATGTAAGTAAAATGCAGCTAGAGCATATTCATTCAGTGCACTATTCTGGAGATATTCGACTTTCTCCTGCATTTGTATTTTAAATTATTCAGGTATTTTCAATGTCAACCATTTTTGAGCAGCGTCTGCTAAGGATGCAGTAGGACTATGGCAGACATTTATCAATTCACATGCAGGATCCCATATATACCTTTTTCTACTTTGATGCTCTCTATGAAATCATCATCAAATATTAATTTAGTTACATTTCGTTTAACTTTTTTTGGTTGTCCATCTGTTATTATTTGTTTCATTGCTGCAAATTATGCAAAAAACTTTCATACGAATGTCTATGAGAGCACCATCGTGTTGCGCAAGACAGTTTAATTTGTTTTCTAATAATAACATTCTCAAATCGGTATTTATACCCTATTCTAAGGTATATTAATTTTGACGCATAGTTTGTAACATACCTTAATATTGCCCGTAGACCCCTAAATTTTACTATATCGATAGTAATGTCGATCTAGCCATGTCCGTCCGTCCGTCTGTCGGCAAAAATTAAGCCTTTAAACTGGACCTAGAGAGCTGATAATTTACCCATACTCTCTAGGGTCCCGAAAAAATCAAGTTTACGAATTTTTAAAATCCGCTCACAGACACGCCCCACAAACTAAAAAAAAACAAAATTTTGGAAAAAATCGAATTTTGAGCTAGAAAGCTAAATTTTTATATATGATCTATGTCTCGTAAAACCGCTCGGGATATAAAATTTTCAAAATCCGCCCACTGACACGCCCACAAATAAATAAAACAATTTTATTGAAAAACCAAAATTTGATCTAGGGAGCTGAAATTTTTAATATATACTCTCTAGGGGCCCTTTAAGCTCATGTGTAAATATTTTCAAAATTCGCCCACTGACACGCCCACAATTTAAAAAAAAACTTTTTTTGAAAATCCAAAGTTTGAGCTAGGGAGCTGAAATTTATAATATATACTCTCTAGGGGCCCTTTATGCTCATGTGTTAATTTTTTTTTAAATCCGCCTACTGACACGCCCACGATTAAATAAAACAATTTTATTGAAACACCCAATTTTGAGCTAGGGAGCGTTTTTTTGCGATAAAATCCTTTTAATGTTATATAACAAAATATGTAGAGCGTTCTTAATAATTCAACCATACTTAGACTTTTGTCACGCCCACTTATGAGGGATAGGAATAAGAATAGGGTATCCAACAGTTCGCCCAAGCGGACTGTAGCCCGTCCCTATGTTTTTTTTTTCTTTGGAGGTTTGGTGCAACTTACCGCAAGATGGGACAGTGAACGATGGAGATGTAGTTTGAGATGGAAATGAAGAAGAAATATGTAATCGTGAAGTTTAGGGACACATTGAAAACGAAGATGTGGCAACCGAATTGGAATTAGATTGTGACGTTGTTGCTGAAGAAGCTGGTGATTTTCCTCTGGATATTGGACGAATAGAGTTTTATGATTGTTCGTTTGTATTATCTAAACTTTCAGAACAATTTTGTAATGCTTCAGGTTCAGACAATGTTGATATGTTCATCTGTGAATTTTGGGAAGTCAATTTTTAACATGATTTTGCCACCCCACCACTTCAATTTCACCCAACGACACATTTTTTAATCCTTCATTGACAGACATTCCATATCCGTGATGTTTGGAGTTTCAATTTCTTCCAACTCAATGAGAGAAACTGTTTCCTCATCTGAATGCGTAGGCTGGCAATGTTGTCTTTAAAGAAATTTAGAAATATTTGCTTACTAAAGTATTTTTACTCATAACCTATGAAAAAACTATTACCGATGCTTGATCAACCTGTTAACTGCGGTGTTTTGTAAGGTTTGTTTGCAAATATTGCAAAGTGCCTTATATTTCTTATCAGATCTGAGAAACACAAAATTTAAGCTACCAAAGTTTATTGTTTTCCGACACGCTATTTTGGTAGATTTAGTAATAGATATTTTTATGATTTTTTAGAAACACACTGCAGATGTTCCCTGAACGAAAAAGTGACTTCAAATGGCAATCTGTCAAATAGCAATCTGTCACCAATTTTACGTTTGTTTACAGTTTTTTACCATTTTGTACGTTTTTTTTATTTTTTACTAGTTATTTCCCATTATTTACGGTTTTTTACACAAAAAGTGTAAAAAACAGTTTTTTACCTTAAATCGCCCATCACTGGGTCCATCCAAATTAAACTTTTTTTCATCTGAAAAGACAACTCCACCTGATGTGACTTATTGCAAAATCAAGTCGCTGACTTTTGCGTGCTGCGTTCAATGGTGGTTTCCTTTTCATTTGTTAGTGTCTAATATGGTTGTCCTGCTGTATCACGCGAACTACTAGCTTCAACTTCAGTTTCTGCATGGAGTTTACGTAGGAAATGTCTTGAATTTGAAGCAGCTCAGTATCGCCCGTCGATCCTGACTTGCTGTTGCTCTGATTATACCTCCTTTCAGGTTTTTTTTCCATAGTCCTCAGAGTCCTTAAGACAGCTGTGAACAACAGTTTGTACTCTTCCAATCTTACCGGCTATAAAACGAATAGATTTGCCTTGCTCCTTATAAACTCAAATTTGGCCTATTTCTTCCTTGGTTAATAAATTTCTTTTACCCATAGTTGTTGTTTCTATAAAATTAATTTTTGAACTAAGGTCCTGGTACTCTTAATGTCTTTATATTTGATTTAAAATATGATAGGTTAATGTTTTAGTTAATGTTCGTAAACAGGTGGAACAAAAAAGGATTCATTTTATGACCTTATGGGGAAAGCATCATAAAAATTGAATTTATTAGCCTAATCCCAATTTTTTTTCTACAACATAAACATAATATAGCCTTCTTTATACCCTATTCTAAGGGTATATTAATTTTGACGCATAGTTTGTAACATACCTTAATATTGCCCGTAGACCCCTAAAAGTTATTATATTTATGATCAGCATCAATAGTAGTGTCGATCTAGATATTTCCGTCTGTCCGTCCGTCCGTCCGTCGGCAAAAATTAGGCCTTTAAACTGGACCTATAGAGTTGAAATTTTAACCATATACTCTCTAGGGTCCCGAAATAATCAAGTTTAAGAATTTTTGAAATCCGCTCACAAACTCAAAAAAAAACTAAATTTTGGAAAAAATCGAATTTTGAGCTAGAGAGCTGAAATTTTTTATATATGATCTGTGGCTCCTAAAACTGATCGGGAGATAAAATTTTTAAAATCCGCCCACTGACACGCCCACAATTAAATAAAACAATTTATTAAAAAGTCAAAGTATGAGCTAGGAAGCTGAAATTTATAATATATACTTTCTATGGGGCCTTTATGCTCGTGTGTAAATATTTTCAAAATCCACCCACTGATACGCCCACAATTTAAAAAAAAACCTTTTTTTGAAAATCCAAAGTTTGAGTTAGGGAGCTGAAATTTATAATATATACTCTCTAGGGGCCCTTTATGCTACTGTGAAAATATTTTCAAAATCCGCCCACTGACACGCCCACGAATTACATTCAACCATACTTAGACTTTTGTCACACCCACTTATGAGGGATAGGAATAAGAATAGGGTATCCAATAGTTCGCCCAAGCGGACTGTTGCCCGCCCCTATGTTTCATATTGTGTTGGGTTTTTCCAATATTATCGAAGGGATTCAAAACGTTCGTTAAAATAAAGCAAGAAACTAATTGTTCGTAAACGAGTGTAGTTCAATCATTTGTATTGGGAACAATATTAGGACTTAAGGCAAAATATTCCTTACCTTCATCGCCTTTGTGTTCTCATTGCCATAGTCTACAAGTCACGAGGAAAAATTACGTTATTCATCGTTTCCATGACCTTGAAAGAAGTAGTTGCAGTTGCTCGGTAGGAGGAGGAAGAATATTGGCCTTTTTTGGGACAGGCTGAACAAATGCTGTTTGCAATCCTTCTCACAAAGAGCATTGAAGAATAGGACAGATAGAAAAGCTTACGCAGTGGTTTTGCCAGCGTTTACGAACACCTCTTCCGACCGATAGAAGAAATACCATCTTGACCAGGGGATTTATGTATGTCAAGTTGTCGAAGTAGTCTTGCCAATTTATGCGTGCGAAAGTGAATTGTTTTCATGGAGTATTCTACGCGCTCGAGTACAGGCGAAGATAAAGTAAAATCTTGGAGCGTTGAGCTATCTGCAAGTGAGCAGCAACCAGATTGCCTTTATCTAAACAACTGACAACTAGAATGCCATTCTAAATGAGAATCAGGATAGATGACGAGGCCGAATTCTTGATGTTTTTAACTAAAGACTAAATGTTTTCACTACCCGCGGGACTTTGTAGTATATTTTGCTTTAACTTTCGTTCGTAGGAGAATTTGACACTATTCATGGGGGATTGCAGTCATATCTGGCTCGTTTGAACATTTTTCGGCTTTTCTCAGGTGGGTTGGCCTAATATGACCGAAAGCTTACCTCTTGTAACCTGTTAGCCTCTTTGCATTTCGAGTCACACCAAGCGTTTACCTTGGGTTTGATACTTTTTATTATTACTATTATTATAATTTATTAACAGGCATAATGGTTTCGATGCCCAAGTGAGTTATTTTTGTTATCATATCAGCATCAGCATCCACATCGCTATCGAGGAAGCATAACGACCAGTTAAAACTCCTAAGGAAACCTTTTAATTCTCCTCATTTGGCTTTCTCGAATTGCCATATGGTTCTTTACCTGTGTGGTTGGAGGACGAGTAAATCGCCGATATGAAACAATGGTCCGACAAACCTAGAGGCGATAAAACGTCTAAAGCGTATATATTAGGGTGCGAGGTAAGAAACAAGTCCAGTGTGTTAGCGGTTTTACTTAATGTCTAGTATTTGTGACGGCTCATTTGCAAGAAGGTCTCGTCACTTGTTTCAGTCCGATAGACGGCTCTACTAGTTTCGTAGTAAAAATCTAGGGACTATGTGAGTGCTGCCTGATGGTGGACGAAACGGCATCGCATTTAATGTGCAAATGTCTATCTTTCACCAGAAAAATCATATCCTATGTGAATTCTACCATAAAGATGAGTAATGGGAGATAAAGGCTGAAATATTTTCTGATCCTCCTCTTCTTCGTCCTTAAGGGCAAAGCTATGATCAGAATTAAAGGCATCATAACCCTCCAACTTAACTGCATCCCTACTGGTCCGCCTGTGGGGTTCACTGGTGCAACCTCAATGCTTATTGGCAGGCATTTCGGTTTCGGATCACATGAAGAGCAGTCAAATGCTTAAGGTGATTCATTTGAGTGATCCAGGAGTTTGTAGCCCTACCAATTCTTTTACGATTTCGACAGGTGCATTATTGATAGTTGATCGTCGCCTATTTTAGGCAAGCGCTGTTTTAAGGGCGGATATTCTTAGGCCGTTCCTGCACAGGCATGCCACTGTCTGATACTGACTATAATGCTTATCGCTATAGTAATTAGCAAACGGGCATAGGCATAAGTTGATTGGGCCATTATGGACCATCAGGTCCCAACTTTAACACAAAACCTTATCCTAATAAGTATAACACAGCGCATTAAATCTACACACTGCTTCGGCACATTGTGGTGAAAAAGTAAAGATATAGGAAAGATGTTGGTTTGTGTAATAGCTATTTTTGTCTCCACTGTTGGCATCTTAATAACTAAGCTAGAGATTAGCTTTGATGTCGCATTCAATTATAATCCGCAGGGAATGTTCTTAAGACACTTATTTATTTTATTCTCTTTATGGACTTGAAAGCAAAGCCTTTTTATCAGCGAGCTAATGTACTAACTGGGCACCATTGGCATCCGGATCCGCATTAGCATTTTTGACATTCTGACGTTTTAATATTTGACTATCGAAATAATCGCATTTTTTATTTAATTCCATAAGTCGTATTTGGAATTTGACGACGTTTCTTGAGATTTGCATACAAAAATACCTGTTAAATTCACGCCCTATCGAATGAAGTAAACCTACAATCACTCTAAAACACCTTTAAACAAACGTATGACAATTCTTTCAACTCGCTTCACTTTGTGCAAACAATATAACTCACTTAAACGAATGGATGGAGAAGCTAAGCCAGGCTCATGGCTCTACTATGGATGCCTTGAACGAAAAATGCTTAGAACCTTATCATTGATTTAGAGACAGAGAAACGTACCTTACTTTTTCAGTTTTTAATTGAGAATAAATAACGTTTCTTAAACACGAATACATTGTTGCAAAAAACTGTATCTCTAAGTTACATAGGTTAGGAGTTATCACTTGCCGTATCTACATTTTTGCCAATGAATCTTGAAACAAAGCCACGTGATAGGCTTTACTTTTCTATGACACTGAGAAATACTGTACAAATAAATATACATCGACGAAAACTATATCTGTTCAATAATTGATATTTGAATCATGAAGTTCTAAAAGAAAAATTCATGACTACTAGTAGCTACTCGTAGTAGTATTAGCAAAAGCTCTCTTGAAAAGTATCAATGATAAAGATATACGTTTTTTGTTATTAAGTCGAAATTATAACTCATAATATTCGTTAGTTTTTGAACTTTACCTGTCTTCCCATATCTGCAAAGTTCCCAAGCACTGTACCCGAACACAGTGTCCACGTCGGTAGAACACCTCGCCTATGTACATCTCCCGATTTGTTTCTGTATCGCGGCACTTGTACTCCTCGTAGATTGCTGAAAACAATAACGAAAAAAATAATTTAATTTGAATCTTTATCAAAAAATTCAAAATTCACTCTCATCTGTGTTTAAAGATCATACAATTTTTGTTTTCCAAAGGTGATCCACATACTGCACAGTCAACTGTCATCATTAAAAACAATAACAGTGAAGTCATCCAAATATTTATAAGTATGTATCCTCCATTCATTATGGTTGTAGTAACGATAAGCTTTATTATTCAGAATTATAAACACAACTACTCTGAATATCCCGACCGCGAACTGACGACCTAGAAGTTTTCGCAAAGATTAGACCTGACTGATCAGCTTCGAAGCTTCACTCAATCAATGGACCTACCAACAGCCGCCCGGTCGCGAATTCATCATCATCGCCAGTATTTCCACTATCAGCAGTTCTTCTTAGAATCATAATCACACCGTCATTTCGCTCTCCATCGGCATGAGTATCCCATCCCTTCCTCTTGCGGGCTGTGTGAACTGCAATTCAATATTTTGCTCATAGCTTGCGTTTATGCTAGAGCTCGTCGCGGGAATGTCTTATCAGTTAAATTATTTGATTAATTGTTTATATGATAAAAGATTTCCAGCTAATAAAATATTTTCGAAATTGTTACTTGTTGTTAAGACGATATACACTGGCGATCACAAGGATGAGGCCATACATTTTGCAATCGATTTTCAGTCTTTATACTTGTTGGAAATTTTATACCTGGAGACTTTTACTACCTGGAACAGGTACATATTTTTCAAGCAGAAAATCAAAAAATTAAAGGGTAAATAAGAAACGACCGCTGGAGTTTCCCAAGATCAAACAATGAACTACTTGAAAAGCGTGTAAAAATATGCGCACTACGATGAAGCCATTACGAATATTTCGTTCCAGGAGTTCATATCAGTGATGTTTTTCAAAGTTTTGTTAAGAATATTTAAAAAAGCGTTGAAAAGGATTGTTTTTATTAAGTTAAATAAAATGGGTTATTAAGTTGCGTAGGGAAACTTCTCGAAAGAGTTATAAAAGAAAAACTGGAATGTCATTTAAATGAAAATAACATAATACCTGATTATCAGTTCGGTTTCAGACGTCTTCATAACACATACCTTCAAGTGGCTAGGATTAAAAAGCATGTGAAAAATAAGATCTTAGATAAAGAATCAACTGCTTTAGTTTTGCTTGACATAGAAAAAGCATTTGACACCGTATGGCATGACGCACTACTACACAAGCTTTCAAAATACAATTTTCCCATTGAAATCATTAAAATAATTCTAAGTTTTCTTAGTAACAGAAAGTACATAGGTAGTCAGTGTTCAAAATGAGAACTCTTCCGTGCATAACGTTGATTATGGAATTCCCCAAGGTGCTGTACTTGGCCCTATTCTATTCAATATATTTGTTTCTGACCTGCCTGTTCTTGGGGGTGACGTTAAACTTGCCATGTTTGCTGATGATACCTCCATATTTACATCAGGAATATATTACTTGGACTTGCAACGTACATTGCAAATATCTCTAACTTTGTTAGAAAAACACTTTTTTAAATGGAAAATCAATGTTAACCCTACTAAAATACAACCTATTTGGTTTACACGTCGACGTAAAGATTGTTTCTTGCCAAATAATGTTCAACTACAAATGGGCGGATTTAATATTGATTGGTCCGAACACTGCAGATATCTTGGCATTATGATAGATAAAAAATAAAAACACTTATCTACAACTGTTGATAAGAGTAACAATTATATAAGAATCTTATACCCTCTTATAAGTAAAAATTCTGAGCTGTCCATAGCTAACAAGTTAATATTGTACAAATCGATCTTTCAAGCCATTCTGCTCTACGGTGCTCCTGTTTGGTATGATCGTGCGAAAACGCACAAAAATAACCTTCGAATATGCCAGAACAAAGTTTTAAAAATGATGCTTGGTCTGCCATGGCATTTTTCTACTCACCGACTTCATGAGCTAGCTAATATCAACTTTTTAGACATACTTACAGAAAAGGCTACACAAAAGTTTTACGAAAAATTTTACTTTTCTGATAATGATTTTTTTTTTTTTTTTATTAAAAAAGGAAATCCAAATCCCAGAGCACTCAGACTCGTTAACGGTCGATTGTACTCTGATAATGAATTAATTAAAAATGTATTGTCAGTTTGAAGTTTAATTAAAAACGAATCTATTTTTGTTATAATGTAAATATTTTAAATAATTATGCATATTATTGGGATAACTGCAATATTAGATATAAGTGTTAAATAATTGTTTTTGATTGAAGCTTTCCCTTGAAAAACAAAATTAATTAAAAAAATCACTATTTCTTTCTATCATTAATATATTATAGTTGTAAAGGAAAGCATAAGTCCTATATCTCTAGATAACTTTATATTCAGAAAATGTAACTAATTATTTTATGCTACATAATAAAGAATAATAAATGGGTTCCGGAGAGATTTTGACAGTGACAGTCACAGAAACAGGAAAAAAGATGTTTCAAGGAGTTAGGACTCTCAGACCGAGAAATTGCAAGGAGGCTAAATAGAAGTAAGATTATTGTAAACAGTTGTTATCTTGCGGGTCTACAACACTATGGGATAATAAAAAAGGACGCACGACAGAAGCAAGAACATTGCGAGAAAAGCGGGTTAGTCTACGGCTTGTCTCAAATTCTACTCTACTAGTGACTAAAATAATGGCCACCAGCAGAGTATCAGCCAGCATAGCAACGGTCCGAAGGATAATACGAAAAAGTGGTACTATACAGAAAAGAAACCTGTTTTGAGGCAAGTACACAAGTAGCATCGAATGAATTTTGCAAGAGAACAGGTCGCTTGGAGCAGTGAATGGAAACGCGTTGTCTTTTCAGATGAAAAAAAGTTAAACCTCGATGGCCCCGATAGTTACAAATCTTATTCCATGATCTAAGAAAGGGGGAGCTTATTTGGCAGCCGTACATCAGGTGTAATGGTGTGGGGAGCTATTACCCCCTATGGCACAATCGAGTTGGAGTTTTTGTCCACAACAATGAATGGAAACAACAACAAATGTTTGCTGATACGGTCATTTCCAAAAGTGAACAACATTTGCGGATCCCTGTCTTGGATATTTCAACAAGATAATGCCCCTATCCACACTTCCAAGATTGTTACAAGTTGAATTCAATCAGAAATCAGAAGACGTGGAACTTTTGGCATGGCGGCCCTATTCACCTTACTTAAACATAATCGAAAGTGTTTGGGCATGGTTATCTCGTAAAGTGTATGAAGGTGGCAGACAATTTCAAGGCTAGTACACTTTAATCGAAGCTATTCGTGATGCCCGGGCCCAAATTTCTCTTAATTATTTAAAACAAAAATTGTATGATTCTATTCCAACCCGTCTTATAGAGGTCATATCGAAAAATGGCGGGCATTGAAGAAAAACATATTAAATAATGTAAACATGTTATTCATTTTTTCCTTTCTTTCAAAGATTTTGCATGTGGCCTCATCCTAGTGGCGCATCTTCTTATACGCATTTCAAGTAGTTCATTGTTTGATCTTCGGAAATTCCAGCGGTCGTTTCTTATTTACCCTTTAATGTTATGACTTACGGTTGGTTGTATCTGTACCTGTTCACATGTAGTAAAAGTTTATGGGTATAAAAATCGATTGGACAATGTATGGCCCCATCCTTGTGATCGCCAGTGTATTTCTTCTTATTATTAATGAATACACTCCGTTCCACGTGTTTACGAACAGTAACGAAATCTACTTTATAGATGCTTAAAAGGTAATAAAAAAACATAGGGACGGGCTACAGTCCGCTTGGGCGAACTGTTGGATACCCTATTCTTATTCCTATCCCTCATAAGTGGGCGTGACAAAAGTCTAAGTATGGTTGAATTGTTAAGAACGCTCTACATATTTTCTTATATAACATTTAAAGGATTTTATCAAAAAAAACGCTCCCTAGCTCAAACTTGGGTGTTTCAATAAAATTGTTTTATTTAATTGTGGGCATGTCAGTAGGCGGATTTAAAAATAATTAACACATGCGCATAAAGGGCCCATAAAGAGTATATATTATAAATTTCAGCTCCCTAGCTCAAACTTTGGATTTTCAAAACAATTGTTTTATTTATTTGTGGGCGTGTCAGTTTGCGGATTTTGAAAAAAATTTATCCCGAGCAGTTTTAGGAGTCATAGATCATATATAAAAAATATCAGCTTTCTAGCTCAAAATTCTATTTTTTCCAAAATTTTGTATTTTTGAGTTTGTGGGCGTGTCTGTGGGCGGATTTCAAAAATTCGTAAACTTGATTATTTCGGGACCCTAGAGAGTATATGGTTAAAATTTCAGCTCTCTAGGTCCAGTTTAAAGGCCTAATTTTTGCCGACGGACGGACGGACATGGCTAGATCGACATTACTATCGATGCTGATCATAAATATAGTAACTTTTAGGGGTCTACGGGCAATATTAAGGTATGTGACAAACTATGCGTCAAAATTAATATACCCCTAGAATAGGGTATAAACACAATTTTTTGAAATAAATTAATTTTTGTTTTATTAAGAAAATTAACAATAGTTTTAAATAATGTGTACAACATCCCGATCGCAATATTACTTCAAAAAGCCTGCTATGAAGAGATTAATACAGCTCTTCCAAGTAATTTAGTGAAATTTCGGACCAGGCTTGTTTTATGGCTTCAATTATTTCTTCCAGGTTGGATTATTGCTTTCCTCATTCGTAGACCTTTTTTGAAAGCCATCCCCACACGTTTTCCTTGATGTTCAGGTCCGATGAATATGGCGACCATGCCAGTAGGTCTACATTTGGACTCTGAATCCAATTTTTGGTTATTCATGCGGTATGTATCGGTACATTGTCCTGTTGGAAAATCCATCGTTGTCCACCAAACAATTCCGAAAAAATTAAGGAAATCTTGAGCTTTGAAAATCAAGGTTTGCAGTTCCGTAAAAGCTTACTGCTCCACATATCATTACTCCACCTCCCTTACTGTGTCTTCTATCCAAGGATATTTCACCTTTCCTCAAATTTTAAAAATATTTTCTATATCATCAGGTCCATCCAAATTAAACTTAGTTTCATCAGAAAAGACAACGGTATGGCACTCTCAACTCCACCTGATGTGACTTGCGTGCTGCGTTCAATGGTGGTTTCTTTTTCATTTGTATGTGTCTAATATACATAGTTGGACTACTATTTCACGCGATAAACAGTTGATCTACTAGCTTTAACTCTAGTTTCTGCATTGATTTTACTTAGGGAAAGTCTTGAATTTGAAGCAGCTCTCAGTATAGCCCGTCGATCCTGATTTGTTGTTGCTCTGATTATTCCTCCTTTCCAGTTTTCTCCACAGTCCTCAGGATCCTTAAGACAGCTGTGAACAACAGTTTGTACTCTTCCAATCTTACCGGCTATAAAACGGATAGATTTGCCTTGCTCCTTATAAGCTCGAATTTGGCCTATTTCTTCCTCGGTTAATGAATTTATTTTAACCATAATTTTAGTTTTTTCTATGAAATTATGTTTTGAACTAAGGTCCATGGTACTCTTAATGCCTTTATATATGATTTAAAATATGATACAGATAGACTTAGTTACTGTTCGTAAACAGGTGGAACGAAAAATGGACTTATTTTATGACCTTATTGGGAAAAGCATCAACAAATCCCATTTCTTTTACAACATAAGCATAATATAGCCTTCTTTCATATTTCATTTCGTTTTTCCCATATTATCGAATGATTTAAACATTTTCGTAAAATTAAATCAAAGAACTACCCGTTCGTGAACACTTGGAACGGAGTGTATGTTTAATTGAATATATTTGATATATTCATATTGTTTGTTGAATTATTCTTGAGTTTCAAAATTGGATGATATCACGATGATCTTGTTTTACCCACCATGCCAATAATACTATTACCACGCGATTTCCAGTTGCAGCAGCAAATTCGAATAATCCACGACGTTGAGTGTCTCCAAACTATGTGTCTAAGGATTATGTGTCTTCTTATGTTATGTGTAAAATTAAACTACTTGTATAATATGTAGCGTTTAAAATAATTCAATTTTGTTTAATTTACAATGCGCTTGAAACTACTTGTCAAGTGTGTTCATTCTGTTAGACGTACTATCGTCACTGGCTGGAACACGAATGCTCCCGCCATCGATAGTAGGCAAGTAAAAAAGCTAAATTGTTACATGTTTAGAATTACTGTTTTAAAATAAAGAGATTGAACTTTAGAAAGCGTTACATTAGAATGAAAGAATGCAAAATTACAATAGGGTGCTTATGGCACGTGGTTGGTAACTGTGGGATGTATTCCAAAACACATAATAAACCAACTTCAAATTCTAACAAATTTGACAGAGGGAACGGAAAAGCCTTATTTACTGAGCTTATTTTGTAACTAAAGTGAGACTTTTTACTTATGGTTTTTAATAAATAATATTTTTCACCTGTCTTCGTCCTTTTAGTAGATTTAAGGAGCAAAGCAAGCTGTGATGACGACATTAAGCATGGCGTAATCGTATGGTGAATGAATTGGCGGTAAAACTCATCCATGTTTTGTGGCCGAAAAATACGTCCTAAGCTGAAAGGAAGGTTCTGCACCGCAGTTGTGCACCCGGCGATCACATACGGTTCACAATGTTAGATAGCTACAAAATGCATGAGCGCACATTAACGGCAGCTGAAATAAAGATGCTTCACATGACAGCGGAAATAACAAAGATTGATCGAATAAGAAGTTCCAAGATCCGAGGAAGCCTTCATGTCAAAGAACCTATCTCGAACAAAATGGAGTGCAAACTGCGCACTTGGTACTGTCATGTTCAAAGGGAAAATCCTTCGAACGCTGTCAAAAAGGCATATCAGTCAGCGTTTCCATACGATCGCGGAAGAGAGGCAGACCTAAAAAATCCTGGATCACACAAATGTAACAACACCAGCATTTGATTTTCCTCAGCAACAAAATCGGGGGACTGCCGTTCGTTTTTTTAGGTGGAACCGGCCAACCCCACAGGCAGACCAGTGGGATGCATTTAGAGGGCTATGATCATAACCTCGTCGTAAAAGAGAAAGAAGAGTCGATTTGAGGATCCGAGTACCGGTTTTGATGGTAAGTCACTAAATTTAAACTTATAGAAAATGTCGCCGTCTGAATGTTTAGGTGCTACTTTGTCGGCAGGGCTACAATAATAAAAATTTTCGCACTGAGGCAAATCCTGGAAAAGACCAAACAATTTCAAGTCGAGACTCGCCATCTTTTCATCGTCTTTGAAGCCGCACATGATAGCATTCATTGTCAGGAGCTCAACATGGTGATGGTCGAATATAAGAGATAACGGTAAAACTGACCTAGCAGTGTCAAGGACACTTGAAAATGCGGCTCAGTGTACAGTTTGGAGTAGCTCTTCCGAATTATTTAAAACTTGTATCGGGTTTCGACAAAGAGATGCACTGTCATGTGACTTCTTCAATCATGTTCTGGAAAAATAGACCTCAGGGCAGGAATCAATACAGAAGGTACTATCTTCAAACTTCAATAGATCCATCCAATTACTGGGGTATGCGGACGATATCAACATAATAGCAGCTCCCAGCGTGCCGTGTTTGGGGCTTTTAAGACGATTGCAGGACAGGTGAAACTGTTTACTTTGAAAGTAAATGAAAATTAAATCAATTGCATACTTTTATCAAACAAACAAGCAGCTGTCTAACGACTAGGACAACGCGCATTGTTGTTCATCAAAATATTTGAGATAGTAAGCAAGTTCACCTACCTCGGAGCAAAAATGGACTTCAACCACGAACTACACCGAACTGGAGATCCGACGAAAACATACCCTGGGAAGCCGCTGCTACTCGACTTGGCAAAACAAATGCGTTCATAACTCAAAGACCGAGTGTAAGCTCTACAAATCATTGATACTGCCAGATTTTCCTAATGGAGCCGAGTTCTACTGATGAACGACAAGCAGGAAAGGAAAGCTTATAATGCGTTATTTCAAAAAAAAAATTACTATTTCACCGTATATTTGATTCTGTGTGCGTTGAGGGCGAGGTAGGCGAATAGAGTGGAGAATGGACAAGAAACAGCCACGAACTTCATAAGAGTTGTACCAAAATGTGGAAGTTGTTCAAAAATCTAAAACAGCTCGACTTCACATCGGCTCGTCCATATCGATCAACACGACAAAATTGCTTCAGCCAAGGGGATCTTTGATTGCCAAGCCTAAGGCTCGTGAGTACAAGAAAACCTCTGTTTGAAAAATCAAGCCATCGCCTCTGCCTCGAATTCCTGGTTTGGCTGTGTGTGTGCCTATTGTGCATTCCACTTGCAAGCGCCACCTGCTGCATAATATTATTTTTTAGAAAGTGTTACCTACTTTTTATGCTTGTGAATTTTGCACAATTTGCAGTCAGCTGACACACATCATAACTTTGTTAAAGGCTCCGTAGTCTCCGTCCAGGAGGCAAAAAACGTTTCCTTGATAGAACTTTCAGCCTCGTCAATAGGGGGGTGTGCACATATTAAACAAATGATTGAAATATAGCTTTGATGGGAATCACAGCCAAGATCGCGGAAATATCTGCTTTGTACCGCTCGAGGACAGACTCGAGCTTTTGAGTAGCACCTGTGTAAATCGTGCACACGTTCCAGGAGCATACTATCAGATTTTAGTCTTCTGACGTTCGGGGTCTTGTTGAAATTTGAAGGATAATGATCCAAAGCTCCTTGTGCTCTCATAACTGTTCGTCAGGTCCTTGCTTTGACCCTAGAACAGCGGGCCGGATATTTTGTGTTGCCATGTCATAAGTCATAAGTCAAACTAGCGCATGTAATATATATCATCCTGACTGTCGACGACACCATTGATCATTCTAGTGAATTCATCCGCCGTACATCCTCTTTCTGAGGGGTCATGTAAGACTTTTAGACTCATCAGGCAGTTATTCCGACAGAGCAATAGGTGTAAGCGCTAGGAAAAATGTTGGTTTCTTCATAAGAATCGATAAACAAATCAACCTCATTGAGGAAGAGCTCTACTTGTGGCTTCGATGGCGAACGCTGGCTGGTCCAGGTGCGAGTCCCATTGGTCCATTGTCGATTCGGTTTTGACAAACAGAATTATAATTAGTGTGAATACGCAATGGAACGCTATATTCTAAACACCTCCTTATGAATGCCATAAAAGAGCCCAAATGGTAATCAATCAACAATGGCGGCGGTCACTTAAGAGCTTTACATTAAAAAAAAAAACATTGATGTGTAGTCTCAGTTACGATATTGTGCATCTCCAGGTTGATGCCGATCAATGCTTACCCTTATCCAACAGCACCCACCGGGCACCCTTAATAACACCCCCAACTTTTTGTTTTAAAATAAAATTGGGATCTGCCTACCAAAAATTGTTTGTCATTTTTGTGTGCAGGAAATTTAGTGCTCGGCAACTCTGCATAATAAATGGCCATCAACTCCGCATAAGTTAAATGTGAGGCTTAACTGCTGCGATTTCATAACACTTCTTATATCATACATATGTGTTTTATGAGTTCTGGCAGTTCATCGAGAAGGGTCTTAAGTTCCGGATGATCGTTAAGACTTATCTCATTTAACTGTATTTGACTTATTGCACTGCGGATCACCACTTTTTGAATGTATATGTGGAGAGGTGTAATTCCTGTTATTGCCTCTATGGCAGCCGTTGGACAGGTTCGCATGGCTCCGGAGATACCAAGGCACGCAAGCCATTGTACCTTTTTGAGCTTCTCTATTGCGACCTTTTATGTGGATTTTGTCCACCATACAATAAAGGCGTATGTTATAATGGGTCTTATCAGATCCAGTGTACAATCTTTGGAGAGATTCCCTAGGTTCTGCCATATGTGCGCCGACAGGCCCATAAAGCTCTGTTAGCTTTAGTGATTTTGTTGTTGATGTGAGAGTTCCAGTTTAGTCTTTCGTCCAGGATTAATCCAAGATATTTGACTTCGTCGGAATACTCAATGGTCGTACCATTCAGTGAAATCTGGGCTAAGCTGAGCTTTCTTCTTTTTGTAAAAGGAACTATGATAGCTTTACTGGGGTTTATGGAGAGATTTTCCTTGACGGACCAGTCTATAGCTATCTTAAGGGCTTTTGCATACGTGAGGTTACTACGTTTGAGACTTTGCCCCTAATAATGATGACCAAGTCATCGGCTTACCCTATTATGTAATAGGTTTTTCAATAAGAGCGCTATAAAAGTCTTTTTTAAATAAAACAAAAACGGTTTTGGATATCAATGAAATTCTTTATTCCTGTGAAAGTACGTTCGATGCCATTATGTATGGAACTCGATTTCTTTTGCATGGCCACCACGGGCACGCTTGCAGAAGTCCAGGCGCTGAACCCAATTTTCGACGGTTTTCAAGCATAAATCGGCCGATACTGCTGCAATTTCACGTTCGATACTCGTACGAAGTTCATCAATCGTCGCTGGCTTGTTGGCATAGATCATAGACTTGACGTAGCCCCACAGGAAATAGTCTAACGCCGTCAAATCGCACGACCGAGGCGGCCAAGCGACTGGACCATTTCGTAAGATAACAGGGTTTCCAAACTTGGTTTCCAATATATTGATTGTGGCATTCGCTGTGTGGCTTTTGGCGCCGTTCTGTTGGAACCACATGTCCTCCAAGTCCATATCATCCAATTCGGGCCTAAAATATTCGGTTATCATTGAACGGTAGCGATTCCCATTCACAGTAACGGCCCAATGACGCCGCCCGCCCATAAACCACACCAAACCGTAATTTTGTCGGGATGCAATGATGACTCATGGAGTACGTGTGGATTGCTGCCTGACCAATACCGCATATTGTGTTTATTGACGAAGCCATTCAGCCAGAAATGAGCCTCATCGCTGGAGATGATTTTTCGATGAAAATCCGAATTATTTTCAAGTTGTTGCTCAGCCCAATTCACGAACATACGACGCTTCTGGTGGTCAAGCGGCTTCAGTTCTTGCGCCAATTTAATCTTGTAAGGATGTAGGCCAAGATCTTTTCACAAAATTCGCCACAACGACGTCACAGAGATGCCCAACGCTTGAGAACGACGTGTGAGAGACACATTTGGGCTTTCTTCAACTGAAGCCTCAGCGGCAGCAATATTCTCGACACTACGGGCACTTCTTTGTCTCACTGCCACGGGAACATTTTGTACTGTGCTTGTGGATTCAAATTTTTCCACTAGACGCTCAATTGTTGATTTACTAGGACCATTATGGCGACCATAAATTGGACGTAGCGCTCTTAACGTGGAGGCCACTGACTCCGAATTTCGGTAGTAAATTTTAATAATTTTGAGTCGTTGTTGAAATCTTACTGAAGAGAAATGTCAAAAGACCGGCAAGAAATTCGGCGTCATTTGCTGTCCCTGTCATTCTACTTTTGTAGCGTCCCTGTTGAAAAACCCTTTACTTAGTTTTTGAAGTAGGTCATCTATGACCAAAGACCACAGGAGGGGTGATAAAACTCCTCCTTGTGGACAGCCTTTTATAGCTGATACTGATACTGAAGTCTGTCCTGACGAAGGAGTAATTTTCCGACTTTCGAGCATCGCTTTTATCCAGTTTATGGTGGGAAGGTCTACCTTTCGGTGAATTAAAGCATTTGACAACGAATCATAACTGGTGTTATCAAAAGCATCCTCTATGTCAAGAAAGGCGCATAGTGCAATTTCTTTGCAACGATAGGCGTTGTTTATGTGGGTTGTTAGTTTTAACAGGGCGCCTTCCGTTGATTTGCCTTTTTAATACGCATATTGACAGGGGTGTAGAGGCATGCTAATAGTTACGCATTCTCTGATATGAACGTCAATTATTCTTTCCATTGTTTTCAGGAAAAACGATGTCAAACTTATGGGACGATAGGATCTAGGTAGTTCACTAGGTTTGTTACCTGGTTTGGGGATAAATACTACATTGACCTCCCGCCAAGTGCGTGGTATGTAGCCCCAGTTGAAACTCAACCTAAATAAGGCAATCATGTTAGGTAGGAAGAAATCCATACCATTTTGAATGAGGGCTGGAAAAATTCCGTCATTTCCTGGTGCCTTGAATGGTTTGAATGAGTTTATGGCCCATTTTACATTATCTGGACTAAATAATTTACCAGATGAACTATTATTTCTGCTGAGGTTAGTTGGATATGAAACCTCAGTAGTGTGATCAGTTGTGTGATCGACAATTAGGGAACCAAGGAAGTGAACTTGCAGCAAGGTAGTGAGAGTTTCTTCCCGGTCCCTTGTGATTGTTCCATCAGGTTTAATGAGCAATCCCATGCAGTTTGAGGGATCTTTTGAAAGTGCGCTCTGGAGCCGTGCCACTGCTGGAAGTTGTTCCAGCTTTTCGCAGTTTGCGCGCCATGATGCCCTTTTAGATCTTCGCAACTCTTGGTTTTATATGGTTAACAGGGATCGTAATTGATCCCATACGCCGGTGCGTTTCGATTTGTTGAATTGTTTTCTCACCTTCTTCCGGATAGTTTCTAGATTTTCATTCCACCATGGTACGCTTCTTTTTACCACGGTGCGCTTTACCTTACAACTACTCCTAAAGGATGAGATAATGATATCGTTGAGCTGACATTGTGCAGCGACCGCATCACTCGGTGTTAGTGGTGAATCTAGTAGCAGATCAGTTCTGATTGCCAGATTTTCACTATAGGTTCTCCAGTTAGTTAATTTATTATTGTATTTGACCGGCGCGCACTCGGTGTTGCATCGCAGCCTGAACATAATATGCATATGATCAGGCAGAGAAGCTTCATCAGACACGTGCCAGTCCTCTACAATGTTTTGTATAAAAGGAGACGAGAGAGTAAGGTCTAAAACTTCTTCTCGTATACTGTTCCTAAAAGTGGGCTTATCTCCCTTATTTAGAATAACTAGGTCTTTACTATATAGATAATCTAAAAGTAACTCACCTCTTTTGTTTGTGTCTCGGCTGCCCCAAATCTGGTGATGTGCATTCGCGTCGCAGCCGATAACAAGATGTACTTGCTGAGTTTGGCAGTACTGGACAAGTTCTTGTACTGGTGTAGGTGGTACCTCCACTATGTCCCCAGCAAAATATGCCGATGCGCATACGAATTTATGTATCACTTGGCCATTGTGGTGTTCAATTAAAACGGCCACTAGGTCTGTAGTATTGAAACCTGGAATGAGAGAGAATTTTATATCTTTCGCAATGGAAAGAGCTGCCCTAGGTCTGAAATTACCTTTGGCAAAAAATAGCTCTCTATTTCTGCTGTTAAGACCAAAGATCTTACCAGTAGTTGCCCATGGTTCCTGGATTAAACCAAGAGCGACGTTCCTTTCGGCACATCTTTGGCTATAGGTGTCCGATGCACCCATAGCGCGGTGCAGGTTTGCCTGCAGCACAGTTAGAGACGTGATTTCTTCTTCACGTACTCGGGATTACGCACTCTATGAGGTTTGTTATCACCCCTGCGTCGTACGTAACCCTGTTGAGAGAGCACTTTGTCTCCCCCTTGGACTTCTGTTGTTCTGTCCATCTTTCCCGCTTGTATGTGCCTGTTCGGTCGCCAGTTTTGGCCTAAAGCAGTTACGGTGCGCGTTTGTGCTGTCCGTGTTTTTAGCCTTTGCTTTAGCATCCAGCACCACAGTTGTTTTAGCAACTGAGTTACCCGTGGCAGCACTAATGCCAGCCACTGGTGGTGTGGCGCTACTGTTGGCGCTTGTGGATGGCTTATTATTTTCTGTAGCATCAGTGGCAGTACTAATACTAGCCCCTGATGTGTAGCCTCTTTTTGGTTGTCTCTTGAAGCCTGATTTGTCGATTTGTCCGCGCTCTTGAGGATTATTTTGATCTGTCCAAACCTGAACGAGACCATCCCCTTTAGCTCAACAAGTCGCTTCATCGTGCTTTCATTTACAGCTAGGACCATATGGGCGACATCTCTGTCGTCAGATGTTTGCAGAACTCTCCACGTTCTGGTGTTGAGTTATTTATTCTAGAAATCTAGAATTGCCAGTATTCTTTCATTCGCTACTCCGGTACTATGTGGGAAGAAGGCTCTGACGATATGTTTTTTCGTCACTTCCATCCCGCATTTCTCTTTGAGCTTCGCGAAGTTCATTTTCATCCACTCTGCAGTGATAGCGTCCGCACACACGATCATTAGCCATCCGGCTTTGAAATTTGTACCGCGGAAGGCTGGTTTGGTCCCCTCATCACGTTGTTTGATGGTGATGTCCATAATCCTCTCCTGAATCTGAGCCATTTGCTCACTACTAAGAGGATTGCGATCCAGATCGACAGGTACTACACCCAGTCTTACAAAGCTCGCTATATCGCTAAAGGAGACTTTGTCGACGGCTGTATTTCCTGTGCGAGCTCGTTTCGCTTCGGATTGGGGCGGCGTATTGTCCTCGGATCCTCTACGCTTCACCTCGGAGCCTGGGTCGACCTCTGTCGACAGAGCAGATATTCTGGCCTGCTCTACGTTTTGTCCCTTTTTTCAGCGCACGCTAAAAACGGCGCTGTTCGGATGGTGTGAATTTGACGCGCTTAGACTCAGTCTGTGCAGTTATGCCAGAGGTCTCCGGCGCGCCTGTATTCATGGGATGCACTTCATCCGAGAGTATGCTGACATTGCATAGCGTGCTGGACTCTGAGATATCGTCATTAAGAAGAGACAAGTTCTCTTCTAAGCACATCATCTCCGAATCCGTGGTTTGTGACCCTTCCCGATTGGCAGGTGCCACGTCATTTACGACAGGGTGTTCTAAAACATCCCCAGTTGGTAATGCAGGGTGTTCGGAAACATCCCTAATTGATGATGCAGTTGTAGAGGCATCATTCTCTATTTGTTTTTTGATTTTCGGATCTATTTTCATTCCCACGAGTAAACGGGATAGGAAGGTCGCCCGTGGTCTACCCGTATAACCACAGGAAGGCTACTTGAAATCAGAGGTCGCCTGGTATCCGAAGTTCGCTGCTATCGACTAAGAACCCCTTAGCCATTCATCTCTCGGCGCTAGCTGTTCCACCTTAGATTTGGGGATTTGTTATCGGGGTTGTCTCCCCGGGCATTGCCGAAAAGTTAAAGTAAGGAGTAAGGCAGGAGGGGGGGGGGGGTAAGGTATGTAAGGGTGGGAGCGGACGTGAAGTCCTGACCAGTTCTTGGTTGACGCTCATCAGACGGCCTGGCCCTTAACAAGCCCGATGACTCTTTGCGTCGTAAGTCTCCGCACCGGCACCATCGAGTTTTGTTTGCGGTGATGGTACACACGTCAAGGTGACTGACCCCGCTAAGAGGCTACGATGCATTGCAATATCTAGCCAGATACAACGAGGTTAGACTTGGATGGAATCTGTGGATTTTTTGGACCAGAACGTTTTTGCAGAGTCACTTGCACTACTACAATAGAACTGATTGATAATTGGGAGCACCAACTTTGTCTAGCGAATGGGGAAAATGTTCCGGGACTCATCCAATTCAAACGATTAATCAGGCCTAGCTCCTATAAGGTTCTTATATTAGATAAGATACGAATAAGGAAGGTGGTGAGATATCATCCTCACAAAATGAGCAAGTGCTCAGAGACAGAATGTAGGTTCTGTCTGGAGAGCGATGAATCATCTGAACATATTCTCTGTGAATGCCCGGCACCACATTGGTTAAGAAGAAATATCTTCCATAGAGAAATACGTTCACCAGCAGAGCTGAAAAACTTTGCTACCAAGGGCTTGCCTGTATAAGGGAAGTGGTACGCCTCTTGGAATAAGAAACCCTTCAGATATCAGATACATTAGATCTTTAAGGTCACGGTGTCAGCCACTTCGGCAAAACAATTTATTTTAAAAAAATCCTCCATAGAAAACGTACTCAAAACAAAACAGAGAGTGGAAGCCCCAAACATACTTTCCTAAAGCATAGACTTCTTAGGCCACAGAAGACTTAATAAACGGTGTCTTTTTATGAACTTAACGAAGACGCCAGCCTGGTGTTATTCAAAGAGCGGTTCCAGGGTGGTATTTATGGTCGTTTGTTGGGAGAATTTAATGTGGTTGGACACACCAAGTAACTATGGCCTGTCATTTGAAGGTACACAACATTATATTCTCTCCTCCAAACAAAAATAAAAAATAAAAATAAAAGTCAAACCAGAAAAATTTGTAAGAAATCACATTGATATAAAAACAAACTTCCTCCCCAGTAATATTTACATAGGATATCTTAGAAAAAGCAATTTCAAATAATAAAAAAAATAAGAAAAAAATTCAGAGTCAATTTCTCATATTGGAAACCTGCGTCATTTGGTTGATAAATTAAATAAATGATTTGGGGCATTTCAAGTAACGGTAGTATGAAGCCGCATTTCAAATAAAATCTATTGCAGTCCACAATGCAAATGAGTTTACACGAAGGAACTGTTTTTAACATCGGAATATACCTCACAGTACAAAATATATGGTATTCGAAGCAGTTTCGAAGTCTATACTTTTCTATGGAACACAAATATGTATTTGAAGCAGTTTCTAAGTCTATACTTTTCTATGGAGCACAAATATGGAGGCATATGTCTTATGATACTTTGGAAAAACTGCAGATTTTTTATCTACGAAGGATGTTCCGATTAGATAGCAATAAATGCAGCTAACTATATGCTAATGACTAAGTCAGGACTTGTCCAACTTCACTTAGAGACTTTTAAGCTAAGCATCAAATACGTTCTAAGCACGCACCGGAACGATTGTTGGGGATAGTTGTGGAATACGCTCTAAAAAAAGGAGTCTTCGGTAGAAGGAACTTAACAATTTTGCTGAGCACTATGGATATGACTTGGAATCGGACTATAGAATACTAGAAACAACTGGACTGCGTTTGGCAGTTGTCAATGTGCGCACGCGCCGCCGTGGGCCGACTTAAACCTTATAGCGTCTGTCAACCACCGGAAGCATCAAAACAAGCTGGCGAGCCCGGCCTCCCTCAGAAACGCCCTAGCCAACTTAATCTAACTTAACAACTAAGAGGATGTTACCTAGAGTAACGCATCTAAGGAGTTTGCTATATCATCGACTGTGGAAGTCCAAGTACAACTAAATAGGTCTAATAGGAAATTGCTTGTTTCGTATTGTGAAAGAGCTTTATCTAATCAAACTAATCAAACTTTATGCATAATACACATTGTTCATAGTCTTTGGCAGACGGCTTAAAGCCATGTCATTAAATTTAGATTTAAATACATTTCCTTTGTCAACTAAATCAAATACCAATAAATTCATTTTTGAATTGAATTAAGTTAAAAAAAAAAGATTTGCTTGTTTAATTTACTAACATTTTCAGATTACTGAACCCAAGAGCACTCGACACTGTTTATCTGTAGTAGAATAACAGCAAGTCCAAAGATAGCCAAGCTAACGAAGAAAGAACTTTACTTTCCTTAAAGCTGACTTTTATTCATAAATGTGTGCAGATTCGCTTGAATTCCTCGCAAACAAACCCATCCAACGGCATCAAAAAGTCGAAAACGTAATGAGCACAATTCATGAAATCTACAGGCCGGAAGGGAAAAGTAGCTCTGGATCCGAATACAATAGAAAGCTGGGAAATGTCCTTGACAAAGGAAGTAATAAAATGTTCTTCTCATCTTTGTAACTATCCATACAATGGATAGGTACTGTTAAATCTTTACTTTATGGGAACAAATAACCACACACGCACTTTTACTTATTTCAGAGCTCCTTCTTTTATTTCCGTCATAAAAAATCAATTCTTTATCCTGGGTCTTAGATCAATAATTTCGCAATTATTTTTATCTTTCGCTACCATTAAAGAATCACTCTCTTATAGTATGTACTCGTATATATAAATATGTTCTATGCACCTACATATCAATATATATCATATATACAATTGCGAAGTAATAAAGCTTTCTCAATAAAAAAAACATCACTTGTTTACGCTGGCCATAACGCAGTACATACCTACTTACAAACAACACAGGTCCTAGTGGCTGGCATTCGCATTTAACGCAGATAAACGCGTTGATACTGGGAGGAGTTTGACCAACTGGCCAACAGGAATCGAAAAACGGATTAATTTAATGTTGGTTTTCCTTTCCGGATATTTCGATATATTTTACTCCTTTTTAAACAAAAATGTACGACTTAAAACTTGCGGATAATTCCAGACCGTACTGCAATTGTTTTTTTGGTTAGCAATACCACCGGCGTTTTGCAAATTAAGTATAATGACGTGTACGATGAATTGGTTCGGTATCGCGCCCTGCGGTTGAATGCTGATAATGAAAACACGCACTGTTCAAATTTGAACAATAACCACCGTACCGTGAAAGTAGCTTATGTCCATTTTGTACAAGCAAAATCTATTGTTGTTAAAGCCTATTTTATTGTTTAAAAAAGTCCTGGGGCTAGGTAAATAAAGTTTATTTTCCAGAATAGATGTGAACAATACCCACCACAACAATATCGGTTGCGATGCACTCGCATATAACAGTGTAAAGGGAAGCAGCTATGACAATAGAAGAAGTGCGTGAATTTAGATTATCCTGCTCAGTAGATATTTTAAATAGTGGCTCTAAACCATCCTTCATAAATGCGATTTGCGAAGAGATACTGGATTTCCCGCTAGCTAGTCCATTTAATTTTAGTTTTGTAGTAAATTGGCATTTTTTTTTTTTTTTTTTTTTATATAATTAGCGCGCACTAAAGGGATTTGTTGGGACCCTTATAATGTATTAGCTACACAGCGCGGGCGTTAAGGAAATTAGGGTGAGAGGAAAAGGAGAGATGCCGATGCACGTTGGTTTTGAATGTCTGTATGTTATAATGTGTAGGAAAAATGGAGCGGGGAAGAGCATTCCACATTCGTGTTGTACGGCTGAGGAGAGATTCTTTGAACTTCACTGTACGTCCGAACACAGGCTTGAGGGTGAACTGATGAGCATTCCCTGCAT
Source organism: Portevinia maculata (assembly GCA_949715645.1). Lineage (NCBI taxonomy): Eukaryota > Metazoa > Arthropoda > Insecta > Diptera > Syrphidae > Portevinia > Portevinia maculata. The sequence continues at coordinate 200,573,363 of OX454525.1, forward strand.
GGCGGGTATTGCGGTTGAAATGTTCAAGGGGAGGAATGCAACTGGCTATTTCGTTTGAGCACTTATGGTAGAAATAACGATAAAATAACGACAGGCAGGAGACATTACGACGATGACTAAGAGAGTCAATCGATCTCGCGATGTCTCGGTCGCCAATGAGTTTTATCGCGCGTTTTTGCATCCTGTCAAGTAGCTCCAAATAAGTTATTGGTGCACCGGACCAGATATGAGCGTTGTACTCGAGTTTCGGGCGAATAAACGCCTTATAAATTGTAGCCAGATCAGAAGGGGTGAAATATTTCTTACAACGCTTAAGGAAGCCTAGACATTTCGCGGCGTTCTTGGCGACATCGAATATGTGGTCATTCCAACGAAGGTTGTCATTAACACACATACCGAGAATGGAAAGTCTTTCGGTTTCAGCGATGTAAGTGCCATTCATAGATAATGGCAGTGTGTGTGGGTTTTGCTTTAATGATAGGAGACAGCATTGAGTTTTGGAAGCATTAAATTCCACTCTATTGGTTTTACCCCACTGAGTTATGCTGTTAAGATCGGAATTTAATGAGCTTAACATACGTTGCCGTTCCAGTTCCACACCCGAAGATGAGGGGCGTGACCCAAGAAACGAATATGAGAAGCTGAGGGTACTGTCATCAGCAAAGGAATGGATTGGATTAGAAGTAACAGACAGTAGATCATTTATAAAAATGAGAAAGAGAGTCGGGGACAGAACAGAGCCTTGGGGGACATCAGCATTTATTTGGTGAGTTGCAGACTTGAAGCCGTCCAAAACAACTTGAATTGAACGGTCCGAAAGGTAATTTCTAATCCATTGAAGAAGAGTATCATCGATTCCAAATGCACGCATTTTCGACAAGAGAGCTTGGTGCCAAACTCTGTCAAATGCTTTTGAAATATCAAGCGCAACGATCTTACTTTCACCACCTTGGTGAAGAGATTGGTTCCACTTTTCGGTTAGATATGTCATCAAATCACCAGTGGACCTGTTGCTGCGAAAACCATACTGCCGGTCATTAAGAAGTTTTCGCGATTCAAGATATTTCATTAGCTGACGGTTTATCAGCGTTTCCATGACCTTAGAAAGAAGGGACGTAAGTGCAATTGGTCGGTAGGAGGAGGGAGAAGAAGATTCGCCTTTTTTTGGTACAGGCTGGACAAATGCTGTTTTCCATCTTCCCGGGAAGAGTCCTGAAGAATAGGACAGATGGAAAAGCTTACGCAATGGTTTTGCCAGCGAAGAAGAACACCTCTTCAGAACAATAGGGGAAATACCATCTGGACCAGCGGATTTGAGAACGTCAAGATCTTGAAGTACTCTAGCCACTGTACGAGTGCGAAAGTGGATTGGTCCCATAGAGAATTCTACGCGCTCGAGTACAGGGGGGAGACAAAGCACAATCTGGGAGCGTTGAGCTGACTGCAAAGTGAGCAGCAAGCAGATTGGCCTTATCTGTAGAGCTGACAGCTGGAATGTCGTTGTAAATGAGTGTCGGGATAGATGACGAGGCCGAATTCTTGATGTTTTTAACAAATGACCAAAAGTTTTTACTACCAGTGGGACTTTGTAGTATTTTTTGCCTCAACTTTTGGTCATAGGAGAATTTGACACGATTAATGTGGGCATTGCAGTCATTTCTGGCTCGTTTAAACTTTTTACGGCTTTCCTCAGATGGGTTGGATTTGAATAGCCGAAAACTTACCTCTTTTAACCTGATAGCCTCCTTGCAGCTCGAGTCACACCACGCGTTAACCTTGGGTTTGATACTTTTAATCCTGTTAGGGATAAAAGTCTTCATACCCAGGTGAATTATGTTTGTGACCATATCAGCAGCAGCATCCACGTCGCTGTCGAGGAAGCACAGCGACCAGTTAAAACTCTTAAAGAAACCGTTTAATTTTTCCCAATTGGCTTTCTCGTACTGCCATACGGTTCTTTTAGGAGTTTGTTCTTTAACTATGTGGTTGGAGTACGAGAAATTTGCTGATATGATGCAATGGTCTGATGAACCCAGAGGCTATAATACGTTCAAAGCGTATTTATCAGGGTGAGAGGTAAGAAACAAGTCCAATGTGTTGGCAGTTTGGCTGCTAATGTCCGGTATTCATGTCGGCTCATTTACAAGCTGAGTCAGGTTATTTACCTCAGCAAAGATCTCGACGTACCTTCCTTCGGGTGTTGTCTGACCAGAATGTCGAAGCCAGCTTGAATTGTGTATATTGAAATCGCCCGCAATAACGATTTCAGAACGAGGATGAAGGGTCACAATTCTTGTAATAGAATCAGACAGGGCATCAAACTCATTATAAGTTGAATGTCTGTCCAAGTTGGGGCTTCTGTAAATAAAACAGTAGTGTATTAATTGCCTACGGACATGGAGTTTTAGCCAAATGAAATTAAATTCTGGGTTGGCACATTGGCCATATTGAGGCTGAAGTTGGTAGGCTACGTCACTACGTATATAAACGGCGATACCGCGATGGGCAAAGAATAAAGGCACTAAGTTGTACCCAGGTAGACTAAACTCTGTTAAATCAGAGCCAACGCTAACCTGGGTTTCACTAAGTGCCAAAACAGCTGGTTTGTTGTGAAAAACATGGGCGTATAATGAAAAAAAATTCGTTCTCAACCCACGAATGTTGCTGATATCCACAACGAAATTCCTACACATTATAAAAAACAAACATAAAAAAAACACAACTCCGACGCTAACTAAGCATAGGCCGTGAATTGAAAATATACGTTAGATTTCCAAAACAATCTACCGCAGGTGTTATGCCCGTACGGTAATTTGTTTGGTCCACTAACAGAATCAACAACTCACGACCCGCTATTCGCCCGATGCTGCCTTTACTCAAACATTGCAAGTGCACAAACGATAATCGATCGACACATGCAATAGTCAAGAAAGAGCAACAGGGATGAAGTGGGATGGGGGACGGAAGGAAGACCCTACGCTGTTGCTTTTTTTTCACTTTTTTCGTTATCACTGCCACCGGCCACCGGCACTGGCTCTATGTGGATTTTTTTTTCTTTTTTCACACACACGCGATTTTGTATTTTTTTTCGCGAAACGTATTGGCGAGCCGGTATGTATTATGTTTGACGGTTTAGTGACACCGAAATTGCGTTTAAAAGAGGCAACGCGTCCGCACGCGACGGGAGGCAAACAACAACTGGCATTGTATTAGATGAATGCTCGCTGTTAGACCATCAGCACATTAGGTAAGACATACCCAACCAAATGGCACAGGCAGAAAATAGATATGATGCCAAGTCGATGGACTGAAACATGTATCGGGGACTTGTCCTCTCAAAAATCGATGTGCTTGTTTCATCAATCGAGGCCATAAGAGAGCTAAATGAAGCGCGTACCAGTTTAATAAAGTATTGCTATCCTCCTACTACATGTAGTTGATCAGTTAGATCAGTGTGAGTTAGCGTTAGGTTCCTTTGTTTAATGACCAGCTTCCTAAACATAGGAAGATGGTTAGGACACTCTTCAATCAAGCCAACATACACAAAAAAGTGGGACGAATACAGGTTCCCTCCTATAGAAAAAAACTCAGAATTAAGAAGTTAATAATTAAGGGTAAAAAAACTTTTTAAAAACAAGCTTTTATTTAATTGCCCTAAAAAGAAGAAAATAAACTTTAAATTAAATCAAACCAATTAATTTAGTGCATGTATTACATAATTTATTAAATGATATAAAAGCTTGTCGCGAGATTTGCATATTTTATAGAAAACATTTTCTTTCATAGAATTATTTATAATAAGTATGTCAAGTAAGAGTAGTTAGTACACAGGTAAATCTCGCGACTAGCTTTTATATCATTTAATAAATTATGTAATACATGTACTAAATTAATTGGTTTGATTTAATTTAAAGTTTATTTTCTTATTTTTAGGGCAATTAAATAAAAGCTTGTTTTTAAAAAAAAAAATTAGCATTAATTAATTTTTTAATTCTTTAGTTATGATTGGGAATGTTTCTAAGTCTGTGCATTTCAGTCTAATTCTTCAATAATGATTTGGCGACATTCTTCGTTCTGCAGTACCGTGGCTATATTTTGCGGGAAATTGCACAGCCTTGCGTTGAATGATATGAACACCGTCCTTACCGAAGTCTATACGGACGGATGGTATGTCAGTATCGTACATCTGTGCTCTCCGGAAACAGGGCCATATGATTTCTGTAATGTGTCCAATCACCAGATCGATTTTCCTAACGATCGAATATGTTACTGCAGTATCCGGTAGCAGGAGGTGATCGACCTGACTTTATCAAATAGATACTTTAATGCGATTACCAACTAGAGGGTCTCTTCGGAGGCATCCCTCTCAGATCATAGATATATCGAATTCCAAATCGAATGCGAAGCCATAACTTTGCAGGAGAGGAGGAATCCAAGAAAAGCCAACTGGATACGCTTCAGGGAGGAAATGGGAAAAACTCTCAAAACTATGAGTGAGCCAAGACAAACAACTCGGCGTAGCTGGTATATTTCGAAGGCCGTGATGACTGACGAGGCCATTAAATACGCCTTTGCGTCTTTTCACGGCTTCAAGTCGCCTGGTACGGACGGAATATACCCAGCCATGCTGCAACAGTGTACAAACTAGTTGCTACCGACTATGAAGAAAATCGTCACCGCTGTCCTAGCACTGGCATACATTCCAACACTCTGGCGTACAGTTAGACTGGCATTTATACCAAAAATTGGCAGAAGTGACTACTCGCTCGCCAAGAGCTTCAGACCAATCAGTCTGACTTCCTTCTTGCTGAAAAGCTTGGAAAGGCTGGTCGAGCTTCACGTGCGCAAAACTGCTTTGCGATTGCACCCACTATCTCAGATGCAACATGCCTATCAACGTGGAAAATCCTGCGAGACTGCGCTCCAAAATCTAGTTGGTAGAATTGAGGGCGCGCTTGACAGCAAAGAATACGCGATGGGCATTTTCATCGATATTGAAGGTGCTTTTGACAATGCGACTTTTGATAGCATGTGCAGCTCCGCCAGACAACACGGAGTAGACGAACCATTGGTGCTGTGGATTAAAGCAATGCTAATGAATAGAACGTTGGTTGCGGATGCGGATTGTGGCCGCTATGTTATGGCGGTGGTAAACAGAGGCTGCCCGCAAGGCGGCGTTCTGTCTCCACTGCTGTGGTGTATGCTGGTCGACTCTCTGTTGAACGCACTCAAAAGTTCTAAAATTTACGCTCAGGCGTACGCGGATGATGTTACCGTGCTTTCTGTTGGATCATGCCTAGCGACTGTATGCGCCAAGGCGCAGGCGGCCCTTGACGTGATCGACGAATGGTGCACTAGGAATGGGCTCTCGGTCAATCCTCTTAAAACTGAGGTTGTTCTCTTTACGAGAAGGAGGAAGCTGGTCGGGTTGACTCAGCCAGTGCTAAAAGGCGTCACAATCCAACTCTCCAATGAACCAAAGTATCTGGGAGTCATCCTGGATAGCAAACTTCTTTGGTCCAAACATGTTGAGCTGAAGACTGCCAAGGCGCTGTCTGTTTTCTGGCAGTGCAAAGGCATTTTCGGCAAGACATGGGTCTTATCACCGAAAAGAGTCCTATGGATTTATACGGCTATGATAAGACCATTAATAGCATACGCATCGGTTGTTTGGTGGAATAAGCTTTCACGTAAATACGTCACTGCTGCTTTTGCCAAACTCCAAATGCAGGTATGTCTCGGCTGCACGGGGGCCTTCCCCAGCACGCCTGGCTCCGGCCTAGATGCACTATTTAACCTTCCGCCCCTTGATGTTTACATCATGGGATGTGCAATCAAGGCTATCTCACGTCTTAGAAGAGGTGACTTTTGGTATAACTCGCACTGGAGTTTTGATGAACTTGCGCAACGGTTGTCCTTCGACTCCTGTCTTATGGATATGCCGTCTGATGCGATGAGACCGGAACTTCGGCTAAAGCGCAACTACGAGGTCGACTTTCCTCGCGTCCAGGACTGGCTCTGGCCGGACTCTGAACCTGGAAGGGAATGCAGTCGAATCTTCACGGATGGCTCCAAAACCGATCAAGGATCTGGTGCTGGTGTCTTCGTGGAGAGCGATAACGTTAGACTTTTCTTTCCGTTAGGCAAATATGCGTCAGTCTTCCAAACAGAGACTTATGCTATCCTAATGGCCATGGACTATGTTACGACGAACAGGTGGAGGGGCGAAGTATCTGCGTCTGTAGCGACAGTCAGGCTGCGCTTAAGGCCTTACTCAAACCCTTAAACTACCTCCAAAATAGTACGTGAATGCAAGATATCTCTGAATTCGGTCGAAAGGCTGAATTCACTTAAACTTGTCTGGGTCCCGGATCATAACGGGATAACGGGAAATGAGATCTCCGATGAACTTGCTAGACAAGGCTCAGAGGGGGACTTCTCAGGACCTGAACCAGCGATCTGTCTGCCTGCGTCCTCGGTCAGGGCTTCCATTGACGGTTGGGTTTCCTATGAACACAATCGCCGTTGGCATGACTCTCCAGGGTGCAGACAGACTAAGCAAATGCTCCCCGACGTCTGTGGGAAATCCGCGGCATTCTTGTTCTCTCAACAGAAAAGACTGCAGACATACTACTGGCGTTCTTACGGGACACTACGCTTTTGCCAAACACCTTAAGGTGCTAGGCCTAAGCGACACCACCAACTGCGAAGCCTGTGGATAAAGCGACGACACTGCGGAACATTTCCTCTCTGATTGCGGATATTGTGAGTGCTGTAAACCTAAGCTCCTTATCATTGAAGCACCTTCTAGTTTTTCTTAGAAAAACGAGTAAATTCCCACAGTAAAATGTGGTGTGTCTGACTGGTAGTACAATGGACCAGTATTGAGTCTGAGTGCTCCAGTGCAGAAAGTCTCACACACCCCGACAAAAAAAAAAAAATCCGGTAGCCGATCCAATAGAGTCAAATTTAAAGACCCTGTATCTCTATTCAGACTTCGCTGTGTTTATAAATGTGCATTTTCTAGAACTATCCCTAAAATTCAAATGGCACATTCTAGAAGCACATTCACATGCAGAAATTTGCCTCTCCTTCAATATACGCATATATACTTTAAACAATTTTCGCGATATATCTGTTTCTTCGCGTTGGTTGTATCTCGCGTATTGCTTGTGCTACACTATCATTAAACTGAGTACTCTCCGATTTAGAAATATATTTGGCTATGTAAAATGCTATCGCTTCATTTGTTCCGCAGGGCACAGTTCCGGGTTTGATTTTGGAGTATCCTTCTCCTAGATAGATTGCAAACCAATGCTATTGACGCCTGTCTCTCCAAAGTCAAAGTATGAAGTCGACCAAGGCATACTTTTGTTAAAATTCAGCTGTTAATGACATCAGAAAACCAGAAAACATCCTCCGCCATCTTGGAAGCCCCGCCATATTGGATTTATAGTATACATCTTGGATGGCCCCCCATATTTTGGATTTAATGTGACGTTGTATTAATTTTCGTGTTCTCCTCAGCAAGCCCTTTCATTTGATACCCATACTGTGGTAGTGAAGACAAAATAATTAGTCCGCCATATTGGAATTAGGATGACGTCACGCAGCTAAGCATGCATTGTCATCCAAAATAAGCATGTACCTATAACAAATTTCAGCTCAATGGGTTAAAGAAGATAACTGATTTAAAATTCAGTTGCAATATTCCACCCGGACAAACATTCATACATTGCAAGTTAAATAAAAGCTTGTAAAAACGCTGAAAATGCTGCAAGAACATTGCTGGACATGTCAGTAGCAGCCCGTTTCCATAAAGCTCCTGGTTAAAATCGAACAAACTAGACGAATATAGTTAGAGCCTTATTTCAGGTTCATTCTCCACGTTTTTCCATAAGCTTTAAATAGCTTACGTTGACTTGAGCGATGACCAATTTTCGTTGTCCAGTCATAATAACTTATGCCATATAAAGGATTTTTAAAGAAAACTTTCACTGTTCAATCGAGAGAATGCATTCTGCAATTATTTTCTAAACACAACTTGGGGCATATGCCCACCACGACTGAATCTGATCAATGTTATCCGAGAGACAAAGCTTTCGAGCACTTTTTAATCATTTGTCGCGGTATGTCCTCAATAACGCGAATAATGTAGGCTTCAAATGATTCGATTATTGTTGATTTGTCAGCGTAGACTAAAGACTTAAGGTATCCCCAAAGAAAGTAATCAAGAGGCGTCAAATCACAAGGTCTTGAAGGCCAATATACAGGTCCATTACGCGAAATTATGCCATGATTAGTTTAATTTTTTATAAATATGGTCTGATGACAACACCAGCCTACAGACTGCACCGAACTGTGCATTTTTCGCAATGTTACGGCGTTTTGATAATCTCGTGTGGATTATATTTGCTCCAAATGCGCCAATTTTGCTTATTGACATACCTATTGAGCCAAAAATGAGCCTCATCGCTGAACACAATTTTCGACAAAACAGCCGATCCAAGGCTAGTTGAGTTCGGACCATTCACCGAAATTTCGACGCAAACGATGGCTTTAATTCCATTATAGCACGAGCTTAATCTTGTAAGCCTTCAAAGTTATAAAGTGGACGGACAAAAAACAAGCTGTTGTGTACGAAGTCGCATCGATAAATTTGGATCTTCTTCAAGACTCTCTTGAACAGATGGAATATTATCATAAAAACGCAGGTACGCGCTTTTCTTATGCGTCTCGGTGACACTGCATCTTCCTAAAATGGTCGATTACATTGTGTGTAATATTGTGGAAGTTCGGCGTATATGACCATCATTTTGGAACCAAATTTCTAAAATTTGGTAACGTTCTTCAAGTGAGTATATCAACCCGATAAAATTGCAAAGACTACTGAATAAAAATGAAGCTGACAGCTTGGAATCTGACAATAATTAGTTTGACTGATGTAACAGTCTGAAGCTAGTACTTATGGTTAAAAAAAACACGTTGAAATCAACGAGGATAAAACGAGGTATACTTGCTTTCAACAAACAAACAAACATCTGTCCACCGACTAGGAAAGAACGTCACTGTAAGGGAGTTCGCCTACCTCGGATTAAACATCACCTATGTATATTCGAATGACACCTTACTGGAGATCCGACGAAGAAGGGCACATCGAGCGAATGAACAACAATGCTTCAGGCAAGAGGATCTTCTTCTCACAGCAAGAATTACCGAACCTCCGTTTTGAAAGATTAAGGCATCGCGGATGACAGAGCTCTGCAGGCAGTGTGCCCAGGATCGCGAAGGATAAAAAGCTGCAGTGTCTCAGGCAGAGACTCTGCACGGGTCGGGAGCCCGTTAAGTAAATAAGTATGTATACGACAAAATCCTCCGGCACACAATCGATAGAGTAAGTAGTTACACTCAATACTTCTAAATATTATTTGACTTATCAAAATCTAAAGCAAAAGTGCTGCGATTAGCCGTCGTGTTCGGAGGGGTTTTAACTAGTTATTAAAAAATACTTTTCGGGCACACCGGCTCAGTGGTTAGTTTAGTGTGTTGGACTACTAATCGAAAGGTCCCCGGGCCAAGTAACATCTATAGTTTTTTCCAGTGCCCCAACTCTTGCAGTCGTCTGACAAACATTCAAGAGTATCAATTCATGAGTCAAATTTGCCGGTCGGATTCGGCTTAAAATAGTAAGTCCCTTCCACTTCGCACAAGGAAATGGGTAAAGAAGCTAGGTTTTAGGCCCAGTATGGGCCGTTAATGCCTGATAATTGTTTATTTTATTAAAAAAATATTTAGCATTAATGACCCATATAGAGCCTTTAACCTACCTAGCTCCTCCAACCATTTGCTTGTGCAAAGTGGTCCTTCAATTTTAAGCCGAGTCTAAACGGCAAATTTGAGAAGCTTCTCATGACTCTTGCATGTTTGTCAGACGTTCGCAAGAGGTGGGGCAGTGGAAAAAACTCTAGCTGTTAATTGGCACTGGAGGGATTTGAACCGGGACCTTTCGATTACTTGTCCAACAAACTAACCACTGAGCTACTGTGCTTAAATAGTTAATTATATTTGCTGAAATTCCTTAAGAAAATATTTGCAAAATTTTCCAAAATCAGCATGTGCTTCGATTTTCAATTTTTCTAATGAAATCATTTCTTATTTCAAAATTTCCTTATGCTAAGAACGACTACAAGTGGCCAATTCTAATTCTGCGAAAAAAAGAAAGAAAAAATATGTTCATCCTTTCTCTGCCATTTGATTCTTGTTCTGCGAAAAAGTGAAACCAAGCGTCGATTATTTTCAAATGAATAACTAATTTTGACACCATCATTTGGTAGTGAATATTTAAGGGTGAAAGTGAAAGTGGTGAAAACGGACTCAAAATGGAAAAATCAATAAATAGAGAGAAAGGAACTGGCCACTGTGTACGATATTGAATTCACCACGACGACGGCTTCATTCACTGAACGAGAATTGCTTCTTTGTACCGAGTGAATCGAACAAATGAAAGCAGTATCTGACAGCGAATGTGACAACCAATTATTCGATTCACTTTTTCACAGAACCAGGATTGGCATCCCGTGCATAAACTAAACGAAACTGAAACTATTTGTCGAATACTGAATTATTCCTATTGAGGCGATTAAGTATAGTCCGTCCTGTGTCAACTCAATTTGGACCGATGTACCTCTGTGTGAAACAGAAGATTTTGGTAAAGAGAAACCATACCTTCACAAATCGTTCGGAACAGTCCAGTTCGTAAGGCTTTAAATTTAACGAAACGTACATACCTAATAGAATGACGTTCAAAAAAATTAATTGAAATTAATTACCTTTGATTGAAATTCACAAATTGGATGACATTTTCGTGTGCAGTATTCATATTAGGCGGCAAACAAAAAGAGCTTGACGGTGAAGAAAACAACGCACCCATCTAACATTTGGCATTTTTTTATTTATTTTTATTTTTAAATTTAAAAGAAAATGCAAATACCAAAGCACTCAGACTCGGTAACGATCCATTGTACTACCAGGCAGACATCCTCTTTTTGGTATAGCATCGCTACTGTCAGCAACGAAGGAATGCTGGGTTTTAAGTTGTTTGCCTCTGGTGAAAAATAATAATTTCCTTCAACAAATCCCACGAGCTTATCCTTTTCATTCGGATGTTCTGTTGTGAGATGGCGAAGCAGATTCGAAGGCTTTAAGTTTTCGCAAAAAAGTACTTGACAACAAATTACACAATTGGGGTTGTTATTTATGATAGTAAATCCAAAGTTTTATTTTAATTTTTTTTATTTATTTTATTTCATTTTATTTCATCAACTGAAAACATCTACAGTTCCACTAGATTACTTAATACAGTTTAAGTAGTTGTCGTCATAAAATAAGTGCATTAAGTGATAATTCATATACTCAATTAATTAAGGAACCAACGAGAATAACCAAGAACTCGGTAAGTTTAATTGACTATGTTATGACAAATAATCCGGAGAGAGTTGAAGCTAAGTCTGATAGTAATCTAAAAATAAGTGATCATGAGTCTGTGATAATTAGTATTAAGGCTTTGTATAACAGAAGTCATAAGGAGAAAGTTGTGCGTGTATTTAAATATGATTCAGCAAGTTTTGTCACTAAATTAGAAAATTGCGATCTGTCCATACCAAATAGCAATATATCTGTTGACGCATTAACTAAGAAATTATCTAACAACATTGTGCAGACGGTTAATAGTTTTATAACATACAAAAAATTAAATGAAAATCATAATCCTTGGTTTAATGAAAGTCTAAGAGTACTCAAAAATGAAAAAGTTTTAAAATTCGAAAAGGCAAAATTTTCCTGTCTTGTGGCCGATTGGAAAAGCTACAAAATGTGTAGAAACAGATTTAAAACCGCACTTGATTGTGCAAAAAACAGGTACATCAGTAACAAAATTGAAATTTGTAGTGAGCAGAAATCTACGTGGAGAACTTTAAAAAGGCTTGTTTTAAAAGAAAGTGAGAGAAGAATAAGTGAAGTTATTTACAATAACAAAAAATACAGCAATTGTATCGAATTATCTAATGTTTTGAACTCGTTTTTTGTGACTAGTATTGTTGAAATTAGAAGCAATATTCCAAAAAAACAGTACATTAATTCAGTGTTTGACTATTACTACCTAAATTTTAATTTTAAAGAAATTAATATCAGTGACCTAAAATCTGTGCTAAAATCTATGAACAATAAAAAAGATACGAACGGAGTCAGTGTGAAAATGTACTTGGATGCATTTGATTTTTGTGGTGAATTGTTGCTAAAAATCGTAAATTTGTCCGTAACTAGTGGCGCGTTTCCTAATTGCTGCAAAGAGTCCCTTATCGTTCCAATTCAAAAAGTTAAGAACTCTAAAAAGGTAGAAGATTTTAGACCGGTCAATATGATGACCATAGAGAGTAAAATCATTGAAAAGGTTGTGTATAATCAACTGCAAGCTTACTTGGAATCTTTCAATTTAATTTCATGTTATCAGTCTGGATTCCGAAAAAACCATAATTGTGAATCCCTTCTGAATTTAGTGATCACTAAGTGGAAAATTGACATTCATGACAAGAAAGTGGTGGTGGCCGTGTTTCTAGACTTAAAAAGAGCATTTGAAACTGTGGACAAATTAATATTAATAGATAAACTTAAAATGTATGGTGTGAGAAATACGGCGCTTAATTGGTTTTAATCATATGTTGAAAACAGAACCCAAAAAACAAAAGTTAACGATGTTCTTTCAAACCCTGTTCCTGTACTTCATGGTGTCCCACAAGGATCTTTGCTTGGTGTGTTGCTGTTTTTGGTGTACCTCAATGATATGGAAAGTGCTGTTCGTTTTTCAAAAATGGTGCTGTTTGCTGATGACGCGTTATTGTTTATTTCTGGTTGTAATGTTAATGATTGTATAGATAAAATTAATTCAGATCTAGATAGCTTGCAAGATTGGTTTGACAGAAACATGTTAAAATTGAATATAAACAAAACCAAAGCTATGATTTTAAATGGTAGTACTGTCAAAAACATCAGCATAAACAATCAGAACATTGAGACAGTCTCTGAAATTAAATATTTAGGTGTTTTAATAGACGACAGATTAGTTCTTGATGTTCATATAAATTATGTTTGTAAAAAGATAGCGAAAAAAATTTACTTCTTGGGTAGAATTAGGAAAAAAATATCGCTAAAAACATCAATTAATGTATACAATACAATGATTAAACCTCATTTTGAGTATTGCTCAAGTATTTTGTTTATGTGTAACAATCTTATGTTGAGTAGATTACAAAAGCTCCAAAATAGGGCAATGAGAATTGTTCTAATGTGTAATAGATTAACTTCAATCAGAGAAATGTTGTCTAAATTGTCTTGGATGAGTGTAAACCAAAGAATTATGTACAATGTGATCATATTTGTATTTAAAATCAAATTCGAGTTATTACCTAACTATTTAAATGAATATCTGTCTTATGTTAGTGATGTGCAACCTTTTGCGTTACGTAATGCGGGGGACTTTAGGTTGCCTCGGTTTAGAAATTTAAGGACAAAAAATATGGTTCTACACAGAGGATTGAATATATATAATAGCCTACCAATTTATTTAAAAAATGAACAAAATTTGTCAAGATTCAAGAGACAGTTGGTGGATTATGTAAAAAATAGTTTTATTTAATATCTAAGGCGTAATGTTAAGTTTGTAATGAATTTTTTTAAATGGCAAATTAATGCCAAATAAACTTATAAAAATAAAAAAAAAAAAAAAAATCTATATTTCTTTGGTTTCTGATCAATGCCATTATCAACAGATGTGGAAGGCTGCATGGGTACAGATCTTTTGAGAAACTTGTCCATTTATTGATTCAATATGTCTCTGAAAAAAAATTCAGAGAACATACAATGTCTTGACGTCGAAGTCGAAATATCGGGAAATATAGAAAATTTCAACAATTTAATTGAGCAAAAAGTACTGTAGCGTAGGTCCTATAGCAAAGTTTTACGACACACGCACCGTTGCAATATTAATTCCAGTGCTTCTACGTTTTTATTTTTGGTTGCGAAATTTTGTATGTGCTCAAGGGGAGCACATACATACATATTATATTGGAACCAAAATTGTATATATTGAGGGTTGTAGAGTTTCCTCTTCTTAGGAAGCTTAAGACTTTAAAATCTTCCAAAATGTTTAATGAAATTTTGTAGTAAACAACGCCTTTCTCTTTATACTGAACCTATTGTACAGCGCAGTAGCACGAGAACAGTTCCACAGTTTAAATTTTTTCCAGGATACCATCACTATCTTTACTTAACGGTCCATACAGGGCCTGAACCTAGCTTCTCCAACCACTTTCATGCGAAGTGGAGGGGACCTACAGTTTAACGCCGAATCCAAACGCCAAATTTGAGAAACTTTCTCATGACAATTTGATACTCTTTGGATGTTTGTCAGACGTTCGCAAGAGGTGCCAACAACACGCGGTATTGTATAAGTGGTCCCCCACGCCCTACGTCGTTTAATTGCGGTGATCTAACGAGAACCGATTGATTCAACGTGGCAAGGTCGTTGGCGTGAGTTATGGGTTATAGAAACCCGTAGTTTAAAAAAAGAAACAACGCTTTAAATGTCTTAATTTTTATTTAGAATCTTAAGTTTTAACACTACTTTACTAGTTGACGCCAGCGAAAAAACTGAATCAAAAACTAAATGCTTAAAAGCAGCATTTGCTTCCTCTTACATGTTATTGAATTTTTCGTTAATTTTTATATTCATACAGTACTTGTTGCTAAGCTGAAAGAAAGAGATTATACAAGAATAACTAACCTATAGCATTGTATATAAACCTTATAGTAGTGCAACCCTGCGTAAACGGCGATACGCCACCAGTGCGCATTCGCCCGCAACAAATCATGATAGATTAGTTCTACACCATTCTCGTGGGAATATGAGTAGGAGGATGATGCAGGTAGTGGTGGTGGTTGGCAAAGCAGGTTTCGTGTAGATTTATGGTATATTTTTTGTTTGCTTTGATGGAAGGGGTATGTTATGTTTTCTGGATTTTAACACAATTGGTATGTGTGTGTATGATCGTTGAAAGAGAGTCACATTTCAGCTACTGTGAGGATTCTCAAATGATTTTCTTTACAATTCATATTTTCAAGTGAAAAATGGATATTCATATTTAAAGGCAGGGGCGATGGTGGGTAAAGAAAGGTGGGAGAATTGTCATCGAGTAGATTGATGGTAAATTGTTTGCTGGCTTCGATGAAAGTTTGGGGTAGGTTATGGCATATTGCAATTAGACCATCACAGTCACCTGTTTCTTTGTATTTAACACAATAAATTGGTGTGTGTGTTAACATCGGTGAAGGAGATTCGCATTTCAGCAATGAGGGTTCCCAAATGGTTTATAAACCATATTTGCATGTGAAAAACTATTAATTGAGGCAGAGATAAAGAAAAATAAGACAAGTTATAGTGTATTCCCAGCTGCATTGCGAACGATCCTTAAAGGTTTCCACTTTAAAAAGAAAATCGTGGATATTTTCGGACCGGTCAAATACAATTTGCCACTTTTCAATCTTACAAACTGAACTTACTGAAGAAGTTTGATGACTTATTGGTGGTGCTTGTCTGCGTTGGGTCGAAAACGAAGCGTTATTTAAAAGATGTTCGAAGACAGAACGAGCGTTCGAAGGTCTCGTAGGATTCACATTGGGAGTATTTAAATTCAAATTGTCCAATCTTCCAACTAAGGTATCTCTAATAGACTGCATTTCACAAATGAAAACTCGTTGGTTTGCCTCGAGTATTCCTGAACAGGTGGAGGATGTTCATTAATATCTCGTCGCTCATTATTGCTATCACTATTGGGGTTACTTGCCTGACCCGATTCCATTGCTGCAGGAGGGTTATCTACCAGTTGTGGTAAAATCTCATCCTGGCTTAAGCCTACACTAGCCCCAGGTGGAATACGACTAACTATTGGCCTGGATTCCATTGCTCCTGAACGGGGAGTTATATTTCCAAAAGTGGACGAATTTCTCAAATTACTTGATCTTCCTCTAGATAGAACGTGTATTTGGAACTCTATTATCCATAATATGAAATTTCGAACTTTTAACCCTATTCCTGCCACGCTGTGACTGTAAGTCACTATTTTATTTTAAACTAATATACATTTTTTTTTAATTTTTTAACGCAAAATCAGTGTAATGTATTTTATTATTGGTCACAACGTCACTGTTATATACAATTTTTGTTTTTTCATGTTTCGATATTGTTTACGTATTACATAAAATATTTAAAAATAACATAAACTGCTACGCAGTGACTCTAAGACACTTCAACGACTTTAAATTTATAGTTCGTTTACAGCTAAATAAATGGAACTGTATATTGTTTATTCATGTAAGAACTTGATCTCTTGCAAAATAGAATATTTACTGTAAGAAGAACGTGAAGGGCGTGAAAGTGGTAACAAAACTGCTGAATTATTCATAGGACAAGATGGAACTTCAATACCACCAAACTAGCAAGGCCGACCTTCAGCTCGTAAAATCATCCGAGGCAAAGTAAATGAAGTTGTGTTACTCCCTTTAAAACACATTGATCATCCTGTGGATGCATTTACGCTGTTTTTACTGACGTGGTAGAACTTATTGTAAAATACACTAACTTAGACGGAATTAACACAGTAAGCAACAAATGGAAGATGACCGATATGGTGGAAATTCGAGCTTTCATAGGAATATTGATCGATGCTGGATTACGGAGGCAAGGTGGCACGTCCTATGAAGAATTTTGGAATCGGTAGTCCAATTTACTGTTACTGCTGCTCTTATGAAAAAGGACGATCTTCTAAACAATACAGTGGTATTTGTCAGAACCTGTGTGTAATGAGCATTCACAGAAACCTTTTGTTTGCCTTACATGTCAAAATAAATAGTTTAATAAGTTAAATAATAGATCCTTAAATTATTTGCATTTAATTTCCTTGTTTCCAATAAAATAAATGAATTCTCTATGTATTTTGTATTAGTGTCTCCAACTCACTCCCTGGCAGCTAACGTTAGTCAAATGACATGGCAGTAATAGGGTTAAATAAAACTTCAAAAGTTTTTAACTTTCAATATCTTTTAATAAATCTATATTAAAAAAAAATTAATACATGAATAATTTGGGGTCAGCGCGGTCGGTGCTAAATTTGATATTAAATTAGATATTAAGTTTGATAAGATTAGATACAAAATGCTTAAGAGCAAGATATCTATCTTGGTAAACAGACGGACTGTGCAAATCAATGCACACAATACGAACAAGACTGGATATAATTGGCAACTATAGGTAAAATAGTAGCAATATAGTCCAATGTAATAACTACCAGCCAGACAATGGACTATACTATAAAAGAATTAGGATTTATATATTATAAAAATATTCATATGCACAACTTATCCTTTCACGAATAAAATTAGACCAATATGAATACAAAAAGCAGTTCAACTCTTTCTGATATCCAATAGTCGCAACGCGGATTACAATTAAAACTATGAATAAACTGGGACTATAGTAATGAAAGTCATACTCAACTTGAACCGCCAAGAGACACAATAGAACACTCTACAATTGCTGGAGCTTAGCTCTAGAGTTAGCCAGCATAATCTTTGTAGTGACGGTCTTAATGCCTCGAAATGTATCTAATGTTAGAACACGTTTAATGCAAAAGAGCAAAAAATACGTTTAATGCAATTAAGCAAAAATACCAACAAGTGACCTTCCTCGATGCTTCATTGAAAATGTACATGGACTTTAAAATATATACCAACAATTTCAAATGTTGAATAAAGATAAATAAACTTGCGCAATACTCCAATTTAGCAATGCAAAACAACGAAAGTTCTTATTATCCATATAAATATTCATCGTGTAGGTACCTATTGACCAATAAGTGGTGGTGCAGCATGGCACAATACCGACACAAAATAAATTATGTCATTGCTTTATAAATTAGACTAAATATTTCTAAATCAATTACAAAAATAATGATATAAATCGGTACATTTTTCGACAAGATATAGCCAAAATAGCGAGAATCTAAAATGCGATAAATTCATAATTTCTCATTTGAAAGAAAAATACCCAAATCAAATTTTATTAAATTTTTTGTTTCAAACGAATCGCCCCTTCCATCCAGAGAGTCGATAATGCTAAATCCATTATCCATACAAATAATAACTTACTTGGGTTCCATCATCAACCTCTGCTACTTGCAAAGCATACGTACATGAACATGCTACCTGCGCTGCCTACGCCTATGCTCCTTCTTACAATGAAAAAAAAATGCATACACAATGGAATGAAATTCGTTCGGCGGAAAGATTCGAGAGAGACAAACGGGTTTATTTGGTCTTGCTTTCTTCGTTTTCAAAGTGTGTATTTAAAATGAAGATGACAGCAAAAGTTTAGAAACAAACAAACATTCTAGCTCAATTCATAACGCCATCTGCATTTAGTCGGCTAAAACAAAAAAATCGACATGATGGCACCATTGTACGAGGGCGGGTCAATAAGTCCGTGACTTTTTGAATTTCTGATCTCTTTACTGAAACGGCAACACTGCTCCTGTCAACAGGCATCTGTCAGTTGACTCCTGTCAAAATTTAAACTTGCTGCGTCAGTTAGTTTGTGTTTGACAGCTATTTTTATCAGACTACTCACTAATTTGAGGAGAAAATGGAAAAAAGTGAATTTCGTGTGCTTATTAAGCATTATTTCTTGCGAAAAAAAACCATTACCGAGACCAAGGCTAAGCTTGAAAAAGACTATGGGGACTCTGCACCATCGATTTCAATGGTAAAAAAGTGGTTTACTGAATTTCGTTGTGGCCGTACAAGCACTGAAGATGCCGAACGTCCTGGACGCCCAGTTGAGGTCTCTACACCCGAAACAATCGAAAAAATTCACGATATGGTGTTGGCCGACCGAAGATTGAAAGTGCGAGAGATTGTGGAAGCCGTAGGGATCTCGCATGGCTCAGTGGTTTCAATTTTGAATGATCAGTTGGGCATGAGAAAGCTTTCCGCAAGATGGGTGCCGCGTTTGCTCACAGTCGACCACAAACGCAATCGTGTAACAACTTCACAGGAAGGTTTGGCGTTGTTTAATCGCAATATGGAGGAGGTTTTGCGCCGTTTTGTAACCGTGGACAAAACATGGATCCATCACAACACACCAGAGACCAAACAACAGTCAAAACAGTGGGTTTCTAAGGGTGAATCGGCGCCAAAGAAGGCCAAGGTGGGTTTGTCAGCCAATAAAGTTATGGCGACTGTTTTTTGGGATGCACGCGGGATAATCCACATTGACTACCTTCAAAAGGGAAGAACAATCAATGGGGAATATTATGCCAACTTATTGGACCGATTGAATGACGATTTGAAAAAAAACCGACCTCATTTGGCCAAGAAAAAAGTTCTTTTCCACCAAGACAATGCAAGGGTGCACACATGTGCAGTTGCCATGGCAAAAAACCATGAATTGGGCAATGAATAGCTCCCTCATCCACCCTATTCTCCAGATTTGGCTCCGAGCGACTACTTCTTGTTCCCAAACCTGAAGAAATGGCTTGGTGGAAAAAGATTTGACTCCAATGATGAAGTCATCTCGCAAATAAAGGCCTATTTTGAGGACCTCGACAAATCATTTTTTTTGGAAGGGATAAAAAAATTGGAGAAGCGTTGGACAAAGTTTATAGAGCTCAAGGGAGACTACGTTGAAAAATAAAAAAAAAAATTTATCAAAAAATCTGTGTTTTTTTCCAAAAGTCACGGACTTATTGACCCGCCCTCGTATATAAACCTTATAGTAGTGCAACCGTGCGTAAACGACGATACGCCACCAGTGCTCATTCGCCCGCAAAAAATCATGATAGTCTAGTTCTACACCATTCTCGTGCTGGGAATATGAGTAGGAGGATGATGCAGGTAGTGGTGGTGGTTGGCAAAGCAGGTTTCGTGTAGATTTATGGTATATTTTTTGTTTGCTTTGATGGAAGGGGTATGTTATGTTTTCTGGATTTTAACACAATTGGTATGTGTGTGTATGATCGTTGAAGGAGAGTCGCATTTCAGCAGTGAAGATTCTCAAATGTTTTTTTTTTATAACTCATACGAGTATTTGCAAGTGAAAAGCAGATATTCATATTTAAAGGTAGGGGCGATGGTGGATGAAGAGAGGTGGGATAATTGTAGTTGGGTAGATTGATGGTATATTATTTGTTTGTTCTGATCAAAGTTTTTGGGGTAGGTTATGCCATATTGCAATTAGAACAAAACCGTCACCTGGAACTTATTTTGTTGTATTTTATACAATTGGTGTGTATATGTTAAGATCGGCGAAGGAGATTCGCATTTCAGCAGTGAGGCATATCATATTTGCATGTGAAAAAAATTAATTGAGGCAGAGATAAGATAAGACAAGTTAGAGTGTGTGTACGAGCGCGTGCCCTGCTTGTAATAATAGCTGCCGTAGGTTATTCATGAACAACTCAAATTGGTTTATTTATTGGTTCATCAAATAAAAAGGGCATTCATTCATAATCGGTATTCAAAATCATATTAGGTTCATATTTCGTTTGCATTATGTTACACAATCGAATCTCCGAATATAAACAGAATTTTTGCATTTGGTTTTGCACAAGCACCTGAGTGCCTCAGTTTGGGCAGCTAAATATCATTGATTTAGGTATTCTTTTTGATACCTACTTCTTTTGATACCGTCATACCGACCACTAGCGGCCGATATACTTAATGCAAATTTCGGTTTCAGGATGTCCCAGTAGGTACTAAAGAAATGAAGTATAGTTTAAATTTATCTTTTGAAGTAGGTAGGTACAATTATGAAATTTTATAGGTAGGTACCCAAATGCATTAAAATATTGAACTCCATCAAACGCATGGTTAGACGTATCGCATGTTATAGAAACCCACATTTTTTATTCTAGCCTCGTTAATACCACAGCCAGAAAAAATATAAGTTTCATATGTATGTATATACATACAGTGAAATCTTCCTTGAGGGGACATTAATGGTGCACATTTTTGTCCGCTTAAGAGAGTTTACCGTTTAAGGAAAATTAAAACAACTTACTGCTACAAAACAGTTGAGGAACAGAAAGTTGCCGAATCAACAGCAACTTTCATACAAAAAATGAATGACTTGTTCGACAACCTGAATAGCGACAGACTGAGTTCCAGGAATCCAAGTCGACAACCAATTTCAGATTCGACCGACACACTTAAGTCAATACGAAATGCTCGCCAGTGGATAAAAACGTGGGAATATACCGGAAGACTGCAAAAACCTCCTTGCTTTTTCGGCTTGGAGCAGACACTGCTAGGAATTGAGATGATGTGGACACATCTTAAGAGTACTGAGCAGAAGTTTCTCCTGACTGCGCATCTTAACACAGATCCAGCAGAGAACTTATTTTCGATGGTGCGGACAAATAGGGGATCGTATGAGAAAAACCCCTCGGCTTACAGATTCATAAGAAATCTTAAGCAAATTATATTTAAAATCTTCAGATCATTCGGGCTATGAAGATTCTGGAGCAGAGCTATTGCTGGATGAAGCAGATCGCGAAGAACTGGATATTGAGCGGGCAGCGAATGAAGAATTTTCAGTTGAAGTCCCATTAGAAGACCACATCATGGAGACCGATATTTTAAACAATATCGAGTACGATGACGCAGATGAAGACTACGCAAGGAACAACACTATAGAAACAGTACTAACGAAAGGATGTTCAGAGAAGCTACAGGAAGGAGCTTTGCCGTTCTACGCAGGATTTGCAGCGTTTAAGTTACGGAACAAGATTAATTGCGAAGCCTGCACGCAATTTATGATCGATGAGACAAATTCTTATCGAGAACAAGCCTTGTTAATACGTCTCAAGGCTTATGAGACCACACAAACTGTGTCAGAGTTTGGGAAGCTTACGGTGCCTACTATAAGCTTCGAAAATACTGCGAAAAGAATAAAGGAGATATTGGTTGAAAACCTCATGTCTCAGATGATAAACCAGTTGGAAGTGACAGAAACCATGACGTGTAGCAATTATGGACACAACGAAGACATCGTTAAATTTATTTAAATCGGACTGATTAAATTTACAATAAAAAAAACAACAAGGATTTAAGGCTGCCAAACTTTAAGGATAAGCATCATGTAAATAAATATCTATAAATAAAGTTATATTTTAATAAATGAATGGGTGTGTTTTTCTGATTTTCATATATAAATATTTATATGTACTCATATTTATTTTTATTTGTTTTTAGTTATGGTAATATTAATATATAGTTTATTTATTTTTTATATATACTTTAGGTATGCGCTTTTGGTTAAAGGACCCTATGCGTTGTTATGTTACGTAATATTTTATTTATTTATTTATGAACTATGCGCGAGGTGTAGGCCTAATGGGGATACCTCGGTGAAAAAAAAAACGCATCAAATGTTCCACCTCCTGGGTGATGCGGAAGAGAACAGACTTGTGTTTTTTTTAGTACCAACCAAAGCATTAAAAAAAATTTAAATAAAATATTCAATGCTGTGATTGGTACCTATGCCTCGAATATCCAAATTGGTTAAATGAACATTTCTTTATCTTTAAACTACATACATAATATTCTCAGTATTTGTTTTTTTTTTCTTTTAAGAAAGCAATGAAAACATATATTTTTGCATGTCTAAATAGGTAGGTAGTTTGTTTGACATTCATTCAAATAATAAAAAAAAATGTAAATCGACAGGTGAGCTGCCTCTAACAGATATACGTATCCAACAACGTGTTCGCTTATAAATATCTGATAAAAAACAAATCGAATATTTCTGAATCAATTACAAAAGAAATGATAGAAATCGGTGAATTTTTGGACGAGATATACCCAAAATAGCAAGAGTCTAAAAAACCATAAACTCGTAATTTCTTTACTTCTTACATGTTCAGTAGGTAAAGTAAAGGAACAAGACCAAACTGTGGTGGATTCCGGGCCACGAAGGTTTTGAAGGCAACGAAAAGGCCGACGACGGGTTGCGATATCACCTAAACATAATGAAAATAGTTGACTCTGCAGAATGCCGGCTATGTCTTGAGGAACACGAAACAGGTGAACACATTCTAGGTGAATGTCCGGCCTCAGAGAACAACTGAGTTCCGAAGATATAAAGAAGTGGTCTGCTGGTAGCATTATCCGCTTTATACGGAAAGAAGAAGGTTTATTTGGTCTTGCTTTCTTCGTTTTCAAAGTGTGTATTTAAAATGAAGATGACAGCAAAAGTTTAGACACAAACATTCTAGCTCAATTCATAACGCCATCTGCATTTAGTCGGCTAAAACAAAAAAATCGACATGATGGCACTACTATAAAGTGTATATACAATGATTTAGTTTGTTAGTTCAGTAGGTATATTGTTTTAGTTTTATATTTATATTATTAATTAACATATCCAATAACTATATAAATTATGTTCTTTAGCTAAAATGGTACGTTATGCGTATTCGCACTTAACTCGTGTTCAAGGGGAAGCTTTTTTTTTTTTTATAATTTGCTTACGCTAAAGGGATTTTTTCTGTTGTTACAGTACCCTTATAATGCTAAGAACACAGTGTAAGTGTCTTTGGGTGCAGTTGTAGGGTTTTTCTCCACGGGTGGTGTCTAAGTTACTTAGGGAGATTACGATTTCATGTATTCGGTATAAAGTAATGGACTTGGCCGGGATTCGAACGCACGACCTTCCATTCCGTAAGCGAATACACTACTACTGCACCATTGCCACCCGCTGACTATTCTAAAAGTTTGAAAAACACTGTTTAGTGCAAGTAAAACTTTTATGTGTAAGCAAACCTCAAATCGCTATAAGCAAAAAAAAATTATTTTCGCTTATGCGATATATGCTACTGTTTCCATGAAAATTGTATGAATCTCAAGGTTTTCATTGGAAAGATACATATTCAACTGTAATTCCAATCAGTGGTTGAATTTTCATATGAAATCGTAGTCACAAGTCGACCCAGGTTAAGCGATAGCATAACATTTAAAGACTTAAGTTTCCCAATACATTAAACAGACACACTTGACACTTGACAAACTTGACAAATATTACTTTTATTGTGGATGGAAACGAGAACCAACAAGTGACATGTTATGGTAAGGTGATTTCATTAAACACCCGAAAATTAAAGTTGCAAGCCCATTTGATTCCACTTTATTAGTTGCTCTTTATCATAGTTGGGGTTAAATGTCCTGCAGGCTAAACAATCGAACGATGTTAAGGTTGTTTGGTTTAAGCTTTCAGTTATGATTTAAATCATTTGAGCTGATAAAATTGTTCAACTAATATTAGCTCACTGTTTTTATATGCGAAAATATGTAGTTGAAATTAAAAAGTTTTTGATTATATTTTGAACAAAAAAAAATAAGATAAGAGGTTTCGTGCGTCCCGCTTTCATCCCAATTGGCCCGCCCAACACCAATACAAAAGAAAAAATTAAAATTTATATGCTTATATATATTCCACAGCGTTGCAGCTCCACCGCTGATTGGTTAAAATTTCTGAAATCGAAGGAATTTTTTGACATATAGGGTAAGGGAGCATAGGTATACCTAAGAGTTCTAGTCCTTTTTTTAGTCTTCTTCTTCTTCTTTTCTTTTACGTCCAGATTATTTTTTTTTTTTTTTTTTATAAAAAGAAGGAAATCCAAATCCCAGAGCACTCAGACTCGGTAACGATCCATTGTTCTACCAGGCAGAAATCCTCCTTTTGGTATAGAGGCAAGTGAATGGGTGTCGTATGTTGTTGTTCCCCATGGGGATTGAAGCTGTACCGCACGGGTCACAAGCCAACACACTAACCTCTACACCGTCGCCGGTGTGGTCCGCCAGTTCGACCTTAAATAAAATCGGCAGGTTCAATTGAATGTGTTATTGCATTTGTATGATCCCGGCCTGCCTCTTTTTACGATTTTGACGCGTGCGTCCTCCTGTTATAGGCGGATTTTAAAAATTCTTACACTGAATCATATCAGGCCACTATGGAGTATGTGTAGTAAGCTTGCCGTTTGTGGATCAACCAGTTAACTTGGGAGAATCAAGGGATATTGCCTTCCAAAGATTCATCTCACTTGAACGAAGACTTGCTAACTCAGAGGATCTGAAGGATCAGTACTACTGGACACACAGGCGGTGTGGTCCGCCAGTTCGACCTTAAATAAAATCGGCAGGTTCAATTGAATGTGTTATTGCATTTGTATGATCCCGGCCTGCCTCTTTTTACGATTTTGACGCGTGCGTCCTCCTGTAATAGGCGGATTTTAAAAATTCTTACACTGAATCATATCAGGCCACTATGGAGTATGTGTAGTAAGCTTGCCGTTTGTGGATCAACCAGTTAACTTGGGAGAATCAAGGGATATTGCCTTCCAAAGATTCATCTCACTTGAACGAAGACTTGCTAACTCAGAGGATCTGAAGGATCAGTACGTAGAATTCATGCAGGAGTATCGAAGACTTGGACATATCGAAAAGGTGAATTATAAGCAGTTGGACAAGCCCTACTACTTTATGCCACATCATTCTGTCACAAAAAATGATAGCAGCACTACCAAACTTAGGGTTGTCTTCGATGGATCTGCTAAAACCTCTACAAACATGTCATTAAACGAGATATTACCAACAGGCTCAACTATTCAAGATGATGTTTTCTCTAGTTTAGTGAGATTCCGGATGCTTCGGTTTGTCTTTACCGCCGATATAGAAAGAATGTATCGGCAAATACTCATACAAGGAAACGATAGAAACCACCAACTCATTTGGTGGAGAGATAGCTTCAGCGAACAATTAAAATGCTATAGGCTGAACACAGTTACATACGGAACATGGTCAGTACCATATCTTTGCAATCAAATGTCTTCAAAGTCTAGCAGAAGAAAATCAGCAACAATGTCCGTCAGGATCACGGGTTCTGTCGAAAGAATTCTACGTTGATGACGTTATGACGGGGTCAGACAGTTTAACTACAACCCAAGCATATGCAATCGGAACTACAAAACACCGTTGATATCTGCTGGCTTTAAACTTAGAAAAAAGCACAGTAAAGGCACTGCAAACAGTATGTATGCTCCGAATTTCAGCTTTTTATCAAGAATTTTAAGGCTTAAAAGTTGACAACTAACGGACATGGCTCGATCGATATAACTTTTGATGCTGAACACGAATTAAGTAACTTTTAGGGGTCTACAAGCAATCACCCCTATCGTGGAATCCGTCGGATCTGAGATTCACTTCACTTATTCGATTCACGTGAACAGAAAATTGCTATCGTGGGATCCGTCGGATACTCGCCCTTACCGACCACTATTGGTGATTTGGAAATTCAATTGTGACAGCTCATTTCAAACACATTTGTTTTGTAAAAATTAAATTCAGTGAAAACAAAATAAAAACTGCGGATGTCAAAGCATGGATAGATTCGATCCATTCGTTTCCACGATACAGTGAATTTCATTCACGTTACCTTGGATGGTTCACGTCTGCGGATTACACGATGCAAATTGTTCACTATTAGCGGATCGTTCCCCCCGACGGATTCCACGATAGGGGTGAATATGGAGCTGAAATTTATAGTATATACTCTCTATGGGCCCTTTATGCTCATGTGTAAATATTTTCAATTTCCGCCCACTGACACGCCCACAATTAATTTTTTTTTATATATATACTCTCTAGGGGCCTTTTATTCTCATGTGTTAATTTTTTTAAAATCCGCCTACTGACACGCCCACAATTAAATAAAACAATTTTATTGAAACACCCAAGTTTGAGCTAGGGAGCGTTTTTTTTTTGATAAAATCCTTTAAATGTTATATAACAAAATATGTAGAGCGTTCTTAACAATTCAACCATACTTAGACTTTTGTCACGCCCACTTATGAGGGATAGGAATAAGAATAGGGTATCCAACATTTCGCCCAAGCGGACTGTAGCCCGTCCCTATGTTTAATATATGTGTTTCATTAAAAAATAAATTGTGTTTGTTGATTTACGTATTTTGCACATTGAACCAACGAACTTTGTACAAAGGTTAATGTATTTTGTTCATTGAATCAATGAACTTTGTCCATAAAAATACGTGTTTTGTTCATTGAATCAATTGACTTCATCCATATATTGATATATTTTGTTCGTTGAATAAACGTATTATGTACATAGGTTAATGTAGGTATGTGGTTATTTGGTACGAATCGAAACGAATTCTTTACGTTGAATCTACGAACTTTGTCCATAGGTTAACGTATTATGTTTATTAAATCAATAAACTTTGTCCATAAGTTATCGAATTTGAATCAACGTATTTTTCTCTCCCTTGAATAAAAAAAAGGAAATTCAATACAAATAGACGCATCTGGATGGTAAAAAAACTCAATTTTAAAAAAAAATATAGGAAATAAACATCAAAACCGTCAAATAATATATATATATATTCATTTATATTTTTCTTTGTTTTTGAACAATTGCTTTCATAACAAAACTAAATAAAATACATCAAATGTTCAGTCATAACAGCTCTATGATTCTACTATCTGAAAGTTTAAATTTAAATTAAGCAATATTTATATGCTATAGCCTAAGCCTAAGCAATAATTCTGTATAAATAGTATCCACATAAAGTTTTAAATGCCTTCAAACAGTTGTTTAAGCTTCTGACTACGAGAGGTTAAAAATACGAACAATTTCTCTCCAAATTCTTGAGATGTGCTGAAATGAGGTATGAAAATGTGAAAAAATATATAAAAATTCTATTATTATTTAAATGACTTTTTACTTTCTTCCATAAGACATTCGTCTTCAGTTAAGATTTTTTCATGATTTCCCGTAAAAGGCATTAGTAAATCTAGTTTACTTAATTTTTTTATTAAATCTAATAAGGTACTTACTGATTACAAGTAACTTAATCGCTTTTTAACGAGAGATCATTTTCAAGTTCAATTTTTTTTTAATTTGATGTTCCAATTTTATAAAGACACGCCAAGTATCAAGAGGTGAAGAGTTTCAATTAATTATTCCAAGTGAGTCTGCTTGGAGCTGCAGAAACATATTTCTCATTTATAACTTGTTTTGATGTACTTTCATCAAACAGCACTTACCATCAAGAATCGAGAATTGTTACAAATCTATTTCCATGTTGATCATTTCTTTTGATTTTTTTTGTTTTCTTCTTATTTTCACCATCACTTCTGTTTTCAGCTTTTATTTATTTATTAAAAAACTTCAGTTTATTTTTTTTTATTTTGCCATTTCTCGGTTAACAAAATATATCCCTCTAACCGAATTTTCCCAAAAATCCCTCTACCTTGTAACTAATTTTAAAATCCCGATATATTGGCAAATCAAAATCCGAGATTTCGCGAAATCACTCAAGATCTACATCGCATTCGGAATATTTTCTTTAAATTTGGAAGTCGAAATCTTCCAAATCTCTTACTCTATGGGCTTTTAATTTATAATTAAGTTAATTGGATACCCCTGTGGAGAACTTTTCTTAACCAAAATCAATTGGCCCAGGTATATTTTCTAGTTTTTGTAACATTTCTACCTCTCTAAGTACGCCACTTATAGACTAAGAGCTCACAGCAATTTTTGGGTGTGATTGATAACAAAAAATAATTAGTATAATTAGATAGTCCTTAAGTAGTTATTTACAAATGTGAGCGTCTTGCATGCTCTAGTGGGAGCAATAGTTAGTAATACTGTATCAAAAGTACAGTTTTTTCCAAAATCGAAATAATTGTGATAACAACTTTACCATAACTTTAAAATGTAGAGCTAATCGCCCTGATTGCGAATATGCAGGTCCAAGACGTTTTGCAGGGCGCCATCTGCATGCAAGACGCCCTCAAAGTATGCCAAAAAACCACTTTTTGAATAATTGTGATAACAACTCTACCATAACTTCAAAATGTAGAGCTAAGCGCCCTGATTGCGAATATGCAGGTCCAAGACGTTTTGCAGGGCGCCTTCTGCCTGCAAGACGCCCTCAAAGTATGCAAAAAAAAAACACTTTTTGAATAATTGTGATAACCAAACGATTTATCTCCTCGTACTTAAATACCTTTTTTTTTAATCACTAGTTATTTTACTTGATCTTATCAAGCTGCCAAAAATATAGTGTAAGCCAAATATAGTAAAGCCAAAAATGTAGATGAAGCAAGATATGAAGTCTTTTATAAAACTTGTAAGCCGACAACAACAAAGAATGTTTTTAAAAACATCAAAAGTAAGTTTAGAATATATCTGGTGGATACTACCTATACATTCGTTTTTTTCGTTTTAATCGTCTTTATAAATGTTTAATAATAATTTTTTGCTCTCACTAGTTTTTAGGTTTTGAAGGAAGCCTTTTGCCCCAAATAAGTCCGTTCTTCTGCAGCAAGTAAAAAGGAGCAATTACATCTGCTCGATTTGGAAAAATACTGCGAAAAATGCGGAAGACCAAAGCACACCTGCGGAAAGTGGTTGGAGGGTAACCAATAATACATATAGTATTAATTGGTTCGAGGGCCCAACTACACCAGACAAATTAGAGGACATAGTTGAAAGTCCTAGACAGACTTGATAGCGACAACGAAGTTGTACTTCTGCGCTGTTAAAAGTGTCTGATGACATAAGGTCATCTCTAGATAAAGATCATATCACTTTTCTGACTTTGTTGGATTTCTCTAAAGCTTTTGACACTGTGAGTCACTCTCAACTTGTCTCTAAACTTAGAACTTCTTTCAATTTCTCAATGAGCGCTGCAAAATTGATTTCCTCTTACTTGTCAGGCAGGAGTCAAGCTGTCGTAGTAAATGATAGAATGTCAGATTTCATGCCAACTTTTATGGGGGTACCACAGGGATCTATCTTGGGTCCTCTACTGTTTTCAGTTTTCATTAATGATCTGCCTGGTTGTTTAACTCACTCTTCAGTTCATATGTATGCGGACGATGTTCAAATGTATTTAAGCTGTAAGTACGGACTTATTGAGGATGCAGTTACTAAACTAAATGAAGATCTTGATAGTATTAACCTTTGGTCCGAAAGAAATTGCTTACAGCTAAATCCTAAGAAATCGAAATGCTTGGTTATATCCAAAAATGCCGTGGATACAGTTTGTTTACCAATTGTTAGTTTAGGCAATGATATAATTGAATTTACTAATAAAGCCAAGAATCTGGGGATTTGGTTTAACTCTCGATTAAGATGGGATGATCATGTTGGTACCGTTATAGGAAAGATATATGGGTGTTTAAGAAATTTGTCTATGTCACAACACTTTACGCCCCTAAGCACAAGATTGATGCTTGCTAAAGCCCTAATTGTTCCAATTATTAGTTTCGGTTGCGAAGTTTATTGTAACTGTTCGGCGGAAACCAAGAGAAAACTTGATATTGCATTTAACAACGTTACTCGTTACGTTTATGAACTGAGGCGCTATGATCACATATCGACATTCAAAAAGAAAATTCTTGGATGTACTTTGGATGTGTACTTAGAATATTGTACTTTAAAATATTTGCATAAAATCATTGTAACTAAACAACCTGCTTATCTGTATGAAAAACTTCGTTTTTCTAATTCATCACGATCTCTGAGCTTAATTCCTCCGCGCACTACCTGTGTAACTACTGATAGGCAATTTTTTATTCATGCTATTCGCTTATGGAATTTACTTCCTCTCGGTATTAGACGACTTTGTTTTGTGGGTGGTTTTGCTGATTCTCTCTTCACATATTTGGCTGGCAATAATAGGATAAATGGATCGTAGGGTCTAGGATAGGTTTATTTTCATAAATTTATAATATTCAATTGCACACTAAATGTAAACACCTTTTTTTTTTTTTGTTTGTTTCCTTGTTTTTATAATCAATTTATTTAAAATAATTTCATTTTGATCACATCTACACTTTATAGATACTTAGTTGTAATCTTTTGTATATGGTTGTTTAATTAAATAAATAAATATCTAAATATCTAAAATATCTAAGTTTTTAGTATCGAATCATCCGATGAGGATGATTTTGAATAAAAAAAAGTTTTCACAATTCAGTTTTTGCTACTGTTGCAATTTTTCATTGTTTCATATAATTCCAATAAATTATTTAAAAAAAAAAACCATTGATAGCCTATTATTATCGCGTCTTGCAGGCAGAAGGCGCCCTGCAAAACGTCTTGGACCTGGATATTCGCAATCAGGGCGCTTAGCTCTACATTTTGAAGTTATGGTAGAGTTGTTATCACAATTATTCAAAAAGTGGTTTTTTGGCATACTTTAAGGGCGTCTTGCAGGCAGAAAGCGCCCTGCAAAACGTCTTGGATCTGCATATTCAATCAAAGTTGTTATCACAATTATTTCGATTTTGGAAAAAACTGTACTTTTGATACAGTATTACTAACTATTGCTCCCACTAGAGCATGCAAGACGCTCACATTTGTAAATAAGTACTTAAGGACTATATAATTATACTAATTATTTTTTGTTATCAATCACACCCAAAAATTGCTGTGGGCTCTCGGTCTATTACTATCTACTAGCTAAATGTTCATTATTAATAAGGCTGATAGAAATAGAAAAGTGAAGTCACAAAGAATACAAATTTTACATATTGTATTCTCCTGCAAGCTTGGTAGAAATAGTAGAAAAATAGAAAGAAAGATGGCTTTGCGAAATACCTTATATTATGTATGTACTTTATTTTCATGCAAATTCACTGATACGAGTATTTCGTTTACATTACGTAGACAGTTTTATTATTACTGGCGAAAAAAAAAAACCTTTTTGTATTCCAAACTATATTTACATATTCGATTTCTTACAATATTTTATTTATTGTTTCGAACTTTATTTTTACAGAAATAAAACGGTTTTAGGCATTTTACATATTTATGTTGCAAAATGGTCATGGTTTTCATACAATTTCTATGTTCTTCCATCCTCCATAATTTGCAGGTGTTGCCTGTTTTTGTTTTTATCTATTCAAAGAGGTTATTTGGATTGCCAACGAAATAAGTTTATTTGCCGTTATGAAAACGTGTTATTAATGCCAAGTTAATCATTCAGAATACTAGAGACAGATAACACTGCCATTCCTGTGTACTATACATATTTATTTCGCTATAGGTGCTCCACCCTTGTAGGTATGTTGTAAGCTCCGAAGCGACATCATGACTTTCTACCGCAAAGCTTAACAACAGAGGGCGCCATGCTCTCCACAGTGACATCTATAAATGAAATTTGCATTTATGTCATATCCAATTTAGAAATGATTGGTGCAGTTGCTCTCCAGTAGCGAGAATTGTAACCTTGCTACATATATAATCAGGGCTGCCAAGCGTATGATAATTATGCTACATGTAAGATAATCGTAGCTTGTGTATGATGTAAGATTGGAAATCATTATCATACGCCAAATGTATGATAGTTTTCATATTTAAAAAAAAATCTTTTACTAAGGCAACGTTAAGAAATAACTACTCGCTTTTCTCAAATAGTTATTTGGCATCATATGTAATCTAGTACTTTCGTTGTTATCAGCAACTCGGGGCCTCCATACATCTATCACACACACACACACACACTCACTCTATTTCAGCGCGAAAACATTTGGCGCGTTCAATTTGCAAGTCAACTGCAAGTTCACTACTAATTAAATGCCTATCACTTGCCAAGCGATGGTCACGTGAGTTATTTGATCAATGAGAAAAGGTAAAATAGTAGTCACTAGTAGTTGACTTGTAAATTGAACGCGCCCATTGTGTATTCGTTCATTCGTTGCTTTGAAAAATCATTTTTAGATTTACCGTTGATCGTTCTGTCAACTGTCATAATAATTGTAATGCAACTGTAGCATTAGGCAATCAAATCATCGAAAATTAAAAATAGAATAAAGTCGTCTCAAACCATTAAGTGACAGTGAAAAATATTTTTTTGTTGTAGTGCTATTCGAAATTGTAAGTATTTACATAAATGATATATATTCAAAACTGTTTTTTTTTTTCAATTTAAATACATATAAAGGGCCTACTTGAGATATCTCAAACAAAAATGTTGATTGGCTTAAACTACTATCAAAACATTTATGAGTGAAATTCGACTTCGTTCATTTGTCCACCACGGGAACGTAAGCAGCGGTTGATACGTTGAACCCAATTTTTGATGACTCGGCCGCACATTTTGACCAATACGGCCGCTTTTTCTCGTTCAATATTGGCTCTGAGCTCCTCTAACGGTTTGTTGAAAAAAGTCTAGAGGTGTTAAATCACACGATCTCGGCGGCCAATAGACGGGTCCGTTTCTCGAGATAAAACGTTCACCGAACTGAGACTTCAATAACTCAATTGATGCACCCGCTATGTGGCTTGTGGCACCGTCTTGTTGGAATCACATATCACTGATATCCAATTTATGCAATTGCTTAAATAAATAACGTTCCAACATTTCTCTGTACCGAATACCATTTACCGTAACGTGACGGTAATTTTCATGGACGAAAAAAAACCGCCATCCGCATCAAAACCGCACCAAATAGTGACTTTTTGCGGATGATGTACTGTTTCGTGAAGCATATGAGGGTTCTCACCTGTCTAATAATGCATATTTTGCTTATTGACGAAGCCGTTTAACCAAAAATGTGCTTCATCGCTGAAGATGATTTTGCGATGAAATTCTTCATTTTCTTCCATCATGCCCAGAGCCCAATTCGAGAACGTACGTCGCTTCATATGATCAACTGGCTTTAGTTCTTGAGTCAGCTTGATCTTGTAAGGGTGAAGGGCAAGATCCTTACGTAAAATTCGCCATAATGTGGTCTGAGAGAGGCCCTATTCTTGAGAACTCAGTGAAACGTAGTCGTAATTTTTTAACTAGACTGTGAATTGCTTGTCTACTGGAACGAGAATTACGGCCGAAAATTGGCGTTAACGCTCTTAAAGTTGCGACCACCGACTCGGAATTTCGGTAGTAAATTTTTATTTTTGTAAACGTTGTTCCTTCGTGTACTTCACCATGATGAAAATGTTAATTTCACTGAATATTTTGACATTGACAGTTCGGTAATCGGTGATTTTTTCTTGTGCAGTTATTCCAAACGGAAATAGTCGTTCACACTGGAAGTTTGAAGTTGTCAAATCGCTAATGAGAGACCCTTTATTTGTGCAGAATTTATATACTGCAAATATGAAGCTGGAGCAAATCAGAATTCCTTGGTTATTTAAAAAAACATATGTAAAATTCACCAAACGTACAAATTTAATTACATTGATGCATATGTAAATTTATTTTCGTTTTTCTATGTACATGTACGAGTATTTGTTTTTATTTCAATGTATTTTTTTTAAATTCATAAAAAATTACTATTAACTAAATAAGGAATAAAAAAAAAATAACTTTGTCGTGTGTGAAAGATTAATACATATCTTTCCTAGTAAACCCTGAGATATCACATTCAGAACAATGTTTTTCTTGATGGGAAATTTCTTTTTTAGATGAGAGAATCTTGTAAAAAACAACACAACATTTTTTGACATTCATTGGAACTGCCAGATAGCAACGATTTTTTTTGGGTAGTTTATGGACGCATCCCTTTAAAAACGAGACAATTCCTTGCGTAGCGTAGCGTATGATAATTTCCTCTCTGGTGGGATAGAAACGAGCAAATTGTATGATAACTCGCTCTCAAGAATATGGCAGCACTGTATATAATCAAGTCGAAAATTGTTTGCCAAAAGAAGCAGCTCAGAAATATTTTCGCTAGATTTTTCTCTCCGGGCAGCAATTGAAAATTTAATTTATTTTTTTTTATGTTAAAAAGGCATAAAACAAGCATAAAAGTGCGAACAATTTTGTGACGCTCTCATAAAGTTTAAGAGTTATAAACTTTTGAAAATCCCACTTTTCAAGGGCAAAATAACTGGATTGGTGCAATAATTGTTTTTTTATGACTCAAAGCGTATGCATATACCTACATATACAAGGGTATCACAAATAGATCCCATAAACATTAATGTGTGCTTGCGTTCACTGTTAGCTTGTAGTAGCTGCCAGGTTAAATATATAAAAAGTTTGAGAGTGACAAATATTTTCTTTCATTTTTGGGGTTATTTATGGTCCTTAACAACTTCCAATACAATTTCGTTTGAATTAGTGCTCGTAGAGTGTTCGACTAGTCAATATTTCTTCTATCAAGTAAATATTTACAAAAAATAAAAAATTTACAACACTAAATTTAAAAGCGTAATAAACCAAAATCATGTTTAATAGTTAACACTAGAGCGAATAAATCGATTTATAAAACCAATACACCATTTTCATTGGGTCATAAATGAGTTAATTTCGTTGCACACTTAGAAATGAATTAACAGGGGGCAATGGTGCGATGGTAGTGTATTCACTAAGTGATTGGCAGGTCGTGAGTTCGAATCCCGACCAGGGCCATGATTTTCATAAATTGAATACACACAACAAAAACAGATCTCCCTAAAGCAATTTATGTGGAGAAAAAAATACCATCGCACCAAACTTCTTTAACATCCTTCTATTCTTTCAGTAAGTAGCACCCAAAAATAGGCAATGGATCATTTGCTGGGAGCTACTTGCGCAGCAAACAAAATGCCTGCGCTGTGATTTTACCATTATAAGGGTACTGTGTCACTACAGAAAAAATAAATCCAAATTATATAAAAAAAATCATTTCTGTGTGAAGGCGTCGAATGTTTAACGTCAATCGGAAAGTTAATAGGTCCCCACACATGATCAATGTTAAGTATTCACAAAGATTATTGGTGATTTTGTTTGTCATTAACATTTCATTCATAAGTGCCAATGAATAAAGACAATTCGTTGAATTTGCCTGCACTCTCATTTCACAAATGACGATATCGACAAGTACAGTGAAAAAAACCAAATCGATGTTGTATTCACAAAGTTCTATAAAAAAATACATTGTGGAATATGGCACAATGCAAATTGTTTAAACAACTCCCAGTAGCGAATGGGAATGTGTTGTTTATTTTGTTTTTTGTATATATGTTGCGTGAATTTCAGAAATAAGGAGAACAAATTGTGGTAAAATACTTTTCACGCTTAAGAATATACAAGGTGGCGCAAAAGTTGTCATCTGTTTACTTCACAAATGTCAAAGTAAAATTGACATTTGCCGCTATTTGCAAAAATTATAGCATCTTCCGATAGGGTTTTCAGCCTTGGGTGTGCCTTAGGCAATTCTGTGTGCCAATGTTCTAAATGGTCCACGACGTTTGACATCTATCCTATGTAGTTTTCAGTCGGATTGGTGAACGCCACTGGGTGATGACTTTTGCGCCACCTTGTATATGTGTATTAAATGAAATTTGGGACGAGATTGGAAGTCATTTCAACATTTTGTGCTGATTTCCTTAATACCTTAAGAAAACAAATTTGCAAGCTGTCGAACCAAATTCATAAACTGAGATTAAAACACTTTTTCAGTGGATATCTAAATAAGCTTATTCCTGCCATAATCAAAACGTAGTACATATAAGATAAAATTTGTAATAAAAAGAACTTCTGTACTTTAAATGCGAATAACTACAACAACCGTGAATATATACCCCAACCCTATTGCTACTGTAAAATACAACATTAGAAGCGTATACTCAATTGTTTTATTTATTGATTTTAAGAAAGCGTTTGATACCTTAAATCACAAACATAATTGTTTACCATGGTTCGAAAGCTACCTTAGCAACAGAAAATGTAAAGTCAAGGTAGCTGAGTATACCAGCGATGAAGAAGCTATTAAATACGGCGTTGCACAAGGTTCAAAACTGGGCCCGCTACTATTCATAATTTACATGAACGATCTACTCTCAGTCCTGACCCAGAGCACGGGCTACGCATATGCGGACGACACAGCCATTGTAGTTAGTCATAGAAATGTGGAAGAGGCAATTGATATAACACAAAAAGAATTCAACGCGGTAGTAGCTTGGTGTCATGATCATGGCTTGATCATAAATGCACAAAAAAACAAAGGTCATGCACATTCGACCACCACATATCCCGAAAACCCATATAAAAATCAAGATGCATGACGTACCCTGCTTGCACCATAGCAGATGCCATGAACTTTTAAGACACAGAGATAGTTGTTCTATGTATATCGAAAATGTATCGACGTATAAATATCTGGGCGTTATGGTGGATTATAATCTTAAATGGGGATATCATATAGACGCGTTAAGCAAAAAGTTGAGGCAAGTGACTTTTGCTCTCGCACATCTAAGATATCATTGCCCACCAACGGTGCTACGACAATGCTACTTTGGATTAGTTGAATCCCATCTGAGATATGGAATATTGGCTTGGGGAAGAGCGAAGCAAATGCAACCTTTACAAAAACTTCAAACTCGAATTCAAAGAATGATACATCAAGAGATTTTGGACAACAATACGAAGGACAACAAATCACGAACGATATGAAATTGGTAAATCTCTTACAACTATATAAATTAGAGATATTGACAAATTTCTATAACAATAATACCTTGCTAATACCAACACAACAGGCGTTCAACACCAGAAGACGAGAACAGCAGCGATATACCATCCCGAGGTCATGGAACGAGTATGGCAGGAGAAGATACAACGTAACGATACCGATAATATTAAACGAACTTCCGAATGAAATTCGCAACCTAAATAAATTGCAATTTGTGAAAAAAGCTAAAGATTTCTATCTAAGTTCAATATAGATAGATAGATAGATAGATAGATTCTTTATTTTTTCATCATAAAGTTTACAAATTGGTATACTTAAGAATAAGGACATGGCAATACTGCCGTCTGCCTGAGATGACATTTCATAATATGATTTAAAAATAAAAGAAATAATAAAAAGCTAAAATTTTAAAATATAAAGAAAAGGAAATAACAAAAAAAAAATGTTTAACAAAAGATATGAAGAAATATTATTATATAAAGCAATGCTATCAATTTTAACGTGATTTGAAACACAAAATATTATACAATTTGGTTAATTTGATTAGCTGTTTATACAAAATTTTATCAATTTTAACATGATTTGAAACCCAAGATAATACACAATTTGGTTAGAAATAGCTGTTTATACAATATTATCAATTTTAACGTGATTTGAAACACAAAAGAGATATTATCAAATTTAGTATGATCAGCAACAAAACAATAAATAGTTAGGTATAAAATTTGGTCAAAACTGCAATAAGTGGGTAATCGACTAAGTTTAATATGTGAAACTGTTACGGTAAGAAAGAGCATGTTGGCAATATTTAAAGAGGCGGCTGGCTCAGCCATTGCTCCATTTAAAATTTCAAAAAGTTTGTCCAAAGATATAAAACTTTCCCGAAAATGCAACCGGCGAATTTCTTGTAGAATAGGACAAGCAGCAACGAAATGGTATATATCTTCATTCACTCTTCCGTTACATAGATCACATAGCTGGGGCAAGTCTGATCGATGAGGTATAAAGTTCAAATTTAAAATTTCAACTCTTGCTCTAAAAATAATACTTATAACCGAGGCTGAAAATTCATTACTAAAGTAAGAGACTTCCGAGGGCAGTTCATGGTTTAAATGACTATAAATAGCTCTTGAAGTAGATGAAGATGCTCTGGAAAGGTTATCCAGAAACATTTTGTGATCCACCTTAGCAATCACATCAGAAAACTGAGCCTGCCAATCGGTCACATTAGTTTCTGTTAAGTTTAAACTTGTTTCGTAAGATAAAGCTAGTTCGTTCCAGTTTTTAAACGGGGAAGCATTCACTCGAAGTAATTTTCTTAAGATGATTTTGTGAAGACAAGTTTCACTTCTTTTCATCACTCTAGTAATGAAGTTCGCATTTGCCTTCAAATTTTGTATATATATAGGGACTATTCCTGACTCTACATATATGGCGTAGTTGGGTGTTGAGTTAGGCAAACGAAATATCCTCTTAAAAAAGTTCCTTTGTACAGTTTCAAAAGCTTCGAAGTGTGTGTATCCGACGGGTTGGACGCCATATGCCATGCATGCATTTACTGTCGCGTTGAAAACTTTGTACTTGGACGTTAAATCAACATTTTGGTTCGAAAAAAACTTTGGCCACATTATATTAAGAGCCAATTTAGCTTCGTTGCTTTTTTCTTTGGAGTGCTTTAGATAGCTTAAATTGTAGGTCAAAAGGACACCCAAATATTTAAACTCTTGTAAAACCTCAATGTGTGTATTGTTTAGAGACCATTTTTCTTCCGCTCGCCTTCTTGATTGTCTCTTTTCAAATATAACAATCTTAGTTTTTTGGGTATTAATTTGCAAGCCCCAAGACTCGCAAAATGAACTTAGACGGTTTATTTGCAATTGTAGCGTGAAAGGATTATCAGCAAGCATAACTAGATCGTCCGCGTACAACAGGACTTTGATTATAATGTTAGCAAAATTAACTCCACCCGGAAGAAGCTCGCAGACATCATCTATGAACAGGGCAAATAATAATGGGCTGAGGATACAACCCTGAGGAACACCTGTAATTGTATCAAATCGATTTGAAAATGTGAAACCGTCCCATACCCTTGCATTTGTTGACGAAATAAGACTTGCATACACTTCGAGAAACTTTCTTGACAAACCAATGCAAGAAAGTTTGTATATTAAAGCTTGTCTATTGACTTTATCGAATGCAGCTTTAAAATCAACAAAGCAAGTGTATAGTTTCTTTTTTCTATCTATAAATTGTTGAGCAATGCTTGAAATGGCCAAGATATGATCCATGGTTGAAAAACCTGGGCGGAAACCGGCTTGAAAGATGCTCAAAAGACTGTTATCCTCAATCCATTTTGAGAGCCTTTCATATAGGATTGCAGTGAAAGTTTTTCTTATTGAATTTAAAATTGAAATACCTCTATAATTTTCCGCAGCGTTAGCATTACCTTTTTTAAAAATGGCAAAAATTACAGATTCGTTGAAACTGTTAGGGACACATCCATCATTGTACACTTTGTTATAGAAAGACACGAGGTAGTTTTTAAAATCAATAGTGCTGTTTTTATAAAACTCGACTGGTATGCCGTCTAGGCCAGGAGCCTTGCTGTTTTTCAATCTTTGGAGCGTTACTTCCAATTCGGGCAATGAGAATTCTAAATCCAGCTCGTTGACTCTAGTATCAGGTAGCGCGTAATCAAAGGTATGAAGGTCTTCATCAGCTGAGAGTAGAGTTTTAAAATGAGCTGCTAACGTCTCAGCTTCTAAAGAGAACTTCATACCCTGATTGCGCCCACCAAGATTACGCACTGTCTCCCAAAATATCTTTGAGTTTGTGCAGTTTTCCAATTTCTTAGCCACGTTTTTTAAATAGGTGATTTTCTTAACTGAGCACATTTTTTTAAAATCATTATTAACGCGAAGATAGATGTTTTTGAAAAATTGAGAATTGGTCGTTCTAAACAGTTTTAAGTAAACGAACGAAAGTTTACGGAGATTTCTGCAATCCTTATCAAACCATACATTTTTAGCTACAAAAGTGTGTGTACTCTTCAACGCAAAAGGGGCTGCGGTCTTTATAACCTGTTCTATACTTTCACATACCACTTCAGACGAGACTGCGGATTGTTGGGGCAGAGATAGTAAGTGCCGAGAAAGGAGGCTTCTATAGAGGGTTGCATTGTTCTCCGACCACTTCAGCTTATTAAAACTAGAAGGTGTAGCTTGCTGGTTTAACTTCTTAAGGTGAATTTTAATTACAATTGGAAAATGAGCCGAGTAGTTGACTAGTGCAACTTCAAAGTCATCGATAATGTTCAGCCAGTCCCCTGAAATCGCAGCAAAGTCAATCACGGATTGTCCCTGCCCGCTAACAAAAGTGAATTCGCCACATGCATCACTAATAGAAGACCCATTCAAAACAAATAGACCGAAAACTTCAAAAAATTCTTTTAAACTCCCCCCGTTGCGGTTATAAATTTTATCCTTAGAACATCTACTCTCGGCCAGTGCAACTCGTGCTCGTAAAATATTGGCGGAAGAATTTTGATGTTCACCAATCCTAGCATTTAAATCACCGACGATTAACACATGGTCAAGAGAAGTGTTATTCATAAATTCCACTAGTTCATCGAAGTCGCTAAGCCAATGATTGCAATTTAAATAAATAGGAATAATATAATAGTTTAGGTTGTTGCTAACCATATGAAAAATAATTTTAGATTCAATAATTTTAAAATTAATAAGATTACCCCATAAAGATTTTTTAATCCCATATAGAATACCCCCACTGGCTCTTCCATGCAAATTAGATCTTATCGCGGGTGTAAACATTACTTTAAAGTCTTTGAAATATTTTAGAAATTCATTTTGATTCTTTTCTTCAATAAAAGTTTCTATAAGAATTATAACATCAAATTGGTGTAAATATTTAAAAAAATCGGAATGTAAAAGCTTACTTTTGAGACCAGTTATATTATACGAGCATATATTTAATTTTTGAAAAATAGTTGTGTTATGGCAGACGACAGAATTTACCTATTGTGTTTTATCCCTAACATGGTGTGAACTCTGATTTCCAAATGGCGCTCGCTGCGGTTGGAGGCCAAAAGCGGAAGAAGAGCTTGGAACCACGGCCAACCTCGCTCCCTCGCTGCAGTCAAAGTACTCGTAACCACTGTCACCAAATAGTTCACTAATGAGTGACATGTCCGCTGCTGATTTGACAACTAAACCTCGTGAAATTTGATAAACAAAAAGTTGATTGTTGATTTGCAATTTGTTGTCTCCTTTAACGAAAATTCGGGCGTTTGGATTTATCTGCCGCAGTTTGTTTTTTATTTCTATTAGTGTTTTTCTTTTTCTTCTTGATAAAAGTGATTGCTCGCGAAATATACTTATTCCGGAGCCTTTGAGCGTGTGCGCGGAGGTAATAAGTTTATCGGTGATCGCCGCTGTTGGAAGTTCGATGATGACAGTTGCTCTTTCAGTGTTGTTGTTGCGTATTTGTCTGGAGCTCTTAAATTGGATTTCTTCGTCTTCATTTAACTTCAGAAGCCCCTTGCAAGTCTGTTTAGCTAATTGGATTGCATCGGTTTCTGTGTCTAAAGGAAGGTGTACCACAATAGACTTATCGTTTGATTTCCGTGAGAGAATTTCCAATTGGGTTTCAAGCAAATCGCATCTTTCTGTCATTAAAGTGAGTTTTCTGCTGAGTTGGGTGTTAAGTGTCTTCAAAGAAAGTATCTCGTTCGAGAGCACCAACAAGTCATTTTTTTTGACTAGATCTTTAAGCTTTTCTTCGAGACTCTCATTTAAGATAGTTTTTAGATCAGCAACTGATAAATCGCCTATTCCCATATTTGCTGCTTTTAGATGAGAAATCTTTTTGTTGGTAGTGTTTTGTTCAGGAGAAATTTCAAATAAGTATCGCTTGCGGTTCATCGGCAAATCGTTGTACCGCAATTTGATTTCGATGCAACACGGAGAAAACTTTTTTTTATTTTTTATTTTCCTTTTTGAGCTTATTTACTTGAGTAAATTTAACTAGCAATTTGCGGTGTTAGTTCAAAGTGATTAAATGAGTGTTTTTACGTGGTTTTTCTTAGGAAGTTACTTGGATTTATAATTTAATTTGAAAAGAAATACGGAGCTTCGAAAATTTTTGCAATTCCACTTTGACAGTTGAAACGTCACTCAAAGTTCAATATAGTAATTATATATATTTAAAAATAATAAGTAAAAAATAATACCAACACATACAAGAGACTCAACAATATTTATAACCTAATTTTGTAACTAGTCTTCTGCAGACAAGCCTTTCAGGCTTTGCAGATAACACAACAATTGTAAATCGTATCTTATGAATAAATGTCTTATGAATATGAATATACCCACCTCAGCTAAATTTTATATCTTGAACATAAATTCTGAAATGGAATGGCACATAAGCCGAACCTTTACTAATATTTTTTAAGAAATTAGATCAAATGTACGGGAATATTAAATTTAAGACTTGCTTGCGTGAATATACGTCTAAAAACACATTTCTATTTCACTGAAAATTAACTGTTTCACAAAAGAGTACAAAAAGATAAGTAGTCCACATGTATTCCAAATCTGACATTTGAATTATGGGTGAACATAAAAGTGTATAGCGATTTATTGAGATTTCCATTGCTGAGCATAAAATAAGTTCACAGAAAACGCACACCGGAAATGTTCCCTTCTCTCTTTCTGTCCAATATAGAAATTAAGTTTGTTGAAAAAGTTACCACCTTAGGTTTTAAAATAAATAGTACTCTTTCTTGCAATGACCATGTCAATTATGTCATCAGCCGTATCTATGGTTACCTTCGTATGTTATGGACATGTGCCAATTTTATCCCTCGGGATACGAAATTAAAAATAAAGAAAACGTTACCGGTTCCCATTATAACTTATGCAGAAGTTGTCTACTGTGTACTTGATTCCTTATCACAAAATAAGCTTCAAGTTGCATTTAACGGAATGATTCGTTACATCTCTGGACTTAGAAGATATGACCATGTATCAGCTTACCAAAATAGTATATTAGGATGTTTATTGAGGCAATTTCTTAATGCTAGAAACTGTATTTTTCTGCATAAAATAATACACTCAAAATTACCACGATATCTTTATGAGAAATTGCAGTTCACACAGTCGGATAGAAATTTTAACTTAATAATTCAGCCTTATAATTATAATAACTCGTCGCGTCTTTTCTTTACTTACGCCGTTAAGCTATGGAACTCCTTGCCTGAACACATCAAGCGAGCATCGGGAACTCTTAAATTGAGGACAGCTATATTTAAATATTTTTCTGAACAGCAGTAGAAGTTTCTTCCTTCTTTCCTTCTTTATTCTTCTCTTCTTTTCTTTTGTCCACTTAATTTTACTCCTCTTTTAAATTAAATTGTTAATCTTGTTTCTGGGAATATTATAACTTTAATACGCGTACCTAGCTACTTATGTGAAAAACTAATGTAAAATAATTTTGTTAGTGCACTATAAAGACTATGTCTTACTTGTACTTAATGGTAAAATAAATTGAAAATGAATTGGATTGATTGATAATGTAAAATTTGGGCTTGTGTTTTTGAAAGCTCGTTAAATGGCATTCTTACTGGTGCTAAGATCGCAAAAATAACACGATTTCAATTTCTTTTAGACAAAAAAACATG
Organism: Portevinia maculata; assembly: GCA_949715645.1. Lineage (NCBI taxonomy): Eukaryota > Metazoa > Arthropoda > Insecta > Diptera > Syrphidae > Portevinia > Portevinia maculata. The sequence goes on from OX454525.1 coordinate 200,617,655, forward strand.
GAAATAAACAAGCCAAGCAACAAACGCCGCGGAAGGGAAAACCAGTAAACAAATGTACAGAAAAAAATGCATGGTATTGATTTTAATATATGCTTCAGTGTTGCTACAGATTAGATTCACGATCTACTAAAAATCAGGGTTCGTAAAATATAGCTCGCGAACGATAAAATAAGGATCTTTACCGTTCTTTATCGATCTTCTCACGAACCATAAAAAATAAAGTTCGTGTACGATAAAATGTTCGATCTTTAAAAATGTATACTTCTCTCACGAACAAACTGTATCCTTTTTTTCTGTATCTCTCGTTCGTGAGAGATCGGAAAAAAGAAATTCAGGTTGAATATGGTTCGCTCGCGATAAGGATCCGTAAAGATCCATAAAACAAATCATTCTCCATTCGTGATTTTTTTTAATAGTTATTATTTTGGTTGAAATGGGGAAAATAAAGACATTTGAGTTAAATTAATATGTTTCTTATAATGAAGAAGCTGATGAATCAACCTGCTTACTTTGTGAAAGAAAATTGAGCATTGGAAAACATTGAGCAGCAAAGAGTTTTTTGACAAAAAACAGAAACAAGTTATCCAAAGAAACAATAAATAATGTTTTGTTAGTTAAACTGAATGCAAATTTATTCCAAAATCTTAATATGTAATAAAAATACTTTTCACTTATGTATGTTCTTTCAATATTTTACAGATCGCAACGGATTTCATTCGATCGCGAAAACGAATTTTATTTTTAAACTAACCGAAAAATAAGGAACGCGATAGAATCAGAAATCAAATTCCTTTGCGAACTTTTCATGAGAGAACGAATCATATTTTATCGTTCTGCGAACCTTGCTAAATATAGGAAAATTTCGCAACTTCACTAGCCCTATTGTACCATTCATAATCGGGTACCTACGGAAGACAGATCGCTAGGAGGATTCTTTATCTCCCAAACAGATGTCGCCGGCTAACTTTTACAGTAAAATTATTTCTCTTTAATGTGATGCCTATTATATAACCTTCATTCGTCAATTAAATAATTTCGTTATTATTTTTATCTATTTCGAATACATGTTAATATTGGTGCTCTGAAATTCCAGCATAATTAAAAATAAATTTTTATTGTATCACTACTCACTTCACTCAATTCAGAGCAGCCAACGTTGCGCCCATAACGGCGAAGTTTTGCGATTATAATTTGTTCAGTTTAGCATCGGCATTTGAGTTTCACGGAATTCGGCGAAAAACTTCATTTCTTTCAAGTTTTGTGTTTGTTGCGGAGGCGAGAGTGATTACTTTTCCACGTAAAGCTTATTGGAACTCTATTTACACATTTTTCATCCCAATGTAAGTACAATATATTATTTATTTTTGCGTATATCATGTGTAATTCTCATCGCGGCATTAAAAATTGACATCCAATGTCAAGTCACCTTCACCGCCGCCGCCGACGCCGCAATACAAATTGGATTGGACTACACAGAAGCACCCAATAGAATGAAGTACAAAAAAACTCGCAAACCACATGTGTTACCTTGACTGCGGCATTTTTCTTGGACATGGTAAATGTTCATCTACATTCTTTCGATGGACACATACACAATGGCGTCGAGTCTGGCTTTCTGTAAAATAGTTACCATCAAAAAGACTGCTTAAAATCGATGAAAATGTTTTGTGAAATTGAATTTTGAGGTTATGGACTGCCACTGCAATCGCATCTTCCGTCATTTCAGTGAAATTATATGTGTTTGGCTTTGGAAAGAACAAAGATTGAAAGAAAATGGCGCCAAATCTAGCTATTGAACTTTTTTTTGGACAACCAAGACCTGGAGAGAAAAGTCAGTGTAAAACCTTCCTCAACGTGGTTGTTGCTGTGATGACGGCGGTGAGGCTTTTGCCTGACGCACTTTGATGCAGTTCAAGGTCTTAAATTTTTTATTTTATTTTGTTCGAAAATTATATTTATCTGTGTTTTATAATAATTTTTTATCTTTGCTTTGTATTGGCGAGTGAATCCGGATGACTTCACTTTTTTTTGAGAATACTTGACACTTGATTGCTTCGTTTTTACCAAATGCAGTGCGTCAGAATAATTTTCATCAAGAATTTTGTTGAACAACATAAATATCTGGCTGTTTCCAAAAAAAAACATCTTCTGGAAAGTTAATCGATGACTCAAAATTTTAAATTGGAAGCAGTGTTTGCAAGGTGGTTTTAAGAGCTTTACGTTAAATACAAAATTCAATTCTTGTTGTATATTTCAGTTCGTTCGTTGCAGCTCTATTTGTGCATAGAAGGTACCGAGATAGGCGCAGAAAATTGTATCAGTTCCAACAAAAATTTTTGGCCACATTTTATTTTGTCAGAATAATGTGATTTGTCAAAAACAGGAGATAGTGCCTTAAATTAAGGAATACATTGAATGAGGAAGCAATTCGATCGCTTGTGCCTGCCACTGTTAATGTGCGATTAATATGATCTATTGTCCTGATAAAAATGTTATTTGCACATCCAATTGTTACTTGATTTCTTTGTTTAATCAATCCAGTAACGCTGCGCTGGTTCTAGTTTTCCCCCATTTCAACGTTTTACATGAGAATGAATCCGCTTGCAAAATAGTCACAATAACTTCTCCAGCACGTGCAACCAATTTCCATTCTTCGGAGCTCTTGCAACAGCTTTTTGCCATCTATTATTCGCTGAAAGGTTAGGTTATGTATGGTAACGAACGACCATACCACGTCGAGTTAGTCGGTTCTCGTCAGATCACCGTAATTAAACGACGTTGTCATTTCAGTGTTGAGGTAGATAAATACTTACGTGGACCTAAATTGGTCTAAGTGTGTCGGCTTCTGCCGACAGCCACATAAACCTAACCTAACCTAGGTTATGTTCTTGAGTTGGTGAAGCAGAACGGATTTCTTCACCCCACTTAGGTCGTTGTGGAACTATTGGTATAACCTTCATTGGAGGTAATTCGTTCTCGCATATTTGTTACACGATGCTGTCCAGTCATACTGATCCTCAGACATCAGACATGTTTTTTATTCCTTTGAAGTCGCTTTCAACTGTTTCCCAGGTAACGGGTCCTTGTCGACTAAATTATCTGTTCATGGCTTATTGGTTTTTTTCTTGTCAGTTCTCCAGCTCGAGTATTGCCGAATTATATCCCTTTGTCCAAGCGATCCAGCAGAAATTCGTCTTGGCGATAGCAGCGATCAAGCTTGGATTTGGTCCCTGTAGCAGAGTCTGATTGTATGGCCGCCTGGTTGTCAATGAATATGATTATCATTCTGTGGTATCGCTATGAAGTGTGTTCACATACCCACCCAAAACAACGTATTCTTATGAAACACTGTTCGCGTTCTCAAAACGTTTGTAGTTTTTCGTCAAAGAGACTGCAAACGGTAGTAAAAAGTTCCCACACTGCAATGCAATTTTAGATCAGGAATTTTCGATTTCTGCAGTTTGATAAACGTCTGAAGGTTATTCTTCATCTTCCTTGACGACGAAAGAATTAAATGGACAATTACTTTTTCATTTTACTGCATCTCTACTGGTCTACCTGTGTGGCCCACCGGTTCGACCTCGGTTAACCTGCCGCTGTACACGCAAGAAACATACCCGAGCAATGTCCTTGGGACCGAAAGTTCTAGATAGTGTTTTTCATGTTTTTATAAAAGCCTTGATCAACATAATTCTTTTTGAATACTGATGGATTTGTGTAAAGTAATAAATCGAATAAAGGCAAAATATTTGATTTAATAAGTGAATAACAGCGTCTAAAAATAGTCACTGTTTTTGACGAGTAATGCAAATTTGAAAAAATCAATTTCAATACAAGTTAAACAAAATTATAAATTTTTAAGATTGCAATATAAGGTGTGTGTTTTACACAAGCATATATACGCTTATTCGCATTTGTATGTTAAATACAGCAACAACTTAGCCTAACGCTGACTTTAGCGGGGATAACTATCACCGGGTATAGATCAGTTCTTTCAAAAATTGTTTTCTACGTTTTCGGATAACTTGTCATCGAATGTCAAAATTTTGACATTTCTTACCTACTGAACCGACACATACCCCCAAATTTTACTTGTGCATGAAGTTTTTATTACCAACAAAATATTGAACCGCTGCCATTTCCAAACCACTTGCCCTATCGAGTTCAACTTTGTTATTTTGAGTTGCAATTGTCTTGGCCGAAGCGTACACCATCGCTAATTAGATTTTTGATTTTGAGTAGTATTTTGGAAATATGTTTTTAGGTTCAACAATATAGGTAATCTAGTTTGACTACAGAAAACAGTCAAAAAGCCAAATGACAGCTAGAATAGTGCTGCCAAGTCGAGATCGAGTGTATCTAAGCGTATACACACGCTTTGGTAAAAAAATACGGCTATTAGACAAAAAGTAATATAAACAATTATCCACAGGCGTCTCACAACACCAGTCGGATCATTGCGTAATTAGTTCTTCTAAACATAAACGTTCGGGCCACTTTGAATTGAAGTTTGCGAAGAATCATGAAGCTACCAGTTAGCTCGTTGTTCTAGCATTCTCCTTTATTGAAAAAATTACAAAAATGTAAACTGTCGGTCTGACAGACCAACGCGCGGGTATAGGAAGTTAAACATCGGCAGGCCTCGCATCGCTTCTTTTACAGAGACCAAACAAATCCTATTGTTATTGAAATTTTTTACGTTTTTGACACGTTTATGTTCCCCTTATTGATTATTGTTGATCGCCCTTTTACAACACAGGAGATCTCCAGTCGTATCAACTCACGAATTTGCACAGATTTGCTTGGACACCTGTGGGATAGGTTCAAGATGTTAAATGTGTCACTAAGCATGCCTGGTAGTAAAATTGCCTAGAAGTGATTTCACTCCCTTAGTCGCCTTTTACGCCAGCGCTGTTTTCTTTTTGGGGCGCTGCAGTCCCCTTGCCTGGGACATAAATCCTTAAGTTAATTTGGAGCTTTTCTTGGACTGAAATTAGCAGAAAGTTGGGTTGGTGGGACGGTTTCTTCAGACCCGGATTACTCTAGAGGTTGTGGGATGGGACTATCTGTAGACTTAAATGTACAAGAACTGCGGCCGAAATACCGAGTGAGTGAATTCCATACGTTATCATCAGTAATCAAAAATAACCTTCGGTCTGGTCGTAAAAAAATTACGGACGTAGCTCTTTTTTTAATCATGGTGTCCGTATCGTAGAGCAAATATTAACGCGTACTAACGCATGTGTTTAACATAACAAACATAGATTCAATGTAGAACGTTTGTGTGAATATAAAAATCGAACATTTCTTACAAATCATAGCAAATTCTGTTATGATCGGATACTCGTACCATGATAGGGCTGATTGAGATGTTTTACGAATCATCACGTATCCAATGCAAATTTCAATAGTACACACAATGATAATTCAAGTTCAATTTTAAATTGGATGAAGAAATAGTATTTTTCTCTCTGATCTTCTGTTTGTTATGAATTGTGAAATGGTTTATTGATTGATTTTATTTATTTATTTATGGACCTTCTGCCTAAATGCAAAGTTTTTTTTGCTATTTTATTACCTATACGATGATAGGTTACGTCCGCAAACAGCGATCCCATTCGCATTTACGTCCGTAAATTTGACAATCAGTTTTTCGAATGGAAAAACAAGCAGTCGCTTCCGTTCACATACTTCTATTATAGGCTATGAAATTAGCTTTCGGTTTATTATGGTTGGGCCTTAAGTTGATAAATGACTTACCTTATTTTGTTCAACACTCTAAATGTCTGTTGTATGCTGATGATTTAAAGTTATTTAAATCAATAAGTTCTTTATCAGATGCTCAAGATCTTCAAGAAGATGTAAATAATATAGCGAACTGGTGTCTACTTAATGGTTTGCATTTAAATATTAACAAGTGCTCAGTTCTTACATTTTCGAAAAGTGCTTCGCCTATCCATTTCCAATATTCTGTGCAAAGCGCGTTCCTGAAAAGAGTGCAAGCTAAATTTTGCTATGCACTATGATTATATTATCTCACGATCTAATTGTTTATTTGGTTTTATGTGTCGAAATACCAAGGAGTTTAAAGACCCCAACACATTAAAATCATTGTACAATTCCTTGATTCGATCAAGGCTAGAATATTGCTGCATTGTATGGAATCCCCCACTGCCAAAGTAATGGTATTCGCATTGAAAGTTTGCAAAGACGGTTTACCAAATTTGCTCTTCGTAATATGGCTTGGAAAGGTGACTTGCCAAATTATGAAGCTAGATGCCTCTTATTAGGCTTAAAGCCATTAAAAAAAAGACGGATTTATTACGCGGTTTTATTTGCGCAGGATGTATTAACAGGCCACATTGATTGTCCTTAGCTGCTATCCTTGTTTTATATTTATGCTCCATCTCGCACTATACGTCCCAGAGACCAAGACTTCTTTTATGTTTCCAGACATTATACAAATTATGTCCAAAATGAACCAATATCGTCAGCATGTCTTTACTACAATTTGTATGATAATTTAATTGATTTTAACATGAACAGAACGTACTATAAAAACCTTATTATGAACTTAGTGTGATGTTATAACAGTATTATGTAATATATTTTTTTTTTTGACTAAATGTAATTGTACTTATATATAGATAATTTCTTGTTAATGTAGTCTATGAAAATTGTATTTGTTAGACGTAAATAAATAAATAAATAAATAAATAAAGTTGGCAATTTGGTCCTTTGTGCGAAAAGGTCGGAAATTAGACACGCGATGGCATATAAGCTGTGTATTAAGTCAGAAAAGTAACACTACATCAATTCTCCCACATACAATGCGTTTTGTATACTGATCTGTAATGTTGAAAATTCTAATATTACTCCACTATTGATTTGTCCATCAAATATATATATACCGTACCGGCAAACGCCAACATTTAAAAAAAAACTAATGGATAAGGAAAAGAGAAAGATGATCAAATGAAAACACTGCAGAAAAATGTACTCTCACCTCATCAGCACAAGCAGATGGTTCCTTCTCCTTGTTTGCCTATCGGGTTTACCCTCCACCGCCGTAGCATCTGTTGTTTGGAAGAAAAGAAAAATTCCGCCAACATAATAGCGACACTTTCGATTGAGTACCTACGGCAGTCATTTTATTTTTACCTGGAAGATGCATGGAAGAAATCCAATTTATAATAAATTGATCCTTGTTAAAGTGAAGATCACAAGAATTTTCTTCGGGGAGAATTGATTTCCTCTGATTTGTTTGGTAAATGTTTACTTCAAAACTTCCAAAAAATATTTTGTTTAGTGTGCTTGATTAGGTGAAAATAAATTAAAGCGCCAAAATGTTGGTATTGTATCTCACCCCGCCGAATATTAATCAATCAATCAATATAAACACTGAGTAAAATATTTACACCGGTGGCAATATTAGAATTCATAAATAAATCAGTTTAGTAGTGTGGAAATGTCATTGACTAAAAACAAATTCCTGATAAAGCGCGCAAGCTGTGATCTCACAAGATGAGTGAATATCGATTGATGTATTTATAGTTATTAATAGTTTGCTTGATTGTTAAATGAATATGTGCAATGCATGTTAAAAATACAACCATATAGTGAAGTATCGTTTAAGAAGAAGAAGAAGAATCCTTTGGCAAAGTGTTTTTATGCATCGAAATGTCGTTCCATGAACTGGATATTATTTGTGGAAATTTTTGGAATCGTTATATGATCTGCTTTGCCTTAGTTGAAGTAGCAGTAAAGTATTATCTGGCGACCACCTGGGGTTCATCCAACAAGTTTCTCGATTTCGATTTATATCTACTTTCGTGCAATTTTACAAAGCAAATTTGTAGCGTATTTCTAGTAGAATTGTAGAATCAAAGGCCCGGTTCTACATGCACTTGACTTGAAATGCGGATAATTTTGACTGTCGCCGTCAGTAAATATGGTCTGTTTAGTTCACCATTCTGTCTACACACATAAACCAAAAGCCATACGCAGAACTTTACTTTCAAGTCAGTCGAACACTCACCACCAGCTGTTTTGTGCATTGTGTTAGTACCTAGTCTGTTTTGGGTGACACTTCTCGTCGACTGAATATATTTTCTTTTTACTCTTGTTCAGTACTCTAACTTATTTTTGCCCCCGCCTTTTCAAAAGTGAGGTTTATGTGGTTGTCAGCCAAAGCCGACTTACTTATACCAATATGAGGTCCGTTGTGCTAGAGTTGCGATACTTACAGGCATTCTGATTGTAGTGACAGTTCGGTGGGTTCTTCTAATGCGTATTTGCCAGTGGACTGGAAAGTCAGGAAACGAAAATTTGGACAGGTAATGCCCATTTGTGCCAAGAATATAACTTCACACACACAAGTGGTTGGAAAAGCTACCTTCTGAAAACTGTCAGGGATTTTTTTTAAACACTGACATACGTTGAATACTTTGAAGAGGATCGTGATAAGATAACTATCAGATGGTTGTCAAAGATCAATTATTGATAAACTAAAATAAATCAATCGATCCGCATTTTTCTATGATTGACAATTGACGAATTATGCATCTATAGTGAACACTGTCAAGCAAAATGCAATTGTGAAGAGGTATTTCATTTGACGTTTAAGTTATTAAATTCTTATTTCTGTGGTTCGTTTGTTTTGCTTCAGTTAAAACTAAATTCTGGTGTTAATGAATTTTGTGATGACTTTCGTTTATGTTTATGAACTTTTTGATTTGTTTTTGTTGAGGCTCATGCATTTTCCGATTATCTTTTGTTCACGACTTATGAAACTGAAGGTCCAATGATTGTATTTATTCTTTATATACTTTTTTCTCCAAAAAAACAATTTCACTGACGGCATTTCGTTTTGAAGATGTTATTTTACAAATAATAACAGCTAATGAATCCTTAATATTTATTTGTCAAAGACAAATAATTGATTGACTGCAAATTTGATAGCTATCAATATTTTTGCGCTTAAGGCCTTTCTAAGTAAGCGACACCACCAACTGCGAAGCATTTGGAGAAACCGACGACACTGCGGAACATTTCCTCTGTGATTGTCCTGCTTTTGCTCGTATCAGGCGGCAGGTATTTGGTGCGGACATGGTGAGTGCTGTAAACATAAGCTCCTTATCATTGAAGCGCCTTCTCGTTTTTCTTAGAAAAACGAGTAAATTCCCACAGTAAAATGTGGTGTGTCTGCCTGGTAGTACAATGGGCCAGTATTGAGTCTGAGAGAAATGTGAGAAAATATAACTGTTCATGTTTAAAACTCTAATTCACTACATGCCTCAACAGGACGCACAGTAGCGAAAATAGTCAGATCTCAAAGTTTTTTAATGAATTTTATTTCTTTTGAAGTAAAATTATTCAGCTTGAAACTGCATCCGGTGGAACGTGGCAGGACATGTTTTCAAGGTGGTTCTTATTTTGAACCACCTTACAGCTTTCTTTACTTCTGCTTATGTTGGAAATTATGAAATGAACAGACGCGAAATTTATGAAGAGCACATACGAAGAACATGAGGGAAAATCAAAGTCGTGTTTCATTCTGCTGGACGTGCCAGCATTGGTGGTTCAGAATACTAACCACATGCCTTTTATCTTTATTGTATTTTTTGGTGTGACTTTTTGTGAATTTTGAGTAAATTTTAAACAATAAAATTAGTCTACAAAAAACATAAAGGGCTAAGGATTTTCTTTTTTCACGTTGCTTTAAAAGTTAAACTGTTCTATACTAAAAAGATGGTGCTGAAATTCGACCTCAAACTGAGTGTGAGGTATTTTTTGTGTATTTGCAATTAAAGTTTAGAATGGTCATTTAACGTTATAATAATGCTTTATTACTTCAATTAATGTTTAGGTTAAGTCAATAGTTAAATTAGGCATTGCCGCGACTCTTGGTTGGAATCTGAATGAATGTCAAAAAGAAAGTGAAGCTGTCCTTTCAGTAACAGTGTCAATGTTCTACTATATGATGTGTATTTGTAACACTCCTTCGCCCATTGATGAAACAACTTCCGAGTTCCGAGCCTTGTTTCGAAGGCTTTCCGACCTACGAACTTCGGGTGGAATCGGGTCAATAGTTAAATTAGGCGTTGCCGCGACTCTTGGTTGGAATCTGAATGAATGTCAAAAAGAAAGTGAAGCTGTCCTTTCAGTAACAGTGTCAATGTTCTACTACATGATGTGTATTTGTAACACTCCTTCGCCCATTGATGAAACAACTTCCGAGTTCCGAGCCTTGTTTCGAAGGCTTTCCGACCTACGGACTTCGGGTGGAATTGATACTGACTCGGAACTAGGAATCTTCGCTGTTTCTTCCGGAGCTATGAACTTCTTGGCCGCCTTCAGACTCTATGACAACCGAAACTAGTCCCTTGATTTATAGGTACATTGGCATAACTTCGATACGGTTAAAATGTAACTCCGAAATAGACTGCCCATATGTGTGTTGTGTAACGTATTGATCCAACAATAATCGAGCTAACCGCAATCAGATATCTGCGTTCGGAAACTTCTTTAAATAGCTCTTCATCGTGCGGACCATTCGCACCACTAGGCCCTTTGTAGATGGATGATTTTAGGGGATGAATTCTTTCTGCATCGAAAGATGCATACTGCGGGACGTCGAACATGCATTTTTCCTTCCGCAACTTTAGGCCGGCTGATTGTATGCGATCGAAAACAACTCGAAGTTTTCTAGCCAAACCTTCAGAATTATCACCGACAATAACAACGTCATCTAAATAGCACACAACACCATCAATACCACGCAGCAATCCTGACACGAAATATCTCGAATTCCGAAAACTTGTTGATATACCGCTCTTAAGAGGCGGTTTTCTAATTTTCATATATATCACCTCTTCATATCAAAGGTCCCATGATTGGTGTCAGCACAGTTTAAAAGTCAGCGCATTGAATACTTCGAGAGAAATTGAAATTGAGACACTCGCTCAGCAAAATTCACGAAAGTGTCGTGGGAAAGTAAGTCCTTACGACGTCAAATTTGTTTACAATAGTTAATTTGTGCGTACATCATAGTGAATTCAGTTTTCGATAGTGGTGACATGCAAAAGGTGTGGTCCATCCTATTCCACGATTCTTTACTTCGGCCGGCCTACTATGGGTAATTCGTATTTACCGACTAGTGGGGGCTAACTCCCTCCATCATCGTCCTGAGCAATTGCTATAATATCGCATCTACTCTGTCATGTCATATTTTTAATATGTGTTTACTCCTCACAGAAAATGTCTTAATTTCAACCTTCTTCATTCTCCTTACAGATAAAATAAAAGAAACCAAAAACAGCATGGCACATGAAGCAGATATTCCGACATTCAAATGCGTTTTAGTCGGTGATGGCGGTACAGGCAAAACAACATTCGTCAAACGTCACATGACTGGCGAATTCGAAAAGAAATACGTTGCTACACTCGGCGTTGAAGTGCATCCGCTAATATTCCATACTAATCGAGGAGCAATTCGCTTCAACGTTTGGGACACTGCTGGTCAGGAGAAATTTGGCGGTCTGCGCGATGGTTACTACATTCAGGGCCAATGTGCCATCATTATGTTTGATGTTACGTCGCGTGTCACATACAAGAACGTGCCTAATTGGCATAGAGATTTAGTACGAGTATGTGAAAATATCCCCATTGTCTTGTGTGGTAACAAAGTTGACATCAAGGATCGTAAAGTCAAGGCCAAAAGCATTGTATTTCACAGAAAAAAAAATTTGCAGGTAACGTACCACTATTTATGCCCCTATTTTAATGATCATAAAATTAACCACACAATATTTACCTTTTTAGTACTACGACATTTCAGCCAAGTCAAATTACAACTTTGAGAAGCCATTCCTTTGGCTTGCCCGCAAATTGGTCGGCGATCCAAACCTGGAATTCGTCGCTATGCCAGCGTTGCTGCCCCCAGAAGTCAAAATGGACAAAGACTGGCAATTACAAATCGAACGCGATTTACAGGAAGCACAAGAGACAGCATTGCCCGAGGAGGATGAAGATTTGTAAAATATACTCCACACTTACGGTGGAGAGAGATTAAGAAACGAGAACGAAATATAACTGTAATTTAAACTGTATGTTAAATCTAATTTTTGTGTCTTACTTGGGGAATGATGAGTTGTTTGTTTCTTGAACTCTGTAAGCAAATGCCGTTAAACGGATCATTATAGAGCAATTTGTCGAGTAGAGAGGCTTTTCACTACATCTGGGGCCAGATCACGTATTGTTCTGCCCTGTCATGGTATCCATTCCGAAAGGAAAATTGTCCGATTTTATACGAATAGGAGAATTTCGCTTCATGCTACGATCATTGGGAACATTTCTCCTAGGATTTACGTTGGGGAGAAAATTACTTTACGAACGGATAAAATGATAGAGCTGATTATTTTTAAAATTAGTTGGGAAAATCCTATGCCTAAGATATTGTTAATATCGATTAGAGAGTAACATGAAATCGCATAGACAGATTTTTCTACTTAAGGAGGTTGTGGGTAAGCGCTGAGTGGCGTTATCGTAATTTAACAAAGGTCGTGTTCATTGTTTTAGATAAGTTGGATGCGATCTGTCGGTGGGTTTTCATTGTTGAGTAATGATGGTTATAACTTCTTCAATCTAGAATAAGCTTTGATTTCTATTTATTTTTGTGAGTCGTAATACCAGTTTGGTGAGAGTAGCGATGTAAAAGTTGGCGCGTATTGAGCAAAATTCGCAGTGATATCCATAATTTCTTTGCCTGTTATTCCAACATGACTAGGAACACACATGATCTTCAACTTATTAGGCATTTTGATGAAACTGTCTGTCCGAATTCCTAAATGCAGGGGGCTAACTATGCACTTCGCCGCGAATCGTATAACTTGCGATTTCTTCAGTTCGCTTCGCAGCGATGATGGCAGATTTGATCGCTTGGAATATCGACTTTCCAAAGGATTTCCCAAGCTCCCGCCATATTTCCACATTCATCTGCCAAAGCGTTATGGAAGGTTAATATACTATGTTTAAAAAAATTGTAAAATTGTGTAAACTGCTGAATCAGCATCGCATCGGCATCGTTATTTGTGCAGTGGTGCCGCATGCAAATTTTGTTGGCGTTTCTGAATTTACCCATTTTGAATTGTCAACTACTAGAAAAGTCGCTCAACCATACGGTGTCGAAAGCTTTCTCAAAATCAACCAGACAAGCACCCGTGCATTGGTTCTTGCATTTATTCCAGTGAATGTCAGAAACCAAACTGGTTGTCTGGAATTACGTTATTGTAATCGACCCACATCAATAGGGCTCTATTGACAGCTTTTTCAAAGACCTTACTAATATTGGGAAGCAAACTAATCGACCGGAGATTGGCAGGGTTCGTCCTATTTTACCCCTTTTTCGGGATAGGGTGTACCAGAGCTACCTTCCAATGCGCCGGATAATGTGCATTATTCAGCGCATTGTTAAACATTTTGTTAAAAATATCTACAGCCTCCAGAGGCAGGTGTCTCAATACGACGTTTTTCGACACGAAAAAGTGCGATGCATCTCGGCCATTGGCGACAATGACATTAGCATGGTTTTCATTATTTAAAATGGTGAATCCGTGATTCTCATATCACAAATTGTCAAGTTCTGTATGCATATAGAAGTGGCTCACTTCTCAATGTTGCGTTACGAGACGGCGAACAGGATTGTTCACCGTATACATGGTCTCGAAACAAGCGCCCAGCAAATCCGCCTGTGGGTCTTCGACTGCGAAAAAACCGTCGTTTGAAGCGACACTTTCCGGAGTTATTCCAGCAGTCAGTACTGCCTGTTTGTTCTCTGTTGTTTGGGGGATTCGAACACAAGGAATATCATTGTGATCCTTCCTCCTGAACAACTTATTTATCTGTTCCGTTACATTAGCACCCCAGATGTATCACACAAAGATCAAACCATCTTAAAATTAAAAATAGGAAATTATACTCTTTTATTGATTTTATCGAAAAAAGAACAAAACAGCTGAAGGCATTTTAAGTGGCATGATTTTAAGTAAGCTGATGGTGTTGATATAGTGGGCTGCAGAGGTCAAGCATATGACAATGCTGCTGTCATGGCTGAAAAATATACGGGAGTGCAGCAAAGACTCTAAAGACATAAACCCCAAAGCAGAATTTATACAATCACTGTTTGAACTTGATTTGTTTACATTCGCGAGTCAAATTCGGTACTCCAAAACGCATATATGTATTAATTTTTTTCTTAATTTTTTTTTTTGCACACACCGTTGGGAAGTGCTGCTTTTGTACTTCAGGCATACTACAGTACTACAGCTACTCGTATACCAACCTCTTAAATACTGGGTGGTGAAATCGGTTTTTCATTGCCTGGCCGTGGGTTCGTTTATTGGTCTATCACTCTCTACATTTTGCAGCTGCTGGAAAAGCTGTTAATAAAGATCTACTCCATGCGCTTTGGCGACTGGAAAAGAAGAGATTTGGTCTCTCATCCACACGATGAAAATTTCTGGATTCTTTTCAAAAATCTCGTGCTAAAATATTGGCATTTTATCTTAGGTTACTTTATAAATCCTTCCTCATAGTTTTTTTTATAAGAGGCCAAGCAGCTCTATTGTAATGTTTGTCTCAATACCGAATGCTTTATTCGGAACTCGCGAACTCTCTTTTGTCGGCGGCTCTTTTAAACACGAGACATAGGAGACGGCTTAGATTTTTTGTGTATTGTTTGGAGCTCCTTATCCGCATTTACATATGGCATTGCGTTGATGTGTTGTCACGTCTCACACACTTTTTTCCAAATACGTTACTGAGATATATTTAATATCGGGTGTGATCACGTATTATAAGGATATCGGTTCCTCGTTTGTTGCGGACATCTACAATACAACCTCTAAACCTAAGGGAAAGATGATCAGTAGTGTTCGTTGACTCTGTATCAATTGAGATCCAGCTAATCGTATGGCAGGCTTTGAGCTGGTACAGGGTGACTCCAAAGCCTAGGCTACTGGAGTTACAGTTCCGATCTCCGAGGCAGTGCTTTTTTATCACATTTTTAGCCAAGGTATATTGCCTTCGACATTGAAGTTCTTCATCAATATGAAAATGTCGTCATTAAATTGTAGACAACTCTCAGTTGGTTGTAGCCCTAATTCTTCTCATCCGCATCTTTTGCTGGAGCACGCAATACAATTAACAAATAATACTAACTTCGTCACTATGCAGTCGTTTTTATTTCTCAAAAAAAAAAAAAAAAACGAAATCAACATTTAATACAACACAATGGAAAGACACCTTGATATTGACGCTTATTGGCACAAGTAGGTTTTACTGAAGCACAACTATAATAGACATATTTGTGAATTAAGATAGCAAAACAAAGTTCATTACTTACTCTTCAACTTTCGTTTTAAAATTGTCTAAGCATGTCGCCTTCTTTATGCACTTATCACCTCCACTAAAGTCGTAGTATTCTTCGCCCTTCCTCAAGATCGGCATGTAGGTGAGAAATATCGTCTCACCCTCATTGTTCTTATATGTACACAGGGGTTGCTTAGCTACAATATTGAATCCATTATAATTTTACATAAAGGCCCTGATAATTGTATTTACCAGAGAGCGATTGATCTGCAATGATCAGCACACTAGCTAAAATAAGAAACACACTCAGACCGGTCTTCATTTCTGCTACTCTCGGTTAGAAGTCAAGTGAAACTAATTCCGGCTCTGACTTGAAGTAGTCTTTTATATATGTAATCAGATTTTAAATTAGTCTTACATTCAGTGGGGATTACGGCCGGCTGTCATACGTTATATCGGCAATGAGATTAATGAATATTGGACAGAAGAAGTTCCTGATCTCAGAATTTGACGCAACTAATTAAACTGATTTGTTAACGCTTATTAAAGTGAGGTGATTACGACACTGAAACTTACCCCGTTTTCCTGGTAAAGCAAGTAATGACGAGTATACGCTATGAGGATGAGGCAATCGTTGATTGGACTTTTCTGGTAACGTCGCATATAAGATCAAATCCAGCGGTCTATGTGAACGTAATAAGCCGTTCTGCAACGCATTTACAGGTACGTACCATTGTGGCCGCCGGATCAACAATTTTTTCCCCCTACAAATCATGCAACAGACCGACGGATTTCAATTCAAGACTAAGCACCATATTGACTGAATACAATAGGAGTTATAGTCAGGAGCTCTACATGCTGGTTGGTGAACTCGAGATTGCAGCCAAACTCACACGCTGCTGGAGAACACGCGGTCCAATTAGCAGTCTGGAAAGAGCTCTTCCAAACATACACCTGTTCGGCAAGGAGATACGCTATCACGTGACTTCTTCGATCTTGTTCTAAAGCAAATGTGTTCGAGGCTTTCACGGCTATTGAAGAGTATGCGAAATAGTTTGGACAAAGTTAAAGAGAACAAGACCAAGTTCATGCTATTCACCCTTATTGCGAAGATCAATCGACAATTGATAATTGACTATTTTCAATGTGTGCTATTGTGAACGAACGATTCATTTGGTATTTTTGTCAATCGCATTTTTTTAATTGACTGCGATTGACAAAATCCTTTAGAATCGTTCGTTCACAATAGCACACATTGAAAATAGTCAATTATCAACCGTCGATTGATCTTCGCAATAAGGCTCATTGTCAAATAAACAATTCTTTTTCTACCTAATACGACATAGTGTCACTGTTTGTAGCAGCAACTTCAATTTTATTGTTTTAAGTAAACAATCTCACTCAGCTTGTAAATGAGCCAACACGAATACCCGGACATAAGCAGTCAAACCGCCAACACACTGGACTTGTTTCTTACCTCTCACCCTGAAAAATCAGATATAAACGTATTACCGCCTCTAGGTTCGTCAGATCACTGTGTCATATCAGCGAATTTCTCGTACTCCGACCACATAGTTAAAGAACAAACTCCTCAAAGAACCGTATGGCAATGCGAGAAAGCCAATTGGGAAAAACTAAACGGTTTATTTAAGAGTTTTAACTGGTCGCTGTGCTTCCTCGACAGCGACGTGGATGCTGCTGCTGATATGATAACAAACATGATTTTACTGGGTATGAAATGCTTTATCCCTAACCGGATAAAAAGTATCAAACAAAAATCAAGGTAAACGCGTAGTGTGGCTCAGCTGTAAATAGGCTATTAGGTTAAAAGAGGTAAGCTTTCGGTCTTATAAGGCCAACTCATCTGAGGAAAACCGGAAAAAATTCAAACGGACAGGAAATGACTGCAATGCCCTTATTAATTGTTTAAATTTCTCCTACGACCAAAAGCTGAGGCAGAAAATACTACAAAGTCCCATCGGTAGTAAAAACGTTTGGTCGTTTGTCAAAATTATCAAGAATTCGGCCTCGTCATCTATCCCGACACTCATTTACAACGACATTCCAGCCGTTAGCTCTCTAAATAAAGCTAATATGCTTGCTGCTCTTTTTACAGCTAGCTCAGCGCTCCCAGATTGTGCCTTATCTCCCCCTGTACTCGAGCGCGTAGAATACTCCAAATGACCAATCCACTCTCGCACTCGTACAGTGGCTAGAGTACTTGGAGATCTTGACATTCACAAATCCGCTGGTCCAGATGGTATTTCCCCAATCTGAAGAGCTGTTCTTCTACGCTGGCAAAAGCACTGCGTAAGCTTTTCTATCTGTCCTATGCTTCAGGGCTGTTTCCGAGGAGATGGAAAACAGCATTTGTCCAGCCTGTACCAAAAAAGGCGAATACTTCTTTACTCAACCGTCGGCTCATGAAGTATCTTGAATAGCGAAAACTTCTTAATGACCGGCATGGCAGTATGGTTTTCGCAGCAACAGGTCCACCGGTGATTTAATGACATATCTAACCGAAAAGTGGAACCAATCCCTTCACCAAGGTGGTGAAAGTAAGATTGTCGCGCTTGATATTTTAAAGGCATTAGACAGAATTTGGCATCAAGCTCTCTTGTCGAAAATGCGTGCATTTGGAATCAATGATAATCTTCTTCAATGGATTAGAAATTACCTTTCAAGTTGTTTTGAATGGTTTCGAGTCTGCAACTCACCAAATAAATGCTGGTGTTCCCCAAGGCTCTGTTCTGTCCCCGACTCTCTTTCTCATTTTTATAAATGATCTCCTGTCTGTTACTTCTAATGCAATCCATTCCTTTGCTTTGCTTACATAACTCAGTGGGGTATAACTAATAGAGTGGAATTTAATGCTTCCAAAACGCAATACTGTCTTCTGTCATTAAAGCAAAACCCACACATACTGCCATTATCCATAAATGGCACCTGAATCGCTGAAATCGAAAGACTCAAGGTAAGATTAGACTGTATGCCGACTTGGCATTCAAATGACCACAGCCAAATGACAAGATTATCTGTCAAATAACCAAAAGTTCCGCGCTGTCAAGGTAGTATATTTAAGGTGGGCGGTAGAAGGAATATATGTCAAAAATTGCAATTTTTCAGGAAAGCGAAAAAACGTTATAAAACTTAAAATTTTTGATTTTTTTTTTAATCAAACTGGGAGTTTTTATTTTTATGCCGAACTCAAAAATAGAAAATGTATTTTGTAATATTTTATAGTAAAGAAGGAAATCGGGCGATTTGTACTCATGTGACCACTAATATTTTGTTCGAAAACTGACTTAAACAACATAACAAATCAGAACAAATAAATTTTATTTCATATACACTGCCGCTCATCTGAATAGGTTCAACTTTCTTTTAACCTTTCTGTTAGCCTCTCTTTATATATATTGCAATGGCACATATTTCATATACATATAATGAAAGAGCATCATTATACGCTTAGTTTGAGAAAAAAAAGTGTCTTAAAGCTAACCGTTATTCTGACATGCTAGCTCGACCATATGCATTCATAAAAACAAACACATTTTTTTTCTCATCTGAATAGGTTCAACAGCAAAAACGTTAGTTTGCGTGTAGTTTGGTCGGTCAATTGTACTCAGATTTTTTTCTTCTAATTAACCTTGTTGAGTGTACATGTTAACGACAAAATGGGTCGCGGAAAATCTTTAAGCGAGGAAGAAAAGGGCAAAATAAAAGCATTTCGAAAATTAGGCCTAAGCCAACGGTGCATCGCGAAAAAAATTAACAAAAGTCAAAATGTAGTAAGCGGTTATTTGCGAAATGTCGAACATTATGGAAAAAATATGAAAGGTGGAAGTTATAGGGCCACATCAAGAACCGATAGACGTGCAATCATCAGAGCAGCTTCCAATTCTCATGATTCCGCGTCAAAAATAAAAATGAAAACAGGTGTAAAGTGTAGTTTGGCGACAGTAAAACGGGTTATTAAAAGTGCTAAACATTTGAAAAGAAAAAAAATTCAGAAAAAACCACCGCTTAATGAATCGAGAAAAGAAATTCGTCTCAAATTTTGTAAAAAATACATGTCGTGGAAGTCAGAGTGGCATAAAGTGATTTTTTCAGATGAGAAAAAGTTTAATTTAGAGGGTCCTGACGGCTATAAATTTTATTTTCATGAAAAGAGGAACATTATTTAAGCCGTCTGCATAGGCAGTGTCATGGTGTGGGGAGCTATTTCCATCTACGGAACCTTCGAACTCCAATTTCTTACACCGAGAATGAATGCAAATTCTTATAAAGGTGTGCTAGAAAAGGCTTTCCCACAGATTTTTGACCTGTTTGGACCAATATCGTGGACATTCCAACATGATAATGCCCCTATCCACACAGCGAGGACGGTAAAACAGTGGATTGAGAGCCAAAATGTTCAGCTGCTGGAGTGGCCTCCATACTCCCCTCCCCTGACCTAAATATCATAGAGAATTTGTGGGGACTTATTTCACGTAAAGTATACGAGTCAGGGCGACAATTCGAAGACAAAAAGTCATTAATCGAAGCAATTAAAAAAGCTTGGACCGAAATTTCGCTTCAATACCTTGAAAAATTGTATGGTTCTATACCAGATCGAATTTACGAGACTTTATTAAAAAAAGGCGGCAATACTCATTATTAATTACTGTTATTACAATCTCACCTATACAAAAGTGCAAAATAAATCCATAAATTACAATTACTATTCTCGTTTTATTCCATTTCATTCGTTGAACCTATTCAGATGAGCCAAAAAATGTGTTTGTTTTTATGAATGCATATGGTCAAACTAGAATGTCAGAATAACGGTTAGCTTTAAGACACTTTTTTTTCTCAAACTAAGCGTATAATGATGCTCTTTCATTATATGTATAACAAATATGTGGCATTGCAATATATATAAAGAGAGGCTAACAGTAAGGTTAAAAAGAAGTTGAACCTATTCAGATGAGCGGCAGTGTAAGTTGGTGTTTTTAAGGAATGGAAAAAACACTAAAATAAATACTGAATTTTTGAAAATTGGTCTCTTTCAAATTCTTCTTTATCTGGAAGTGAATCAATTGAAGAGTTCGCAGTTTTTAGATTTATATAAAATTCGTGAAAATTCCCGTGCAGGGACGGGCTTAGAATATCCCTTCAGCGCCCCACAAAACAGCGCTTGTTGTAAAAGGCGACTAAGGGGGGGAATTACATCTAGGCAATATTAACATCCAGTTGAGCCTAGCAACACATTTACCATCTTAAAGCTGTCCCGCAAGTGTGCGTGCAAATCCGTGGGTTGACACGACTGGAGATCACCGGTGTCGTAAAAGGTCGATCAAACAATAATCAATCAAGGGAGCATGTACGTTTCGAAATCGTAGAAAGGAGGCAGGCCTAAGAACTCCATGGCAGTTGAAAGTGGTAGTGATGCGATTACATGAGAACACAAGCGTTCTCACTCTAGCCTCTCACTATCAACTCCTACTCTCACCTCCGCGCTGGTGACTACCGGGCGCCTAGTACCTCGACTGGAGATGGGGTAACCAACCCCTGTGGATGGTCGTTGGTGGCGGCAGACGAGAGAAGGAGGGGAGGAGAGTGTCTTCTCACTTAGGCACTTCCTCTTGTTCAGGCGGCAGCGGATGAATTCTCTAAATAGAATCAACGGTGGCGTCTACAGTTCCAGTCAGGTCGAACTGCTGAGTGTAATCCCTATATGAGCTGCCTCGACATATTTGGATACCAGGTCTATAGGGATCTCCAACACTGAGCCAGGGTGTTGGAAAAGAGTTGGTGGCGGATGAGCCCTTAATGGGTCAACGGCAGCGCTCATATCCCAGAATGGGTTACTGACATCGGATTATCCGGCCCGCTGTCCTAGTGTCAAAACAAGGGCCTAGCCCTCCAGGTTGGGGGTTGTGCCGTCGAGGTAACTTCCCGACCATGGACAAAAACATTAGTTATGAGAGAGACGCAACCAGCCTCGGAAAATGGAACTCCTTAAATGGCAACCAGACCCGGAACGTCAATTGACTACTACTCTACACTCTACACCCCAGGTGCTACTCAAAAACTTGAGTCTGTCCTCACGCGGTACAAGGCAGATATTACCGCGATCCAGGAGATACGATGGATAGGATCAGGTATGATGAAAAGAACAAATTGCGACAGTTATTACAGCTGCCATAAAAGATTGCATGTATTAGGATGCGGATTCGTCGTGGGAAATCGGCTTAGGACAAAAGTTATTGACTTCAAGCCGATAAGTGATCGCCTGGCTGTGATCCGCCTCAAAGCTACCTTGCAAAACATAAGCCTAATATGTGCAAACGCCCCTACCGACGAGGCTGAAGATCCCATCAAGGAGGAGTTTTATGACCTCCTGGATGGAGCCTACGGAGCCTGTCCGGAGTATGATGTAAAATTTGTACTCGGGGACTTCAATGCTAAAGTCGGAAAGGAAAACATCTTTGGCGGGTTAGTTGGTAAGCACAGAATCCACGAAACGACAACAGACAACGGCTACCGACTAATCGATTTTGCAGCGGCTCAGCAGCAACCTGGCGCTCTCCAGACGGTCGAACCGCCAACCAAATCGACCATGTGCTAATCGATGCGAGGCACGCATCCAACATCCTCGACGTGCAAACATTTCGAGGGGCAAACGTCGACTCTGACCATTTTCTTGTTGCGGCTAAATTCAGAGCTCGACTGTCCAACGAGAAGAAGCTGCGATCCGCCCAAAAGAAGAAATTCGAGGTTGGACGCCTTATCACACCTGGAGTAGCCAGAGCCTACAGGGAGCGCCTGAGTATGAAAGTCCCCACTGTGCATTCACCTACCACAGACGCCAACAATCAGTGGTGCCAGTATCGCGACATCATCAAGGAGGTAGCCGAAACCACTGTAGGGTACCAGCCACCCCAGAGAAAGAGCCCGTGGTATGATGATGAATGCGTGTACAGGAAAAAGGTGACAGAAGATGCACACATGAAAACGCTGCAGCGCAAAACAAGGGCAGCGAGGGAAGAGTATCGAACCAGGAGAAGGGAGGAGAAAAAGATCCTGCGTAGAAAGAAGAGGGCCTACGCAGTATCCCAGCTCAACGAGATAGAAGAGTCTCGCCATCGTAACAACATCTGAAGGTTCTATAAGAAAGCGAAGCAACTGGCTGCTGGCTTCAAAACCGGAACGCAGGCTCTTCGAGACAGCGAAGGAAACCTAGTCACCGAAGCGCAGGGAATAGTAGATGTGTTTAAGCAGCATTTCCAGTAGCTGCTTAATGGGCATCATGTAGAGAGAGTGATAGGGCAAGAAGAAAGCCCACGTCCAGTCAGTGAAGAACCAGTTCCACCACCCAGTATAGAAGAAGTTGGCTTAGCTATAAAAAAAGCTTAAGAACAACAAAGCCGCAGGCTCTGATGGCTTACCAGCGGAGCTCTTCAAATACGGTGGTGATGTTTTGGTAGGGCGCATGCACCAAATCATCAGCCAAGTATGGGTGGAAGAAAACATGCCCGATGACTGGGCTATCAGCTCCATATGCCCCATCTACAAAAAAGGCGATCCTATGTCTTGCAAGAACTATCAAAGCATATCCCTGCTTAATGTCGCATATAAGGTCCTATCCAACGTACTGTGTGAACGTCTTAACGTTTTGCAACACACTTATCGGCACGTACCAGTGTGGCTTCCGGCCAGGCAGATCGAATATAGACCAAATTTTCACACTGAGGCAAATCCTCCTTCATCTACCTCGGAGTAAACATGAACTCCACGAATGACACCTTAGTGGAGATCCGGCGAAGAATTACCCTAGGAAACCGCTGCTACTTCGGTTTGGCAAAACAACTGGGTTCAAAACTCCTAACTCGGAGGACGAAATGTATGCTTTACAAAACCCTTATCCTGCCAGTTCTGCTTTACGGCGCCGAGTGCTGGACGATAAGTAGGAAGGGAGAGCTGATACTTGGGAGGAGGGCGAATGGAGGAGAAGATATAACCGCGAACTCTATGAGCTGTACCAAGATGTGGATGTAGTCCAAAAAGCCAAAATACGTCGACTACATTGGCTCGGCCACATCGAGCGAATGGACAATAATGCTCCAGCTAAGAGGATCTTCGAATCCCAGCCCCCAGGTTCGAGAAGGCAAGGAAGACCGAACCTCCTTTTCAAAGACCAAGCCATCGCGGATGACAGAGCGCTTGGTCTGGACAACTGGAAGCAGCGTGCCTGGGATCGTAGAGGATGGAAGGCTGCTGTGTCTCAGGCAGAGACTCTTCACTGGTCGGGAGCCCGTTAAGTAAGTACTAAGAACTCCATGATCACACAAATGCAACAACACCAGCATTTGATCGGCCTCAGTGATGAAGTGATCTGAAACCAGGAAACTTGCCGATGTCGGTTCCGGGTATCTTCGTCTTTGCACTTTGAAAAACTACTAACGAATAATAATAGCAGCGTTTTATTATCCCAATGATCTTGATACGGATCCGATCTGATAATAGCTGTGTTTTATTATCCATGCGGATCTGGATCTGGATCAATTTAATACGTAAAACAGCACAGGATCTTGCTATTTATCGGGATCATTAATCGTGATCCAAAATGTAATTACAAAACTCACTACCTGTTTTTTCGTGGCGTTGCTTATTTAAATTATAGGAAATTATAGAAACACAATAATATTGCCAGACCAAAATATGAAACACTATTAATAACACAAAAAATCAATTAGCATATTTTTATATTCGAATAATTTACCACTGCGACTTTTGAGACGTTTTGCTTCGTAATATAATACACAAAAATTAATGGAAATATTAGCAGTACAATACTGTTATATGTTGCATATTTAAACATAACATTTGAACATAGTTTCTGAAAAAAAAATATTGAGTGCAAAATGTATGTTTATTTGTATTCAAATGGCAACATGTAGCATCAAAAGTAAATATGAACCATGGATGTTTGCATGAAAAGTTGGCTTTGAAATTTCTTTCAAATTTAGATTTCCATCTTAACTTGGAGTTCCAAATCAACACTAGCTGTGTTTTATTATCCATGCGGATCTGGATCTGGATCAATTTAATACGTAAAACAAAAACAACACAGGATCTTGCTATTTATCGGGATCATTAATCGTGATCCAAAATGTAATTACAAAACTCACTACCTGTTTTTTCGTGGCGTTGCTTATTTAAATTATAGGAAATTATAGGAACACTATAATATTGCCAGACCAAAATATGAAACACTATTAATAACACAAAAAATCAATTAGCATATTTTCATATTCGAATAATTTACCACTGCGACTTTTGAGACGTTTTGCTTCGTAATATAATACACAAAAATTAATGGAAATATTAGCAGTACAATACTGTTATATGTTGCATATTTAAACATAACATTTGAACATAGTTTCTGAAAAAAAAATATTGAGTGCAAAATGTATGTTTATTTGTATTCAAATGGCAACACCCCCGACACAACAAGCGATCATATTGTGACGTCACATTGTATCCTATATTTGCAATTTGGCTGAGTGCCAATCGAAACTTGAAATACCTGGTATCGTCTGTTATGTGTTGAAAACAACTGTTGCCACAACTTGCCACTGATGATCCAGATCGTTTTATTATCAGATCGGATCCGTATCAAGATCATTGGGATAATAAAACACGGCTAATAAAACGATCTGGATCATCAGTGGCAATTTGTGGCAACAGTTGTTTTTAACACATAACAGACGATAACAGGTATTTCAAGTTTCGATTGGCACTCAGCCATATTGCAAATATAGGGTACAATGTGACGTCACAATATGATCGCTTGTTGTGTCGGGGGTGTTACCATTTGAATACAAATCAACATACATTTTGCACTCAATATTTTTGTTTCAGAAACTATGTTCAAATATAATGTTCAAATGTGCAACATATTAACAGTATTGTACTGCTAATATTTCCATTAATTTTTGTATATTATATTACGAAGCAAAACGTCTCAAAAGTCGCAGTGGTAAATTATTCGAATATGAAAATATGCTAATTGATTTTTTGTGTTATTAATAGTGTTTCATATTTTGGTCTGGCAATATTATAGTGTTCCTATAATTTCCTATAATTTAAATAAGCAACGCCACGAAAAAACAGGTAGTGAGTTTTGTAATTACATTTTGGATCACGATTAATGATCCCGATAAATAGCAAGATCCTGTGTTGTTTTTGTTTTACGTATTAAATTGATCCAGATCCAGATCCGCATGGATAATAAAACACAGCTAGTGTTGATTTGGAACTCCAAGTTAAGATGGAAATCTAAATTTGAAAGAAATTTCAAAGCCAACTTTTCATGCAAACATCCATGGTTCATATTTACTTTTGATGCTACAAGTAAGAATGAAATACTGGCATAGCCGAATTATTTGGTCATTTGAGTACAAGTCAAAGAAATATTAACTGTCAGTCGAAAAAAAACAATACCCCTTATTTGATCATAACAGTATAAGTTAATTTATACTCTTTTAACCTCGAACAATTATTTCTCATAGAGTTATGTTACTTGACCACTGCCTTTTAGAGTGATTTGTGTGTGCAATAGACTTATACTGCTTTTCCAAAAAATGCTACATTAATTTTACAGTCGAATGGTGTACTTAACTCATTTTGACCAAATTTTGACTTATACTCCTTCTACCGCCCAACTTAGATATTAGACTACGTGACCACAATGGCCATTTTTGCCCTGCTGGTCATTAAAGGCATTTGTTGTTATATTTTCAGAGTGAATTGTGGTAACGCCGTACATGTTAAAGCGAAACTTAATTTTTCAACAAAATAAATAAAACAGATAATCGGAAACATTAAAGTAATACCTAGGTATTACACAACAAATACTAAACCGTGCACATAAAAATAACAAGAAAACCACTAATTAACACTGAACAAAAGTACAATAAAAATGTAATTATTAAAACAATTTACGGCAAATGTTATCCAAAAATATTTTATTATCATGCAAAAATGTTATTATTGAAGTATTAAATAACTGCACGCGTGGAAAAGATGACAATTTTCAGATGACATAAATGGCAGATGCATATGGTCATTAGGTCATTATACTGGCATTCGTGCTTATTGTCCGATTACACTGCATGTCAAAATCGGCATGGTCATTTGTGGTCATTAGGTCATTTGAGATATGCCGATTACACTGCATGACCCTATTTTGACAGCGAGAACTGTCAAAAATGGTCATTAAATGCCAACGTGGCATACAATCTAATCTTACCTTCATTCTCTGTATGTGTGTTAATGACAACCTCCGTAAGCGATGTAAGAAATATCTCACCCCTTCTGATCTGGCTACAATTTATAAGACGTTTATTCGCCCGAAACTCGAGTACAACGCTCATATCTGGTCTGGTGCACCAATAGCTTATATGGAGCTACTTGATATGATCCAAAAACGCGCGATAAAACTCATTGGCGACCGAGACATCGCGAGATCGATTGACTCTCTTAAGGTTGGATTAGACTGTATGCCAAGTTGGCATTCAATGACCATTTTTGACAGTTTTCGCTGTCAAAATAGGGTCATGCAGTGTAATTGGCATATCTCAAATGACCTAATGACCAAATGACCATGCTGATTTTGACAGATAAAAATGACCAAATAGCAAGCCGTGTAATCGGACAATAAGCACGAATACTAGTATAATGACCTAATAGCTAATGACCATAATATGCAATTTATTGAAATTTGGTTGTGGCATTGCTGTCATTTTTGTCATCTGAAAATTGTCATCTTTTCCAAGCGTGCAGTTATTCAATACTACAATAATACAATTTTTGCATGATAATAATAATATATTTGGACAACATTACCGTAAATTGTTTTAATAAAATTATGCGAAAATTAGTTTCAAGCAATTAAAAAAACAAATCAAATCAAATTATACCTGGGTACTACTTCCCTGTTTCCGATTATCGGTTTAATTTATTTTGTTTGAAAAATTAAGTTTCGCGTAAGGGTAACCAGGTTGATGCGATTTCAGAGATCACAAAGTAAGTAAATAACAAAAGATTGGTTACAGTTGACCTCTTTTTTACAAAGCCATGCTGATTACTGCATATGAGGGATTTACAATAGAAATGTAATCTTTCTGTAACAAGAGAATCAAACAATTTTGGAAGAGAAGATTGCTTACATATACCTACCTCTATAGTTTTCAATTTTATTTCTCCTGCCAGACTTAAAAATGGGAACTATAAAAGAAGTTTTCCAAACAGATGGAAATGTGCCAGTTTTTAAAGATAAATTAAAAATATAACATACGATTTTATGTAAAGGAAACGCACAGTTTCTAAGGAAAATAGAAGGAAGACCATCAGGACCAGGATTAAGGCTGGACTCCGAAGCAGCTAAATTCTTCAAAACATCATTTTCAGAAAATATCATACTATTGAAAAGAGGATTAGGAGAATCATTAATATAATCAAAAAAATTCTCATCAATGATCAAGTCATTTTTCGAATAAATTGATTGAAAAAGCTTGCAAAATTATTACAAATAGTATCGGGAGAATCCGCGGAACATCCGTTAAAAGATAGTGAGGCTGGAAAACCATCACTTTTGTTTTTAGAATTAATAAATTTCCAAAATTTATCTGGCCTGGAAACTAGAGTGTTCTGTATATCATTTAAATACACAAGGTATGCATGGTAGATAGATGTTTTCAACTTAGACTTCAGCCTTCTAAACAAAACGTAGTCTTCAATTGCCAAACTACAACGCCATTTCTTGTAGGCTCGGTTTTTTTGAGTTTTTATATAACGTGTAATTTCGTTGTCCCAAGGACATGACTCAGACTTATTTTTAACGCGAACTACAGGAACATATTTAAAGATAGCATAATTAATAACCGCATAGAATTTGGAGCAAATGTCATTTTTATTTTAAATTCTCGCTCGCCAAGGCGATTAAATATGGGCCAGAAAAATTTAGACTAGTAGAGTTTCCACTTTCCGTGTAAAGCGGACAATTCTACTAGTAGAAGAATTCTTTATGTCCTCAGGGCACATTTGTTCCCTGAAAAAGATCTTCTTTCTAATTCCGTTTAGGGCCGGACATTCACATAAAATGTGTTCAGCTGACTCGTCCTCTTCAAGACAGAGTCGGCACTCAGGAGAGTCTGCTATTTTCATTTTGTGTAGATGATATCTTAAACCATGGTGGCCAGTAAGGTAACCTACTAAGTTCTTGATATCATGCCTGCTTAGGTTTAGGCATTTGCTGGCATTTTTATTGAAAGGCCGAACGGCTTGTTTGGTCTGTCTTAAACCTGGGATGCTTTCCCAAAGATGGATACATTTTCTGTGTTCCCAGCTTTTTATTGCTGCCGTTGCTGCTGATCTAGGAGTGCAGCAGAAGGGTTCAGGACCTATGAAGGGTGTTTCCGAACCTTTTCTGGCCAGTTCGTCGGCCTTTTCGTTACCTTTCACCCCGACATGACCCGGAACCCACCATAGCTTGGTCTTGTTACTTGTTCCGAGTGCCTGTAGGGTGTTGAAGCAGTACATGACTGATTTGGAGTCAATCGTATGCGAGCTAAGGGCGTTTATAGCTGCTTGACTATCCGTGAATATATGGATGGTTGCACCTTTTATACCAGATAGATTTATGTGGCTAGCGCATTCTTGAATGGCGTGGAGCTCTGCTTGAAATACGCTGGGACTTTTCCCCATGGGTATCGTAAAGCATTTGTTTGGTCCGTATATTCCCGCTCCTACCCCCGCTTCCATTTTAGAACCATTAGTATACCACTTTATGCCGTTGTGGCTGTTAGGTGGGTTATTACTAACCCATGCTTCTCTCTTGGGGATCTCCGTGGAGAACCGCTTGTTGAAGCATAGTGTTTTATGAATGCGGTCTGTGAACGCGCAGTTCATGTTGAGTTCTGGCAGTTCATCGAGAAGGGTCTTAAGTTCCGGATGATCGTTAAGACTTATCTCGTTTAACTGTATTTGACTTATTGCACTGCGGATCGCCACTTTTTGAATGTATATGTGGAGAGGTGTAATACCTGTTATTGCCTCTATGGCAGCCGTTGGACAGGTTCGCATGGCTCCGGAGATACCAAGGCACGCAAGCCGTTGTACCTTTTTGAGTTTCTCTATTGCGACCTTTTGTGTGGATTTTGTCCACCATACAATGGAGGCGTATGTTATAATGGGTCTTATCATCGCTGTGTAGATCCAGTGGACAATCTTTGGAGAAATTCCCCAGGTTCTGCCATATGTGCGTCGACAGGCCCATAAAGCTCTGTTAGCTTTAGTGATTTTGTTGTTGATGTGAGAGTTCCAGTTTAGTCTTTTGTCCAGGATTACTCCAAGATATTTGACTTCGTCGGAATACTCAATGGTCGTGCCATTTAGTGAAATCTGGGCTAAGCTGAGATTTCTTCTTTTTGTGAAAGGAACTATGATAGCTTTACTGGGGGTTATGGAGAGATTTTCCTTGACGCACCAGTCTATAGCTATCTTAAGGGCGTTTTGCATAGTATTACGTGAAGTAACTACGTTTGATTCGTTGCCCCTAATAATGATGACCAAGTCATCGGCATACCCTATTATGTCGTAGCCTAAATTACTTAATTTTTGAAGTAGGTCATCTATGACCAAAGACCACAGGAGGGGTGATAAAACTCCTCCTTGTGGACAGCCTTTTATAGCTGATACTGATACTGAAGTCTGTCCTGACGAAGGAGTAATTTTCCGACTTTCGAGCATCGCTTTTATCCAGTTTATGGTGGGAAGGTCTACCTTTCGGTGAATTAAAGCATTTGATAACGAATCATAACCGGTGTTATCAAAAGCACCCTCTATGTCGAGAAAGGCGCATAGTGCAATTTCTTTGCAACGATAGGCGTTGTTTATGTGGTTTGTTAGTTTTAACAGGGCGTCTTCCGTTGATTTGCCTTTTTGATACGCATATTGACAGGGGTGTAGAGGCATGCTAATAGTTACGCATTCTCTGATATGAACGTCAATTATTCTATCCATTGTTTTCAGGAAAAACGATGTCAAACTTATGGGACGATAGGATTTAGGTAGTTCACTAGGTTTGTTACCTGGTTTGGGGATAAATACTACATTGACCTCCCGCCAAGTGCGTGGTATGTAGCCCCAGTAGAAACTGAACCTAAATAAGCCAAACATGTTAGGTAGGAAGAATTCCATACCCTTTTGAATGAGGGCTGGAAAAATTCCGTCATTTCCTGGTGCCTTGAATGGTTTAAATGAGTTTATGGCCCATTTTACATTATCTGGACTAAATAATTTACCAGATGAACTATTATTTCTGCTGAGGTTAGTTGGATAGTAGTGTGTAGTAGTGTGTCAGTAGTGTGATCAGTTGTGTGATCGACAATTAGGGAACCAGGGAAGTGAACTTGCAGCAAGGTTGTGAGAGTTTCTTCCCGGTCGCTTGTGATTGTTCCATCAGGTTTGATGAGCAATCCCATGCAGTTTGAAGGATCTGTTGAAAGTGCTCTCTGGAGCCGCGCCACTGCTGGGAATTTTCCCAGCTTTTCGCAGTTTGCGCGCCATGAGGCCCTTTTAGATCTTCGCAACTCTTGGTTGTATTTGGTTAACAGGGATCGATATTGATCCCATACGCCGGTGCGTTTCGATTTATTGAATTGTTTTCTCACCTTCTTGCGGATAGTTTCCAGGTTTTCATTCCACCATGGTACGCTTCTTTTTACCACGGTGCGCTTTACCTTACAACTACTCCTAAAGGATGAGATAATGATGTCGTTAAGCTGACATTGTGCAGCGTCCGCATCACTTGGTGTTAGTGGTGAATCTGGTAGCAGATCAGTTCTGATTGCCAGATTTTCACTATAGGTTCTCCAGTTAGTTAATTTATTATTGTATTTGACCGGCGCGCACTCGGTGTTGCATCGCAGCCTGAACATAATATGCATATGATCAGACAGAGAAGCTTCATCAGACACGTGCCAGTCCTCTACAGTGTTTTGTATAAAAGGAGACGAGCGAGTAAGGTCTAAAACTTCTTCTCGTATACTGTTCCTAAAAGTGGGCTTATCTCCCTTAATTAGAATAACTAGGTCTTTACTATATAGGTAATCTAAAAGTAACTCACCTCTTTTGTTTGTGTCTCGGCTGCCCCAAATCTGGTGATGTGCATTCGCGTCGCAGCCGATAACAAGATGTACTTGCTGAGTTTGGCAGTACTGGACAAGTTCCTGTACTGGTGTAGGTGGTACCTCCTCTATGTCCCCAGCAAAATACGCCGATGCGCATACGAACTTGTGTATCACTTGTGTTCAATTAAAACGGCCACCAGGTCCCTAGTATTGAAACCTGGAATGAGAGAGAATTTTATATCTTTCGCAATGGAAAGAGCTGCCCTAGGTCTGAAATTACCTTTGGCAAAAATTAGCTCTCTATTTCTGCTGTTAAGACCAAAGATCTTACCTGTAGTTGCCCATGGTTCCTGGATTAAACCAAGAGCGACGTTCCTTTCGGCACATCTTTGGCTATAGGTGTCCGATGCACCCATAGCGCGGTGCAGGTTTGCCTGCAGCACAGTTAGAGACGTGATTTCTTCTTCACGTACTCGGGATTACGCACTCTATGAGGTTTGTTATCACCCCTGTGTCGTACGTAACCCTGTTGAGAGAGACCACTTTGTCTCCCCCTTGGACTTCTGGTGTTCTGTCCATCTTTCCCGCTTGTATGTGCCTGTTCGGCCGCCAGTTTTGGCCTAAAGCGGTTACGGTGCGCGTTTGTGCTGTCCGTTTTCTTAGCCTTTGCATTAGCATCCAGCACCACAGTTGTTTTAGCAACTGAGTTACCCGTGGCAGCACTAATGCCAGCCACTGGTGGTGTGGCGCTACTGTTGGCGCTTGTGGATGGCTTTTCTGAAGCATCAGTGGCAGTACTTATACTAGCCCCTGGTGTTGTAGCCTTTTGTTGGTTGTCTCGTGACGTCTGATTCGTCGATTTGTCCGCGCTCTTGAGAATTATTTTGATCTCTCCAAACCTGAACGAGACCATCCCCTTTAGCTCAGGGTGGCGACGGTGTAGAGGTTAGTGTGTTGGCTTGTGACCCGTGCGGTGCAGGTTCAATCCCCATGGGGAACAACAACATACGCCACCCAATCACATGCCTCTACACCAAAAGGAGGATTTCTGCCTGGTAGTACAATGGAACGTTACCGAGTCTGAGTGCTCTGCGATTTGGATTTCCTTTCTTTTATAAAAAAAAAAAAAAAAAAAAAAAAAAAAAAAAAAAAAAAAAAATCCCCTTTAGCTCAACAAGTCGCTTCATCGTGCTTTCGTTTACAGCAAGGACCATATGGGCGACATCTCTGTCGTCAGATCTTTGCAGAACTCTCCACGTTATGGTGTTGAGTTCTTTATTCTGGCCATCTAGAATTGCCAGTATTCTTTCATTCGCTACTCCGGTACTATGTGGGAAGAAGGCTCTGACGATATGTGTTTTCGGGAAAAGTTCTTCCCCCACAAGCGTCACTTCCATACCGCATTTCTCTTTGAGCTTCGCGAAGTTTGTGCTCATCCACTCTGCAGTGGTAGCATCCGCACATACTATCATTATCCATCCGGCTTTGAAAGTTGTACCGAGGAAGGCTGGTTTGGTCCCCTCATCACGTTGTTCGATGGTGATGTCCATAATCCTCTCCTGAATCTGAGCCATTTGCTCATTACTGAGAGGATTGCGATCCAGATCGACAGGTACTACACCCAGTCTTACAAAGCTCGCTATATCTCTATATGAGACTTTGTCGACGGCTGTATTTCCTGTGCGAGCTCGTTTCGCTTCGGATTTGGGCGGCGTATTGTCCTCGGATCTTGTACGCTTCACCTCGGAGCCTAGGTCGACCTCTGTCGACAGAGCAAGTATTCTGGCCTGCTCGACGTTTTTTCCCTTTTTCAGCGCGCGCTTAAAACGGCGCTGTTCGGATGGTGTGAATTTGACGCGCTTAGACTCAGTCTGTGCAGTTATGCCAGAGGTCTCCGGCGCGCCTGTATTCATGGGATGCACTTCATCCGAGAGTATGCTAACATTGCATAGCGTGCTGGATTCAGAGATATCGTCACTAAGAACAGACAAGTTCTCTTCTAAGCTTATCATCTCCGAATCCGTGGTTTGTGACCCTTCCCGATTGGCAGGTGTCACGTCATTTACGACAGGGTGTTCTAAAACATCCCCAGTTGGTAAAGCAGGGTGTTCTGAAACATCCCTAGTTGATGATGCAGTTGTAGAGGCATCATTCTCTATTTGTTTTTTGTTAAACGGATCTATTTTGATTCCCACGAGTAACTGGGAAAGAAAGGTCACCCGTGTTCTACCCGTATAACCACAGGAAGGCTATCTTGAAATCGGAGGTCGCCTGGTATCCGAAGTTCGCTGCTATCGACTAAGAACCCCTTAGCCATTCATCTCTCGGCGCTAGCTGTTCCACCTTAGATTTGGGGATTTGTTGTCGGGGTTGTCTCCCGAAAATTTGTAAGTAAGGTGTGGGGGGGGGGGGTAAGCAAAAGGGCGAGGGGCAGATGGGGTATGTAAGGGTGGGGTAGGAGCGGACGTGAAGTCCTGGTCAGTTCTTGGTTGACGCTCATCAGACGGCCTGGCCCTTACATGCCCGATGACTCTTTACGTCGTAAGCCTCCGCACCGGCACCATCGAATTTGTTTGCGGTGATGGTGCGCACGTCAAGGTGACTGACCCCGCTAAGAGGAGCAAATGTCATTAATTTCGAATGATAGATAAGGGCTCCAGTCATAATTATTAAGCTCTTCACATATATAACTATAATTGGCATTTAAGAAATCAAATCTGAAGGATTCACAAATAAATGTTTTATTAAAATTTAAATTACAAAAAAGGTTTAAAGAAGGATGATAAGAATCTTCCGGGACGAGAGGGGTGAGGCTCCTCGATACAAGAGTTTCGTCGCTGTTATTGGTAAAGATGAGATCCAAAGTACGATCCATGGTATTTTTAACGTGATTCACCTGGAGTAGACCAAGTGAGTGGAGCATATCAACAATCAACGCACCAATTGCAGATAGGGGGTTGACGGGACTGAGATATGTACAATAATGACCTTTAGTCATCGTCGTAATGCCTCCTGTCCTTCATTATTTTAGCGCTATTTCCACAATAAGGCTCGAACGAAATAGCCAGTTGCATTCCACCCCTACAACATTTCAACCTCAATACCCGCCATGCAATGAATGCTTATCAGTTCACCCTCAAGCCTGTATTCGCACGTACATCGATTTTCAAAGAATCTTTCCTCAGCCGTACAACACGAATGTGGAATACTCTTCCACGCTCTATTTTTTCCTCACATTATAACCTACAAACAACGTGCATCGGCATCTCTCCTTTTCTTCTAATCCTAATTTTCTTAACGCTCGCGTTGTGTAGCCAATACATGATAAGGGCACTCAAAAAAATCCCTTTAGTGCGTGTACATTATAAAAAAAAAACTTTAAGAAAGTTAAGTTAAGGCGCTCATCTATAAAATAAAAAATGGTAGAATTGACATCAAATCTTAAACCAGTGACTCAGCGAAGACTGAGATTGATTTTATTCTATCTATAGATTCTACCATGAGAGATGATCGAAAAAATTAAGTGAAATGCGTTATTCATAGAAACGCATAATCTGATCTACTAAATATCCCTTAGGCCCTAGCTATTACAATATGCAAAATGACAACATACAAATTTTGTTTTGCTTTTTTGGTGCAGTTAAAATGAATAGATCGACACAATCTTTGTCTTAAAATGTTGGTTATTGCTTGTGTTAATTACAACGCACAGAGAAGAGATTTTGATTTTTAGGCGGGGTGCAAAGGTAGTTGAGATGCTGTATGTGCGTCAGAGGCGGAAGTGTTTAGCGGTACTAGACGTATTTTAAAAGAAATGCAAAGAATTCAGAAATGGGTTCTCTCACAAGACTTCATAAGACTGAATAATATATTTTATTAATTTCTTATATATGTAGGCACAGTTTTTCTTATTTCAAATTCCTAAATATCTAATTCAACAATTATAAAATGAAAATTATATGAAATATTACGAATGATTATAAAGTGTTCAATGAATACAATATGGAATTAAACAAATAATTGTTGAGTATACTATAATAGAAATCGCGAATTGCAACGGAAGCAAGGCTATGATCGAGATGAGCTGGCCGAAAGAGTCTCCGAACAAAAATGTGCCGCTGTTGAATGCCAAGCAGAAGAACGTGTACGATTCGCTGATGAAGGTTGTTGACGATGGAACGGGAGACATTTACTTTCTCGATGCTCCCGTAGGGACAGGCAAGACATTCGTCATTTCGTTGATTCTGGCAACAATTCGGCCAAGATCTCAAATTGAGTTGGCTGTTGCATCCTCTGGCATTGCTGCCACATTGTTGGAAGGCGGTTCAACTGCACATTCCGCTTTGAAGCTGCTAATGAATCTTCTCGGGGTTGACAAGCCAAAGTGCACAATGACAAAGAATTCGGCGACAGCGAAATTGATGCGAGAATGCAAAATCATCATTTTTGATGAAAGCACGATGGCACATAAACGAGCTTTGGAGACAGTTGACTGAACGATGAAGCATTTACGAGGTGATTCGAGACGATTTGGTGGGGCTATGATATTGCTCTCCGAAGATTTTCATCAAACGCTTCCCGTCATCCTAAAATCTACTGCTGCCGATGAACTGAATGCATGCCTGAAATCGTCGTCTTTGTGGCGGCATGTCAAGTTCAACTTCAACAAGTTTTGACCACGAATATGAGAGACGCACGGTTAGCTGTATGTACGTTGCCTGTTCGCGTGTTAGCAAACCGTCTTCGTTTTGTGTTTTTGCGCCGGAAAACAAATCGAAAAAAACATTGTTTATCATATCGGTCTCTACTGATTTCGATTCCATTCAAATAAATCACATTGACATTTGGGACATCTGTGTTTTATTATCACTTTGGAGTTTATCTGAAGGTGTTAAATTGGGGCGAGACGAAGTTCGCCGGGGCCGCTAGTCCCGCACATTGCCGGATAGTCTCTTGGTATGCGGCTAGTTGGTAGTACATAGTTGCAAGTAGTTATATATATTTAATTTGTTTTGCAAAATAAACAAGCAGTTTAATAATAAAAGTGAATTAGGCCATTTAGTATCTACTGAAAGTCTACTAAGGGCAAATTATGGGGTATAAAAACAAAACGCTGCTACATGGAGATGAAAGATAAATCTTGGCAAATTTAGACAACATTTGGAATTGTTGATAATAAGTAACCACCAAGCCCAAGGATCATTATTAGTATTCCGATACGCCGAACTGTTTTAAAATAGAAGTCAAGCTCGTTCGCAGTACCACTTCGTGAGGGCATTAGCGGGGCTAGCGGAACATTGTCAGCGCACTTATGTAACGATTACATAGTTAAGCGAAAACGACAGGGTCCAGCTAAATGTGCGGGTGTGCGTGAATTGAGTGGAGTGGGAGCCGTTGTTTCAATTGCCCAAGTATGTGTGAGTATCAGGGATTACGAAAAAGTTGACAACTTCAGCGCCACAGCTGAATAAGGCACAGTTCCAGAACAAATAATCCATATAATTAGAGAGATTTCTGTGTTCGGAAATAGGGATAAAGGTACAAAGATCTCGGTGTAGGGTAGTGCTTTGTGAAATCCTGGGAAAAACACGGGATACAATACCCAAATATACTTATTTCGAACCCTTTTCTCTTTCAGAAATCACGCGATCCGGGGCTAATCCACCAATTCGGTTCTCCTTTTGTCCTCAACAAAAAACCTTTTAAAAAAAAATTGCCATGCTCCACCGGTTCGTCTTATTCTGTCTTTTTTATCAGTTATTTCGAAGCGGTTTCGTGTGGTTGAAATATTTTCAATCTATTTCTTTTTAGCTTTCACAAAAAAAGAAATAAATTTACGTCGACTGGCGCCCAACGTGGAGCTTTTAAAAAAGAAAGAAAACGAAAAAAAATTTAAATAGTCTAAGTCGATCACATGCGTCCATTGTGTCGACAGTAAAGGGGTTTTCTTTGTGTTAGAAAAGTTTCTTGTGCTTACATTTTTCAAAACAAAAAATAAATGGTCTTTTACTTGTGCAGTTTTTAATTCTTTGATGATTTCGAGTGGCTGCAAATTAAATTAAATTCATTCAGTTGTGACTGCATAATATACGAGTACCTGCAATTGCTTTAATTCAAAGTGGGATTTTGATAGCCGTTGTCGGAGCAGTTGGTGCTGTTTTAATTAGCAGTCATTAGGTTTCGATAGATACATACCAACATAGACATTAGGTTATATTCATTTGAGCCTCTTTTTATTACATTACATACTTTTAATACAAATGTATTTTCCCTACCATTACAATGTTCGGAACAATTGAATTTCGTTTGTAAAATTATTGGCACATACTTATATATTCTTTTTGAGTGCTTACATATTGCCTATTCATATTTATATACTATTTTAAGGGTATATTAATTTTGACGCATAGTTCGTAACATACCTTAATATTGCCCGTAGACCCCTAAAAGTTACTATATTTATGATCAGCATCGATAGTAATGTCGATCTAGCCATGTCCGTCCGTCTGTTGGCAAAAATTAAAAAATCGAATTTTGAGCTAGAAAGCTGAATTTTTTTATATAATGATCTATGACTCCTAAAACTGCTCGGGAGATAAAATTTTCAAAATCTGCCCACAATTAAATAAAACAATTTTATTGAAAAACCAAAATTTGAGCTAGGGAGCTGAAATTTATAATATATACTCTATAGGCGCCTTTCCAGCTAATATGTAAATATTTTCAAAATCCGCTTACTGGCCTACAATTTAAAAAAAAACCTTTTTTTTGAAAATCCAAAGTTTGAGCTAGGGAGCTGAAATTTATAATACTGCTCTCTAGGCGGCCCTTTATGCTCATGTGTAAATATTTTCAAAATCCGCCTACTGACACGCCCACAATTTTAAAAAAATAACTTTTTTTGAAAATCCAAAGTTTGAGCTAGGGAGCGCTTTTTTACAAAAGCTTCGGTTTTTTTTGATAAAATTCTTTAAATGTTATATAAAAGAATATGTAGAGCGTTCTTAACAATTCAACCATACTCAGACTTTTGTCACGCCTACTTATGAGGGATAGGAATAAGAATAGGGTATCCAACAGTTCGCCCAAGCGGACATAACACACCATCGAGGTTCATGGTTCATACATTGCTTCTATATATACACTTTCCTCGTGTCATTTTTAGGTTCTTCTTTTTCTATTGCTTTTTTAATCCATAGATAGTTAATACAAATTTTAAAAGAGGCCATTATATCCATACATACGAGTAGGTATATATATGTATTTGATTCAAGATTCCCATTAGTTTTATTTCTTTTTGGTCATTGAATTTGCAATTGACACTGGTCGGAAAGGGGACCTTTTTCTGGGTGAAATTTTATTTGATTTCGATTGCATTTACGAATAACCAGTTGTATCGGGCGTTCAAGTGCTCATAATTACATCCTGGGTTAAAATACCGTGTTTTTTACTTTTTGTATTCCTACTGTTTTGTTTACTAATTCGGTTTATAGGGCTTTGGTTTTGGAGTTCTGGTTGGACTTATCCTCTGTTGTTGTTTACATAAGTATAAGTTTGATTTCGATTATTTGTTTACGAATTACCGGTGGCCATTCGCTGAATGTCAGTTTGTACATTTCTCCTTCTTAGTTGTCGTGTACGGAATGGGGTCATACTTTGGAATTTGTTGGGATTGTGTGATACACATTATACTGATCTATTAGTGTCCACCCTTCGTATATTCGATCTGGAAATGGAGATCAATAGATTACCGGCTGATAAGTTGGCCCGCACTGCCGCGATTATGAACAAATTCTTAAGAACCACACGGATGTTGGAGCGCTGGGGCTCAATGGGAGGGGTCAATAAGGCCATATGATTTGTTGAGACAATCTCCAAGAGATTCTTATTCAAAGGAATTCTTGATGATTCTCACAAAGATCGAGTGGGCAATGGGAAGGAAAAAGGGCGATTACACTAAAAAGCACAGTTCACTATGTTAGACAGCGT
This sequence comes from Portevinia maculata, assembly GCA_949715645.1. Lineage (NCBI taxonomy): Eukaryota > Metazoa > Arthropoda > Insecta > Diptera > Syrphidae > Portevinia > Portevinia maculata. The sequence goes on from OX454525.1 coordinate 200,657,194, forward strand.
ACAAAAATACAAAGGCAAAAAAACGGCAGCTAGGCTAAAGTTGTTTCACATGACAGCAGGAGTAACAATGCTCGATCAAATTAGAAGTTCCTATCCTATCTCAAAGAAAATGGAGCGCGACCGTCTGAGTTGCTTATTTCATGTTTAAAGGAGAGATCCAACGAATACCTTCAAAAAAGGAATATCAATATCAATCAATGCTCCTATACAATAGGAAAAGAGAGGCAGGCCTAAAAACTCCTGGATAACACAAATGCAACAACACCTGCATTTGATCGGTTCAGTGACAAATTGATTCAAAATCGGGAGGCCTGCCATACTTTTTGAGGTCAAACCGGCGATCCCACCAGGCGGACCAATAGCGACACAGTGAAGTGGAAAGTTTATGATCCCTTGAGTCCAGATCATTCCCTAATTACCTACCTAGAAAGAGAAGCAAAGCGAGTCAAACCATGTGTCCGATGGAGCATGATAACGATAACCATAAAATGTTCCCTTTGGAATACATCAGTTATTTGAAATGTGCAGAACAAACTTGCCATATCTGTCGAACTGATCATTTCAAGATTAAAGTCGTGGGTGCTACAAAAATGCAACTCAAAGTCGGGGTTCGCATTCTAATGTATTAGAAATGTAAATCACATTCATTCTCATAATTAACCCACATTAACTTTGTTTGTATCAATAGATCTGGTTCACGACTACACTTAAATAGGAATACAGAGATTGTTTCATCAGCTTCTTAAGAAATATGTATATTGAGACTAAATTGAAGAATATAAACTTTATCATTTAACAAAAACGGCAAGGGTGAGACGCACCAAATGGTATAGAAAAAAAAGCTTAAAATGCTACGAACTTTAAAACGCATGTTCATTATATTTCAATTATCATCTTTTCTTTGCTCTTAAGAATTTGTCAAGGGTGGACTCAGATGCATAGGCAAACTGTGATGAGCAACTGCAGTGCAGAACCATGCTTCGAAGTTTTAAGTAGAAGCTATTAGATTTGGAAAACATGCAAGTATTAAAAGTTAATACAGTTTCTGAAATCATTGCATTTCGTTTATTTAATTACTGGCTCTAAATCACAAAGTTATTTATATATTATATACTGTTAGGAAACTATCTTATATTCCTATTTTACGGCTCTATTGCACACTCGATATTTGGACAGCATTCAGGGTACGGAACACCCTCCTTGCGGTTAACTTTACAGCCTTCTCCCACTTGGTATGGGGGGCAACTGAAATTTAAGAATGAATTAAGATCGCTTATCATGATTTTTTTTGTCTAACTAAACTCACTAAAGAACGTGGATGACGTAGTCATCTCTGCAATACATTTGAGAACATTCTGTCAACGGCTTATAAGTTGTTTCCAATTGTATTGCCGTCTCAGTATCTTTATAGTAACACATTCCAGGATAATCTGAAGCCAAATACAATGCATTTTGCTCGTCTCATTCCTAACCTGTCAAACTTACCTTTATTCACGGCATTACCAATGTATCTCTCATTTCGAATAGCTTCCACAAAATCAATAGCTCCAAAAGCTATCATTAATGTTCCCACACAAATTTCCCACTTGAACATACTGCTTAAAATGCGAATTAGTTTATTAACAAAATTGCGTATCTGGCATAACAAGCACGATGAAAATTGACGACTGTGTCGAGTTAATAATTTGCGGCGACTTTTATATGTTGAAAAGTTGCTTATTCGAGGGGACATTGTGTACGCAAAGTCACCTCAAGAGCTCTCTTATCTCATTCTGGTTCAATGCTAATTAAACAGGGACAACAGAATTCGATATACGTCATTAGGTGAGTGTAGGAGGTGTAGGGTAGGTGGCAGCTTGAGGCTTGGCGAGATGTTTGTTGGCAGATTAACTAGAACGAATTTCAGCCGTCTTTTGTATCTTCAATGACTTTCAATAGTTGTAAATTTGAAGAAGGTGTGATCTTCAGGTAGGCTCTTAAAAATATTGTAGCAGGTAATCGCTCACCTGTCACCAGGTTGATTGTAAAATCAGGGCTAAAGAATGAGGGTGCAGAAAATGAAATGTAATCTAATTAATCCACTGGGTGCAGCAAAACACATTCATAGGGGCAATTTGAATGCAAGGTCATGCTGAATTAATTCAATTAATTTGAAATAAGGAAGTGAACTTAAAATTAAAAAAAAATAGAGTACACTTATGTGCATACCTAATTGTTTTGGATCGTCTTCGAAATGCTTTATTTTTTAGTGGGCTTTGTCTATAGCCAAACACGCCGCGATGACATCGTTATTGTGATGATCGAGTTCGCATAGCTTGGGAGAGTGAAATGCGACTGAGAAATGATTTTGAACTTCTGCAAAAGAGATCGATTATTTTGAGGATCAGCAAAAGTTGTAAAAGTTGTCTTGGAGTCATCCTAAATAGGCGTTTAGTTGACGACGGTATGGCCCGCGACCACAATACCATGATTGTTCACAGTAGAAATGTTTCTAACCACGAAGTAAAACAACGAAACAGTACAGTAAGTACCTAGGTGTTTAATGCTTTCGACCGTTAAGTATTACATCCTTTCTACTGATAAGCAGGGCTAGACTGGATTGAGTATATTATGCGTTAGGAATTTGTATTGATATTGATGATGCCCTTCAATGTCATTATTTTGTAAGCCCTGTTGTCCAGGTTGTGAAGGGTGTCCAATTAAGCCCCCCTATTTTTAATTTAGCGACATAGTTTGACAGCTGTTGTGTGTGAACATTAAGGGTCATGGAGAATTACAAGGACGCACAACGCATAGAAATTGTGAGAATCCACTTCCGAAATGGTGAGATTTGCGAAGACGTTTCCTATTTCGCCATACATTGCTTTGCTACGACTAATCGAACAATTTCAGGCGGTCAGTTCAAACCCAGAAGAGACCTATCCGTATTCGTGCAGCTCGGTCAAATAAAAACATTGCAGTATCGACCTATCGAATCGTCATAGTTCTCAGCAATTGAGACTTTCACGAAGCAGCTTACAGCGAGTTTTGACTAAAGATTTGCATTTGCATGCTTACAAGATTCAGTTGACACAACATTTAAAGCCAGTAGACCACGCAGCGCCGAGCGTTCGCAGAATGGATCCAATGAGGCGCATTTCGAACTTGATGGTCCAGAAACAGAATTGTCGAATATAGGGGGCTGAGAATCCAAGAGTGATCCATCAACGTCCCATTCATCCACCACAATCTATTCTTCTTCGAGAATGCGGCTAGCCACACGGTCACCGTCAACGGCGTTCTTTACGATGAGTTGATAAACAACTTTTTTTGGCCTCAAATTACTGGAATGGATCTCGAAGACACATGGGTTCAACAGGACGGCAGAACCTGCCACACAGCGAACGAAACAATGGAATTGTTGAAGATGAAATTCGAAGGGAGAGTTATCTCGCTCCGCAGCGAGGAGAATTGCCCACCAAAATTATCTTTTTGGGCTTTGATTCAAAGGAAAGGTGTAAGCCCATATAAACTCAGAACAATCAGAACTCAGCCGGCACTATGGCAAAATGTCATCGAAAATTTAGTAAAATTGACCAACGTGTGCGATCAGTCACGAGGCGGCCATTTATCGGATATTGTGTTCCATACACAACCTCCATATCTGAACTGATTTTCAAACTAAAAGCCTCGAAAATTTTCAAATATTCACTGCGTTTTTGTACCCTATTCTAAGGGTTCATTCATTTTGACTCAACATACATAAAAGTCACTTTATCCGTGATCAGCATCGATAGTAATGTCGATCTAGCCATGTCCGTCTGCCCGTCCGTCGGCTAAAATTAGGCCTTAAGACTCGAGCTAGAGGCCCAAAACAAGAATTTTTTCAATCCGAAAAAATCAAATTTTGAGCTAAAAAGCTGAAAGATTTAATATAACTATTATTTGGCCCACTTTAAAAAAAACGTTTTATTGAAGAAATCATTGTTTCCTTGTATTTATAAAGTTTTCTGCCATGCCCACTTTTACTTCACAAAACTTTGTTTTTTTTGTTCGATAAAATCCTTTAAATGTTGAATAACAAAATACGAGTATGTAGATCGTTCTTAACAATTCACCCGTGCTTAGATTTTAGGCACAGCCACTTTATGAGGGATATGAATAGTTCGCCCAAGTGGACGGTCTTCACACGCTTTCGAATTTTGACTCGGGAACAATATGGCTTACGAAGAATTAGTCCTGTGCATCCACGCCCATATGCCTATGCTGCGGATGTCGCTTTTATTTTTGTCTGGGATATGCTTAGTGAATGTTTGTGGAAAAGCGAAGACGGCACTGGAAGCGACAAAGAGTTAATGTACTAGAAATAGGATTTCAATCAAACCTTGTTTGTTGTTCTCCTCACGGGAAGGAGGAAGGTGGCCGGTCTATCATATAACAGCTGCCAATCCAATGGAAGCTTAATGTCTTGGAGTTATTCGGATGAGTAAGCTCCTTTGGCAATGCATATCGAGACGAAGACATCTATCTGAGGCCTTCTCGACTTTCTGGCAGTACAAAGGTGCCTATAGTTAAACACGCGGACTGTCACCCAAAAGAGTCTTGTGGATCATATGCATCCGATGTTTGGTGAAATGGTCTTTCACATAAATACTGCGATGCTACGAGGGCGGGTCAATAAGTCCGTGACTTTTTGAATTTCTGACCTCTTTACTGAAACGGCAACACTGCTCCTGTCAACAGGCATCTGTCAGTTGACTCCTGTCAAAATTTAAACTTGCTGCGTCAGTTAGTTTGTGTTTGACAGCTATTTTTATCAGACTACTCACTAATTTGAGGAGAAAATGGAAAAAAAGTGAATTTCGTGTGCTTATTAAGCATTATTTCTTGCGAAAAAAAACCATTACCGAGACCAAGGCTAAGCTTGAAAAATACTATGGGGACTCTGCACCATCGATTTCAATGGTAAAAAAGTGGTTTACTGAATTTCGTTGTGGCCGTACAAGCACTGAAGATGCCGAACGTCCTGGACGCCCAGTTGAGGTCTCTACACCCGAAACAATCGAAAAAATTCACGATATGGTGTTGGCCGACCGAAGATTGAAAGTGCGAGAGATTGTGGAAGCCGTAGGGATCTCGCATGGCTCAGTGGTTTCAATTTTGAATGATCACTTGGGCATGAGAAAGCTTTCCGCAAGATGGGTGCCGCGTTTGCTCACAGTCGACCACAAACGCAATCGTGTAACAACTTCACAGGAAGGTTTGGCGTTGTTTAATCGCAATATGGAGGAGGTTTTGCGCCGTTTTGTAACCGTGGACAAAACATGGATCCATCACAACACACCAGAGACCAAACAACAGTCAAAACAGTGGGTTTCTAAGGGTGAATCGGCGCCAAAGAAGGCCAAGGTGGGTTTGTCAGCCAATAAAGTTATGGCGACTGTTTTTTGGGATGCACGCGGGATAATCCACATTGACTACCTTCAAAAGGGAAGAACAATCAATGGGGAATATTATGCCAACTTATTGGACCGATTGAATGACGATTTGAAAAAAAACCGACCTCATTTGGCCAAGAAAAAAGTTCTTTTCCACCAAGACAATGTAAGGGTGCACACATGTGCAGTTGCCATGGCAAAAAACCATGAATTGGGCTATGAATTGCTCGCTCATCCACCCTATTCTCCAGATTTGGCTCCGAGCGACTACTTCTTGTTCCCAAACCTGAAGAAATGGCTTGGTGGAAAAAGATTTGACTCCAATGATGAAGTCATCTCGCAAATAAAGGCCTATTTTGAGGACCTCGACAAATCATTTTTTTTGGAAGGGATAAAAAAATTGGAGAAGCGTTGTTTATAGAGCTCAAGGGAGACTACGTTGAAAAATAAAAAAAAAATTTATCAAAAAATCTGTGTTTTATTCCAAAAGTCACGGACTTATTGACCCGCCCTCGTATTTTCATGAAACTCCAAGACAACGGTGTGTCTTGACGTCCCTAGCAAGCCCCAATCTGATATAAATGTTCTCTAAGTGAACTCCTTAACTACCGTTTCCGGAATCACCTTCTTGTCTAGTTGCCAATCTGAGTAAGATGCTTCCGTGCCGGTTACAATGCGCAATTGTTGAAGCCAAGTGCCCTTACCTTCTCATACAATCATTCCCTCGATGCTTCCATACTCCGGGTCTGGGCTGGTAAGAAGGAAAATAACGCCATTGGCCAAAACGAGCTGATGTAACTTTATTTCTTTGCCAACTACGCTTACTTACTTAAACAAAAAACTGATTTCAGAAGATAACAAAAATGTTTTTTTATTATTTTAGGAAATAAAGTTTTAAGCAACGTCAACTAGAGTAAATAAAAAAATAAAATAAAATAGAAATCAGATATGAGCGATGCGCCGAAACTCTTCGCATGTTTGCAATCATTCGGTAAAATGATTCGCAAACCGACACAGCCCCGATTCGGACATCCATACGTTCAGCTCCAGACTTTATCCCGGGTAAATTCGGAATCGCATCAGTGCACAGTTGATGGTCAATCAGCGCTGCCACATGTTCATTAACGCAAACCTTTTGCATCGCTCAAAAAGCCTTTTTGTAAAGTTGCGTAGATGCGCAAATGTCAACGAAAAAAGCATCAAGAAAATTGCCGATGCTTTCGATTCACCAGCATCAGTTTTGTTTCGCATTAGCATAGTAATTTCTTCAGTGATGCCGCATCGATGAGAGTTTTGTTGGCGTTTCCGAATTCACCCCCAGTGCTTACTATAATACTATAGAAAAAAAAACATCTTGTCTATTGTCTTCATTTACAGAAAGGTATCATCAGCCTTGACATACTTCCTGCAAATGGAGTGTATTTAAAATTGAATCTTTTATCATTGTGCTAATTTACTTTCGCTTTTTTTCACTTGCCACAAAAACACTTGTACAATATAAGATAAAGATACCTACAAACATACATAATACATTTTTTAAATTCAACTTTATTGACAATTGAGTGGCGGAATTGAAGTTCTATTGAAAACTAGGGCAGTTCCGTGTTTGCTTACTTATTTGACAGATAAGAAAAAATGATTAAAATATCTCCCACCTTCGCAGAAAAAGTATTGTTTTTATTTATGTATGTATGTGAAGACTCCCAGGAAAGGCAATAGATCTTATCAGTGAAATTGGCATGCCACAACTGCTAGCTGTTGAATTGTGTCAAATTGAACTCCTCCGGCAATACATATGTTCCTTGAAAGCGAATTTCGAGAATTTTCTTGTTCGTTATAGAATGGCGTATAAATTAATATACATGACCATATTATCGCTTATACATTTCGCAGGGTTCTTGGCGACATCGAATATCTGATCATTCCAACAAAGGTTGTCATCAACACATATAACGAGAACAGAAAGTCTTTCGGTTTCAGAGATATAAGTGTCATTCATGGATAATGGCAGACTGCTGAGGTTTCGCTTTAATGGCAAAAGACAGCATTGTGATTTGGAAGTATTAAATTCCACCCTGTTGGTTGTACGAAACTGAATAATGCTGTCAAGTTCTGAATTTAATGAGTTTAACATTTTTGAAAGTTTGATAAATACTTTCACATAGTTATAGCATATAATGTAATTTCAATAGCTACTTCGGCAGGCATTGCAGTAGCGCATGCTGTTAATCTAATCTCGATGGTTTTGAGGTCATATTTGCTTAATCTATATTGTGGTTTAGTGCACCGTCAGCGTACACTGTTTTTACTGCATCCCATAGCAACATGGTTTGTACCTAGGATATTATGCGATTAGGGTAGAAATGCCCTAGCGTTCACCTGGCGATTGCCCAGTAAATGAAATGAAACATCAGCTTATTTTTCCTTTCCGTGGTAGAAACCGGTTCCTGGTCACGTGAGCCCAGCCTGGACTTGCAACATTAAAGTGCTCTGTCGAAAACTACTGACCGATGAGTCTTATATGTTGAAATAAAGATGGTGGCGGATCACCGACATCATGTCCGGAAGAAATTCTGGAACAGGAGGTTTCCCCTCCATGTTGCGGGTCTTGCCGTACACTCAACTTTCTTACCACCTTAAAAATGAATATACCTACATAGTCATAAAAGAGACACCAACATCGGTTATTGAAGTCCCTAATTTAATATTACAAGCTGGAAAATCAACGGACTATCAAGTGAGACACTCATGGTGCCGGTCAAATACTTGAATCTGTCTTCGCGCGGTATAAGGCAGATGTTACCACGATCCAGGAGATACGATGCGGACTAGTCTTTGAAATCGCCTACTATCAAAAGTCATTGATTTTAGTCAGATAAGTGATCGCCTGGTTGAAATCCTCATCCAAGATACGTTTTACAACATCATTCTCATAATGTGAGCCTTTACCAACGAATCACAAGATACTATCCACTAAGGCGCCTGTCGAAGGTATCTGCGTCTGTAGCGACAGTCAGGCTGCGCTTAATTACTCAAACCCTTAACTACCTCCAAAATAGTACGTGAATGCAAGATATCTCTGAATTCGGTCGGAAGGCTGAATTCACTTAAACTTGTCTGGGTCCCGGGTCATAACGGGATCACGGGAAATGAGATCTCCGATGAACTTGCTAGACAAGGCTCAGAGGGGGACCTCTCAGGACCTGAACCAGCGATCTGTCTGCCTGCGTCCTCGGTCAGGGCTTCCATTGACGGTTGGGTTTCCTATGAACACAATCGCCGTTGGCATGACTCTCCAGGGTGCAGACAGACTAAGCAAATGCTCCCCGACGTCTGTGGGAAATCCGCGGCATTCTTGTTGTCTCTCAACAGAAAAGACTGCAGACAGACTACTGGCGTTCTTACGGGACACTACGCTTTTGCCAAACACCTTAAGGTGCTAGGCCTAAGCGACACCACCAACTGCGAAGCCTGTGGAGAAAGCGACGACACTGCGGAACATTTCGTCTGTGATTGTCCTGCTTTTGCTCGTATCAGGTGGCAGGTATTTGGTGCGGATATGGTGAGTGCTGTAAACCTAAGCTCCTTATCATTGAAGCGCCTTCTCGTTTTTCTTAGAAAAACGAGTAAATTCCCACAGTAAAATGTGGTGTGTCTGCCTGGCAGTACAATGGACCAGTATTGAGTCTGAGTGCTCCAGTGCAGAAAGTTTCACACATCCCGACAAAAAAAAAAAAAAAAAAAGGCGCCTGTCCGGAGTATGATGATATAAACCCCAACGAAACAATCGGTAAGGAAAGTATCCTTTGCGACCCTTTGACTTTTAAATTATTTTTTATTGGTTATTAATATTAACTTACATATACAAGACAAAAATGATGAAATATAACTTAAGATTAACAGGATACTTATTTTAGATTATTGCCTTTCGGCCTAAAAACTATTTTACGAACTAATCTTACATATTATGTTATCATCGAGCAAATTGTTAAAAAACGACATCTTTATTTAATTGTATATTTTTATATAAAAAAGAAATTACAAACTATCTACTCTACCTACTTAAACTACTTAACATATTCTAACTGTAATTAGGCCTAACGCAACAAGTGGTCAAACTTCCAATTACTCTCCGAGCGCCTGGCAGTCGTCAACGAGCGCACACGCGGCCGCTAGCCGACTGAAGCCCTACATTTTCTGTCAGCCCCCGGAAGCGCAACAACAACAAGTTGGCGAGCCCGGCCTCTTTCAGAAACGCCCAGCTAACTTAATCTAACCTATAAAATAAGAGGATGCTACCTAGAGTAACGCTTCATCCTGGGTGGGCACCCCTCCCCGCTCAACAAGACACCAAAATCCCTCTCCGCTATTGCGGTAAAAAAAAATGGAGGAGCTCATAACAATTAGCGACGTCCCCGCCGCAAATGAGCGGTGGTATAATACCGGAATGCCATGACTCGTCTGTACCAGCCCTTTTGCATCAATAAGGATAAATGCCTCAGGCGGGATAAAGCCAGACCGGAGCGTACTCTCTATGTAAATTTTATTGCGGTAATAATTCCCAAATATTAGACTATTGTCGCTGGCCATCGCCTTGCAACGTGCCTTCGAGTCACCTTACTGAGGAAATCGGCAATCCTATTCAACTGGACCTTGTTAGGATAGTATTTTATATAGTTGGATTCAGGCGTTCGGAACAACCGGAAACAGGCCCTACGACATTGACTCTCCAAAACCCAAATCTTTTCCATATTGAACCACAGTGGACAACCATAAGCAATGACCGGCCTTATCGCACCCTCAGTGCAAAAGAGCGATAAGTCCAAAAATGTGATTTTTGAGTTATTGTTGAGGAAGTGTTGGTCTCACAGAAACCTTTAATGTAAGGTGCTTGGCGTTCTCATGTTCAAAAAAATAACTATGATTTGGCCATAAATCAAAAAATTACACTATTATAAGCGGGCAACTTTCAAACGATTAATATTTATAGCTAAACTGGAATAAGAATTAAAAACACGTCCGTTCAACTCGGCAGTCTGTTGTTAACTGACTCCATTTCACTTTATTTATTGTATGAAAACCAGAAAATGAAACAAGAACGAATATATATATGATATAAATGTGTTTGCGTACCGGCAGCCAGGTGTACATGTACAATATGGATGTCTATACGTGATTTGTTATTTTTGTTTTATATGCCTACACTTATACGTCTACACTATTATAAGTTTCGAAGTAGCTTGCATTTTAAAATGCAAAACTGAGCTAACACGAAATGTTACACTATTTTTCACCTCAAAAGTGACATTATTCCAGAGTAATACCGACGCAATCCAAAATGACTATAATAACCAAGTTTATTTTTGCTGTTTTAAATTAAAAATCTATTCAAGAAAGCAATATTACGAAATATTCCCTTCTACTATTCAACTCTAAAGACTCTTTTCCAAGTGCAAAACAGATACAAAACAAAATAATGCAATACAGCCATAAAACAAAATATCTCTACCTTTCTCCTTTAATTTTTCTGTGCTAAGGAGCGACAAGTGGCAAAAAAATAATTTTTTCAATTGAAGAAAGCGATATGTCAAAATTTGGCTGGACTTTTCATTATTCAAAGACTTGAGATCCTTAATTGGTCTCGTCACTGGTTTCAGTCCTCTTAACGAGCACCTAAAAACCATCCACATTAGGAGCTCGGGCCTATGTGAGTGCTGCCTAGAGGCGGATGAAACGGCATCTCACTTCATCTGTGAATGTCCTGCTTTCGCCAGAACCAGGCTCAACACTGTAGGCAAACAATTCGTCAACGAAAATGAGATGGAGGACATTGAACTTGCTAGTATCCTTCGCTTTGCCAAGGCTACTGGCAGGTTCTCCCTCACTGACTCTTACTAATCGCCAATAAGCAGCGAGCGGGCAGCTATGCTGAAGTACAATGGACCAATAGGTCTAAGTACTTGTCATCTACTGATGACCCCACTGCACATACAATACAATACAATACAAGACTTATTTTCTGAAAGTATTATGAAATATTATGTGAGTTGGTCGTGATAACATTTAAAGTGCATTATAAAATTAATAAAATGGGAAATTCTCGCGGTTTAGCTATTTTGAGAAGGGTAAGAGAATGTTCAATTAGTCTGCAAGGAAATGTTAAAATTTAGAAAGGCTTATTTTTTAGTGTGCAAATTCAAGATCATTACAAAATTTTATCGAAGGCATAAGGAAAAATGTTAGCAAGGTACCTTCTTACCACTTTTGTGCTTTGTGCCTGTGGGTATATTTTTTGAAATTCAATTTTTTCCTTATAATAGGAGTCTGAAAATTGTAATAATCATCAAAATGTACAACAACAGGAGGAATTAGGTCATTTGGGTGAAATTATAGACACTTCCAATTCGGAGACTTATACCCTAGGCCCGGCAATACTCGAAGTAGAAAAGATGGAAAAGAGTGTTTTTTTTTTTAATTTACTAGTTTTATCTATTTACCATCATGTATTGTACATGGGGTTTGAGAGAGAAATTGAGATGAACATTGTTGATGAATTGGAGGTAGAGTTGGAAGCTGAGATTGCCGCTATTGTTGAGGCTGAGAATGGAGATGAGGCCGTTGTTCACCTTTCGAAGAAGATGTTCAGGTTGATGAAGGAATCATTAAAGAAGAAATAGAATTAGGTTGGGTCTTATCTAAACAAAATCTTGCACCTTTAGCATTTTTATTTTATTCTTAAGGTCAATGACAAAGTTCTTACAAGAAAGCGTGGCCGAAACACCTTAACTGGACACGAAACATTAATAACTTAAAGCGACGTTCGGGGGAGAGCTATAAAGCCGAAACAACGGGTCGTTATTTGCAAGCAATTGGGATGCAATAACATGTTCTTATAAATGCACTTTCAATTTTACTGACATGCAACGGGAACACATTCTAAAAAGTACTTGGGGTTCGCATCGAAGCAAATGGAGGTTATCAATAACAGTGCCCAGGGTGTCTAGCCAAAATACCGATGCACAGCAGACAAGAAGGTGTGTCAAACGGACGAAAAAAAAAAGTGATTTGCACAGACTTGCAAGCCGTTATTTCTGTGCCATGTGGCGATGTTTCATCATTTTTCTATAAAAGGAGACTGCTTTGCTTCAACTTCACCATCTTGGAGCTGTATTCAAAAAAAGACTTTTGTTATTTGCGTAGCACACATAGTACAGAGATGAGATTGGTGCAAGTCCTAAAATCTTCGTAAGTCTATGCGCTAAAAAGCGAAGAGTAAACATAGTACTTTGGTCGGATAACTGCTCTGGACAAAATAAAAATAAATAAATTTTATCCCTTTTGATACAAGTAGTTCAAATCTATGTTGTTAAATCAATAACGCAAAATGTTTTAATAGTAGGACACATACAAAATGAAGCTGATAACACGCATTCATTAATTGAAAAAAAAAAAACAAATCAAAATGTGTAAAATCAAGACTAATTTTTAATTGCGACCAACTTGTGCCCATCATACAGTTAGCAAAAAATCGAAACCTTTCTATAAAGTTCACCAACCAACGAAATATTTGATTAAAAGGACTTATGCGCGAAAACAGGGAAAAAATTCCAAAAAAAAACCTTGATGGAGAAAAGGTTGTACGGTGCTGACATCAATGTTATCATGGTTGAAAAACAAAGTCCAACCATAGTTAAATATAAGACTTCGTTTGCTGATGAAAACCTCAAGGCTTTTCAAGTCGCGACTGAACAGAGGGTTATAAGTTTAGGTCCAGCTTATCCTAATGGTCCACCAAAAATACCAATAGCGAAGAAAAAAGATTTGCTGGACTTATGCGAACAAAATTTTATTACAGCTTGCCATCACCACTTTTTCAAAAACTTAGAACGTGAAGAAGCAGTAAGTCCTAAATTAAGTGTTATTAGAAAGAGAAGATCTGGAGCTTAAAATAACATTTAATCTTTTAATACATACTCTGAAATTTCTCTTTTTTTTTCAATTACTCGTTTAGTTTGAAAACTTTGATATTATATTTCGAGTTATATCCTTCTTGCACAAGAATAATTGTTTCAATCCATAAGAGACATTTTGAATTATCGCTCTTTCGCATTAAAAGTTTGTACTGATTACTAAATTAACTAAAAAACGTTAGTTATTTATTTGATGTGAGTAAACAAAATATAAGTTTTCATTAAAAATTAAAAGGTTATTTATTTCTTTTTGTAATGAAGTTTACACATTTGAAAAAATTGTTTCCTTGTATTAGGTTACAGGCAAAAGTTTGTCTTACATTTTTCGCAGTCGCGTTTTCTGGAAATGCAATTTGTTGACTTATCGCTCTTTTGCACTGGGGGTGCGTTATAAGGGCCAAATAGAATATCACCTTAACTCTGGGGGCAAGTTGACTGCTATCTTGTGAGAGCATAAGCCTTCATGGCCCCAGCAAGACAATATACTATCTGTCTATCGAAATACAGATACTTGTCAGTTGTCAAGCCAGATAATTAGATATCTAACTACGCTTCTTACCGCCAATGGCTACCCATTTTGTCCAATAGTGGCCAATTTCTTTCAGTTTTTTCTGGTATCCCTAGAGGCCCCAGTCAATGGCGTTCTGAACTAGATTGTTTCCGTCTTCTGAAAGTTGATTTTTAACTTCCAGTCGTCGCAATATCCCTTAATTAGATCGAAGTCACACTGCAAAAGAATGTTTATGACCTCGATTTTAGGAAATGATCTGTATACCACCAAATCATCGAAATGCGCTATAGCATGTCTGAGTGAACCTACCAGATCACTCGTATAAATATTAAACAGGGTCGGAGAATTCACCGCCCCTGCTGTAAACCGTTTTTAATTTCAAAGACTCTGCTCGAAATCAAGTTGCTGCATTTGATAACGAACTTCTTTCCCATAAGCATATTATAAATTACATGTAGCAAAGGTTCGTGATACCCCCGCCTGGTCAACCCCTGTTATTCACAAAGTCATTTGCAGGTCGTATGTTCGAATCCCGACCAGAGCAATGCTTTGTAAAATTGAACGCACAGAAAAATTCAAAATCTCCCTTTAGCAATTAAGGCGCCACGCCACATGTGGAGAAAAAAAGCCTATCGCACCAAAACTTCTTTCCTATCCTCCTAAGGAGTAAGCAGCACCCAAAAACAGGCAATGTATCATTTGCTGGGTGCTGCTTGCAGAAACAAAAAAATGCCTGCGCTATGGTACTCGTAACATTATAAGGGTACTGTATCAATTACAGAAAAATAAAAAATCCCTTCAGCGCAGGCTAATTATAAAAAAAAAACTTGTAGAAAAGTTCCTCCAACCTTCTCAAAATCAACTAGACAAGCACCCGTGCATTGGTTCTTGCATTTATTCCACTGAATGTTGGAAACCAATTTCGACGCGGCACGAACAGTGTCATGCCCCGCCCTGACACCAAACTGGTTGTCCGAAATTATGTTATTGTCCTTGACCCACTTCACCAGGGCTCTGTTAACAACCTTTTCAAAGGCCTTGCTAATATTTGGAAGCGAACTAATCGACCGGAGATTGGCAGGGTTCTTCCTATCTTTACCCTTTTTCAGGATTGGGTGCACCACAGCTACCTTACAATGCGCCGGATAAACAGCGTGGTGAAAATATCTACAGCCTCCAGAGGCAGATGTCTCAATATGACGTTTGGGACACCATCCACCCCCGCCGACTTTGATTTATATCTTAAAATCTTTGTACATAATATAATTGAACATTATTTAAAATAAAATCCTATTTCATTTCGATGAGTCATTCTAAAAAGCTAGGAGCTAGAAGGCATTCGAGAGTTACAACTTTTCTTAGATAACATGAAGTGAATGATAAAGTTTATATTGCCAAACATATAAACTAAAATGAATAATTGCAATAAATGCAAAGGTCCCCTTCGTGGCGAATCGGGCATTCGATGTGCGGGAGTTTGTGGTAAAATATTCCACTTTACGCTTAAATGCAGCGCTATAGACGCTTATAGTAGTGTTATTTTTGATTCATGTGCAAGAGTGAGGTACACGGTTAAAAATATGAGGGCGTTTTTTAATACCGCGTCATTATTACAGGTGTATGCAATACAGGAAAAATTATTTTTTAATATTTTCAATTTATTACATAATTTTTTTAATATTTACGTATTGAAGTTCAATATTTCTTTCATTAAAATGCTCATTTTAATAAGGCTTCTCTGAACTTTAATCTTTAAATATTAAAATCTAGTATTTTAGTTGTACAATCTAACCCCGAGAATATTAAAGCTATATTTCAAACAGGAACTTATTACAATTAAATTATAGTTGACTTAAAATACAACACTCAGTCTGATTATGTTTTAATATGCACTTATTACAATGCTTTTCATATTAATACATTCTTATTTGGTTATAATACAAGATCTGGGTTAAGGAGATGTTATACTGAATTGCATTAAAATTAAATATTTTTTGTATTACAATAATTGTAGTATAGCATATATCTGTATTACTTTGAAATAATACCAGACCATTATTATTTAATATTTGCCAGCATTATTTTTTAATATTTTAGTTTTAAAATAAGTATTACATTCAAATATTAAAGAATTATTGAAAAAAAAATCATATAGATTTGGTAGGTATATAGGTATTATGCTTTATTATACAGGGTGCTCGGTGGCAGATTAATTTAAAAAACGTTTATTTGTTGTAATTTTAATCACTTTAAATGCCTATATTTTCCAATTTCAATGCATTACTATAAATGTGTGAAAATCAATTCAAATGGATTTCGAGTGCAAGTGCAAAAATGTTTTTTTTTGCCGCCAACTCGATACACACAAAAACCAATAGGTATAATTCAGATTTCATGTTCGATTTGGCAGCAGAAATCTGAAATCTCAGATCAAAATCTGAAAAGCCAAATCGAAAACGACATTACTTCTCGTATCAATTACCGCCCACATTCTCAAATTGTTTTGTTCGGAAATGCTCATTAATGTTTTTCTATACCTATGTCTAGACACACCGTCATTATCTGTGCTTCCAGTTCCAACAGACAATAAACATCGCAATTTTCTACACTTTAAGGAAAATGTAAATGACAATAAGATATAGTTATATACCTTTGTTATATATTTCACAAAGTGCTTTTACAACTTCAGCTTTCTTGCTTATCGAGAAAAAGCATTTCTATTTTTTTTTGTATGAACGGTTTGCAGTGCATCCACATTTTTTAAAATGCCTTTAACAGACAATTTGTGTCCATTTCTCAAATTTTAAGGCAAAGGCTTGCAATAAATACCAAATACCGAACACCGTTTTTGATATATTTTTTTTGAGCAATGCACACATAGTTGCAAATTCGTCATTGATAGCTATCCGAGAGTTGAGAAATAGCATTTTGAAAACATATATTTACCCACCGGCACCCTGTTTCAACATCCTAATACACAATAATACTAGTTTTTAATACCTCAATATTGCATTGTAATATTCAAGAATTTCATTTTAAGCTTTCATTGCCCGTTTTATACACTTCAATATTACTTTTTAATACTTTAGAATTACCTTTTAAGCCCTCGAGTATTGTATTTTAATATTCTGGTGTTACTTTTTTTGCCGCGGAAATACCAAAGCCCATAGAGTTACTACTGCGCGATAATACTTCATTCAGTATTACATTCTAATATTGAAGTATTTATTTTAAACCCTTGAATACTCATTTGTAATCTCTCTGTATTTATTTTTAATACAGTGGAACTTAAATTAAACCCTGCAGTATTAAATTTCAATATTTCGGTATTAATTTCAAACCAAGAGATATTATTTTGTCGCGTGGTTTTCCATTTCCAGTTAGAAGCGCGTCGTAGCAATATCGAAAAATGGAGTGTTTAGTGGATAATTTGATTGGACTATTAATAAAAGTTAAAAACGTGGAGAAAAAAAAAATTAAATTTAAAAAAATTATTAAATACGCGGACAACGAAACATTGATATCCAATGATGATATCCTTCTAAGTGGTAAGTAATTGCAAAAGTGCTTTTTAAGTTAATTCAATTAGTGCAAATGTATTTCCTTCTTAAAGAGTAAGTGAATTCAGTTTTAATTTATTTGATGTTTTTCGTTTTAAGTTTTGGAAAACGAAGAAATAGATGGTGGCTTCATACTAAAAGATAGCGACGGTGCCGAAATACAAGTAGATTGTTTGTTAGGTATTGTGCGGCAATACGCAAATTGTGCATGCTTTACAATAGCAATCCATACTGTTTGCGAAGAGCAGTTCGATCTTGAAAAAGGAACTTTAAAGAGGCAGGACGCAGCTATCGGGAGTAGTTTTCTCATATATAAGGAGGTAAGTAACCGTTTTAATAACAATATATAACATAGGTATAGGCAAATTAAAATTATTAGACTTCTTTGAAATAGATAACTTGGATAGCCCTTCAAAAATTATGGTAGAGAGTCTTAAAACAACAGAATTTTTCGCCACTGACAATGCAAAATTTCCCAATGGATTTCACTACAAAATTAATTGTTTCCTTTATTTTGAGCCAGAATGTTACATACAAATTGAAAATATTTTCAAAATTGAAGATAATACATATTTTTTATGCTCTCAGTATAAACAAGAAGACTTTGACAGGCAAATAAGTATGTTTAATGTTACAAAAACCGCATACAAAGTTTTTTTAAAATACCAAAAACTTGAATTTAAGAAACCATTTGAACACTATGAGTTAAAAAATAAAATTTTCGTATTACAGCCTTTTTTTTTGAATTAAAAACAATTTTGAATTTTAATGTTAATTAAAGATACTCGTATCTATTGTTTTTTTTAACTATTTTGTACATAATTTTGTGAATTAAAAGTTTGTTGTGTTTTTTTCTGGTTTAAGCCTTATTATAAATAAAATAATATTTAAAAGAAAAACGTACGAATTTTTATTTTGTAAAATTGAATTTTTACATACATAGATGGAAGAATCGTGCAAACATCGGAAATGTTTAGGTAAGTCATAAAGAACAATAAAAAAAGCATTTCTGAATTTAATATCAATATTCAAACTAAATACAATTTTAATTTTATTGTAGTACATTTTGTATTATTAAGTAATCTTTTTATACTCAACTGCAATCAAATTTGGTGTTGAACTATAATACTTTTTGTATTGAATTATAACCTTTTATACTTAAAATTAATTCAATCTTGTGTTAAAATGTAGTAAATATTATATTACTCAATACTCTTTTTAACACTTAATACAAACCATATTTTGTGTTAAAATAGAATATACTTTGTATTAAAAAATAACCTATTTACATTAAATGCAAATACAAAATTAAATTAAAATATAATATTATTGCTATTAAATTATATCCCATCTGTATTAAAATCAAATCTAGATTTGTATTAAAATATAACAATATTTTATTTAATTGTAATATTCCACGGTTTTAAAAAAAAGCCCAGGAAATATTGAATTTAAGGTGTTGATATTAGATTTCAATACACAGTTTCATTATTTCTAATACATACGTATTAAAATCCTATATAAAATTTTAATATGTAAGGGTTGGATTTAAATACTTCTGACATAGAAACCAATGTTTTCTGTATTGAATTTAAATATTATGAATATATTATCTAATAGCAAACATTATTTAGTTTCAATAGATCTGTTATTGATTTCTCAAATTGAATATATCGAAAATATTAAATTCTAATATTTTTTCAGCGTGGACTTATATACAACCCCAAAAATATTAAATTTAACGCCAGTATTTTTAACCGTGTACATATGTCATGACTCATGACTGTATGATGTCTCTGTATATAGAGTTCTATAGTAGTCTCATCAACACGAATTGGAAAACGTTTAACTCGACAGAGGCGGGAGCAAAAGTGGTGGCGTTTGAAGGTTTGTGTCTTAAATTTTGCTGTCTCTCTTTATCGAATCATTCTGATATTATGTAAGTATTTATTTTTCTGTGCAGCCGAATACATTAGATGATTTGTATTGTTGCGTCGCTTCGGCAAATAGTATGTAGGATGAGAGGGATAATGATGGAAAAATTAGAAATCTGGCTTTGTCGTCTGCGAGTAGAATGTATGATGAAAGAGGCGATTCGTTTGAAAGGAAAAATTGAATAAAAGCTAATTTCGCTATTTTCCATCAAATAAGGAATTATGAATTTATGGATTTTTAGACTTTTGCTATTTTCGCTGTATTTCGTTCAAAAATGTACCGATTTATATCATTTCTTCAGTATTTGATTCGGAAATATTCAATTTGTGTTGTATCAATCGTTATTCAAAGAAATAGTTGTTGGATAGGTATATTTATCTATTAGCGAATTGATGGCCTACATTAATATTGAGGCAGGTCACTTGTCGTTTTGCAGTTTTTTGTAATATATTCTTGGACAGCATCGATAGTAATGTGTATCTACTATGTCCGTCCACCCGTCGGCAAAAATTAATTCCTTTACACTGGAGCTAGAGCTGAAATTTAAACCATATACTCTCTAGGGGCCCGAAATAATAAATTTTAAGAGTTTTTAAAATAAGCCCACTAACACGCCCACAATTTCAAAAGAACAAATTTGTGAGCTAGAAAGCTGAAATGTTGAATATATTGTCTTAAGGCCCCCAAAATACTGTGGGGGTTAACATCGCATCGTCGCCTCGGAAAGTAGCGTGTATGATGATCCATCATCCCGGAAGGGACGAAAAGTTTTGAAATGAAAAATTTAATAAAATCTGATTTCAGTCTTTTTCCTTAAATAAGAAATTATGACTTTATCGCTTTTTAGACTGTTACTATTTGGCTGTATCTTGTCGAAAAATGTTCCGATTTGTATCATTTCTTTTGTAGGTAATTGATTCAGAAATATTCAATCTAATTTATAAAGAAATGACATGTTACTTTGTGTCAGTATTGCGCCATGCTGCTGCTGCACCACCACTTATGGGTTAATAGGTTTCTACGTATACGATCAATATTTATTTTATTCAAATTTTATTGTTTATTTATTTTTAAAATGCCATAAAAAACGCTTCTTGTTGATGAACTTTGGCGAACGGATTTCCTTCTCTCAGCAGCAAATTTTAAAAATGGTTGTTTTCCTGTTCAAGCTGATTTGTCGAAGTTCGTGGACAGCCTGGTTTCTATCAGCAGCCGAAGAAGAATTTTCTTCTAACTACCGATACAGACCCTCCACAAACTGTATTCCAATTCGAGGCGACCTTTTTCGTCTCCATAATTAGTGGAGTACTTTGAATAAGTCTTCAGTCCTCATAGTCTTCGTTTGACTAACCGACATTACCGTTCAAATCTCCGCCAATAAACAAAAGTCCCATAGTAGAACATCTTGATATCTTTTGGCCTAATGTACAGGAAACGCGCCCGATTTCCGGTGTTTTGCGGGATGATATTTTCCTGGGATAGACTCACAAAAATTAAAACTCTGGACACCTCTTCGACTCACAAAAAAGGATATTCTTAAGGTGGGATATTTCAACCGTGGTAATTATAAAAAAGAATATAAACTACAGTTAGTATTACCTTTGTATATACAAGGTGGCGCAAAAGTAATCCTCCTATCAGAAAATGCTATAAATTTTGCGATTGGCCCCTAATGTCAGTTCTGTTTTGACATTTGTGTAGTAAACACATGCGAAATACACGTTAATAAACAATGTTACGCTACACTGCTCCAGAACGTGGAATATTGGTGACTATTTATTTGAGCAATAATCGGTCGGTGACTTTGGCACAACGTGAATTTCGTCGCAGATTTCCTACCTGTCCAACGCCTACTGGTGAAACACTGCGACGTTTAGCCGCTCGCCTCGAAAAGACTGGCACAACACGAGATGCTGCCAGGCGTGGCAGACCCCGGAGTAGCCGTTCTGCAGAGAATATTGCTGCTGTAGCCGAAGATGTCAAGGAAGCGCCGTCGACATCGACCAGACGACGTGCCACGCAAATGGGTATCAGTCGACGGTCTTTACAGCGAATTTTGGTACAAGATTTGAAGATGTTTCCGTACAAAGTCTAGACGGTGCATCAGCTGTTAGCTGCTGACCGCCAATCGCGTCTAACATACGCTCAAGCCATCCTTAATCACCACCAAGAGGAAGATGATTTTTCATCAAAAATAATCATGAGTGATGAGGCCCATTTCCATCTTAGCGGGTACGTAAATAAGCAAAATTTACGCTTCTGGGGCACTGAAAATCCGCGTGTAAGCCACGAAGAGCCATTACACCCGCTCAAAGTCACTGTATGGTGTGCTGTTTTCGCTGGAGGAGTCATCGGACCTTTTTTCTTCGAAGACGTCGCGGGCCAAAGGGTTACTGTGAATGGTGAGCGCTACAGAGCAATGATCATCGAGTTTTTTTTGCCGCAACTTGATGAATTGGGATTGGAAAACATGTGGTTCCAACAGGACGGTGCAACGGCACACACTGCACGTGCCACAACCGTTATGTTGAAGGATGCATTTCCCGGGCGCCTAATCTCCCGTTTTGGCGATTTGCACTTGCCAGCAAGATCGCCTGATTTGACCGCTCCAGACTTCTTTTTGTGGGGCTTTTTGAAGTCGCGGGTTTATGTCAACAAGCCTCAGACTCTTGCAGCTCTTAAAGACAATATCCGTCAACAATGTGAGGACCGGAAGTTTTGATCAAAGTGATGGAAAATGCCATAAAAAGGGCTCAAATGACAATCAACTGTGGCGGCGGCCATTTACATGACATCATATTCTCGACTTGATGTAAAAAAAATTAAAAGACCAAATAAAAATAATCCACAAGAAGAATCAAAGTTTTTCATTTTTTTTTTTAAATTACAGCCAAAAAACATCGGAAGGTTATTTTTGCGCTACCTTGTACATTCCTATAGTAGCGCCAATCCAGTAGTACCAGTATCTTAATAGGTGTCGCTACTCATACCAAATCGAGAATTAGTTGGCTGAGAGCTTTTGTACCTTTGATAATTTTATTAATAATAAAAAAGCATTCGTTGAGATTTTTGTTCGTTCAATCATTCAATATTATAGTTCGTCGTTCGTCGAAGAGAAAAGAGAAAGAAAGAAGAAAGAAACGAAGAAATACACTGCTTTGTCTCTCCTTATCGAATCATTATGATATTATTAAGTAAGTATTTTTTTTTTTTTTTTAGGAATGTATATACAAAGGTATTATTAATTTTTGGAGTTGAAGTGACCAACCGCTAGTGTCGGTTCCCTACTTACTCCACACACCCATCAACGCAAACAATTTAGAGCATTCTTCAATAGAATTCGCTTTAACATATCGAAATGATTGCATATCTTCTTATGCAGTGTTTAAATATTTCTACAGCCTTTATGCATAAATCCTTATTCATAAAACGGCGTACAAAACATATACGAGTAAGTTTGTGTCGATTAAAGTATCAAAAAGAATACATTAATCAATTACATTTAGCTGCCCAAACTGTCGAAATCAGTTGTTTGTGGAAAACCAAATGAAAAAATTCTGCTTATAGGTACATAATATTCATAAATTTAATTGTCCAACATAATGCAATCGCAATATGTACATAATATGATTTTTGATACCGATTATGAATGAATACCCCTTTTCTTTGATGAATGCTACGGCCTCCTTGCAATATGCCATGACCTACCTCAAACTTTCATCAAAACCAACAACTAATATACCAACCATATACCGCACCCCTCTCAACAACACATCATATCCCCATCGTGAGAAGTAAAAAAAAAAAAAAACTATAAATAAACGACAAACCACACACTTATGCAAAACTTCCATTAAAAAAAAACAAATAATTTACCAACCATATCCCGCTCCCGTCTCACCAACACATGTCCCAATCATAAGAAGTAAAAAAACATAGAGACGGGCTACAGTCCGCTTGGGCGAACTGTTGGATACCCTATTCTTATTCCTATCCCTCATAAGTGCGCGTGACAAAAATCTAAGTATGGTTGAATTGTTAAGAACGCTCTACATACTCGTATTTCGTTATATAACATTTAAAGGATTTTATCGAAAAAAACGCTCCCTAGCTCAAACTTGGGTGTTTCAATAAAATTGTTTTATTTAATTGTGGGCGTGTCAGTAGGCGGATTAAAAAAAAAATTAACACATGAGCATAAAGGGCCCCTAGAGAGTATATATTATAAATTTCAGCTCCCTAGCTCAAACTTTGAATTTTCAAAAAAAAAAATACTAGAGAGTATATGGTTAAAATTTCAGCTATCTAGGCCCAGTTTAAAGGCATAATTTTTGCCGACGGACGGACGGACATGGCTAGATCGACATTACTATCGATGCTGATAATAAATATAGTAACTTTTATGGGTCTACGGGCAATATTAAGGTATGTTACAAACTATGCGTCAAAATTAATATACCCTTAGAAAAGGGTATACAAATAAATTCGATAAATGAGGAGAATGGAAGACAACAAAAATAACTACGAATACGCATATTCAAAGGCATACTAGCATTTTGTAGAAAAGGTTCTACAATATGCTATTTTATATATAGCTTTTTTTAATGACTCACTTACGTCGTATGGTGGCGTAGTCGTCGTATACACGAAGTGAGACTACCTACTATAAAGTGTATTATACAAAGATGATGTACATTGAAAATGTCGATATAGTAATAAAAGAAATACATGCAACCGTAGAAAAGAACTCCAACTATTTAAGTGAATACAAAAAAGAATTTGAAGATTCCTTAAAAAAATTTGAAATGGAAATAAAATGTCTCTTAGAAGCCATAGAAATCAGGTACAATGAAAGAATTGAATCTATAAAAACTGCACAGCGGGCTTGCGAAACCAGTAGCCGTGTTTCTTTGCACGCGGATATACGAGTGGCGTTCAATATATTCTCGGTATCGATATGAAGGAAAATGCGAATTCAATTTAAATTGTCTCTATTTTTCAATATTATTTCCCCTAACATCAATGCATTTGTTACATCTTGAGATAAGCTTTTTAAAACCATCAAAAAAATAAATTTCCTCTTTCTCTGCAAAATACGCATTTATTGCCGACTTGAGTTCTTCATCATCCGAAAATCTTTTTCCACGAAGACATTTTTTCAAATCCGGAAACAGGAAATAATCACTAGGGGCAAGGTCTGGACTATAGGGTGGGTATTGGATTTCTTCGAAACCACAATCCTGCGCAGCAGCCTTGGAAACTCGCGCCGTGTGAACAGGAGCGTTGTCATGAAGAAGCAACACACCCGCTGCGAGTTTACCCCGTCTTTTCTTTTTAATTTCCTCCCGCAAATTATGCAAAGTGGAAGCGTAGGATGTGGCGTTGATGGTTTCACCTTTGTTTTGTACTCAATGAGCAAGATTCACTTTGAGTCCCAAAAAACTGTGGCCATGAGCTTCCCGGCAGACGGAGTGACTTTGAACTTCTTCGGGTGGTCTGTTCCTTTTTTATGCCACTGCATGGACTCTTGTTTGCTTTCAGGGTCATAGTGGTGGACCCATGTTTCGTCCCCAGTAACAATTCGATCCATAACACCGTCCGCGTTCTCACTACACATCTCCAAAAGCTCTCTACAGCATGCGATTCTCACTTTTTTCTGAGGCGCCGTGAGCATTCGTGGACCCACCTTGCACTGACCTTTGAAAGGTTAAGATGGTCATGAAGAATGGTGTGAATGGTACCAATTGAAAGCTTGGTGATCTCTGTCATCATTTTCACCTTTATTCGGGCATCCTCAAGAACAAGTTTTTCGACTTCTTTGATGCTTTCTCCCGTACAAGCAGTAGCCGGGGCGCCGGAGCGGGGGTCATCTTCAATGCTCTCTCTGCCTCTCTTGAACTCACTTGACCACTTTTGCACAGTTGATAATGAAGGTGCGGAACCCTCGTAAACAGCCACCATCTCTTCATGAATAGTTTTTTGACTTTTTCATTGCTTAGTGAGAAATTTAATTACAGCGCGATGCTCAATTTTCACCATCATCGTCTCAGTTGCCATTATGATTCTGTTTAACTAGAGATAAAACGCGAATTAATAATCACATTTATATGAAATTTTACATGAATGCACTAAGCGGGGATAGCTATCGCCGCTAAGTCAGTTAGCGGGGATAAACAGTGCTTCCAAAATCCATTTTCTTCGTTTCTGATGAACTGATGCGATGAATTTTTCAGGAAATGTCAAAGTTTGACATCCCTCCGACCACTAACACATCCCGCCGAATATTTTGTTCGTGATTTTATTATTATTATTTTTCAAACTTCATTAAAAGGGTAATTGAATTTAGCAAATCTGTTAATGTGAAATTGTTTTTCATAATTTTAGAATATGCTTGGCATCAATTTCAATTATCGGAAGTAAATATTTTTCAATTTCAGGATTTTCAATGCAAATTTCTTAACTACAACTTACAGCTGTGTCACGGTGCATGTCATAGGTGCATGTGTGCTGCCAAGTTTTTTTTGATGAATTCTTAAGCGGCGATGGTCGATTTTTAATGCCATGCCTATATCCGCGTGCAAAGAAACACGGCTAGTGTCAATAAAGTGAACGTAATAAGCGAATCTTTAAGAAATCAAAGTGAAAAAATAGGCGATGGTGTCATTAAAATTGCGTCGGTTTCCGAATCAATTCATGAAATAAAAAAACAAATAACACAAAATATCGAAGACAAAAGTGATAATAATATGAAAGAAAGGGTTAAACATATCGCATAATCAGTTAATGCACTCACAAATGAAATAAAAAAGAAAAACAACAGCATACCGCACCAAAACAAAGATACTGTTTTGATGTTTGCTCAAACTGTGTCATTCAGCATCAATTAGTCAACTTGTAGCGCCATATTACCGATTTTGGCAGCATTTGAATAGCAGTTTGAGTAGCTGTGGAATAACAAGTACGTATTAATTATGTTGTTCTCGAACCTTCTAAACTCAACGAATCTGGAAATTTCGAGAGGTGTCACTAGGAGATATAAATAGATGTCACAAGAGCACCCAAGACATTCTAGTTGTGAACCGCGATAAAGAAGTGCGATAGATGGCAGTAGTGAAAAGTATAGAGAAAAAGTATAAGTATTGAGGAAGAGAAAAGTGATTGTGTATTTAAAGTGATTAATTGTGAAAGTGAATTGTTGTGAATAAGTGAATTATTAGAATAATAATCAAGAATTAAATTGAAAGAGAACTAATAAAGATTAATTAAATAGAATTACGTTTTATCTTTTCGAATCCTAGCCTGGATGTAACATTGGTGTCATAAGTGGGATAAAACGTACTCAGTGTGAAATTAAAGTGAAGTGAATTAGTTTAAAAAAAAAAAAAAAATGGGCCGCACATTAAAATTACTACAGCTCAGTATACCGCAGTTAAAAGCTGAATTGGAAAAGCGGAATCTCTCTCTCCACAGCTGGAGGAAAAAGTGTTCTTGTGCTTCGACTGCAGGAATCTGTTGAAAACGAAGGAGAAAACCCCAAGTCCGTTTTGTTCGACGTAGCAGAAGAACAAGTAAGTACAAGCGTTGATATGACTGCTATGATGGAATTACTTCTGGCCAAGTTAGATGAACAGAAGAATTCTATGGACTCTCAGTTCAATGAACAGAAGAATTCTCTAGATTCCAAATTTGATGAACAGAAGAATTCTCTAGATTCCAAATTAGAATCAATGGACTCTAAATTTGATGAACAGAAGAATTCTCTAGATTCCAAATTGGAATCAATGGACTCTAAATTCGAAGAACAAAAGAATTCCATAGTTGCCGCCCAAAAGAGCGCTGTGGAAAATTATAAAAGTGTTCTCGAAGGAAAACTCGAAGAAATTGACCACAAGTTCGAGAAGGTTGAAACCAAATTCGACAAAATGCATCAGACGTTTTGCAAGCATGAAACAAACTTCGAGAACTTAGCTAAAGAGCTCGAGAAAGTGAAGAAGCAGAAGGCTCGAGAATATTCTGCGGACTGCCCGAGAAGGAAAGAGATGCAGCCTCCTGTTTTCAATGGTCAAACATCATGGCCAATTTATAAGAAACAGTTTGAAGCAGCTGCAATGGCGAACAGCTGGGACAACGAGGAAAAGTCGATTGCGCTAACGCTCGCACTAAGAGGTACAGCTGCGGAGTTACTCCAAACCATCTCAGAAGAGAAGCAACACAACTACGACGCCCTGGTCAAGGCTATAGAGATGCGCTTCGGTGATGAGCATATGCAGTAAGTGTACAGGGTCCAGCTACGCAGTAGAGACCAGAAGAGGGGAGAAACACTCCAACAGCTGCAAGCAGATATCGAACGTCTGGCACATTTGTCATATCCTAATGCTGGTGAGGTTCTCATCAATGAAATGGCTGTGGAGGCGGTTATCCAAGCCATTGAAGATAGACAACTGCAAATGGCCGTAAGAATGGCTGGAAAGAGAACTCTCGCTGAGGGCGTCCGTTAAGGCCAAGTCCAGGCACGCACCGCTTCTTGGGAAAGAAAGGACACCCGTCGCGTAAAACTCGAGTTTGTATTCAAGCATATTCAGGCGCCACCAATCGTGAAACTGGTTCCCTCTAGGATTTGCAGTAACCTATCCCCATGTCGCATGTTTAGCATTAAAAATCTCCGATCGTTGGCGATCCATTCAACAAGTGGGGGTCGATAAGCGGACGGTATCGACATCACCGTCCGCCCCAGCGAGCCGTGGTAGAGGCGTGTACGGGTAGCAAAATTGGTTGATATTGATGTCAATCAAGACAAAACAAAGTACTGTTAACAAACTATGATGGGAAGAAACAATCCGCCAATCTGCGAATCTGTTGCCGAAACTAACGACAACTCGAGAAAATTGCACTCGAAAGAGGCAAATGTACTAAATTACATTAGGAAAAACGATGGCATATGGGCGGAGAGCAGTTTGAAAGTTTAAAAAAACCCTTAAAGAACTCACTTCCCGAGCGCTACACGTCTGAGCAGGGATTTGTTTTCAATCAAGAAAGCGTTACCCTGTCTGGTGAATGTATAGAAGGAACTGCCGCTGAAAAAATGTGCGATGGGCAATTTGGTCATTTGCACCCTATAAATCCGCTGGACTCGATTGTATTAGGCCCATTATACTACAAAAAGTACCATTATTATAGTTACATCCAGGCTAATGGAGATTCACAGCCACTGTCTTAAACAGGTAAGTAGAGCCACACAACAGCGAAGGACTTTAGTCTCATAAGTCTCTCCTAAAAACGGTGGAATGACCTCCTAATTTAACCATTCAACATAAATCTAAGAAACCTTGTCAGCCTATCACACAAAAACCACTTGATTGAAATGTTTTTTTCAAAATGTGCAGCAAAAATTTTGTTCTTTTTTCCTTCGCCCGTTCGCCATTATTATTCCTGATGGGTGGCGCTTGCGTTTTCATAGGGAGTAGTTTTTGCATTTATCCTCATTTGCATTATTCTTATTAAGATATGAACAAATTTAACGATTTTTAAAAATTCCAATCTTTCCCAGCTTACTACTAAGATAGTTTAAAATCATCTTAAGGTTTTCCTCATTTACAATAATAGGAACGTTGATTGATATTGCCTTTTTGGCGGGGTTCGTAGGATCTCTGCTTTGAACATGACAGAACGAAGTGAGTCGTTCGGGCTCCATTTATATTGATGGTATGGTATACAAATCGCTTTATAATACCCTATTCTAAGGGTATATTAATTTTGATTCATGGTTTGTAATATACCTTAATATTGCCCGTAGACCCCTAAAAGTTACTATATTCGGGATCAGCATCGATAGTAGTTTCGATATAGCCATGTCAGTTATTAGAAGCAAAAATTAGAGAGCTGACAATTTTAATATATTGATAACTCCGCCCACTGACACGCCCACTTTAAAAAAAAAATCTGTTATATTGCAGAAATCACTCGTAAAGTATGCAGTTAAAGTCTTTTGAACAGTTCCTTTCTTTAAAATATTCTGGCATGGGCGCGTTTTTTAACAAAAACTTTAATTAATATATTTCAATAAAATCCTTTAAATATTGTATAACAAAATATGAAGATCCTTCTGAAAAATTCTTCCATACTTGGATTTTTTTCACGCCTACTTAATGAGGGATAGGAATACGAATATGGTATTCAATAGTTCGCCCAAGCGGACTGTAGCCTTTTCCTATGTTTCAGTATGATTTTTAGATAGTAGATAGTTTATTCTTGCTTCATGAAATAAAAATACGTTGTCGCCCAATTTACATTATATAGTTGCAGAGATTTGACATTTTTGTTTTTTGTCTTTCAACTGAATCATTATTTTATTTTTTTCAAAAACACAAATAAATATGAATTTTATGATGAGGAAAATCACGAGAAAAACCTCAAATTAAAGAAAAAAAATGAATAAAATAAATAAATAAAAATAATAATGATATTAAAAAGCATAAATAAGTAAATAATTAAATAAATAAATAAATAAATAAATAAAATAAATAAATAAATAAATAAAATAAATAATAAAATAAATAAATAATGATTTTTGTTGTACCCATTCGTTTATTTCCCGAATTTCCGTCCGTGCGTGCATCGGTTCGTCTCTCCATTTGTCCGTCTGTCACCGAGGCCTTAGCCACAGAGAGTGGATGGATTTTACTTCAAACTTCGTATTTGGGCTTACAGGCCTATACCTCGCGGCCATTTTGTTTAATCTACCATTTTAAATTACGGCACCTACCATACCTTAAAGGGTTTTTCAACATCGAATCTTAAAAATGGCTCTAAAGATTTTGATCATTTTTGAAATATAAAATAATTGAGGTGAGCGTTAGAAAATGGCGTAAATAACGGTATACTTTACAAAATTGCCAATATCTCAAAAACTGGTCAAGTTATTTCGAAGAAAATTTACACACCGACTTATACTACCAAAAGAAACGAATTTGTATATAAAAATGTTTGAAATATTTTTTTTATAAACTTTTTTATTCACAGGTATAAAAGTTTTTTGAGTTTTTGAAAAATTCACTTTTTTCAGAAACAACTTTAAAGATTTTGTTCACTTTTATTGACTTAAATACTTGGGTTAAGTCGCAGAAGATCGCTTACTCAGTTTTTTTTCCACTCTCGATAAACGGTACTTAGGAAAACCAACAATATCCAACCAAAAAGGGGTGGCGTGATTTCAATGAAAAATTGATATGTTAGTAGACACAAATATGTAGAAGATATCTGCATACTCAGATTTTAGAAATACTTTTTTTAACAGTTGCTAAAATTATGAAAAACATCACTTTTCTTAAGAACGGCTCTAATGATTTTGATGATTTTTGAGGTTTTCAATACAAGGACTAAATCTAAGAACATGGCATACTCCGATTTTCGCCAGTGGAGATTTCAAAAAAAATTGACAGTCAAGCTTATTCTACAATTTGGAACAAATTTGCATAAGATTCTGAAAAAAATTGTGAAGTAAAAATTCATAAAGGTAACTGTTTCCAACAATTAAAAGAAATTGCTTTTCTCAAAAACGATTTTAACGATATTAATCTCTGTTGTTGTTTTAAATACTTGGAGCAAAGGTAAAAAAATGGCATACCTACTCAGTTTTTACCAAAAGACGTAAACAATGATTCTTTCGAAACACGGCACTTTATCAACAATCCGTAAAGTGATTTTTTTGTTTCAAATATACACATTAAGGGTAGGTAGGTAGGTGTGGCGGTTTGATAAGACAAACCCAATTAGCACTGAGTGCCGTTTTGTTACCACAAACTCACGTAAACCTAGGTATTATCGATTGGTGGGGGAGGCTAAATCCAACCTGCGGAGTTCAGGAAAGTTATCAGTTCCTTGATACTTTTCTCGGAGACTTCCTCAAGTGTATTGAAGAAAGGGCTTCCTAATGTACGTAGTCTGGTCCTAGCTAAAGCCGGACAGGTACATAAAAAGTGAATTAGGGTTTCTTTTTCAGTTGTCACTTTGCAACTGCGGCAGTGTGTATTGTATGGGATGCCCAGCTTGGCCGCATGGTCACCTATAGGCCAGTGTCCCGTGAAGATCGCTGTAAGTCTTGCGATGTCTTTTCGGGTTCTACCTAGAAGGTCGGTTGTTTTTGCCTTGTTGTAGTTTGGCCACGTTTTTCTGGATATGACGCATGCAGTCAGCCTGCTCCATCTGAGGTTGGCTTTCTTAAGGTATTCTGCGGTGATATTTGCCTTAACTGCTCCGAGCGGAACGTGGACTAGTTCTGCCAGAGAGCAGTGGAGAGTTGAGCCTTGCCTGGCCAGTTCGTCGGCATGTTCGTTTCCATAAACGTTACTGTGCCCTGGAACCCAGATCAGGTTAACCTTGAACTTATCAAGCAGGGCCAGCTCATTACGGCATTCTAGTACTAACTTAGAGGATATAGTGACCGAAGCGATCGCTTTAATGGCAGCCTGGCTGTCAATAAGTATGGCAATCCTTTGCCTCGGTGTTATATTTGAGTGAAGTTTGATCTGGCGACAGGCTTCACGGATAGCCAGTAGCTCCGCCTGGAAGACGCTTGCAGTATCCGGAAGTCTGTACGATTTTGCGATGTTTAAGGATTCCGAAAAAACTCCCGCACCCACGCCGCAGTCCATTTTTGAACCGTCGGTGTAGATTGTTTGATCGAAATCCCTTGTCACTTGTCCATTTTGCCATTCTGATCTAGTAGGGATTTGAACGACGAAATGTTTTGTAAAAGACATTCTGGGAATGATGTAGTCTGTTGAAGGCGGAACTAGTTTTCTATGTAGAGAATCTAGAATACTACTGTGCCGTACGGTTTTGCAGTCCAGCATCCAGACTCTCTGAGTCTGATCGCGCTGTGTGCTATGATGTTTGTTATATGTAGATCAAGAGGTAAAAGATGCAGTAAGGCTGTGAGTCCGTCTGACGGTGTTGACCGTAGAGCTCCCGTTGTTCCTATGCATGCCGTTCTTTGTACCTTATTAAGTTTGGTAATATTGTAATTTTTCTTTAGAGCCGGCCACCATACTATTGACCCATACGTGAGGATTGGTCGTACCACGGCTGTGTACATCCACAGGGTCAATTTTGGTTGCAGGCCCCACTTTTTTCCGAAGGTTCTGCTGCAGGCATAGAAGGCTATACATGCCCTCTTTACTCGTTGTTCTATGTTTATTTTCCAGTTGAGTTTAGGATCTACGATAACTCCTAAATACCTGGCACTGGTTGAAATGGGTAGGGGTGTGCCGTTTAGGCGAGGAAGCGTACAGTCAGGTATGTTGGTTTTGGTGGTGAAGAGCATCAGCACAGTTTTCCCCGGGTTGACTCCCAGACCGCATTTTTTTGCCCAAGTGCTAACTTAGCTTAGAGCATTCTCCATGATTTCACTAATCACGCAGGGAAACATTCCTGACACCAATATCACCACATCGTCCGCATACCCGACTACTTTGATTCCTACTCTGTCTAAACTTATGAGGATTTTGTTCATTACTAGGAGCCAGAGTAGGGGTGAGATGACTCCTCCTTGAGGTGTTCCCCTCCTGGCATATTTGGTTATATTGCTATTTCCTAAAGCTGCATGAATGATTCTAGTGCTGAGCATGGAAACAATCCATTGACTTAGATGGTTTGCTATTCCCAGCTCCCTCAGGGACTCTAGAATTGCTTCAGTGTGTACATTGTTGAAGGCTCCTTCTATGTCTAGGAAGGTAGCCAAGGTGTATTCTTTGTAGTGTAGGGATTTTTCTATCGTACGCACTACCTCGTGAAGAGCTGTTTCTGTAGATCTTCCCTTGAGGTAGGCGTGTTGAGATTTGGAGAGAAGTGAAGCTTCTATTGCCCCTCTCAGGTGGTTGTCTAGGAGACGTTCGAGCGTCTTCAGTACGAAGGAGGTCAAACTAATTGGTCTGAAATCTTTCGCAGTTTCATGACCGCGTCTACCCGCTTTTGGAATGAACACAACTCGCACTCGTCTCCATGAATAGGGTACATGATTGTAGAGTATACAGTTCCTGTAAATCGATGTGAGCCATGGAATTGCCAGTTCCAGAGATTTCTGGAGCATGATGGGCAGAATGCCGTCCAGGCCAGGCGATTTAAGGGGAGCGAAGCTGTTTATTGCCCAGGAAATTTTTTCCTCGGTAATAATGGATGTTATATTTTCCCAGGCGTCGGGTTGTGTGCTTTGTGAGCTGGATGGCTCTGCACCGTAATCAGTACATCCGGGAAAATGGGTGTTTATTAATAGTTCTAGGGATTCTGCAGTTCACTCAGGGAAAAAACGAGATAAAATTAAGATAATCAGTGTCAGAATAAGCCTATCCGTTGACGATAGTCTGTTAAGCTCGGAAATTCTTAATCCGAATACAAAAATCTAACTTTGGGAATGTTTTTTACTAACCCTTAATTCTTATTTTAAGATTGTTCTATAAGAGTATTAAGAACGTGTAAGCTTAAATTAAGCGCAAAGTCGTTTCAATCGAAGAATACAACATCTTAATTTTAAATCATTTTAAACTTAAATTAAGCTTATGTATTCTTAAAAATAGCGCAATGAAGATTGTGTGAGCTTATATTAAGCCGAAAGTAATTTCATTCTAAGAATGCAACAACTTGATTTTAAATCATTTTAAACTTAATTTAAGCTTATGTATTCCTAAACATAATGCAATGAAGTCTCTGTAAGTTTAAATTAAGCTCGAAATCACCTTATTTTTCACATATTTATCAGCAGTTATATATGTAATAATGCTCCTAAGACCCAGAATAATCACTCTTGAAATAAACTTACAAAAATCTAAATAAGAACAAGTTATCCTTATATTACATTTTTTCGGAATGCTTCAAGAATGTGAAATCCCAATTTAAGATTGAACAGTTTTATTTGTCAAATTAATTATGAACTCCGTCACTTTCCTGTTAAAAATAAAAATAAAACGTTTTTTTTTTAAATTATATTTATTTATTAAAATACAAGCGCTTAAATGGACTTTAATCTAAAATATGTTTTTCTATTATTAGGTGGATACAAATGTAAGGGTGGACTATTAAAATCTGAAATATTTTTAATTAGAATACTATTTAATAATAATGTTCCAACTCCAAAGGATTAATTGACAGTCAAACCCACGAATAAGAATTGGTTGGCACATTACATAAATATTTTCATTTTGAATAACAAATGGTTTTATTTTATATAGTTCCCATCTATTTGAATTAGTATCTTTATTAATGCTCTGATCAAGAGCTAAATAGTGGTTAGGTACTTACATAAAGTCTACCCTTAAAAAAAATTTCATTTGCTACTTCACAATTTTGAAAATTAATATCACAATTATTGTTAGATATTTTATAAAAGTATTCCTCTTCAGTTAAATTCATTGTTTTACTTGAAATAGTCCTAAAAATTGGTTCGAAAGAGTTTTCGTTGTCAAGCAAAAATTTCGAAAATTTGATATCTACCTGTCTTAATTGCTAGAGAATGTGGTGGATTTATTCGCGAAGTTATGCTATGCAAATAGTTCTTTGCCTCCTTGTGCTTCGCTTCGAAACGTATGCCCCAAAAATATTTTAGAGGTCCACATTTTGTAATCGTTTGTTGTCGTAAGGCGCAAGGCCAAGCTCTCCTGTGCATCCACTATTGTCGCCTTTTTATTTCGTTTGCCGGAATCGTCCTTAAACCTGGCTGATGATGGTAGTACTGCGTTTAGGAGTATAGTGTATATATACTCCTGAGCATCTGTAGGAGAAACAGAAAGAGGATTGTAAAAACAAATTCATAAAATAAAAATATAAATGTTGACCTTTGTTATTCGAGGATATAGCTTGTGCAAAAAGTTCTTTGCAATAGTCGTTATGGATGTTCATTTTGTAAAATTTATGAACTTTTGTTTTAAAAATTTCCCATTTTGAAAACATTAGATGTTCCCTTGATGGGTACATCAATTTAAAGTCGATTTTGATCTGAAAATTGGAATCGAGGCAAATGATTGTAATAATATCCAGCATTACCAAATCCGGGGCACTAACTTTGACCAAGCTTTCAAAAAGTCTAAACTATTCAACTCCGCTATATCGCGTTGACGTATATGGTATGTTATTTCTTCCACTTTTCACACACCTCGCTCCAATCGGCACTATCCCTGTTCAACGATGTTTCAAGTGCAACAGCAATTGCCTCATCGATTTCTACATGTGGTTGCATGAAGATCCTTTAATTTTTGTTCGGCTGTATCTTCATCGGGGGCAACTTATTCTAAATGATTAGTATTTCTGGACACGAAAATTAAATTGTCTTCCGCGTACACTAGACAGCAAATATTCATAGTTCAAATCACTTAACTCAACCATTTTTTTTTACTTGCACTTTTGTCACTCTTTTATTTTAACACGAAACACGAGACACGACGTAAACTATATCAGAGATCAAAACGCAATGAATGAACTTTCTTTATCCATCATGCACGTTTTACATTGTGGGGGTTGGTTGGAGAATACAATTCTTGTATCTGTAATGTTTCGATCTTAGTTTGACATTGGTTGGGTTTGATTCGAGAATATAAATTCGTAAAACATGATCGTTTAGATCTTGATTGGTATGAACTTTTCCGTCATGCAAGTTTAAGATTATTTCGGCTTAATTGGGGAGTAATTATTCTTATTCGATCCTGTGTTTGTGTGCAAAACAAATCATGCAGGACTCAGATTTTAAGATTGCTCCGGCTTGAATGGAGTGTATAATTCTTGTTCGATCCTGTATTTGTGTGTAGCTGATATGAAGTAGATTTTAAGATTGTTTCGGCTTGATTGAAGAGTATAATTCTTATTCTATCCTGCATTTGTGTGCAAAAATAATAATTCAGGTGATATGATTCCGATTTTAATATTGCATAGGCTTGATTTAATAACAAAAAGCTTGTTTTTAGATTTTTGTTCTTGCTCTAAGATTCATTCGATTTATTTTGAGATTGAGTACGTAAGAATGAAGAAAACTAAGAATAAGCCTAAACGGACTAGAATTTAGCTTGCGATATTTTACTGAGTGTTGACTCAGCCCATTCTCCGTCCTCCTTTCTCAGAAGAGATGGGTTGGAGTGTTCTTTGGGCAATATTTTGCTGAGTCTTGCGGAGTCCTTGAGGGTTTCGATGGATTGGCAGTACTCTATCCACGACTGTGTCTTGGCCGTTCTAATAGAGTTCTTGTAGATTTTAAGGCAATCTCGGTAGGGTTGCCAGTAGTTGCATTTATGGCAGATGTTAAAGGTTTCTCTAGTCAATTTCCTGAGAGCAGAGAGTTCCTTGTTCCACCAAGGGGGGAATGATTTTTTGCTATATTTGATCGGACACGAGACTTTGTACGCTACGTTGAAAGCTTTTTCAAAAGTCTCAACCTTTGTGTCGAGTTCTGAAGTGGAGGTAAATTTTTGATTGGGGGTTTTGTGTAACTTAGTCTTAATGACTTGGTTAAACTTTGCCCAATCGGTTCTTTTGGGGTTTCGGAAAGGTTTCGGGCTCTCTACAGCGAGATCTATGTCAAAGAGTATCCAGTTGTGGTCTGAGAAAGATTTTTTACTGGATACCCTCCAATTTTCAACCTTCATAATATTGTTATTATTACAGAGAGTAACATCTATAACGTCTTTCCAGCCGTTAAAACTGTCCGTACTCGGAAAGATGAAGGTCGGGGTGTTACCTTTGTTACATATTATTAGGTTATTTTCAATAATGTAATCAAAAAGAGACTCGCCGTGTTCGTTTGACTCCGAGCTGCCCCATAATAGCACATGCCTGGAGTTTGCAACGCAGCCCAGCAGCAGGTTGGACCTTGTTGTTGTTATGGCGGTTATCATTGCCTGGACTTCTTCCGGCGGTACTTGCCGGTCGTGTGCCATGTAGGCGGATGCGATTAGCAGGTCGCCTCCTGCTTTCTCCATCTTAACAAGTGTTAGATCGGCCGAGCTAAAATTTGGGCATAGAAAAACTTTAATATGCTTTTTAGCTAGAATGCAGGTTCTTGGCTTACCATGGTTATTATTGCTGCGGTTATAGTAGAGGATATATCCGGTGTCGTTAAGGACTCTTATATTGGGCCCGTTTCCAAGTTTCTTGGACAATGCCGATGTCGATGTTTTCCTCTTTGAGGAAAATCATCAGGTTATCTGACGCACAGACTGAGTGCTTCAGATTAATCTGTACGACTTTCAGCATTGATTGGTTTCGGGTGTTTGTTCGGTTAGGGTGGTAGTACGGTTCGCCTCGATCCTCATGTCCTCCAACAGCTTGTTGGCATCGTCGACTTCATCTAAGTCGTCGACCTGACACGGGGACCTGAATATTTTAACTTTGGCATGCCTTATGCCAAAGCGGAGCTTGCAGCCGATCTTTTCAATGTGATCCGCGCTCTCTTCCGTCACCATTATTAGGAAGGATAGGGTGTTGTTGTGAGGTTCCTCAGCCTTGACGACTTTCCAGTCATCCATTGGAACCGCAGGGTTGTGGAGCTTGAGACAATTGATCAACTTATCACTGTCGATGGTCATATTTGGCAGCCAAATGCGAATTCTCGGTCTCCTCGGAATCTCTCTGCCCAGGATCAGCTTAAGCTTTAAGCCGAACCAGTCGTCACGGATCTTGTGAACGCAGCCGCTTAGGAATTCCTTGGAGAAAGCGTCTTCACACTTGATTACCCTGTAACCTCTTACGACTTCAGCTGAGTCAAAGCAGGGGAGGGGTCCGCCTTGGTTGTTTAAGAGATGGTCCATCACCATCTCGGAAAGTTTATTTTCAATGGCACCCCAAACGTCAGTCACTGTCTTGCCGCTGGTAGGGAGTTCATCCACCAAAGCGACTTTTAGGTCGTCTCCGACAACCTCATTGACTGTTCGTGTCATCTGGTGTGCTGAGATTGGGTTGTGGTGCTTGGCGGTAGCCAACTTTGCAACTTTGCTTCTTTGAGGGTCGGACTTGACCTCCTCTTGTGAGCGGTTGCGTTTAGTTGCTTCCGTCTTGCGTGGTGGTGGCTCCCTGCGATTCTTGATGAACTCATCAACAATCTGCTGGTGCTTGAGTTTTTCAGCTAGATCCTGCGGAGTAGCCGTGCCAGCCTCTTCCTTCTTGGTAATCTTACCCAGAATGAAGATGGCCCTCTGGTACGCGCTCTTTCTGCGATTACTAGCTGATTTGTGGGTGTTTACCGCACGCTTTTGGGCACTAGGTCGAGTGTCCTGCGCAGCGGGTGTAGAGGAAGTAGATGGTTTGTGGATAGCAGGTGTACTTTGAGTGGAGCTCCGCTCAGAGTCCCCGCTTCCCACGATTGTCTCCTGACTGGAGGCGAGCAGTTCATCTTCTGATGAAGTGCCTGGGTCTTTTTTATTTTTTTTGGTTTTTTTTTATTTTTTTTCTATTTTTTCTGTTGTTATTTGTTTGTTCATTTTTTAATTTTAGGTCCCACGAGTATATCCGGAAGGGTTGGTCCGTCCCGGCAGAGCCGACTTACCAGGATAAGGCACTTAGTCTCCAGTTCTCTTTAACCACTATCTGACCATGCAGCCCTCGGCACGGGTCGACACCTTGGCTTAAAAGTGGGATTTAGCTAGGGTTTACTCCCTTCCAACACTCTGACCCAGAGTTGGTTTTGGATCACGATGGGTTTTACAGTGGAATTTTTTGTCATCTTCACTGCTATGACCTCATTACCCCGGATCACGAACTTACATTGAATCGTACCGGGGCATCCCCTTATCCGCCACCCAAGGGACGCGCCTGGTAGAGGACCTACCCCGCAGGCTACACATTAAGATCGAAAGCTATTATGACAAATCAATAACCGTTCAGAAGATCACAATCACAAAGTCAATTAAGGTTATGCTTCAACCTTAAATAATATCTATGTTTTAGTCAGTTTAAGACAAAGGACAAAGCGTCATGTTATAAAATTAAACATGTGTAAGCGATTCACTTTTATTAAAAATATATATTAATGAACATTAATATCTTTCGTGTCACCCTGTACGCAATGTTAATAACAAATGCATACGGCAATACATAATCATATGATCGTATGATCGTTGACCGTTTTTAACATTATTCTATTTACTTATATTTACTTATATCATAACGTTTTCTTATCGAATGTTTGTTAGTTTTAATAAAGCGCTTGACCTCGAACCATCGTTTTTGTTTTAATTTGCATTTCGTCTCGTTAAAAGTAATTGGCCTCTTACACATGTGACTTCTAATACGTGAAAAAAGTTAAAACAAAAATACCATCTGGTTTGTTTTGTAGTCATGATATTTGGATCAATGTCGAGTACATACGAGTATCTTTAATTAAAATATTAACATACAGGGTTGTCCCAGTTAAGCAGTCACCTTAAGGGAAGATTCCTGAAGTTCCGCCGAAAAAAAATTGTGTAGCAGGGGGGGGTCTTTTCTCACCCCATATCAAGTTATATCCCATCAAAGTGGGTGACCTCTAATTTGGAAGTTTAACCACTTTCAACGCTATAACTTATAAAATATTCTAGGTACAATAGGTATTCTGTACATTTTGGAGAGGCAATTTAGTAGCGCATATGGCAGATCTGTGCAGCTACAAAAAAGTTATGACCCCTTAAACTCAAAATTATCAAAATTTTGTGTTCAACTTTTTTACAATGCATTTTTCTTTAAAAAAAAATTTGTATGAATTTTTATCTTTCAAAAATTCCCTCAAAAATTATGTTAACCAACTTTTTACGTACGATCAGCAGAAGTTTTAAAAAAATAAATTTTTTGTCAGACAAAAATGGTCAAAAAGAGGTGTACCTACTGAAATTAAATTTTAAGATGTTTTAACTTTCCCATTCTCAAATGCAATAAACACAGATCAAACACATGTATCTACATGTAATCAACATTGGTACGACTCTTTATTTTCCAAGAGTATAGAAAATGGATAGTGACAAAATTGTGAAAAAATTTGCATAATGAAATAAAAAATGTGATTCGAAACCAATGCTAGTAAAGCGAGAATTTTATCCCAGTCGTGCACTTTATTTTATAACTTCCTCTTATGCTCACTTCTTTTTCGATTTTATCAATAAGTTTTATTTAGTTTTGTTATAAGCTCATTTTGTTTTTGATAGTTTTAATAATTTTCATTTGGTGTTTTAAAACCTAAAACGTGTGAATTTAGAAGAGTATCACAAGAAGAAAATTTTCTGGAATGCATTCAAATATGGATATATATTGTTCAACCTCACAAATTCAAAAGAATCCATCAATAATGTGTTTATTATTGCCCCTTTCTGATTTAAATAAACAACAGAATTAAGGGGATTGTGACCCTCCCACTTTCCTGCTTTCTACGAGACTGCCTGTAGGGTTCGACCTGATTGAATATTGGCATGCCGACGGTTTCGGATCACTTCATCACTGAGACCAATCAAACGCTGGTGTTGTTGTATTCGTATGATTCAGGAGTTTTAGGCGCGCTTTAATAAATGAACTCTAATGTAAACGAGTTTATTTAAAAAATAAAACGCATTAAAACTTAGTTCATCAGATGATTGGGTATATTTTCATGATCATTAGCACTTAATACAACATTTCGGGAATACATCATCATTGGACAAGTCTTTGTTGGCACAGTTTATTTTTGCTTCGGAGCATCTGCATTTGTTAAAAACTCTTTGAATCTTGATTTAACTATTAATTACATTTTTCGAACTTACTCCTCAATTTTCAGAGAATAATCATTCAAGCACGTTGCTCTCCTTAGGCATTTTTCATTTTGATCGAAATCAACATAGTCCTGACCCTTATTAATATAGAGCAGATATCTTAAAAAGATCATTTCACCCTTTGAGTTTGTGTATCCGCAAACTGGTTCAGTGGCTGTTCAAAAGCAACACATACATTTTGTTTTATGATTTGTTTATAAAAGAAAATTAATAATCAAATACTTGCTGAACAGCTGTTGAAACAAACAACAATAACTAAAACAAAATTAACAAAAGCCAGTAAGTATTTCATCTTTGCTCGGACAGTAGTCGGGGGTATGCAATCAAACGAAAAGAATTTATCAACTGAAGTCGTTGGTATCACGCAACTCGCTTTTATATTCATCTAACTGAGTTGTTGATTCTAACAATTAATTAATAAAGCTGTATTAGAGTTGTCCAGAAGGTCATCTCATATCTAACAAGATCACTGAAAAAGAAAACAAAATGGAAAACAGATGTTATAGTAGTAAAATAAACACAATTCACGAGTGTATGTACATTATGTATTTTATTGATAGGATGCAAGTTCAAGCCCAGTTCACCATCATGTCGTTTATGTAAGCCGTGAGTTATCTCGGACGCGAAGTAGTTCTACAATCTACTTTATCTGTTCAGGCCGCAATACTTTTTTTAACATCAGGCCGCAATACTTTTTTTTAAATCACACCAATAGACAATTTTACAGTTCAGGCATTCAATAATAGCAAATTGTAATCATTGAACGATTCAGGTGAGCCCAGCGACAAATTTAACATCATAAAATTATCCCGAAAGTCCTGCAAATGAGTTGATTGATTGTAAGTAGAAAATCAAACAATAATAATCACTAACTGAAGCGTACACTGTTAAAATCGTAAAAAATCCGAAATCGAGTAGCCTGCCGATAGTTTTTGAGGCGGCGAGCTCCACATGCGGACTAGTAAGAATGCAGCAAAATGGGAGGTTTATGATCTGTGGCATCACTGTCACATAGTGTTCGGAGTGTGTAACACTTAACCAAACTTCATCTGGTGTTTTCCAGTCATTCAGAGAGATGTCAGATTCTTACAGAAAAACGTAATCGGAAGACACATATAAAAGGAGGGACACGCGGAAAAAACCAGGAGTTTACCTAGCGCACGCTCGCACGACAAATTAAATTATTATATTCAATTCTATATTATTAAATTATCCTAATAAAGTGGATTTTTATAGCATAGTTGGAATCTCTTGCATTTTTAGTTAAAGGTTCCACATTGGTGACCCCGAACGCTTGTCAAGCGAAAACGAATTATTTGTCCGGATATATCGAACGGCAGAAATAGCGGGACATATGTGGTAGCGCGTGCGGTAAATGAACAGCTATATATACACCTGCAACGGATTTTTTTAGACGCATACATTTTACATAATTGGGAACTGGAAACGAAGGCGAGTCTTCAAAAAACGGAATCGACATTCAACGACACGTTGGAAACTACATTAGTCAATCGTGTTTCAGTCAAGGTGCCCCAATTTTGGGAAGAAAATCCGCAAATTTGGTTCGCTCAGGTGGAGGCACACTTTTCAAACGCTGGAGTGAACTCAGACGCCTCAAAATTCAACACAGTTGTCGCTGCCATCGAAACCAGAATTCTTACCCAAGTCACAGATGCGGTTCTAAACCCACCAGAGTTCGGTAAGTTCGAAAACTTTAAAAAGGTTTTACTGGAGAGGTTTGGTGCATCTGAACAGCAGAAAATAAGGCGATTGCTGTCGGATATCGAGCTGGGAGACAAGAAGCCAACGCAACTGCTAAACGAAATGCGTCTGCTCGGTGGAGCACACTTGACGGACGAGTTTTAACATAATTTGTGGCTAAATCACCTGCCATCACATGTGCGAGCGATTCTTCAGGCATCCACTGCAGACCTGAAGGGAAAAGCTGCCCTAGCGGACAAAATTCTCGAGGTAAGTGACATCCACCAAGTTGACATGGCCACGAAATCTGCTCCATCCACATCGCAATTATCCATGGAGCATCGAATTGAGCAAATCGATCGTCAACTGCAACAACTACTTCATGAGAATCATCGCTTTATTCCACGTGGCCGCAGTAAAAGCCGAAATCGTCGCAACAACAGCAAAAACAGCAACATGTACTGTTGGTTTCACCAACGATTTGCCGAAGCCGCTCGTAATTGTCGACCACCGTGTACTTTTTCGTTACAGTCATCGACAAAAAACCACTAAGCCAATCGTTTGCGAAGACAGACAAAGCAAACGATAGTGGCTTAGAAATTGCTCGTCTATTTATTAAAGATAACAAATCTAAAAAAAAATGTTTAATTGATTCTGGTGCGGATGTTTCCGTTATTCCACCTCAACGCAGTGACATTCATTGTCTCGTGCAAATCAGGTGGAGTAAAAATTCATACATTTAAAGTCAATAATACGTTCGCATCTCTTTTAGACGAATTCAAAAACATCACCAAATTCGACGCAATGAGGAACCCTACGGCAAAAGAGGTCTCACATCATATTGTGACTTCCGGGCCACCCGTTTATGCTCGTCCACGAAGACTGCCGCCGGACAAGTTTGAGGCAGCTCGTTCTGAATTTTCAAAAATGGTTGAGCAAGGGATTTGTCGACCGTCGAAGAGCGCATCCCCAAGGGTTGTGACTTTACTGCAATTGCAGTAGATCTACTGTTTTTTTTTCGAAAAATAAATCTACTGCCTTTAAATAAAATCTATTGCACTTTTGGTCTTACGAAAAAAAATCATGCAATACCTATGTAAATTTAATCCACAAAATATTTTTTTTAATTCTGTCACTGAATGCAGTCAGTCTTATTCTTCCTGATGAAATCCACCTATTACCTAATTATAATGTTCATACGGCTTTCGGCAATCGGCTATATTTTGATGACAAGTGACCACAGTATATCCATATAATGAGTAAGGACACTCTCTACATATGCATTTCCTACTACTACAAAGCAAAATGCAGAAAAAAACCTACAATATGTGGAAGCAGGTCAAAATCATGTGTTTTAATGCTTATGGAACGACCGCTGTGGAAAAAACGGTACACAGTATATTTTGGCTGTACCACTACATGCGGTATGCTCAGCGTTACCAGATCATTTTATCCAAACCTGCTAAAGACAGGGCGAAAAACTGCAAAACCTGCTAGGCAAAAACGAAAAAAATGCTAAAAAAAACTGCGATCGATTTTTTCTCGGTGAAATATTTTTTATAGAAAAAAATGCATATACATTTTGTTTTGGTTGCATTTGTTTTTAATGCTTAATAATTAATAGCTAATTTTTGTATTAAAAATAAAATTATTCTCAATCTTTATAAAGAACATATGAATTGATTGAAGATAATATTTTATTTGTTGGAGTAAAGTTGTAACGAGTTTCTGTTTTCATTATTGAATCGCTTACCGTTTGTAGTT
The DNA here is from genome assembly GCA_949715645.1 of Portevinia maculata. Classification (NCBI taxonomy): domain Eukaryota; kingdom Metazoa; phylum Arthropoda; class Insecta; order Diptera; family Syrphidae; genus Portevinia; species Portevinia maculata. Next base: position 200,701,795 of record OX454525.1, read on the forward strand.
TTTAACAAATTAACCTGTGAAAATATTCTTTCACAAGCAACATTAGATGTTGGTAGAATTAACATATATTTTGCAAATTTACATATTCTTGGGTTTTTGTTGCTTTCTATTTGGCTAACATTTTCCCAAAATTTTTCAACTGATAGAATCTCATTGTTTTTAATATCTACCCGATGTCAAAAGATCTGATGCGGAATAACAGTGTGTTTAAAAAAAAAAGGCATTTATGTCTGAGTGTTAGTTGCAAAATATGTTTGATTCCAGAATTCCGTATTGAATTTTGCCAATAGTTTTTGTGGGTGCATGTACTTGTGGATAAATGTGGTTTGTGTGTGTTACCAACGTTTTATGTAGCCAATGTATAAAAATGATAGAAAACGTATACTGAAATTGCTATTTTAAATTTTTTTTTGAATTTTTGTGAAAACTGCTTAAAACTGCTGAAATTTTAAAAAATTCTAAAAAAATCTGCTACACGTGATTTTTACTATCTAATCCTGCTAAAATCGCAGGAAACTGCTAAATCTGGTAACGCTGGGTATGCTTCGTAAGACGAATGATTGTGTGTTTTTTCATAATGCTTTTTTAAAGGCGTATCGACTTGATCCGCGTAGTGTGTATCTTTTCACTTCGTACAGTGCTACCTGCTTTACTTTTTTTTAAATGGATTATGGCTGGTTTTTCCGATTATTTTTTTTACTGATTACACCTAATTATGAACCTCTACAATTACTCTTCACTCAAAAATATGAAAATAAATGCTTCTTCTTTGCTTTGATTTCGTTAAAAATAATGCAATCCGGTGTTCGGCCTAGTAACAATAAAAATGATTTGAATCATTATTTGCTAGTTTTTATGGTTGCTGGTCACACTGGTTTTGCAATAAGGTTAGGAAGTGCGGGCGGTGCTTACGTTTTTACATAATATATTTTTAAAGCGAAACAAGTGAAAAAACACAATACGGGGTGACGCGTTTTAGTACTAAGAGCAAACAAATAAGATGTGCGTGTTTTTTAAAAGATAAAGCTCAACTGTTTCTTTAATTTTTAAATATTGTAAGAACAAATGGGAAACATACTTTAAAGTGTTTGGCCTGCGGTCCAGAGGCAATACAAATTGTCTGGAAAATACCTTCGAGGTTTTACGAAACCGAAGATGAAATAACAAGTAACTGACTCCATTTCAATTCATTTGTTCATTTTAAAGAACATTTTCAGCAAAGTACACGGAGGATATACGAGTAACCCATGGAAACTGCAGCCTAGAATTTAGAGCTTCCCGACGTTGAAATGCAGTTACAATCCATGCTCCTCGAAAATAACAATTGTTTATGCAATTATTGAAAATGGGTGTCAGATATTTGGCCAAGCTAACTCTAGCTTTACGTATGACAAAATTGGGAACTTTATCAGGTCCTGCTGATTTTTTATTGTTGAGGGAATTTATAATGGTTTCAATGAAGTTAGTTGACGCAAAAGTTTCGGCGGATATTAAGTTGGATTTATTAAAAGGTGAGAAATTGTCTACAGTAAAATTTATATTCCAAGTTGAAAAGGCACAGTTAAAAGTATTAACTGACAAAACATTTTCCATATCATCTTGGGGGGTTTTAAGGGCAAACAGATCGGCGTAAAATTGGCTAAAGGCTTCAACTTTTTCACTAGGGGTAGACAAAATGCGGTTATTCCAAGTGAGTTCCTGAAGTGAACCATTTTTATTTTGTTTTCTCTGGGTTATTCGATTAATTGCTTTAATGACATTAGGTTTTAGGCGATGGTTTGAGTCTTTTGAGTTTCAGACAAATTTCCGTATTACGATCGATTCTGACCTTATCCTTGATTATTTTGCTCAAGCAATTTACGAGTATCCTAGCTGCAAGATCTAAATATTCTTGATTCATACGATCCCCATATCTATGAAAGATTCTTTTTAGTTTAGTTTTCCAATGTTTCCTAGTTTTGAACAAATTCAGAGTATCTTGGGAAATATTGAGATAGCGGGATTTTGAGGATTCTAAAGTACTGTGTCTTTCGATGCAGTTTGAAAGTCTATTGGTAAGTTTCAAGATAAAAGTGTCTATCTCTTCATTTGACAAATTCCTATCAGTGGGTACAGAAACATTCAAGAGGTGAGTCTCCAAGGAATTACTAAAAGCTTGCCAATTCGTATTTTTAAAGCTACGGAATTGGTGGTTGAAACGGGAAGGAAGAAAAATGTTGAAAATGAATGTGCATTAGTACTGAGTAGTGATCAGATATCGGGTCGAGTGTGAGCAGTGGCGGACTAACCAGGGGCGGAAGGTGAGGCCCGCCCCGGGCCTCCGGTCTTAGGGGGCCCCCAAATCCTTTAACTTATAATAATATGGGGCTTCAATGATCGTTACCCTGTATATCGCTCATACTTTAATACTTCTTGACCATTTACATCTCGGTTGTATCATGCGAGAGGAGTTTTTCGAAACTTAAACTATTTAAAAATTATCTTCGATCTACAATGGATCAAGAGCGACTGGTTAATCTAGCCGTGCTTTCAATAGAAAAAAAAATCAAAAGAAATCGATTTCACAGAAGTTATTGAGGAGTTCAGTAAATTGAAGGCACGGAAACACTTACACTTACACTACACGCTTCAACTGAATAAGCACAAAGATTTTCTAAGCTACGTTGTCCATTTTCTTAAAACCTTTTGCCGTAATATGTCATTTGATGATGCAAACTGTTTGCCTATGATGTTGACAAAATAAATCGGAAAGAATATTTCAAAAAGTACCGCTATTTTTTCCCTGGTTCTCTTGCAAAGCATTCAATATGGAAAAATGCAGATTTATTATGCGTCAACTGAATAGACACAAATATTGAAATTGGAAATTAAAGTAATTGGGATCAAATGAAACAAGTTTTTCTTAAAATAGTTTTTTTATTGGTTAATTTTAGTAGTGGGTACTGCCGCCTTTATTGGTAATAGTTTCGTAAATTCAAACCGGCATGAAATCGTACAGCCTCTTTATGTAGTCCAGCGAAATTTCCCTCCAGGCCAATTTAATGGCTGCAATAAGGGATTATATGTCCTCAAACTGACGGCCAGACTAATAAACTTTTCGTACTAACCATCCCCAATCGTTTTCTATAAGGTTCAGGTCCGTTGAGTACGGCGGCCATTGAAGCAATTCCACATTCCGCTACTCTATCCAATTTTTTACTATGCACGCAGTGTGGATGGGGGCGTTGCCCTGCTGAAAAGTTCAGTTTATGGATCCAAAGATGCCTGAAAATTTCTTTTCAAATTTCCTTTATAACTTAATGCAGTAATTTTTGAGGTTTTTAACTCAAGCTCAATAGTGCCATAGTAAGTAACTGCATAGTAATTGCTCCCCATACCATAACACCACCTTCTCGACTATGATGCCGAGCTAAAAATCGTTCTTCTTTCCTCACATCGTGGAAGTAATTATTAAACCCGTCAGGGCCTTCAAAATTAAACCTCTTCTCATCCGAAAAAAACTACGTGACGCCATTTATTTTTCCAACTCATATGGAGTCTAGAGAATTCTAAGCGCATACTTTTGAATTTTCATCCGTTTTAGATGTTTGGCACTATTGATAACCCACTGTTGCACTGTTGAAACGCTTGCAGTAACACCGGTTTTCTGCTTTATTTTTGCCGCAGAGTCGCAGGAATTGGAAGCACATCTTAAAATTGCTCCTCAATCAACTGATGTTGTTGCCGTTTCTTGACCTCCTTTCATGTTTTTTTCCGTACAAATTTTTGATTCTTAAATAAGAATAGATCACACTAAAGCTTCGTCCAATTTTGTCAGCTATATAACGCCCGGTTAGTCCTTGTTCTTTTAGTAAATCAATTTCAGCTCTTTCAACACTATTTAGAGATTTTGATTTACCCATTTTTCTTTGAAATACAATTAATCAAATAAAATTCACTTAAAGTATTTCAACTGTTGACCTAATGTGTCAATCTCCAAAGAATACTCATAAGCAGTGAAAATAATGACCTTGTGTCTATTCAGTTGACGCAAAATAAAACTGAATTTTTCCATATTGAATGCTTTGCAAGACAACCAGGGAAAAAATAGCGGTACTTTTTTAATTATTCTTTCCAATTTATTTTGTCAACATTATACGCAAACAGTTTGCATCATCATTAAATAACTATCTTTGATTTATTTTATCTAATTATACCCTATTCTAGGGGTATATTAATTTTGACGCATAGTTTGTAACATACCTTAATATTGCCCGTAGACCCCTAAAAGTTACTATATTTATGATCAGCATCGATAGTAATGTCGATCTAGCCATGTCCGTCCGTCCGTCCGTCGGCAAAAATTAGGCCTTTAAACTGGACCTAGAGAGCTGAAATTTTAACCATATACTCTCTAGGGTCCCGAAATAATCAAGTTTACGAATTTTTGAAATCCGCCCACAGACACGCCCACAAACTCAAAAAAACAAAATTTTGGAAAAAATCGAATTTTGAGCTAGGAAGCTGAAATTTTTTATATATGATCTATGACCCATAAAACTGCTCGGGATATAAAATTTTCAAAATCCGCCCACTGCCACGCCCACAAAAAAATAAAACAATTTTATTGAAAAACCAAAATTTGAGCTAGGGAGCTGAAATTTTTAATGTATACTCCCTAGGGGCGCTTTAAGCTCATGTATAAATATTTTCAAAATCCGCCCACTGACACGCCCACAAATAAATAAAACAATTTTTTTGAAAATCCAAAGTTTGAGCTAGGGAGCTGAAATTTATAATATATGCTCTCTATGGGCCCTATATGCTCATGTGTAAATATTTTCAAAATCCGCCCACACATTTTTATTATTTATTTTTTTTGAAAATTCAAAGTGAGCTAGGGAGCTGAAATTTATAATATATACTCTCTAGGGGCCCTTTATGCTCATGTGTTAATTTTTTTTAAATCCGCCTACCGACACGCCCACAATTAAATAAAACAATTTTATTGAAACACCCAAGTTTGAGCTAGGGAGCGTTTTTTTTGATAAAATCCTGTAAATGTTGTATAACAAAATATATAGAGCGTTCTTAACAATTCAACCATACTTAGACTTTTGTCACGCCCACTTATGAGGGATAGGAATAAGAATAGGGTATCCAACAGTTCGCCTAAGCGGACTGTAGCCCGTCTATATGTTTTTTTTTGTCGATCGATTCGTACCTATTTTATTTTCCTCGCCCACATCCATTCCATATTGTAGGTATGTACTCGTATGTTTATTTAGACTAAATAATTTAAGTAGAATTTAAATATCACTTGCCAGATTTTAACGAAATTAACATAAACATTTATTTATACATACAAATGTGAACTGAATAAAAAGCTTGTATAACTAATTTTTTTTTTGAAGCTGGGGGGGCCTCATTTAGTTTCGCCGCTCCGGGCCTCTGACGGGCTTAGTCCGCCACTGAGTGTGAGGCACACAATATTGCTTCTTAAGTGACTAGGATTACGTAGATTAGATGAAATTAAAAAGAAATCAATATGAGATCCTGAGCTAGGCCGAGTTGGACCTACGGCTGCTACTAAATCAAAGTCTAGGAAGTGGTTGTCAGAATACCATTGGTAGAAGTGTTGACCATTCAGGTTGACTTTTGTATCACCCCAAAGTTGGTGTCTTGAGTTTAAATCCCCACCTACTATGGTATATTCATATTCATGCAGACAATCCAAAAGATCATTAAGGGCTGCCACCAGTCGGAAGCCAATATTACAAGGGATGTAGATAGACACCAGCGCTAAAGTCTTATTAAGGTTTTGAACACTAAAGGGGATGAGTATAATTGTGACTGAGATAACACTGTTGTGAAAAGTTTTAGGGAACGCTCTGTAGGTATTTTGAACCAAAATACCAGTGGCGCGGCCCGGCAGTTATCGTTAAAACGAACTTTCTTTTGATTTTTAAGACAGGTTTCTTGCATAAGTAAAGCAAGAGGCTTAGTTTCTTTAAGAAGTAACTCAACCTCAATTTGTTTGTCACAGGAGTTAAAGGAGTTGACGTTGACTGTGACTATGTTTATATTCATAGATTCAGGGAGGCAAGGAATGCCAGATACGCCTCTGGCTTTTGGGAGTCATCGAGTTTTAAATACGATGGCCAAAAATTCTTGATTTTTGCGAATAGGGTGTTGAACGGCAGTCCAAAAAGGTTTTTGGATTTATTTAGAAAGTCTGTAAAGATATTACTGTTATGAGGGATGGTCTGTTGAGTGGATATTGAAGTTTTGGTTTCTTTTACAGCTTCAGCAAACGACATACCCATTTGAGGGGCACTATTTGCAGGGGAAGGTAGACTGTCATTAACGAAGTTTTTTTTCCGGCTGACTGAAAAATGAGTTTTTCTACTAGCCAAATATTCGGTCCTTTTAGGACAACCTTTGAAATTGGCGGGGGTGTCCAGAGGCACCGCAATTAACGCAGTAAGCCACCGAATTTTCCGCTTTCGGGCCGAGATCGCACTCACCTACTGGATGCTCTCTAAGGCACTTAACACATCTAACTGGTGATGTACAATAGTCAGAAACATGCCCAAATCGATGGCATATATAGCACCGTATAGCACCTGAACCTCTTATTGAGTCCCACTTTACCTCATGGCTCATGATTGTTTTAATTGCTTTTAGTTTCATCATACTTTCCCTATCCCCCAAAACACATACAAATAAGTCAAGGGAGATGTCGTTTTCTTTTGACCATTTTGTCTCGAAACGCTTAACATCCACTACAAGGGAGGAATCCCTAGCAACAATACCCGCCTTAACATCCTCAGGAGTGAGATTACTCGAAATTCCCTTTAAAACTATGTTAAACTTTTTGAACTCCTTAGGAGTGAACGAATGTCCGTTAACATTTATACTTTTGATGAGATTAAGGATAAAACCATGCAACTCAACATCTCTTACCTTGATTTTAAGACCAGAATGTCTGCCATCTATTTCATAGTCGAATGGATCTATCTTGGCCTTCATCATGAGTTCCACAATACTCTTAGAAGAAATGCCTTTGGTGAAAATCGTTGGGCACCACGGTTTGGGCTTTGATATCTGATGCTGTTGTTTTTGTGTTGTTGGAGGGTTGTTGTCCTGAATTTTGGTGTTGTTTCTGCTGTTAGGCCTGATCATTTCATTTTAACGATTGCACGTCATCGTGTTAGACTCTTATCAACGTATGTAAAATATTCTTCGACAGGTTTCCAAACGAGGCTATTGTGCGCCACAATATTCATATAGCTCAATTCGCTTTGGAATTATCGCGACCAATTCAAATTTTGAATATTTCGCCTTTGTGCACAAACCATTGCTACATGTAATTTATAATTTGTGTGTTTCTTTATTTTTTCCGGATAAGGAATAGAAAAGACAGAATTTTTCAATTTTGTATCCGGAATATCCAGAATGGAATGAATAAAGAAACAAAAATGAACCGAATAGAACGACAGCCATTTGTTTCTTCACCAGCGTTGCCACTTATTTCAAGAACAAGTACAACATTTAGTACTTACAATTAATATATTTTTCTATTACTGAACTCACATGTGAGGTAATACTCCGCTACAGCACTAAAATAAAAACATATATAATAAAACAATTATGAGAAGAGAAACCTTAAGAAAATACAATTTAAGTTCACAAAAACAATAATAATAACGATATCTCAGTAATACAAATTACATTAAATTAATTAAACACCCTTATTATGGTTGTCAAAAATCAATTATTGATAAACGACAAAATTTATTAATCGATCGACATTTTGGTACTATGAATGTCAATTAACAAATTATTTATCCAATGTGAACACTGACAAGCAAAATGCGATAGAGCACTTCGTAAAGCTTTCTCTTTCTGAAGTGCCGAATTTCTTTCTTAAACGTCAAGAAAAAATTGAAGCATACAATTTCAGTAATTTGCAGAAATTATATGAAAAATTATTGGGATTGTTAATAAAGTGTATATTTAGGTGAAATCAAAGGAAATGTTCTCCTTTATTGGAAAAACCTGAGAAAGTATGTCAAAGCAAAAAAAAATATAAAAACAGTGAACATGTTGACCAAAAGGGCTTGTGCAGCTCCTGATGAAGCAATTTAAAGGCATTTTCATTTCATGCAAAAAGTTCATTTTTATTTCTCGTACACAATTCTATAATATTTTTTACGTTTTACTGTTCTAGAATAGTGTTTAGATACTCCTTCTTAATTCTGGAGCGCAAATAATTTGACTATTCAATTAATAATTTGATTATTCAATTGTAGGTGACAATGGTGCGTTGGTAGTGTATTCACTAAGTGATTGGCAGGTCGTGCGTTCGAATCCCGACCAGGGCCATGATTTTTATAAATTGAATACACACAACAAAAACAGATCTCCCTTAAGCAATTTAGGCGCCACCTGTGGAGAAAAAAAATCCCATCGCACCAAACTTTTTTCCTATCCTTCTTTTCTTTCATACAGTAAGTAGCACTCAAAAATAGGCAATGAATCATTTGCTGAGAGCTACTTACAGCAACAAACAAAAATGCCTGCGCTGTGGTTTCCACTATAAGGGTACACACTACAGAAAAAAAAATCCCCTTAGCGGACGCAAATTATAAAAAAAAAATCAGCTGAGTACTACTATATGGAAAACGTATTTTATCGGACGTTTATGTTATTCAAATCTGTTATCTCTGGTTTGTTCGTTTAGCTTAAGTCCAAATTTAATTTTAATTCTGTTATAAGTTGTTTTGTTTAAGCTCATGCATTTTGTGACTTCTTTTTGTTCATAAGATTTATGGAAGTGAAGTTCCAGTATCTATTCAATACATATTATTTTATTTTCCCAAAAAGCAATTCTACACACATTTCATTTTAAAAATGTTGAAACAAAAACAGCGAATAAATTCTCTAAATTTATTTGTCAGTGACGAATTTGTGATTGACTGACCATTTTAAAGCTATCAATATTTTCGACAACCAAAAAAATACATAGCGGAAAATGACTTGTCCTTATTTAAGTCTCCACAGCTGCGTTTCTTAACTAAGTACCCAATACAGTAATATAAAACTTTCGCTCAGAAAAGCATAATACATTTTTTATTACTATGATATTGTTTTTATTTTTATGAATAACATTGTATTCTCGTGTTGTTATTATGTTAAATATGTTGAATCGAAGGAAAAAATAAAACATTAAATATGTTTTCCTTTCGAGTAAGGATTTAGTATAAGTTCAAAAAACACGAACCTTTTTATGTAGCATAAGTGGTAACGCTGCTCATGAAATCGTCTTGTCACAAACATCTATGCGGCATTTCATGCCGACAGACGAACATTTTAAAAATGTACATATATTTGGTTCTGGAAGGAAATTAAAAACATAGGGGCGGGCTACAGTCCGCTTGGGCGAACTGTTGGATACCCTATTCTTATTCCTATATCTCATAAGTGGGCGTGACAAAAATTTAAAGGATTTTAACGAAAAAACTAAGCTTTTGTAAATAAAAACGCTCCCTAGCTCAAACTTTGGTTTTTCAATAAAATTGTTTTATTTAATTGTGGGCGTGTCAGTGGGCGGATTTTGAAAATTTTATGTCCCAATCTGTTTTATGGGCCATAGATCATATATAAAAAATTTCAGCTCTCTAGCTCAAAATTCGATTTTTTCCAAAATTTTGTTTTTTTGAGTTTGTGGGCGTGTCTGTGGGCGGATTTCAAAAATTCTTAAACTTGATTATTTCGGGACCCTAGAGAGTATATGGTTAAAATTTCAGCTCTCTAGGTCCAGTTTAAAGGCCTAATTTTTGCCGACGGACGGACGGACGGACGGACATGGCTAGATCGACATTACTATCGATGCTGATCATAAATATAGTAACTTTTAGGGGTCTACGGGCAATATTAAGGTATGTTACAAACTATGCGTCAAAATTAATATACCCCTAGAATAGGATATAAACATAGGGACGGGCTACAGTCCGCTTGGGCGAACTGTTGGATACCCTATTCTTATTCATATCCCTCATAAGTGGGCGTGACAAAAGTCTAAGTATGGTTGAATTGTTAAGAACGCTCTACATATTTTGTTATATAACATTTAAAGGATTTTATCGAAAAAACGCTCCCTAGCTCAAACTTGGGTGTTTCAATAAAATTGTTTTATTTAATCGTGGGCGTGCCAGTAAGCGGATTTAAAAAAAAAGTAACACATAAGCATAAAGTGCCCCTAGAGAGTATATATTATAAATTTCAGCTCCCTAGCTCAAACTTTGAATTTTCAAAAAAAGTTGTTTTCTTAAATTGTGGGCGTGTCAGTGGGCGGATTTTGAAAATATTTACACATGAGCATAAAGGGCCCCCTAGAGAGTATATATTTTAAATTTCAGCTCCCTAGCTCAAACTTTGGATTTTCAAAAAAAGTTTTTTTTTAAATTGTAGGCGTGTCAGTGGGCGGATTTTGAAAATATTTACACATGAGCTTAAAGGGCCCCTAGAGAGTATATATTAAAAATTTCAGCTGCCTAGCTCAAATTTTGGTTTTTCAATAAAATTGTTGTATTTATTTGTGGGCGTGTAGTGGCGGATTTTTAAAATTGTATATCCCGAGCAGTTTTAGGAGCCATAGATCATATATAAAAAATTTCAGCTTTCTAGCTCAAAATTCGATTTTTTCCATAAGTTTGTTTTTTGATATTGTGGGCGTGTCTGTGGCGGATTTCAAAAATTCGTAAACTTGATTATTTCGGGACCCTAGAGAGTATATGGTTAAAATTTCAACTCTCTAGGCCCAGTTTAAAGGCCTAATTTTTGCCGACGGACGGACGGACGGACATGGCTAGATCGACATTACTATCGATGCTGATCATAAATATAGTAACTTTTAGGGGTCTACGGGCAATATTAAGGTATGTTACAAACTATGCGTCAAAATTAATATACCTTAGAATAGGGTATAAATATATAATAAAAAAAATAATTAACATAAAACAACACATATAAAAATAAAAAAAGATAACGAATTTGCAATAAATGCTCACCCATTTGTATGTTTGTTGTTGCTTCTATTTTTTTTTTTTGATCAAGTGCATCTGGCAAACGAGGGAATATTCCTTTTATTCCACCTTTCTCTAGGAATAAAAAGAATGCATTCCTTTTATTCCAAAATGAATAAAGAAACACCGAAATGGATTATCCGGAATATTCCATTGAATAAAGAAACGTAAATGGCTCACTCGGAATATTCCGAATATTCCGAATGAATAAAGAAACACACGGAATATGCTTAAGGGAAAGAAGTTCGTTGTCAAATGTGGCAACGTGACTTCGAGCAGAGTCTTGGAAATTAAAAACGGTTTACAGCAGCGGCGGTTATTCTCCGATCCTGTTTAACATTTACTCGAGTGATCTGGTTCTGGTAGGTTCACGCAGACATGCTATAGCGTATGCCGACGATTTGGTCTCATACAGATCAGGTAATAAAATCGAGGTCATAAACATTCTTTTGTCGACTGGAAGTTGAAAATCAACTTTCAGAAGACGGAAACAATTTTATTCAGATCACCATTTGCTGGGGCCTGTATTGATACCAGAAAAAACTGGAAGGTACAAAGTTAAAGTTTTAAGCCATGTAGGGAACCTTGAAAGATATTTGTACTAAATTTCAGTTCAAAAGAAGTTAGAGTTAGAAAACATTCTGGGGCAGTCGGTTGACATTTACTTCCAAAGAGCAGTTGCCATTGCAAAATATATGTAAGAAATTTCAAACCTCCAGCTTATTAAGGTGCACGATGGGAGCGCTGCGGTCAAAAAACAAAAGCCCTGGACAAATATTTGAACTAAATTTTAAAATTCTATCTTAATTTCGAAGGAAGTAAAGAGATATCAAAAATAATAAAAGAAAGATCACAATTTTGCACTTCGCTATTTGGTTTAGTTGTTCTATTCCTCATATTATGAACTTAATCCAATAAATTGTCACCTTGAGTCTTATGTGAGACAAAATACCATAGATATTATAGATTTTAATTGTGTGACTCTGGCAATTGATGTAATTAAATTAAATATTTATTTATATATATATATATATGCGTTTATTTCCCTTATTATACTATTTTTTTTGCAATTTTTAATGAATTTAAAGGATAAATAAAAATGTTAACAATCTCATCTAAATGTAGACCTAAAATAAAAAGAAAATTGAAAAAATTCTGAAATTTGTCTAGAATGATGAAATTGTTGTTACAATTTAATTTTGTTGTCATTGCTTATTTGGAAACAATTCTCTCTTTTATTACTTATTATGTATTTATATTATTTGTATTATTTTTTAAATTGTCAACCTTGCTTTGTTAAGATTTATCCAGACACCATAAAAAATACAATTTCATAAAAATCCGTCGAGCGGTTTGTGAATCTTTAAAGGACGCACACAAATAACGAGTGATTTTTATAGAAGAAGATTATTTAGAAACATAGGGGCGGGCTACAGTCCCCTTAGGCGAACTGTTGGATACCGTATTCTTATTCCTATCCATCATAAGTGGGCGTGACAAATGTCTAAGTATGGTTGAATTGTAAAGAACGCTCTACATATTCTGTTATATAACATTTAAAAGATTTTATCAAACAAAAACGAAGCTTTTGTAAAAGAAAACTTCCCTAGCTCAAACTTTGGTTTTTTAATAAAATTATTTTATTTAATTGTGGGCGTGTCAGTAAGCGGATTTAAAAAAAATTAACACATGAGCATAGAGGACACCTAGAGAATATATATTATAGATTTCAGCTCCCTAGCTCAAACTTTGGATTTTCAAAAAAAGTTTTTTTTAAATTGTGGGCGTGTCAGTAGGCGGATTTTGAAAATATTTACACATGAGCTTAAAGAGAGTATATACTAAAAAATTCAGCTCCCTAGCTCAAATTTTCATTTTTCAATAAAATTGTTGTATTTATTTGTGGGCGTGTCAGTGGGCGGATTTTGAAAATTTTATATCCTGAGCAGTTTTAGGTGTCATAGATCATATATAAAAAAAATTCAGCTTCCTAGCTCAAAATTCGATTTTTTTCCAAAATTTTATTTTTTGAGGGGCGTGTCTGTGGGCGGATTTCAAAAATTCGTAAACTTGATTATTTCGGGACACTAGAGAGTATATGGTTAAAATTTCAGCTCTCTAGGCCCAGTTTAAATGCCTAATTTTTGCCGACGGACGGACGGACGGACATACATGGCTAGATCGACATTATCGATGCTGATCATAAATATAGTAACTTTTAGGGGTCTACGGGCAATATTAAGGTATGTTACAAATTATGCGTCAAAATTAATATACCCTTAGAATAGGGTATAAAATCTGCTAGAAAAGTTCATACATACTTCGATTTTGTCTACCTTACTTACCAGTCTTTAAAAAAAAAGAAACTCCTCCGATGTCGGCAGCCGGAGTTGCACAAAAGTTAGTTTAACTAATACCTAAAAAGCTACAACTAAATTAGCTATAGTTTCTTTGAACATACTTAACTAAACCATAATTGTACATATGTAGTTGTAGTTGCAACAAATTTTGAAACTAAATTAGTTATTAGTTACGAAGTGTAACTAAACGTATTTAGTTGTTAAAAATTTTGTTGTCAGAGGGTAACCGGTAACTAACAATAATTAGCTTTAGTTTTAGCTTTTTAGCTATTGAATAAACACAACTAATAACTGTTTTCCAACAATTTCACCAGAAAAGGCTTACAGGAGTAATTCTTTCATTTCTTTATAGGTTTTAATTATGTTTAATTTTGGAGATTATTATATCCTTACGAAACACTGTGAAATTTTGTGGAATTAGATTTGTCTTCGATAAGTTTTGAATAATTGAATTTGTATAGCTTGAAGTTTATTGTACATCAGTTGAGAGTTGTGTGGAATGTAAGTGGTAACAGGTGGCCGATTTAAGAATGCTGCTTTTAGTTGTCATTGGGTTACTTTACCAAGAGGACATTTGAGCACCAAATAAGGTCCCTAAAACCCGAGTAAAGAATTATTTTTCCAAAACCTCCTAGAAAACCGCGCATTATATCTGTGTTCAATGTTATTTGACTAAGTGGTCCTTAAAACTGGAAAAAGGATATTTTTCCAAAATGTCATTAGAATCAGCACGGGATATCTGTGTTCAATGTTATTTGACTAAGAGGTCCTTGGAACAACAAAAAAGGTCCTTAAAAGTCAAACAAAATATTTTTCAAAATATTTGTTGTTCCAAGGACCTCTTAGTCAAATAATATTAAACACAGATAAACCGTGCTATTTCTAAAGACATTTTGGGAAAAAATCCTTGTTCGGGTTTAAAGGACCTTTTTTGTTGCTTCAAGGACCCCTTTGTAAAATAACTCAATGTAAAATAAAAGGGGCATTCAATCAATTTTTATTTTACACGCAATCTGCATAATTAATCCCAATAAACTATCACCATTATAGCAGAATAATAATGTTTGATTTAGTTCTTAGTTATTAACTGGATAGCTAAGAAACTAACCAACCTTAAGTTGTCATCCGCAACTAACTTTGGCATACGAGCTTAGTTACACAACCTGCAACTAATAGCTAATAGCTAAAATAGTTGTCATTATAATAGCTAACAACTAAATCAATTGCATTTATAGCACAGCTAATTCAACTACGTTAGTTACTAGATATGGCGTTAGCTAGATAACAAATTACTATGTCGGCAACAAACTGATGAATGACATTTTGTTCAAAGTTTTCAGTGCATTCTTTCAGTATTTGCGAACATTCATTGAAATTATATTCAGAACGAGAGGGGAAACTCCTTAGGCTAGAGAGGATATCATACACCTCATCGCAATCTGCCCACTTTGAAGTTTATAAGAAGAAGCTGCTTCGGACGATATGAACTAAGTTGACTGGAAACTAAGGATATGTTGATTGGCAAATCTGGTTGGAGATGCCTTTACTCTTTTGTTATAACCCCAGCAGCCTGCAGACAGCATATAGTTAAAGGAAATTTTGATCCACTCTTTAATTTAGTAATGATTGCAAGATAACCAATTTAATGCATTTAATTTAATTTTCTTTATTTCTTTTTTTAATTATTTGATAAACCATATCACACATTTTCAGTTGTCAGCCAGGCGGACGGTTTCAAGCCATGCCTGAACTTCTATCCGTTTTCATTTTGCTTGTATGTGCATATTGTATGTGTTTGTATTAACAATGTATTTTCATTGAACGTTTACCACAAATTTTGATTGCTCGGTTACGGTTAGCAATAACATACTATGGGTGATATGCACGGTGTTAGCAAAATGAAAGTATGTCGTTGCGGAAGAGAGGTTACTCAGGCAGTATTTGAAACAGAATTTAGCAACTAACGCCAGAAAATGTGCATAGCGCTATACAGGGCTTCTTTGGGAAATGTCATTTAGATTGTGCACTTCTTTCCATTTTCCACATTATTTGTTTTTTTGTCCTCTTTAAGTTTAGTTAAAAGTTTAGTAAAAATTGTAATTTGTTTGTCCTACGCGATTTTTGTCATTCTTTGCTCGTTGAACACTCTTGTCGAAAAATGTGGACAAGTCAAGGGAAATATATTGTTCTGATAAGTGTATCGGTTTGCGCTATGTTACATAACACTTTTCTTACTAGTGTAGTTCGACGGGTGAATTAAGACTTGTCACGTTGTATTATAGGCCCCTGCCCAATATTCTTGGGCGATTATTTTTGTGTTGGTTTTGGGCGATTGTTCGCACAGCCGTTCAGGGCAGTTACTAGTCCGTTCAACTGATTGTGTAAGAAAGCATTCTGCGAGTTGTTCATTGTTTATTTTTTCAAGTGGCACACTTATCATTTTACTTATAGCTATACCCGAGAAGAAATGGCTCAGTCACTTAGTATTAAAGTATACATAGTAACATAATAACTTTTCATTTTTACCTCTATGATGGATTTGATGATACAGCTTATAACCTAGTTATTTCATATAATGATTGAAGTGGCGAAATACTATTGGAATATATTCACCCGTCTTTCACAAATCACAATTTCTTTTCCTTTCCGGATAAGATTTCTTAATGCTTTTGAAATATTCATTTATTTAACCCAGATAAATTTATATGTACACTCCTTTTCATTTGATTACGAACAGGTAGTTTCTTGACTTAATTTTACGGCATTTTTTTAAATCCTTCGATAATATGGGAAAAACCAAATGAAATATGAATACTTTTGTTGTATACTCGTATTATGTTTATGTTTTAAAAAAAAAATTGGGATTAAGTAGATAAATTTAATTTTTATGATTCATTTCCCAAAAAGATCATAAAATTAATCCTTTTTCTTTTCACTTGATTACGAACAGTAACTAAATCTACCTGATTTTTTTGGAATAAATTAATTTGGGTTTTATTAAGATGATAACAATAGTTTTCAATAATGCCTACTACATCCCGATCGCTGCATCACTTCAAGAACCTAGCTATGCAGAGATTTATACAGTTCATCCAAGAAATTTAGTTAAATATCGGACCAGGCTTGTTTTATGGCTTCAATTATTTCTTCCGGGTCGGAGTATTGCTTTCCTCCTTCCGTAGACCTTTATTGAAAGCCATCCCGTCACGTTTTCCATGATGTTCAGGTTTGGTGAATATGGCGGCCATGTCGGTAGGTCTACATTTTGACTGTGAATTAAAGTTTTGGTTATTGTTGCGGTATGTATCGGTACATTGTCCTGATGGATTTTCCCATCGTTGTCCACCAATAATAATAATAATAATTAGTTAGGGTATATTACACCGCGACTTATTGGTCTATTGTGTCCCCTGCTTGTTCCTCGGAGAGGTTCATATTCTCTTTCAGAGCCCCCTCTAGACACACTTCTTTTATGAAGCGTGTCGGGGTATTGCTCTGATTTATCCTTGGCAGGTCACACTCCTTAGAGCACAGCGTCCAGTCCAGTTTCCTTGATGCTGTGGGTCAGTGATTTGTATGTCCTTGTCTGTTATTTGGTGCCCGCCCAAATATCTTATCCTTTGTGGGCCAGTGCCCCACAGGATTCCAGTATGTGGTCTGGAGTTTCGGCGGTTTCACTGCAGAATCTGCAGTGCCCGTCCTCTGCTATACCCATTTTCCTCAGGTGCTCCTTAAGTCTGCAGTGCCTCGTGAGGAGGCCTGTTAGGATTCTTAGGTTATTTTTGTTAAGGCTGATACAACCTTTGAATCTCTTTCTGTTGTAATTTCCTAGAATTTCTTTGCTTGCTCAGACCTTTCAGGTTGAGAAAGGTTTTGGCCCTTGTTTTTTCCTCCAGTCTCCGGAACTCTTCGCGTAGAGTGTGTTCTCCTATCGCGTAGAACGGTTCAGGACCAATGAAGGGTTCCTCTGTTCCACCAGCAGATGGAAATTCTGTTGTTCTTGCCTAGTCTGTTCAATCCGTGAAGGCATTCCCACACGAGTTTTGAGTTGTCCACCAAACAAATCGGAAAAATGAGGAAAACCTCTTTCCAGTATAGATTTGTAGGTGATTGCGGTCGTTCTTGAGCTTTGAAAAGCAAGATTTGCAGTTCCGTAAAAGCTTACTGCCCCCCATACCATTACTCCACCTACCTTTCTGCGTCTTCTATTCAAGGTTATTTCATCCTTTTTCAAATCATGGAAATAACAATTATATCCATCAGGTCCATTCAAATTAAACTTTTTTCATCTGAAAAGACGAGTATGCCAATCTCGACTCCGCTTGATGTGAATTATTGCAAAATCAAGTCGCTGACTTTTGCGTGCTGCGTTCAACGATGCAGGGAAATAACTTCACGGGCAATAACTTCACATGGGCAATAACTTCACCTAGAGTGGGCAATAACTTCACCTTTTTTTGTGAAAAATAGTTGGTCCTCTTCCAATCTTACCGCTATAAAACGGATAGATTTGCCTTGTTCGTTGTAAAATCGACTTTGATCTATTTTCTCGTTGGTTAATGAATTTCTTTAACCATAGTTTTTGTTTCAATGAAATTATATTTTGAACTAAGGTCCCTGGATCTCCCCTGATGACTTTATATTTGATTTAAAATATGATATCAGTTAGATTCAGTTACTGTTAGTTATCAAGTGAAAAGAAAAAAATTACAGATTTTATGACCTCATTTGGAAAAGCATTATAAAAATTGAGTTTATTTACCCTGTCCCAATTTTTCCTTCCAAATACACAATATGTATAGCCTTTCATATTGTATTTAATTTTTCCCATATTATCCAAGGATTTAAAAAATGTAAAATTAAACCAAAAAACTGTTCGTAATCCAATCAAGTGAAAAGGAGTGTATGTACCTTTAATATAGTAAATTAATAATAAATAACTATTTAATGAAATTAGGAATACGTCTATAGTCAAATTCTTCACAAAATAAACTGTCGTTAGACTGTCATAGGTTGCCGCACATTCCATTTTGATGGCAATCTCTTACTGCACATCTGTTTCATATGAATTACTGTGTGCGTCCTTGCTACACATCTGTTTTAGGAATAATATATCAATGGTTTCTTCGATTTGACAAACTTCCAAATACATAGCCAAGATTCAACATTTCGGTGAAAACGTACTAAAGGGTTTTTCAATAAGAGCGCTACAAAAGTTTTTTTTAAATAAAACAAAAGCTGTTTTGGATATCAATGAAATTCGTTATTTCTGTGAAAGTACGTTCGATGCCATTATGTATGGAACTCCATTTCTTTTGCATTGCCACCACGGACACGCTTGCAGAAGTCCAGGCGCTGAACCCAATTTTCGACGGTTTTCAAGCATAAATCGGCCGATACTGCTGCAATTTCACGATCGATATTCGTACGAAGTTCATCAATCATCGCTGGCTTGCTGGCACAGACCATATACTTGACGTAGCCCCACAGGAAATAGTCTAACGGCGTCAAATCGCACGACCGAGGCGTCCAAGCGACTGGACCATTTCGTGAAATAACACAGTTTCCAAACTTGGTTTCCAATAAATTGATTGTAGCATTCGCTGTGTGGCTTGTGTCGCCGTCCTATTGGAACCACATGTCCTCCAAGTCCATATCATCCAATTGGGGCCACAAATATTCGGTTGCACGGTAGCGATTCCCATTCACAGTAACGTGCCGGTCTTGATCATCACGGAAGAAGTACGGTCCAATGACGCCGCCGGCCCATAAACCACACCAAACCGTGATTTTGTCGGGATGCAATGATGACTCATGGAGTACGAGTACGTGTGGATTGCTGCCTGACCAATACCGCATATTGTGTTTATTGACGAAGCCATTCAGCCAGAAATGAGCCTCATCGCTGAAGATGATTTTTCGATGATAATCCGAATCATTTTCAAGTTGTTGCTCAGCCCAATTCACGAACATACGACGCTTCTGGTGGTCGAGCGGCTTCAGTTCTTGCGCCAATTTAATCTTGTAAGGATGTAGGCCAAGATCTTTTCGCAAAATTCGCCACAACGACGTCACAGAGATGCCCAACGCTTGAGAACGACGTGTGAGAGACACATTTGGGCTTTCTTCAACTGAAGCCTCAGCGGCAGCAATATTCTCGACACTACGGGCACTTCTTTGTCTCACTGGCACGGGAACATTTTGTACTGTGATTGTGGATTCAAATTTTTCCACCAGACGCTCAATTGTTGATCTGCTAGGGCGATTATGACGACCATAAATTGGACGTAGCGCTCTTAACGTTGAGGCCACTGACTCCGAATTTCGGTAGTAAATTTTAATAATTTCGACTCGTTGTTGGCTCGTATATCTTTCCATCATGAAATGGCAAACCTTACTGAAGAGAAATGTCAAAAGAGCGGTAAGAAATTCGTCGTCGTTTGCTGTCCCTGACGCTCTACTTTTGAAGCGTCCCTTTTGAAAAACCCTTTGCATATACTCGTAGGCCCCGATTGCGGTTGTCGATTACCAATCGCGTCCACATTATTTGTCGATTTTATCGATTGAATGGGAGGTTTGGTATTGTCTGAGGCTTGCTCAGAATTGACATCTAAAAGAAAGTACGATATACAATTCAGTTGAGTTGTAATTGTAAAAAGTGTTTAGGTGTTAATCATGTTAAATCAGCAGAATATTATGAATATTAATATATGTCGTGGCGTTTATTTAATTTTTTAAGAAGTAACGAAAGCAAAATGTAAAAGTAACTGAATAAAGCGATCCTGTACGAATTTCACAAGAATGCGTTGTTTTATGTTTTCCCTATTCTATTCTATTCTTAAATTCTGTACTGATTTGTGCCTTCCTGTATTGTGAGTGAACGTTCGGATGTGTTTCCGACCGTCAACCGTGGGACCTCTACTTGACCTTCGATTAGGAGTAGGCAGATCCTGTTTGCTGCGTTGGTCGATTGCCAAACGGGTGCGAAAATAATGACTAAGATTTCGAAGAGCGACGACGAACGACAAACGAATTTTTGGTTTTGTTAAATAAAATGCAATTGTTTCCCCTAAGGGTTTTCAACTATTAATTCCTTAAGCTTTATTTGGGCGAGGGTTTTTATACAATCTTTAACTTACAGGTTTCTTCGTTCAAGAGAGACATTAAAGTTCAAATAATGTGACGAATTCAAAAAATATATTAATTATGGTGACTGGTCTAACAAAGGCGCCAGATTTAAATTTACAAATGTATAAGAATAAATCTCATTACAAAATAATTAGGATGAAAATGACTACAATTGTAATGATGATGACTAGAATGGTGATGATGATGACGATGACTGCGATGGTGATGATGATGACGAAGATTCTGCTCCAACAGTGAGCCTGACAGTGTTTCTGTCCAGCGCAGCCTGGGCGTGACAATGAGTTAGAGAGAGACACACATATAGTGCTTGCATAGTTATGTAGCGCGTAGAAGGCGCATGCCAATGTATGTGTATGGTATACACATGATGGATGGAAGTTTGGGAATTGGGAGAACAAGAACAGTCTTGATACAGATTTTGTGTGCGCAACATGTCACGCCTAAGGAAGCGCTTGGTTCACGACGCAAACGCTACAAATGTAGAACGAGCTGGAGAAGATGAACATCATTCGCCGACATATGCATAAAGTGCCGATCACAAAATTAAATTACAATCGACAGCAAATGTTTGTGAAATATAAAAATGTCGACCACATTCGACAATCTACAAAATAAAGAAATCGACGAACGATGATCGATATATGGACAACCGCAATCGGGACCATAAACTCCTCTTATCTCCGATAAATTCGGAAACGCATCACTACACATTAAGGCAAACATATTACGTCCATTTTGTTTAGGTTGCGTAAACTGATGCGCGGAATTCCAATGGAAAAAGCATCAAGAAGCGAAGCATCAGCTCTGTTACGCATCGGGTCGGTTCATACGTAAGGAAAATCGTGTTCATACGAAGCTTCTTCATCGATTTGTGATGGTTAGAGGGTTTTTTTTTAAGGAAACAGTGCAGGGGAAAAAAATCGAAAAATTCTAAAAAAAAATCGGTTGCATAACTTTGATATTCTCTTATGTTCTAGATCTTGGCAGAATTATGTATGTGTTATTTATTTTGCCTGAGGAATTTCATATGCAATCGTCTCTCTTCTTTGAGGGAAAACACAAAACGAAATTGAAGTCAATCTGAATATATTTCTCTCGTATGAACACCTAGTTTTCTTTACATGTAAACGGGCCCATCGGCATCGTAATTTGTGCACCGATGCCGCATCGATGCACATTTTACTGTCGTTTCTTTCCAGGCTTTAGTAGCTGTGTCTTATTGGGAACTTTTCTTACAAACTCAGCAATGGAAGTTCCAATAAAACGATATGTTCACTTTAATATTCACCTTAAATTTAAATGTCAAATTTGGAAAAGATATAGAATCATGCACAATGCTCAACTATAGGTGGCGTTGTTTCTACACTTTTGTGAACAATCTGATTTTGGTGAAACTAAAATCTGTTTTTGAACGCATATTCAAGAAAGCAAGTCTCGAATTTATTACTCTTAAACAATTATTTCAATTTTTACTTTTGAACTCAATATTCCCTTCTACTATTATTTTACTGTGATTAAATAAGTGCTGATGGTTGCGATTTAGGTAATTTATTTAATCTCCGCACCATAGCTTAAACATTGAGAATCATAGCTTAGGTTCGGATACCCACTTGGGTGTCCTTTCATTCCATTATATCTTCACTTCGTTATGTTCACTCTTATGTTGACACAGGCATCTTCACTTTGGGTTTGTTGTTGTTAACCGTGTACAATTTTGCTCAGCTGGCTATACACTTACCAATAAGACGCGACCTATATTTACTGCACCTTATATTGTCTAGATGTCCCGTGGCCAAAATCGTGTTTCAAGCAAAATAGAAATATCGTAAAACAGAATAAACTTATGCAAAATGCAAATCTTAATCATCACGATTTAGAAAATATTTTTTTATTGAAGGTACAAATTCTGTACACTCTACTTAAACGTTTTCTGATATCATAGCTTGTACATTCTTAATAGCGTTAAGTTAATTTATTATTTATAATGAATAATCACACTACCAAATGGCTTATACTATCAGCATCATCATCTGTGGCTAAACAAATTTGGAGACAAATTTAGCTAGACCAGAAAAGTACAAAAAAAGAAACAGTTTATAACCTTAACATTAAGGACACTTTTTTACACATCAATAGCAGCAACAACTAAAAGCACCATAGCCACCACCATATAAATTCCGTAGGTTTGATTCAGTGTGATGGATTTTCTGCGGATAGACAATGCCATTTGTCATGGAAATGGTCGGGCAAACGAACACAGTCTGTCCATTGTTTCAGACGCTCCCCCTTACTATTGTAGCCAAGGATAAGGCTTCCCAGGAAATCATTACTCTTGCCAAGATCCTTGTCCCAAACTGTGATTATCAATGATTGTTTGTTCAGATCATGCGGACTGGCTTCGAATGCGAACTCTTCGTTGAAAGAAGGATTTAAGTTGCGCCATTTAACACCGGTTTTAAACTTTTTCTTGTGTGTATCTGGCTTAAGTTGTCTGAAAAGCGAAATCACATTGAAGTCAAATAGATTTGTTTTTTTATATATTTCTTGAATAACTTACAGTTTAACAAAAGGATCCGAGCTGCCGTTATTGTCCATTGGAAGTAAATTTGAACACTGTTTAACAACAACTATTAAAGCCCTCTTCTTTGAATTGTAGCACAGTGAAATTAAGATCTTTCCTCTTGGCCAAGTTTGAGATTGTTCCGCTTCATTGCTGTACTGATCTTCCGCACCTAAAGGAACTGTCACTCTATAGGGACTTTGGCTATGAACCTAAATAATATACGAAAATGGTACTTAATGCCAGTTAACTAAGGCCGTCATCAACACTCACCGTTGACAGAACAATTTTAGCAGCTCCCAGAAAATCATGACCATACTTATCATCATCCAAAATGACGACGTACAGCAATGAGTTGCCAAGCTCATCAGGTTCCACACCGACAAACTGCACGACTTCATTGAATTCCGGATTTCTGGTTTTGTGAACAGTCTTTGTCTTGTGCCATCGTGTGTATTTCACATGTCCATCTGGTGTGATGATATTCAACTTGCAGTAGGGGTCTGTTAATCCAGCTGAGTCCATAGCAGGTAGGTCTCTGGCTCTTAAAACGCTACAATCAAGTGTGTGATCATTTTCTCTATAATTAACCAGTAGCTCCAGCCATCCCAAAAGCGGATCTCGACAAGACAACGCCTGTTGATTGTTTGCCGTCGTGCTGCCGTTTCCCGAAGAGCTCTCACTTATCGACCAACTCGACGAGACTGAACCTCGCCGATTGTTGAAGTTGCTTTCTCGTCTGTTGTTGGATGCTGTTGAAATTGTATCGAATTCAGGTGGTGCAGAATTCTCTGTCCTCGACATTTGCCGCTGGAAGAATATCGAGTTGGAAAATTTTCTCTCCCCACCATCGAAGAAACTCCGAAACGATCCAACAGTCCTAAGTCTGAAGCTATCCTCTCTCTGAATTGATGGATAAGTTTGTTTTGGGGGGCAGTCAGCATCATCCTCAGAACTACTTGTGTCAATGACACTCATAGTCATTTTTTTTATTCGAACGGTCTTTGCGGGTGTAGTACTCAAACTACGTGTTGTTCTCACTGGTGTGATATTTGGATCAGGGATCTCGTATTTCGGCAGTCCTTTAAAAAACCACGCTCCTGACTTTTTCCACATCTCTCGAGTTTCTGAACATATACGGCAAAGCCAAGCTTCTCGGCCCCGATGGTGCATTTTTACATTAATGTCGATGGCACATTTTGAGCAGACAGCTTTTTTGCAATCCTCACAAACTAGCCGTGAAGCGCCAAGAATACCAAAAGTTTGACCGCACAAACGACATCCTTGCGGTCCACAGTCAGCAGCACGTTCTTTTATTTTTTCCACACGCTCAACCAACTTGCCAACACGTTGACGTTCTGCGACCTCAATATCCTCATTTCGACGAATCACAGAAATGATGGCGGCCTGTTCTTCTGGACGTAGTGGTTCGGAAACTTTACTACTGCTCCAACCGGTTTTAAGTCTGTAAAAAAAGGCAAATTGATTAGGTAGGTTTTTAAAGTAAGATAAAAACATAGGGACGGGCTACAGTCCGCTTGGGCGAACTGTTGGATACCCTATTCTTATTCCTATCCCTCATAAGTGGGCGTGACAAAAGTCTAAGTATGGTTAAATTGTTAAGAATGCTCTACATATTTTGTTATATAACATTTAAAGGATTTTATCAAGAAAAACGCTCCCTAGCTCAAACTTGGGTGTTTCAATAAAATTGTTTTATTTAATTGTGGGCGTGTCAGTAGGCGGATTTAAAAAAAAAATAACACATGAGCATAAAGGGCCCCTAGAGAGTATATATTATAAATTTCAGCTCCCTAGCTCAAACTTTGGATTTTCTAAAAAATTGTTTTATTTATTTGTGGGCGTGTCAGTGGGCGGATTTTGAAAATATTTATACATGAGCTTAAAGGGCCCCTAGAGAGTATATATTATAAATTTCAGCTCCCTAGCTCAAACTTTGGATTTTCAAAAAAAAGGTTTTATTTATTTGTGGGCGTGTCAGTGGGCGGATTTTGAAAATATTTACACATGAGCTTAAAGGGCCCCTAGAGAGTATATATTAAAAATTTTAGCTCCCTAGCTCAAATTTTGGTTTTTCAATAAAATT
This sequence comes from Portevinia maculata, assembly GCA_949715645.1. Lineage (NCBI taxonomy): Eukaryota > Metazoa > Arthropoda > Insecta > Diptera > Syrphidae > Portevinia > Portevinia maculata. The sequence goes on from OX454525.1 coordinate 200,727,040, forward strand.
GTTTTATTTTTTTGTGGGCGTGGCAGTGGGCGGATTTTGAAAATTTTATATCCCGAGCAGTTTTAGGAGTCATAGATCATATAAAAAAAATTTCAGCTTCCTAGCTCAAAATTCGATTTTTTCCAAAATTTTGTTTTTTTGAGTTTGTGGGCGTGTCTGTGGGCGGATTTCAAAAATTCGTAAACTTGATTATTTCGGGACCCTAGAGAGTATATGGTTAAAATTTCAGCTCTCTAGGTCCAGTTTAAAGGCCTAATTTTTGGCTACAGACGGACGGACGGACGGACGGACATGGCTAGATCGACATTACTATCGATGCTGATCATAAATATAGTAACTTTTAGGGGTCTACGGGCAATATTAAGGTATGTTACAAACAATGAATCAAAATTAATATACCCTTAGAATAGGGTATAAACATAGGGACGGGCTACAGTCCGCTTGGGCGAACTGTTGGATACCCTATTCTTATTCCTATCCCTCATAAGTGGGCGTGACAAAAGTCTAAGTATGGTTGAATTGTTAAGAACGCTCTATATATTTTGTTATATAACATTTAAAGGATTTTATCAAAAAAAACGCTCCCTAGCTCAATCTTGGGTGTTTCAATAAAATTGTTTTATTTAATTGTGGGCGTGTCAGTAGGCGGATTTTAAAAAAATTAACACATGAGCATAAAGGGCCCCTAGAGAGTATATATAATAAATTTCAACTCCCTAGCTCAAACTTTTTATTTTCAAAAAAAATGTTTTATTTATTTGTGGGCGTGTCAGTGGGCGGATTTTGAAATTTTTTTATCGCGAGCAGTTTTATGAGTCATAGATCATATATAAAAAATTTCAGCTTTCTAACTCAAAATTTGATTTTTTCCAAAATTTGTTTTTTTTTTAGATTGTGGGCGTGTCTGTGGGCGGATTTCAAAAATTCGTAAACTTGATTATTTCGGGACCCTAGAGAGTATATGGTTAAAATTTCAACTCTCTAGGTCCAGTTTAAAGGCCTAATTTTTGCCGAAGGACGGACGGACGGACGGACATGGCTAGATCGACATTACTATCGATGCTGATCATAAATATAGTAACTTTTAGGGGTCTACGGGCAATATTAAGGTATGTTACAAACAATGAATCAAAATTAATATACCCTTAGAATAGGGTATAAACATAGGGAAAGGCTACTGTCTGCTTATGCCTATTCCTATCCCTTATTAAGTGGGCATAAAAAAAAATCTAAATATGGGAGAATTGTTCAGAAGGATTTTAATATTTCGTTATTCAACATTTAAAGGATTTTATTGAAAAAAAAAACAGTTTTTTCGTAAAACAAAAATTGTTCAAAACAGCTTTAACTACATACTTTGCGAAGGATTTCTTCAATAAAACGTCTTTTTTAAGTGGGCGTGTCAGCGGTTGGATAGTTAAATTATGTACACATACACATTAAACCGACACACTTAGACCAATAAGAAAGTCCATTTCCATTGTGATACTCGTACCACACGGATCTATCTTCTTCCTACTAGTTGAACCAGTTGGAGCTTTTGATAAAGCTTGAAAGACTTTCAATGTAGATGTTTATGAGATCGTTAAGATTGTTGAGATCATTATACTCGTAAAAGAAAGATCCTAAATATAATTTTCATCTTTGAGAGAGAGCAGGGTATGTGCAGAGAAGGTGGAGAATAGTCTCCTCCTCCTCCTCGTCCAAGCAGCATTTGCAGAAGTCATTTATATAGACGCCAAGGATTGGTGCACGCTTGCCTATGAGACAGTGTCCGGTGATTAGACCAATTGTAGTTCCAATGTGCAGTCTGGTCAGAGAGATTAAATACTTAGAGCGTTTCAGATTCAGCTTTGGATAAATCTGTTTGGTGCTAGACAAGTGTTGCCACTTGTCCACCTAAGGTTAGTTCTCTCAATGCTCTCCCTCATAAACATGAGTTTACATGTAGCAATTGGAATGCCCAAGAGACCTTTATCAGGTAAGGGGCAGTATGGTTCCTTTTCTGGGGAGTTCATCAGCCCTACAAGTCCCTTGGGTATCTCTGTGTCCCAGCACCCAGCATAGGTGAATGTTGAATTGCTCCGCCATCTCCACGAGAGATGATCGGCAGTCTAGAACTACGATGGAGTTTGTGGAGACAAAATCCAGAGACTTTAGCGCAGCTTGGCTATCTGAGAAGTTTTGGATGTCCATAGTTTTGGATATCACGTTCCTCTTCAGTCACGATAGGACTAATAATAAATAATCGCCATGATTTCCGCTTGGAACACGCTGCAGTGATTAGGGAGACGAAAAGAGAGGCTGAGGTTCAGCCTGTCAGAGAACTCACCTCCACCTACCTATGTCGGTTTTGGATCCATCGTTTTAAAAGGGGATCGATTCATCCTTGACAGGCGGGCCTTCCTCCCAGAATGTTCTGGGAAACCTTGAAGGTTTTTTCAGCTTCCTAGCTCAATCTTTAATTTTTCGAAGAAATGTGGAAGTGTCTGTGGCAGATTTTCAAAATCTTTTAACATGAGCATTAAGGGCCCCTAACGAGTATATATTATAAATTTCAGCTTCCTAGCAAAAAGTTGGACTTTTCGAAAAAAAACTGTTTTATTTAATTGTGGGCGGATTTCAGAAATTTTAGCAACCGGGCACTTTGGGGGCTTAAAGATAATATTTTAAAAATTTCAGCTCTTTATAAAAATTCGATTTTTTGATAATGTAATATCAAAAAAAATATTATAAGATTAATGTGATTGCCAAGTCAAGCCTTTTGTAAAAAGTGTACCAATTAACTATAACATAAAACTGTAACATGAGCCCATAGATGGCGTAAGTAAGAGATACGACTGCGGTAAAAAGTATTTCGAGCAGTTGAGGTTTATGGTTGATTAAGTACAAGGAAAACGTGGAAAAGAAGAGATCTTGTAAATGAATATATTAAAAACCAAAAATAAAGCTGTAAATAACTAAAAATAAAGTGTCTATTAAAGAAAATAAAGTGTCTATTAAAGAAAATAAAGTGTCTATAACGTCAGATGTGGGGTAACACACAAAAATAAAATAAAAACTTTGTGTGGATGACCCTGACGCAATAAGATTCAATACGATTAGATATGAGCAATAAGAAACTGACAAAGGCGCAATTGCACGAGGCACTTCAGGCTGCGCAAATCAATGTGTCACCTTCTGCGACTGTGGTGCAACTAAGGTCATTATATGAACAAGTATTGGGTGCAAATATGCTTCAGGTGGAATTAAGTGAGTGCAAAGACACTGAAAAAGTTTTCGAGACTGGGACTCCTGCTTTGTCCACTTCTGGAACTTCTGCGATTACTTCTGTTGCTTCTGCTACTTCCGCAAACACTTCTGGAACTTCTGCGATTGTTTCTGTTACTTCCGCAAACACTTCTGGAACTTCTGCGATTGTTTCTGTTACTTCCGCAAACACTTCTGGAACTGTTGCAACCACTTCTGGAACTCGCACCGGTTTAAAACAAACGGTGGATCCTAAGGCAACCCTAAATAGTGGGACTGCGGGCGCTACCAAAAGTTCAAATTTGCCTTTGCCTCCAGCGGCAACTTCGACTAGCAAAAATTCAACAACGGTGGCTAGTGGACAGATCAGATGTTTCAACTGTTCGGCCTATGGCCACATTGCTGTGAATTGTCCGAAGGAAAAGCGGGCCGCCGGATCCTGCTTCAGCTGCGGAGACTTAAGACACACCTACAAGAACTGTCCGGTTGCACCGAAACGAGTTGGAGTCATCAAAAAGGATAACTTTGCCGAGGAATACTCTAGCGATGATGAAATAGTAGAGGGCTTGGACGCCGTACAATTGGTAAGCGTTGCTTTTCCGTTAAGTGGTGATAAGTGCTCAGATTTAATAAATTGTTTTTCTCTTCTGGACACCGGTAGTCCCGTTAGCTTCATACATAGGTCTTATTTGCCTGAAGATATTTCTGTTAGAATACCAACTTATTCGAATTACAAAGGATTAGGAGGAATTAAGATTTACACTTACGGTACGATATATTGTTTTATCAAAATATGTGGACAAATAAAAAAAGTTTCCCTTATGGTAATTTCAGACAAGGTCATCCCGCTGCCGCTGCTAATTGGCCGCGATATACTTAAGTTATTTAATATATGTTTACGAATGAATTACTGTAAAAAAGAAATATCTTCAGAGCAAATATGTGTACCTTCTTCTTACGTTAATAAAAAATTAATTTCAAACCAATTGCACCTGTGCACTTATGAATCAACTGGTGTGGTGAGTGGGACAAGCGTATCTTCAAATGGTGTTAGTAGTGAAATAGATAAATCGTTCGATGGTGACATAGATGCGAGTTCCGAGGCTGATTGTAGGGAGGAAGATGTGTTCAAGGATGATTGTGCTTCTGGGATTGATGTGGGTACTTGTGAAATCTTTAATATAGAAACTGAGGCGAACGAGGAGATTGATGTGTGCCCAAACATCGATTTAGTGACATTAAAACAAATTAAATATATTATTGCTGAAAGTTATACATGTTTTGATCAATCTATGATAAGGCCTGTTGATTTCGAAATGCACATTCACCTTACGACAGATACCCCTTTCTTCTTCCGACCGCGGATATTGTCCTTTTCAGAAAAACAGGAGGTGAACGAAATTATTAGAGACCTTTTAGAAAGGCATATTATTAAGCCAAGTGACTCTCCTTATGCTTCGCCGATCGTTTTGGTGAAAAAGAAATCGGGAGAAACTCGTATGTGTGTGGACTATCGCGCCCTTAATAACTTTACAGTTCGTGATAACTACCCACTTCCATTGATCGAGGACTACATAGAGTATTTAGAAGGAAAGAAAATATTCACCGTGCTCGATCTTAGGAGTGGTTTCCATCAAGTTAAAGTTGCTCCCGCATCGACTCATTTTACCTCCTTCGTTACACCAAATGGGCAATACGAGTTTTTAAGGATGCCTTTCGGACTGAAGAATGCACCAAGTGTATTTCAACGATTTATTCACAAAATATTTCGGAAATTTTTAGATGACAATCAGATTATGGTCTATATGGATGACATAATTATCGCAAGTGATGATATGACTAAACATCTTGAGTTACTTGCCTCAATACTGCAATGTCTTTCAGAAAACGGATTAGAGCTAAAACTATCTAAGTGTCGAATTGCGTATTCCACGATAGAATACCTAGGGTATAGAGTAACCCAGAAGGGTATCCAACCAAGTGATTCACACCTCCGTGCTATTGCCACTTATCCTATCCCTGATAATAGCAAGAAATTACACTCATTCCTTGGGTTGTGTTCATATTTTAGACGATTTGTCGAATCTTTTTCACGAGTAGCGAAACCTTTGTACGATTTGTTAAAAAAGGATGTCCCCTTTAATTTTACTCAGGAATGTTTAGACGCTTTCTGTCAACTTCAGAAACGCCTGATGTCCTCCCCAGTGCTTGCGATCTACAATCCTGGACGAGAAACCGAGCTGCACTGTGATGCTAGCTCTATAGGTTACGGAGCGATTCTTCTTCAGAGACAAGATGATCGGAAAACTCAGTGAGTCATTAGAACATTCCGATTGGGTTCGAATGCTGCCTAAAGTTGAATTTGCGTTAAATAACACAATACATAGGTCAATTGCTACTACCCCAAGTAAAATTTTATTTGGAGTTAATCAGCGAGGTGCGGTCGTCGACAAGCTTACTGAGTTTCTGAGCGAAAAGGAATTGAATGTTACTAAAAGAGACTTAAGTGAACTCAGGAAAACTGCCTCTGAGGCAATCGTAAAGGTTGGGGAAGACAACAGTAGACATTTTGAGAAGCACAATCACCCGGCAAACACTTATGAAAGAGGGGACTACGTGGTTATTAAAAATGTTGACACGACGCCCGGTACTAGCAAGAAGCTGCTCCCCAAGTTCAAGGGGCCTTATGTTATTTACAAAGTATTGCCTCACGACAGATATGTCATCCGTGATATTGAGAATTGCCAAATCACACAGCTCCCATATGATGGAGTAGTTGAATCAAAAAATATTCGCCTGTGGAAAATAAACATTGAAAATTGAAGATATAATTGTCCTAAGTAACGCTTATCATTATAGTTTTTAAGCTAAACCATTTGTGGTATATTTTTAAGTTATCAAGCCTTATAGTATAAGACCTAGCTATATGTTTTGTTAAGAAAGATTGAGCGTGCGGTGTCCATGGGTTGACGGGTAGATTGTTGATCGAGGTCGATCAAATTGTCAGATTGACCGAGATGTAGTATCAAAAAATATATTATAAGATTAATGTGATTGCCAAGTCAAGCCTTTTGTAAAAAGTGTACCAATTAACTATAACATAAAACTGTAACATGAGCCCATAGATGGCGTAAGTAAGAGATACGACTGCGGTAAAAAGTATTTCGAGCAGTTGAGGTTTATGGTTGATTAAGTACAAGGAAAACGTGGAAAAGAAGAGATCTTGTAAATGAATATATTAAAAACCAAAAATAAAGCTGTAAATAACTAAAAATAAAGTGTCTATTAAAGAAAATAAAGTGTCTATTAAAGAAAATAAAGTGTCTATAATAAATTAGTTTTTTTTAGAGATTGTGGGCGGATTTTCAAAATTCTTAAACTTGATTATTTCGGGCCACAAAAAGTAGCTTATTAAAATTTCAGCTTTCTAACTCGAGTTTAAAGGCCTCATTTTTGCCGACGGACGGGCGGACATGCCTAGATGGACATTACGATGCTGATCACGAATATAGTAACTTTAAGGGGTCTACGGGCAATATTAAGTTATGTTACAAACTAGGAGTCAAAATTAATATACCCTTAATAATGAAAGAAAATTTGTTGTAAATGGTTTTGAAATTTGAGGTATCATTTTAAATTTTAAATGAAAGACATAAATTGTGTGAAATCTGTATTTATTTTTACTGGAAATTAATGTACATTGGTTCCGGTTAATAATGAAAAAGAATGTCGACCAAGTGACTCCGTCTACTAGCGGTCAACCTTTTACCAAAATTTTGAATCACTTTTTCGCAGAAACCAAAAAAGTTACTGTATGGTGTGGTGGCGTAATTGGTCCATTTTTCTGCGAAGATGGAAATGGCAATACAGTTACTGTGGATGGAGCTTGATTTCTTATGGGGTTTCTTGAAGAGTAAAGTCTGCCGATAATCCTCAAACTTCTTAACACCACCAAAGACAACACCATCGAGCAAATATCACTTCCAACCATCATTATACGAAAAAGTGATTCAAAATTTTTGGTTAAAGCCTGCCGAACTAGCAGAGGAGGTCACTTGGACTACATTCTTTTTCATTATTAACCGGAACTAATCTACATTAATTTCGATTTTTTTTTTTATATAATTTGCGTGTGCTAAAGGGATTTCTTTTTTCTGTAGTACACAGTACCCTTATAGTGGAAAAACACAGCGCAGGCATTTTTGTTTTGTTGCTGCAATTAGCTTCCAGCAAATAATTCATTGCCTATTTGTGGGTGGTACTTACTGTATGAAAGAATAGAAGGATAGGTAAAAAGTTTGGTGCAATGGGATTTTTTTTCTCAACAGGTGCCGCCTAAATTGCTTTAGGGAATCTGTTTTTTGTTGTGTGTATTCAATTTATAAAAATCATGGCCCTGGTCGGGATTCGAACGCACGACCTGCCAATCAGTTAGTGAATACACTTACTTTACTTACTTTTAAATTCATTTTTATTAATTATTAGCTTATATCAACTTACATACTAGACAAAAATGATTAAATCTAACTTAAAATTAACAGGATACTTATTCTAGATTATTGATCCTTATGCGGACGCCCTAAACTTAACTATATCTTATAATTATTGCCTTTCGGCCTAAAAACTATTTTACGAACTAATCTTACATAATTATGTTTTCATCGAGAAAATTGTTAAGAAAACTCGGAATCTTTAACAAATTTTATATTTTTATATAAAAAAACAAATTACAAACTACCTACTCTACTTACTTAAACTACTTAGCATATTCTAACTATAATTAGGCTTCTGAGCACTCGTTGCCTTGCGCAACAAGTGGTCAAAATCCCAATTGCTTTCCGAGCGCCTGGCAGTCGTCAACGTGCACACGCGCCGCCGTGATCCGACTGAAGCCTTACAGCGTCAGTCAACTCCCGGAAGCACCACCACACGTTGGCGAGCCCGGCCTCTCCCAAAAACGCCCTAGCTGACTTAATCTAACTTATAAGTTAAGAGGATGTTACCTAGAGTAACGCACCGTCCTGGGAGGGCATGTTGACCCCTCCCCCCTCAACAAGCCACCAAAATTCGGCGAACTGCTTTTCCGTGTCGAATCTATCCCTCTCCGATATTGCGGTACTAAAACGGAGGAGCTCATGAGCATTGGCGACGTCCCCGTCATGGAGGAGCCGCTTATCTCTCGCGCTGCGGTAGCGATGGTATAAGACCGGGATACCATCCCTCGTCTGTACCAGCCCTTTTGAATCAATATGGATAAATGCCTCTGGCGGGATAAAGCCAGACCGGAGCGTACTCTCTATGTACATTTCATTGGGGTAGTAAGCCCCAAATATCAGACTATTGTCGCTGGCCATCGCCCTTGCAACGTGCCTTCGAGTGACCTTAATGAGGAAATTGTCAATCCTATTCAACTGAGCCCCATCGTATAGGACCTTGTTGGGATAGTATTTTATATAGTTGGATTCGGGCGTTCGGAACAACCGGAGACAGGTCCTCTCCAAAACCCGAATCCTTTCCATATAACTAGGCGCTATATTAAACCACAATGGACAACCATAAGCGATGATCGGCCTTATAAGGGCCACGTAGCAAATGACCTTCACTCTAGAGTCAAGTTGACTGCTATGAAACAGTCTCCTTGTCAGAGCATAAGCCTTCTTGGCCCCAGCAAGACAAGCTACTATATGTCTATCGAAATACAGATACTGGTCAAGCCAGATACCCAGATATCTAACTACGCTTCTCACCGCCAATGGCTGCCCATTTTGTCCAATAATGGCCAATTTCTTCCAGTTTTTTCTGGTATCCCTAGAGGCCCCAGCCAATGGAGTTCTGAACAAGATTGTTTCCGTCTTCTGAAAGTTGATTTTCAACTTCCAGTCGTCGCAATATCGCTTAATTTGATCGAAGTCACGCTGCAAAAGGATATTAATGACCTCAATTTTAGGACCTGATCTGTATGCCACCAAATCGTCGGCATACGCTATAGCATGAGTTAGTGAATACACTACCATCGCACCATTGCCACCTGACTTCAAAATAAATACAGAATTCACGCAATTTATGTCTTTCATTCAAAATTTAAAATGATACCTTAAATTTGAACACCCTTTATTATCATAAATTTCCATTCATAAGTCAATTACTAACCACCTGTTGTAAGATGTATCTCCTATTAAAATGTTTCTGAGCATGTTCTTGTCTACATTCATTTCGAAGCTTTTAGCGCTAGTACTGTTTTGAAGTTATGTAAACTTTAATCAGAATGAATGTTCAACAAAACCTGTAGTGAAAACCAAAAAATTTCGTATATTCAATAATATATATATATATATACGTATTGTTATTCAATACAATATGTATATATAATATATATGTATATGTACAAAACTGTGCAGTTCCTAATTGAGTACAGTTGGGGAGTCGGGGGAAAATAAGGCATTACTTTCTAGGGCAACCAATTAAAATGGTTTTATTAAGATTAAATTGTTTATTATTCTTTTTTTGCAATATTTTTATGGTTACAGCTTGTTAGGAACTTGTCTAACTCAAACAAGGTCTTCATAGCTAAATCAATTAATATAGAATTTAATGCCGCGCTCCAGGACTTCAACACAGCGATGGAGTGACTTGATTGTTCATATAAGATCTTATCAGCATTTTATTATCTTATCCATGATAAAATATTAATTAAAATTTATTCTAAGCCATTTCCAATTAATTGGTTGATTGACTCTAGTCATAACATGTGATTAGTTTCCAATAATTCAAACGGGCACAACGATTCAGTTGAGAAGTGGGCGATTTGTTAAAGACTAAAGTAACAAGCGAAACGAACAATACGAGTATTAACAATTTCTCAATTCACGAATTGATGGTATTCTACCGTAGTACAAGGTGGCGCAAAAGTCATCTTCCTATCGGAAGAAGCATAATTTTTGCAAATGGCGGCAAATGTAAATTCTACTTTGATATTTGTGAAGTTAACTGATACAGAAAAAACTTAAGACACCAATTAACATAATCCAAAAGCAGAACCAAAGTTTTTCATTCAAAAAAAAAATTACAGCGAAAGAACATGCGCCACCTGACAACTTTTGCGCCACCTTGTACGGGAGACTAGCCGAAAACGGACAAAACAGACCCCTTTCTCAAAATGGGAAAGATGAGCTTTTTGTTGGCTTTGAAACTTTCACCAAACAGCCCAAAGAATAGATATTGAGCCAAAAAAACTAGGTCCAGAAATTCGTTTATTGTTTAAAAATATATGCATACACATTAAAATATGAACCTTTGAACTCCATTAAAAAGTGGATTTTGTCGTTTTAAAAACGGTTTTAAGCTGTTCATGCATCCATATCCTTATTTTTCCAATAAGAAAATGTTTTAATAGGTGATTTCTTGTGTCGGCTTTTTCTAGAGATAGCCGTGAGACCGATACTTACGTAGGGGCTAGGGGGTTGTCTGGTAGACTGCCTTAAATAAAGCGATAAATCGTGATAAGCAGAGCAAAGTCAAACGAAGGGCTTGTCAGTGTATTAGGGAAGCACTTTCTACAACTCACTCCGTGGCACTGGACATCCTGCTATCATCTGACAGCCCTTGACATATTTACCCGGCAAATAGCTACCAGTTCGACTGTCCGCTTGAGCTAAATCACAGTGGATCAATAAAGAAATTGGCTTCTATATCATTCTGAATTCATTGAGATCGCTACAAAGAAACATAGACTGCAACATAGGTGATAGGTGGACAAGTGACACAACATTTCTGGCGATAAAGCAGATCTGTCCAAAGTAGAAAAAGAGTAACCAAAACTTCGCCCAGGCGGATGTGCCATTTCCTTACGTTTTTCTTTAATAATGAATGCAAAAATTAGTTGTGGGTGTGTCCCTGTCTCGTACATAGACATTTGTATCCGACATTGATTGTGGCCACCAAACAAAATGTCGTGAATGATTTTTTGTTGTTGTTTCCTTTTCCTAACTGATGCAACGGATGCATTTACGTAATTACTTTATAAGGTATGCACCTGTAATTGTTTTCTTTTTGTATTTTGGGAGTTAAAAACGATATGGGGCGAGACGGTTTTGGTGCACAAATGTTTGCTGACCAGTGCAATTAAGAAGAATGAAGGTTATTTCGTTTGGGAATCGATTTTTATTACAATTCACTTACAGCCGTATTAATAAAAATTCTTTAATTTGCCTCTAATTCACAAATTAGGAAACTAAAGTTGGATTAAAAGTTGATTCGCGAATTAAAATTTCTTATTAATAATTAGACAGAAGAGCGCAACTTAGAACTAAAATACATTTGACAGAAGAAGACAAAATTGAGTTAAGTTCTTTAAAAAAAACAATAAAAAAACTATACAAAGAAAGATATTAACTTATGCAACGAGATGGCAATCAGAAACATACTGTAGAATACTAAGTCAATCAGAAAAACTAAACATTTCTTGAATAACGGAAAAGAATGGATAACTTCAAAGAAGAAAATAATAAGCAAGTCACACATCGAAATTCAATAAACGAAAAAGCTACTTCCTTCTTCGAAAAACTTTTTAACTAAACACAACAACAAACGAAACTAATAATGAAAACAGAGCTACAAGGCTCCATTATTTGAAATAAATGATATAGAGAAACCCATTGACGGCCTAAAAACAGAAAAACGTTCTGGGAATGACGGCATTTCAGCAGAAATATTAAAATATGGAAAAACCACACATCAAGGCTCGGCGTATATTCAAAGCCTTCTGCATTGACGAAGAGGAGGAGGCTACACCTCACTATCTAAGAGCCTTCTTACTAAATGATCTAAACGATTTTGCTAATAGGTAGTCTGTGGTAGGTATATTCAGCTAGACAAATCAAATAATGTTTTTTATCGAGTGAAGCCGGACGGGTACAGCTAGTAAAATATAAAATTTAGCACAGAAGCCGAGTTTAAAAAACAATCTCCAAGAAAACATATAAAGTATATGCATTTAAGATTAGCTTGCAAAATATATTTCAAGCTGAAAGGCAATAACTATAAAGTTATAGTTAAGCTTAGAACCCCTAAATAAGGACCAGTAATCTAGAATAATCAATTCAAAGTTAGATTTAATCATTTTTGTCTAGTTTGTAAGATGATATACACTGCCGGTCAATAGAATACGTTCGATACTTTCAAAAACAAGAAATAGGTAGTTTTTTTTCACTAAATGCGTCTGAAGGATTTTTTTGATAGCACTATAGAGAGGGTTAATTGACAAACTTTCCGAAAAATGTAATTGATATATTACCTACCGTTGATTGTTGTGCAAGTAGAATAGGTTCACTGTTTCCAGTGGAAAATCGACATATTTTGTTTATTTTAATTAAAATGGTATAATTTTTATTTCATTTGGTCAATCAGAATCTTAAAATTTTGTGAAAAAGCAGCTGTAAGGTAAAAAACAAAACGGTGACCGTGCAAACATGCTTATTCGTTTCGTTAAACGTTTTCTCTTCGGAAAGGCTGCTTATTTGTGCACACCAGATTAAATAAAAAAGCTGAAACTGAATCATCTCTATCAAGTCCTATTGCTTTTGCAAAATTCAACTGATAATCTGTCCGTTGGTTATTTTATGGGCTTTTTTTAACCTAACGTTACTTTGGATGTAGTGAACACAATCGTGGAACAGTCACAATGCTCGCAGTAACCCAAGCTTTTTTAATCAATTAATATAGAATTTAATGCCGCGCTCCAGGACTTCAACACAGCGATGGAGTGACTTGATTGTTCATATCTGATCTTATCAGCATTTTATTATCTTATCCATGATCCACAATGCTCGCAGTAACCCAAGCTTTTTTATTTTTTCTGCGATTTCGTGCTTCTTTGTAATATGCAGTTAAGTTTGCAGCCACAAGTCGGATGCGAGAAGAAGGATAAAGTTGCATTCTGGCTAATGTGTACAGCCTCAAAAACAAAGGAAGAGTTTTATGGAAACCATATTATAAGAATAATGTGCGGCGTCAGTCGTAAACAATCGGTAGAAAATATGTGCAGAATCGGTCATGCGCAGTAAACTTGAGATCAGCGGCCAATCGTAAACAACAGGCGCGCAGAATCAATTGCAAGAAACAAACGCCGGCCGTATACAGACGATGTGCAGAATCGGTTATGGGTGGCAGTAAACAAGAGATGCGTGGAGCGTGGCGCCAATCGTAAACAACAAACAACAAACGCAGTAGATAGAAGATGCGCGACAAGCAAGCAACCAAATGCCTAATAGCGTAGCGATGGGCAACTTCGCTATCTCTTTTTGAAGTGCCGAACCCCTTTCTTGAAGGTTTGGTCAGAACCAAATTGAATGAAGTGAAAACAGAAGCTATGGAAGAGTAAAAAGTACCAAATTATAGAGAAAAAACCTGAGAAAGTATGTTAAAGCAAAAAAAAAAAACAATAAATCAGTGAACATGTTGACCAAAAATGCTTGTGCATCTCTTGATGCAGCCATTTACAAACATTTTCACTTTTTTTTGTACAATTTCGTTATTTAATATCTAATTGTTGTTATTTATTTGTATTGATTAGTATGAAATGCATGTATGTATAGACAATTGTTGAACTTAATTTATTTCCAAACAAAAATATTATTTGCCACAACAACGCGATCCTCGCGGTTTCTCACGGTACACAATCCTTATATATTGTTAATTTTTTAGTATTCAAAAACAGTGTTTGGATACTCCTTAATTCTGAAACTTTTTTTTGTTAAAATTCGCTAGTCTCCCGTGATACGAATTCGCCATTGTTTTCATTCAGTTTAGTCACCTGCTTGTTTTTTAATGTGTAAACATTTTTGCTCTCGTTGATGTGTAAATATATTTTTTCTCCTTAGGGGCTAGTTGGAAATATCTAGCGTCACCATCATCGTCAGATTTTCCCGTTAATTTTCATTACCACGTGAGTTAATCGCTGCTTGACAGATCACCGCAATTAAACGACGTTTGGCGCGGTTAGTACGTAGATGGGTGGCCGTTTGAGAACAACCGCGTGTCGTTTTTTTTTTTATTAATTATGTATGTTCAATTATCACCGCAATTAAACGACGTTTGGCGCGGTTAGTACGTAGATGGGTGACTGTTTCAGAACAACCGCGTGTCGTTGTTTATACCCTATTCTAAGGGTATATTAATTTTGACGCATAGTTTGTAACATACCTTAATATTGCCCGTAGACCCCTAAAAGTTACTATATTTATGATCAGCATCGATAGTAATGTCGATCTAGCCATGTCCGTCCGTCCGTCCGTCTGTAGCCAAAAATTAGGCCTTTAAACTGGACCTAAAGAGCTGAAATTTTAACCATATACTCTCTAGGGTCCCGAAATAATCAAGTTTACGAATTTTTGAAATCCGCCCACAGACACGCCCACAAACTCAAAAAAACCAAATTTTGGAAAAAATCGAATTTTGAGCTAGAAAGCTGAAATTTTTTATATATGATCTATGACTCCTAAAACTGCTCGGGATAAAAAATTTTCAAAATCCGCCCACTGACACGCCTACAAATAAATAAAATAATTTTTTTTTACCCTATTCTAAGGGTATATTAAGTTTTGAAAATCCAAAGTTTCAGCTAGGGAGCTGAAATTTGTAGTATATACTCTCTATGGGCCCTTTATGCTCATGTGTAAATATTTTCAAAATCCGCCCACTGGCACGCCCACAATTGTTTTTTTTGAAAATTCAAAGTTTGAGCTAGGGAGCTGAAATTTATAATATATACTCTCTAGTAGCCCTTTATTCGCATGTGTTAATTTTTTTTAAATCCGCCTACTGACACGCCCACAATTAAATAAAACAATTTTATTGAAACACCCAAGTTTGAGCTAGGGAGCGTTTTTTTTTTGATAAAATCCTTTAAATGTTATATAACAAAATATGTAGAGCGTTCTTAACAATTCAACCATACTTAGACTTTTGTCACGCCCACTTATGAGGGATAGGAATAAGAATAGGGTATCCAACAGTTCGCCCAAGCGGACTGTAGCCCGTCCCTATGTTTTTTTTTATTAATTATGTATGTTCAATTTTAGAGAATACGAGTATTATGTCCTTACGAAACATCGGAAAGTTGTGTGGAAGTAGATTTGTTTTGAATAATTGAGGTTGTATAGCTTGAAGTTTGTTATACATCAGTTGAAGGTAAGAGGAAAAATATCGATTTGTACTTCGGTAACCGATGGCTGATTTAAGAATGTCACTTAAACGACAATCGGTGCTATATTTTCCCGGTACATCGACACACTTGAGTCGACGGTGTACGTCTCCTACTTCAGCTTTCACAAACCAATTATTTGTTCAGTCAAACATTAAATAAATTTTGTGGTTGACATTAAATATATATCATGGTTTTATTTCAATACAATACCCAAATCTCTTGTTTATCAAAACCACAACCTCTGTGATATTTGCACATGCAACACTGACGAGCCTACATGTTTACACATCAACTATACCGTGAGTGCAGCGTGGCTCACACCTTTTTTTTCATTTACCACTGACATTATCGCGAAGTACTCTATTGACTATAAAATCGACGTCACAGGAACATCAAAAGTCAGTTTAGCTCTATAACCGGTAGAGCTGTGTCAATCGTTCAAATTTAATGATCGAATCGTTCAAGTATTGGTTGAAAAAATGATTCGGTCATTTCAATCAATCATGATGCTGCAGGTGTTGTTGCTAATAATGATGTATGAGTATTATTATTATCTTGTTATTATAGGTTTATACATGTATAATATATATATTTATTATGAAATTTGAACCTATGCATACTATGTATTTGTAAATTATTCCTTTCGAATTTAATTTCTTTAAACAGAGCTTACATTATGTTGAGCATTATGATCATAAAAATGTATCTTTCTAAACGTTACCTATATAGCTCGCTGAAAATATCAATTTTATTTAATATTTCTTATATATTTAGAAAATTTGAATACCTTTTCCATTTTAAAGTTTTAGTGCAAATATTTTCCTCTTTTATGTTGGTGGTGATGGTAAATTTAACTTATCTTTCTAATTATGGTTGTTGGTATGGATCCCGATAACATAAGATGTGTTCTGAATGTGTTGTGTGGTGCGTTTGATGGGCTCAGCATTTGCTGTTTGAATGCGGAGAGTATTCGGGCTAAATATACAATATTGTATCAAACGATTAGTACATCTAAGTTGGATGTTGTTATGGTTTCAGAATCGTGGCTGAACAAAAATATCCCTGACGCATTTGTGGCTTTACCTGGTTTCAACCTGCACAGAAGTGATCGTAAGGATAGGGTTGGGGGTGGTGTATGTTTGTATGTTCGTGAGCATATATCAGCCTCTACAGTTTTTAGGTCAACTGCATCTTCTATTGATTTTATTTGTGTTGAAGTTAGGAACTCGGTTGAAACATGTTTGCTTGTAGTTGTTTATAGCCCACCCAATATGTTTAGAGAGGAAAACCTTAGAGAACTAGAAGAAACGTTACTGAGACTGGGTCCAAAATACAGTGACATACTACTGGTTGGAGGTGACTTCAACGTGAACTTTTTACACAACAACAATGTAACCAGTTTATTCAACCATTTCTGTGATATGATGGGATTATCCGTTGTTAACACCTGTTGGCCAACATGTTTCAAGTCCGATGTAAACCCCTCCTTATTAGACATGTTCTTGACTAGCTCTAGGAACAGAATCTTGGGAAATGATCAAATTAGGCCGACCTCTGATTTCATCCACGACTTCATTTTTTGCTCATATAAGTTCAATGTTGACAAAATAAGTATCGCTCGTACGATAAGTTACAGGTCGTATCGTAGCTTTGACTACGAAGACATCCGGGAAAATTTTAGGAGCATGGATTGGAATGAGATTTATTTCTTAGCTGATTTGAATATTAAAGTCTTATTGTTTAACAATTTACTAACTCGGTTGTATGATAGATATGTTCCTATAGTTACTAAAGAATTGAAAGCGAATAGATGTCCCTGGTTCAATAATAACATAAAGTCGCTTATCCGGGAAAGGGAGCGTTTTTTTCGAAGATTTAAGAATAATCCAACTGAGTATAATAGAAGACAGTTCATTTTTGCCCGTAACAGAGTAAATTCTCTCATTCGTAGCTGTAAGCGGGCGTATTTACAAGAAAAACTTGATCCTTCACTTAGCTCTAAGGAGCTATGGAACAATCTGAAAAAAATTGGTGTTAAAGAAGACAAAAATAAAAGTAAATGCCCGTATAGAGCTGAAGTGATGTCGAATATTCTGATCCCGTCCTTTTCAGGTTCACGCATTCCCCAAGATATTTTCGATAGGTCTGAAAGTGAAAACTCCTTCACGTTCGACTGCATAAGTGCTAATGTATTGTTTAATTGCGTTAGGTCTATCAAATCTAATGCTGTTGGCCCAGATGATATCTCGCCCAAATTTTTAAAACTCATATTCCCTATTATAATGAAATACCTGCTCCACATTTTTAATTATTGTATCTATAGTAGTGAATTTCCTGAGGCATGGAAAAGTGCAAGTATTATACCAGTTCCCAAAAAACCAAACCCTTCCAACCCTTCTGAATACAGGCCTATTAGTATTCTATCTTTCTTGGGGAAATTATTTGAAAAAGTAATCCATGACCAAATCCAAGTCTATTTAAATGAAAACAATCTACTTACACAATGGCAATCTGGTTTTCGTAGTAAGCACAGCTGTGAATCTGCAGTAATTAAAGTTACGTCGGACATTCGATTCGCTTTGGACTCTGATAAGTTTGGTGTCATGGTGCTGCTAGATTTTTCTAAGGCATTTGACTGCATTGATCACTCTATCCTTCTCTCTAAACTGAAAAGACATTTTAATTTTTCTACCACTTCGCTTAAACTATTGTGCAATTATCTGCAAAATAGAGTACAGCAAATAAAAACTGAAGTAGATATTTCAGAACCGATTACAACCAATACCGGAATACCCCAGGGCTCAGTACTGGGTCCACTATTATTCTCATTATTTATTAATGACCTACCCGATGTCATTCGAAATTGCCAAATACATTTGTATGCTGATGATGTGGTACTTTATATTTTTCGTACAATTGGTTTGATGGAGGACTGTATAGCAAGATTAAATGAGGATCTAAATCTTATTCTCACTTGGGCTAGTGCCGACGGTATGAAACTTAATCCTGCTAAATCTGTTGCCATGTTATGCTCTAGAGATGAAAACAACCAAGTAAATTTTCCCCCAGTTGTTATTGGTAATGAAACCATTGATTATGTGAAGGATGTTAAGTACTTGGGATATAGAATAAAGAGTGACCTTAGCTGCTGTGGGGCAATTTCAGCCACGATTAGACATATTTACTATGGACTTCGAACCTTGAGATCTTCCTCGAACTTATTGTCAACAAATATGAAAATATACCTCGTTAAGTCATTAATTATGCCGTACTTCATTTTCAACTGTTCAGTATACCCTATTCTGGATTGTGAATGCAAGCGCAAACAAAATGTTGCTCTAAATGATTGTATTCGGTTTATATACGGTATTCCGAGGTATTCCAGTGTTTCACATCTACAACATACTCTCTTTGGTATTAAGCTGGATGAGTACTTGAGGTTCAGGTTACTTCTGAAGCTGCATGATGTCATCAACAATAGATGTCCTAATTATCTTAGTGAATTCCTACATTTTGCACGCTCACAAAGGGGTTTGAAATTAATATTACCGCGTCACTCACGCAACATAGCAGAACGCTCATTTTATGTGTCTGCGATTCGTTTGTGGAATTTACTTCCTAATGAATTGCAAAGAATTTCTGCACCATCAGCCTTTAAGAGGAAACTATTTTTGCACTTTTCTAATTAAAACTTTTTTTTCTCTTTTTGTATAGGTATGATTCTAATATTATAATAATATATTCTTTAATAATTCCATTATTTGTTTATTTTTTATCAGGAAAATTATGTAAATTAAATTCTAGATACTATAAAAGATTCAAATCTTAATGTATCATTGTAAATAAAATATTTCTTGAAATAAATGAAAATGAATGAAATGAATGAAATGAAAATGAAATGAATTCAATCAATCAATGACAGATGGGACATGGGAGTATTGTATTGCTCCATTCAATTTCAATACAATCAAAAACCCCAATCATCATTCGTTCAATTTAGCTTCGATAGAGACAGATACATTCGAATGGATTGTAAGAGTGAATACACTCAATAACAACAAACTGCTGATTGTATATATAGATACCAAAACGCCTTTGAATAATTAGGAATTGGAGGTTATTGCACAGAAGCGATATTTTTGTAGAACAAATATGTGTTGGTAAAACGAAATAAGCCGAAATAAATAAAAATATTTTGATATATTAACACATTTATTGGTTCAGTAGATAAGATATCAGTAATAAAGAAATGAGCTTGTCAGAACAGAACAAAAGTATTGACTCGATGAACGATTGACTTCGGGCATTGTGATTGCAATCACCAATACTTTATTGTGATCGGGTCAAAAAGATCGAATCAATCACGATTGACACAGCTCTAATAACCGGTGGTAATAGGTCCGTTCGCGAACTAATATGCAAACGTAAATTTATATTAACTTTCGTGCAAAACAACGCAAACGCGTTCGCGTACTGAGAAAATGGTAAAAAGATGAACGAAAGAAAAATGTACTTTCGTTCATTTTTCTTCACATAGAATTTCGGCTGGTAAGAAAATGAAAACTGTCAAATGATGAAATCCTATGAGTTTGCCAGCAAAAAAAAAACAGCGGTTGCTTCTTTTCAAGCCAAACTTAGACGTTTTTCATTTTTTTATACAAAAGCGTTCGCGTACTTTTCTTTGAAATGAGAGGATTCTCTTTCGATTTTGGAGATTTGGCAGTTTTCATTTTTCTACACATAAAGTACGCGAACGGACCTAAAGTTGAATAAGAGATTTGAGTGTTAATAGAAAGAAACAAGAACATTGAAAGCAAACTGTGTTAAGGAATAAGTGACTTACTAGAATAATCGGAATCGAAGAAAGTGAAAAGAGAAATAAATAAAGATTATAGAAAAAGAATACAGTTTTTTCCCTTTGAGTACTGAGGCGGGGATATTACAATACTCTGTATTTTCGTCTTAAATACGGATTCTATTTTCTTTTTAAACCCGATGAGTGTTTGCTGACTGTCCACTCTCGGAAACTGTTTGGAATTATTCGCAATACGATTATTATAAGTTTTATGATTTTTTGTGCTCACTTAAAACACATAATATAATGATAATGGGAGACCTGAATGCGAGAACGCGAGATATGAAGTCGGAGAACGTAATTGGATACCAAAAACGAATAACAAAGATAAAGCAATAAACACGGAAGTTAAACAAATTATTGAGTTATGCAATGATTTTGGCTTAAGCATATTTAATGACTGCACGGAAGCTGATAGAGGAGGTGAATACACTTATATCGCAAAGCAGGGAAGCTCCGTAATTGATTACTGTCTTATTCGCGGAGATTGGTGCTACATATTTAAAGATTTTGTGGTCGAAAAGATCACAAATTCGGATCATCTCCCAATATCAATAACGATTGAAAGTGTTGAATATCATAACTCGCTAGCTAAGAATAGCCCTTAAAAAAATATTAATCTAAAATGGAGAAAGTCTGAAATAAATTATTTTCAAGTGGAGTTGGACAACACATTAAATCATTTCTATTTTAAATCGGCTGTAAATTATATACCTATATGTGAATTAGATCGAGCAATATATGAAGCAGCGAATTTAATTTAAAAAAAACACCGAACTTAAAAAAGAAGAGTGATTGGTATGATTATTCCTGCCAAAAAAAAAGTCATTAGCCTTGTTTAATCTTACGTGAAAATCAGAAGCATAAAGCTAAAATACCTTGAAGCAAACAAACATTTTAATTCTATTTGCAAAGAAAAGAAGAAGTTACATCAAGAAAAGTTAGCGATAGCTTTGAGCCAAAGCAGAGATTCAGCAGAGTTCTGGAAACATCTTCAATGTCAGTTCAATTGTTACGAACACACTACTCCACTTTGTTAAGTGCCCCTCATAAATTGACATGGAGCTTTGCACAACCCTTTAATAAGAACGAGAAACTTGCCACGAATATTACAATAAAATAAATAAAGGTTGCTTTACAGAATATAAAAGATGGAAAAGCAGCAGGATCAAATGGAATCCCGACTGAGTTTTACAAATATAGTTCAACTTTCTTTAAGGAAAAATTAAAAGATGCACTTCATAATATTCAAGTAGGGAACGTATCCCGAACATTTTTATGAAGCGCTGATAATGCCAATATATAAGAAAGGTAATCCGCATGACCCAACAAATTATCGAGGAATTTCTTTTCTAAATGCATCACTCATTCAATTACATCAATCCTTTACGAAAGGCTCAACAGTTGGGTTCAAGGCCAAGAACAAAAAAAAATTCAACAATCGATAATATTTTTGCTCTACGGTCTCTTGCGCAATGGAAATTGAACCAAAATAAAAAACGGTATGCCTTTTTTGTAGATTTTAGGGAAGCCTTCGACACTATAAATAGAAAATCATTGTTCTACAAACTAGGAATATCTACAAATGAGAATGAAGATAATGTTCTGAAACGTTAGATGTGGAACAAGGAGTAAGGCAAGGCTGTAATCTAAGCCCGATGCTTTTTGCACCTTTTCTTGACGATATAGTCGAGTGGTTGCCCTGTGGAGTTGAATTTAATAACACGCGGTTCAAAGTTATTATGCGGGTTGCATAGGTGCAGTAGTAGTGTATTCGCTTACTTTATATCGAATACATGAAATCCTAATCTCCCTAAGCAACTTAGACACCACCCGCGGAGAAAAACCCTACAACTGCACCCAAACACTTCTAATCTCTCTATTCTTTCTAATAGTAAGTAGCACCGAAAAGCATGCAATAAAATACGAAAATGCCAGGTGCTGCTTGCTGTTAAAACACAATTGCTTACGCTGTGTTCTTAGCACTATAAGGGTACTGTAACAACAGAAAAAATCCCTTTAAGCAAATTATATAAAAAAAAAAAAATATTATTTACGCAGATGACATTGTCATTCTGGCGGAGTCTCCAACTTCCCTGCAAATGATGGTAAATAGGCTGGAGGAATATTGCACAGTGTGGAATCTTGAGGTCAACACAGAAAAATCTAAAGTTATGGTTTTTAAGAACGGCAGGAGGCGAAAAATGGAAATACAATGGAAAGGTGCTGGAAGTTGTGAAATCGTATGCGTATCTAGGTATGGAGCTTACGTTCCACTTGAAGTAAGAGAAGCATCTAAAAATTAAGTTAAACAAGACTAAAACTACAATATGCGCGAACTAGCGAAAAATCTTTAACAACAAACTCATATTTCTCAATATCAAACAAAGAGTTTTTAACACAACTGCCACAGCGATTTTGTTTTATGGAGCTCAAGTGTGGGGTGTACGAGCTTGTTAAATATTTGCTTCGCTTTTTTCTTCGAAAAACATTCTTCCTGCCAATCAATACACCAAAATATATGTACTATTTGGAAACTGGGCTTCCGACAATGTTTATATCGATGCTAAAACCTAATGTACATTATTAGAGTGTTGCATATGGATGAGCAAAGACTTCCAAGGAGAATCCTACAGTTTGCAGTGCAGCAAAAGACACTTTTCGTCATGGATTGGAGTCGGTTAGCTGCGGACTGCGACATAGCTCTCAATTTGTCGGAAGTAAATACAGACGCTTGGGAAAAGTCCTTGTATGAAGTAATTGCGGTCTCTGATGAAAACGAAAGATGTGCGTTCATAGAAAAAGCACGTTCATCTACGGAAAGGCGATATTATTAAGGTGTAATCTGAATCTCAACGAAAGAAATTATTTCGACAGTAGTCAAACAAATATATTATTGGAATTATCTTTAAAATAAGAGGAGAATTGAAGAAGCTAACCTACATGCCACATCGAAGTGAGTGATCTGATATCTGAATGCTTTGCAATCTATGAGAAAAGGAAGACGTAATGCCTTTAATTGGCGTTTGTCCAATACTGTTGGAATTAAGGCTTGTCTACTTCGGCAAAAATACTTTGCGATGGGAAGAGGTTGCTAACTACCTGAATGGAATGGATTGGCTTTTACTATGAATACTGCAAAGAAGATCTATCCTATAGAAGGAGAATCATCAATGAAAGCTTTTAAATTCTTTGCGATTTTGCTGAATAATTTGTTTTAACTAAACTCAAAGTCTATCAAAATATTCCGATTTAACTAATCGAAAAGTCAAATAAGGTGTAACTTAATCAAAAAAAGTTATCAATTTTCGTTTTAACTAAAGTAAAAGTCCACTCAATTATGTTAAAATAAACGTAAAAAACCTAATTAATTTTTATCTTTTTCACTGTATGTTTAACAAGTTTCAAAATTATTACTAGGAAATTGTGCCAATCTCTATATGTAACGTAATAAAGCATTTTCTTTCTTTTTTACTTCAGAAATGTAAAACTAAATTTAATATATATCTTAAACGAATTTAAAAATGATATTAGCCGTGTTTCTTTGCACGCAGATATGGAGATAATTTGAAATTTGCATGTAAAATACAACAACAACTTATCCTATATACGCTACCTTTAGCGGAGATAGCTATCGCCGCTAAGTCCTTTAGCGGGGATAAACAGTGCTTCCAAAATTCATTTTCTTCGTTTCTGATGAATCCTTCCGATGAATTTTTCAGGAAATGTCAAAGTTTGACAACCCACCGACCACTTACACATCCCGCCGAATATTTTATTCGTGATTTTATTATTATTATTTTTCAAACCTCTCTTTAAGGGTTATTGAATTTAGCAAATCTGTTAATGTGAAATTGTTTTTCATAATTTTAGAATATGCTTGTCATCAATTTCAATTGGCGGAAGTAAATATTTTTCAATTTCAGGATTTTCAATACAAATTTCTTAACTACAACTTACAGCTGTACGGTGCATGTCATAGGTGCATGTGTGCTGCCAATTTTTTTTTTGATGAATTCTTAAGCGGCGATAGTCGTTTTCTGATGCCATCGCTATATCCGCGTGCAAAGAAACACGGCTATTGCCACTCGGGCAGACGACAGTTAATTGTCATGTCCATTATAATTATTCAAGAAATTATTAAATTGGAAATTGTACGGACAAATTTAAATTGAATAAATCTATCTCTCTATCTATCTGTTTGGAAACTCAATCAACCCAAACGGAAAAGGTGACTCCTGACTCTGAGGTACTTAACAGAAATACAGAAGTTAAATACGTATGTGTATTGTCGTATAATGCAATGTGTATCGGCACCAGATTCGCATTCTGTTCAGCACCTGAGACATTAATGTATTGGTGCGCCCAAGTCAACAACACAATAAACCTAGGTATGCCTTAGTTTATTATAAAACAAATAAATAAAAATGTTCAATTACTTAAAGTTGCTGTTGTCAATCATCTAGTTTTTGTTATATGTATTTGCATTAACAAATTTTCCTCCAGCTATGGTATTTGATTACCTTTGTTAATCAAATACAAAGGTAAAATGCATAAGTATATATTTCCTTTGACTTGTATTTAACCAAAATAAAAGAAAAAACGACATGTCAACAGAAATTCCATTCATTAAAAATAAACAAACCGCTGCACGCCGGTAGATACCCGCATTAAAAGACTCTTAATCCCACGATGTGTTTTTGGATTTCCGGAGTCGGAGCCAGACAAATGAACTGATTCCCTCCACTAGAAGTGCGGGTGTCGGTCTACATTTACATAAATGAATTCCGGGAAGACTTAAAAATTAGTCAATCTTAACATCGAATCTAATTATAGAACAACCCAACCACACCACATATTTTACGGTATATATGACTATCTGTAGGAAATTAAAATGTATCTTTCTCATAGTACATTATATTAAACGTATATGTATCTAGCACTCCTGACATCTGACAACAGTAATGGGATAATAGATAAGGCCTTAAAATGATGTAATGCGATCTTGATTGACAGGTGACTGACTGTTCGCAACAGACAATGAATTAAGAGGAGAGTATCTAACCTCAATGAATGACTGAAAACGGAAGGCCAAAAATGAACTGAGAAGGGAGAAGAAATAACCTCAAATATGTCCACTTCTTTATCGATTATACTGTTATGGATTTACATAAACAGTGCGACAGTGCTCTGCAGTCCTCGCAACATGTGTCCTTCTTTAACCAACCCATAAATATTTATATGTGTGTCTGTAACTAGGATGTTAAGTGCCTCTATTTGAACTGCGTAAATGGATCTCGGATGAATATAACCTGTCATATCATTTGCATGTTCTGTTATATCTATTCGTCCCTAACCACGCAACCCATTGGACTTGATAATTTTTGATCAGGCTTCTGTGAATTGGAAAGAAAAACTTTGATTACTTCTCCGTAAGGGATATGTACGGAGTTATCTGGTAAGCAATACAGCAATAGCAATAATTGCTTGCTGGAAGGGAAAGGAATGTACAACTTAATTAAAATTCTCAGATATGACGCAAAGTTGCTGAAGCCTATTTCCTTAGTTATTTTTTTTTTTTGATATCGAATCGTTTGCACAGGCAACTTGATTCTTAAAGTATAAAATGGGTTAAAGCAATGAAATCCGTTTGGCTCACACATTTTGCAGCAACGTTTCAATTGTGGTAGCAATTATGATTAAATAATGTGATGCGATGCAGTCTTCAAATAAGCACATTTTTTAGTTCTGAGATTTTATTGTAAACAATTCTTTGGTTTATGAAAATATTTTAGAGAAGGCACACTTACTATACTTAACTGTTCTAGCAATCTTATCCAGTGTCATAGTTTATCAAGAGTAGATTCATATAACACATCCTTTGGGGAAACCTTACTTTTATGACATAATAAGAAATTGAGCATGAAAATAGTAATTTCCTCGTGATTTTCTGATTTTCCCTTGGTGATCGGAAGCCTATGCGCTCGAAGCATACGAAGCAAAAGTTCAAAAAGTAAACAATTATTGATAAATATGTATTGGGCAATACACTCCGTAAACGCCGTAAAACAAAGCTTCCCCCAAAATTTGCATGTGTGAAGCTAAATTTTTGGCACGAATGAATGCGACCTAGAGTTTGACACCGATTCTGAACGGCAAAGTTTGGGAAGTTTCTCATAACAGTTTTTTTTTTTTGGATGTTTGTCGGACTTTTGCAAGAGGTGGGGCAGAGAATAAACTTTCCTGATTTGAGCATCACCGTTTTCGTGTGAGTGGCGATACGAGCAATTCACCTGGAGCCGGTAAACAACCTACCCATAGAAGCATTCACGGCAGAATTTCAACGACTTACTGGGCGACGAGGTGCATGCTCATTACTTTGGAGCTACAACGCCACCGTTCGTTCGACGGCGCAGACCGAAAGCTGAGAAGAACGGCGTAAGAATATGGGAACGGACTCACCATCGATTGAATCAAAGCTATCCGCGCATAGAGGACACTAAAGAATTCTTTATGTCCTCGGGGCACATTTGTTCCCTGAAAAAGATCTTCTTTCTAATTCCGTTTAGGGCCGGACATTCACATAAAATGTGTTCAGCTGACTCGTCCTCTTCACGACAGAGTCCGCACTCAGGAGAGTCTACTATTTTCATTTTGTGTAGATGATATCTTAAACCATGGTGGCCAGTAAGGTAACCTACTAAGTTTTTGATATCATGACTGCTTAGGTTTAGGCATTTGCTGGCATTTTTAACCTTCAGTCTTAAACCTAGGATGCTTTCCCAAAGATGGATACTTTTTTTGTGTTCCCAGCTTTTTATTGATGCCGTTGATACTGATCTAGGAGTGCAGCAGAAGGGTTCGGGTCGGGACCTATGAAGGGTGTTTCCGAACCTTTTCTGGCCAGTTCGTCAGCCTTTTCGTTAGCTTCCACCCCGACATGACCCGGAACCCACCATAGCTTGGTCTTGTTACTTGTTCCGAGTGCCTGTAGGGTGTTGAAGCAGTACACGACTGATTTGGAGTCAATCGTATGCGAGCTAAGGGCGTTTATAGCTGCTTGACTATCCGTGAATATATGGATGTTTGCACCTTTTATACCAGAAAAATTTATGTGGCTAGCGCATTCTTGAATGGCGTGGAGCTCTGCTTGAAATACGCTGCTTTTTCTCATGGGTATCGTAAAGCGTTTGTTTGGTCCGTATATTCTCGCTCCTACCACCGCTTCCATTTTAGAACCATGCGTATACCATTTTATGCCGTTGTGGCTGTTAGGTGGGTTATTACTAACCCATGCTTCTCTCTTGGGGATCTCCGTGGAGAACCGTTTATTGAAGCATAGTGTTTTATGAATGCGGTCTGTGACCGCGCAGTTCATGTTGAGTTCTGGCAGTTCATCGAGAAGGGTCTTAAGTTCCGGATGATCGTTAAGACTTATCTCGTTTAACTGTATTTGACTTAATGCACTGCGGATCGCCACTTTTGGAATGTATATGTGGAGAGGTGTAATTCCTGTTATTGCCTCTATGGCAGCCGTTGGACAGGTTCGCATGGCTCCGGAGATACCAAGGCACGCAAGCCGTTGTACCTTTTTGAGTTTCTCTATTGCGACCTTTTGTGAGGATTTTGTCCACCAAACAATGGAGGCGTATGTTATAATGGGTCTTATCATCGCTGTGTAGATCCAGTGGACAATCTTTGGAGAAATTCCCCAGGTTCTGCCATATGTGCGCCGACAGGCCCATAAAGCTCTGTTAGCTTTAGTGATTTTGTTGTTGATGTGGGAGTACCAGTATAGTCTTTTGTGAGAGAGAGATTTTCCTTGACGCACCAGTCTATAGCTATCTTAAGGGCGTTTTGCATACGTGAAGTAACTACGTTTGATTCTTTGCCCCTAATAATGATAACCAAGTCATCGGCGTACCCTATTATTTCGTAGCCTAAATTACTTAGTTTTTGAAGTAGGTCATCTATGACCAAAGACCACAGGAGGGGTGATAAAACTCCTCCTTGTGGACAGCCTTTTATAGCTGATACTGATACTGAAGTCTGTCCTGACGAAGGAGTAATTTTCCGACTTTCGAGCATCGCTTTTATCCAGTTTATGGTGGGAAGGTCTACCTTTCGGTGAATTAAAGCATTTGATAACGAATCATAACCGGTGTTATCAAAAGCACCCTCTATGTCAAGAAAGGCGCATAGTGCAATTTCTTTGCAACGATAGGCGTTGTTTATGTGGTTTGTTAGTTTTAACAGGGCGTCTTCCTTTGATTTGCCTTTTTGATATGCATATTGACAGGGGTGTAGAGGCATGCTAATAGTTACGCAATCTCTGATATGAACGTCAATTATTCTTTCCATTGTTTTCAGGAAAAACGATGTCAAACTTATGGGACGATAGGATTTAGGTAGTTCACTAGGTTTGTTACCTGGTTTGGGGATAAATACTACATTGACCTCCCGCCAAGTGCGTGGTATGTAGCCCCAGTAGAAACTGAACCTAAATAAGGCAATCATGTTAGGTAGGAAGAATTCCATACCCTTTTGAATGATGGCTGGACAAATTCCGTCATTTCCCATTGCGTTGAATGGTTTAAATGAGTTTATGGCCCATTTTACCTTATCTGGATCTAAATAATTTAACAGATAAACTATTATTTCTGCTGAAGTTAGTTATATATGAAACCTCAGTAGTGTGATCAGTTGTGTGATCGACAATTAGGGAACCAGGGAAGTGAACTTGCAGCAAGGTAGTGTGAGTTACTTCCCGGTCGCTTGTGATTGTTCCATCAGGTTTGATGAGCAATCCCATGCAGTTTGAATGATCTTTTGAAAGTGCGCTCTGGAGCCGCGCCACTGCTGGAAGTTTTTCCAGCTTTTCGCAGTTTGCGCGCCATGAGGCCCTTTTAGATCTTCGCAACTCTTATGGTTGTATTTGGTTAACAGGGATATTGATATTGATCCCATACGCCGGTGAGTTTCGATTTGTTGAATTGTTTTCTCACCTTCTTCCGGATAGTTTCCAGGTTTTCATTCCATATTCTATTCCATACCAACTACTTACCTACTTACTTAACGGGTTCCGGAATGTGTAGAGTCTCTGCTTGGGGCACTGCAGCCAACCAGCCTCCGCGATCCCGGGTACTCTGCTTCCAGTTGTCTAGACCAAACGCTCTGGCATTCGCGAAGACTTCGTCTTTGAAAAGGAGATTCTGTCTTCCTTGTCGTCGCAAACCTGGGGGCTAGGATTTGAAGATCCTCATCGCTGGCGCATTATTGTCAAATCGCTCAATGTGGCCGAGCCAATATAGTCCACGTGATTTAGCTTTTTGAACTGCATCCACACCTTGGTACAGCTCATAGAGTTCGCGCGCGTATCTTCTCCTCCATTCACCCTCCCCGCACACAGGACGAAATATCTGATGAAGTATTTTTTTTTTCGAAAGAACCCAATATAAACTCTCCTTCCCTGATTATTTCCTGGCAGGATCAGGGTTTTGTAGAGCTTACACTTGGTCGTAAGGAGTTTGGCAAACCAAAATAGCAACTGATTTAAAAGGGTAATTCGTGGTCAGATCTCACAAGGCGTCATTCGTGGAGTTGATGTTTACTCTGAGGTAGGTGAACTGTCTTACTACCTCAAAGTTAGTGCTTTCAACAGTGAAGTTTTGTCCTAGTCAGCGGACGGATGTTTGTTTGTTTGTTGAAAGCGTTCTTTTTATTTTCGTTGACTTCAAGGTCAACTAATTTTGTCTGTTCTTCAATCGCCATGACAATCTCTAACACGGCACGTTGAGATTGACCGATGATGATGAGAACGTGACAGTGCATCTCCTTGCCGGAATCCGGTCCCAGCTGATCAGTTCATAGCTCGGAAGAGCTGTTTCCATATCATCGCCACGTAGAGCCCCTGACGAAGAATGCTTTCACATGCGGCTTTAAAGTCTAAGAATAGATCATGGGTATCGACTTGAAATTATTTGGTCTTGTCTAAGATTTGCGTATTTGTGAAGATTTGGTCTGTTGTCGATCTGCAGGGCTGGTGTCGATTAGTGTGTTGCAGAACGGCTTCAGAAGTTGACACACTACGTTGGATATGATCTTATATGCGACGATAGTTCTTGCAAGACATAGAACCGCTTTTCTTGTAGATGGGGCATATGGAGCTAATAGTCGAATCATCGTGCATGCTCTCTTCCACCCATACTTGGGGCAAACGTCCTGCCAAAACATAACTTCTGTAATGGAAGAGCTCCGCCACCATCAGAGCAGGCAGCTTTAGCTTTTCAACAGCTATGCTAATCTCTTCATTGTTGGGTGAAACCGGTGCCGACTACAAATCGTAAACGCAGCTTTTTAAAATTTGAATATTGTCTTTGAGTTTTAATTGAAACTAGTGATTATTTTGTTTATAATGTATTACTCTCAAATCTCTCTCTAAGCCAACGCTTAGCATTGTGCATTTTGTCCAATTGAAATATTTTTCTTTGAATTAATAAAGTTAGACTGCTACTAGAGTTTACAGCGCCCGCATAAGGAACAGTAAGCCAGGATACGAACCCTTTTAATTTCAAGTTCAATTAAGTTTAACATCAAACATCATTAAGTTTAACATCAAAATCATGAACATTAAACATTGATTGGATAAGAAACTTCAAAACTCATTTGCAATGATAAACACTTCTTATTCTTTGACAAACTTTCACAGATTTAATATTTATAAGAAGTTGTGCACAAAGTTGGTTAACTGAATTAAATAATAACGTGATTTCTAAATAGCATTTCGTTTACTAGCACATTTTTTTTAAATCTCTTGGGAAATTAGAATTAGAAGCAGTAGAATATCAACTGTTTATCAACATATTCAACTCGAAAACTGATTTTTGCCCACACAAATTGCCGAAATTACACACTGTGCGGCGCCGCTAACTTACTTTCTTAACGGGCTGCCTACCGGTGGAGAGTCTCTGCAGGAGACGCTGCAGCCTTCCATCCTTCGTGAAGCCGGGCACGCTGCTTCCAGTTGTCTACAACAACCACTTTTTAACTTTGACTTTTAAATTAATTTTTATTTATTATTTGCTTGTATCAACCAACATACTAGACAAAAATGAATACACCTCACTTAAAACTAACAGGATACTTATTGTAAATTATTGGTCCTGATGCGGACGCTCTTAACTAAACTCTAATATAACCTTATAATTATTGCCTTGGGCCTAAACTATTTTATGAACTAATCTTACTTTTGTATTATCGAGAAAATTTCTGAAAACTCGACATGTTTATTAAACTTTATATTTGTATATAAAACAAACTGCGAACTATGTACCTCCACTACTTAACTAAGTTTAGCTACGTGACTTGGAAGTGAAGACTCAATGGAGTCTTAATACATATTGTAAACGACACTTACATCCCAACTGTCCTCAGTGTCACAAAAACTGAATGCGCCTTGTCAAATTCTGAAGGGTTATTTTAAAGGGCTTACGAGCATTTGTAAGTTAATACAGTTAAAAACAACGAAGTGATTCGGCTATCGTATAGAGCAAGCAAGTTCGAAGAAAACCAAAAATATGGCATATAACAGGACAAGATAAGACATGTAGACCACATGGACATCAGTCGTGAAGTAAGTTGACTCCATCCAAGAGGACCAACGCATCAGAAGAAGATGTCATTTTACGTAGCACACACACTTTTTGAAAGGGAACTAAACTAACAAGGTACCATCCAAAAATAGAGGCAGCAATTTAGGGATGTTCTGGGTGGAGGGGTTGTTGGATTTCCCAAACAAAATCCTTATCAAAGTCTGGATTCAGAGCAATTACTTTGGCTGTTGCTTCTATGGTTTGTCAACATTTGCCTACCCTTCTTAAATTTAAATACATCAACACGAATGTATTTGTACGTACATATATGTAAATAACTACTCACAAGAATGTATGAAGGAATGTGTGAAACTGTTTGAAAACCTAATATAACTAGCAAAATGTTGAAACGTAAAACCAACACTTTCCACTGAATTTTTTTTATGTAATAACGCCTGACATTTTGTTTGTTAATGCGGACCCACAAAATAATCAACACATAGTTGTACATACATAAATGTTTTAGTTAAACATAAAGACGCATTTTGTAGAAGGCTTGAATTTAATGATAAATATTAAACCTCCTTTAAATTTCCTTAGAATCACTTCAAGCATAATAGGTATCTAAGTTTTGTTAGCGCACGTAATATTTTTTTGTTCTAAGCCAAACACTAATTACTGCTTGTAATCTTCTTCAGTATAATATAATTGAATCTGAAAATTTCGTCAAGTTCTTAAGTCATTCATTCATTTATAATAACGAATCCAATATCACCTCGGGTAATAATTTGAGGCAAACAATGGCTGGAGACTACCTCCTCCTTTCGTTCAAGGACAAATATTCAAGGATCAAGAAGGAAACAAAAATGAAAACTCTCACCATTAATTCAATTTGGACAAAGCAAAAATGAGCCACGAGGAAGAGAAGCAGCATTTGACATTGGGTTGAGTAAATTGAATCAGAACTTGGTCAGGAACAATTATTTCTTTAATAGGAATCGGTTCCCTTAACAAAAAAAAACTGCTTTAACAGCTTTATGTTGCATGTATGTTATAGACAATGCTACGAACGGTGTAGGAATTGAAAATTACAATAATTTAATATTGAAACACATCACATTGAGTTCTGCTTAGTTCTGGGAATATTTATTTTGATTTAATTAAAATTGAAAAATTACATCGATCAAAGAAGCTTGACTTCACAGATTT
Organism: Portevinia maculata; assembly: GCA_949715645.1. NCBI lineage: Eukaryota > Metazoa > Arthropoda > Insecta > Diptera > Syrphidae > Portevinia > Portevinia maculata. Next base: position 200,760,146 of record OX454525.1, read on the forward strand.
TCCTGTTGTACCGAAGTGTCGAATTTCGTCCTCTGAAACAGTTTATTTAAATGTACACCTACACCATTGACATCTTCAGGAAGCTGGTTGCCTTTGAAGCAGACTTAGACTAAGAGAATCCCATTTGTGGCACTGCTCATATATTGGACATATGGGTACATACAGTCTGTTCCATGCGTTTACGAACAGGTAATTTTATGATATTTTTTTAAAATTCTTCGATAATATGGGAAAACCCAAATGCAGTATGAAAGAAGGCTATATTATGTTTTCTTGAAGTAATACAGCGATAATGAGGTGGTACACATTATTAAAAATTATTGTTATAATAATGTATAGGTACATACCTACATTTTTTTTTTGTATAGGAAATCCAAATCCCAGAGCACTCAGCCTCGCTAACGGTCCATTGTACTACCAGGCAGAAATCCTCCTTTTAGTATAGAGGCATGCGAATGGGTGGCGTATGTTGTTGTTCCCCATGGGGATTGAACCTGCACCGCATGGGTAACAAGCCAACACACTAACCTCTACACCGTCGCCACCCTTGCATACATACATACTCATACATATTAGGCCTTAACGACCCATACCTGGGCCTGAACGTAGCTGCTCCAAACACTTTCATGTGAGGTGGAGGGGACTTGCCGAATTACGCCGAATTCGAACCGCAAATTTGAGAAGCTTTCTCATGACAATTTGATACTCTTGGATGTTTGTCAGACGTTCGCAAGAGGTGCCAACAACACGCGGTATTCCCAAGTGGTCCCCCATCTAAGTACTAACCACGCCCTACGTCGTTTAATTGCGGCGATCGAACGAGAACCGATTGATTCGACTTTGGGAAGGTCGTTGGTCGTTAATTTATATTAATATTGATAAAACCCAAATTAATTTATTCCAAAAAATTGTGTTGTTTTATTACCTTTCAGGTATCTATCAGGTAGATTTAGTTACTGTTCGTAAACAGGTGGAGCGAAAAAGGCTCAATTTTATGACCTTATTGGGAAAAGTATCGTAAAAATTTAGCTTATCTACCTAATTCCAATTTTTTTTCTACAACATAAACATAATATAGCTTTTTTTCATATTGCGTTTTTTTCCCATATTATCAAAAGATTCAAAAAAATTTCGTAAAATTAAATCAATAAACTACCTGTTCGTAAACACGTGAAACGGAGTGTATTTCAAAAGATCCCTAAAACTAAGGACTGCATGGTTCCATCAATTGACTTTGTGAGTAAATAAGTAAATATAATACCCATACTGAACCGGCTGAAGAAAAGTCAAATTCTAAATAAATCCGCCCTAGAGATAATCACCGACGAGTGAAAGACTGCAGATGGTACGGGAGCAGACATCTTCTCAGAACGCCCTGAACATAGTGTCGCGCTGCGACTAAAAGAAGAACTGCCCTGCTGGCCGTCACCAGTCAAACAATAACATTCAACACATCTGACAATGTAATTACGGAAGCAAACAGAAAATAGAATGACATACCAGCACTTGTGCATCTTGTTAACAAATTTGGACGACTGTAAGATGTAAAAAGAAAAACAATACTCCTCTCTATAAGTATATAAAAAAAAAAAAACATCAGCTCGGTGGTGGGAGCAATTACTGGCAACTGTTATTTTGGTGAACACGCCACGAGAATGGGAGTACTCGCAGGCAATTTCTGCAGAAGCTGCGGAGTTATCGGAAAATAGGAAACCAAAACATACCTCTTTTACAACTGCCCCGTACTCCCCAATACCAGGAAACAAACTGCGGGCGACTCCTTCTTTGAAGATCTAAAATGCTTAGAAAAAAAAATATTTCGTGCATCTGTCAATGCGTCACCAAGTTCAAATGGTTCATTTAACTTTATGAATGGTGCTTATCCGCCCCTAGACTTGAGTCAAAAAAAAAACAAGAAATTGAGCAAACAAAGAGTGAAGTTAAAGAGAAAAACATAAGGACGGTCTCCAGTCCGCTTGGGCGAACTGTTGGATACCCTATTCTTATTCCTATTCCTCATAAGTGGGCGAGATAAAAGTCTAAGTATGGTTGAATTGTTAAGAACGCTCTATATATTTTGTTACATAATATTTAAAGGATTTTATCGAGAAAAAACGAGGCTTTATAACGTGGTTTCCCAGCCGGGGTAGGCTAAGCGGGAATGCCTGGGTCCTAGAAATAGAAAAGGGGGAGGGGGAAAGAGTCGACCCGCGAATGAGCACCCAGGAAATGTGCGACAAATCAAATACTTGCTAAAATTAATTTTTAACTAGACTTCAAACTTTATTTGACTTAATAAAAATAACTTCCGATGCTTCCTGGCGTCGATGCGGCGTGGCTAAGCTCCGACGGTGAACTCTCCGAATCCTAGGCGCGGTCCTCTTTTATAGGCGCCTATGGAGTGAGATTTCCCCTTTCGCTGTGGTGTCTCTGTGTGGTGCCTCTGTGGTGCTGCTGCTGTTATGGTCTCTGCTGCTGTTGTGGTGTCTGCTGCTGTTGTGGTGTCTGCTGCTGTTGATGTTGTTACTGTTGTTGCTGCCGTCGTCGTTGTTGTTATTGTTGTTCTCTATCTACACTACTCTACCAACTACTGCCTACCAAACTACGTCCTAGGAGGGGCGAGAACCTGGGCCGCAATAAGCTGCGTACCCTGTGTCCCCACTGCCCGCTCTTACTACTTGAGCCCGTAGTGTCCGCCAGAGCGCTTCTGCTCCACACATGTTGACTGGATCCAGCTGTCATGTGTCTGGTCCGGCGGCCACCACTCGACTGAAATTGCATTTCGTGGAGGTCATGCGCATCCACTCGGTGGTGACTTTGAGAGCTGGAGTGTGGTAAGTGTGGGCGCGCGTGTTGGTATTGGTGAGAGTGTGCGAGTGTGTATGCTGTGGTGGGTTGGTGTTGCTGTGGTGAGTTTTGGTCAGTGTGTTTTTCGCTGCATTCGGCTTGCTGATGTATTGGTGGTGGTGGGGAGGTGTTTTTGTGCCACAGCACATGTGGCGAAGATTACTTCGTTACATCCCCCTCCTACTTCAGCAATCAACTTCCGGTGTTTGAGGTGAGGGCGTGATGACAACTCTCCTCAATCCTATGGGTGCTGGGATCCTTATGACAGGGCTTTGCTTGCTGCGTATGGGCTCTTCGATGGCTGGAATGGTTTCTGCCCGTGGTTGCGTTTTAAGCCGTGAGCACGGTTGGCAGCGGCGAACGTGTTTCGCGACATCCCTGAATATTCCAGGCCAATAGTAATACTTGGCTATTCTGGCGATGGTCTTCTTAGTTTTATAATTAACAGTGGTTGGCTCGTCGTCGTGGCACTCCTCCAACACACGTTGTCGTTGGTCTCTGGCGATGCAGAGCTTCCACGGGATGTAGTCGTCTTTGAGGTAGGTGGTGTTCTCCTGGATTTGCCGGTATAGGTTTCCTTCTTCAATGCGGTAATCCGGGAAGTTTGACGGCTCTTTCATTACGGCAGTTATCTTCTTGGCGCTCCAGTCCCCTTTTTACGGCGGCTGTTCATCTGATACTTGGAGTGGCATCGGATCCTTGTAAGACTTCCTTTTCGGCCTCGTGGTCTTCTTTTTTGTCTTAGCACTACATAATTTCCTTTCGTCTCCCCTCGTTTGCTTTGCAAGATTACTCGAGAACTCGTTCGTGCTGCTTCCGCCTGTATCTTCTACTGGCTGCCTGGGCTCACTTAAAGTGTCGACTATGGCTGGCGTATCTCGGTCGATTGTTGCTGACGTTCTGTGCTGCGGAATCTCAATTGAGTTGGAGCCGAGACGTAGGAATACCCCCACTCGTGTAAGGAAATCCATTCCCAGTATGATGGCGTTGGTCATACGGGGCATGACTAATAACTCCTGTTTATAGGTACAGGTATTAAAACTGATGTCGACGATCGTTTTACCCTCAATAAGCACGTTGCTGCCGTCTGCGAGGCGTGTGTATAAATTATCATATGGGCTTTGTGTTATGTCGCTGGTGATTTTTCTGGCTGTTTCGGAGTCGATACACGATCGTGTTGCTCCGGTATCGATGAGAGCTTCGTATTCGTCGTCCTTAATGGTGATACGTGTGTAAATACGTGTGTCGTCATTTATAAACAGCGAGGATCGATTGGTGAAGGCATGCCTTATGCGATTACGGCCACAACAATCTTTCGTTCGGACATCTGGTCTGCCACAATCCCAACAGAACAGTACTTGTGGATTTTGGCAGTTCCGTCGCACGTGTCCTTCTTGACCGCATCGCCAGCAACCATTTCGTAACCTTGGTGGTCTTTGTTTCACAGGCTCCTGACTGTGACCTCTTGGATTCGACCATTTCTGCGTCGTGTGCAAATGATGGCATTGTTCCCTGGGTACCTCCATACTGCTGACCCGGTCTGGGCATTCTTCAGCACGGATGCATTCGTATTCTTGGGCGAGGAGGATAAGATCCCGTAATGTTACAAAGTCTCCTCGCCGAATATACAGCTTATATTCTGGTCGGCAGTTATTGTATATCCTCTCCAGTTGTTGCTTTTTGTTCATGTCTTTGGTCCACCGCATAAGAGATTGAATTGCAGTGACGTACTTCGTGAATCTTTCCCCCGGGCCCTGGATTCGTCGCCGGATGTCGTCCTCAAGTCGCTCGAAGTATCGTGGAGGCAAGAAATAGAGTTGAAAGTCCTGTTTAAAGTTTTTCCAACTTGTCCAGTCGCAGTGGTTATTGCGATGCCAGGAAAGAGTTTTGTCTTTTAATATGTAGCTCCGGCAAAGTTCTGGTAATTCGGTCGAGGGGAAGGCAGTAGCACCTAGCCAGTTCCTCCACTCGTTCTATGAATCCGAGTGGGTCTCTTCCTCCATCATAGCGGATTCCCCATTTGCGGACCTTATCGCAGACTTCTGCATCGCTGATCTCGGGTTCTGACATCTTCGAACCTGTAATTTTATCTTTCGATGGTCCCGTTTGGTTTTCGGAGCGGTTTTCCTCTTCTGATTCTAGCATGGTTTGTACTCCTGTTACTGTGGTATTGCTTCGTTGTCCCACAATGTCGTCGCCTGATGTTAGTAGTACCGTTCTGAACGGTTTTGTTCTGCTGGCTTCGTTTTACTTTCCCCTGTTGCGATGGTCTCCAAGTAATAGTATTGGTTCAGTGACTGCTCCGTTAGCTGTGGTGGCTTGAAAGAAGTAACCGTGCTTTTCTCTGCTGTGTTGCGTTTGCCTGATAGATCTCCTGTCGATGTTAGCTGCGTTGCTTTGCTGTAACGGGCTCTAGTTCTCCGAGCTGTGTCTTATTCCCCTCTGCACTGGTCATTAGTGTTGCAAGTCATTTTCGTAACTCCTCCAAATTGCCCGTTGTGTTCCCCTGTAGTTCACTTTAATTTTAACTTTGTTGTTGTCCCTGCTCGGGCGCCATTTATAACGTGGTTTCCCAGCCGGGGTAGGCTAAGCGGGAATGCCTGGGTCCTAGAAATAGAAAAGGGGGAGGGGGAAAGAGTCGACCCGCGAATGAGCACCCAGGAAATGTGCGACAAATCAAATACTTGCTAAAATTAATTTTTAACTAGACTTCAAACTTTATTTGACTTAATAAAAATAACTTCCGATGCTTCCTGGCGTCGATGCGGCGTGGCTAAGCTCCGACGGTGAACTCTCCGAATCCTAGGCGCGGTCCTCTTTTATGGTCTCTGCTGCTGTTGTGGTGTCTGCTGCTGTTGTGGTGTCTGCTGCTGTTGTGGTGTCTGCTGCTGTTGATGTTGTTACTGTTGTTGCTCCGTCGTCGTTGTTGTTATTGTTGTTCTGGTTGTTGTTCTCTATCTACACTACTCTACCAACAACTGCCTACCAAACTACGTCCTAGGAGGGGCGAGAACCTGGGCCGCAATAAGCTGCGTACCCTGTGTCCCCACTGCCCGCTCTTACTACTTGAGCCCGTAGTGTCCGCCAGAGCGCTTCTGCTCCACACATGTTGACTGGATCCAGCTGTCTGGTCCGGCGGCCACCACTCGACTGAAATTGCATTTCGTGGAGGTCATGCGCATCCACTCGGTGGTGACTTTGAGAGCTGGAGTGTGGTAAGTGTGGGCGCGCGTGTTGGTATTGGTGAGAGTGTGCGAGTGTGTATGCTGTGGTGGGTTGGTGTTGCTGTGGTGAGTTTTGGTCAGTGTGTTTTTCGCTGCATTCGGCTTGCTGATGTATTGGTGGTGGTGGGGAGGTGTTTTTGGGCGAAGATTACTTCGTTACAGCTTTTGTAAAAAAAACGCTCCCTAGCTAAATCTTTGGATTTTCAAAAAAAGTTTTTTTTTTTAAATTGTGAGCGTGTTAGTAGGCAGATTTTGAAAATATTTACACATGAGCATAAAGGGCCCTTAGAGAGTATATATTATAAATTTCAGCTCCCTAGCACAAACTTTGACTTTTCAATATAATTGTTTTATTTAATTGTGGGCGTGTCAGTGGGCGGATTTTAAAAATGTTATCTCCCGAGCAGTTTTAGGAGTCATAGATCATATATAAAAAAATTCTAGCTCAAAATTCGATTTTGTCGAAAAATTTGTTTTTTTGAGTTTGTGGGCGTATCTGTGGGCGGATTTAAAAATTCGTAAACTTGATTATTTCGGGACCCTAGAGAGTATATGGTTAAAATTTCAGCTCTCTAGGCCCAGTTTAAAGGCCTAAATTTTGCCGACATACGGACGCACATGGCTAGATCGACATTACTATCGATGCTGATCACAAATATAGTAACTTTTAGGGGTCTACAAACTAGTTTGTAACATACCTTAATATTGCCCGTATACGCATAAAAGTTATATTCGTGATCAGTATCAAAATTAATGTCGATCTAGCCATGTCCGTCCGTTCATCGGCAAAAATTAGGCCGTAAAACTTGAGCTACAAAGCTGAAATTGAAACATATACTCACTAGGGCCCCGAAATAATCAATTTTAAGGATTTTTACATATGCTCAATCTTAAAAAAAAAAAACAAATTTATCGAAAAAACGAGATTTAATGTGAAAGCTGAAATTTAGAATTTATTGTCTTTAGGGGCCCAAAAAAGTCGTGGTTAATTTTTTTTAAATCCGCCCAATGTTTTTTTTTACGTCTTGGCTGGAGCTAGGAAGCTCTCTAGGCACTCCCACAATTTAAAAAAAAAAAAAACAGTTTTATCCAAAAGTCAAACATTGGGGTACAAAGCTGTAACTTGGAATATACATATACACTCTAGGGGCCCTTAATGCTCATGTGTAAATATTTTTAAAACCCGCTCACTGATACGTCCACTATTTCAAAAAAAAACTGTTTTATTGAAGAAATCATTGGTAACGAAAGTCCTATTCTTTGCAAAGTATGTAGAAAATGTCGTTTCGAACAATTCCATTTTATAAATTTCTCTGCCATTCCCACTTTTGAGAGGCGAGTTTTTACAAAATCTTATTTTTTTTTCGATAAAATCTGGAAAATATTGTAAAACGAAGTATGTAGATCCTTCTTGAGAATTCACCCATACATAGATAATTGCCACGCCCACTTTATAGGGATAGGAATATGGTTTCCAACAGTTTGCAATCAGTTTTGTATAAATCAGCAGTATAGTAGCCATCGTTATTAAACATGATACAATATCAAAAGAATAGCAGCGAGATATAAGCCTAAATACGAAGTTTGAAGAAAAGCCGAGCAGAGAGAACGGACGAAAATGTGGGAAACACTTAGTTGGACTTCTTTTTGGTCGTTTTATAATACCTTATACTCGGTTTGATTGAAAATTTGAGCACGGTTGCAATACTTAAGTATAGGATAAAGTTTAAATGGTCATAAAACACTGTCGGCATGAAAAATGCCATACCCAGAAGTTCAACAAATCTTCCGGCACAAACGACAGAAACTTTAACTAAACTCAACGACTTTCAAAATTATTAGGCCTCGAATTGTTGTTGTCCTCGGGTTTCAGGGAGTTAAGTTTTAAAGATGATCCACCTGCTACGCATTCGGCTTAAGAAAACATAAAAGAATACAATGTTCTTCTTCTATGATCAGGATTAAAGGGATCGTAACCCTCCCACTTTACTGCATCTTTGATCGGCTTGTGGCGTTTGGCGTTTGCCGGGTCTACCGCAATGAATTTTTCCGACGCATTATTTTGTTACCGATAATAATTATTTGATCTTCCTTGTACGACACCGGCGATCTAAAGTCGTAGCAACTCACGGGTTTCATGCGAACTTGCGGGACATTTTCGAAATGTTAAATTATGTTGCTAAGCTCACATGAATGGTGAAATTGCCTAGATGTGTATTCTTCCCTTAGTCGCCTTTCAAGACAAGTGCTATTTTGGGGACGCGGCAGTGTAATTCTTAGCTCGCACCTGCACGGGAGGTAGATTACATACAAACAAAAAAACAAATTCCACTAATTGTGGTCAAAGAAAAAACAAACAACCTTTGCCTACATATTTTGTTACTTTACAATATATATATTTGATTTATTTTGCGTTGTATTACCTCTTTTCTCAATGTCAGAAAAATAAGAAGGAAACACGAGAAAGTGGAAGCAAGAAGTAAACAAAAAAACGAGTAAAGTTGTTCCTCATTTGTCATTCTACTGGCACTGCTGGAATCGAGTACTTACAATAAATGTACATACGAGTATTTATGTCAGAAAAATTAACAGGGGATACCTACATTATTTACTACAATATGTTTTTTTTTTGTTTTCAAAGAACTTGTTGACAAAAAAAAAACGCTCCCGAAAACTAGATGTGGTAAAATTCTTTGTTTCGGCGCATTGTTAAGAAGTGCATTGTCGATATACAAATTTGTATGCGAGTCAGTAATAATGTCATTACATACATTAAAGTAATGCCATTAATAATAATAATGGTACAACTTTTGTGTGACGCGAATATTTCCACAGAACAATTTATGGCAGCAATGAAGCAATTAAACGCTACGCTTACGAAGTAAACTTTGTCATTGACACCTTTGATATTTTTGAAAATTATTCTACAATTAATCTTAATTGTAATGATAGTTTTTAGTTGTCCAAATGGAGTCTTTAACTGTAATAGAAGAATTAATAAATAAATAAATAAAATAGTTGGACATGGAAACCATGCGCACGCGATACACTATGGATTAAAGAATCATAATATAACGAATGTAAAATCGTGGCCCAGATGTGCAGATTAAAGCACGTTTAATCCAAAGTTTAAGTTTTAACTGACTGACATCCCAAAAGTCATATCATACGATTATCCGAATTCACGCCATTCAAAAAGTATCCGCCCTTTTTTAAATTAAGTAAAAAGTTACGTATACGCCCAACACATCAGCATAATTGACGTGACTGATTCACTTAATAATGTATGCACATGTTAAGTGAATCATCAATGAATGGTTACACGTGTCGACTCCACGACTGATGTGGAGACCTCATATCGTGGTTATTCGAGGAGTATCTTTATAACAATCTTAAATTGGTTGTTTGCCTGTTTCTCAATTCTAAGGCAACGATATGTTTGTTCATCGAGAACGAATGGCTTTTAAGACAAAAGAGCTTTTGAAAGGCTCTTTTTAGGTTTTTTTTATTAATGCCTGAAACATGAGATCAGCATGAGCATCGTCAAACCTAACAAAAAGAACCGAATCCTATGAAAAGTACAATTATGTACTTATAAACGGGTTTTTTTAATGTTAAGATATAAGAAAGTCGTGATACCCCAAGTAAGAAGTATTGTATTATCTCTCGAACAGGTTTGTGTTTGATGCTTAGGGAAGAGATTAAATAATTAAAAAAAAAAAAGAATCCAAAACACAAAGTGTGAACTCTTCAATACTGCTACGTTCAAAATCTTTAATAATGTACACGGAAACTAAGAACTTTCTTTATTACTCGTATATAAGTCCTCACTATTTTTCATGGCTGACTTGTTGGGCTTAAGCGGTTTTTGCAAAGCAGAACTTGGCCTCTCTTTTTACATTTAAACTGGATATCGGGCCGAATTTCACGACCAATTACTTGAAATCACTCAATTTCGATTTGATTCTAAATATTTGTTCAAAGATCTATCCCTAAGTTAACTTTCAAAACTTTGGGTAGATGAGTTTTAGTACCCTTATCATGTAATAGCTACACAGCGCGGGCGTTAAGGAAATTAGGATTAGAAGAAAAGGAGAGATATCGATGCAAATTGGTTTTAAATGTTTGTAGGTTATAATGTGAAGGAAAAATAGAGCGTGGAAGAGTATTCCACATTCGTGTTGTACGGCTGCGGAAAGATTCTTTGAACTTCAGTGTACGTCCCAAATCCGAATATAGGCTTGAGGGTGAACTGAAGAGTATTCCTTGCATGGCAGGTATTGCGGTTGAAATGTTCAAGAGGTGAATGCAAGTAGCTATTTCGTTTGAGCATTTATGGTGGAAACAACAAAAAAAAGGAGACATTACGACGATGATTAAGAGAGTCAATCGATCTCGCGATGTCTTGGTCGCCAATGAGTTTTGTCGCGCGTTTTTATATCCTGTCAGGTAGCTCTAAAAAAGTTATTTGTGCACCAGACCAGATATGAGCGCTGTAATCGAGTTTCGGGCGGATAAACGCCTTATTAATTGTAGCCAGAACAGAAGGGGTGAAACATTTCTTACATCGCTTAACCCTAGAAAGATAATCTACGTCTGCCAGACGTATGACGCGCGAAAAAAATGGTATATCCTTTTAACTATAAACCGCATTTGGTTAGTTGCTTAAACTAACTCAGTCGGTGGTCGGAGCTTGCCCGTAACGGTCGTGGCGCGACGGTAAGTACCTGCGGTAACAAGTTATAGCTATGCCGTACTTCTGGGAGCGTGTGTGACGTATGACTTATTAGTTGACTTACTTTAAACCGAAAAATGAAAATTTGGCAACTATTATAACTTAATGCCAATTTTAAGGTACCTTTAAAATTGTAAGCGATTCACTTTTATTAAAAATATATATTAATGAACATTAATATCTTTCGTATCACCCTGTACGCAATGTAAATAACAATTGCATACGGCAATACATAATCATATGATCGTATGATCGTTGACCGTTTTAACATTATTCTATTTACTTATATTAACTTATATCATAACGTTTTCTTATCGAATGATTGTTAGTCTTAAGTTAGTTGAAATAAAGCGCTTGACCTCGAACCATCGTTTTTGTTTTAATTTTCATTTCGTCTCGTTAATAAGTATTTGGCCTTGATCGGTGTCTTTTTATGCATGTGGAATGTTGGATGCATGCTAATTATTTAATTAATAAATTTATTTCTTGCTATTTGACCGGTGCGAAATGTCTGGTAAAGCACGTGTTGAGATGTTCTTGCAAGATGCCACTGTGCAAAATCTTAAGTATAAGTTGTCCGAGATGGGACTTTCAACAAATAGAGTTAAGGCCACATTAAGAATGATGTTGTAAGAATGTGTTGGGCAACTAGATGAAAGTCGAGTCGAAGAATTGTTCCCTCCTGGTATTCTTGGTGGCAGTTTAGATGACAATTCTGCTGACGCTGAAGAGGAGGGGAATTCGGTTTTACAACAGCTAGAGAGCTTGCGTGAAACGGTAAGACAAAAGGAAGAGATCATCGCGCTGTAGAGGAGGTTGGCGGAACTAAACATTCCAGGGGATGAAATAAAATCATCGTACTCCTTTCGTGATATTGAAGAGTCGATGCAGACGTTTTCTGGGGACGATAACTATCCAGTTGCGAGGTGGATCAGGAGCTTTGACGATGCTAAGCTTATTTACCATCTAAATGAATCAGAATGCTTTATTTATGCCAAGAGACTACTACGAGGTACTGCCAAGTTATTTCTGAGGTCTACATCATGCCGGTCGTGGAGTGATCTAAAGACAGCTTTACTGACTGAGTTTCACCATCATACAACAGCCACTGATGTTCACAACGCTTTACGTAGTCGGAAGAAACGCAAAGAGGAAAACTTCCAGCAGTACGTTCTCACCATGCAGGAAATAGCATCCGCATCAGACATCGAGGAGCAGGATGAAATCTTGGTTTTTCCCTACAGATGAAGAACTTATATATGAAAACTTAAATTTCTGACTCATCTGTACTCTTTTATAGCCCATAGATATTGTCAAAGATGAAGGTGTTATCTGCAAACTTTGTGGTTTAATAATTGTATCTTTATCATTTTTTGGTGTCTAATATGCTCTATCATGTGACGAACAGTTGATCTACTAGCTTCAACGCCAGTTTTTACCATGATTTTGCTTACGGAAAGTCTTGAATTGGAAGCAGCTCTCAGTGTTACCCGTCTATCCTGACTTTTTGTTGCTTTGCTTACCCTTTATTCCAGGCCCTTAAGATAGATATGAAAAACAGTTGGTCCTCTTCCAATCTTTCCGGCTATAAAACGGATAGATTTGCCTTGTTCCTGGTAAGCTTGAATTTAGCCCATAACCTTCTTAATAAGTTGTATTGTGTCTATGAAATTATGTTTTAAACTAATGTCCCTGGTTAGTGTGTTGGCTTGTGACCCGTGCGGTGCAGGTCCAATCCCCATGTGGAACAACAACATACGCCACCCATTCTCCAGCCTCTACACCAAAAGGAGGATTTCTGCCTGGTAGTACAAAATGAATGGTGCACTAGGAATGGGCTCTCGGTCAATCCTCTCAAAACTGAGGTTGTTCTCTTTACAAGAAGGAGGAAGCTGATCGGGTTGACTCAGCCTGTTCTAAAAGGCGTCAAAGTCCTACTCTCCAATGATGCAAAATATCTGTGAGTCATCCTGAATAGCGAACTTTTTTGGTCTAAGCATGTTGAGCTGAAGACTGCCAAGGCGCTGTCGGTTGTCCAGCAGTGCAAATGCATTTTCCGCAAGACATGGGGCTTATCACTGAAAAGAGTCATATGAATTAACACAGCTGTGATATATGGAATAAGCTTTCACGTTAATACGTCACTGCTGCTTTCGACAAACTCAAAAGGAAGGTGTGCCTCAGCTGCACGGGAGCCTTCCCAACTCACCTGGCTTCGCCCCTTGATATTTACATCATGGGTTGCACAATCAAATCAATCTCTCGTTTAAGATGAGGTGGCGGTTGGTAGAACTCGCACTGGAGTTTTGAAGAACTTGCGCGACGGTTCTGCTTCGACTGAATTTGATAGTGTTAAGTTTAATATGGTTTGGCTAATGGCCGTCCGATGCAATGACAATGGAAGCTCGGCTGATGGGCAATTACGAAGTCGTTCTTTTGTTAATTTAGTATCCCCAAGAAGTTGTGTTTTTTTATTCTATCGCGGATGCGACGCGTTAACTTACATGACTGCAGGGGTGTGTGCGTAGCGTAGTGGTGGCTAATTGAACATTTTTCAGCTATATGATGTGTATATCTGATTTGAAATTACGGTTCAATCGATATTGGTGGCGAGGATGGGGTGCAATCGGCGAAGGTGATGAGTACTTAGTGATAGTTGACAGTCATTTTCATAATTTTTGATATAAAAAGCGCTTAGAAGATGAAGGTGATGAGTACTTAGTGATAGTTGACAGTCATTTTCATCATTTTTGATATAAAAAGCGCTTAGAAGATGAAGGTGTTAAGTGACATTTTTGAAATCTTGGTTTTTCCCTACAGATGAAAAACTTATATATGAAAACTTAAATTTCTGACTCATCTGTACTCTTTTATAGCCCATAGATATTGTCAAAGATGAAGGTGTTATCTGCAAACTTTGTGGTTTAATAATTGTATCTTTATCATTTTTTGGTGTCTAATATGCTCTATCATGTGACGAACAGTTGATCTACTAGCTTCAACGCCAGTTTTTACCATGATTTTGCTTACGGAAAGTCTTGAATTGGAAGCAGCTCTCAGTGTTACCCGTCTATCCTGACTTTTTGTTGCTTTGCTTACCCTTTATTCCAGGCCCTTAAGATAGATATGAAAAACAGTTGGTCCTCTTCCAATCTTTCCGGCTATAAAACGGATAGATTTGCCTTGTTCCTGGTAAGCTTGAATTTAGCCCATTACCTCCTTAATAAGTTGTATTGTGTCTATGAAATTATGTCCCTGGTTCCTGCTTCTCTTAATGCTTTTATATTTGATTTAAAATATGACAACGGATAGATTTAGTTACTGTTCCTAATCAAGCGAAAAGTAAAAAAAGACAAACTTTATGACCTTATTGGGAAAAGCAACATATAAATTGAATTTATCTACTTAATCCCATTTTTTTTTACAGCATAAACATAACATAGCCTTCATTCATATTTCATTTGGTTTTTCCCAGACTATGGATGGATTTAAAAAAGTCGTAAAATTAAATGAAGAAACTACCTGTTCGTAATTAAGCGAAAAGAACCGCATATGCTAGAACCAATGCCAGGGTGCTTGTCTGGTTGATTTTGAGAAGGCTTTGCTATATGTAATTTATAATATGCTTACGGGAAAGAAGCTCGTTGTCAAATGTGGCAACGTGACATACAGCAAAGTCTTTGAAATTAAATACGGCTTACAGCAGGGGCGGTGAATTCTCCGATCGTGTTTAACATTTACACAAGTGATCTGGTAGGTTCATTTAGATTTGCTATAGCGTATGCCGACGATTTGGAGGCATACAATTCAGGTCCTAAAACCGAGGTGATTAACATTCTTGTGCAGCGTGACATCGATCAAATCAAGGGATATTGCGATGACTGGAAGTTGAAGATCAATTTTGAGAAGACGGAAGCAATCTTGTTCAGAACAAAATTGGCAGGGGCCTCTAGTGATACCAGAAAAACTGGAAAAAATTGGCCATTATTGGACAAAATGGGAAGACATTGGTGGTTAGAAGCGTAGTTAGATATCTGGGTATCTGGCTCGACCAATATCTATATTTCGATAGACATATAGGTGTTTGTCTTACTGGGGCCAAAAAGGCTTTTGCTCTGACAATAAGGCTGTTTCATAGCATTATCCATATTGATGCAAATGGGCTGGTCCAGACGAGGGATGATATCCCGGTATTAAAACACTGCTTCCGCAACGCGAGAGATAAGCGAATCACGCACACCGGGGACGTCGCCAATACCCATGAACTTTTTGGTTTTAGTATACGGAAAAATAAGATATACGTAAAAGCAATTTACAGAATTTTGATGGCTTGTTGATATGGGAAGGGCCAATGTGGACCTTCTTCCAGGACGATGCGTTACTCTAGGTAATATCCTCTTAGTTTATAAGTTTGTATAAATTAGCTAGATTACTGCTGGGAGAGGACGGGCGTGCCAAACTTGTGATAGTGCTTCCGGAGGCGACTGACGCTGTAAGGCTTCAGGGCAGCCCGTGCGATCGTTGACCACTGCCAGGTGCTCGGAAAGCAGTTGGGATTATGACCACTTTTTGTGCAAGGCAACGAGTGCTCTTTTTTATAGTAAGAATAAGTCACTATGCTTAAGTAGGTTAAGTAGTGTAGGAACATCCGCAAAAGGACCAATAAGAATAATTATCCTGTTAGTTTTAAGTTAGATTTATTCATGTTTGTCTAGTATTCACCTTGAACAAAGCTTATCGAGATAAAAACATACACTATATAATTAAGGGTATACCCGACTCCATGTACAATAAACAAATTTTGTTTACAGCAAACAATATTGCGGAGTTGAAGAGCACCCTAAGAAAATATGAAAAAATGAAGTCGGAATTCCAACCGTCAACATCAGGTTATGTGAAGCCAATGTCACTTTCACAGGCGAAACCAGCATTTAAACCGCATGGCACAGTTAAGTGCTATAATTGCAACGAAGAGGGACATATCTCCACCATTTGTCCGAAGCCGCGGCGAGAGAGGGGTTCATGTTTCAATTGTGGGCAAAAGGGGCACACAGTCAAAAATTGTCCGCAGTCTACTTCCGTTATGGTACTTCAAAGTACAGAGTCATCAAAGAAAAGTCAAACACCTTCATTTTTGCATGATTTCCATGGAGTGTTCGAGTATGCTTTCCTAAACGACGAGTCTGGAGCTGTCAACTTGAGAATGGATATAATGACGATGATCGATACTGGAAGTCCGATAAGTTTCGTGCAGCAACGCTATATTCCACCTTACCTGATTACATCTTTAGGACATTCAATGCATGACTTTGTAGGTATTAATAATAGTAAATTAGTTATATTCGGTAAGGTATTTTGCAGTATTAAATTGAATAGTGATTACGTTAATATTTGTCTGCATGTAGTAAAAGACGAAACTATGAAGTATTCAATAGTATTAGGAAGTGACTTCTTACAGAAAACGAATATAAAACTTAAAATAGAAGATAAAAACGATAATATAAAGAAAGATGATTCCAAAGAAATGAATTTAAATGATGAAGTTTCTGAAATTTTAAAAATTGATATGTGTGACGACCGCGATGAAACCTTGTTTTTGAATATAAATGAAAATTTAAGCTACGACGAGAATTTTAAAGTGAGCAATTTAGTTACCGGGAGTATGGCAAGTAATGATAATTTTGTGAATGATAAATCTGATTTTGAGATGAAGATAATGTTAAATGGCCCGAACAGTTTTTTTAATTGCACACCCAGACGGTTGCCGTATGCTCATAGGTTACAATTGCAAGCAATTTTGGACGATTTGATTGACAAACGAATTATTCGTGAGAGTAACTCGCCATTCGCATCGCCGATAGTTTTGGCAAAAAAAAAAAACTGGCGAATTACTACGTCTCTGTATCGACTTTCGTCAATTGAACAAAGTTACGCAGAAGGACAATTTTCCGATTCCATTAATAGAGGATCACTTGGACAGACTGCGTGGTAAAAGGTACTTTTCACTTTTAGATTTGAAAAGCGCCTTTCACCACGTTAAAATGTCAACAGATTCGGTGAAGTACACGTCTTTTGTTACACCATTGGGACAATTTGAGTACCTGCGAATGCCTTTTGGGTTTAAAAACGCGCCTTCGGTCTTTCAAAGGAACATAAGTTCAATTTTCAAAGGTCTTATAAATTCCGGGAAACTGCTGATCTACATTGATGATTTACTGATTGCAACGGCAACAAAAGAAGAACATTTTGAAATTTTAAAGAGGTTATGGATGTAGTATCAAGGAATAATTTGCAGCTTCGGGTTGACAAGTGTTTGTTTGCATTTGAAAAAATAACTTATTTAGGCTATGATGTATCTGCAAATGGAATAAGACCGAATTCCGATGGGTTAAGAGCGGTTTCTGAGTTTCCCATTCCTTATAATATTAAATGCTTACACTCTTTCTTGGGTTTGTGTTCATACTTCCGAAAGAGTATACAGGATTTTTCGATTTTCTCTAAGCCTTTGTATGGTCTTTTGAAGAAGGATGCGAAGTTCATTATTGGTTTTTCAAGCATTAAAACAAAAGCTTTTAAACGCTCCTATATTAAGCATTTATAATCCCAATGCTGAGACAGAACTGCATTGTGACGCAAGCAGCTTGGGATTCGGGGCAGTTTTGTTGCAGCGCCAAGAAGATAAACTGCTTCATCCAATATTCTTTTATTCGAAACGTGCCACAACTCAGGAATCCAAATTCCACTCTTATGAGTTGGAAACTCTGGCGATAATATATGCGCTCAGAAGATTTAGAATTTACCTAACGGGTATACAATTTAAAATTATAACTGTTTGCAGATCTTTAACTCTTACTCTTAATAAAAAAATATTAAATCCGAGAATTTCCCGTTGGGCTCTCGAGCTCCAAGATTATGATTATAGGATAGAGCATAGAGATGGTAAGAGAATGAAGCATGTTGATGCTCTCAGTCGTTCACATAACATTTTAGTCATCGAGTCTGATTCTTTTGAGCATGCACTTGCTGCATCCCAGCAAAAAGATCCAATCATTAAGCGGTTAGTAGAAATGTTGGAGAAAAGAGAAAGCTCTTCTTACGAGCTAATAAATGGGCTGGTATATCGTAAGATTAACAGGAAAGTGTTTTTCTATGTTCCTTCACAGATGGAAAGAGATGTAATTCAAACGCATCACAATGGTCTAAGTCATGTTGGTGTAGAGAAGTGTTACATCTTTTTGAAAAAGACGTACTGGTTTCCTTCTATGAAAGTAAAAATTAAAAATAGTATAAATAATTGTCTAAAATGCATTCACTTCCACACCAAGTGGTAAAAAGGAAGGGGTTTTACATAGCATTCCCAAAGGGGACAAACCTTTTGAGACCATTCATATTGACCATTACGGTCCATTACCTTCTTCTGTGCGGAACACTAGAAAGCACATATTTTTAATTGTCGATGGTTTCTCAAAATATACAAAATTATTTGCAGTTAAAAGCAGCAGTACAAGGGAAGTTATTATATGTCTAGAGTCCTATGCAATGCCTGGTCATCTCAAAAAATTCATTGGACTTATCGTATTTTCCCTCCATAATTTTAGATAATTCTCCTATTGGGTATGTTGAAACGGCCAAAAATCTTGGCATGGTCTTTAATCGTAAATTGACCTGGGAGCACCACATAAATGTTTCTACCGGTAAGACCTACGCTGTTCTTCGAACTTTATGGGCAACTAAAGCTTACACCCCTTTAAAAATACGTCTCATGCTGGCCAAAACGCTGGTCATACCGACATTAATATACGGGTGCGAAGTGTTTGCTAAGTGCAGCTTCGTAAGTAAAAGAAAACTGCAGGTCGCCTTCAACAACACCGTTCGGTATGTCTTTGGACTAAGACGGTACGATAGAATATCACACTTCTCTACGCGACTTTTTAACATGACGTTCAACAGCCTTATTCAGTTCCGCACACTAACCCTTCTTTCAAACATCCTAATAACACGACAACCTCCCTGTCTGTATGAGAAATTAGTTATGTCTTCCTCAGACAGGTCAAGTCAGTTGATTCCTCTGCGTTATTCTTCCCGTCAATCAGCGTTAACTTTTCATTAACTCCATTCGTCTATGGAACTCCCTACCGCGTCCTATTAGAAGAATTAATAACACAAGAAGGTTTAAAAATGAATTAAGAAAATATCTCTCAATTTCAAATTAATCTTTTTTTTCCTTTTTTTCTTATTGTACTAGGTATCTAGTAGTTTTAATTTTGATCCTGTATAATTATAGTTACTTAGTATTATTGAATTACTCGTCTACCTTTGTAGTAGCTTCTTTTTCTTTTTTTGCAGAATATAGCTTATCACTAGTTAATAAGATATTATATCTTAAAGTGTATAGGCATTACAAGATAAATAAATAAATGAAATGAAATGAAAAATTCACTTCCGAAGATTTTTCAACTTTTTGCACTGACTATAATATTCAACATATTAACCCTCTGCGACTGACGTGCTTTAGTTTTCACAATCTTACTGACGTGGTAGTCTACCAGACACCATTTTGATAGCTTCTGTTTTTTAAACTTATTTTATTTTGCATCTTTAATTCGTCATATTTTAAACTTAAGGGTATATTATTAGCATTAAAAAATAAAAACACAAACAATTTGAAACACATTTTGATTTTAACAACATTTATTGATGTAACATAAATTAATACTCAAAAACAAACATAGATAAAAAGTAAAAAAAAAAAAATAAACATAAATAATTTCTTCATTTACATAAACATTTATAAAACTTAACACTTATAAGAATCAATTAAAAAAAAATGAGATCAATCCACTGGTTGAAAAAAAAAAAGTATAATAGTTCAAAAATCATAGTTTTTGCTGGCAGTCTGCGCAAAGTGGCTTTGAGCATTGCAAACAGATTGACTTTGAACAGTCACAACAACAATATCTTGATTGCCTTTTTAATTTTGGTGGGCAAATGGAACATAATTTTCTTGTAACTAACTGATTTTGTAGAACTTTCGGTGGTGGAGGAGGGAGATCCTTAGCCAAAATTCTACTTATTGTCATCCGCAGCTCTCTGGGCAATCGCTCGTTGTACACACGATATTTCATCTGATCCAGCACTAATTCTCTTGCCATATTCAAAATAAAAGTACCCCGTCTCATTTTACAATTGCTGTCTGCACACATTTGATATAGTACAAAGCTGTTTATTGCTGACATATCCAAAATCCTTTGGAAAATTGCCATAGGCCAACGGCGAGTTTTGCGGCTGCAGGAATAAATTGAACACTTTTTATCAACTTCATCAACTCCGCCTTTAGTATGATTGTAGTCAGTTATCATTATTGGTTTACCTGTGTCAGTATCCACATCTTCATTGTGGTGGGAAGAAGAAATTAAGAGGACAGCTTTGTTTTTTTTCGGAACATATGATAACAATGTGAAGTCTTTTGTGAACCCATACACTGAACTCTCTAAATCTCTTTTCTTGTCCGGCAAGAAGCATGGTGGTATCTCCGTTTTATTTTTTTTTAGCGTACCTAAGTAAGTAAGTCCTCTTTTGAGCAAAGTTTCCATCAGTGGAATTGAACTAAACCAATTGTCTGCTGTAATGTTCCGATTTGATTTTTCCACAACTTTCGCTAGTCTCAAAACAGACTGACTAGGTATTGCCATTTTTCTATCTTGTTCACTCAACCCTATACCATCCGAGTCTTTACCATGGTAGATGTAGGCATTATAAATGTAGAATGTACGAGCATCTACCAATAGCATTATCTTGATGCCATATTTTGCTGGCTTCTGTGGCATGTAAATGATAAACTTACAACGACCTCTAAATGGCAGCAACATTTCATCTATACATAGGTATGGTCCAGGAGTATATTGGGTCTGGCTATTTGTGATTAATTTGTTGAACAAATCAGAGATTGGAGCAAGTTTATCATCTTTCAGACGTTCCTCTCTAGTAGTTGAGTCATCAAACCGGAGGCAGTTAATCAAGCAAGAAAAACGCCATTTTGACATAACGCACCGAAATATTTCATGGCCAGTGCCATCTGTAGCAAATATCATGCTCAGATCGGAGTGATTGCACTTAAAAACGGACGAGTAGTACATTATACCGATGAAGGCTTTTATTTCAGTTACATCGGTGTCCATTAGATCTGTCCTAGCGCTTTGTTTGAATTTTATTCTATAATTTTGTAGTTTTTGGTTTGTATGTGTCACCAAACATTCCAACATTGTATTATCAAAAATCTTAGACCAAAGTTCAAAATAGCCTTCGAAGTTAAGTGTGTGCAAACGACCAGGTAATCTTATAATATTGTGGGCTGCTGTTCTAGATGCCCTAGGGCACTCTTTTTTATTCCATTTAAAACCCTTCTTCCCTATATAAAATTCTTCATGCAACTGTTTATTGGTGGTAGAATTTCTAACATCTGCACTTGGTTCTTCATGTTCTTCGATATCTGAAACTTCGTCGTGCGCTTCCCCTTCTGAAATTTCGTCAGCTTCAAAGACTTCATTTTCTGGCTCAAAACTCGGGTCCTCATCTTCATTGTCGCAATCACTGAACTCGTGTTCACTTTCTTCATCTAACCATTGTTCTATTTGCTCGTCGTAACTAACAAATGTTCCAGCCGACGTTCTTTTAGATCTATGATCCATCTAAGAAATAAACAAGTTGAAGTAATGAAAACAATTTCACTGACGTGTTGCTTAGGAGACACTATGAACATATAACTATTACTCTGAGGTGGTGGCCTAACAGACACCTACCTTAACACTGATGTGGTTGCCTACCAGACACTTTCCCTTGAACAACGAGGCACGCGCACACAAGGACCGCTCCCACAGGACTAACGCACGCATGAGCATAGTAGGAGAAGGTATAGAGAATGAAAGAATTGAAAAAAAATAATTAGCGGAGATACATAAGTTTTTTATATTTTCGGTGTCTGGCAGGCGTCACGTTAGTCGCAGAAGGTTAAGATCGCCACTAGTTCACCCCAGTCCAATGGACAAGTCGAACGCATAAATAGGAATCTTACACCAATGCTTGCTAAAGAGAGTGAACTGGAACCTGGTGACTGGACTAAACATCTAAATAAAATTGAATTCGCTCTGAATAATACCGAAAATAAAAGTACAGGTTTCAGTCCAAGCATGTTACTCTTTGGTGTTGCACAAAAAGGTGTGATAAATGATAAAATTCGAGAGTATCTAGAGCAAAATGTTATCACTGAGGAGGGGAGGAACTTAGAAACCGCAAGGGAGAAGGCAAACGAAAAAACAGCTCGAAGTCAAGATGTAAATAAACGTTATTTTGATAAACGTCATAAGAAACCACACATATATAAAGTCGGGGATCATGTAATGATTAAAAATGTTGTCAATACTCCTCGTATCAATAAAAAACTTTTAGCTAAGTATAAAGGTCCGTTCCAGATAATTAAAACTCTTCGAAATGACAGGTACTTAATAAGAGACCTTGAAAACTTACAAATTTCCCGTGTTCCATATGAAGGCGTAGCTTCGCCAGAAAACATGAAACCTTATGTAATCGCATAAGAACTCCTTACACATATCAATAATGTTTGATTTCATTTATTGTTTCAATATTTTATTATATCACTATTTAAAGATATTTTTATTTTATGTTGCATGTTAATTTGATTTCTTTTTAATTAAAACAACAATTAATTTATGGTTAAGTTATTTCGTTACTACCTATGTATCTTCAATTTATATGTTTTGTATATGATAGTATGCACATTTAAGCTTAATAGATGTAATTGCATGTAATATTAAATCGAGGACGATTCTATGTCAGGACGACCGAGTTGTAAGCGATTCACTTTTATTAAAAATATATATTAATGAACATTAATATCTTTCGTATCACCCTGTACGCAATGTAAATAAAAAATGCATACGGCAATACATAATCATATAATCGTATGATCGTTGACCGTTTTAACATTATTCTATTTACTTATATTAACTGATATCATAACGTTTTCTTATCGAATGATTGTTAGTCTTAAGTTAGTTGAAATAAAGCGCTTGACCTCGAACCATCGTTTTTGTTTTAATTTTCATTTCGTCTCGTTAATAAGTATTTGGCCTCTTACAAAATATAGGTTGTATTTGGTTGATTTATAATGGGGTTAAAGTTGTTTGTTTTTATTGTTTAAATTAATATTTATTTATACTAAATCATTGATTTATTTCTCTGAATATGAACTACATAAATAAATAAAACGTTAATATTTTTTTAAAAGTTCATGGGTTTCATTAAATACACTACCAAAGTGCCATCGTCTCCGAGACGTATGATTATCTTTTACGCAATAAAAAATATGATTCTCTTTCTAGGGTTAAGGAAGCCTAGACATTTCGCAGCGTTCTTGGCGACATCGAATATGTGGTCTTTCAAACGGAGGTTGTCATTAACACACATACCGAGAATACAAAGTCTTTCGGTTTCAGCGATGCAAGTGCCATTTATGGATAATGGCTGTGTGATTAGGTTTTGCTTTAATGACAGAAGCCAGAATTGCATTTCAGAAGCATTAAATTCCTCGCTATTGTTGAGCTTAACATACGTTGCCGTTCCAGTTCCACACCCAAAGAAGAGAGGCGTGACCCAAGAAACGAATATGAGAAGCTGAGGGTACTGTCATTGGCGAAGGAGGGGATTGTTTAGAGGTAACAGATCATTTATAAAAATGAGAAATAGAGTCGGAGACAAAACAGAGCCTTGGGGAACACCAGCATTTATTTGGTGAGCTGCAGACTTGAAACCGTCAAAAACAACTTCAATTGAAGGGTCCGAAAGGTAATTTCTAATTAATTGAAGAAAGGTATTATCGATTCCAAATCCAACCTTTAGAAGCATTGTCTTAATATTTTTTTAAACGCATCCCCATTTTGACTTTTGATTTTGATCGAAAGTTTGTGGAATTAAAATCTGTTTTTAGGATTCGATCGAATAGAAAGTTTATTAGAGAAAACCCGGTTTTATTCGAACGAATAGAGACATGCGAACGAATTGAGCATAAGCTTAAGTTTGTATTAAATTGTGAGCGTATTAGCGGGAAATTTGTTGGTTATTTCAGAACCCCTAGAGAGTACCTATATTATTATATATGTTCTTAATTTCAGCTTTCTGGCTCGACCTTAAACGCCTCAAAATTGATGGACATAACTTTTGATCCTGATCACAAATATAGTAACTTTTAGGAATCTACAAACATAATTATAAGGCATGTTATAAACTATCTGCTAAAATAAATATGCCGCTATGATAGGGTATACAAAAAGACTATCGCCGCTATAACTATTGTGAATGAGCGAATCTAGTAAATTTTGTCAATAGTAATCGTAAGGTCAAAAAAAAAAACATTAATGAGAATCGTCAAAATGAAAATAGCTAATTATATATTTTATATTATACTCGTATTATATTATTGAGAATCATAATAGTGGTGTTTATCTTTTTCGACAAAAGTTTGAAATCTTAGTCCACAGACCAATTGCATCAACCAAGAATTGCGTATCTGTAGTTAGGCAAGTTGAATGAGATGCTACTAAAGTAAATAATTGCGACGCATTTTTTACAGCAGTGTAAAACAAACAATTAAAAGGGTAATATGCTATAAGGATAGTTTTGTATATAAACATGTATACTAGAGTGCTGTTGTCCAAGTAAGAGTTCAATGTAGAGTTCAAAACATTTTCGTAAACATTGAAACATGATAATGGCTCAGCTTTCAATTCATTATCACACTTCTCTAACACAAAAAAAAATTGCATCCGTATTTGATTACAGGATGTAGTCCAAAAAGCTAAATCAAGTCGACTATATTGACTTGACCACATCCAGCGCATGGCCAATAATACTCCAGCGAAGAGGATCTTCGACTCCCAGCCCCTATGTTCGAGAAAGATCAAACCCCGTTTTAAAGACCAAGCCATCGCGGATACCAGAGACCTTGGTATAGACAAGTGGAAGCAGCGTGCCGGAGATTGCGGTGGATGAAAAGCTGCGGTGCCGCAGGCAGAGACTTTCTACGTATAGGGAGCCCGCGCAGTAAGTAAGTTACCTTTGAGAGGTCATAACAAATAATTTTGATAAACTGCACTGTTGCTCATTTTGAATTTTATTAAAGGTTTTTACTAAGCCAATATTGCTTTTTTAGTACTCATGATTGAAATAAATCATACATAATTGCTCTCGAACGGATAAACATTGACTCATCTCCATCGCGCTATTGAGAAACCCAATCAATAAATAACAAATGGGAACTTTGTGGGCTAAATTTGTTCTGTGTGTTAAATTTTTGAGATATGAATTGGGAAAACGATATGGACTTTTTCTCTTTAAGAAAACAGATGATTCCAAAGGTTTCAAAATCCGCCCACGGCTCATCGATTCTATTTAAGTACCATAGTCATTTGAAGATATAGATGTGGAAGTCGCCCAGTGCAATTATTATATCCATTCGGGTTGTAAGATGGAATCAATTGAACTCCTTTGTTGAAGCATTAACAGAATTCGGGGTATCTGTGAAATATGAGCCTTAACCATGTTACGTCGAGAGCGATTTACTCTCTTGACTCTTTCAAGGACATACCCCCCCCCCCCCCCTCGCGTTAATGAGTTGGAGTGGTTTAATTCTTTGGCAACAATTAGGTTCAGTTCGATTTTATATGTGTATTCTCTTTAATAATAGATCGAAATCTAATATTAAAAATCCAATGTTTATTGGCAGTCTTTTGAGAAGAGTACAAAAAATCATATTTTGTTAAACTCCCAACAAAGGATAAAAACATTTCATCTGAGTCAGAGCCGTATCTGGCTTCAACATACATTTATTTATTTAAATCATATCTCTACAGCCATATGACTCAGAAGAAAGTAGCTTTCCATATGGCCACTGTTGCATAAATGGTGTTTTGCATCTTTTTTATTACTCATACGCCACCGAATCCCCTAACAAAATACGCGTTATGAATACTTAAATACGAACAAACTAAGTTGGTGACGAGAAGGCAGTCCGAACATGCTTTAATGTGTTCCTTTTGTATAACAAAAAGAACTTATTCGAGGCCATTCTATCAACAATTCGCGGAAGTTTCTAGGTTTATGTATTCCGCTCCCTTCCTACACAGATAAGGAAAAAATAATTTCATTGTCCAAACCACCACACTAATTTACATCGGGGATATGGCCCCCTGCATATCACTAACTACACGGGTAAACACACATTTCCACCGCCTTAAACCACCCTTGGGACAAAGAGCATGGCGCAACAATATGTCCCATTCTGTTCAAGCAGCTTCAGTTCTATTTCGAAGAAAGGAGGTGCCCGATCGTCGGAATCAAACAAACAAAAAATAATCATAAATTGTTTTCCAAATAACTATTAAAATACAATAAATGTACACATAATGAACTATGGGACTACCACCAAACGCTTGGGGTTGCAAGCGTATGAATGCATATTTACTTTGCTCTCAGTGCCAGCTGTCTATCGCTGGGACAGACGAATTTGTTTTCATTTTGATTGCGATTCTGGAAATCCATTTTGTTTCTCTTGTTTGGGGATGGTTTTTCACTTCCAAAGCTTTTTTAATCGGGTTGGACTTTTTCCACCCGTTTGTATTTGTTTTAAACAAATTTAGTGCAACTCACTTTACCACTTTTCACATTAATAAACTTTTAATCTAAACAACAAAAAAGTAATTCAATTTGGAAGCACTTTTTTTAGAAATAACCTATTTCATTCACAAGTTTACACATTTAGGGTGAGAGTTGACACTTTGGATGGCGGTTTATAGTTCGCGCTATCGATTTGAACCGCTCGACGCCTGTTGCACGACTGAAAGTTAGTTCGGAGTTATGAGATAGAAATGAAGTATTGTTCTCCATTCGAGGATAATCATAGTGGGGGAGAATACACGTAAACGATTATCGTTGTCATCATTTGTATGTGTTGGTGGTAACAGAGATGGCTTAGCAAACTTATCAGTAATTTAAAAGCAGGATGGAGCTGGAGTAGGACTGTACCCTGGGGACTGAAATGAAACAACGTCTAATAAATGTTAGCATGCGGACGGGGAAATATATTTTACCTAAGATGAGTACAGTCCCTGGCCAAATTATTAGACGCACTACAGTTGTTTAATAGTTTCATGTGTTGCAATAGTTTATATGCAATATTTTTATATTTAAACATACATATAATGTGTTTTTATTTAGGAGATTTTAAATATGATTCCATTTTGTTTTTAATTTAAACGTGTTGCATTACAGTGTTAAACAATTGATACGCGAACGTAAACCAGTACAAAGTACACAGAACGTTACAGTGCGTCTAATTATTTGGCCAGGGACTGTAACTGAGGATGAGTATTTTGTTATATGTATTTAGTTTTTTTTTCAATGGAATGCAATGTGTAAGGGGTTACTATTCAAATGTGCAAATGAGCAAACACTTATTTATTATCTGGGCCACCTTGTATTTACTGATATGAACAAGTTGCTTATATCCTTGTCTTTAAATGTTGCCATCGCATATAATTCTTTCAATATTTTGTGCGTTACAGTTGCGCCGCGGAAAGAAGACATCCATATTTTATAAAGAAAATAATGACTATATAAACTATGCAGATGAATTATGAAAGCTAGCATTATGGAATTAATTTTTATAGCGACAAAATTTGACACTGCTATAAGGACGTATGGCAAACAGGCAGCCGAATGCTGGCGCAGCTTTTCGCATTTAGGCTACCTTACAATGAATCCGTAAAGAAATCAGTCACGCCACTATTTAACATTTCTTTTTTTTAAATCATTCGTTTCTCTCCAATAATGGGTGGAGTATGTTGTTGTTCCCCATGTTAATTTAACCTACACCGCCACCACTTTTAAACATTGATTTATGACCATTTCAAGAAAGAGACTACAGCACACCCCATTTACAGTTTCGAAATGACTTCCAAGTCATACCAAGTTCATGAATTGTTTTTGAATGAATATGTTTACATCTACACCAACGGACACAAAATAGTAACAGGGTTGGTGGTTGTGTTTTTCTCAGATAATTCCTAATCACCGTAGCCAGATCTTAATCATGGCGATTCAAGAAGTCTTATGTTGGTTAAGGGAAAAAGGGATACCCGTATCAAATAGCCAGGCCACAATAAAGTTCACCGATATTAGCTGTCGGCGCATAGAGGCATTACAATGTACTGTAAGGCTGATGAACTCGCCAAACAATTGCCTATTTTGCCGGTCGAAAGTTTCCTATATGCCAATATATGTATATACAAATTGCCAAATGAAAACTCATATTTAAGCTGGGTGCAATCGAAAGAATAAAATTTAGGTGAAAAACTGGTACAACATGCGAAGCAGATCTGACCAAAGCCTGACTTGGTATGTTTACAGGGTTTTAGCTCTCTAAACAGACTCCATATTAGCGCTACAATCTTTACTATGCGCTGTCTCATATGCAAGCACGCAAAAAGGCTTGGCGCACACTTCAATGATTTTTGTAAAGTTGTATGCGCGGGGACTATGAGGAGACTATTCTCCACGTTCTCTATAGGTTTTCGAACATACTCTCCCATAAATGAAACTTTCTTCTATAACGCTCATTTGACCTTACTAACACTAACCTTAGAGATTTCTTGCGCTTTATCAGAAGCTCAAATCGGTCAAGGAGTAGGCAGATAACTCCAAGATTTACATAGCATAACAAAGGACCTAATCACTTGCGATGAGTCAAAAAGATGTCTAAGATGGAAAACCCACCTTGTACCAAGATATGGGGTCTGTCTCACAATGAAAGTAAAGTTCTGAGCAGTTACCCAACACTTAAATTACTCTCGAGCTAAATCCTTCCATTAGCGAATAGTGCGTTTCGCATCCATCCTTCTCATAGCTAGCTTTTCATCAGTTATTCCAGTTTTCCAGTAGTATTGATTGGAAATTTAAAAAAAAAACGTTCATCTCTTTCTAATTGTGATCAAAACGTTGATTTTTTGGTAATGAATTTTTGAAAAAAAAGATTTAATTATCGTTGACACAAAGAGAGAGAGAGGTGTGCATTTTTCTAGGATCGAGACCGATCTCAAAAAAAAACTTTGTCATTACATCAACTGTGTTTGATTATACTTATAATTGTCACGCGTCTTGCGCTGAAGATGGTAGGCCGCTGTCTTCCGAAATGCATTCGGTATTTAGAAAATAAAGTACAATTAAAGTAAATTTCTTTTTTTTGTTTTAATTTTCCTTAAAATCTTTTTTTGCGGTCAATAAGGAAGAGATGTTAACAATTTAATTATAATCTAGACCACCAATTCTGTTCATTTAACAATAAAAAAAAAACAGATGTGATGTTCAGACGAGCTATTCCAATATTTATTTATTTCTCAAACAAAAAACAAATTATGCCACTTTTGAGAGAATTGAATTTAGAATCTAAGCAAGTATATACATATTATCAGCAGTGAAACTCGAATGGGGAAGGGCAAATGTTAACTTTTTGCCTAGGTATACTTGAGAGACCCAAGGGATATCGCAAGCGTTAGGCGAAATCCATTTGCAGGCAGGAAAAAAATCTTCCTTTTTCTAAGGAAAAACATTTCCAGTGCTTGAAGTATTCAAAAATTTTATTGAGTGCGTATTGATTGTTATCAACGATATAAGCGGCGTTCTCATGGGATGTAAATAGAGCTATATCATAAGCATACATCTATATTACAGTTGGGAAAATTTGGAAAATCCGCAGTGTATATATAATAAATAGAGTAAGCTTATTGGTCTGTAGCTGGTTGGGCTAATGGGAGGCTTTCCCTGCTTTCAAATTGGAATGATTGTTGCGGCTTTCCACTTGAGTGAAAAGTATTGTAGCTTAAAGGAGGTATTAATAATAAAAATTAAAATATGTAAGCCTGACTCTGAATGGCTCCCATGTTGAAGTGGTGAAAGAATTTAAATACTTAGGTTTCACAATCTATATATATAAAAATCAATCCATATTTGTGTTTGTTGCCGGTGTTTGGCCAAACGCGTTAACCGATTCCAATAAATTTTTTTCCATGAAAGGTGACGTCTGTACGAAGGATGTTTTGTATGTGCGATGTCTGTATCTGCAACCGTGTGTGAATTATGGGCATTTGAGTGAGTACACATGCATATGTGCATATGCGTGTAAATTCCGGTGCAGATACAGAGACCGCACATATAAAAAACCATCGTACAGACGTCACCTATTTTGTTATCCGAACGCGCATATGAAAGAGGGAGACAACAAGGACGTTTCAAGCCTATTGTGGTGTTTGTGCGCACTTTCATTCTTGAGAAAGCGTGTGTTCAATGTGTTATTCAAATAACTCTTATTGAATTTTTTTGCATTTTTTTTTTGTGAATCGGACATCGGAAAGTTGCTTTTCCCACATTGATAACAATCAGTGTGAAAGTGAATGAAAAGTGATTCTATCGAAGTTTTTTACTTTCGCTTTATTGTTTGATTCGCACAAGTAAGCTGACATAGGCGCCTGCCAGACAACAAGCACCTACCCTAAACGGAACAACGGCAATCTTCGGTATTGGCCTGATAGTGTTTCTGTGAAGTTTGGTCAAAATCGGTGTTCTTTTTTTATAAACAATAATAAGGAGGTCTAATCGAACATATTGGCCAATAGAATTATCGGGCACGGGCAAAGCCGGGCGGGTGCAGCTAGTTACTTATAAATTGAATCTTCTAGCCCCAATTAAAAGATAAATTGACTGTAGCAAAAGCAGCAATAAACAGTATGTGGTCAATTTTTTTCCATTACAAGCTTATAGATCCAGCATCAAAGTTCAAAGTGTTCATTGTAACCGTCAAAAGCTGTTCTTGTTATGGTAACCAAGTGTATGAGTACAAGCAATTCGCAGAAGTTGAATCTATCCAAAGATATTTTTTTATGCGGATCTTTATGCTCCCATCTAACACGGCTTACTATGCTTTACACGCCGAATCGGGATTGCCCCTAATTTTTCTTAGGAATTTAAAAGCAAATGCAAACTACGTCATCAAAGCCATGCAAAGATCTAACAACAATTTGCAGAAAAAGATTATTTTAGTGTCCTTGCGCTGTAGATATACCCCTATTAGATTAATGTTTGAGTGTTCGGAATGGAGAGGGTGATTGGAAACAACTTACCCGGTTTCACTCGCAGGTGGTCTTTAACCGAAATAAGTACGTCAATCCTCTTTAGAATAATGTTAAGATAAAATGTATTCAATTTTTGTTTTAGCTAAACTAAAAGCCCGATTTTCAGCTAATATTGCAACTCATTAGCTGCTCCTTTTATTTTGTTTTAGCTAAGCTAAAAGACATAACTGGTAATAAACCACTCTCGGAATTATATTGCACTCACTTATTTTATTTCTGCCAGTTTCGTCTGAAACTATTGGGATTCTTAATAAGGTTTAGTATGCAACGAGGAGAATAACTGATCTATTGCATGGCATTTTCTTGGGGACTGATACATTGATACTGTTAAAATTTTATTTTCGAGAACTTCAATACGCGTGTCCACTTGCTTACGGTTTTTATAACATCCCTGATATACCATTCAGGAGCTAAACTCTTTTTCTCACTACTACTATATGACCGCATCACTTGAACGTCACTTAATTTGAATGCAAAACTCACATAATTCAGTGACGTATTGCTCACTAACTAATGCGGTAATTCGGCTCATGTATTTTTATTTTCGAACGACCTGAAAACTCATCTTATCAACAAACTTCATTTATTGTTCGAATGTTGAACGTATTTTGCAAAAAAATCCTGACGATACTATCATTAAAACAAGGATTACTGTTATTTTGGTTGTATTTTTATTAAAATTCAAATAAAAAAACTTTTTCTTTTTGCACTAGTAACACAAGTTTCCAGTTACTGGAATGATGATCCATAAGAGGGACATACACGGGTTGAAATCGTTAGAAAAGTGGCAGACTGGGATCACACAAATGCAATAACACCAGCTTTTGATTCGCCTCAGTAAAGATTAAAGAAATGATCCGAAAGCGGCTAGCCTGCCGATGTTTAGTGAGTTCGAACCAGTGATCCACATAAGCGGACCAGTAGGAATGCAATAAAAAGGGAGGGTTACGATCCATTTAATTCTGATCATAACCTCACCGTAAAGGGAAAGAAGAGAAGACATAAGAGCGGATGAGAACAAATCACAAGTACTAGGCCTTTGTTTATGTATTTTTTTTTCACAGAACTAATACAACGCAGAAGAATACACAATTGTCGACTTGCACGGAACAATAAACAATAATATTTTAATTTAATTTTTTTTTCTAAATCAGTTTGACGAGTGTGTAAAATATAAGGAGGAGATCACTTGTTTGTATCTTTGTAAATACAGATTGAGATAATTAAAAGAAAAGTAAAATTTGAATACTTCTTAACAGAAGGATCAAATTTTGTCTTCGTTTTTAAACACAGCCAAAATGGACGAATTAGATATACTTATGCTTGTAAACATATAATTTAGAAAGTAAAGGCATTGGGGCTGTTGACCGTCATAATTTGAAATCCTAATACTAATATTTTGCCAAAGCTTTGGGATTAAAAAAATTGTGTGCACAAACAAAGGAACGATGGCCAAACTAAGAAAAATCGAAATGACCAACGCCTGACTTCAATATAAAAATCCATTAAAGTTCATTTTATGATATCATTAGAAAATGAACAAATTCAAATTCAATTATAGAACATAGAAAAAAATAATATTTGAAAACATAAGGAAAAGCTACAGTCCAAACTGGCAAACTGTTGGATACCCTACTCCTATTTCTATTCTTATCCCCAATAAAATGGGCGTGTCAAAAATCTAAGTATAGGTGAATTGTTAGGAAGGTATGGTCTACATATTTTGTTACACATTACTGTTTTCCACGTTTCATTGAGGATTTTATCGAAAAAACGAAGTTTTTGTAAAAAAAACGCCCTAAAAAGGCAGAAAATTTTATATAAAGGAATTGTTAAAAATAACTTTATTTACATACCTTACAAAAAAAAGGACTTTCATTTTCAATGGTTTCTCCAGTAAAATGTTTTTTTTTTTAATACTAGCTTAAATTTTGACTTTTCGATAGGTAAAACTGTTTACTGTTTACTGTTTACCCTAGAGACTATATGTTGTCAATTCAGCTTTCTAGCTCTAGGTTTAAAGCCTAATTTATGCCTACAGACGGACGGACGAACTTGGCTCGATTGACACTACTAACGATACTGATCAGGAATATAGCAACTTTTAGTGGTCAACGGGCAATATTGAGGTATATTACAAACCACGAGTCAAAATTAATATACCCATAGAATAGGGTTATTTACCAACGGCAACGCTTACAATAAAATAATATAACTGTTTTCAAAGCCAGAAATCTATTATTTTTGTTCCATTTTAAAATCAAATTGTTTCTAGAGGCAATGATTTTTTTTGGAAAAAACTGCTTTCAAACTCAAAATACAGATTTTTTCATAATTGTGAAACCACGTACTAAATTGGCTTTTATTATTCACTGGCCCAATCAGTATTCCTTTGAACGCTAAAAACCAGATTGTTTTATGCCTTCTAGTTTTTGAGAAAAGTTCTGTTTGTATTTCAAAATATTCCATTACCATCTACTTTCCAATCTATCAAACAATACACACAATGGCAAGACTCAAATTGTATGTTTGCGAGGACATGAATTAGTTTTCAAACAAAAACTCAAGCTTATAGTCGTTGCGGATACGAAAATTCTATACATGTATCAAGTTTCTCCCTCTTTTTCTGGTCATTGTGCTGCGCTTCCTCTGCAAAGTTTGTACATTTAAATGAGGGGATATAGCAATACAAAGTACTAAGTAAAAAAAATATTCTGGCTATTAAGTTTAACTTCGAAGGACACATACACAGATACAGTTAATGAAACAAAAGGGACAGGAAATGGTAAACTGCGCGTACTCCAACATTTTTCAACCACCCGCCGCCGACTACTGCTATGGTTTGTAAGTGTATGTCTTTAACATCTCTATTTAAGTCATTTTCAGATGCCAGTAAGCTGATAAACATGTTTATTCCTTAATAAGAAAGCTTTCAGAGAATATTGTGTTCGTATACGTATGTAAGTTTGAGTGCCAAATAAGTTTCCAAGTGGCAGAAGGCAAGTGTATATGATTTTGGCGGTTAAAGTCGATATGTTGATTTACGGGCTCGTACCTGCATAAATAAGAAAAACAAATAATGCATACAAAAGAAGTCAAATTCAAATATTTTTATTTATCAGCTTATTTCATTGTTTACACTAAAGTTCTTATAAATCTTGCTAAAAAATTAAAACAAACAACGTATCTAAATTCAAATAAGTATTTATTAGAACATTTTACTCAACAACTAGCTAAAAGTTAAGACCATCCGTCATTATATCGGCCACCAATGACCACGGCTATAGAGACGAGTAACATCCATCAAGGATGACGATAGCCATTAAGGGCAAGAACCATTCTATTGCTGCATAGATTACGCTTGTAATCGCTAAGTCAATTATATTTAATCGTTTGGAATACCGGGATTTAACTGGGCTCTTGCTTCGTTTAAAAAAAAATGCTGGCACCAGTTATTAAAGTTTTGTTTTTTCCATATTTCTATAGAATGGTATCTTTTACCGGCCAAATAGTTTGTTCCTAAAAAATAAAATATTGCATTTGTGTCCACAGTTGATGTTAGTACCAAATATCGGTTTTCTGCAAAGGGTTGAGTTACTAATTTTTGTCTTTTAATTGCACCTTCCAGCAATACTTGTTTGCTGTTGAAAATATTGCGAACAAAATATGTAGTTATCTACTACACAACGAAATGTCTTATTTTATTTGTTTTATTCCACTAATAATATTATTAATATATTTAGGAACAAAAAATATAAATATTTTTTATTTCAAAATATGGTTATTTTTTATATTTTTGTATAACTATTTTTTTTTCTATTATATGGGCTGAATTCACATATCTTTCGGAGTTAAATTTATAATGTTCTTATTTGCTTTGTTATTTGCTTTATATGTACCTTAATATTATTTTTGTTAATGCCCTTCTATATATATTTTTTTTGTTTATTCATTATTATAAATTGTTGTGTTTAATTTTAAGCTAGAAAAACTTTGACTAATTATTTATGTATTTTTTTAAAAGTTTAATTCATTCAGATTATCATTAGAATTTCGTTTTTTATTTTATATTCCACATGTTTTTTTAACTTTGAAGCATCCCACAAACGCCCGAAATGAATTAATAATTGTACGCTCGGGGTTTTAGGAAACTAAATCCAGTCTTTAGGGCCCAGCTCATTCAATTCATGGATCTGTCAGTGCGGCGTTTCAAACGGACAGTAATATAGAGTCAAATATTTCTTTTAATCTGGATTTCGCAAATTGTTTTGATTCTGCATTTGATGATTCTGATGTCATGTAGTTTGGTTACTCCATCTTACTACGAAAGCGTTCCCTTAATTTTTCTTAACTTCTTCAATCTGTAAGAGAATTTATCCCCACTTCTCGAAATTTGAGAATTTACTTGAAGTTACCTGAAAAGTAATGGAATATAGCAATTCAAACATTGAAGTTCACACATTCTTTAATTGAAGTTCACACATTAAAAAATCGAGAAGGGCACAAAAGAAAACTGCCATTGCCGATTGACTGGAAGTTCAGTATACCACAACGAAACTGCAGCTCTACCGCTGATTGGTAGAAATGGCTTAAAATTTAAGGAATGTTTTTGACATTCGGCTAGGTGAGAAATTAACAAAAATTGAGTATTGATATCCATTACGGAATATATCATTTCGGGTATTAAAATACAGTTGAACTCAACGGTCATAAAGAAGTTGATTCAAGAATGAAGTGCAAAAGATGTCTAATTAAACAGGTCGATAGAAGAAATTTGTACGGATGATACCTCCGCCGGTAGGTAGATACCGGTTCACATACCTTGCAAATTAGATATAAAATTAGCTAATAAATTATACAATATTTATATTATATAATAACAGGTTATCAGTTGGAGTTAGTGCGTCCATCTGATAGCATGTTCACAAGAGGTCCAATAGATAGGCCTCGCCCCTAACCATAATTATGGTACGCACCATCGAATACTCCCTTCATCACAAGGAATACACTATGGTTGCTTTGAAGGAGGTTTCAACAACGTAAACACATCTGCAATCGCAAATGCACTAACAGAACTGAATGTGGATGTATCGCTTGGTGAATTGATCAATCTTTTGCCACTAGAGGTACACCACAAGGCGATGTCCTTTCCCCCCTTCTGTGAAACTTGGTGGTGAATAAACTACTGATATACCTGAAGGGGGAGGGCCGTAAGGTGATTGCTTATGCGGATTACGTTGCTATTGCCGTTTCAGAAAACACCCCAACACTTTAAAGGAACTCCTTCAAAACGCTCTCAACAAGCTTATAAGATGGGAAAATCGCTGTGGACTGGGGGTTAACCCTCACAAAACCAAACTTGTCCTCTTTTCTAGGAAATATAAAATAACTCATATTGACCCTGCCTCTATTAACGGTACAACCTTAACCTTTTCCGATGGAGCCAAATTCTTGGGTCTAATCTTCAATAGGAAGTTAAGTTGGAAACCCAATTTACAAGAAAGAGTCAAAAAAGCTACAGTAGCACTTTTCTCTTGCAAAAAGCCATCGGCAATAAGTGGGGCCTACAGCCCCGCATATCTCACTGGCTATACGTACCGGTAGTGAGACCGATTCTGACATACGGGGTGGTTGTCTGGACGTACAGCTTGTCTGTGCATCAACGGAGCACACCGAACGACTCCCTCCGCTGCACTGGACATTTTACTTCATCTGACACCACTCGATATTTTTAGCAGGCAAATAGCTGCCTGTTCCGCTGAACGCTTAAAAGCTACCTCACAGTGAATCAATACGAATATTGGCAACTCTATCATTCTGGACTTACTTGGATCTCTACCAAGGAACATTGACTACACCATAACCCAATTACAGTCCGAGAAGAATTTCCTAATCATAATCCCCACCAGATAATTCTGGGAGGATGTTGTATTCATGGAAGATGAATCGATCCACTTCTACACCGACGGATCAAAAACTAGTGACGGGGTAGGTGGGGGTGTTTTCTCATAAAGACTAGATATTACAGGCATATTCTGCTATTCACGTGAATCGTAGATTCGATTCCCTTTCACTCTGGCTTTCCATTCTGCTATCCATCGGGTGAACTACATTATCCAACCCAATTTGACATTCAAGTAAACAACTTTTCATGTGAAAATAATACGAGGTTCATTGTTTGCAAATTGAAATTAATGTAATCGATTTGATCTCTGTTTACGAAAATCTTTGGAAAGTTCTGCGTGTGCCTGGGGTTGTTATGTGTGTTGAC
Source organism: Portevinia maculata (assembly GCA_949715645.1). Lineage (NCBI taxonomy): Eukaryota > Metazoa > Arthropoda > Insecta > Diptera > Syrphidae > Portevinia > Portevinia maculata. Next base: position 200,797,478 of record OX454525.1, read on the forward strand.
GGTATGCACATTCCTCTTAAAACACCTTATCAAAATCCTCATCTGTTCTAAAACAGAAAAGGCTACCACAGCCTAAACACAACGCTGGTAAGTGCAATAAAATGTGTTTTAAATTTTACTTTGAAAAAATTTCCTTTCAGATATGCAATCATAAGCAGTTACGCCTACGTTGACGCAAGTTATCCCGGAAGTAGTCACGACCGTGGTTACTGACTCCTTTTCGAAATGTAGAAGCAGGTTCCCAACAATCCAAATTCAAGACACAACACTGCAAAGGACGAAATATTATAGAGCGAACTATTGGTGCATTGAAAAGTAGATTTCGATGTTTGGATTTGTCCAAAGTATTACAGTATTCATCTCATAAAGCGGCACAAATTATAAACGTGTGCTGTGCTCTACACAATATATGTAGAAATTTTGAAGTATCTCTTATCAAAAAATAAGAAATTATTGTTTTAAATTGGTCTGTTTATTGTTCTGCTTCTAAAAATGTTAATAATATTTATTTATACAAATAATCAAACAATAAACTTTCATGTTATTGACCACCAACCAGACAGACGATCCATTAAATGAAAAACCCGCAACATTTTATATGCGGATTTGAATTGTATAGAACGAATGCGTTCACGTGAATAACAGAATACCGCGCAGTATTATCGATGTTACCGACATCAACGAGGTGAATCCAGATTCAATTCGAATGAATAGTAGAATAGTGTTCAGTGAAAATTGAAGAAAAATCCCCCCCCGATGAAGAGCAGAATAGGGGTGTTAGTCTCTCTTTCCGTCTTCCGTCTTCCTGATCATTGTAGCGTGTTCCAGGCGGAAATCATGGCGATTGAGGAAGTCTTGTCGTGGCTGAAAAGAAATGTGATATCCACTAAGGACATCCGTATATTATCGGACAGTCAAGCCGCGCTAAAGTCCCTGGGCTCAGTCGCTTTAAACTCCATCGTAGCCATATACGGCAGTTCATCTCTTAAGGAGACTACACTTCACCTCCTCTGTACATGTCCTGCACTCTCCCATAAAAGAAATCTCTATCTATGAGCCTTCTTTCTTAATGTACTCAGCGCCTTAGCTAACACAGACGTTAGAAGTCTATCGCACTTCATTAGAATCTCCAAATGGTTAAGCGAGTAGAGGTCGAAACTCCCCCGATCCACGTGGCACCACAACGGACCTCAGTGGTCTAAGTGTGTTGGCTGTTAACTCACAGCTACCCTAACCCAACCTAACCATGCTGCTACAAAAATGTTAAGGACATAAGCTCACATCCAAACATACATATTGCTAAGTAGACTTAAGTGGAGATATGTACCAAAATTATGGCGAAAAGTTAAAGTGATTTTTATACCTAAAGCTGTCAAGCCCAGCGACACAAAGGCTGATTGACAATAATCACATTCGGAATAAAATGGGTTCAGAAGTTATATCTCCAGCTCAGCATGTGTACACCAAAGGCAAAAGTGTAGAGACAGCCCTCCACAGTGTCGTCAGCACGTTAATGATAAGGAATATACTCTTGCCTTTTACATTGTCCAGACAGAGGCGATAAAAAGAGTCATAATAGACGTTAATGTGAAGAATATCATTATTAACTGTATGATGTGTATGCTTAAAAACAGACGAATCAACTCAGAGGAAGGCGGTGAAGAAACCAAGGTTTAAGCATCTGGATTCTCGAGGAACTTCTCAAGGTAGAGTCCAACCACCCATTCTCGTTTTAAATCAGATTCTAATTAAGCTAAGATTTAGTGCAGACAAAGCAAAAGCATATACAGACGACTTAGCACTGCTAGCGACAGGAAAATTCTCATCCACTCTAAGCGATCAATTACCGATCGCCTTATCCATCGTTAATACTTGGACTTGCGGTTAACCCACACAAGAAAAAACTGGTCCTTTTTACCAATGAAAGGATTTTATCGGAATTTAATATGCCATCAATTGAGGGGCCTCCATTAAAAAAAACAAACTGTAGCCACAATATAAAAGAAAGAGCAAAGAAGGCAATGATAGCCTTATATGTTTGCAATAGAATAATCGGCAAAACCTGGGGTACTAGTCCCAAGATGATCATTAAAACCGATATTAACATATGGTTATTTAGTCTGGTAGCAAGGGTTGTGAGGGGGCTAACAACCTTAGCAATAAACCTCCAAGATGGATATTGACGGCGCAGGTTTTTATTCCGAACATCTAGGAATATCTTGTTCAATTAGATTTGATGGCGTGCGCATATCAATCTATCACGCTAATTGCGTATCCACTGTCACACATGAGCAAAAAAATATATATACATATGTCATTAACGGCCAACACAGGGCCTAAAACCTAGCACGTATAAAAGGGTCTACAATTTTGTGCAGATTCCGAGCGGCAATTTTGAGAAGCTCATATGTTTGCCACTCATTATTGTTGTGATTCTGTGTGAAATGAATGTTATTTTCATGCGACACGATATTGCTTTGAATGAAACATGTCATACAACACCATCTACTGAATCTGGGGGCGCATACATAAATGTATTTGCAAAATTAAGATCATCCATAGGAATGCATAATTTCGACGTCCTACAAATGTATATCCTCTGTGTGACTAACTCTAAGAGGAGCAAGACAATGGGCGCCTCAATTTGCAAGGCAACTTCTAGCCCCTACTATTTTACCCTTCCTTATTGATCGAACAGCTCACGTGACCATCGTTTGGCAAGTGGTAGAGGTTTAACTACTAGGGAACTCACAGTTGCTTGCAAATTGAACGCGCCCGATGTTACAATTTAACTTGCCAAAATGTTAACCACCAAACGAAACTATCACTCGGTATTCCCGTGCCAATTTGCTTAGGTATTGCTTCTTCATTCGCTAATATTAGGACACATAAATGGTTGTTCAGGAAAGCTACGTAAATCGATATGCGTATGTATTTAACCAGCTAAAATAACACTTAATTGCACTCGTGCATTTTACCAATTTGGGTATTTTATGATCCATCGTCATAAGTTTTCGTCTTGCTATAAGTTTTCTCATAAAATAAGCGATAGTTTTTAGAGCACAGCTGTTTAAAAATTGGTTAAACTTTCCGGTTCTAACACATTCGGGCATAATTTTAATTAAATCGAGCTGTAAATCGAGTATAACACTACATTACTTACGATTTGCTTCAAAGTTAAAATATGTTTTCAAATACTAATTTATGTCTACAAAATCTACCACATTACACTGAAATAGACGTACATTCAACTTAAGTTCTATCGATTCACATTTCTGTTTATAAACTCAGATCTAAAATAAGAAACAAAAAACAAACGAAACCTTCATTCAAATAATTGTTCTATTCAAAAACAAAAAAAAAACAATGAAATTATATAATGAAACAAAAACAAAAATTTTAAGAATAAAATAATAATATACATTTATTTGTATGCAGTCCAACGGTGAAGGGAATAGCTTAATCCTTAGCAACCTTCTTCAACACTTTTTTACCCTTTTTATGAATGCGCTTGTGATAGTTCTGCGCCAGTGAATTCACGATCGACATCACAAAATAGCATACCATGCAAATAACAATCATTTCAAAAACCTTCGATAGAAGATTTCCGGATTCTGTACCAGTTGCATTTCTTTGGCGATGCAAACGATTCTTCTGATTCTCCAAAAAACCCTTGAACGGTTCTTGCAGTTTCTTTCCAAATAATGGAACAATTTGTAACAAATCGACCGCACGCTCGATCAAAGACTCATTAAATGCAATAATGACGAATATTTTCTGCAAGTGCATTTTAATGACTGCCTTTCCGATGAGAGTTGCACCAAAGAATGTCCAAAATGGAACTAGAAAATGGCCGCACGTAATGCCCGCCAAATCAAAGAGAGGATTGGGAATCTAGAAATACAAACAAATGTTATATTGAAAAGCGTCTTAAAGAATTGAACTTACGCTAGCACACGCCAGAATGCCAAAGAATCCGATACGCTCTACTACGCGTTCCATAAACAGTTTTCCCCTATCAATTAGGCCGAGATCCTTTTGATCTCTTTTCGCTTTAAGTTCTTCGAAGGCGGCAATATCTTCGGCATCTTCAGGGTCATAGCCTGACAGACGTGCTGCTTTTGCCATAAAATATGGAGGCAGCTCGCCAAGTGCTGTGCCAGCCCCCCATAGGAATGCTTCTAACCGAACCTTACGCATAATGTTCCATAAGTTGGGTGGTTGAGATAGGTTCGACTCATCGGGGCATATAATACTGTAATGAAGTGAAAGTGATGATAGTGTTACATACATGTTGTGTTTCGATAACTTACTCATCAGGGTACGGTGGTTTTGGGAAATTCAATGAATTGCACTCGTACGCTGCCAGAGTTACACTTGCTATATGTGGTCCCAGGTACAACAAAAACGTGTGTAAACCCGTACCAAGGCCAACCGATGAAAGTATACCCAGCCCAGTCCAGTAGACAAAGAACCATGTGTTCTTACGAATTATTTCTATGACTATTTGATGGCGTCCAGGAATATTATATAGTACACTAAAAACTACGGCTAATACTAGAAATCCGGCTAAAAGAGTTCTATGCTGCAGCAATCTAAAAAAAATGTATTTAAATCAGTGGCTTCTAATCACAGTTAGTTGTACTTACTTTCTACCATAGATGTGTGTGAGTGCGACTAATTCTAATGAGCAATATTTTATGGTTTGTATCGGGCTGCGCAGCAGAACAAGCTGTTCGCGTTCTTCGCGTTCCTTTTCTTTGTTGTTCTTTTGTAATTTTTTTTTCATAATGATTTGTTGTTGGGGTGCAGATCCATTTGGTGAACCGTTCGCTTTCTTCTGCGGTTGTTGTGACCCTACTGATGTCAATTTTGTATTAGCATCCATGTTACTATTGTTTTTGCGGTTACGAGGTGAATTGTCTATGTTCTGTTCGCCTTTCTTTTGTAGTTGGGACATTTTCACACCGAGACGTTGAAGCTGAAAACGGGGTAAATAGAAAACGTGAGTGGTATCGGAAAACTTCAAAGGACGTTGACTGCTACTTGGGGTAAATTAGCAATGTGATAGCTAAATTCCGGAGGCAGTCTAAGTCAATAGACATGTATTTTAATTGCAAATGAAAAAATAATAAATAAATTGTAAACAAATGTTACACATAGATGAGCGCTGCATAGAACGCCCTGTTTCATTTGGGGAGTACTAAGAGAGGTAAGCAAGATCGAGTTCCATTAGTTCCTCCTAATGAGGAATTTTTTTGTTTATAGATATTGACGGACAAGTGTTTTAGCGTTTTGTCTCCATCAAGGCTCACCTGGCAAAGTATGAAACGCTCCGCTAGTGAATATTATTAGGAAAAATTATCTCTATTTTTATTAAGGACTCACATAGTCAAAGATTTATGTGGATTGTATCTGTCAGCGCGCTGTTTTCGCAAGGATAACACTGTGCACGCATTGAATTCTTTAATTTGCATTGTATTGTGCAACTTATTAAAGGGAACCTCTCCTCTAAACTTTTTTTTCTTTATCCAGATATTCTGTATTTAACACTTGGTAGCAAATAAATAAACATGAGCATGTTCATTACATATATACTTACTCATTTGGCTTAAACACCCACAAAGGGCCAAGATTTTACAACCATTTGCATGTGGGAAGTTATGCTCAAATAGAGGAGACATACTGTTTTAAGTAGATTCCAAATAGAAATTTTGAAAGACTTCTCATGGCAATTAAACTCTGGGATATTTATCAGTCTTTAGCAAGAGGTGGGCCCAGTGAAAAAACATTTAGGTGATCCTGATGCGATTTGAACGCCAAACCCCTGCGCATACAAGCAAGTTTATTACGAAACAGAAATCACTTGACTTCAGTTTGGAAATGTTACGCAGGACTTGTTGCAAGTCTAAAATAACAATAATAACAATAACAAGAGAAAATTCATAGGGTGTTATGCAATCAAGCCTACTGTCGTTGTTTGACGAAAATTAAGTCCTTCTTGTGCTAGATTGAGATGGAGCACAGCATATGTTGATAAACGACATAAGATCCTATCCAACATATTGTGTAGGCGTCTCGGGACGTATCAGTGTGGCTGGCATATCCTGAAAAAAACATCAATTTTCATGTCGAGAACCACCATTATTCCATTGACGTTTAAGCCGCATATGATAGTATTCATCGTCAGGAGCTTTACGGGGCGCTGGCCGAATTGAAGATCCCGACAAAACCGATCCAGCTGTGTGCAATGTGCAGCTAGGAAACAGATATTGCCAACTGTTCGAAGCCTGCACCAGATTACGGAAAGGAAATCATGTGACTTGTTCAATCTTTTTCTGGAGCAGATAGTGCTCAGGTGAGGTGTCAACGCAGAAGAAATTAAGATGCATCAAACTACTGCGGCACGCGGATGGTATTGACATCATCGCCAACTTCCCAGAGTGTCGTAGTAGAGGCTTTCACGGAGATTGAAGAGCAGCCGAAATTTGTTGGCCTTGAAGTTACTAGGAGAAAACCAAGTACAGGCTGTTAACAAACAAAAATCATCGGTCTACCGACTAGAAGTAGACATCAACTTCACGAACGACAACTTAGTGGTTTGGTTTGGTACAACAAATGGGGCCAGGTTCGAGACGACAGGAAAGACCGGACCTACGTTTTAAAGACCAGGCTATCGCGAATGACAGAGCGCTTGGTCTGGACAACTTGAAGCATCAGGCCCGGGATCGCAGAGGATGAAGGGCTGCTGAAGGACATTTTCTACGACTCGAAAGCCCATTAAGTAAGTTAAAGTAAGTAAGCATAAACTGACGGTGCAGTACTAATTGGTGTTTGAGAATAAGCGACTTCAGGAGACTACAAACGTCAGTGAAACTACCAAAGGAACCTAACACCAATCCAGTAACGTTCACAACCGAGCGGCTATTGACAGTCCAAGCATCCCTTTAACCCTGATCATTGCCCCGCCGTTACGGAAGAAGATGTAGACTTAATAAATTATAAAAATAAATGTTTGTATTCCCTCTTTGTCAATTTTATAAATGATTTTGTCTCTTTTACTGGCATGGGTGATTCTGAACAAATAGTTAAGAAACAATACCAACACTGGCTACAGGTCTCCTTACCTAGACTTTGAAAAAAAAAGCATTCTATTGCTCATTTTCGAGCAGAGAGGAATGGAACGAGAATGAACCGACGAAAATGAAATCGGTATCCATCTTCACAGATGGATTAAAGATGGACTGTGGAACTGGTTGCAACAAGACGGTGCAACCTGGAACACAGGTTGCGAAATAGAGCTGTTATTGCACACAATATTTTCCAATCACACGCATGGAGTTCGATTTTTGTCGTAGTCGAAGCAGAAGGTGCATGCAAAATTATTTCAGAGCTAAACGACGAGATTTTATCCGTTATTTATGAATTACCGCAGGACTCAAGTCGAAAAGTAAAGAAAAATATCCTTATTTAGAAATACTTTTAAAGTATTATGTTTTCGGAAACTACTCATCAATGATAATCATGTTTCCTAAACAGTTAACTGATGGCCCAGAGCTGAAACTAGACAAATCTAGCAATTCGATATCCGTTGGTTCTGTGCAATGAACTTAATTAAACTTTAGATCACATGCAATAGGTTTATTGCGGTATATCAATAGAAACATGCTGATAGAAATTATGTGTTCGAAAATGATAGATTCAAAAGTGCTCAGTTTGTTAAGTGTTCGAACCAACATTTCGCAACATAATCTTAAAGAATTCTGGTACTAACTTGTAAAATAAGAACTGAAGCAATTTACACATCGCTTTATGAAAAAGAAAACAACAGTTTATCTCCTACAAAAATGTGTTCAGAATTAGTAAGTATGAATATTTATCGCTTATATTTACCGACTTAAAATAGAGAACAAAAATCAAACAAATTATATGAATAAGTAATTTAAACAACAAACAATCTGGTATGTTCAAACAAAAATAGCGAATATATTATGTTTTTGTGTAAAATATGTTTGTGGCTTAAACGGGAATAAACAAAATTATAAGTTAATAAACATTTCACTCTTAATAAAGGATGCATCAACAAAAACTCAATAAAACCAAAACAAACTGCTAATAGGTGTTTTGAATATATTTACCAATTCAAAACGATTTCCATTTGTTTTCTGACCCCGTTTACGACATTCAACTTTTAATTGTTCTTTGGTCAATGTCAGCAGGTAAGCCTGTCGCACTTGTTTATCGTCTGACTGGGAACCACTAGTGGCAGTAGAATTTCCCAGACCGTTTCCGTTGCTTTGATGTAGATGAGGATAATGATGCGGGTGGTGCTGATGTTGATTTGTCGACAATCCCCAACCACCCCGATTATTTAAGTTATTTACACTATTTCCAGCACCCACAAGAGACGACGACAATGATGTAGATGATGATGATCCTGCTGGTAGAGCTGATGTCGATGCCAGTACCGTCGATGTCGACGTTGTTGTGGACAAAGCGGCTTTTAGACTATTCTGATTGTTTATATTAAGAAGAGCTTGTGGTGCACTACTTGTTGACGCATAACGTAATCGATTTCTGGATGGCATAGTACTCGTAACTTGATTGTTTTGTTTTCGATTGAATAAAGGAAATCAAAGATTAGTATTCTTTTGAACGTAGTAAGTAGTGTTTATGTTTGTTTGTGATTAGAAGTGTGATTTTTCTTTTATAATTCAAAAGCAACCAAATAAGAAATGTCAAGTACGAAACAAAAAAAAAATAACAAAATTAAATGCGAGTAATTAGACTAGTGTAGCAGACTTGAGTACTTTGTATGTATAGGCCAACAACATTTCTAGTCCGCATCAACTACAAGTGCAATTCCATTCAGCTACTACAAGATACTAGAAAACGAGATTTAGATCAAAAAAGTAAAAGCAGTCTATACCTTTCACGAAATCAGTAGCAGTTAAGCGAGTTCAATGTGCTTTGAGACATTTTTTGTAATTAAGAAAATATAAAGTAGAACACAACGATACACAAAAATGTAGCGCAATCGTATTTTTAGAGCACGAACATAATCAATGTTTAAAAATATAGGCATAATACTGAGATTGTTGGGATGTCGAAGCGGAAAATTTGAAAATTAGCTAACGATGGAGCTAATTATTAGTGCGACAATCACAGCCTTAAGCGCGATATTAGTGTCCGATCAAAGTTATTGAATAAAAAAGCGCAAGCACCTGTAATTCATTTTAGTTTTCATTTAGTTATTCAATTTTGATGTTGGTGCATTTTGAATAACAATTCCGAGCCCCATGTTAAATACTTTGAGACATTAAAAAATCCCCTTATTTTTTGTTAATATAAAGATTTTGTGATACGGTGGTCAGCGCAAATAATTGGCTTTCTACGGGTCCTGGTGGGATTCCTATTGAAAATATTTAACTTTTAAATGAAGATAGCGTTAAAATCTGCAATGCTATGAACAACTCAGGGATTTCAGGTACAATGTTTGAAGTCGACGAATGCAGGAATTATAGAGCCATAAGTCTTATGTGTCATATCTCTGAAGGTATTCTTGAAGGTAATCAACAACAGTTTTCAAGGAAATATAGTGTAGCGCTGTTTATGTTCAATACTCTGGTACAAAGATGACGTAAAATGTACGCTTTCATGCATACTCGTACTTTGTCGGCTTTACTGACTTCGAAAAAGCTTTCGACAAAGTAAAACATGATATATTAATTTAACTTCAAGACATCTTCAAGACTTTAAACCACTAAAAACACCCGAGAAGGGATGATTTTTGGCCATCCTTCCAATTATCGCACCTTGTCGTCAGACAAATAAGCAATTTATTTTTAATACATAGGTACATTAAAGCTTTTAAATTAAGAAACTGCAATTGTCAGTTTCTTTTTATTTTAGAGGTTCCCATGTTGGTTTTTTCAATCACTCTTTTCGTGCGATCCTGTATTTCGTTTCCATCTAAATTGTACAAAGGTTTTACTCTTCTTAATCTCCTAGTCAGATTGGTTGAGAAGCCTTAGTTTATGCCTATTAGCTACTTTTTTGATTTCGTCTTGAATAAAATCGATTTCTTGGTCTCTATGCAAGTCAGTGTTTGTTATGACACCATGGTGCATTTACTATATTCCGTAGTACATATACTTTATTTTCGAATGTTTGTATTTTTTGTATATTTGTTTTGCATGTGCATGTCCACAGTTGGAGCCCATACTGCTTTTAGAACTTGCTTATATCTCCCTATGAGCCAGTACATTTTACCAGAGCGCATAATATTTAATTCTTCTTTTTTTTTCTTTATATGTAGTTTTCAGCGTAACTTTGCGTCTAGTTCATTTCTAGATATTTGGCTTTATTTGCGTATTCTACCTCATTATTATTTATGAATACAGGGATGTGATGGACATTTTAATTCATAAAACTTATATGAACCGACTTTAGCTCATTTAATTTGATTTGCCATTTCTTGTTCCATATCGGTATATTATTCACTGCCGTCTGCAGCTTTTTCGTCATTACTTCTACAGTTTCTCCAACACAAAGTACAGCAGTATTATCTGCAGATGTTCTCATAGTTACTTCTCCGCTTTCTGGGAGATCTCTGGTGAATAAAATGTATAATACAGGGCCAAGCACACTGCCTTGTGGCAAACCAGCTTCTATTTTTCTCAATGTGGAGTACTAATCTCCTTTATTAATTCTGAAAAATCGTTGTAATATATAAGACTCCAGTTCTGCTTAGGTAGATGCTTTTCAATTTATGGATCCGCCTCTTGTGCCATACATTATCGAACGTTTGTGCAATATCAAGGAATATAGAGGACCTTCGTCTCTGTAAAAGCTTTTTCGATTATATCTGTTATTCGATGCACGTGGTCAATCCGGGGTGTTTGTTTCTTAAACGAAATTGATGTTTAGGTTTTCGATTAGTTTATGTAGAGGTTTTTTAAACCTTTTTTGGTAGTTGTGTAAGTCTACGTCCTAATTGGCAGTCATTGCGCAATCGAACGATGAACTTTGGTGGGTTGCGTCGCTTTTTTGGTAGCGCTACAAAATGCGTATCCTAATACCGATCGCTCATAAGCATAAACACCATCGCGTGACTACCCCAGTTCATGAAATTTCCTTCGTATTCCAACACGGCAGCTCGACAAAAAACAAACTGGTTTGATTTGAAGTGATCAAACTACTTTTCAAAGCGATGTAGCTTGAGGGATCTCGAAACAAACATGTGCGACCGTGCTACCTCATGCGCAACCGCATTTGTGTTTTAATAAGGACACACAATAGAATTATTACTGTTTGATATTTTGATCCGCCCTTGCAGCGACCATCGGTCGTTGCTCGGTCGCGCGATGGCTGGCAATTAGGACGTAGGGTATGGATTTCTTCGGTTATCAAATCGAATCCCGGAGTTTTTTTTTTTTTTGTTTTTTTGTATGTCTTCCTTTATTTCTTTGGCAAGCTCATTTGCCGTTACTGGTTGAATACGTCTCTCCTCTCCTCTTCAAACAATTCTTCAGTTCCATGGTAGTAGATGTCTTCATACGGATGGAAGACGCCTGCGAGATACTAAGGGAATAAATTCACTTTTTCTTGGTTGATTTTTACCCTTTACCTTGTATTGCTTTGTCGCCCTTCATTGCTGCTGCTGTTTTCAAGCTTTTCTTTTTTGCAATGATTTCACATATTTCTTTTGGATAGGAGTTAGTGTGTTGAGCTACTAATCTAAAGGTCTCAGGTTCAAATCATGCCGGGCCCAAGTAACATCTAAACGTTTTTCCACAGTCCCACTTCTTGCGAAGGTCTGACAAACATCCAAGAGCATCAATTGTCATAAGAAGCTTTACAAATTTGCCGCTCGGATTCGGCATGAAATTGTAGGTGCCTTCCACTTCGCAAATGGTTGAAGAAGCTAAGTTTAAGGGCATGTATTGGCCGTTAATGCCTTTTAATTAAAAAATTAAATGATTATTAGGTGTTGCAGTCCATGCAGCTTTTTCGATAATAATTAAATGCAAATATCTTCACTGCCTCTAATTCATCTTCTGTTTCAATTGCCTCTTAAAGCTGTATTCTTTGCTCCATATTCTGTCTAAAGTAGTTCCAGTCGGTCAGATTGTTAGCTAATCATGGGCTATCGTCTTTGATATTGATTTTGTTGCCAAGTGTTAAAAATATTGTAGAGTGGTCAGATCCGAATCAGATCAATAATACAACACTCGAGGTCTGCATTCATGAAAATGAAAAATTCGGCTCGAATTATAGTGATGTTTCACGGCTTGCCACAGTCGATTATCAGACTCCTTTTTTATGACGCTGTTTTTTTTCCTTATTCTCGAAAAACCTTTTCCCCCAATGGGACTCCAATCCATATCAGGGTCTTTTTCAGGCAAGCACACACGCAATCGCAATCGAAGGAACAAGTTCAGCTCTGCCTGAAAATCGGGCTAGAATCACAGTTTGTAAATACTATATATCTATGGATTTTGTAATAGGTAATCTAGTGATAACGTTTGATGAGATTTTATATTTGTTTAAGTTTGCTTGGAGACTCTAACAACAAATCATAGATAAGTCATCTCATCAGGATAGGTCTACACTTAATCAACCTTACTTTAACTACTCGTTCGGCAAAACAACAACGTTAAAAATAAATGAGATAATTTGTCGAATTAACTTTTAATATAAGCCCTTATATCATCTTCGTGTATTCGGCTAGCACCACACTAATGATACTTATTATTAGTAGATAATCACTTATCGCGTTCGAGGTAATAAAAAAAAACTCTAAGTTGACTGCGGAAGGCGGAAGCACTTTAGAATATAATAGAATATATTGCCAAACAAAATCGAAAAGCAGTGGCGTTTTGTATGAATTGACTTGAATACCTTAGCGTTATGTATGAATGGACTTGAATGCCTGTACATTGCATCCTTTATTACGAAGCAGTTCTTGAGCAATGATAGGCTAATAATATTACTGCAGCGCTTGTCGTTAATGGCGACTAAGGGAATAAATACTTAGGTATTTTTAACACAATGGAATTGACAATTTCACGCGACCCGATTGGATAACTTGAAAAGCTTCGCATGAGTATTGATAATCTTGGATTTTGCTAGAGGCAGAAGTAGGGCAAAAACATAAGATGTTAATTGGGTGATTTGAACCTGCACCCCTCGGCCGGTAATCCAACGCAATAACTAATGCGAAATCACAGTTGGGAAGTTTGAACACTTAAGTTAGATTAGCGACACATTTCAACCTTAAAGCTGTCCACAAAAAAAAACCTGTAAATCCATGGGTTTAATCACCGGTGTCGTAAAAGGAAGGTCAAACATCAATCAATTACAAAGAGCATATACGTTTCGAAATCATTTAAAAAATATAGGCAGGCCTAAAAATGAGTCCAAATTAATATGCACCTAGGATAGGGTATACAAATCCAAAACTCACAACCTTATATACAGTACCGACGTCGCTAGCCTTAAACTACTAACCGAGGGAATCGAATCCCACCCAGGAACACAAAATCTGTTTGGACGTTTAATGTAGAGTCTACTTTAGAAATGTTCGCTTGTTTCTTAGAATCAGTCTACACCGATGGCAATAGTTAATGCAATGCAAGAAATAATATTGGTGATCTTGTCAATATAGGGACTCCAGAGCTCAGCTATAAAGAAGTTTTGTTAGCTCTTGAGTAAGTCTCTTCAGCCAAACCCTAATTTGTGCGCTGATGCTAGCTATTTATCCAAACAAAATTGTGTCACGGGTCTTTGCACTCGACTGTTAAATATTTTAAACCATTTTCTTCTCGAGGGTAATTTTCTAAATGAATGAAAGACATCCTTTTTTATCCATATTCATGTCTGGGGATAAAAATTATGTTGAGAACTATTGTAGTGTTTGAAAGCTCTCAGCGATCCCTAAGCGGCTTGAAAGCATCGTTAAAAATAAAGCTGAATTTTTAACGAAAGAATGTTTGACTGAAGCACAGCATGGTTACGTATTTGGTAGTCATGGGATCTATCGAATAAAAACTATCGATTTATTCGATGGTTGCAAAATGTTCATTCATTCGATATTTATCGAAGAATCATTCAGTTACTATTTTTGAGAAATCATTTATTCGAATAAGAAACTTTCAGTTACTGCATTTGAGAAACCATTCATTCACTCATACAAATATTTTTCCATCGATAGTTTTCTTCAACTGAATGATTTTTCTGTGTATGTACACTGTCGACTCTCTCACGATGGCTCTACTGCAAAAATGTTGTTGTTGACTTGCACTGAGATGTTCGTTCAGTCTCTTTTCAGTCAAGTTGGATTTGTGTATTATGCTTGTGTGTTCTTATCAGATTTTCTATAAGGGTGGTTATTTATGATGGTTCCACTTTCATTCATTCTGGACTATCGAGTGATTTCTCAAAAACAGTAACTGAAAGTTTTTTATTCGAATAAATGATTTCTCAAAATAGTAACTGAATGATTTTTTGGACTATCGATTGAGAAAAATGTTGGACGATTTTACACAGAAGGTTTTTTTGCACTTTGGAGTTATGGTATTTGCAATCTGTGTGAGTGGTTTATCTTGATGGATTAATCTTTTATGTATGTAAAACGCATTTTGCTTGCTTGCTGTTGCTGTGCTCTTTCGTGTTTTTGCGTGTTTACAACATATTAAGTGTCACACTTTCCGAATTTGTTCTTTATACTGTGACTTGCTAGCGATAAGTAATATTTTTTAGTAGGTATTGTACTTTTTTGCGAAAAACTATAGGTCTACATTTGGCAATATGCCACCTGGATTAAAAATATCGCTTGCATGGGAGTTCTTCCAGAAGACAGGCAATGGTGTTTGTTGCAATATATGCCAGCGGTTGAAGTTTTTAGGCAACACGTCTAATTTAAATGACCATTTACGCTGTAAACATCCAGGCTATTCAACAGCAAATGATGGGGGACCTCCAACAACAGTACAGGACACAATCAGTGCCTATGACAACGCAAGAATCGGAAGCACCAGCCACTGCATCATCAACAGGTGTAGTTCCAATGATCAAAAGAACGGTGCATTCGAATTTATTTGCGACTGATAAACGTTCAGAACTTTCGTCATCTGAATCACAGAGCATTGACGATTCGATTATAAAAATGATAACCACAGACATGCAGCCACTTTCGATTGTGGAAAACGCAAGGTTTCTAGAATAGGGACTCGCGGAAAATGCAGTCCTTATATCGAGTTCCCAATCGGAAACTTTTGTCGAACACCATGTTACCAGCAAAGTATTCGGAAGTTTACAAACGACTGGAGGCTATAGTGCAAAACGTAATTACAACAGATATTTGGATATTCGATAGCAACAGCGCACGTTCTTGACTGTAACCATCCACTTCATAATGTATTCAGCAAATCTGCAACAAGAGAGGTTCCTGAAAAATATACTGCGAATAATATAGCAGCCGCTTTGTCAAATATTATTGAGCAAAAACCGCGTTGGGCTCCTACCTCCAGAGGTGTTGTGGAGACGGAGCAAAGTGTATAAAGGCACAGCGACCAGTGCAATAGCTTTCTATTAAATATGAAGAAATGCAACGTAATTTTTCTCAATAGATGTGCGTCTATTCGAGTATAACTACTCAATTAATTCAGTTAATTTAAATAAAACCATGCAAATTAAAAATTTCCTACGCCATCGTTGAGAAATGTAATATTCTCTTTCAAAGTAATCACAGGACGATTTACGGCCAAAATGAGCCCATAACAAGAGCCATTCGAGATTTCAAACAGCGTTTGTATACACATTGACTTATCTTTCTCGAGAGTTGATGTCAAAAACAAACTATTGTACATTATTTAATTAAAAAAAATTGTTCTATTTTTTTTTATTTCTTTATTGATTTCAAACATCTGTTACTCGTAAGAACACTTAAAGATGAAACAAATACGAGGGGCGTTCAATATATTCTCGGTGTCGGGGTGAAGCTGTGGTTGTATATATAAATTGACTTATTTATCAAGTAATACTATTATTTTAGTGCATTCATGTAAAATTTCATATAAATATGATTATTAATTCGCGTTTTATCTCTAGTTAAACAGAATCATAATGGCAACTGAGACGATGATGGTGAAAATTGAGCATCGCGCTGTAATTAAATTTCTCACTAAGCAAGGAAAAAGTCAAAAAACTATTCATGAAGAGATGGTGGCTGTTTACCAGCGTTCCGCACCTTCATTATCAACTGTGCAAAAGTGGTCAAGTGAGTTCAAGAGAGGCAGAGAGAGCATTGAAGACGACCCCCGCTCCGGCGCCCCGGCTACTGCTTGTACGGGAGAAAGCATCAAAGAAGTCGAAAAACTTGTTCTTGAGGATGCCCGAATAAAGGTGAAAATGATGGCAGAGATCACCAAGCTTTCAATTGGTACCATTCACACCATTCTTCATGACCATCTTAACCTTTCAAAGGTCAGTGCAAGGTGGGTTCCACGAATGCTCACAGCGCCTCAGAAAAAAGTGAGAATCGCATGCTGTAGAGAGCTTTTGGAGATGTGTAGTGAGAACGCGGACGGTGTTATGGATCGAATTGTTACTGGGGACGAAACAGGGGTCCATCACTATGACCCTGAAAGCAAACAAGAGTTCATGCAGTGGCATTAAAAAGGAACAGACCACCCGAAGAAGTTCAAAGTCACTCCGTCTGGCGGGAAGCTCATGGCCACAGTTTTTTGGGACTCAAAGGGAATCATGCTCATTGAGTACAAAAAAAAGGTGAAACCATCAACGCCATATCCTACGCTTCCACTTTGCATAATTTGCGGTAGGAAATTAAAAAGAAAAGACGGGATAAACTCGCAGCGGGTGTGTTGCTTCTTCATGATAACGCTCCTGTTCACACGGCGCGAGTTTCCAAGGCTGCTGCGCGAGATTGTGGTTTCGAAGAAATCCAACACCCACTCTATAGTCCAGACCTTGCCCCTAGTGATTATTTCCTGTTTCCGGATTTGAAAAAATGTCTTCGTGGAAAGAGATTTTCGGATGATGAAGAACTCAAGTCGGCAATAAATGGGTACTTTGCAGAGAAAGAGGAAATTTATTTTTTTGAGGGTTTAAAAAAGCTTATCTCAAGATGTAACAAATGCATTGATGTTAGGGGAAATTATATTGATAAATAAAGACAATTTAAATTGAATTGGCATTTTCCTTCATATCGATACCGAGAATATATTGAACGCCCCTCGTAAATAAAAATTCAAAAAAAAAGTCTTTTCACTGTCCCACACAAACATCCAACAGTTATCATGAGGAGATATCACTTTCGTTTGTAATTCGTTACAGGTAATAATTGTTCATGTATTTCAAATAGAATAAGTCAAAAAACAATTATGTTGCATACATAACACATTTGTTATTATATAATTTATAAATATAGGCCTAACAATTGTCTATCGAAGGCAGCCCTAAAAGTCTAACACCTATTTCTTTTAGTGCAATGCGCAGCTCACTCTCGATTTTATAATTCACCCAAAGAACGACCACGACCCTCATCGCCATTGATTTTTTTAACGGGAAATTGTTCACATGTTAACAACCTCGTATTTGAATCATCCCGAAAAGAAAAGAGGGGAAAACAGTTCAACATATCGATTTTTTATTTTTAAAGCTTATAACCCTTCTTGGAGTTTTAGAAGGGTTCACTTAATGCAAGTTTATTTATCGACATGAGATGCTATGATGAATAATATTATACAAATAATGAATTCAACTTTTTCATCTCAAGCTCTAAATTGACTTGCTTGTTGGGCATGAAGTAGTTGTTAGTATTTTAATACACAACTCAATTGGTCTCAAATTGGTATATATTCTTACGTTGCAAAGAAAAGTAATTAGATATGTCATGCTGAATACTTGGATACAAGGAAAAAACTGTGTTTGTATGTAGTATGAAAGCGAGTTGAATAAGCTATTTAAAAAAATATTCGCTCTCAATACAGTTCATAAAAGTAACATCATTGGCCTCCACTTAGGCGAAAGATAAGGTACATAATTCATTTGCTGCTTAAATGAACGACTAAAAAATGATATAAGGTATGTAGGGACAAAAGGCAGCCTTTAATAACAGCTAAAAAAAACAAATATATGAAATCTTACTCAGCCAAGGCAAGTTTTAAATCAGCCTCCATAGCCATAACTCAGCACAAAAATTGATGTTTGCAATTGTTTTGAGAATAACTAATCCGCTGGTTGTAAATACCATCATTTTGGCATAAAAACTTGAAATTGAACATTTTTCCAAAAACATATATATGGCCTAAATGTGTTAAACTGGTTTGAATCACACATAGGTGTCAAGCAGGGTTACCTCATGAGTCCATTACAATTTTCCTTGTTCTTGGACGACCTGCCAACTCTCTTAACAGGAGGGATCGATTTTGCCGGTATTAAAAAAAAAGCTTAACATGTATGCTGATGATATAGTCATCCTGTCGGAGACTCCAACAATGTTACAGATGATGATAAACAAGTTACATCATAACTGCAGGTTATGGAACTGGAAAGTAAATACCAACAAGTTAAATGTAATGGTCTTCCGAAATGGCTCGGGTTGATATTCAAAGGATGAAAAATGATTCAGGAAAAATTAAGAGCTTGAGGTTGCGAAGAATCACAAGTATTTTGGAGTAATTGTGTCACCTAAAGTGGATTTCAAAAAACATCTAGAAGAAAAATTGAAAGAGGCAAAAAGAGCAATAAATTGCCAATTGAAAAATCTGATCGGCAGAAGGGACATTGCAACAAACGCAAAACACAAAGTATACGAGGGGGTTGTAGCGGCGCAAGTATGGGGTTTTCGTCAATACGACGAAGTCGAAAAGTTGATGAGATAATTTATCAAAAAATCTTCAGGTTTCCAGGAAATGCACCTAACTACATGCTGCACCTCGAAACAAGACTCTCGCCTTTATTCATGTACACAGTTAAGCTACATTTCTAGTACATTTTAAAAGTCATGCAACTTCCCATCCAAAGAATTCCGCAAAAAAGTGCAAATTTTTCAGTGAAAGGTCCAGGTTAAGCAACGAACATGATGTTGTCTTCGCGGAATTTAACGAAACTACGTGGAAAGCCTGCCACAACTGATGATGAATATGGGGTTATCTTCTCGTAACGTTTTCAAAGAAAAGGCAAACTAAAGTCAAACGCGGTGTACATACCGCGTGCTTCAATACGACTTTTTAAGAGACAAATTATTTTAACGACCGGAATAGTGTTTACACAATATCTACGATTTTTAAAGCTAGAGGCAAACTTCTGCAGTTAAAATTGCCGTATAGAACCGACCAAAATGAGGAGTGCACACTGTGCAATCTACGAGCCAAGGAAGATGTACTGCCTTTCATCGGGATAAGAAAAAATCATTGGAGGAAAATTGTGCTATCGACCGAGGAAGTAATCGCGATATTAAATGGGCGAAAATGGAGGTTGTTATATAGTTATCTTATGTGTACTTCAAAATATCGACAGCAAATCGTAGATAAAGCGTACACATACTTATTGAATTATTATCTTAATTTTAAACGATTATGTTATCATATTGTTAATTCTCTAGTTCCTGGCTGACGGCAAAAATGTCAGTGCCACTTATATTTTGTGAATTTTTGTAACTGAAACATAATGTAAAAAAATCAAATAAAATATTCTGTTCGTCTATTCTAGCCCCACAGGGCCCCGGTATTCGTTCCAAGATTGTGAGACGAAGATCTGTCCTTTTTTTACTTTCGGGCACTGTGCGTTTCTTATCCGACTTTGATTAAACCAGTGAAGAGACAGGTTTAATTAAAGTCGGAGGCCTGGGAGCTAGTCATGATCGTAAGGATCTAATTTAATTAAATTAATTAAAAAAACATAAAATATGTAAAGATCTCCGACTTACGGTCTAAAAGCAGTTCCCGGGACTGCGGGGGCTATCTCTTCTCCAATAGTTAAAGCTCTTTGGTTTAATTTCCTTTGTTTTTGGTGTTTTTTTTTTCCAAAATCACTTCGCCACAATTTGTTGAGTCTTTTTTCCAAACGTGTTTTGGACATATTTACATATGGCGGAACCTCAGGGTTTTTTTTCTATTCCATTGATAGATTCATGTGCTCTTTAAAAAAAATTAAATAATTTGAACAGTTTTAGAAAGTGTATCAAAAACTTTGTAATAATGTACGACACACCTCGGATTTCTCTAATTCATGGTAAAATAAAATCCGTGTCCTCATTTATAAATCGTAAAAAAAAACGCAATCGCATACATGCAATAACACCAGCACATTTGATTGGCTTTAGTAAAGAATTGACCCGGTAGCGGGAAGGCTGCCGATGTTTATTGAGGTCACAGGCGAACCGCACTGGCGGAACAGCAGGGATAGTTACGACCCCTTTGATTCTGATCATAACTAAGGAAAAGATTAACTTTTTTTACATTGGGTGTTTCGAACAACTTGTCCTTAGAGCAATTAAAAAAACCTGGAAAACTTAACAGAAATACGACATTGTATAAGGCTCACATAAGTGCTGAGTCACTACTCACATTCGCCCATTTTGATTACATAATTTTTATGAAACAGACAATAATACAAAATTTCACAACGTAAAAATGTCAATGGCAAATAATTTTCGCATATTGTGGATGACATTTGCGAAAGCAAATAATTTGCGATAATTATGCATGTATTTATAAGAACACTGCATTAGCAAATGAATGCAAATAAGTAAATCGGTTTGTGTTTCAAATTATTGGCACAGGCACTGATAGTGTGTATGGCAAGTGAGTGTTGGTTTGTTGTAGGTACTAAAAGATGTAAGAGAATGTTACATTTTGGTGTCAAATTTAATTAAAATATCAATGTTCTAACAAACGAATGCAATTAACGCAACATATCTGTCCATGTGGATTTAACACCGACGGAGGATTTATGTATGTGACAATAGGTCACAACAACGTCTAAAGATATTATGCAAGTCACCTTTATTTCCATTGACGTTTTCGACCTTTATAAAACGAAAAAAAAATGAAGTTGACATTTCTGTGAAATGTAATGCAGATTCCATTTCATTATTAAAAATATCATGTGACGAATTTTGCTCTTATTATGTAAGGCGCTTAAGAATTAAAAACGCCAGATAAAACGACGATTTTTGTCGATGGCAATTAAGTGAAACGCAGGTATATAAAATAGCTTTAAATTAATTATTCATTGAATAGTTTGATAAACTATTTACTCAATTAAATAAGACTTTCCTCTTTGCATTCACCACAAACATGCGCCAACAATATATGGAACCGATACCGTGACATCATAAGGGAGGTAGCCGAGACCACAATAGGTTACCAACCACCCCAGAGAGTGGTATGATGATGTATGCGTTTATCGGAAGAAGGTGACAGAAGATGCACACTTAAAAACGCTGCAGCGCAAAACAAGGTCAGCGAAGGAAGAGTATCGAGCCAAGAGAGGGGAGGAGAAGATCCTGTGTAGAAAGAAGAGGGGGTACGTAGTCTCCCAGCTCAAGGAAATCGAAGTCTCGCGATCGAAACAGCATCCGGAGATTATACAAGAAAGCGAAACAACTGGCTGCTCGCTTTCAGATCGCAACGCAGGCTTATCGAAACAGCGACGTAAACCTAGTCACCGAAACGCAGGGAATAGTAGATGTATTTAAGCAGCTGCTAAATGGGCATCATGTAGAGAGAGTGATAGGGCAAGAAGAGAACCCACGTCCTGTCAATGAAGAACAGATTTCACCACCCAGTATAGAAGAGGTTGGCTTAGCTATAAGAAAGCTAAACAACAATAGGGCCGCCGGCTCTGATGGCCTACCAGCGAAGCTCTTCAAATATGGAGGTGATGTTTTGGTAGGTCCCATGCACCAAATCATCACCATATGGGTGGAAGAAAGTATGGCCGATGATTGGACTATCAGCTCCATATGGATATGCCCCATCTTCTAAAAAGGCGATCCTATGTTTTGCAAGAACTATCGAGGCATATCCCTGCTAAATGTCACATGTGTCCTGTGTGTGAGCAGGGCGAATGGAGGAGAAGATACAACCGCGAACTCTATGAGCTGTACCAAGATGTAGATGTAGTCCAAAAAGCCGACTACATTGGCTCGGCCACATTGAGCAAATGAAAAATAATGCTCCAGCCAAGAGGATCTTCAACTCTCAGCCCCCTGGTTTGAGAAGGCAAGGAAGACCTCGGTTTTAAAGAACCTTGGTCTGGAGAACTGAAAGCAGCGTGCCCGGGATCGCAGAGGATGGAAGGCTGCAGTGTCTCAGGCAGAGAATCTTCACGGGTCGGGAGCCCATAGTTTACGAGACATCCCGCATCCCTATATTTTAAACTTCCTTAAAGCAAACAGTTTGAACGAATTAATACTCAAACTGTACTTTTTTGCACAGTGTAATTCATGTGGGTTAAGTAAAAGGAAGGTCGCAATCTGTCCACAAAATAACACCCATATATGAGTTCTAAGAGACCGCTGGTAAAGTACCGATCTTTATCAGAATTCTACCAATAAACAATTTTACCTGTTTGATAACTAACCCTCACACTTTCTTTCAAATCTACGAGTATTACAATATTACCATTATAAACTTCCCAGTGGAAGTTCTTGTAATGGGGCCAAATCCAACGTTTTTATAGAGATGTCTATCTGTGTGTATGTACGTATGTGCGTATGTGCGTATGTACGTATGTGCGTTCGAAATTTTCTTTCGCCACGATTATCTCGAGAATCAAAGATGATATTGACATGGGACCGGATTTATTCGAAGCGTAATTACGTAACTCTGAACTGATTAAGTTTCCAGCGAAATCAGTGCAGCCGTTTTTTGTTAGTAAATAAATAGCTAAAATAATTTGCCTTTATTTATACTATTTATTGTCATTTGTCATTGAACAAGTCATTATTACATTGTGCTCATTACATTGGACATAGCAATGGTTGCATTTATATATATCACACTTCGTTGTTATTAACAACATTTAATTTCCATGAACAATATTAAAGAGCATTTTTTAATATTAAATAATTCTTAACCATATCTTATGGTTAACCACATTTCAAAATTTCCCACTAATCGCATAAATCATATTGATCCCACTGGGAAGTTAATCGTGTGGACCTTGCGGGTCGCACTAAGACCCCTTTTTGTTGTTGTTATCTCACAGAATTACATTCCCGACCCGTCCCGTCCCAATCCGCATCCCAACCGTGAAAACCGAAAAAATACCTGAGAGCGATAATGCATTAGGGCTCAGTAATAGCAATACGTAAAAAGTGGAAGAGACACATTGAAACGAACGCACCATATAGGAAGGATTTAGATCATTTCTGTGACTGAGAGTTGAACAGGAAAAGTTTTACGTACGGAAAAATTAATAAATTCGTTTTTTAGCCAATTGTATGTTCAATTTCTCAAGTATTTGTAACAGATTAGTTTAATAATTCATAAGCAACATTTTAGGACAAAGATTGTGTCGATCTACATTTTAACTGAACCGAAAAAGCAAATCGAAATTTGTACGTTTTATTTTACACATGGCTATTATTTCTGGCATTTATTTCTCTACCCTTAGCAGATAGGCGTTGACCCATATCTTTTTTTGACAATAAGTATGTTAGAATTAGAATTTTTTATTCATACAATTTTTTTTATTTAGCTCTTCCCCGAGTTATAAGCTGAATTTGTGGAAAATTTATATATTAATCGTGTCATTTATAAATATAGCGTTCTTCATATCGAATATGAGCGTAATAAAAATGTTATATTAATTACTAATTGAGCCTCCACAAATCTTTTCTAAGACGAGAGAATTACCAGTTACTCTTTCTATATAATATTCTATATATGTGTTTATATGTCGTAAATAAAAGATTATTATAAGTAGGGATTTGGATCGTTTGGATCTCCGAAAGAAATGTTTTGTCTTCAGTGAATAACTTTATTAAGACCAATTTTCTCTTACATATCAAGTTTAAGTTTATAAAAAGTCAGTAACGTAGTTTAGGAAAATGCAAATTCATTTACAGATGTACTTAAGCTGTCCTAAGCTATCAAAGGGTCATTATTTGTTTCAGGTTTTCGAAACGTGCATGCTCCCAGTATTGATTATTGTTTGATCTTCATTTTACGAGACCGCTGATTACCAGTCGTGTCAACCTTTGGATTTGCATGCACACTTTTTAGATTTTAAACGTTTCGCTAGGCTCACATGAGTGCTAAAATTGCCTCGATGCGATTACTCCTCTAAGTGGCCTTACGATATTCTTAGCAGGACTAGGCAGGATTCTAGACAGGACTTTAAACTGAGTTAAAAGTGTAAAAAGCGTTTCTAACACTCTGAATTGTATTTAAAATACAAATTTACAAACAAAAATTAAAAAAATAATAATTTGTCAATGAAAATCGCGCTATTATGATGCCAACCTTTGGGGAGAGTACGATAACTCAGACGACAAAGTTTAACGACAGATTTGTGTAGAACAGTTATTTACAAGCATTTTTTGCTACGGGAGAGGGGGTTTATCTCGCCCCATTTGGGCGGGAGGGGCGATTTTCTAAAAAAAAAAACACTTCAAATGGGAAAAAAAATATTTCAAAACAACGGTAATACTTACAATTAACTATCTATCATCCTGTTTGAAACGATTTCCATTAATAGTTTTAAAAAAAAATAATTTCAAACTCAAAATTTCGGAAAAAAAATTAATTAAACAAGTTTATATTATCTTTATTCCAAATTGTACATACTAAATTTTGTTTACTATTTTTTGCTGTTATTAGTTTTTAATCGTATATTGAAAACTAGATGGTTTTAAGTCTACTAGTTTGCAAGAAAATTGAAAACTACCAAACCTACTTTTCATTAAATTTTTACTTATGGACTTTTTTTTCCTCCCATAGTAAAAAATGCTTGTAAATAACTGTTCTGCAAAAAAACCGTTATTTTTTCTTGTCGCTCGAGTTATCGTAGTCTTGCCCAACCTTTTATTAATATTCTGTTGAAACACAAAATTGTACCTATTTACATTTAAGTGCTACAATACCTTTTTCAGATATCGTCATTTTGTACAACAGGCAACACTTGCTTTGAAATATCAATTTTTGAGAGTATAGTGACTTAAACATGACTTTCCATGCATTAAATTTATACCTCTGAGTTTGGACTCTAAACAGTAAAACCCTTATTGGTACACGATTTGTTTAAAGTGTGCAGATTTTGTTTTAAGCAATAACTAATTCTGATTATTAGTATTAAAAGACAATGGGAATACAAGTTAAGTAAGTAGAGTATATTTCTCAAGTGGAAACCCCCACCGTTACTAACGTGTGAGCTGCGCCTAAGATCTTTTTTATTTGTCATTATTTGTGGCAAATGTGATTTGTCACGTTAGCAATGCAAATCTTTTATAAAGGTTGTTTTCTATTTTTTTTTTCGATTTTTAAGGGGTTGCGATGGCGACACTAAAAAGGTTAAGAAATGATGATCTAGTACATTGCTTCTAGGATGTTAGTGAAACGCTTGTGAAATGTGGGTGCTTAAAATATCGCGTCGTAAATGTAAAGGAATGCCTAGTGAAAAGCGACACGACACAGAAAACGCCACACGTCGTTTATGAAAAACGTCGAAGCGAATAAGGGTGAGTATCTTGTGTTAGAGCACGATGAATGAACTATCGAGGCATATCCCTGCTTAATGCCACATACAAGATCCTATCCAATGTTCTGTGTGAACGTCTCGAGACGTTCTGCAACACACTAATTGGAACTAACCAGTGTGGGATCGGTCTCGGCAGATCGAAAATAGACCAAATTTTAGAGCTGAGGAAAATTCTGGAAAATACAAGCGAATTTCAAGTCGAGACTCCGGGTTCCCAGCAAAGATTGCCGCTTGCCACAGCCGATCATCAGCCTCCTTTTTGTGGTGCTGGTTTGTTTTCATTCATTTTTCTCAAAAACGCTTTCCTCCAATGCTACTCAAACCCAGATTAGAATCTTATTAATTCGTGTGTTTTGATTGACTGATTATTTTATTACTTTGTTTATTTAGTTTTTCACGCGAATTTTTTGCTGTTTTCATATTTTTTTTTTTAATAAGGAAAATTAAATGCGTGTGCGCTTAGCAATATATAAAAACAATAAAAAGTGAAATAATGCCAAATTGGCCTTATTTCACTTTCGCAAAACGAAATAAGGTGTTTGCATTCGCGTGTTTAAGGCAGAGACCCTTACGGGTCGACTTTTTGGTTTTGCTTTTTTGCTTTTAGCGGAAAATCGGTTGTAACGTGTATTTTAGATGACGGAGATGATGCGTTGCAGAAAATGAAACAAAAGAAATAAGTAAAAAAAAGGAAGAATATAATGTAGCCCCTGTGGGGCTATCTCTTCCACCGGTCTTAATAAGAAAAATACAAATGATTTCCGCTTTATGTAGAAAATCTTCATCAGCTTTCGTAAGGAATTGTTTCATTATTTTTTTGTTTCCATTTAATTAAACCAATTGAAGAGACAGCCCGCAGTGCCTGGGTACTTCCAGATCATAAGTCGAACACCTTTTCTTTGTTTATTATTTTCGTTTGGCGTACAACGGCTCCGGGTGTAATAATTACTAATTTATATATATTGTAAACAGTTGGTGTATGTTTTCTTGTTTTCCTAACTTTAATTCTTCCTTATTTTAGGACGAACTACTTGGCCTTCTCCCATATGTCAACTCTCAGTAATGTTCACCGCGAATGGTGTAATCCAACTTGTGCTGGTATAAAAAATGTGCACTATAAATCTATCAGCTGCGTCTCTATTTACTTATGCTATTAATGAATGTAATCTCTACCGAAATAGACATCAAATATTTCAATCCTTATCACACTCATGAACAATAAACTGATAAAATAGCAAAATCTAATTATAAATTAAATTTCCAACTGCTTCCAAAAAATCTTTTAGTCTATAAAACGAACGCTAGACTGTTCGATCGTATGTTTCTTGGGTTAGTCGGTGTTTTTATTTTGGATTAGATCGCGTGCCACAAACAATGGAAAGAACCAAAGTTGCACGCTGGGAGCTGAGTATTGTTCAAAGTCCACCTTAGTCGATAGAGGGAAACACGACAAATTTGGTATCGTCGGAGACAGGCACGTGCATGATGTTTTTCACAGATTATCTTACTGAGCAGAAATTGTTTATACAGCGTGCATGTGCTTAGCGAAATATCACATAATTATGACATATTAAGGCTGCATATCCCATACACCTATATCATGTGTATAAACGTACATTAATCCGATGGACAATCAATAACAAAGCTTTGGAAGAGTGAGGGTGGGACAATTAAAACAGATAAATGACCATGCGGTGATGATAGATAGATAGATTTGTTCTCAAATAAAGTCAACGTAAAGTTAATCGCGCGAGATTGGAATCGACAGACAGAACGGGAAATGATGAGTTGATTGCTGATATGAACTAATTGAATGGAAACCCAAACGAATTACTTTGTTCGAATTGTGAATTTTAAATTAGTTTACGAAGTTTTGTCCATGTGAACAATAACTATAGCCAGTCTGTATTTGTATCAATACATATGCAACTCATTTAGCACTTAATAACTTTTTTTTTTGTAAATTTTAAACCACGTAAGGCAAATTGTTCCAAAGTGTACACACATCTAGCGCCAGTACCACAGACACAATTTTCGTTGTAAAGTTATGAAATAAACAGCACAAGTGACACACATTCATCGTTACTTATTTGTATGCTTATTTCAATGACTCTGTTTATTCACATCATGGCAATCATAGAATACTTCCATGTCAAAAGAATATATGCCTAATCATGTTATGTGAGAGAAGTCCAAGAATGAAAAACTTAAATGTGGTAGTGGAGAAATTTGTTAAAACTCTTTCGAAACTCAGAAATGGTAGTGGAACATATCATAGAAAGACAGAAGCAGAAAGTGAAATGAGCTTAATAATAATAAAATGATCAGAAAAGCTTTAGCCTTAAACAGCTCACTTACGGAAGCTAACCACTGGTGAACTTTGCTGCTTTCCAACTTTTGTACGGAAGTAAGTAAGAAAGAGAATCTGTATTGCTTGTCCTATTCATGCTCAGCGTAAGTATGAGCCAAACATTATGCCAGCACCGTCATTTCTTCGGCGACTTAGCCAAGACATCAAAGAACAGAAGGCAAACTTATTTTCCTCTTCAATTTCGTGTTGTATCATATCCATTTCAAAAAAATGATAGGAGATTAACGATCTATACTCATACAGGGTCTAAACCTAGCCCATCCTGAACGACAAATTTAAGAAGATTTTCATGGCAATTGATGCTTTTTTATACTTTGCGCGTGCAAAATGGAGGTTTAGCACCATTATAATGTAAACAGTTACACAGCACGGGCATAAATGAAATTCGGAAGTATGAAGGACGAGACACCAATGTACGTTGGTTTTGGATGTTTGTAGATCATAATGTGTAGGAAAAACAGAGCGGTGAGGAGCATTTCACATTCGGGGCGGAATGCTAAGGAGGGATTCTTTGTTTTTCACAGTGCCTTCGAAAATAGGCTTAAGGGTGAACTGATGCTCACTCCTGACATTATGGATATTGCGTTTGAAATGTTATTAGGGTGCAATGCGGTTGGGTATTTCGTTTGAGCAATGGTGGTGGAAATATCGATAAAACAGCGATAGGCACGAGACATTACAAAATATTTTCATGTGTTTTTGTATTCTGTCAAGTAACTCCAAATACACGTAGAGTATTCCGAAGAAGTCAAGTATCTTGGAATAATCCTAGACAAGAGACTTAACTGGAACTCTCACTTTCACAGCAAAATCACTAAAGCTAATAGAGCCTATGGGCCGCACATATGGCAGAACCTGGGGAATCTCTCCAAAGATCGTCCACTGGATCTACACGGTGATGATAAGACCCTTTATAACATACGCCTCCATAGTATGGTGGACAAAATCCCAACAAAAGATCTCAATAGAGAAGCTCAAAAAGGTACAACGGATTGTGTGCCTAGGTATCTCCGGAGCCATGCGATCCTGTCCAACAGCTGCCATAGAGGCAATAACAGGACTAACACCTCTCCACATATACATTCAAAAAGTGCAACATGTCTTATACAGTTAAACGAGATAAGGCTTAACGGCCATCCGGAACTTGAGACCCCTCTCGATAAACGTCCGGAACTTAATATGAACTGCGCGGTCACAGACCGCATTCAAAAAAACACTATGCTTCAACGAACGATTCTCTACGGAGATCCCCAAGAGAGAAGCATGGGTTAGTAATATAATAACTAATAACCCACGAAACAGCCACAACGGCATAAAGTGGTATACGGATCGTTCTATAATGGAAACGGGGGTAGGAGCGGGAATATACGGACCAAATAAACGCTTTACGATACCCATGGGAAAAAGTCCCAGCGTATTTCAAACAGAGCTCCACGCCATTTAAGAATTCGTCAGCAACATTTATTCGTCTGGCATAAAAGGCGCAATCATCCATAATATTCACGTCGGTGGTAGAAGGTAACGAAAAGGCCGACGAACTCGCCAGAAAAGGTGCAGAAACACCTTTCATAGGTCCCGAACCTTTCTGCTGCACTCCTAGATCAGTAGCAACGGCAGCAATAAAAAGCTGGGAACATAGGAAATGTATCTATTATTGGAAAAGCATCTTAGGTCTAAGGCAGGCCAAACGAACCATTCGGCCCTTCAATAATAATGCCAGCAAATGCCTAAAGCTAAGCAGGCATGATATCAAAAACTTAGTAGGTTACCTTACTGATCACCATGGTTTAAGATATCACTTCAACAAAATGAAAATAGCAGACTCTCCTGAGTGCCGACTCTGTCTTGAAGAGGTCGAGTCAGCTGAACACATTTTATGTGAATGTACAGCCCTTAATGGAATTAGAAAGAAGATCCTTTTCAGGGAACATATGAGTCCCGAAGACATAAAGAAATCTTCTACTGGTAAAATTATCCGCTTTACAAGGAAAGTAGGAATTCTACTAGTTTAAACTTTTTCTGGGCGATATGGTACAAAAGATCTTTTAGGTCGAAGTGCCCCCATTTAAATAGCCTTGGCGAGCCAGAAGTTTATAAATTTGGTTGGGCGGCGGCCCAGATATGGCCGTTTTTATACCCCATTCTAAGGGTATATTAATTTTGACGCATAGTTTGTAACATACCTTAATATTGCCCGTAGACCCCTAAAAGTTACAGCATCGATAGTAATGTCGATCTAGCCATGTCCGTCCGTCCGTCCGTAAAAAATCCCAAATTTTGGAAAAAATCGAATTTTGAGCTACAAAGCTGAATTTATATATGATCTATGCCTCCTAAAACCGCTCGGGATAAAAAATTTTCAAAATGCGCCCACTGACACGCCCACAAATAAATAAAATAATTTTTGTATACCCTATTCTAAGGGTATATTAATTTTTGAAAATTCAAAGTTTGAGCTAGGGAGCTGAAATTTATAATATATACTCTCTAGGGGCCCTTTATTTGTTAATTTTTTTTAAATCCGCCTACTGACACGCCCACAATTAAATAAAACAATTTTATTGAAGCACCAAAGTTTGAGCTAGGGAGGGTTTTTTTTTTGATAAAATCCTTTAAATGTTATATAACAAAATACGAGGGCGGGTCAATAAGTCCGTGACTTTTGGAATAAAACACAGATTTTTTGATAATTTTTTTTTTTATTTTTCAACGTAGTCTCCCTTGAGCTCTATAAACTTTGTCCAACGCTTCTCCAATTTTTTTATCCCTTCCAAAAAAAATGATTTGTCGAGGTCCTCAAAATAGGCCCTTATTTGCGAGATGACTTCATCATTGGAGTCAAGTCTTTTTCCACCAAGCCATTTCTTCAGGTTTGGGAACAAGAAGTAGTCGCTTGGAGCCAAATCTGGAGAATAGGGTGGATGAGGGAGCAATTCATAGCCCAATTCATGGTTTTTTGCCATGGCAACTGCACATGTGTGCATTGTCTTGGTGGAAAAGAACTTTTTTCTTGGCCAAATGAGGTCGGTTTTTTTTCAAATCGTCATTGAATCGGTCCAATAAGTTGGCATAATATTCCCCATTGATTGTTCTTCCCTTTTGAAGGTAGTCAATGTGGATTATCCCGCGTGCATCCCAAAAAACAGTCGCCATAACTTTATTGGCTGACAAACCCACCTTGGTCTTCTTTGGCGCCGATTCACCCTTAGAAACCCACTGTTTTGACTGTTGTTTGGTCTCTGGTGTGTTGTGATGGATCCATGTTTCGTCCACGGTTACAAAACGGCGCAAAAACTCCTCCATATTGCGATTAAACAACGCCAAACCTTCCTGTGAAGTTGTTACACGATTGCGTTTGTGGTCGACTGTGAGCAAACGCGGCACTCATCTTGCGGAAAGCTTTCTCATGCCCTAGTGATCATTCAAAATTGAAACCACTGAGCCATTCGAGATCCCTACGGCTTCCACAATCTCTCGCACTTTCAATCTTCGGTCGGCCAACACCATATCGTGAATTTTTTCGATTGTTTCGGGTGTAGAGACCTCAACTGGGCGTCCAGGACGTTCGGCATCTTCAGTGCTTGTACGGCCACAACGAAATTCAGTAAACCACTTTTTTACCATTGAAATCGATGGTGCAGAGTCCCCATAGTATTTTTCAAGCTTAGCCTTGGTCTCGGTAATGTTTTTTTTTCGCAAGAAACAATGCTTAATAAGCACACGAAATTCACTTTTTTCCATTTTCTCCTCAAATTAGTGAGTAGTCTGATAAAAATAGCTGTCAAACACAAACTAACTGACGCAGCAAGTTTAAATTTTGACAGGAGTCAACTGACAGATGCCTGTTGACAGGAGCAGTGTTGCCGTTTCAGTAAAGAGGTCAGAAATTCAAAAAGTCACGGGCTTATTGACCCGCCCTCGTATGTAGAGCGTTCTTAACCATACAACCATACTTAGACTTTTGTCACGCCCACTTATGAGGGATAGGAATAAGAATAGGGTATCCAACAGTTCGCCCAAGCGGACTGTAGCCCGTCCCTATGTTTTTTTTATAATATACATACACGCAGTAAAGGGATTTGTTGGGACCCTTATAATGTAATAGTTACACAGCGCGGGCGTTAAGGAAATTAGGGTGAGAAGGAAAGGAGAGATGCCGATGCACGTTGGTTTTGAATGTTTGTAGTTTATAATGTGAATTAAAAGCAATACGTGGAAGAGTATTCCACATTCATGTTGTACGGCTGAGGTAAGATTCTTTGAACGTCACTGTACGTCCGAACACAGGCTTGAGGGTGAACTGATGAGCATTTCTTGCATGGCGGGTATTGCGGTTGAAATGTTCAAGAGGAGGAATGCAACTGGGTATTTCGTTTAAGCACTTATGGTAGAAATAACGATAAAATAACGAAAGGCAGGAAACATTACGACGATGACTAAGAGAGTCAATCGATCTCGCGATGTCTCGGTCGTTAATGAGATATGAGCGTTGTACTCAAGTTGGGGGCAACCGCCTTATTAATTGAAGCCAAATCAGACATTTCGCAGCGTTCTTGGCGACATCGAATATATATGTGGTCATTCATATCGGGACGATGTTATTAACACACATACACATACACACATAATGCTAAACTGTGGTTTGGCTTTACAGTGATCCCCGGATAAGCGACCCTCGCTTAATTGCATTCCTCGCTTAATTCATCCGAAAACTGAGCAAACAAAGCATTCCATAAGAATTGTACACAACGTTTCCCGTTTAAATGCGCTACCCGGTTAATTGCGCTACAAAAAGTAAAGCTTCTCATTAACGTCATACAAAATTTCCCGGTTAAATGAACACACACAACAAAAGCATTTAAAAGTTGTTGTGCTACAGCTTTAATAAAATCAAAGACACTTGTCACATCAATTGTCAAACTGGCATAACATATGTTTAGAGTGCGCCAAAATAATCAAAGTTTAGATTGATTTAGAAATATCTACAGGTTTGTATGAATAAATTTAACATTTGTGTTGCAAATTCTTGAAAGCGTTTCGTTAACATATTTCCCAGGCAGCCATGAACACACAAAAAAACACTTCACTTTCACTTAAGCAAAAGTTGCGAATGATTGCTGACGCTACGGAAAGCAATAAAAATGAATTGTGTGCCAAATATGGATGCTGCAGGTCGACGTTGAATCGAGCTCTACAAAATCAAGAAATCATTCTTGAAAAGTCGAAGACTTGCAATTTGACAAGCAAACGATTAAGAACTGGAGCCTGTCCTGAAGTTGAACGGACAATTACAGTTTGGTTTAACCAAATGAGGGCGTCTGAAGCAATAGTTTCTTCGAATATGGTTTTGGAGAAAGCAAAGCAGTTTGCAATCAAAATGAAAAGACTTCAATCCAACCGCAAGGTAGTTGTGGCGTTGGCAAAAACGAGAAGGAATTTCATTGAAAAAGATACATGGAGAAGGCTCCTCTGCAGATGTAGGAGGTGCCGAAGATTTTCATACACATGTTCTCTCAAATTTAATTAAAAACTATGCACCCAAAGACATTTTCAATGCCGATGAAAGCGGTCTTTTTTATAAAGCCTTGCCGACATCATCTCTTAGCCGAAAAGGACATCAAATAAGTGGTTTTAAAGTAACGAAAAAACGTTTGACAATACATATTTTTTATTTGTAACGCTACCGGAGATTTTAAAAAGGCCACTGTTATCCGAAAATCAAAGAATCCACGGTGCTTTAAAAGCAAGATCCTACCACTGAAATACGAGGGCGGGTCAATAAGTCCGTGACTTTTTGAATTTCTGACCTCTTTACTGAAACGGCAACACTGCTCCTGTCAACAGGCATCTGTCAGTTGACTCCTGTCAAAATTTAAACTTGCTGCGTCAGTTAGTTTGTGTTTGACATCTATTTTTATCAGACAACTCACTAATTTGAGGAGAAAATGGAAAAAAGTGAATTTCGTGTGCTTATTAAGCATTATTTCTTGCGAAAAAAAACCATTACCGGGACCAAGGCTAAGCTTGAAAAATACTATGGGGACTCTGCACCATCGATTTCAATGGTAAAAAAGTGGTTTACTGAATTTCGTTGTGGCCGTACAAGCACTGAAGATGCCGAACGTCCTGGACGCCCAGTTGAGGTCTCTACACCCGAAACAATCGAAAAAATTCACGATATGGTGTTGGCCGACCGAAGATTGAAAGTGCGAGAGATTGTGGAAGCCGTAGGGATCTCGCATGGCTCAGTGGTTTCAATTTTGAATGATCACTTTGGCATGAGAAAGCTTTCCGCAAGATGGGTGCCGCGTTTGCTCACAGTCGACCACAAACGCAATCGTGTAACAACTTCACAGGAAGGTTTGGCGTTGTTTAATCGCAATATGGAGGAGTTTTTGCGCCGTTTTGTAACCGTGGACGAAACATGGATCCATCACAACACACCAGAGACCAAACAACAGTCAAAACAGTGCGTTTCTAAGGGTGAATCGGCGCCAAAGAAGGCCAAGGTGGGTTTGTCAGCCAATAAAGTTATGGCGACTGTTTTTTGGGATGCACGCGGGATAATCCACATTGACTACCTTCAAAAGGGAAGAACAATCAATGGGGAATATTATGCCAACTTATTGGACCGATTCAATGACGATTTGAAAAAAAACCGACCTCATTTGGCCAAGAAAAAAGTTCTTTTCCACCAAGACAATGCACACATGTGCAGTTGCCATGGCAAAAAACCATGAATTGGGCTATGAATTGCTCCCTCAACCACCCTATTCTCCAGATTTGACTCCAAGCGACTACTTCTTGTTCCCAAACCTGAAGAAATGGCTTGGTGGAAAAAGATTTGACTCCAATGATGAAGTCATCTCGCAAATAAAGGCCTATTTTGAGGACCTCGACAAATCCTTTTTTTTGGAAGGGATAAAAAAATTGGAGAAGCGTTGGACAAAGTTTAAGAGCTCAAGGGAGACTACGTTGAAAAATAAAAAAAAAAATTTAACAAAAAATCTGTGTTTTATTCCAAAAGTCACGGACTTATTGACCCGCCCTCGTACTACTCCCATAAAAAGCATGGATGACGCAGGTGCTCTGGAATAAAATTTTAGTTTCATTAGATGAAGAGATGTTAAGTCAAAATCGAAATATTATTATTTTTGTGGACAATGTGACATCTCACAAAACAACGACGACTTTAAGAAATATTAATGTACAGTTTCTGGCACCAAACACAACTTTAATTATACAATTAATTTTTCGTTAATAAAATATTTATTTACATTAATTGGCTTAATTTTATAATGTGTATATGAAGATGCTAATAAAAATGATTTATTGCGTTTTCAATCCAATAAAGCAGGGTATTTCTTATTGCGTCGACAATACACTTAAGCGGGATTCTCGTAATTGCGTTCCTCGGATAAATGCGTTGAAAACTGTACATTTTTTCCGACGCAACAATCCGGGGATTACTGTAATGACAAAAGACAGCATTGTGTTTTGAAAGCATTGAATACTACTTCTACACTATTGGTTGTACCTCACTGAAGATCAAGATGAAGATCAGTTCCACACCCGAAGATGAGGGGGCGTGAACGAGAAAACAAAGAAGACGACAAGTAGAATAGCTTACGCAGTGGTTTTTCCAGCGTTGAAGAACACCTCTTCAGAACGACAGGGTAAATGTCATCTGCACCAGCACATATGTGTATGTGAAGATCTGGAAGGACTCTTGCCACTTAACGAGTGCGAACATCGATTTGTCCCTCGAGTACAGAGGGAGACAAAGCGCAATCTGGAAGCAAGGTGAGCAGTAAGCAGATTGGCTTTCTCTTAAGAGCTGACGCTGCAATATCATTGTTAATGAGTGTCAGGATAGATGACGATGCCGAATTCTTGATATTTTTAACAAACGACCAAAGTTTTTACTACCCGTGGCGCGATTAATGTGAACATTGCAGTCGTTTTTGGGTCGTTTAAACTTTGTTCCGGTTTTCCTAAGATAGGTTGTTCTCATCTGACCGAAAGATTACCTCTTTTAATTTGAAAGCCTCTTTTTACCTTGGGTTTGATACTTTGTATCCTGTTAGGGATTAAGCAGTAGAATTATGTTTGTTATCATATGAGCAACAGTATCCACGTTGCTTTCGAGGAAGCACCACGACCAGTTTAAACTCTTAAAAATACCGTTTAATTTTCCCCAATAGCGTTTCTCGTATTGCCATACGGTACTCTAAGGAGCTTGTTCTTTAACTATGTGGTTGGAGTACGAGAAATTCGCTGATACATATGACACAATAGTCTGACGAATAGTGAGGCCATAACACGTTTAGCTTATTTTTCGAGGTGAGAGGTAAGAAACAAGTCCATTGAGTTGTTGGTTTGAGTGTTATGTCAAGTGTGTTGGCGGTTCGACTGCCGATGTCCGATGACTGAAATAGGGAAACGTCGTTTTCCGGTATGTATTGTTTCGGTTGTCAAAAATATTGAAAGCTTTAAAAAGTTCAGTCAATCACAAATTCGTCACTGACAAATAAATTTGGAGAAATCATTCTCTGTTTTTATTTGTAAAACCACATTTTTAAAAGGAAATGTCGTGAGTAGAACAGTTTTTTGGGAAAATAAAATAATATGTATTGAATAATATGTATGAATATGTATACAATCACTGGAACTTCACTTCCATGAATCTTATGAACAAAAAGCTGTCATAAAATGCATCACCTTAAACAAAACAACTCAAAAAGTTTATAAACTACTTTCGTTTCATTAACAACAAAATTAAAATTTAATAACATAATATATAACACATTTGAGTAACACAACCGTCAGATAAAATACGTTTTTATAACAGTAGTACTTCGCGACAACCTCAGTGTCTAATGAAATCAAAAAAAAACCAGCAGATTAATTGAATAAACAAATTGGTGAACTTCTATGGCGTGACACGAGTTTTGCGCTCCAGAATTAAGAAGGAGTATCTAAACACACGTAAAACGTAAAAAAATTTATAGAATTGTGTACCTACGAGAAATAAAAATGAGGTTTTGGCAAAAATATATATTTTTTTCCTATATACATATTTTTAATACTACTAAGTACAACCGAACAAAAACAATTACATAATTAATAACAAAATAATACAAAAAAAAGTGAAAATAACCTTATAATTTGCTGCATCAGGAGCTGCACAAGCCCTTTTGGTCAAAATGTTCACTGTTTTTATATTATTTTTTTTTTTTTGCTTTAACATACTTTCTCAGGTTTTTTATCAAAAAATTGGCAGATTTTCTCCTTCGATTTCACCCAAATACACACTTTATTAACAATCACAATAATTTTTTCATACAATTTCTGCAAATTACTGAAATTGTATGCTTCATTTTTTTGTCGACGTTTAAGAAAGAAATTCGGCATTTTAGAAAGAGTGCTCTATCGCATTTTGATTGTCAGTGTTCACAATAGATGTATAATTTGTCAATTGACATTCATAGTATCAAAATGTCGATCGATTAATAAATTTTGTCGTTTATCAATAATTGATTTTTGACTACCATAATAAGGCTGCAAGATTTCCGCTTAGAAAAAGTTTAATGTAATTTTTATTACTAAGATATCGTTATTATTATTGTTTTTGTGAACTAAAATTATAATTTCGTAATGTTTCTTTTATTTGTATTATTATATGTTTTTATTTTAATGCTGTAATGGATTATTACATCACATGTATGTTCAATAAACAGAAAACATATATTAACTGCAAGTACTAAATTTTGTACTTGTTCTTGAACTAAGTGGCAACGATGGTCATGAGACAAATGGCTGTCATTCTATTCGGTCCATTTTTGTTTCTTTATTCATTCCATTCTGGATATTCCGGATACATAATTTGAAAATTCTGTCTTTTCTATTCTTTATCCGGAAAAAATAAAAGAAACACACTGATCATATATCGTTCAGGTTCTGCTTGCATTCCTGCCGACTAGAATAAATGGATGGTATTTTGCAATTTGTTGTTATTGTTGTGATGAAATTATTAACACTTTCTTCGACTGTCTATAATTTATCATACAAAAAACACCGGTTCTCTTCCCTCTGTCTCTCGATTATCGATTTTCCCAAAAACACCACACACATATAATTTCTGTACGTGAGAACTGGGGACTGTAGGAACAAAACTCACAAAAAAGAAACAGAAGATAATGTATGTTAAAAATAAAGGAAAGTATGTAGAAAAAATAGCGAATCGAAGTCCGTGCAAACGCATTCCACAAACATTTTTTAGTAAGACAAACAAAACAACAACAAAAACTAGCACATTAAGAAGAGCACAATATTACACACATAATTAAAACACAAGCCAATTAAAATTTTCTAAAAACACTTGCTAGACATTTGATCATCCGTTTTTAAAATTTATTATTTGGTGAAACCTTTAAATTACCTTTAAGTTGGGGCTGCAGTCCCCTGTTCTAATTAGATTTTTAAATAGATTTTGGTTGCAGGTTCACTGATGATGTCGCACTTATTCTTTATTCATTAGTAGCACTAGTATTTTCATGACTTTGTACGGTTGCAGTCAACAGGGTTTTATTTTATGAGTTGAATCATATATAAGAGTACTCGATTCCAGCACACTAATGGGGAGGGACAAAGAAAACGCATATTAGAAAATTAATATTTTATAATGGATTGGATATAAAAGCGAACACAAAACCAAAAGGTGGTTAAGCCTACCTACTATTTTGTTTTATTCAAGTGGAGTGAAGAACTCTTTATTGAGGGAGCCTTTGTAATGGCATTTAAAAACAAAAAACAAAAAACATCAATAATGGAAGCAGTTGTTAAAAAAAAGGTTAAGTGGGCAAACTTTTTATTTGTTATTTTTATCACATTGCATACTTATGATCAGAGATAGGATTTTGCTAATTTTGCCTATTTTTCTTAATCGTAAGAAAGTATCGAATTTTAACAAACACGTCTCATGTCCTCCTGATTTGTTTGGTTAAATCCTTTTTCCTCATAGTTGGGTCGCTACCTATAAAACGTTTTCTTATTTTTTAGGATAAATCATATAACAAAAACAAATTGTTCAAATCTGTTTGCCGTTGGAGAACTGCATGAGTTTCATTTGCAGTTGATAGCCTGTCGCTTCAAAACATGAACCTAATACAGGCCCAAAGACACAGAAATAAGGCAGCTCTCGGCTCTTTTCTTAATGAAAATTTCTTCGGTTTTTTTAGGGGTATAATGTGTTGTGGGCGCAGTGTTAGTGTGTTCGACTACACAGATAAATAAGTTATTCAGGAGGAAGGATCACAATGATATTCATTGTGTCAGAATGTCTCAGACAGACTACTGACTGCTGGAATAATTCCGAAAAGTGTCGCATCACGTGAGGGGTTTTTCGTGGTCGAGGACCCACAGGAGAAAGTAGATTGGCTGGGCGCTTGTATACGTTTATACGGTGAATACCTTACTTGTTCGTGTCGAAAGATCTGTGCATCTTCGAGTAACTAAAGAAGAAAAAAAGGCGGGGGTCGATGGTGTCCCAAACTTTATATTAATTGAGACACCTGCCTCTGTAGGCTATAGATATTGTTACCACGCTGTTTAACAATGCGCTAAATAATGCACATTACCTGAAAGTTAGAGCCAAATCACTGCTTCAAAACGAAACTATCAACACGTCAAAGAAAAATTGTGGTGGACAGATGAAGCTAAAACAGTGATAAGTGATCAAAAGCGCCACTCAAAGCTTGGTCAAAGGGCTCCAATAATAATGGAGATGGAAAAGTTCGCCGCAAATTGGAATATAGACTTTGCAAGAGGGTTGCAAAAAGAAATTGCGCTCAAATTCAAGCAAATTGTGTTGATGGCCTGTATCGGGAGTTAGAAGAAATTTCTTCTTCGGCTGCTTATAGAAACCAGGCTATCCACCAACTCCGACAAACCAGCTTGAACTGGCAAAACCATTTTCAAAACAACCACTCAGAGAAGGAGAAATACCCAGGAAATCCGTTCGCCAAACTTCATCAACAATGCTCAAGGGCTGCTTCTTGTGGATGACGAACAAATACAACACAGGTGGCAACAGTATTGTGAAGGACTTCTAAATGAACAATTTCCTCTGATGTATTTTGTGATGGCCGTTCCTAACAAGTAGAAGTATACGACATTACTGCCGAAGAAGTTAGGAGGATGGGAGTGATCGGGTTCAAATGGCTCATGATTATCATCTCCGAACTGATGAGAGACGATGGAGGGAAAATGTTCTTCTTCTTTTGTACAAAGGAAAATGCGATAAGCGAGACTGTGAGAATTACCGTTTAATCAAGCTGATGTCGCACACCATGAAGATCGCAGGGCGAGTATTAGATAGCCGAAGACGGAAAATAATACGACTATCTGAAGACCAGTGCGGGTTTGTCGCAGGTAAATCAACCACAGCTGTATAAGGACCACTATGGAAAGCATCGTGATTCCTTGAGGGATTTGCATATGCTGTTGGTTGATTTTGAAAATGCCTTTGATAGACAACCAAGTGATCTACGTACAGATGTTCATGGACATATGTGAGGGAGTAAAAACAAGAGTAAGATGCCCCGCTGGAGTCACCGTCACAATCAAAGTCTATGTCTATGTCTATGTCCCTTGATATTTATTACAATCCGTGATTATCTGCTTGAAGGAAAAGTGACGAACTCCAAAGTACACGAGTTATTCTTTGCTGATGATAGAGCCATCATTGGCGAGAACCAAACTTCCCTGAAACGATCACTTAATTATAGGTGAAAGTTTTGGAGGGGAATGGGTACCGTATTAGTCCGAAAATAGGAGAACACTTGTGCTACCCGTTCTCTGATCCACCCCGACCTTTTTTAGATATAAATGTGATTGGAGAGTGATTCCGAAGTATGACAAGTTCAAATATCTGTGATCCATGATCAAAAGCGAAGCAAGCTGCGAAGACGACATTAAGCATCGCGTAAGCGGGAAAACTCAGCCATATTCTGCGATCGAAAAATGGCTCCTAAGCTGAAAGAAAGGCTCTATACCGCAGTTGTGCGCTTACATATGGTTCAAAATGTTGGAGAGCGTACAAAAAGTATGAGGGCAAATTAACGGCTGAGATGAAAATGCGTCGCAGGAGTAACAAAGATTTATCAAATAAGAAGTTCCACAATCCACTTCTTTCCTATCCTTATATTCTCACATGCAGCAAGTAGCACCTAAAAACATGCAATGAATCATTTGCTGGGTGCTGCTTGCAGCAACAACCAAATAAGAAGTTCCACAATCCACTTCTTTCCTATCCTTCTATTCTTACATGCAGTAAGTAGCACCTAAAACCATAAAATGAATCATTTGCTGGGTGCTGCTTGCAGCAACAACCAAAAATGGCTGCACTTGGTAACTAACTGTATCAATTACAGAAAAAAAATCCCTTTACCGCACGCTAATTATAAAAAAAAATAAAAAAAAGATTCAAATAAGCCTTTACGTCAAAGAACCTATCTCGAAAAAATCAGTTGGTACTTTCATGTTCAAAGTTGAGATCTTACGAGCCCTGTCAAAAAGGCAAGATCAATCAACGCTCCATACATACGCGAGAGCAGGAACACCAGAATTTGATTGCCTCAGCGACGAAGTGATTCAAAATCGGGAGGCGTGCCGTTATTTTCTGATATCGAACCGGCGAACCCGACAGGCGCACCAGTAGGGATGCAGTTAAGTGGGAGGGTTATGATCGCAGTAATAACGGTCATATGCTCACCATCATTAAGGAAGAAGAAGAAGCATCCTATCTTTGTAGGTTTGCGGGCACAATAAATTAGAACAATAATCAAAATGAGGTTTAATTAACACATTATATATCTACATTTACAGCAGAGCTTAAAGAAATATTTACACAGTGAAGTCTCACTTATATGAACTCTCAGTTATATGAATTATTCCAATATATGAACCACAGAATTTTTGTACTGGAATTCAGTTATATGAACTGATACTCTTATAAATGTACTGCAGTGTCATATAAGTGAATTCGTGTTGAAATTTTTCTGAAGTAAAAACAGTTATTTTGTCTAGACAGATTTTTTTACGTTTTATTTTACTTATTTGTATTTGGACGTGCAAGTGAGTTCGTGCTCATTTTCTAAGAAGCAACATCGGTTCGGTGGTGATTTGTTTTTTTTTGTGTAAAAAATACTAACGTTATAATGTCGATGGTTGCGCGGAAACAACGAAAAATTCGTTTGTTTGAATATGGAGCAAAAGAGACAGATTATAATGGAATTAGAAAAGGGGCAGTCTGCTAAAACTCTCTCAAATAAATTCAACATTGCAAAGTCCACCATTTTGGGAATAAAAAAAAACAGTGCAAACATTAAATCTTTGACAGCTAAAATGGTTTCTGGGACCGCAAAACAAAAAAAGTTTCACCAAGGAGATTTTCCGGAGATGGAAAAGCATTTGTACAAGTGGTTTCTCAGGCAAAGAGAAGCCAATGTGCCCATTTCAAGTGAAATCTTACGAAATCAAGCTTTAATTTCGTTCAAACGCAAATACGGAGAAGAAAAAACCTTTTCTGCCAGTAACGGCTGGATGGCGAAATTTAAAAAGAGGTTTGGCATCCGATTGTTGGCTATATGCGGAGTAAAGCTATCGTCTCAGCCGGAACTTATTCCTCCATTTAAGCTTGAACTTGACCAGAAAATTAAGCAACTTGGACTAGAAAAGGAGCAAATCTATAATGCAGATGAGTCTGGGCTCTACTTCAAAATGCTTCCAGGTAAAACATTTGTATCCGCCTGTGAAAAAACTGCCCCCGGAAGGAAAATAGCAAAAGAGCGAATAACATTCTTAGCATGTACTAATGCTACTGGCACTCATAAATTAAGGCCTTTAGTTATTGGTAAAGCCAAAAAGCCAAGATCATTTAAAAATTTTGAAATTCCAGTTGATTATGATCATTCAAAATCAGCTTGGATGAATGCTTCGATTTTTAGAAATTGGTTTCATAATTCTTTTGTAAAAAAGGTATTTTTAAACATTTGTTAATCGAATTCAAAGTTAATTCTCCATTTTTTCAGGTCCAAAACCATCTAGTGGAGAGTGGATATCCTCCAAAAGCATTGCTTCTTTTGGATAATGCTCCTAGTCATCCTCCTGCCGATGAGCTGATTAGTGCTGATG
Source organism: Portevinia maculata (assembly GCA_949715645.1). NCBI lineage: Eukaryota > Metazoa > Arthropoda > Insecta > Diptera > Syrphidae > Portevinia > Portevinia maculata. The sequence continues at coordinate 200,840,778 of OX454525.1, forward strand.
GTCAAGTTACAGTTATGTTCTTGCCACCAAACGTCACCGCACTTATACAGCCCATGGATCAGAACATAATAAGGCTGACAAAGCTATATTACCGCAATTTTTTACTGCATAACATTATAACACGAGGGGAGAAGAGTATATACGACCTTTTAAAAGCAATAACTATAAGAGATGCTATTTTATATTTAGCCAGTGCTTGGGAGAAAATCAGAGCAGATACAATCGCAAAATGTTGGCGTGAGATATTTTACAATCCTGATGAACAGGACTTTACTGAAGAAGATGATGTGCCTTTGTCTAAGTATTTTCAAGCAATTCAACCCGAACTAGCTGATGCTGCTCACATGAGCTTAGCGATGATGAAAGAAGTCGCCCCTGATGAAAATGTCGGCAATCAAGCTTGGAAAGAGTTAGCAGAGGACACCATGCCTATAACAGAAGATACCGATGATGATGATGACGATTCACTAAGCCATGATACTCCAGAGGATAAAACAACAAAAAGAGTTCAGCTTGGGGAGGCAGTGAAAGCTCTTAACACACTGATGGATTGGGCTTCAGAAAATGAGCGTCCTTACGAAGAACTACTGATGCTGAGAAAAATGCGTGAAGGAGCTATTGAACTTGGATTTAAAAAAACTGTTCAAACAAAAATATCCAACTTCTTCAAACGAGTTTAGCTCAACAAAATTAAAACGAATTATTTTCTGTATTGTAATATGTAATTTAATTTCATTACATTAACCGTTTCAATAAAATATATTTTTTGCTACATAGTTCCAATATATGAACTTTTCGGTTATATGAACTAGCCCAACAATCACTAGTTCATATAAGTGAGACTTCACTGTACTTTGTTGAGTTGAGTTGTTCGTCTAAGACAACACCAAAATATTTTATTTTATTAACTTTTTCAATTTGCTCATTGTTAATGGTTAGATTTACATTTATTGATAAACTTACGGGATTACTACTGAAATACATACACTTAATGCATTATAACAAACGAGCCCATTTATTTTATACACCTCAATGCGTCCATGAACAACCTTTGTTGATCGGGTTCGGGAAATACAAAACTTAACTGCCGTATTTTCGTCGCTTTGTCGTTATATCTTTTCCAGAAGCCGGTAATGTTTGCAATAAGTTAATATTATTGTTATAATATTGTACTATCAATGTGCTAACATATATTTCAGGGAAAGGTACATTTTGGAGAAAATTAGCTACCGTGTTGTTTGCGTGATTTTGGAATTTGTTAAGGCCGGTTAAGTATTGCATTAGTGTTTTACTTTTTATTAGTGTAATGTTTATTTGTGCACACGCTTTTTATTTAAAAAAAAAAGATATGTCTACCCCCGGTAAGAGCTTCCATTCGAGCTGGCTTGTCGACAGAGAGTTCGCCGCTTAGTTGAAACCAGTAGCAGATGATTACTTCAAAGCGTGCTGCAAAGCATGTGCTACTTCTATAGCTACTACTACATCTACGTACTAACCGCGCCCAACGTCGTTTAATTACGGTGATCTGACGAGAACCGATTAACTCGACGTGGTATGGTCGTTGGTTAAAAAATATTAAAGCAATCCAAAAAACGCTGGGTCAACAAAGTTGTTGACAGCTCTATCTAGTCTTAATAAAACAAAAGTTGCGGAAATTGTGATTAAGGAGCATAATGTTGCCATAGATGTAATATAACATTGGATCGCGTAATGGAAAATATTTTTCCAGACTAAAACATTATCAACGCTTACGTTAGGTAGAACGAAATGTTTTGCGGAAAACGAGGTTCTCTATACTACTCGACGAGTTAACTGACATAACTACCACCAAATCGTTATGCTGCTTGGAGTGTGAAAACTAATGCGAGGTATTTCAACACGTCTCTGAAAATTCCAGTCGGGATTCCAAGAATATTTCGGAGTTGAGACGTAGAAAATGTAAAGGCCTTCAGGTATTGGCTGGCTTTCACTACATCCCTGTTTAGACAGTTTTTAAAAAAATGGGGAAGTACTTTGAAGCTATTTTCATATGGCTTCATTTGAAGACAAGAGAAAAAAGCCAATTTAATCAACTAAGAGCTTGAAAACGGAAAAAATTTGACTTATTTCTATTTCATTAAATACTCGCTTCGGTTTTTTAACGAGTTTAACGCTCTTTTCCAACATAGAAAGGTTTTAATTCACTGCATTGTGCATGAAAGTCGTTTATTAGTTCTGAAGAATATTTTCAACTGCCATAGCAAAACAAAATTATGGTTTTGGAGAATCCGGTTGGATACATTTTAAGTTTGGATACTATTTCTGTAGGGCAGGAATGATTCGGAACTAAGTGGTGAACAAAAAATATCTATAAAAACGATTGTTCTTAGGTTCTATAAAACAGCTGTGTTACAGATGACGTATGCCATTTAGAGACGATTCAATTATTCAGTTCCTTGAGCCAAACATAGAATTTGGAGCTCGAAAAAGTGCAAACACAACTATTTCCGGCATTAGGTTTTTTTTTTTTTTTTTGTCGGGGTGTGTGAGACTCTGCACTGGAGCACTCAGACTCAATACTGGTCCATTGTACTACCAGGCAGACACACCACATTTTACTGTGGGAATTTACTCGTTTTTCTAAGAAAAACGAGAAGGCGCTTCAATGATAAGGAGCTTAGGTTTACAGCACTCACCATATCCGCACCAAATACCTGCCACCTGATACGAGCAAAAGCAGGACAATCACAGAGGAAATGTTCCGCAGTGTCGTCGCTTTCTCCACAGGCTTCGCAGTTGGTGGTGTCGCTTAGGCCTAGCACCTTAAGGTGTTTGGCAAAAGCGTAGTGTCCCGTAAGAACGCCAGTAGTCTGTCTGCAGTCTTTTCTGTTGAGAGACAACAAGAATGACGCGGATTTCCCACAGACGTTGGGGAGCATTTGCTTAGTCTGTCTGCACCCTGGAGAGTCATGCCAACGGCGATTATGTTCATAGGAAACCCAACCGTCAATGGAAGCCCTGACCGAGGACGCAGGCAGACAGATCGCTGGTTCAGGTCCTGAGAGGTCCCCCTCTGAGCCTTGTCTAGCAAGTTCATCGGAGATATCATTTCCCGTGATCCCGTTATGACCCGGGACCCAGACAAGTTTAAGTGAATTCAGCCTTCCGACCGAATTCAGAGATATCTTGCATTCACGTACTATTTGGAGGTAGTTAAGGGTTTGAGTAAGGCCTTAAGCGCAGCCTGACTGTCGCTACAGACGCAGATACTTCGCCCCCTCCACCTGTTCCTCGTAACATAGTCAATGGCCATTAGGATAGCATAAGTCTCTGTTTGGAAGACTGACGCATATTTGCCTAACGGAAAGAAAAGTCTAACGTTATCGCTCTCCACGAAGACACCAGCACCAGATCCTTGATCGGTTTTGGAGCCATCCGTGAAGATTCGACTGCATTCCCCTCCAGGTTCAGAGTCCGGCCAGAGCCAGTCCTGGACGCGAGGAAAGTCGACCTCGTATTTGCGCTTTAGCCGAAGTTCCGGTGTCATCGCATCAGATGGCATATCCATAAGACAGGAGTCGAAGGACAACCGTTGCGCAAGTTCATCAAAACTCCAGTGCGAGTTATACCAAAAGCCACCTCTTGTAAGATGTGAGATAGCCTTGATTGTACAGCCCATGATGTAAACATCAAGGGGCGGAAGGTTCAATAGTGCGTCTAGGCCGGAGCCAGGCGTGCTGGGGAAGGTCCCCGTGCAGCCGAGACATACCTGCCTTTGGAGTTTGGCAAAAGCAGCAGTGACGTATTAACGTGAAAGCTTATTCCACCAAACAACCGATGCGTATGCTATAAATGGTCTTATCATAGCCGTATAAATCCATAGGACTCTTTTCGGTGATAAGCCCCATGTCTTGCCGAAAATGCCTTTGCACTGCCAGAAAACAGACAGCGCCTTGGTAGTCTTCAGCTCAACATGTTTGGACCAAAGAAGTTTGATATCCAGGATGACTCCCAGATACTTTGCTTCATTGGAGAGTTGGATTGTGACGCCTTTTAGCACTGGCTGAGTCAACCCGACCAGCTTCCTCCTTCTCGTAAAGAGAACAACCTCAGTTTTAAGAGGATTGACCGAGAGCCCATTCCTAGTGCACCATTCGTCGATCACGTCAAGGGCCGCCTGCGCCTTGGCGCATACAGTCGCTAGGCATGATCCAACAGAAAGCACGGCAACATCATCCGCGTACGCCTGAGCGTAAATATTAGAACTGTTGAGTGCGTTCAACAGAGAGTCGACCAGCATACACCACAGCAGTGGAGACAGGACGCCGCCTTGCGGGCAGCCTCTGTTTACCCCCGCCATAACATAGCGGCCACAATCCGCATCCGCAACCAACGTTCTATTCATTAGCATTGCTTTAATCCACAACACCAATGGTTCGTCTACGCCGTGTTGTCTGGCGGAGCTGCACATGCTATCAAAAGTCGCATTGTCAAAAGCACCCTCAATATCGATGAAAATGCCCATCGCGTATTCTTTTCTGTCAAGCGCGCCCTCAATTCTACCAACTAGATTTTGGAGCGCAGTCTCGCAGGATTTTCCGCGTTGATAGGCATGTTGCATCTGAGATAGTGGGTGCAATCGCAAAGCAGTTTTGCGCACGTGAAGCTCGACCAGCCTTTCCATGCTTTTCAGCAAGAAGGAAGTCAGACTTATTAGTCTGAAGCTCTTGGCGAGTGAGTAGTCACTTCTGCCAATTTTAGGAATAAATGCCACTCTAACTGTACGCCAGGGTGTTGGAATGTATGCCAGTGCTAGGACAGCGATGAAGATTTTCTTCATAGTCGGTAGCAACTGGTTTGTACATTGCTACAGCATGGCTGGGTATATTCCGTCCGTACCAGGTATTATTAAATGGCCTCGTCCGTCACCACGGCCTTCGCAATATACCAGCTACGCCGAGTTGTTTGTCTTGGCTCACTCATAGTCTCGGTAATCGGGGCTGGTTGTGAACCAATTGTAATCTGGTTACCCGGAAAGTGAGACTCCAGCAGATAACTAAGAGTTTCCGCTTTCGTCTCAGTGAAGGTGCCATCAAGTTTTCTAAGTGAGTCCAGTTTGGCTGGTTTGCCCTTTTTCAGAACTTTAACCAACCCAGCGTTTCAATCTTTTCGCAGAAATTCTTATAAGAAGCACTTTTCGATACCCGAATTAGCCTCTTATATTCCTTCTGCTTCGATCGGTAGAGATTCCAGTCTGTCTCCAAATCAGTCTTGAGTGACCTATTTAGAAGCTTTCTAGCTTCTCTACGAATTCTTTGCAGTTCCGAGCTCCACCAGGGAACCGGTGTTCTGCCAGGGGGTTTGCTTACTGGGCACGTCAGTTCAAAACAGCTAGTAATGGCACTATTAGGTTAGGTTAGGTTTATGTGTCTGTCGGCAGAAGCCGACACACTTAGACCTTATTTTAGGTGCATTGTGATACCACGTATATTATCTACCTCAACTCTGTAGATGGGACTGGCCAACGACACGCGGTTGTTCTCAAACGGTCCCCCATCTACGTACTAACCGCGCCCAACGTCGTTTAATTACGGTGATCTGACGAGAACCGATTAACTCGACGTGGTATGGTCGTTGGTTCAATTTCGCAATTTCCGGCATTGCAAAGAAGCTGGATTTTTCTGTTACTGAAGTGGAGACCGAATTCAGGAATATATCTATATATTTAAGCGACGGACAAAAAGCATCGTATGATGGAATGCAGATTGGGGAAATGTGGCACCTATATGAAGAATTTAAATAATGACTTACTTTTCCCACACTTGGGAGAAGTAGTTAAAATTGCTTTAACATTGTAACAGATGTAAGGTGTAAGAAGAGAAATTGCTTGCGAAGCGACATGGTTAACAGCATAGGTTAAATAAGATCATCATTCCAAAGCAAAAATATAAATGTTTTGATTTTAAAATAAAATAAATTTGTATCTATTTATTTATTAACTTAAGTCTATACATTAACCCCCGTATTAATAAACAGCGGATAGCGGCGAGTTAGGAATAGCACATCTGTTAACTCATAATTCTGATTAATAAACGTGTGTTAGCTTTCACTGACATGTGATAACGAGTGGATAACTTAACTCACCGAATTCGGCATATAAGGAGCGGATAACTTCACACATTCTCAGATTGTAGTTCATGCATTCACAAATTGAGAGGATGCGCATGCATGTGCGGAAATATTGAGAGGATGTGAGAAAACACTGTCTCCCATATTGGGCATATTACTCTTTCATAATGCGTTGACTCCATAGTAGTACCATTGTATTGGACTGGAATACACAGAAATGAGTGTCAGTCAACTGACGAAATATGATAGATACACTCGATTTTTGAGTAAAATTTTGGTAAAGTGCTGCCGTATTGTAGGTGATAAAGAGCAAACAGCTAACACAGGGAAAACATATTTTTATTAATCAGAAAAGTTATCATATGGACAAGTTCGCTATCCGTATGCCAGCTAACTCGTGTGTTAGGGAGTGGATAGTGTTTTTTTATTAATATGGCTGTAAATGTATATGTACCTACTTTGTATGTGTGTTACTAGTTGCAAGTAAGTTTTAAGGTTTATTTTAAGCTATACAACATGTTTGCTGTAGTCTGAATAAAAAGCCTGGCACAAAGGATTAATCCGTAATATCTTCCAAAACAGTGCTATGAAATACTTGAGTCGTATATAATGCAACGATTATTAAGAATCAAGCAAGAGGATGAGTACTCCGCATTGAAACACATCAAAGCTGGAGTACCGCAAGGTAGTGTGTTTGGACCCGTACTGTTCCTCCTATGCACGAACGACCTACCACAAAATGACAAAAACTACCGTTACCACTTTTGCAGACGATACTGCTGTACTTGCAGTAGGTAAAACCGCACAGGGAGTTACAGAAAAACTGCAAATTACACCAAATGATATATCTAATTGGACCAAAAAATGGCAAATAAAATTAAATGAACTGAAGTCGGTTCATGTTAACTTTACAAATAAAAACGTACAAGACATACCTGTGTACATAAATAATAACGTAGTTCTGCATTTTAACTCAGCTAAGTACTTAGGCTTGACTTTAGACGCAAGGTTGCGTTGGAAAACACATGTCAAAAAAAATGAGATGAACTAAATATACGATACAATGAAATGTATTGGCTCATAGGGAGGTATTCATGATTCTCAATATACAATAAACTTCTTCTCTACAAGAAAATATCAAAACTAATTTGGACAAATGGCCTCCAGTTATGTGGGTGCACAAGTAAGAAAAATCTTCAAAGCACACAATGCCTTTAAAACAAAGTATTACGCAATAATGTTAATGCGCCGTAGTATATACGTAATGCTGATGTACATAGGGATCTAAAAACTAAAATGATTGAGGACGAGGTTGGAAAGGTCGCAAGAAGACACGGAGTTAGGCTTCACAACCATCCTAATTTAGAAGTAGTCCAACTACTTAACAATAACAATTAAGTTAGAAGATTACGTAGAGTCAAACCTTTTGAACTAGTTAACTTGGTAAAAAGGAAAGAAATCTACACTTCGCTTCAACTGAATAAGCACAACAATTTGTTAACATTCGTTGTCCACTTTTTCAAAACTTTGTTCCGTTATATATCATTTCATTATGCTAACTGTTTGCTTATGATGTTGAGAAAAAAAATCGGGAAGAATGATTCACTGGTTCTCTTGCAAAGCATTCAATATGAAAAAAATGCAGTTTTATTTTGCGTCAACAAATATTGAAATTGGAAATAAGTTATTGGCATTAAATGAAACAAGTTTTTCTTAAAATGGTTTTTTATTGGTTAATTTTACTAGTGGGTACTGCCGACATTATTCGTAATGGTTTCGTAAATTCAATCCGGCATGGAATCGCACAGCCTCTTTATGTAGTCCAGCGAAATGTCTCTCCATGCCAATTTAATGGCTGCAATAAGGGATTTTTTTTTTTTTTATAATAAGCGCGCACTAAAGGGATTTGTTGGGACCCTTAAATGTATTAGCTACACAGCGCGGGCGTTAAGGAAATTAGGGCAAGAGGAAAAGGAGAGATGCCGATGCACGTTGGTTTTGAATGTCTGTAGGTTATAATGTGTAGGAAAAATGGAGCGGGGAAGAGCATTCCACATTCGTGTTGTACGGCCGAGGAAAGATTAAACGATAAAATAACGACAGGCAGGAGACATTACGACGATGACTAAGAGAGTCAATCGATCTCGCGATGTCTCGGTCGCCAATGAGTTTTATCGCGCGTTTTTGGATCGTGTCAAGTAGCTCCAAATAAGTTATTGGTGCACCGGACCAGATATGAGCGTTGTACTCGAGTTTCGGGCGAATAAACGCCTTATAAATTGTAGCCAGATCAGAAGGGGTGAAATATTTCTTACAACGCTTAAGGAAGCCTAGACATTTCGCGGCGTTCTTGGCGACATCGAATATGTGGTCATTCCAACGAAGGATGTCATTAACACACATATCGAGAATGGAAAGTCTTTCGGTTTCAGCGATGTAAGTGCCATTCATAGATAATGGCAGTGTGTGTGGGTTTTGCTTTAATGACAGGAGACAGCATTGAGTTTTGGAAGCATTAAATTCCACTCTATTGGTTTTAACCCACCGAGTTATGCTGTTAAGATCGGAATTTAATGAGCTTAACATACATTGCCGTTCCAGTTCCACACCCGAAGATAAGGGGCGTGACCCAAGAAACGAATATGAGAAGCTGAGGGTACTGTCATCAGCAAAGGAATGGATTGGATTAGAAGTAACAGACAGGAGATCATTTATAAAAATGAGAAAGAGAGTCGGGGACAGAACAGAGCCTTGGGGGACACCAGCATTTATTTGGTGAGTTGCAGACTTGAAACCGTCCAAAACAACTTGAATTGAACGGTCCGAAAGGTAATTTCTAATCCATTGAAGAAGAGTATCATCGATTCCAAATGCACGCATTTTCGACAAGAGAGCTTGATGCCAAACTCTGTCAAATACCTTTGAAATATCAAGCGCAACGATCTTACTTTCACCACCTTGATGAAGAGATTGGTTCCACTTTTCGGTTAGATATGTCATCAAATCACCAGTGGACCTGTTGCTACGAAAACCATACTGCCGGTCATTAAGAAGTTTTCGCGATTCAAGATATTTCATTAGCTGACGGTTTATCAGCGTTTCCATGACCTTGGAAAGAAGGGACGTAAGTGCAATTGGTCGGTAGGAGGAGGGAGAAGAAGATTCGCCTTTTTTTGGTACAGGCTGGACAAATGCTGTTTTCCATCTTCCTGGAAAGTGTCCTGAAGAATAGGACAGATGGAAAAGCTTACGCAATGGTTTTGCCAGCGAAGAAGAACACCTCTTCAGAACGATAGGGGAAATACCATCTGGACCAGCGGATTTGTGAACGTCAAGATCTTGAAGTACTCTAGCCACTGTACGAGTGCGAAAGTGGATTGGTCCCATGGAGAATTCTACGCGCTCGAGTACAGGGGGAGACAAAGCACAATCTGGGAGCGTTGAGCTGACTGCAAAATGAGCAGCAAGCAGATTGGCCTTATCTATAGAGCTGACAGCTGGAATGCCATTGTTAATGAGTGTCGGGACAGATGATGAGGTCGAATTCTTGATGTTTTTAACAAATGACCAAAAGTTTTTACTACCCGTGAGACTTTGTAGTATTTTTTGCCTAAACTTTTGGTCATAGGAGAATTTGACACGATTAATGTGGGCATTGCAGTCATTTCTGGCTCGTTTAAACTTTTTACGACTTTCCTCAGATGGGTTGGCTTTGAATAGCCGAAAACTTACCTCTTTTAACCTGATAGCCTCTTTGCAGCTCGAGTCACACCACGCGTTAACCTTGGGTTTGATACTTTTAATCCTGTTAGGGATAAAAGATTTCATGCCCAGGTGAATTATGTTTGTGATCATATCAGCAGCAGCATCCACGTCGCTGTCGAGGAAGCAAAGGGACCAGTTAAAACTCTTAAAGAAACCGTTTAGTTTTTCCCAATTGGCTTTCTCGTATTGCCATACGGTTCTTTTTGGAGTTTGTTCTTTAAATATGTGGTTGGAGTACGAGAAATTCGCTGATATGATACAATGGTCTGACGAAACTAGAGGCGATAATACGTTCAAAGCGTATTTATCGGGGTGAGAGGTAAGAAACAAGTCCAAAGTGTTGGCAGTTTGGCTGCTAATGTCCGGTATTCGTGTCGGCTCATTTACAAGCTGAGTCAGGTTATTTACCTCAGCAAAGATCTCGACGTACCTTCCCTTCGGGTGTTGTCTGACCAGAATGTCGAAGCCAGCCTGAATTGTGTATATTGAAATCGCCCGCAATAACGATTTCAGAACGAGGATGAAGGGTCACAATTGTTGTAATGGAATCGGACAGGGCATCAAACTCATTATAAGTTGAATGTCTGTCCAAGTTGGGGCTTCTGTAAATAAAACAGTAGTGGATTAATTGCCTACGGACATGAAATTTGAACCAAATGAAATTAAATTCCGGATTGGAACACAGACCATACTGGGGCTGAAGTTAGTAGGCTACGTCACTATGTATACAAACGGCGATACCGCGATGGGGAAAGAATAATAGCACTAAGTTGTACCCAGGTAGACTAAACTCTGTTAAATCAGAGCCAACGCTAACCTGGGTTTCACTAAGCGCCAAAACAGCTGGTTTGTTATGAAAAACATGGGCGTATAATGAAAAAAAAATTTTCCTCAACCCACGAATGTGTCTCTGTCCTCAAACTGACGGCCAGACTCATAAACTTTTCGTACTAACCATCCCCAAACGTTTTATATAAGGTTCAGGTCCGGTGAGTACGGCGACCATTGAAGCAATTATACATTCTGCTCCTCTATCCAATTTTTTATTATGCGCGCCGTGTGGATGGGGGCGTTGTCCTGCTGAAAATTCCAGTTTATGGGTTCAAAAATGCCTGAAAATTTAGGGAAATTTCTTTCCAAAATGCCTTTATAACTTAATGAAGTCATTTTTGAGGTTTGGAACTCAAGCTCAACAGTGCCATAGTAGCTAAGTGCTCCCCATACCATAACACCACCTTCTCGACTATGATGCCGCGCTAAAAATCGTTCTTATTTCTTCACATCATGGAAGTAATAATTAAACCCATCAGGGCCATCAAAATTAAACTTATTCTCATCCCAAAAAACTACGTGACGCCATTAATTGGTCCAACTCATAAGGAGTATATAGAATTTTAAGCGCATATACTTCTGTTTCTCGGTAACTGGTGGTTTCTTTTGAATTTTCATCCGTTTTAGATGTTTGGCACTATTGATAACCCTTCGCACTGTTAAAACGATTGCAGTAAAACCGGCTTTATGCTTTTTTTTACCGCAGAGCCGCAAGAATTGGAAGCACATCTTAAAATTGCTCTTCGATCAACTGCTGTTTGTTGCCTTTTTTTGATCTCCTTTCATGTTTTTTCCGTACGAATCTTTGCTTCTTAAATAAGAATAGACCACACTTAAACTTCGTCCAATTTTGTCAGCTATAGAACGCCCGGTTAGTCCTTGTTCTTTTAGTAAATTGATTTTAGCTGTTTCAACATTATTTAGAGATTTTGATCTACCCATTTTTCTTTGAAATTGTATTGTATTGTATTGTATGTGTAGTGGGGTCATCAGTAGATGACAAGCACTTAGACCTATTGGTCCATTGTACTTCAGCATAGCTGCCCGCTCGCTGGTTATTGGCGATTAGTAAGATTCAGTGAGGGAGAACCTGCCAGTAGCCTTGGCAAAGCGAAGAATATTTGCAAATTCAATTTCCCTCATCTCATCTTTGTAAATTTTAATAAAGCACAGACGTATCATTTAAATGTTTTATGTTATCAATATCTCATATTTGAAATACAATTAATCAAATAAAATTCACTTAAAGCACTTTAACTGTTGATCTTTTTTTTTTTTTTATATATAATTTGGTTACGCTAAAGGGATTATTTCTGTTGTTACAGTACCCTTATAGTGCTAAGAACACAGTATAAGCTACTTGGTTTTAGAAAGAATAGAGAGATAGGAAAGAAGTGTTTGGGTGCAGTTGTAGGGTTTTTCTCCACGGGTGGCGTCTAAGTTACTTAGGGAGATTACGATTTCATGTATTCGGTATAAAGTTATGAACTTGGCCGGGATTCGAACGCACGACCCTCCATTCCGTAAGCGAATACACTACTACTGCATTGCCACCCGCAATCTATCTAATGTGTCAATCTTTACAGAGTACTCATAAGCAGTAAAAATAATGAAATTGTGTCTATTCAGTTGACGCAAAATAAAACTGCATTTTTCCATATTGAATGCTTTGCAAGAGAGCCAGAGAAAAAATAGCGGTACTAATTTTCATGTAAAATTACTTTTTTTTTCTTATGAGAACCATTCGCGAACGGATCTCCAATAGCTCGCACGTGATAAATTCGCGAACGAACTATATTTTACAGATCGCAACAGATTTGATTCGATCGCGAAAACGAATTTTATTTTTTAAAGAACCGAAAAATAAGGTTCGCGATCGAATCAGAAATCAAGTTCTTCTGCGAACTTTTCTTGAGAGGAAGAATCATATTTTATCGTTCTGCGAACCTTGGTAACAACATAATCACACGAACAAAGTGATAATTAATTAAAAAACAAAAGGTAACAAACCAAAGTTAGTTCCTAAAAATAGTACATAAGTACACAAGTAAATATTAGAACAAAATTGTAGATGACTAGGTGCGATTACTGGAAGGATGGTAACATCATGCCTTCCCTGGGTGTTTTTAGTCGGTGTTTCAAGTCCCACACTATCGCAATGCTCGTAAGCGATGTCTTTCAACGATTTTCACCTATAGCTACACGCAAAAAAATAAAAAAAAGTTTTTTTGTTTCGTTAATTTTCTGGTACTTTCTAAGGTACTTTTTAGAGCCAGGCGAGGGAAAAAGTATTTGTTTGGCACTGTAGTATCCCGACAATTATGCGAAATTGTCGCGATATTTTATCATTTACGGATGTGCGTTGCGTACGACTTGATAAAAAGGATGTCAACAAGTTAAATTCTGTAGCTTTTAGCCCGTAGAACTTTAACTTTTTTAATAGAATCCTATAATTTGCGGTTTCAAAGGCAGGTTTTAAGTCGAAGAAAAATGCAATCACTACTTTTTTGTTATCTTTTTCACTTGTGGGCGCAGAGGTTAGAACTACTATTCTAAAGGACTCAGGTTCAAATCCATCCGGGGTAACATGTAAAAGTTTTTTCCACTTGCGAACGTCTGACAAATATCCAAGAGTATCAATTGTCATGAGAATCTTCTCAAATCTGCCGTTCGGACTCGGCTCCAAATTGTAGGTCCCTTCCACTTCAAGCAAAAGGTTACAGAAGCTAGGTTCACGTTCAAGGCCCTGTATGGGCCGTTAATGCCTAATAGTTATTTATTTTATTTCACTCCTCCAGTCATTTAGCACAAAGTTTAAACACGTTCCGCAAAAAAAATTTGAACGAAATCCGAATTGGTATCTAATCAGTAGAAAATAACTCTTACAGTGTTCTTGTAATTGCATTACAAGTCTTTTCAATAATTTTTCAATCATATTTATTACTAATACTAAATATTTTCGCATTTGGTATCTTTTAAATTGAACATACAAAAGATTCTTTCCTTCACTTAGGGAAGCAATAATAATTCGTTCATATATTGGCCAACTATAAAAAAGGAGTCTTTAATATGTATATAGATTTATTTTAGTAACCTTTGCCGTCTTTAATTCACGATTAAACCACACCGCATTATTATAAGAGAGTTCTCTTTCTATTATCATTGAGTCAAAACACTCTTTAAATTGACCACAAATTGATAACATAAAACATTTAAATGATACGTCTGTGCTTTATTAAAATTTACAAATATGTAGGTAATGGGATTTCAGACAATCTTGATATGAACACAATTTGGTTATACGAACAGTATTTTATTTTCTTTTTATTTTGCATTTTATTGTTGATTTTTAATTATTACGTCAATGGTTTCATGGTCACAAACTATCAACCGTTACTGGTACTCTATCGGTACAATTGGTGATTACATAGTCAATTAATGTTTTGGATCGATTTGTTATTCGCGTTGGGAAGGCAACAATCATAAGTAACAAATATCATTTACAATAAAAAGATACGTCGCACATATGTATCCGTAATATCAAGCTAGTTTACATTCATGCCACCCATTAAAATAAAGGTGCTACTAAGCTAAGCTGGAATATATGTTCTATCCCACCTTCTACGGACACGCATCCGTCGAGGCACGATGGAGTGCTTCGAAAGAAACAACAACCACTGACTATCTACCACACACCTTCGCCTTCAAAAGGAGATTCGCTACCAGAATCCCAGAAACAGGCGAATGGATCAACAAAACAGTCACGGAAGATGGCGAAATAGCAATCTATACCGACGGATCCAAAATGGATGCGGGTACAGGTACAGGCATCTTCTGTGAGACTCTGAGCCTGGGCGTGTCCTTCAGAATCAGCGATGAATGCAGCGTGCTTCAGGTAGAGTACGCTGCGATTACTCAGGCTGCCAAGGAGGTGAAGAGGCGCAAACTGGCCGACAAGCAGATCACTATATACTCTGACAGCCAAGCGGGCATAATGGCTATGGAGTAAGTAGTTGTCAAATCAAGGGCGGTATTACAGTGCAGGAAATACCTAGACGAAATATCAACCAATTCAGTGACCCTATGCTGGGTACCAGGGCACAAGGACATCTCGGGCAACGAAGAAGCTGACAAGCTGGCAAGATGCGGATCGGAGATGGATGCATCTCTGGCTCTGAAATCTGTACGAAATCCGGTCGGTGCACTGACACGGCGCAGTCCATGGGCCTACACGCGGAGAGGCTGGGCATAATGCACAACGATTACTGCAGGAGCTGTAGAGACGTCGAAGAGATAGAATCTATTCGTCACGTACTCTGTCTCTGTGAATGGAATGCGCTGCCCTTAGAACCAACAGATTTAAGATTCTTGGCAGCTACTTCTTTGAGGAGCTGGAGGATCTGAACTATATTGAGCTGAAGAAACTCCTGAGATTTACATATAGATCCGGATGGTTCTAATACAGCGGATCACTGAGCTGTGAAACAGCGGCATATTTTTGGTTTCTTTGCAGGTTCTCAAAAATTTTGAAAAATCCCAACAATGGGCATAATGGACTTTACTAATGGTCTAAGTGAGCCGTGACATTAGTCACAAGGGCATCCATTTACCTACCTACCATCCCACCTTCTAGATTATCACAAAGATCTAGAAGAGATGCGACTTGGTGATCTGTATATTGTACATCACAGGATAGTTTTGATATTGCGCTCTCAAGATAAAACACCAATATTGCATACTAACCACATATTTTTTAACAAGACTACTTTTAAAGTTATTCTTATCATACGCAACAACACCTCCAGTATGACTAGATTCGCTTTCACAACTATATGGAGGATAGAAGCCTTCTAGGTGGGCATTATTTAAATCAATAGGGTCAATAAGACAATAACATGTGTTTAAGTTATTACATACTAAAATATGCACACTTTCATTTGCACCAAACGTTGTAATTCATCAAATTTATTTGATATGCCTGGACGTTTAAATAAATGCATCTAATATCATTTAGTTGCTTATAGTCAGTCCGTTCATCAGCTATTTTTAGTTTCCTTTGGAATAATGGACAATTTAACTTATCTCTTCAATCTTGAATTTTTCAAAAAAAAAAAAAAAACTGCAAAGAATCAGTACCTGTGGAAAAAGTAGTTTATCGTATATAAAGAGTGAGGAATTCCGCCCTGTTAATACACTTCCACCCTTAGAAAAAATTAGCGGTTAACCAACTACAAAATTATGTGGAAACGAACAAGATAATACCTGAAGAGCAATCAGGTTTTAGAGCAAATCACTGTTGTGAAACTGTTTTTAATTCGTTTATATTTGAGTGGAAGAATAAAATAGATGACGGTCACTCAGTCATAACAATTTTCTTGGACTTTAAAAGAGCCTTTGAGACCCTTGATAGAGATATCTAAATAAAAAAAACTGGGTTCGGTGTTGGGAGTATTCCTTTTTTTACTTGTGACAATGACATTAAGTGCTGCATAAATTTTGTAAGATTGTACTGTTTGCTGATGATACGCTTGTTTACATAAGTGGAATGAATGCTGACCTAATGTGTGAAAGATTGAATGTGGACTTAGAAAATATAAATAATTGGTTAAAAATTAACAAATTAAAGCTGAATGTGAAAAGTCAAAATGTATTAAATTTAAATTGAATTGATGATGGGGACGTTATTGAATGTGTAGATAAAAGTAATTATCTTGGCATCATATTAGACTCCAAATTAAATTTCAAAGATCATGTTGACTACATTAGTGAAAGGATCGCAAGAAAAATTGGGTTCTTGAAAAGAGTAAGAAAAGAACTTGCATATCAGAGTTCAATTTTAATTTACAATGCTATCATATTGCCACATTTTGATACTGTTCCACACTTTTGTATGCTAGTCAACAAGAAATAAAAAATAGACTCCAAGTGTTGCAAAACAAAGCTATGAGGGCAATTTTAAAATGTAATTGAAATTGTAAGTAGCAATTTCCAGTGATGATTAAATGGATAAATGTGGACCAAAGATTAATATTTAGAGCGATGGTGTTTATTTATAAAATGAAAATCAAAATGCTCCCCGGATACTTGCTTGCCAATCTAGTAAATGTTGGTGATGTGCAGCCATATAATCTGAGAAACTCAAATAATTTTTGGCCGAGCAGATGTAACCTCAGTCGAACGAATAGTTCCCTGATGTACACGGGCTTAACATTTTATAATGGTTTAACAACTACAATAAGGGATGAATTAAGCTTTGTGGGGTTTAAACGTAAACTTACTGATTGGATTAAAAGCAATTGCTAAATAATTTGTGCCACTACATCTTATGTTTCCTGGTTGTGAAGTGCGTTTTGTTTATTAAAAGATATGTACTATATTTGCTATTTTTTAATGTATAACCGTATATATAAATACGAGGAGTTTGAACGTTGTGTCTGTAAAGTTAATTGAACTAATAATAACTTTATAATTCGTCATATCCTAAGGGCGAAGACAAGGTATATGCTCCATCAGAGCCTAATCCCTTGGTTTTATTTGGCCGGGATAGGTATGTCCCCGCTCCCCGCCGAGATGAATGACTGAAATAACTCTATATACATTGAATGCACATCATTCGCCATATGATTGGCGTTTAGATCAATTTTCAGAGTCATTTTGGCACTACAACACTTATATTTAACATAGGGTAGATTCTCATTGGCATAAACGTTGCGGTACCCAGTTCGTTGCAACTCTCTCATTCACATCAATTGTGCTTATTTTACATCCCAGTGGTACCTACCGGATACTGGTCTCGCTCACCCGAACATGACTTGCTAAACTTATAAGCGCGAGTGTTGAAAACGAAGAAAATAGCAACATTACAATGTTCTGTCGGAATTGACTCTCTTGTCGAGTCTCAGAAGTCTAACATGAGCCCCTCAAGAAGAGGACGTACGGCAAATAAATTCATTAGAATGCATATACGGTGTAGTCGACAATCAGGATGAAAGATACCTTACATGAGCTACTCCGACGTCAACGGCAGCGCTGAAATTTCCACTTCTTCCAAAAGGTTTGCCGGGGTAACTTCCCTACTGCGTAAAAAAAAGTAAGTGACGAGAGAGACACCAGCCGCGGATATGGCCATCCCTCATTTAAGAAGAAAACCAGTCTGGCTTCCACCACGGCCACTCCTGCGAAACGTCACTTAACTGGCTGATAATGACCTTCAAAGAACAACGACACAGCGGTAATAAAATAATAACATTATTTTTAGACTTTCAAAGAGCTTTCGAAACAATTGACCGAAATATATTGCTAAACAAATTGTCAAACTATGGAGTAAAGTGTAAAGAACTTAGGTGGTTTAGATAGTATTTATCCGATCGGACACAGAAGTCCTGTGTGAATGGTGCAATGTCTAGTGGCAAAAATACATGTTTTGGTGTACCGCAAGGTACAATATTAGGCCCTTCGTTATTTCTTATATATATAAATGATATCTGTTCAGTGTTGAAAATGTGTAAAATATCCCTGTTTGCTGATAATGCTTTAATGTTTATATGTGGTAAATCCATTAATGTGCTTAAAGAACAGATTGAGATTGACCTTACAGAGCTTTGTGAATGACTACAATTAAACAAGCTTAAAATAAATGTTAACAAGACAAAATGCATGGTCATAAATAGTGATGACAATGTCGACTTTCAAATTGACGGGAAAACCATTGAACAAGTGCAAGAAATAAAATACCTCGGTGTGATTTTGGACATCAAATTAAATTTAAACAGTCACATGACATATACGTCAAAGAAAATCGCTAAGAAAATAGCATTCCTTAAACGTATTCGTGTAAATATAACAACAATGTGCGCTATTAATATTTACAACACCATAATTAAACCTCACTTCGAATTCTGCTCAACAATTTTATTTATGGGGAATAAAGAGCATACAAATCGGCTACAAGTTTTGCAGAACAAAGCTATGAGAACAATTCTGAAGTGCAGTTTTTATACGCCTACTTGGTGGATGCTATCCTGCTTAAAGTGGATGAGTATTAAGCAACGAATCGTCTATAATGTGTTAACTTTTGTGTTTAAAATGAAGTACAATATTCTACCAGAATACCTACCAAATAATTTAAAATATGTAAGAGACTCTCAGCCATATAGCTTAAGATCGAACTCTGACTTCAGGTTACAAATGTATAGAGACTCCAGAACCCAAAATATGTTGTTATATCGAGGCTTAAAACTGTTTAATGAGCTACCTAGTGAAATAAAAAATGAAACAATAGTTACACGCTTTAAAAAATTACTAATAAAACATATAAGAGATACAATCACTTAGTTAATAAGGTATAAATTATTAACTTTTTATTTATTCTGTTTAAGTTTTCTAAGATAGTTATTCTTTATTTTATTTTTATATGAAATGTAATAGTAAAATATTTACTAAATAAACGAATACATACAAGATCACGAGCCGGAACGTCAAAGGACTTTGAATTGAAAGTAACACCTGGAACGTAGTACACTGTACACTCCTGGCGCTGCTCAAAAACTTGAATCTGTCCTCGCGCCTTATAAGGCAGATATTACCAACAACAGTGCGACATGCAGCTGTCACAAAAGGATGCACATGTTAGGATGCGGATTAGTAGTGGGAAATCTGCTAAGATAAAAAGTTTTGATTTCAATTTCGATAAGTGTTTTCGCCCCCACTGACGCAGCAAAAGACCCTATCAAGCAGGAGTTCTATGACCTCCTTCACGTGCTCGAGAACTTCAAAGCCAAAGTCGGTAAGGAAAACATCTTTTGCGGATTAGTCGGTAAGCACAGCTTACATGACACGACAACAGATGTTTGAACCGCCAACCAAATCGTCCATGTGCTAATCGATTCAAGGCACTCATCCAACATCTTAAACGTGCACATATTCCGAGGGGCTAACGTTGCCGCGTCGAATCAATCGGTTCTCGTTCGATCACCGCAATTAAACGTCGTAGGGCGTGGTTAGTACTTAAATGGAGGACAACATGGGTGGTGAATACCGCGTGTTGTTGGCGCCTCTTGCGAACGTCTGACAAACATCCAAGAGTATCAAATTGTCATGAGAAAGCTTATCAAATTTGCCGTTCGGATTCGGCGTAAAACTGTAGGTCCCCTCGCATGAAAGTGGTTGGAGAAGCTAGGTTCAGGCCTAATATGTATGTGTGTAAATTCAAACGAAAAACTGCGAACCGCTTAGATAAGAAATTCAACGTTAAACGCTTTAGCACGACTGGAGTAGACAGAGTCCACAGGGAGCCCCTGAATGAGAAATTTTCTGCTCTGCAGTAACCACAAACAGACGCCAACAATATATTGTGAAACCGGCATCCAGACATGATTTAAGAAATAGCCAAGAACACCGTAGGTTACCAACCACCTAAGAGAAATAGTCCATGGTATGATGATAAGTGCGCTCATAGAAAAATGGTACACCTGTTCAAACGCTGCAAAGCAAAACTAGGGCAGAAAGGGAAGAGTATCGACCCAGAAGAAGGGAGAAGAAGATCCTGCGTAGAAAGAAAAGGGCATTCACAATCTCAAAGCTCAATGATATCGAAGGAGGTTTTATAAAAAGGCCAAGCAACTGGCTGCTGGCTCTAAGACCCAGTATTGAAAATGTAGGTATAGCTATAGAAAATGTTTGTGATGTTTTGGTAGGCGTCATGCACCAATTCATCAACCCAGTATTGGTGAAAGAAAGCAAGCCCAATGACTGGACAATCAGCTCCATATGCCCCATGCCACCTTCTTTTCATTGACTTTAAAGCGGCATATGACAGCATTCATCGTCAAGAGCTCTCGGATTTCGGCAAGGAAATGCGCTATCATGTGACTTCTTCAATCTTTTGTGCCGTTCCCACCGTGCCGTGCTAGAGGCTTTTATGACGATTGAAGAACAGGCTAAATTGGTTGGTCTTGAAATTATGAGGACAAGACTAAATACATGCTATCAACAAACAAACAACCATACATCTGTCTACCGCCTAGGACAAAACGTCACTGTTGATAGCAATAACTTCGAGGTAGTTAAGGAGTTCACCTACCTTGGAGTGAAAATCAACCCCACAAATGTATGCTCTGTCGAACCTTAATCCTGCTAGTCCTGCTTTAAAGTGCCGAGTGCTGGCCGACAAGTAGAAGTTAATATTGTGTTCTTTTGAAAGAAAAATATGGATGTAGCCCAAAAAGCTAAATCACGTCAACTACATAGGCTCGGCCACAGTAAGCGAATGGACAATAATGTTCCAGCCAAGAGGATCTTCGACTAATAGCCCCCAGGTTCTAGAAGGCAAGGAAGACCGAACCTCCGTTTTAAAGACCAAGCCTTCGCGGATGGCAGAGTGCTTGGTCGGGACAACTGAAAGCAGCGTGTCCGGGATCGCAGAGGATGAAAGGCTGCAGTGTCTTAGGCAGACTATTCACGTGTCGGGAGCCTGTTAAGTAGTAGATCCTTCTGCTCGCACACTTTAAACTTTTGTACCAATCTGTTCAAAGTTGGGATACGAAGTTCTTTCTTATTCAACCTTTTGCTTATAGATTATCTACCATTTTTTGCGAACGGGACCAACTTTCTTAACGACAAACTCATTGTTGATCAAATTGACCTTGAAAGATTTTGTTTGACACAAGGAAAACGGAGTTTTCGGCATTGCTCACGAATGCTCGTGGTAATTTTTTTATTAATTGATTACAAAATCGATAATTTAATTCAAAATAGTATTTAAAACGCTACGGCCGCTGGTCACAAATTCAAATATTCAAATTTGTCGGCTGTATACATTGTGTACCTTCAAACAAGTTCCATCTGAGAACCACTAATGACACTGAGGCGCGTGAAAATGTGTTTAAACTTCTAATACTAAAGAAGTTCAATTCAGTTTACTGAAACTAAAGCAGTTTAACAAAGAGGGATGTTCGGCCGTCCATAAGTATATAACAAAAATTATCACGCATTTGTGTCGTAATTCAAAAAGTGGACCTGGATATACGCAATTAATAGTTAGTTAAAACGCTATTTAAACGGCGTCATCAATTAGAACACCCAACCAAAATTAAATTAAAAAAAAAATCAACAGAAAACACTAACATTTGATGCTAAACAGCGTTTTTCACACAACCGGGTGACGCAGGGGCAGGGGAGTGCAAATAATCATACGATATGAAAACACCAATAAAACTGTCGTCCGAAAGGTACACGTACCTAGGTTGCTTTTTTTTCTCTAATAAATTTTTTGGTTTATCCAACACTTGTAAGGTTAAAAAGAAAACAGTATGTACTTACCAATCCCTGTGTCATTGCCAGTTTGTCATATCCTTTTTCCAAGTTAATTTATTTGTTATGGATTTTTTCCTCCTTTGTTTGATTGGAAAAAACACAATTAACACGATCTGTTCTTTTATATCTGATTCACTTGTTTTCACTGATTTACTGACAATTTATTTCAAAAAAAAACATTAAAAATATATTCAGTCATGAAAAGAAAGAAAAGTTAAATAAATAGTGTCAAGAGAAGGATCGAATTGACAGGAAAAATCTGCGGAAAACGCACGAAATGGGGGCGAACTCTGCGCTGCTGTTTTTTTTTTTACGTTTTTCTCTCCACGCGATCCGACGACTTCAAAACGTTTCCGCAATATTCTATTTAAATTTTGATAGATAATTGACATGAAGAGCCAATAAAATGGAAACAGCAAAAAGTTTGCGCGAGGGAAAGAGCGGTGCGATTTTTTTGAGTGACAGTAGAGAGGTGAATTTCAATGCAAATGATTTGCCAACTGAATGGATTTCAATTGGTGGAATTCGTTTTTGAATAGGTACGATTTTAAATTCACAGAGCAGTGTTCATAAAAAATGCTTAATTTCCCTTTTATTCACAAAATAACTAAAATGTAAATTGAAAGTATGTATATTTACGAATTAAAATGTGTTAATAATGGAAAATAAATGTCCACGCAATTGCTAATTCACGCTTAGTAAAAATTGTATGGATATCCATTACTTAATTTATTACCATCAGTAGAAATTATTCTCGTTTTTTTTTATCATGTATGAAGTTTAGTAATATTCCACAAATTAAAATAGAAAAGTAATGGAAAGCAGATATAAGAGCATTAAAACAGCAAATTGGACAAAACACAAGAGAAGTAGCTCTTTGAACTCACCAAACAACATAAATTCAGTGGCCACACACCATATCCGCTAAAGGCGAGTTAGGATATAATTAAGTTATTGACTTCATCACGTTGAACAATATTTTTTTTTTTGCCCTTTTATTTAAAACACTCACTGGGCTTTTTTTAACGCAGCGTTGTATTATGCTAAAATACAATCATGCGTTGGGGCTTTGCGTTGACAAACGCCACCAGTTGAACCATAGGAAATCAATGAAACGTATCACAAAGCTGCTGCGTTTCAACTTCGAAATGAGACTCGCAAAAGCAGAACGTAATATTTCGAAGGTAGGAAAAAGTATGGACTGCCAAGCCTTGTGATTGTGGTCTAGGCATTACACTGCAATGCATGCGGCCTGACATAGCGTGTTTTAACGCCGCGGTGAAACGGGGCTACGTATTGCAGTGTGATGCATAGACCACAATCCCGTTAAATCTTTTAGTATTAACTGGAGTTAGGCTGTTATTCCAATAATAAGCTTAAATTGAATTCTTTTTCCAAATATGACAATGGCGATTTAAAATTCTTATTTTGGCCATTATTCCATATTTTAATTTAAAAAAAGGAGACATAACTCGACATATTTTATATTTCTTATTCCGAAAACAATTTGCTCAAAATTTCGAAAAGAAATTACTAATAAGCAGAGAATGCTGAAATTAAATTTTATGGACAAACAGTTTTACGTCTGCTACCTTCGTGTAGTTAACGTAGAAATCGTAATTAAATGTAGCAGACGTATCAAAGACGTAGTTAACAACTGTCATATGTAGTTATTTAGTTGTCAATTTGACAGTTTAATGTCATTTGATATCTTGTGTCGTTTTCCATTGGACTTTTCAGATTTTGCTTTCAGATCGCAGATTTGTCGTACCCAATGAAATATAAAACCAGATTGCATTTTTTTGTAATTGTATGTGTGATATTTGACAGCTCTTTTGTTTTTAAATTGCAAGCCAAACAATTATTTTATGTCTTTTTTTTCTTCCCAGGACCAACAACACACCTATTTTATAGTTAAGAGCTGTTTTCCACCGAAGCTGTTGCATTTTTTTTGTTAAATAACTTAATTTTCAAGCAAAATGCAAATATTTTTCATTGTACTTTTTTCCAAAGTAACAAGCAAAAATACTTTATTTTATTGTTAAATAACTTACGTGATCATAGAAACTATAAACGCAAATCCTTTTCTTCTAATTCTAATTTCCTATACGCCCGCGCTGTGTAGCCGTTACATGATAAGGGTGCAAAAGAAATCCCTTTAGTTTGCATATATAGGAAAAAATGATTTGTGTCACAAGTTTCTTTTTCACAGAAGCAAGCAAAGCCTAAATTTTTTTTTTAATTTTCTTTCTTCACAGAATCACAAACGCATACCTATAGTGCTAGGTAATTAAATTTTCAACAAAAGCATGTAAAAACATCAATGCTTTAAGTTTATTCTGCACAGAAGCAAAAACACGATACAATGATAAGTTTGAAGACCAGTGTGGTCTGTTTCACAAACTTACAGATTAGTATTTACAAGCACATTTTAACAAAATTTGTGAATTTCTTTATTTATGTCGTTTCACAGGAGGGTTATGATCCATTTAATTTATTCTGATGAATGCTTTGCCGTGAAGGAGGAAGATGTCGTTCTAAAATAAAATAATACCTAATAGTAAAATCTGGATATTACAAATTTGTGGTTGTAATTTATACTTTTGTGAAAAAGGCCACATACGTGAAGGTGCAAATATGGGTTCAGTAGGTTTCGCCACGATCCATTGCTTCTGCTTTAGTATCATTGCGCAAGCGCAACATTTTCTCGCACAACAACAAAAAAATATACAGACTTAAATAATGTCTTTTTGCACTTTCGCTATACCTACCTCAGCCCTATTGCAACAGAAAATTACTATAAAGTACATTTTACAATAAAGTAAAATTGGCCATTGTGTTTTTGACAGGCCCTTCCGGGCCCAAGTAATCTAAAAGTTTTTTTCCCACTGCCATACTTCTTACAAACGCCTGACAAACATCCGAAAGTATCCATTGTCATGACAAGCTTCAAGCTTCTCAAATTTGCCGTTCGGATTCGGCTTAAAATTTGAGGTTCCTTCCTCTTCCACTTCGCGCAAGCAAGTAGTTCGAGCAGCTAAGTTTTAGCCGTTAATGTCTTACTTTTTTTTTGACAGCTGGACAAATGTCATTGTTACAGTTGCTTCACGCGCTATCGCATATTTTAACAAGACTTCAATTTCTTTAAAAATTGTTTGACCAAAATACAACGGGGAATAAACCATTTAAGCGATATAAGCGCCGGCGAATGGAAAAACCAGAAAAAATAGACAGAAAATCAGATGTATATGACGTTAATTTTGGCGTGATTGCTTCAGTTTTTCTACAGAGTCAGACTAGAAAAACAGCGTTCATCATCTATTAAA
Source organism: Portevinia maculata (assembly GCA_949715645.1). Lineage (NCBI taxonomy): Eukaryota > Metazoa > Arthropoda > Insecta > Diptera > Syrphidae > Portevinia > Portevinia maculata. The sequence continues at coordinate 200,866,121 of OX454525.1, forward strand.
AAATATCGCAATTTTACCCCTGTTGCACCAGATCGTGAATACTCCCAGTGCGTTTCTCTGGAATACTTGGACTTCTTATTCCTTTTTTTTCTAGAGAAATTTGGAAAAAAGTAAGTAAGTAAGTAAGTAAGTTTTATTGAGATTTCTTTTTTTGTTTTTAATTGAACCTTGATATATAAGTACACAGGTACAGTAGTTTCTTAAAAGCTGGGATTGCCGACTTTGAATTGGCCGAGCTACACTATTTTATTTTAATTAGTTTTTCATTCGTTTAAACGAAAAGAAATTAAACACATTTTAGGATTTATATCTCACTGTTACATTTTTTCAGAAGTCCAAGCAAAAAGACAACTCATATTATACTAAAAAGAGATGCTTATAACCTAAAGTAGAATGGATAGAATGAGGAAAGAAAAGTATTTATATAGACCAGACAGAGACAACTTGAGGTTGTTCCTGTCATGACACAACTTTATAAGTATGTGTACTGAAAGTTTGATAACATATAGTTCTATTCAGTCCTCCTCGCAGGGTCAGACACCTTGACGTGTGTGCCATCGTGTTAGATGGTGCCGGTGCGGAGGCTTATGGCGCAAAGATTCAACGGTCCAGGCCCGTCTGATGAGCGCTAACGAAGAGCTGACCAGGACATTCCGTCCGCTCCCCTCCCCTCGACGGCTCGATGATGATGACGACACCTGTTCCAACGCCAGCTCATCCAAACTCTCAACGTCATCGACTGCGTCCATCCGCACTAGGCTAAAATCAAGCAGGATGACCATTAGGAGATTAGGAAAAAAGACTGACCTAGCAGAGCAGGACCACCTTAGACTCAGAAAAGCCCAAAAATTTGTGCGAAGTTTGGCATTGGCAGAGAATGAGCCGCTCGCTCGTACCTGCGCTATGGACGAACCGAGCACATCGGGTTCAAGAGAGCTGATGGGCCACCCACGTCTACGAATGGCACTAGCACATCGGGACATCGAGTGATCGCATCAGGCGCTAAGTCGAAAGGTAAACAAACAGCTAACGTTTCCTCGTGCACCCCCTCGGTAGCGAATAAGCCGCTCGCTTGTACCTCACCGGGAGAATGCACGGGAAATCAAGCTAAAGGGGAGCGGTTAGAGTCACTCAATTCCATAAAGGGCAGTTGCCCTTCAGGAAAGGAAACGACTGTCTCAGACCCCAAAGATAGTAGGGACTTAGCTTAAAAAGCCCCGTCTCCAGCGGAACTAGCAGAACTAGAGAAGAGAATAAGCCGCTCGTTTGTACCTTAGCCCTTAGGTGGTGTCAAACCAAGGAGACGAGGTGATGGAGAGCTGCAGGGACTTCCCCCGATATCGAAGGACTTTGGTCATTCCAGTCGGAGGATGGTTTCTGCGGACCCCACAAAGGATGGTTTAGAGGACAACACGAAAGACTGTGAGACCATGACGCTAGGAACTGGAGAGGCTGACTCGACATTAGGCAGCTGTTGTACGGTCATTTCTCGCCGCAGCTATCAGAAGCAACTCGACAGTATGGATATCTCCAATGCTGTTAAGACTGTGGACGATCGTAGGCTGAGTAACACCATACTAGGATACCTACCAACGTCAGAGGTTCGAGACCCTCTAAAAAAGAGAGCCAATGCACTCAGGCTAGTTAGGCGCTTTAAAAACCGTGATCCTAACTCCCTCACGGAACAGGACACGAAAGCTTTAGGTAGGGCCCGCGAAACAATTAAGGCAACTGAGGATGCGTGGCGCCAAAAAAGGCGCAATGATAGGGAGCCTCACTCTCGAGGAAAAGCCAAGGATGGACCAGTGGCAAGGAAGGAAAGCTCTGCGCTCTCCACCTTAGCTGCGGGCACAACCATGCGACCCTCAGCCAGTGCAGGCAAGGATGCGTTCGAATCTGGGCCAGTTGCGGGTACATCCAAGAGAGGAAGGCATGACGACACAGCTTCTCCGGTAATAGGTAGGAATGTCAGGCCTAGAATAAACGCTGGGCAGACAACCGAAACGAAAAAGGATAGTTTCCGGGTCGCAGTAGTCGACCTTGGCAACCCAGAACGGAGACTATCCTTTGACCAATGGCAAATGATCGAGATTCGAATCCTGGACGGTGTGAATGACGCTATCCTGAAGGATGCTGGGAATATCCCGCTCTTCGGACAGCTGACTACGTTCAATGATTTAAAGATTGTTCAATGTGACAATGAACACACACTTCGGTGGCTGAAAAAGTTCATCAGCGACACTAAAGCTCCGTGGTCTAATGCAGATCTCCGAGTTGTTGACAAAAAAGAACTCCTAAACATCACCATAGACCTAAAGATCACATCCTTATTCATGGACCTTGTATTCCCAGTGATAGAATTGAGCGCAACCTAAGGAACCTTAACCCAGAACTCCTATGCAAGGACTGGGAGGTCATAGAGGCTGGAGAACATACCAAATCCGGTAAGGAGGTGGTGGTGCTACTCAGCCACAGGTCAATGCCACTGCTACGGAAAAATGGGTACAAAGTACGAGTCGGGATTACCCGGTGTAAAATTAGACCCTTTGGAACAGTGAGAAGAAGCGTGGGGGGATCTACTGGCCGCCATGAAAATAGTACAGCTAAATCTTCATCACAGTACGGCGGCCAGCGCCAATCTTGTCTACCTAATTAAGAGGTATGACATTGACGTCGCCCTTATACAGGAACCTTGGGTGGTCCGAGGCAGTATTAAAGGGCGCAACTGCAGAGAGCTAACAACATATTATACCTGTCAAACAGACACAAACAGTAAGATTAGAATTTGTATTGTAGCTAAGAAACAAATTAACCTATTCTTTCTACCTACACATAGCAATCATTACCAGACAGTGGCAAAGTACGAGCGGCAAGGGAATTCCCTATTAGCAATCGCGGCCGTCTGCATGCCACACGATTCGCCGGATGGACCACCATCCGCACTACTAGCCTCCATCGTCCAAAAAGCGGACAGAGATAAATGGCACATAATTCTAGGATGTAATGCTAACTTCCACCATTTCCAGTGGGGTAGCACTGATACCAGCTTACGAGGTGAGTCCCTGTTTCAATTTATAATAGACCACAACCTTTTAATAGCGAATAGAGGTAATGACCCTACATTCGTCATTAAAAACAGACAAGAGGTACTTGAAATTACCCTCTTTAATTGGGATTGATGGTATTATTCCGATCATGCTTCAGCAATCGAATTGTGTTGTAATACCATATCTTCCTGTCGGGTTGGTTACCCACCAGGCGCGTCCCCAGGTGGTGGATAGGGGGACCTCGGTACGATACGTTCGTGATCCGAGGTTTTAGAGTCATAGCGGCGTTTTATACACCGTCAAAGCTCTATCGCGAACCAAACCAAAAAACAGGTATGCAGGAACAACTTAAGGATTTAAATACTCCAGGTGGTACTCGCATGGGCGAAAATCCACCCGTGGTCTTTTCGACCACGGTCGGGGCACGGATTCTGGAGGCCCCAACCGACATTCATATACCGCCCGTCTGTACAGGCGTTGACCTTCGAGTTGCGAAAAGGTTTGCTTCCGAAGATTCCTGCAGCTCTATCTCCGACACGTTCGGTAGACTGGGCTGGAAACATGAAGAAAGTGGCGGAGAGGTTCAACCTGATACGCTTAATCTTCAGACCAATAGACAGACAGCCGATAGGTGTGATGCTGCCGACGAGGCCTGCGAAACCGAACAGGTGAAACGGGCCACAGAGGCGGCGTCCACTGGTCAGCGTCCATCTAAGAGCCAGCGAAAGAGGAAAAGGAGAAAGGCGGCTATCGTGCGGCGCAAAGAAACTGCACCGCCAGTTGAAGGCGCAAGCGCTGAGAACTGCCCTTCCCCGGCGGCGACGGCAAAGAGATGCAGGTCGGCAGAGGTTACCCCAACCGAAACCAGCCAGCTGACTGAAACCAACGCTGCCTCCCCTTCCAATAGCTCGAACAGGAAAAAACGGAGGATGAAGACCTCAAGCACTCCTGTCGGTGGAACTGCGCGCGCACCTTCTGCGTGCCCTTCCACTAGAACACTTCCAGCTGATGTATTTCCAATGATTGGATTTACTCAGATTAACCTTCAACACTCCAAGGCTGCTACTGCACTCATCAGTAAGAAGCTTTCTGTGTTGAATACAAAAGCCCACATAACATCCATACAGGAGCCATGGGTATGGAAAAATCGCATCTGTGGCCCTGGAGGTGTTCGTGGCACTACGATACTCTGTGACGAGCGGTCCGAGAGACCAAGGGCTTGTCTTGCTGTGTCGAACCTTTTCTCAGCGACTAAGCTTGGACAATTTTGTGGCCAAGATTTGGTTGCTGCAGCTATTAGCTACGAAACGAATGGAAGTTGGAAGACCTTCATCGTGGCGTCAGCTTATCTCCCCTATGATTCAGTAGTGCCTCCACCACCGAGGGCAATTGCTGAACTCATTGACTATTGCGACACCAGGAAGATGGGCCTAGTTATATGCTGTGATGCCAATGCTCAAAACACTATTTGGGGCAGCAGCAAATGCAACATGCGAGGAAACCATCTCCTGGATTTCATTCTATCATCTGATCTTACTATCAACAATGTTGGCTCGCAACCAACTTTTGTGACGTCAAGAAGACAGGAAGTGATCGACCTAACTTTATCAAATAGATACTTTAAGGCGGTTACTAACTGGAGGGTCTCTTCGGAGGTGTCCCTCTCAGACCATAGATATATCGAATTCCAAGTCGAATGCGAAGCCATTACTCTGCAGGAGAGGAGGAATCCGAGAAAAACCAACTGGATACGCTTCAGGGAGGAATTAGGGAAAACTCTCAAAACTCCAACCAAACTCAGGACGAGACAAAAGGTAGAGGAAGGAGCCTTCAACAATGTAGAGACACGCGCGGTGAAAAGGAACTTGGAAAATACTAACGTAAATCATGCTCTAATTAAATTCATAAAGAACATGCTTAGCGATATGAAAATAAATGCAAAGATTGGGGATACACACCTCAAAGTTAAGGCATCTAAAGACACAACACAAGGAGGGGTTATCTCACCTCTGTTGTGGATACTGGTCATTAACGAGATACTCATAAAGCTACAATACAGTGGGGTAAAAGTTATTGCTTACGCAGACAACGTAATAATACTTGCAACAGGAAAGTTTCTACCCACCATTAGTGAGCTACTTGAATGTGCTCTTAAAACTCTTAATGAGTGGGCAAAGCAATGTGGGCTAGGTATTAACCCCCAAAAAACAGAACTTGTTCTATTTACCAACAAACGAGCAACCTACCGGGTATCGATGGGACTACCCTCAAACTATCCGAGTGCGCTAAATACTTGGGTGTCATACTCGCCAGGAAACTCAATTGGAAATTAAATGTGTGTGAACGCATACGTGTAGTCGAATATTCGGAAAAAACTGGGGTCCTAACCCCAAGAATATTCTATGGATGTACACAGCGATAGTAAGACCTATACTGACATATGGAGGACTTGTTTGGTGGCAATCCCCAAACAAAGTCACCCACTTGAACATGACAAAGGTACAAAGGATGGCGTGTGTAGGCACGACCAGTGCAATGAGAACCACCCCAATGGCGGGGCTGGAAATCATCATCAACCTGCTTCCTTTGGACCTATACATGCAAGAATCGGCGACGCGAAGCGCCCTTCGGATCAGCCAGCTAAACTGCTGGAAAGCGAACTCAACAGGGCACGCATAGATTCTGAGTAAATACTTGGGCTCAAATGTATCTACTGATTACATGCTGCCGCACCTTGACTTCCATAGACCATTCTCCTGCATTCTTCCCAGTAGAGAGGAATGGGAGAGAAACGAACATGTAGCCGAATCCATATCCATTTACACAGATGGCTCGAAAATGGACGTAAGCGTTGGAGCTGGAGTGTTTTCAGAAACACTAAAGCTAAAAAGCACATTTCGACTCCCTGATCACAGCAGCGTCTTCCAGGCGGAGATATTGGCAGTGGCAGAGGCAGCCAAATTAGCCTCAATGGCGGTGATATCACGTGATGATATTACAATTTTCATTGATAGCCAAGCTGCAATTAAAGCAATCTCTGCTGTCGAGATAAAATATAAGCTTGTAAAACGGTGCCGCGAAGAGCTGAGGGTTCTTGGCGTTCAACATAATGTAAAACTCTGCTGGATCCCTGGTCATAGGGGCATTCAGGGTAATGAAATTGCTGATGAGTTGGCAAGAAGGGCTCTATCATGAGTCATGAACAGGTGGACCAGTCTGTCAAACCGCCATTGTGTGACCTCAAAACACGGGTGTGGCAGAAAATCCTGGAGATCGCCAAAAACAGGTGGAATACCCTTCTTACCTGCGAAACATCCAAAAAAATGTGGCCTGACTATGATAAAGCCAGAACCCACAAGCTCCTTCGAAAAAACAGGAAATCTGTTTCGATGTTGGTGGGAATACTCACTGGACAGAGCCTTCTGGGGACCTTTGTAGAGGCTGTGGCGATGAGGAGGCACACGAGGATACTCTCCACTTTCTGTGCCACTGCCCAAGCCTCAGTCAATTAAGAAAGAGAACTTTAGGAAACTATTTTTTCCACAGCCTAATGGAACTATTCGAAATCCCTCTTTCCAATCTTTTCAGGTTCTTAGCAAAAACCGGATGGCTGTAGGGGATGTGATTGGCATCACCGATGAGACAAGGAAGGCACCACAACCAACACACGTGGACTCTCTATGGGCATCACAATGGGTCAACACTGACCTGAGTGCGATGATGCAGCATCAACACCGCTGCCTCATCAACCCACATACCTAACCTAACCTTGGCATGACACATTTCACAAAGTTTCATATTGTATTTACATTTTTGTTTTTAGCCTATAGATACTTCAGAATCTTTAGTTCATATACTTTGATATGATATATTGCCCCAAAGTTAGCTTAGAATAAATACTAATTCTATGGCACTTAAAGTAAATAATTAATAATCTATGTAATATTATGTTCACAGCGAGAGTTTACATCAGCGACTTTATTTTATTGTTAAACTGGTGGTGACCAAGTACCTACATAATTTTTTCGAAGTATACATTTTAGTTTGATTCTTTTGTTTTTTTTTCTTAAAATAGATTCGAAAGGTTTGAGTTTGATTCTTTTGTTTTTGTTCTTAAATTAAATTCGAAAGGTTGGGGACGCAGAAATGCTAGCCTCTATAATTGCCCGGTAATTGCTTTTTGTAGAATGCGGAGAGAACAGAGTTGTCCTCATTTGCAATTTGGATTATGGTTTTCAAATTCATGGGGAGGGGGAAATTGAGGCGAGAAAAGCCAGATAGGCTTGGGGTTTTTGGAGATCATCCACCTTTTTATATGCCTGCCAGAATTCACGAATTTTCATGAAGTCAGCCATAGCGTTGCTGCTATCTGCTAATCCGATCTTGAGAGCTACGGGGTCCTTACCCTTTAATGCATCCGCAAATGAAAGTCCCTTTTGGGGTAAATTAACAACCAGGTTTATAACTGAGTGATTCAGTTAATTTTTTTGTATAGACCAAGGCGTTTGGATGCTTCCTTTTCCTTTAAGCCTTTGTAGCTAGCAGGGTGACCAGCGATGCAACAGTTGGCGCAGGAGGCTGTGGACGTGTCATTTTTCGGGCCTATTTCGCAATTTCCAGGCAAATGCTCTTTCAAACATTTTACACACCTTATGGTGTGAGAGCAATACGCGGACACGTGTCCAAATCTTTGGCACCAGTAGCATTGCTTGGTACCAGAGCTCTTTATTGAGTAACATCGTATTCTGTATCTCATTAAATACTTAATATTTTTTTGTCTCAAAAATTTGTACCGATACTTTGAATGAGGGCGGGAAATTTCCCGGGATACCTTTAAGAATAGTGTGGTACTTCCTCATTTCCTTTGCCGCAAATGAAAAAGCATCCACACTATTCGCTTTGAACTGCTCAGGTAGAAGGCTATGCAATTCTACGTCTTTTACGAACATTTTTAATTTTCCGAAACCCCTCGAATCAAATTTCACAAGGTCAAGTTTAATTTAGAAGTTTTAAAAAATACAACGATTGTCTTTGAACTTAAGGTTAGATTAGACTGTATGCCAAGTTGGCATTTAATTTCCATGCAGTATAATCGGCATAACTCAAATGACCTAATGACCAAATGACCACAAATGACAAGGCTGATCTTGACAGATAAAAATGACCAAATTGCGAGCAGTGTAATCGGCCAATAACTCCAATGCCAGCATAATGACCTAATGACCATATGCAATCTATATAAATTTGGTGATGGCATTGCTGGCATTTCAAATTGAATGCTCATCTTCGTGTGTGCAGTGCGGTTGTGTTTCGTATATACATAATTATTACTGAATATAGGTATTTATATATTTGTTCAGTGTTAAAATGGTTATATCGTTCTGCTGTTATACTTAGGTGGATTATTTATTTATTTATTTCATCAAACGAAAGCAAATAATATTCGCATTTTTAGCAAACTTCAGTACAAGTTTGCTAGTCTTTTTCTTATTTTGAAATATCCTTCTCCTATTTCCAGGTTTTGTGAAACTCAAAAGGTTGTTGCGAACATTACCTAATAATTTATTTTCAGCTGTTTGTTGCAATCGTTGAGGAAACCGCGCACACCAGCTCATTTAAGAATGACCTCCTGATCAACGGGCGAAATCTTATCAAGAAACTTCTCGAAAAGCATCCCATCAAGGACCTAAAGTTGAAGTTATCATCGCTGAAGATGAAAATCTTCAATTCTAAAATGAATTATGTTGAGCAAATGACTATCCGCAATCCTATGTGCAACGTATAATGGAAGATACGAATGGTTACATTCGTAGAATATTCAAATATTTCAAAGCCGCTGAAAAACAAATGAATTAAAATAATATCTAGGTATTGCATTCATGTTGCGATTATGACTGTCTTATTTTATTTTATTTTATTTAGGTATATCTTTACTAGCAAAAGTTACATTTACGCATACATCGAATAGTTAAACAATAGAAATTTTAGATATTATAGAATAAAAAGTAGAAAAACAAAAACCGAAGCAATTAAGTATCTTAACGTTAAATAATACAAAAAGGGAAAAATACTTTTAAAATGTAAGATGTTTCAACAAAATGAACAAATAAAACACTCTCAAATTGTTTCGTGCCTCGAAGTCTTTTAAGGTCTGTAGGTAGCGAATTCCACTTCTACACTATTTATTTATTTATTTATTTTGGTCGAAAAACTAAGTTTCGCTTTGACATAATATACAGCGTTACCACAGTTCACTCTGCAAATTTAACAACAAATGTCTTAAATGACGAGCAGTGCAAATATGACCAAAATGGTCATTGTGGTCACGTAGTCTATTATAGTACTTTGGCATCGCTGAACTTTTGGTCATTTGACAGATAATCTGGTCATTTGGCTGTGGTCATTTGAATGCACAATTGGCATTCAGTCTAATCTTACCTTTACTCCTTTCGTGAATATCGGTGGACACCAAATTCCCGATGCATATTTGAGAGTTGTCCTGGCTCATCTGCTGTTGAGGTCGATACCTGTGTCACCTCTACCATTTGAGTTATTGCTATTCGAGATGCTGCCGCAAACGATGTTTCCATTGCCATTGTTACCAAGATTACTTATGGACTGCTTCTGCTGAGGTCCTGCATTTCGTTCTTTGTCTTCATTATCGCTCAGGATTGCAAGGCGGCTTACGTTGTTGGTTTCAATATTAAGGCCCATTTATATGATCATTTCAGTTTCAGTTGAGCTATCAATTCAGATTTCAGTTAAACTGACGTCTAAATGCAAAAATTGAAGCGTTTAACTGAAACTGACACTGATGGAATTCCCATAAGTTGTCAGTTCGGTTATCAGTTAAACTGATGTGTAAATACGTTTCAGTTCAGTTGTCAGTTCAACCGTCATTTCAATTGCAGTTGGCGGTGAATTAACATTTTAGAGTTCCTGTTTTTTTCTCAATATGTCGAAACGGAAATATGGTCGATTTCATTAAAATTTATCGGCTTTCATCGTCCATTACGCAATGTGTTTCTTCTGACTTTCGACTGCTCACAAGAAAAATGAAAGCTCGACTGAACACCGGACTGACGTCTAAATGCACTGTCTTTTTGAACTGAACTGACAACTGAACTGATAATTGATCGTCTAAAAGGGCCTAGAGATAGCTTGTTTTTTGGCTACTCTATCCGAATTACTTTGGCGCCTTTTCCGTGCCAATACATTTATGTATGTGTCTTTGTCGCCCGCAAGCAAATTTTTTAACAGGCTATTTGTTTCAGTCGTCGTGTTTTCAAGCGAAGAGGATGCCGCTACTGGTTGCGCATTACCAATAATAATGCTTTTGCTGAGACTTCGTCGGTTAACTCTTTCTGTTTCACTCTGTGTATCTGCTGTTGTGCTAGTTTCGCACATTGTTGCATCGGAGTACTCTTAATTGGTATTAGTAGCGGCGTTATCTGACCACCATTCCACCCTTTTTTCGATATTTTTTTTTTTGTCTTGCACATTTAATAATAGCGAAGGCATTTTTGTTTTGTAGTCGAGAATTGAATAGCGATTTAAAGTCAGTTTATCCGGCGGTACCGTGAGACCACTCGGATTGGATGAATTTCCATCCATAATCGTAAATTAATTACTGCTTTAAAGCTTCTTAAATACACAATAGCTAGTAAGGAGCTCACTCTAAAAACGTCTATACTCTGTGAGAACACAAACCACAGACTACCTATATTAGACAGCCAACTGAGAGGAATTTTTTTCGATTTGCCAATAAGCTGAAAAACTCCGATAAACGCTTATCTGTATTAGTGTTTGCATGCAAATCAAATGGGAAGCTTGCACACAGATAGCATATTTAGGGGAGTCAGGTGTGAAGTTGGCAGCTCTCTCTCAAAATCACCTCAAAATCACCTCAAAATGATGGAAAATGCGCTGTGTTAACAAACCGACTTCTTTTGAGGTGGATTTGTAGAATTTTAATAAAGTACCTGCAAACTTCTTCGTTCCGTGGTGAATTAGTAATAAGTGTAAAATATAGTATAAATTGTACATAATAATGTTTTAAATCATTTATAATACTTTTTGTAGAGAAATAATAATTATAAAACTTAAATATAAATCACAGCATAAACGAAAATAGTTTAATTTTGTCCGCTTTGTACACCCTAAATGAGTAGCAAGTAGGATCGTTTGTCGTATATAGGTCGATGATATACAAAAGTTTGTACTGGCTGCTCCTACATGGTCAAACATATTGTTGTTACTAGTAATGATGAAATTCTCCACTCACCATGGTCATTGCTAAAGCCTGATTACTTACTAACAAAATTATTATTTTCAGTAATTCGTACGAAATGAGTTTTATGTGTCCGAACATCTGAAACAAGTTTGTCATTACTAATCTTTTCGTTACACCAACACTATAAATATCAATGGCATTATAAATGCAGGTCATATGATCGGTGAAAATGATTTTGAATTTATGGCTTACAATAATTTAATAGTTATTGTGTGTTGATTAACGTTCGTATATATAAAAGTGAAACAAATCGGTAAAGCAAACATTTCGAACCGTTTTTTTTTTGTTTATGATTTTGTTGAAACATATGAGTGGGACACAATTAACGACCATTCATAACAGAGTGAAAAACAACCTGTATCAAATATTACAAAACACGCAAGTCCTAAGTCAATACTATTCTCTGCCTTCGCATTGACATACAACGCTTGACAGGAACATTAAAAATATAAGGTTTTGGTTTTACGAAAACCATTTGAAAATTGAAGTAGAATGCAGCTTTGTTATAGGTTTTACTGATTTTATATTATTAATCTTGTGATGCGTCTTTCAACGCGGCTGTTTCAACATAAGCCGTTTTAAAATGTATTTCTTTTGAATTATTCTGGTCGTTATATCGAAAAGATCGGCAAAAAAATAACTAAAATTTTGTTAAAACAAGTTTTGTCATTTAAATTTCATATGCTTTCCTAACTTTCAACATTTATCTTTCAACACGACGCTTCAAAGTGTGATTGCATAAGTCAGCTTAAGCTGTTTTGAATTTATGTTAAATTGAATGTTAATCTCAATGTTCCAAATGCTCCAAATGTATTCACTATTTATTTGTTAAATCATCTTGTTACTTAAGATGCAGAGTTAACTTTTACATATCCTTAGCTAAACCTATTTCGTCGTACCAAAAACTAAAATTAATTGTCACAGATTTATAAACTAATTTAACATAGTAAGCCTAGAATAGTTAAATGCGCAATTTTATTTTCATTAATGCATTAAAAGTGCAAAGCACATTTGGTTTTTGTTCGGTTGAGGTCAACAAATTGTGTGAAAAAAATTATTTTCAAACAAAATAGGAATAAATAACAAAGAATAACAAAGTTTCAGTAAAACAGATTACCACACATTTGCATTTGTTGCATTGGTTATTTGTTTTTCCAAAGCTACCACTTTACTCAATACCCTGCAAACACACCCATTCTCACCACGACACAAAATCAAGAACTTTGGCAAACGTCAAACAGAAATTGTCATGCCAAGAATTTGTTTACTTTTAGAGTTTGTATACATGTTTTGGCAAACGCTATTGACTCGCAATAAGATATTCCCTTGAGGTATACAGAATAATTTTTATTTTCAATCATTACAATAGCCAAAAATGGTGATATTTACTTTCAGATATTATACCACCCGGAGCTAGTGTAGAGAACATTCGTAAGGAATGTTTGCATGCAGCCGGTATAGATCCCAGCAGTGTAGGAACAATTGCAGTTTTTAGCCAGGTTTTTATTATCATCTAATATAAACTACGAATTTATGCAACGAGAATTCCTTCCTTAAGGTTTACCGATGACTCTTATGGTGGGCTTACGCTATGCAAAGTACTTGGCACGTCAGTACGCCAATAATACCAGTTCATCACATGGAAGCTCATGCCTTAGCAGAGCGGGATTAATAAAAGCAGCAACCAGACATTTATCTAATCGCACACAACTAGCGCTGGAATTTTGCATACGAATGGGACTTCAATAATGTAAGGCCGACTGTAGTTGTCTCTGGTGGTGTTGCAAACAACGCCTACATTTTCGAAAACATAGTAAACATGGCCAGGATATATAACGCGGAAACATTTCGTCACTCTAAACGGTTTTGCTCAGACAATGGAGCTACGAATAGTATTGAAAGGTTAATGGAGAATCCATTTAGAAGACTGATTGGCTTTTAGTTAAATTTTTCATTAAATAATATATTTTATCGGCTAAAACTAAACATATTGCAGTTAGACCACGAAGACTGCTCATATTACGAATACAATAAATCTTGACAAAAATAATGCAAAACAGCCCAGTCTACATGTTTACTTTTTGCCGTTGCGATTGAATTTCGGCTTTGAGATTTGAGTTCTCCTTTCACATCTTCAATGGTAAGCTTCCATCTAAAAGATGTTGTCTGAGATTCGATATTGCATCGTTAGTCAGCTGTTCATAGTCATGAAGCTTCTAGATAAATCAATTTTTCTATAACAACAACATTAAATATGAATGAAGACATACATAGGTACTTACTTCTCAGACTGCAACAATGTATCTGTCATAGTTAAACCAAAAGCTTTTGATTAATTTACATGCAATTCATTTTTCGTTCACTTTTGATTCAATTTCTAAACAAATTCGTAGGGTAGGTATTCCCAAAAAGGTCCAGTAAATATTTATATTTCTAAGCGAATAGAAGTTCTGTTTTATGTTATGGCAACAAGCGTCTCTATGGATAAATTAAATGTAACTAGGAAACAAGAATATAGTGTATGTATTTTTAAGCCCCTCAGAAATAGCTTGTATAATAAATTAAACACTTTTTGATTTATTCTTTAAAAGTCCGAGAACGTTTAATAGTTTTTTTTTGTGGAAAAATATTTTGTCTATAATGCTATATATTTCAGAATGCCTCTTTTTAATAAGAAATTCGAGTCTAAAACCATTCTTGCGAGGACAGGTCGATGTAATATAGGATGTCCACCTATAAGCGAAGATTTAGACGAATATAACAATGTTTCCCTGATCCTGAGCACAGACTACCTATACTATAATAATAAATAATGTTCTAATGGAGCGGTTTAAGTGCTTAGGAGTAAACAGGAACTTTGTAGAACTAAAGAATAGAAATGATTTTATTAACAGTCTTTTTCAGAGAAAAAATACTTACTTATTATTGCCATATCGCTGGAAATGCATTGCGTGAAAAGTAGGTCACCAGCTAGCTTGTCATGGTTGGTTTTCGCTGTGTGAATGTGTTTGTGAAGGTAGTTTCGTAGCAGATTGTAAGTTGGTGGTTTTAGTTAATGCGAAAATGTATAGATTATCTATTTAAGAGGGAAAAATTAAATTACATGAAAAGAAAGATATGAAAATAGATACTTACACAATTTGTGTTACAATGTAGTCCATCATGAGTGCAATAGATTGACCCTCGGCCGGAGAATGTACATAGCTATATCCATGGAATTCAATTCGACTGACAAATAACTGCAGAAATAAAATTATCTAACAGTTTGTGCACTTTAAAGTTTCTTACTTGAATCGTCTTATCGAACCGTCGATTACCACCGCACTTCTTGAACACACAGCCAAGAATTAATTACTATAATTTTTTTTTTCATTTGCACTCGGATCGTAGCATCCAATGAGATGGCGAATAGTGATTTTTGGCTCTCCTCTACCAACTCTTGGTTTCATTTTACGGCTAGTAACTCCTTGTTCAAAGACAATGTCCCGGTGGAGGGGTTTCAGTGCTTGAGAGCAAACAGGAACTTTGTAGAACTAAAGAGTAGAAATGATTATTTACTATTATTTATGATTATTCATTATCAGTCCTTTTCAGATGGAAAGTACTTACTTATCACAATCGAACTCATATTAAAGAGCCATTTAGACAAAACTGTCGAGACTGAGTTTCTGCTGCTTAAGAAAGCCTTTGTAATATCCCTGGAATTGCATTGCGTGCATATGTAGGTCATCAGCTAGCTTGTCAAGGTTGGTTTTTAATGTTCCAATGTGCTTGTCCACAGCTGGAGAGGAGTTTAGAGGTCGTAACTATTTAAAAGAGAAAAATTAAATTACACGAAAAGAAACATGAAAATAAATACTTACACAAGTTGTTTTACAATGTAGTCCATCATGAGTGCAATAGGTTGACCCTCGGCCGGAGAATGTTCATAGCTATATCCATGGAATCCAATTCGACTGAAAAATAAATGCAGAAATAAATTTTAACCAACAGTTTGTAAACTTTAGAAAGAAGTTTCTTACTCGAATCGTCTTATCGAACCATCGATTACCACCGCACTTCTGAACACACAGCCATGAATAATTAGTAGATAATTTTTTCATTTGCACTTTTAAGCTAGTTATTTTGTGTGTTTGCATATTGTTCCTAAACTATACAACTTAAGAGTGTACAAATATATTATTAATCTTTGGAATAAAAGAATCACAAAGTTCTGTCAAATGACACAAAATTAAACTCACCACACAATCTGTCATATTTGACAACCATCCAGAAGACTTCACTTTTATTGATTCACACGTATTCACCGATAGGAAATTTTGAGAGAGGATTCGGTTCTCATTTTTGAATGGCGCAGCGGACGGGGGTAGTGAGAGTTGGCTGTCTAATATAGGTAGTCTGTGACACAAACCAAACTCTTAGAATAAAAGGAACAGGAAGGAATGCTTTTTCGTTTGACAGATGATCAACAAAAATGGAAGCAACAGCAAGCAATCAATTCGGTGACTATATTCCAAATTTATTGTCTTTTTTATATTTTATTGTGTTTTATTTAAAGTTTATCATATATTTTTATTATATTTATTTGTCTTCGATTTGCTTTTACAATTTCCAGGATCAAATAACATACCTATTTAAAACCTATCCTATCACAAAACCTGAACAGATGATTGTCATTCTTTTCGTTTCAGGTCTGTTTCTTTATTCATTCAATTATGCATTTTCCGGAAGAAAAATTCAAAAATTCCGCCTATTCTATTCCCTATCCGGAAAAAGAAAGAAACAAACTCATAAGCTGCACTAAGTTGTGTATGTTATTTAGTCCAAAAAGCTAAACAAAACTGTTGGATAGCCCACATCGAGCGAATTTGTTTGAACGACAAGGAAGATCAAGTAAAGTAAGTTCCCATCACATTCATTCCAAAGAACGAGGTTTTTTTGCCTCACATCTAATACCTAATATAAGTCTAAAGTTTATTTTGGAAAATAAAATAAACTTGTGTTAATAAACGAAACTAAAAAAAGCATTAATTCGAAATAAAAACAAAAAAGTTCGGAAAACAAAAAGTTCAACTTTATTTCAGTCAAAAATGTCAACTTGCCGCTCAAAACACAGAAAGCTTATCTTTTGTCTTTCTTGATATTTGCTCTTTTTGCAAGGCACTCTCTGATTTCTTAAGCCCTCCTAGTTCTTGATTTTTAGCCTCCAACTGTACTTTCAATCGCTCATATACATCGAATCCTACCTGATGCCTTCTCATCGATTCCTTAATCTTCAAAATCTCACGTTCTTTCTTGCGTATTTCATCGGCAATCCGTACACTTTCCACATTCAGAGTTTTCGTTGAATGGTTTTGAAATGCATTCTTCATTCCGGGAGCAGCAGTGACCTGCCCTTTAGGACCGGACGAAGGAGGATTACTCGACAAAATTGTTCCATTCAGAAATGAGAAAACATCGGTTCTTTTAGATTCTCTCGCATAGGCTTTAGCATTTAGAGTTTCTTGCCTCTTTTGATTCTGCTTGAGCTTCTTTTCGACACTGAACAGATCCTTATCACCATTAGCTGCTTCCCTGAGTTCCATGCAGTGATCAAGTGACCGTCCTGGTGGAAGTATTTGTGCACTTATCGGTGTTATGATGCCCTCTCCATTCCAACCCAGCCCTGTTCCAGTTATGTATCCCATTTTTGCCATCAATTTGGAACCTATGCCCTTTGTATGTTTCTCCCATTCGCCGAGCGCTTGATCCGAGGCATATGAAAACAGACTTTGTTCGATAAGACGTGCTCTTCTTGCAGTTTCCATGTCATCTGAGGCTGTGTCCGACTCTGAATCTGAACTTCCACTGCTAAGGTCTTCATCTAAAACCACAAATTGAAAAAAAAAATGCGAAAAATTTGTTTTATTTATACAAACCATGAAATATGGGAAACAAGTCCTCAAAATTAAAATCCAATTCTTTTTTTTGGTTATCCAGACGCACACGGCAGTTCTTCTCGACAAAATTGGCACACAAAACACGTCCCTTGTGCCAAATGCGGTCGCTCATCTTTGCCAGAACTACGCAATTCCTAGCAAGCTTTTCAAACTCTGGCTTGGCGTACTCTTTGAGGTCATTGAAAGCCACGGATTCCCCATGGGAGAAGTGGCACTTTTCACTGTCAAACCGACACTCGCCCTCGAGGAAATACGAACATGGCACCATCTCTTTATGGGTCGGATTCGTAAAGAGTACACGAAGTCGAATGCCATCCAAGGCACAATCACTGGACTCATCCAGACTGCAAATAATAGCATTGTGATATGTTATTGTGCCCCAGGAATGTTGATGAGGAGCGGAACACTTTTCACCAATCATTGATTCAATTTGACTCTAAAATATACCAGTTAGTACTTGGACATTAACACAATACTAGAAGTTACTTTTAGCGCCACAAGTTTATCCTCTGCATCGCCCTCTTTGTCCAGTTGTTGAATTTCCCGCATGAACAGCACCATTTCATCGTCCTGTCCGTTTTCGGTTTTATCTGAAACTAATTTGGTTGCTGAATCAATTTCAGTAGAAACCGCAGTAAACGTACCATCATCGCATGCAGCAATAGTCTCCTTCGTTAATTCCAACAGCTCCTGGAGATCATTTTTCAGGCTTTCTAGGGATTCTCTTTGAATCGGATCTATGCTAGATTTAAGGGCTTCTTCCACCGTTCTTAGCTGGATATACGTAAATGGATAAGAACGTACATTTCCCGATAAAGTAATATAAGACAAACCTGTTCGTAGTATTTATCGAGTTGACTGGACATTTTGGAAGGTGAAAAAGCATTCACATTTTACGGAATTCCGCAGTTTTTGAGATCAACAAATGACAAAAAAGTTATATGGATGAAATGACGTTTTTGCCAATGGATTGGGATTTGTTATGTTTTCTTGTAGGCAGTAGACACAATTGAATGTGATTGTCAGATCAGGCAACATTTAAGGTCCCTTCACATTACATCGAAAGAATAGGGATTCTCATTTGACTGTCAAATTTTTTGTTTTTTTTTTTTTTGTTTTTCCCCTGACAAATGTCAGAACACCAATGGAGGGTAAACAACAAAATACTAGGAATCAGCAAACAAAAGTAAGTTTTTTTATTAATAATCAATAGTTTCTCGATATATTTTTAGGAAAATGGATTCATTTAAGTATGCAAAGAAGTTGGAAGCAGTAAAGAGAAAGAACTGATCTGCAAAGTTGTCTTTATTTGCCAACTTTCAGGTGATGGCGAAGACGGAGTTGTGGTTTCGTGTGAATAAAGTGTTAAAGGCAGTCTTCTTGAAGATAAATTTAATCCAAATACCAAAACACAGAGAAAATTCTCATCATTTTTTAAACGGCTGGTCAATGAACTCAACAAAGACCTATATGGACCCGATAATCATCTCGTAGATTGACATCGAAGGTATTTTACTCAAGAAACTGATGCCGTCCAAGTGAAACAACCTGGTGATATAAACGTTCATTGTATAATTCGCTTTCTATATGCCATTGCATTTCAATGTGGACCCAAGTTCGGCGCGTTTGCTGGGAGTGCATACTCAGACTCGTCCAGTAATTACATCAGGCATTTGGCAATTTATTAAGACACATAATATATAAGATGCATACGAGCGTGAATCAATCATTGATCCCAACTATATCTGGGGATGAAACAGTGGGTTTAAATGCTTCGGTGATCAGCAAACTTCATTAATGGATAACCAAATATTTGCTCCAGATATTTGTCACAGTTTATTTATTGACGCTCGTGTGCATCTTATAATTTATATGTCTTAATAAATTGCCAAAGGCCTGATGTGATTACTGGACGAGTCTGAGTATGCACTCCCAGCAAACGCGCCGAACTTGGGTTCACATTGAAATGCAATGGCATATAGAAAGCGGATTATACAATGAACGTTTATATCACCAGGTTGTTTCACTTGGACGGCATCAGTTTCTTGAGTAAAATACCTTCGATGTCAATCTACGAGATGATTATCGGGTCCATATAGGTCTTTGTGTTGAGTTCATTGAACAGCCGTTTGAAAAATGATGAGAATTTTCTCTCTGTTTTGGTATTTGGAATAAATTTATCTTCAAGAAGACTGCCTTTAACACTTTATTCACACGAAACCACAACTCCGTCTTCGCCATCACCTGAAAGTTGGCAAATAAAGACAACTTTGCAGATCAGTTCTTTCTCTTTACTGCTTCCAACTTCTTTGCATATTTTAATGAATTCATTTTCCTAAAAATATATCGAGAAACTATTGATTATTAATAAAAAAAACTTGCTTTTGTTTGCCGATTCCTATTATTTTCCCGTCTATCGCTGATAATTATTTGGTTTGTTTACCCTCCACACTGTTGTTGTTTTTCGATTTGGCATCGATTTGACATCTGTCAATAAAGTGTGGATCCCTATAAACTAACTGCGAAAAGAAATTACTTTTAAGATTTGAATGGTTGAATGAACAACAGTAAAGGACTGTTCAGATGAGCGCGATTTGATTTATCAGTTTGGGCAGCTAAATATAATTGTTTAATGTATTCTTTTTTATACTTTAATTTACAAAAACTCTGTATAACTAATATGGATTGGATACTGTTTTATGAATAAGGATTTATACAACGATGTATAATGGTGGATTTACACGGTCACACATTCCTAACATGTAAGATTAAAGGGATGCTAGATACTAAATATCCGTGTGACTGAAAG
This sequence comes from Portevinia maculata, assembly GCA_949715645.1. Taxonomy (NCBI): domain Eukaryota; kingdom Metazoa; phylum Arthropoda; class Insecta; order Diptera; family Syrphidae; genus Portevinia; species Portevinia maculata. Next base: position 200,886,209 of record OX454525.1, read on the forward strand.
GGACAGCATTACCTAACATGCAAAAAAACGTGACACGTATTCAGGTCGGCCATCTTGTTTACGTGGTAGGAATTATGGGAAAGCTATGCATGTTGATATTGTTATAGCGATGGCTTACGAAGTTTCGATTTCCTATAAAACAAAATGGGCGCTGCTATCATATGTTTTAATCGCCATAATACATTTTTGACATTTCTCTGCTTCACATCGCCGATTGTACCTACTCAAGATAGAAAACACTATTAATACGGCAGCCTTTACGAGATCCATGTTTTTATTTATTTTTTAATTCTACTACAACAAAACCGATGAAAATAAATTTGTTTGTTTACATGTGATCTGTCAAATCTCCATAATAATGTTATAGCAAGTTAAAGTAAGTGATCTCACTCTTACACCTTATTAGCATTGACTGCGGATAAACGGATCTCTCTTTTCGGCTTTGTTGCAAAAATGCGCGTGCGTGATGGTGTAAATCCACCATAAAGGCTGCGTAAATACTTGTGGCGACCTCGAAATACTGTGGTTACGCGAGGAAGCATTCCGTGGAACCACACACTAATCATAGATGTCGCAACGAACAACAACGAGAATTCAAAACAGAACCAACGGTCGGGAGAGAGAAAACAATTGACAGTTCGTGTTTGTTCTTCGAGTTAGTCGCTTCATTATTTTTATAGTGTTTGTGATATTCAATAATTAAATGTACATATATTAAATAAACTAATTGTTTTACCGTGGATAAATATTTGTGCACACACTTGTGCCTACAGTGGTGACCCCGACGTGATCCACAACAATTAAAAATTTATTTAATTGGCAACAGCCGAACCAACTACGCACTTTATCTCTTGCACTTGTACATATGTATATTTATAAGTATGCAAGGCGAACAAAACACAAGGACGAATGCAGGCGTTTCCTCAGGACCACCAACTCCATCCGATGCGGAGATCCAGGAAATCAATGCTCTCAAAAACCTGAGGATTCCTCCGTTCTGGAAAATTAATCCAGCGCTATGGTTTGTACAGGTGGAAGCGCAATTCCACAATAATCGGATCATCAGCGACAACAGCCGATTCAACGCCATCATCGCTGGACTGGACCCAGAAGTGCTGAATGAGGTATCAGACTTAGTGCAGAAACCACCGGACACAGATAAGTACATTGCTTTTAAAAAACAAGTCATATCTAGGTTCACCGAGTCTAAGGAGAGGCAACTGAACAGATTGATGACGACCCTTGAACTTGGCGACAGACGTCCATCAAGTCTCCTCAGGGAAATGCGAAGACTGGCTGGTTCAAATGTTCCAGACGACATGTTGTCCACTCTATGGATGGCACGAATGCCCAGTCATGTGCGTGGAATACTTTCTGCCAGTCACGGAATCGACCTCACTGCGTTGTCTGAAATCGCAGACAAAATCGTTGATAACACATCCGCCCACGCTGTTTTCTCCACTGATGTTCATGAAGATGACCCTATACCACAATCCACCAACGCTGAAAGTGATCTGAACAGAAGACTAAATTCCATCGAGTCCACTCTGTCAACTCTAATGACGGCTATGCAATCACTGAAAACCAGTCACAGCCATGGCAGGTCTCGACCACAGTCAAGGAATAACAGATCGCTCTCAAGAGCATCAACTCCTAACGGAATGTGTTTCTTCCATGAGAAATTCGGCAGCGATGCCCGGAAGTGTAAGAAACCATGCAGCTACAAAGCAAAAAACTAAGTGAGCTGTTGTCCTCAGAGGCGGACGGCAACAGTCAAAGATTCCACAAGGAACACCGCCTCTACATCTTCGACAAGGAGACAAACCAAAAGTTTTTGCTCGACTCTGGATCAACTATATGTGTCTTACCTCGTTCCAGGGACTGCAAAAACAACAGAGGGGAAATAACACTCCTGGCAGCGAATAACTCACCGATTCACACCTACGGCGAGAAGATCCTCACACTCAACCTTGGTCTCCGGCGAGCTATCACTTGGCCGTTCGTTATTGCAGATGTTAAAACAGTAATAATTGGCGCAGACTTGCTCGCACACTACGGACTTGTCATTGACTTGAAAGCCAGACGTGTCATAGACAAAACAACATCATTAACGGTGCAAGGCGAGATTTATACCAGTGATTTGTCAAAACTTCTGACTATCAGTGGTCCTGAACCATACATAAATCTCGTCAACGAATTCGTTCTGGCCAACAACAACGCACCTGATCCAAAATCAGGAGTCAACATCGTGCAACACTGCATCGTAACCACGGGCCAACCAGTGTCCGAACGACCACGACGACTCTCCGGCGACAAGTTGAAACAGGCCAAGGCTGAATTCGAGGATTTTCAAAAGAAGGGTTACTGCCGTCTATCCAGCAGTCCTTGGGCTAGCCCCATTCATCTTGTTGAAAAAAAGACTGGCGGTTGGAGATGCTGCGGTGACTACCGTCGTCTGAATTCCATAACAAAACCAGATAGCTACCCCATTCCTCACATCATGGACTTTACTGAACAGTTGAACAACAAAAACTGCTTCTCGATACTGGATCTAGACAAGGCATACTACCAGATCCCGATGACACCTGACGACATCCAAAAAACTGCGGTGACCACGCCTTTTGGTTTGTTTGAGTTTGTAGTCATGCCATTCGGACTCAAAAAAGCAAATCAGACTTTCCAAAGGCACATGGATATGGTCCTACGTGGACTAGATTTCGTTTTTTGCTACGTTGACGACATCCTCATTGCCTCCGACTCAGAGGAAGAACATCGCCAACACGTCCGTATAGTTCTACAACGTCTCCACGAACATAGACTTATCATCAACATCAGGAAGTGCATTTTTGGGAAGTCTGAGGTTACGTACCTTGGACATACAATCAACCAAGCCGGATGCAGACCACCTGAAGCCAGAGTTGAGGCCATATCGAACTATCCAAAGCCATCCAACATCATGGAACTACGTCGTTTTCTTGGAGTCGTTAACTACTACCGACGATACATCCCTAATTGTGCCCATATTCAAGCACCGTTGAATGGACTCATCAGGGACTCCAAGAAAAACGACAAACGACCCGTTCCCTGGACTCCTTTGGCGGAAGAAGCTTTCGATGTATGCAAGGACAGTATCAAGCATGCTACACTACTCAACCACATCGATCCGAAGTCTACACTTGCCCTAACAACGGATGCTTCTGATATCGCAGTTGGTGCCAAATTGGAACAAAAACAAAATAACCAATATCAACCGATCGGACTGTTTTCATGCAAACTGTCCCCTGCACAAAGTCGCTACAGCACATATGATCGCGAGTTGCTGGCAATATACCTAGCTATCCGATTCTTCCAACACATCTTGGACGGTCGACACTTTGTCGTGCAAACGGATCACAAGCCGCTCATATATGCGTTCCAGCAGAATTCGGACAAGGCCCCGCAACGTCGTCTAAGGCAATTAGACTACATATCGCAGTATACTACGGACATTGTTTACCTACCCGGCGACGACAACTCAGTAGCAGATGCATTATCGCGACTCAATTCGATAACCATGCCAATCCAATTTGATCTGAGAGAACTTCATTTATCTCAGCTACTCGATGTGGAACTTCAATCAATCCTGAAGCAACAAAATTCATCGCTCAAGTTAAAGAAACTCACTTTGGAACCTGAAATTAAAATTTACTGCGATGTTTCCGACAATATGATTCGACCATATCTACCAGCTTCCCTGCGACGGAAGGCCTTTGAATCCATCCATGGTCTTTCTCATCCAAGCGGAAGAACAACCAGTCGACAACTCAGAGAGAAGTACGTTTGGCCCAACATCAGGAAAGACGCATTGGAGTGGTCACGCACTTGCATCCAATGCCAACGATCCAAAGTTCATCGACATACGAGGCTTATCCCGGATTCAATTGCAGTTCCAGAGCACCGTTTCCAGCATGTCCACATAGACCTCATTGTGCTGCCACTCTGCAAAGGCAATAGGTATTGCCTAACTATGATCGATCGCTTCAGTAGATGGGTGGAAGCAGTACCTCTACAGGACATGTATGCGGACACAGTGGCCATGGCGTTTTATACGCACTGGGTTGCTCGTTTCGGTTCGCCAACAACATTAACCACCGACCAGGGAACTCAATTTGAGTCTGCACTGTTCAACGCACTGATCAACATGATTGGAACGGTGAGGATACGAACATCACCCTACCACCCAGCCTCAAATGGACTTGTTGAACGTTGGCATCGTTCACTGAAAGCCGCCCTGATGTGCCATGAAAAAACGAACTGGACTGATGCTCTTCCGACAGTGTTGTTGGGATTGCGAACGGCATACAAAGAGGACATCAAGGCCTCCGCAGCAGAGATGCTTTATGGAACATATCTCAGAGTTCCTGGTGAGTTCTTTACGAATAATAACTTTGTTCCAGATCCACAGATTTTCGTTGAGAAACACCGAGAAGCGATGCGCAAATTCCGTCCTACAGCAACTGCAAACCATGCAAAAGAAAAAATGTTTGTTTCACCAGATTTAAACAAATGTACACACGTGTTCCTACGCTGCGATGCTGTGAAGAAACCACTGCAACAACCATACACAGGTCCACATCCAATAATCCACCGAATCAGTAATCGACTCTTCACAATTAATGCAGATGGCAGAAAATTAAATGTTTCGGTAGACCGTTTGAAACCAGCTCACATCTATGTCGATTTTATCCCAGACGTTCATCCAGATGTCAACAAAAATCCAACTTCACTGAAGAATCTGAAAAACAAAAATCAATTGGATAAAAATAAAACAGCTGTAAAAAAAAAAGTAATATTTGAAAGTTCATCGTAACTTCGTCACTGGAGAGGGAGTCATGTGGCGACCTCGAAATACTGTGGTTACGCGAGGAAGCATTCCGTGGAACCACACACTAATCATAGATGTCGCAACGAACAACAACGAGAATTCAAAACAGAACCAACGGTCGGGAGAGAGAAAACAATTGACAGTTCGTGTTTGTTCTTCGAGTTAGTCGCTTCATTATTTTTATAGTGTTTGTGATATTCAATAATTAAATGTACATATATTAAATAAACTAATTGTTTTACTGTGGATAAATATTTGTGCACACTTGTGCCTACATACTTTTACACTGCATAACGATGCAACCGTTTAGGGGTGTTATAGCGAATACTTATGAATAAGGCTGTAAGTTGTTGGCTTTGTTGCTTGTGTGGTGTAGGTAGGGTAACGCCACTATTGGTCGGTCACTTCAACACTTTTTTTTATGTAATAGGTACATAAATTAAGAATTTGTCAAATCTGAAGATGTAAATATGTACTAGTAGGAACAGATCCTACACATCTACCCACAAACTTGATGTGATCAGTACGTATGCGATATATAAAAATTTGTGTTTTTTCCATAACATATTGTTTTGTGGTAAGTGCTTTTAAAATAAGTAGGTTTGTTTCTGCTATAATTTGTTTGGGAAATAACATTTTAATATATTAATAAGATGTTTTTCATAATAACAAATAACGGCGTACCCAACAGGCGGACCAGCAGGGATGCAGTTTAGGTTATGATCCTTTTAATCCTGATCATAACCTAACCGTCAATTAGGGAAACGAAGATGTTTTTTTATAATAGTGTTGCATGTTTGCTTGAACTGTGTCATTCAGCATTAATTAGTCAACTACGCCATCTAGTAGAAAGTGGCCATATTACCGATTTTGGCAGCATTGGAATAGCAGTTTGAGTAGCTGTGGTATAACTTGGTATGTTGTTCTCGAACCTTCTGAACTTAACGAACCTTCTCAACGAATCTGGAAATTTCGAGAGGTGTCACTAGGAGATATAAATAGATGTCGCAGGAGCACCCAATACATTGGAGTTGTGAACCGCGATAAAGAAGGGCGATAGATGACAGTAGTGAAAAGTATAGAGAATATTGAATAAGAGAAGTGATTTTTTATTTAAAGTGATTAATTGTGAAAGTGAATTGTTGAATTAAATAAGTGAATTATTAGAATGATAATCAAGAAGTAAAAGACATTGAAAGAGAACTAATAAAGATTAATTAAATAGAATTACGTTTTATCTTTTCGAATCCTAGCCTGGATGCAACAATAGTAAGGTAGGTTTTTAGTGATTCAACCATTGGTGTGGCCGACCAATATCGCCCGATATAATGAAAATTTTAATTTCAGTATGGCCGAGCACTAAAGAAATGAAGTTTAAATTTATATTTTGAAGTAGATAAAATAATGAAAGCTTATGCGTAGGAACCTGACCATATGCATTGCTATGATTTCATCACCAAACAAATTCTACTGCGATTTCATTTTTTTAGAATTAAAAATATTGAACTTCTTTAAGCGTAAGAGAAACACACATTTTTTAATTTAGCCCAGAAATAATATAATAATAAATGGTCAAATTTTATTTTTTTTTCGTAACTGAGAATTTTGGGAGCATAGAGCATAAAGTAAATGCTAACTCACGTTAAAAAATGATGTGCCTGTGAGACCACTTTTAAAGCAAATATATATTGTTGCATGTTTGCTAAAACTGTGTCATTCAGCAAGCGCCATCTAGTAGAAAGTGGCCATATTACCGATTTTGGCAGCATTTGAATAGCAGTTTGAGTAGCTGTGGAATAACTAGTACATACATAATGATGTTGTTCTCGAACCTTCTAAACGAACCTTCTCAACGAATCTGAAAATTTCGAGAGGTGTCACTAGGAGATATAAATAGATGTCGCAGGAGCACCCAAGACATTCTAGTTGTGAGCCGCGATAAAGAAGGGCGATAGATGACAGTAGTGAAAAGTATAGAGAATATTGAATGAGAGAAAAGTGATTGTTTATTTAAAGTGATTAATTGTGAAAGTGAATTGTTGAATTAAATAAGTGAATTATTAGAATAATAATCAAGAATTAAATCGAAAGAGAACTAATAAAGATTAATTAAATAGAATTACGTTTTATCTTTTCGAATCCTAGCCTGGATGTAACAATACACAAAAAAAAACACACTTTTAGTGCCGGTAAATTTCTTCTGATAGTTGCTTGCGTTAAGCACTCCACGACAGAGAGCTGAAAGTGCAACTCACAAAAAAAGGAATATTTTGTCCGTACAAAACTGAAGCAACCTGTAAATACTGTTGCATGTTTGCTTGAACTGTGTCATTCAGCATTAATTAGTCAACTACGCCATCTAGTAGAAAGTGGCCATATTACCGATTTTGGCAGCATTGGAATAGCAGTTTGAGTAGCTGTGGTATAACTGGGTATGTTGTTCTCGAACCTTCTGAACTTAACGAACCTTCTCAACGAATCTGGAAATTTCGAGAGGTGTCACTAGGAGATATAAATAGATGTCGCAGGAGCACCCAAGACATTCGAGTTGTGAACCGCGATAAAGAAGGGCGATAGATGACAGTAGTGAAAAGTATAGAGAATATTGAATAAGAGAAGTGATTGTTTATTTAAAGTGATTAATTGTGAAAGTGAATTGTTGAATTAAATAAGTGAATTATTAGAATAATAATCAAGAAGTAAAAGACATTGAAAGAGAACTAATAAAGATTAATTAAATAGAATTACGTTTTATCTTTTCGAATCCTAGCCTGGATGTAACATTGGTGTCAGAAGTGGGATAAAACGTATTCAGTGTGAAATTAAAGTGAGGTGAATTAGTTTAAAAAAAAAAAACGTATTTAGTAAAAAAAAAAGGAAAGAAAAATGGGCCGCACATTGAAATTACTACAGCTCAGTATACCGCAGTTAAAAGCTGAGCTAGAAAAGCGGAATCTCTGCACAGCTGGAGGAAAAAGTGATCTGGTGCTTCGACTGCTGGCTGGAAGCTGTTGAAAACGAAGGAGAAAATTCCAAGTCCGTTTTGTTCGACGTAGCAGAAGAACAAGTAAGTACAGCCGTTGATATGACTGCTATGATGGAACTACTTCTGGCCAAGTTCGATCAGAAATTCGACTGTATGGACTCTAAGTTAGATGAACAGAAGAATTCTTTGGAACAACAGACAAATTCTCTAGATTCCAAACTGCAATCAATGGACTCTAAATTTGATGAACAAAAGAATTCTCTAGATTCCAAATTGCAATCAATGGACTCTAAATTTGAGGAACAAAATAATTCTATAGACTCTCAGTTCAATGAACAGAAGAATTCTCTGGATTCGAAATTGGAGTCAATGGACTCTAAATTCGAAGAACAAAAGAATTCCATAGTTGCCGCCCAAAAGAGCGCTGTGGAAGATTTTAAAAATGTTCTCGAAGGAAAACTCGAAGAAATTGACCACAAGTTCGAGAAGGTTGAAACCAAATTCGACGAAATCCATCAGACGTTTTGCAAGCATGAAACAAACTTCGAGAACTTGGCTAGAGAGCTGGAGAAAGTGAAGAAGCAGAAGGCTCGAGAAAATTCTGCGGCCTGCCCGAGAAGGAAAGAGATGCAGCCTCTTGTTTTCGACGGTCAAACATCATGGCCAATTTATAAGAAACAGTTTGAAGCAGCTGCAATGGCGACCAGCTGGGACAACGAGGAAAAGTCGATTGCGCTAACGCTGGCACTAAGAGGTACAGCTGCGGAGTTACTCCAAACCGTCTCAGAAGAGAAGCAACACGACTACGACGCCCTGGTCAAGGCTATAGAGATGCGCTTCGGTGATGAGCATATGCAGCAAGTGTACAGGGTCCAGCTACGCAGTAGAGTCCAGAAGCGGGGAGAAACACTTCAACAGCTGCAAGCAGATATCGAACGTCTGGCACATTTGTCATATCCTAATGCTGGTGAGGTTCTCATCAATGAAATGGCTGTGGAGGCGTTTATCCAAGCCATTGAAGATAGACAACTGCAAATGGCCGTAAGAATGGCTGGAAAGAGAACTCTCGCTGAGGCCCTAGCATTTGCCTTGACAATGCAAGCTGCTGATCAGGCATCGCATGTGTTCCACCGCGTAAGGGAAATGACAGCCGTTGAATGCTCATGTCAAAGAACAGACATCGTAGACCGGAACAGAGATAACAGAGGTCAAATGCGCTGTTGGAACTGCAACAAAATAGGGCACCTGCAGAGACAGTGCAGAGCTCCACCCAGACAAGGCAGTTGTCCACATTGCGGGCCTAGGAGGCGCAACGAAGAAGCATCTGGCAGATATAGCTTCGCAGAACCAGCAGTCGGAAAACGTGTAAGGGGCAGCTTCTCGGAGCAGAAGTGGGTTTCCGGAATCGATGACTCCAGGACCACAATTCAAGTCTCCCAAACCAAACGAGGAAACCAGAGTTTAACAGTGGAAGCCTATATCGGTCAAAATAAGTGCGTGGCAGCCATCGACACCGGTGCCACCGCTTCCATTATAATGAGGGACATCGTCCGTCAGTCTTGGTTGCACAACACCAGCAGTTACTGTCTGAAAACAGCAACAGGAGCGACAGCGAAAGTGTACGGAGATATCATGCTAACAATAAATTTGGCAGGATTAGCATTCTCCCACGCTCTCTTAGTAGCTGATATATGTGACGAATGCATCATTGGAATCGATTTCATGAAGGCGCATGATGTCGTATTGGACTTTGGTATGCAAGTATTCAAGTATCGAAACGTAGAGATTCCGATGGTGTACGGGAAAGAGAACGCCGCATCCCTGAGGACAGTCAATAGTGAGGACGAGGTCCTACCACCTTCTTCAGAGACAATGATTCGGACAAAGCTGGAAGGTGATCCTATGAGCCACCGATTCTCTCTAGTTAAGCCAAAAGACAACCACTACCGAAACTGCGTGGTTGGAAAAGTGCTTGTCGAGCCGAAGAACAATATTGTTCCCGTACGAGTTCTTAATGCGGAACACAAAAGCGTCAAATTGAAGCAAGGTGAGGTGGTTGGAAAGTGTGTACCGGGTACTGAAATCCACCGAAATATTCATCCGATATCCAGCGACCGCATGAAGACGAGGTACGATACAAAAGCGACCACCACAGGATTCCAGGAAGGAGATCTGGTATGGCTATACAACCCTCATCGCCGAAAAGGTATGTCACCTAAACTACAGCAGGATTGGGAAGGACCCTATAAGATAGTGAAGCGCATCAACGATGTTGTCTACCGGATCCAGCGAGGAAGAGGCAAGCTGAAAGTTGTCCATGTGGATCGTCTCCATCGCTACCATGGGGAAAATATTGACGTGCTTGTTCGGGACGAACAAGTTTAAAAGGGGGATATTGTTGCATGTTTGCTTGAACTGTGTCATTCAGCATTAATTAGTCAACTACGCCATCTAGTAGAAAGTGGCCATATTACCGATTTTGGCAGCATTGGAATAGCAGTTTGAGTAGCTGTGGTATAACTGGGTATGTTGTTCTCGAACCTTCTGAACTTAACGAACCTTCTCAACGAATCTGGAAATTTCGAGAGGTGTCACTAGGAGATACAAATAGATGTCTCAGGAGCACCCAAGACATTCGAGTTGTGAACCGCGATAAAGAAGGGCGATAGATGACAGTAGTGAAAAGTATAGAGAATATTGAATAAGAGAAGTGATTGTTTATTTAAAGTGATTAATTGTGAAAGTGAATTGTTGAATTAAATAAGTGAATTATTAGAATGATAATCAAGAAGTAAAAGACATTGAAAGAGAACTAATAAAGATTAATTAAATAGAATTACGTTTTATCTTTTCGAATCCTAGCCTGGATGTAACAATACTTTTACTAAATTGCGGCCTTTCACTCAAAGGAATTGCTAGTTTTTATTCATACGACATATTTGCCGTAATCTTTGTTAAATTTGCGGCTGCACTTATTTTAATAGTTTATTAACATAACACGTAACACGTCATCATGGGTGATGTAAAAGAGAACATACATACCAATCAAGCAAGCTTTATTTAGAAGCAAAAAATGACAACAAGTAATCTTCCTCAATACATTCATATATAGGAAGGTAAACCGTCGAAAAGGAGCAGGGACTTTAAAATATATAGCAAGCATTTCATATGTTGATAAAGGATAAATGAATTTGCGCCATACCTACTCCTATTGGTTATGTCATTTATAACGCGTTACAAAACAACAAACATTCTTATTATTCATATAAGTATTCGTCCTATACCTAATTCAATATTGTGTTAAAAATCTAAATCAAAGAGAAAATACTATTTTCATCACGCGAAAGTGTCCAATTATGCAGAAGTTCCCTTTGTTCGCCCCAGTCAGGAAATCCTAAGCATACAACAAAACAAATTCCTTATCTTATGATGACCCAACTCACTTTAAATTTAATAAAAGTTAAAAGAAACAAAAACCTATATTTGCTTCTTCTTTACACTCAAAGGATAGTTTTTCTTTCAAAATGAAAAATAACTTTTTTTTTTTTAATTTTACGCCTAATCATTCTTCTGTTCTCATTCTTTCCTACACAATAAATTCATTTTTTTTTTGTCATATCAAAACCAAGAAACAATCCAAATTCATTTTCCCAGCTAAATCGAAATCGTGACAGCCGATGGTGAAAAAAATGTTTTTTTGTGTCAAATGTCAGCAAACCATTTGGAGGTTAAACAAACAAAATCATTGGCAGTAATAGGCGGGTGAATCATAGGAATCAGTAAAGAAAAGTAAGTTTTTTATTAATAATCAATAGTTTCTTGATGTATTTTCAGGAAAATGGATTCATTTAAATATGCAAAGAAGTTGGAAGCAGTAAATAGAAAGAACTGTACTGCAAAGTTCTCTTTATTTGCAAACTTTCAGGTGATGGCGAAGGAGCTGTGGCTTCGTTAGAGTAAAGAGTTAAAGGCAGTCTTGTTAAAGATAAAGGTAATCCAAATACCAAAATAAAGAGAAGATTCTCATCATTTGATGCTCGATGAACTTGAAAAAGCCCTGTATGGACCCGATAATCATCTCGTAGATTGACATCGAACGTATATTTTACTCAAGAAACTGATCGAGAACTGTTTATCTGCCATTGTATTTCAATTCGGATCCAAGTTTGGCGCGTTTGCTGGGAGTGCATACTCAGACTCGTCCAGTAATCATATCAGGCCTTTGGCAATTTATTAAGACATATAAATTACAAGATGCACTTCTATTTGTTTACATTTGATTTGGCATCTGTCAAAAAAGTAAAAAGCCCTTTAGAGTGTATATACAATGGTCATGTGAATGAAGTGTCAAATTTCAAAATAATAGTGTAGACGTGGGTACTTGGTCGCTCTCATTGCTTTTGTATGAATTGTTATGGTCGCATGTTGAGCACAGGAATGCCTGAAAACAACAAAAAATAAGATGACATTAGGTAGAAATACAATAAAAATAAAAAAACCTGCCCTCGAGCTGCCGCGTCCCTTGTCACCCCTGCCCAACGTCAGATTTCAATTGCTGCTGCGGAACATGGACCAGGTTGTTGCAAATAATTTGGATGTCATGTTTGTTCCAACCTTTAAAGAAATAAAATAAAACGGTATGTATATATTAATCTCTCTTTTCACACCCAAAAACATAGTTAAAGACTTAAATTATGAAGGCAGCATGCACAAAATGTTGTCGGGATTTATGGTAGAAACACATCAACACTTCAACTTCGACTTGGACTTTGCCAAGAGCGAGAACTTTAACGTTTAAGGTTGAGTCAAACACAATGAAAAATGCAACTTCAAGAGCGAAACAAAGAATGGTTATAAAGAAAAGAGAAAATTATGTCAAAATACAAGCAAGCGAGAAAATTCGCTCAAAATATAAGAGGGAAAACTGAAAATATCGCCTCAAGGTTAGTGCGACTTGCACTTCAACTTTCAATTTAGGATTTAAGTCTAATGTTGAAGTTGAGGTTGAAGTGCTAATGTGTTCCATCGCATTAAAAAGCATTGGTTCTAAATCGTGCGACGTGGTTGTAAAAGTTGAAGGCGACTTTGAAGTGTTGATTTGTTTCTACCATTATCTTTCTTTTGTTTACATGTCAGTCAATGAATGAAAAGAAAAGTAATAGATTCCTGGAAGAAAGCTCTTCGGTTGAGGCTTGGAATGTATAAGCAATTTTTTCAAAGAGTAGGACGTTGGGATGTTTCGAAAAGGGTAGTATGATCTGGGTAGCGGGTTACTTAAAAACGCATACGGATATATAGGGCTTTTGGGATGGTGGTAGTGGGAGATGGTGGGAGTATAATTGGGCATTATTAGCTAGCTATGGACTTTGTAAAATCACAATTAACAGAATAGTGCACAAAGTAAAAAGCGAAAGACGTACGGTGATTTAAATCCGAAACACAATATGTGCAGAAAAAAAGAGGTGGTACACGTACAATTTCAAAAATAGGAAGGCAAATTTAATTTAAATAAAAATATATTTGAATATCGCTGGTGAGTTTAAGGAATGTGGCCGTTTTTTTTTTACAAATTTTGAAATTTGTATAGGTACGTACGGGTTGTCGTGGCTGTGTAACAACAATAATAATCAAAAGAAATTCTTGGCCGCCGCAATAATTTGGCTCAGATCCAGACATTTTTTGTTGCTGGAACAGTTGGAACAAAAAGAAGGTTCCGGTTCCCAGCTTGTAACGGTACAACATCCCGCTGCAGAACGCTTCAGAACAACGGAAATTTATTGAAACGTGTAGCACATAAGACCCGAACATAGAATTGAAACGGCAACAGATAAAGTACATAATACAATAAATCAAACAATGAAGCCTATAGGAAAATATATATATATTTTTTTTTTTTAATTTCTGGCTCGCCAAGGCGATTTATAAGGGGGGGTACTTCGACCTAAAAGATCTTTTGTACCGTATGGGCCAGAAAAGTTTAAACTAGTAGAATTTCCACTTTCCGTGTAAAGCGGACAATTTTACCAGTAGAAGAATTCTTTATGTCCTCGGGGCTCATTTGCTCCCTGAAAAAGATCTTCTTTCTAATTCCATTAAGGGCTGGACATTCACATAAAATGTGTTCAGCTGACTCGTCCTCTTCAAGACAGAGTCGGCACTCAGGAGAGTCTGATATTCTCATTTTGTGTAGATGATATCTTAAACCATGGTGACCAGTAAGGTAACCTACTAGGTTTTTGATATCGTGCCTGCTTAGTTTTAGACATTTGCTGGCATTTTTATTGAAGGGCCGAATGGCTCGTTTGGCCTGTCTTAGACCTGGGATACTTTCCCAAAGATAGATACATTTTCTATGTTCCCAGCTTTTATTTGCTGCCGTTGCTGCTGATCTAGGAGTGCAGCAGAAAGGTTCGGGACCTATGAAAGGTGTTTCTGAACCTTTTCTGGCCAGTTCATCGGCCTTTTCGTTACCTTCTACCCCAACATGACCCGGAACCCACCATAATTTGGTTTTGTTTCTTATTCCCAGTGTTTGTAGGGTATTGAAGCAGTGCATGACTGATTTGGAGTCAATGGTATACGAGCTAAGGGCGTTTATAGCTGCTTGATATGGCTGGCGCATTCTTGAATGGCGTGGAGCTCTGCTTGAATAGGAAAATATATACATGCTCGGTAATGTTTCTAAGAGTTCAACATTTGCCTTTTCAAAAGGAATAATTTTAACGTTAAATACATACACATATAGCACAAAGAATTACACAAAAAAAAATAAAAAAAAAAAATTATAAATTTTAAGTAGATTTAAGTAGATTTAATTTACATAGTTATTTATTTAATTTATTTCTTGGTTCTTCATTATAGCGTACATCTTATTTGTTCTTTTGTTTTAATTTTGTTACATTTTTGTAATAAGTTTAGTTTCCTGTCCGTCTATAGTTCGCGTTTTGATCAGTTCATATCTTATCTACATACAGAGAGCTCCTTGTAGGTAGGGTTATCGTTTATAGTTTGCCATAGTTTTTTTTGTCGTTAAAATCTCGTGTCAGATAATTAAAACTCCTGAAGTCGCGTCTGCTGTTTTTTTTTATTGGAAACAAAATTTAATTCACCATATTTTTGTTTTTACATATTAAAATTTTTGTTCAGTTTCTTATAATAATAAATTATCCACAAGATACTTTTTCTGGTAAGCCCTTAAAGGCTTAATGGAGGGATAATTTTATTTTCAGGGGTGGAGTAAGGTGCGCTAAAGCACTTCGGTGGATGGCTTGATCCGGCTGAGGCATCCGTCTCTTTGGGGAAGTTCCGATATGGCCAAGGAACTTCCAGGTAGGGTGGGTATTGGCCGCGCTGGTTCCATCTTCAGCGCCCTCTTAATGTGACAACGTCCGTCTGGTTTTAGGAAAAACATCCTCTAAGTCTTGGCACGATTTTTGTTTTGTGCATAGGTACTCGTTGTTGTGCGGGGACAAGAATCCCCCCAGTCCGGCGAGCTCGGCCGAGCAACGCAAGCGTGCCATGCTCCTCGCACACAACACCTTCCTTCCCATCACGATTCCCTTCCAGTAGTCCCATCTCCATCCCCATCCGGTCTCCTGTCATTTTCAAATCCCAACCGTCCAAACTCCTGCTACCTACCTATCACAGAATGGTAACAGTAGTAAGCTAACTACGCTCATTTTTGCTAAGAAAAATTACTGATATATACGTACAACAATATTTCTAGACGAATGTTTGACGCTAGTTTGTTTCCGCTCTCTGCTACCAAAAGCACATACAGTTTGAAATGATTTTATTTTCTGTAGAAAAATATCAGAATTACAAAGAAGGTACTTATTGAAGTTTAAAATTAAATTTACGAAATTGGCAATAATAGAAAGGTAAACCACTCAACAACGCCAAGCTGCAAATCAAAAAGCACAATTAAAACTGTAAACGAAAAGTTCTCACAAGAGCTGATTAAAAAAGTTCTCAATATTAATTTAATACGATTCGATGTCAATTTTCCAGTGCAAAAACTCGTTTCTGCACATAACGAGGTGCATGCTAATTTTGAAGTCATTAAAAAAAATTGCTCTCCAAATCAGTAAATCTACATACTTCAAACTAATATAAAAGAAGTTGTTTTAATGTGGTAGTATTGAAGGGGACCCAATACTGGAGGTGGCCAAACCTACGAGACACCACTCTGCAATCATCAGAAAGAGAATCTACCTCAACTTAATAGAAATATCTGCGCTAAAGAAGCAAAGGAAAGTCTCTGCGTGATCCTAAAGTGGAACGAGCCTAAAGGCCTCCTCTCCTCCTATTCCTTACGGATCTCTAAAAGATACATTTATCCTCCGGTGAGAATTGGCGCGTTCAATTTGCAAGGCAATTGTAAGTTCCCTACTAATTCAATTTCTATCACTTGCCAAACGATGGTCACGTGAGTTATTTGATCAATGAGAAAATGTGAAATAGTGGGGACTAGTAGTGGGCTAGCAAATTGAACGCGCCAAATGTTGTTTCACTTAGTATAAAAATTAAAAAACTCAACAAAGCTAGCAAAGAATCTCAAATGTTTGTCTACTTATGTAGCACCTTGTTAACATGTATCCCTTCCAAGAATACAACTGGAATCGTTCCAATGAATTAAACATAGAACTTATTGAATGGCAGTGCCACAATGAAAAGTCAAATTTTTGTTGTGTCAAAAATTGCATATTATTATAACCTCAACTAACAAAGAAGCCGTCATCTCTTGATTAGTTTGCAAATTTTCCTCCCAAAAACTATAATAATAAATTCAACATGAGTTCTATTGGCACAGGAGTAAGTTTCTCAAAAAGCTAAAATAATATTTTAAGTTAAACTTTGCTCCACAGTACGATCTATCGGCATCGCAATTCTCACCCGATGGTCAAGTGTTCCAGATTGACTACGCTTCGAAGGCAGTGGAAAAAAGTGGCACGGTCATCGGCGTGCGCGGCAAGGATGCTATTGTTTTAGCCGTTGAGAAAATCGTAACCAGTCCCCTGTATGAGGAAGATGCCTGCTCCAGAATCTTTACCATCGATAAGAACATTGGTCTGGCTCTAGCTGGGCTTCTGGCCGATGGCCGCTATATCGTAGATATTGCTCGCCAGGAAGCGGCTAACTACCGTCAGCAGTTCGACCGTACGATTCCATTGAAGTTGCTCAACGAGCGAATTTCCGCATACATCCATGCCTACACTCTGTACAGTGCTGTGCGTCCGTTTGGGGTTACGGTGATTTTGTCCGCCTGGGACGAAGATCAAGGTGCACAGCTGTATAAAATCGAACCTTCTGGTTCATCATATGTAAATGGAGATATAATTTTCGCAATATCCTTTATTATAATTACATTTTTAGGGCTATTTTGCATGTGCCAGTGGCAAGGCCAAGCAGCAGGCGAAGACTGAGATGGAAAAATTTAAATTTGTGGAGATGAACACTGACGATTTGGTTCAAAATGCTGGCAAGATGTAAGTAAAGCAATTCTTTACCATTTTTATGCTTTAATGAGTGCCTTTCCATAGCATTTATCAAGTCCACGATGAGCTGAAGGACAAAGATTTCCGTTTTGAAATGAGTTTGGTTAGCAAAGAGACAAATGGCGTACATCTTTTGAACCCTTCACCTTGGCACGCCAGGGCTGTGGAAGCTGGTCAAGCCGCCAAACGAGATGATGACAGTGATAACGAAATTTAGAGTGTGGAGTAAGAGTTCTCGTTTTAATGTTTTTTTTTGTTCGCTGTCTGCTTCGTAGACATTTTGAAAAAGAATTGTATGGTGAAATGAAATAAAATTTTATTACTCTAATGCGACCATTAGGTCCCGTTCGTTTACTTACGAGTTCGTACAAATTTGTTCGAATTTTTACTTATTTTTACTCAATGCCGTTCCATAATTCGTAAACAAGAGAGAGCAAGGTATTGCCCTACGACTGGGAACATATATATTGTTATATAAACAAATATGTTGCTAAACTCAATTGAAGTGATCTCGATTGCATCCAAAGTTTAATTGAACGCTTAAAGCAAGGCAGAGGCAGCTTTTGAAAAAAGCGGCCTTGCAGTGAATTGCAAGAAATACGCTGGACAAGCAATGAAAACATTAAAACTGGGATAGACGAGGAAGCGGAAATTCCTACAAAATTGAACAAGAAAGAAAGGTTCAAAAGGCGATGGGACAGTTTGTCAAACATGTTAATCCCGTTTAAGCTATGTTAAACTAATTCGACTCGGAGTCTCACAAGAGGCATATCTATACCATCCGAGTTACATTTCTTTGTGAATTCCATTAATTCCGGCCCGCCCGCCGAGCCGTCAGCTTGTGATTGATCACCGAAACCTCATTGGGGATTGGTAAAGTTCTGCGAAAGCTGGTGGCGAACATTATCAACAAATGGAGGACGTTGTGAGCTGTCGATCTCCATAGTAAACTCATCTGCGATACCTGATACAACTAGAGGACGTAAAAATAATAAACTTTCAATAATTCTCAATAAATTGGCTTTCGATTTGCAAAATTCATTGGAAACGTAACGATTAACAGCAGTCCGCGCAGACACTAAAACTCGTTTGTTTACCACTAAAGTTTATGAAAAAACATCTGTGATTTTTGAAAATTTACTACTTTTGATTACAAAAGAGTTTCCTAACTTTTTTGTAAGATTGCGCGCGTTCAATTTGCAAGGCAAGTGATAGTCCCTACTATTTTTCCCTTCCTCATTGTTGGAATAACTCACGTGACGTGACCATCGTTTGGTAAGTGAAAGAGATTTAACTAGGTTAAAATACTAGGGAACTTGCAGTTGCCTTGCAAAGCGCGCCCATTTTCTCTGTGAGAGAATTCATCCCCAAAACTGCCACTTTAACATTCTTTTCAATTCTCACTACAAAAGTAAGAAAACAGACCTTTCATCTTAAATTGAATATCGATAACTTCATGGACATGGAGTATGAGTCTTACAGCCCTATTCTGCTATTCATCGGGGGGGATTTTTCTTCAATTGTCACTGAACACTATTCTATTATTCATTCGAATTGAATCTGCATTCCCCTCGCTAATGTCGGTAATGTCGGTAATACTCCGCGGTATTCTCTTATTCACGTGAACGCATTTGTTCTATACAATTCAAATCCGCATATCAAATGTTGCGGGTTTTTCATTTAGTGCATCATCTGTCTGGTTGGTGGTCAATAAAATGTAAGTAGAAACTAATTTATTGCTTGATTATTTGTATAAATAAAGATTGTTAACATTTTTAGGGGCAGAACAACAAACCAAGACCAATTTAAAACAATAATTTCCGCAATGAAATTAAATTCAGACATTGCCAAAAATAATGCCAAAAGGCAACCCGAGGACTTACGCGAGTTTTGGAACAACTTGAAAGATAGGCTAAACCTTCTGGGTCCACCAATAAAAGATGTGACTGAGTGGAAGAAGGTAGATTCTTAAATATTTCAGACTTTTTTTTCTACAGATTTTTCCAGGTATGGAGCGACTACAAATTGCATTTGAAGAAAAAACTCTCCCATAACAGAAAAGAACAACGAGCCACAGATGAAGGCCCAAACAAAATTTATAAATTTTCAGAGGAAGAGGAGGAAGTTATTGCTTTGGTTGGTCTGCAGGAGGCAGTGGAGGGCATCTATAATGTTCAGGTATTTGGATGTCCACAAAGTGCAATCAGAACCGAAGCAAAAGAAACTTCAAAACGTCCACGAAGTGCTGTTGATGTACTGCAACTCGATGAGAATGATGATGCTCATAACTATTACAGTCATGAGAATGATCTTGGTAAGACCAAACGTTTTTGTTTTATGTTTATAAATAAATATTGCTTTTACTCAAATTCCAGATGACTCCATTTGAACTGTCCCTTGCGCAATACGAACTTATGAAATCTCAAATTGAGATCCAAAGTAATTTGAGCAAGGCAGTTCAAAAATCATTGAACTCTTTAGAAGAAAACTCGAAAAATATGCAATACAACACCCGAAGAATTTACAAAGTCCTGGAGGAACTTAAAGTGCAGAATAATGAACACAACATTAATATGCAAGGAATCGCTCTAAATAAACTCCAATTAAAAAAGGAGCTTCTGGAGTTGGAGCTCAAACGACGAAATAACCAATAAGTTTTATCTTTTGGGCTACTGAGAGTTTTTGTTGTGGTCAATAAGTTCCTATATATACATACAAACGTTTTGAAGTGAAGTCTGGATATGATCTGAAATGATTGTTTTTTTTTATTTTTTTTTTCTGTTTTTATAATCCTAAAAATGAATTTAATACTTTTACGTTATTTTGTTGTTGTTTTTATAATAGTTAAAATGAATTTAATACTTTTACGTTATTTATTTGTTCTTTTTATAATCGTTAAAATGAATTTAATACTCTTACGTCTCCACTTTATATTCACGTATACCTACATTCAACATCGAAGTCTGGGTATGATCTGAAATGGTTGTTTTTTTAAATAACTTAAGATGTTAAAGATTTAAGACTGTTTTCTTTTTATTTTTAAAATTGTTAAATGAATTTGTTACTTTTACGTTTTCACAATAAAATGTTTTTAAAAAATAACTTATAGAGACATCATTATTTCGTTCCTTAAGCTTACTGCCTCAGAATAATACTGCAAGGGCTGTACGACATCACTTTCTTGTGTTTCATTGGCCATATCATTTCGGTTTTCTGCATCATCGTAAGGTAAGTCCTCCTCCGAAGATACTTGAAAATGTCTACATATATTGTGTAGAGCACAGCACACGTTTATAATTTGTGCCGCTTTTTGAGGTGAATACTGTAATACTCTGGACAAATCCAAACATCGAAATCTACTTTTCAATACACTAATAGTTCGCTCTATAATATTTCGTCCTTTGCAGTGTTGTGTATTGAATTTGGATTGTTGAGAACCTGCTTCTACATTTCGAAAAGGAGTCAGTAACCACGGAAATAAACCATACCCTCCATCACCTGAATAAAAAACGCGTTAAAAAGTGAATAATCTTACAAAAATAGTGGCGCAACAGCTCGTGGAGAACCAGGGCCTAGTGAACTACAACCATTTCTGGGTTGGGTACGTGTTATGTTAAGAATGGCTCATGTGAGAAGCACATTTTCATGACACGAGATACGTTTAAAGAATTTGTCACTTTGTCGCAAGAGGCATACCTCCCATATGAAAGCCATACGAACTACAGACTACAGTAAATATATTGTAAACAACAAAATGTACCTAAAAGTCTGAGATTTCTTTCTCCATTATTGTAGATATTTTCAAAATAAGAACTTGCTTCCGTATTGTTCCATACTAACGAGTCGTGACTACTTCCGCGATAACTTGCGTCAACGTAGGTAATCCACTGCTTATGATTGCATATCTGAAAGGAAATTTTCTCAAAGTAAAATTTAAAACACATTTTATTGCACTTACCAGCGTTGTATTTAGGCTGTGGTAGCCTTTTCTGTTGTAGAACAGATGTGAATTTTGATAAGGTGTCTTAAGAGGAATGTGCGTACCGTCAACACACATAACAACTCCAGGCACACCACATTTCTGGTAAAACCAGAGCTTGGCTTCTATTTTTTCCTCTTCTGTCATTTGTAGTGTTATCCATTTCGGACATAAATGGGCTTCTAATACGTCCAGTATCGTCTGCAAGACTTTGCTAAATGTGGACTGTGCGATCCCTACATTAAAGTCTTGTCCAACGCCATGTTGCAGACTACCTTCGCCAAAAAATCTTAAGCATGCCATCAATTTTTCTTTTCTGGAAAGTGAATCATTTCGCTGTGGAGGTGGGAGATTCGATTCCACAATATTCAATACATATAGAAATGCTTTTTTATTTAAGCGAAAGTTTTTGACAAACCTACGGTTGTGAAATAATTGATTTTATCTATTAAAAATTGAAAATGAATCATCTTACGTTTCATCCGGCAGTTCCATTATATCTTTTTTGGATTTTCTTAAGTTTCGGCGAAGTTTTCTGTTCGACGATTCTCTTATTCCACTGCTTTCAAGTGGAAAATAAAGTCCAATACTATCCATACCTTTTTGTTTATATTTCTTGTTTTATTTAAAATAATTACCCAAATGATATATCCAACTTACCAAAGATTTTCGTAAAAAGAGATCAAATTGATTACATTAATTTCAATTTGCAAGAAACAAACTTCTTATGCTTTTCACATGAACAGCTGTCAACTTGAATGTCAAATTGGTTTGGATAATGTAGTTCACCCGATGGATAGCAGAATGGTAAGCCAGAGTGAAAGGGAATCTAATGGGTGAATCGAATGTACGATTCACGTGAATAGCAGCATAGGCCTGTTAGCCCGTGGCAGACCAGTTTTCAATTTGTCCATAGTAACACTCCTATGGCGCAGTTGCTCAGTGGTTAGTAATAATAATAATAATGTTTATTAGTTCCTTGAACTTTTTAACAAATAACTTTACAATTTTCTTTCTTTTTTTTTATATGTTTGACTCTAACAAATTTCAGAAGGTAATAATGATTAACTATAAGCAATATTGCTTTTCAGAAAATCTTTAAGTTTTCTTTTAAAAAATAAAAATCTCGATTCCGCATTTAACTCATTTGGTAGGTTGTTGAAGAAGTTCAGTCCTGCATACATCAATGATTTCCTGGTTCTGCTTCTGTTGCACCGGATTGGTCTGAGGTTTTCGTTGTTTCTGAAGTTGTTCGGTTGTACTTCAAAAACCATGGTAATGTTGTCTTCCAAATATGATGGTAGCATTCCGTATTTCATTTTGAATATAAATATCATTGCACTGTACGTAAGTTGTTGCCTAACGTTCATCCATTTTAATGCTTCTAGCATTTGTTGTATTGGGGTATATCGGCTGCAATTAAGGATCGATCTCATCGCTTTGTTTTGTAGTAGCTGAATACGTCGTTTTATTTGATTTTGGCATCCATATAAGATTGTTGCGCAATACAAAAAGTGCGTTAACACCAAGACATTGTAGAACATAATCGCATTTCCCATAGTTAAAATAGGTCTAATACGTTTAAAAAAACCGATTTTTTTTTTAAAAAAATTGTGCAAATATACTTTGCGTGGTCTTTAAAGCTAAGATCAGTGTCTATAACAACCCCTAAGTACTTAATGTTCTCAACACATTCAATTCGGCAACCATCTATATAAACGGAAATGGGATCAGATATTTTTAATTTTATACACTTCGTTTTATTAACATTTAGACTCGGTTTGTTTGCTCTTAGCCACACAGTTATATTTTCTAAGTCTGTATTTATTTTTGCACACATGTCATTTACGTCACTTCCAGTAATGTATATTAAAGTGTCATCCGCAAATAAGACAACTTTACAAAACTTCAAAACACTTTTTACATCATTTATTCACAACAGGAACAAAACAACCCCCAAGATAGCACCTTGCGGTACTCCCAACTCGACATCCACAGAGTCTGATATGCAATCATCAAACTTTGTTCTTTGACTTCTGCCACGCAAATAGGATTGAAACCATTTTAACTCTGTGCGTGCTCTGTGCCTTTGACTCCAAAGGAATCTAATTTCGTTTGTAGTATTTGTTTATCTATAGTTTCGAACGCTCGCGCTTAAAGTCGAGAAATATAGCTATGGCTCCATTGCCTTTATCGATGTTTTTCCTCCATTCATATATCAGGTAATTTATCGCTGTTTCACAAGAATGTTTTCTTCTAAAACCTGATTGTTCCTCAACTAACAAATTATTTTTTTCGATGTACTCCGTAAGCTGTTCACTAACGACGCGTTCTAACATTAGTCTGGGACTACTAATCGAAAGATCTATTACGATTGTCCAATTAATAATTGACTATTTTAAATTTGTGCCATTGTGAACAACAGATTTATTGATGTTTTAGCAATAGCATTTTTTCATTGACAACGATTGACAAAATCATCCGTACTTAACAAGAGCATACTTTGAAAAAATTTAATTATCAATTGACCATCTTAAAAGAGGTTTAAGTGTCTTGTTTGATCTTTTTAGCTAACGGGATCCCGAACCGGCGATAGTCACTGCAGTCAATCATTCTCTGCGATTGTAGACATGCTGCTTTCAGTTGTCTGGATCAATCGCTGTGGCATCAGCTATAGTTGGGTCTTTAAAACGGATGCTCGGTCTTCTTTGTAGTCTCGAACCCACGGCTGGAAGTCAAAGATCCTTTTTGTTGGAG
Source organism: Portevinia maculata (assembly GCA_949715645.1). Classification (NCBI taxonomy): domain Eukaryota; kingdom Metazoa; phylum Arthropoda; class Insecta; order Diptera; family Syrphidae; genus Portevinia; species Portevinia maculata. The sequence continues at coordinate 200,910,292 of OX454525.1, forward strand.
CATAATATTGTCCATTCCCTGGGTGTGCCCGGGTAAATGGAGTCGACGTGTTCCAGCTTTTCTGACTTCATCTACAACTTGGTACACGGCATAGTGTTTGCACTGTTATCTTCGGTGCAGGGGAACAACCTCACGGGCAATAACTTCACATGGGAAATAACTTCACCTCGAGTGGGAAATAACTTCACTTTTTTTAGGAAATAATTTTTCTTAACATTTTATGATAATTCAAGAACAATGGGTGATTGCCAATTTCGTTGGTAAAGTTGACTCAGCTTGTGACCGGTTCTTAACGAAATAGGGCCATATTTGAAAATATGGCCTCATTTCACTTTGCAGTAGTGAAATAAATCCACATTTCAATATATGGCCTTTTTTCGCTTTCTGAAAGTAAAATAAGGCCATACGAATTCATTAAGTGCAATAAGGTCAAGTGCTAAAATAAAATCTTGTACCTAATACAAATCAAACAATGACCCCAAGCATTCTGCCCCCTGCACCCCCCCCCCCATAGGCATTGCACTGTTTATGGAATCTACTCGCGATTTCGCAACTAATCCCATAAACAGTGCAATGCTTATGGGCGGCATGCTGCCCCCTGCAACCCCCCGCTTGAGGTCACTGTTTGATTTGGAGTAGGTGTAAGCGCAAATTGTTGAAAACACTTTTCAAAGCAAAATAGGGCCATATTTTTAAATATGGCCTTATTGCGTAAGGCTTAAAATCAATTTTTATATGTATTTTGTTATAAATGAAATTATAAAAAAAACAATATTTGCTCTTCAGTTATAATAGACTCTCAAATTATAGGTGGGAAATAACTTCACAAAATATACGGTGGAATAATTGCTCACCTTCAATGGGCAATAACTTCACAAAAAAAAGTGAATTATTTCCCACTCGAGGTGAAGTTATTTCTCGTGTAAAGTTGTTGACCGGAAGGTTATTTCCCTACACCGTTATCTTCTCCTCCATTCGCCCTCGCACATGACCAAAATTGTTTCAAAAAACGGAATTTTAACATCTTCAGTCGCCACTGTTCGAGTTAAACTCCAATTTGCCATAATTTTTTTTGTTCTTCCTTATCTGAAAAGTTATGATCAAAATTAAATGGACCATAATTCTCCCACTTTATTGCTACCCTACTGGTCCGTCTGTGTGGTTCGTCGGCTGGACCTCAATTAACTTTAGCAGGCCTCTTGGTTTCGGTACTCTTTCTGATGAGGCCAGTCAAATGCTAGTGTTAATGCATTTTTTCGGATCCAAGCATTTTTAGGACTCAACCCACGGATTTGCACGCACACTTGCGGGATGTTGCAAGGCTCACATGAATGGTAAAATTGCCTAGATGTGACTTTCTCCCTTACTCGCTTTTTACGACAAGCAGTGTTGTTGGGGCACTGCAGTGATATTCTTTGCCCGCTCATGCAAGGCACCACAATTTTCTTTGTAAATAAGCGATATTTTTGCTTATGCGAATTTCAAATAACCAAAGATCCTAATTTTTAATATAACTTAAATATTTTATTAAAAGAAACCCGAAATCAAAAATTTAAAATAGTGTACCTATTCATGGACACGAAAACAGTCGAAGTTAGCGCCATCAATTAGAAATAATAAATATTAATACTTGAACGCAGCAGTTAGCAATGCGCTATCGGTGCTTCGGAATTCAAAATACCTAACTCTCTAATAAATCCATCTGTCATGGTAAAACCCCAGACAGGAACTTTCGGGACCTTCAAGTTTTTTTGATGAGCAGTTACTTTTCTATTGTTCAGGCTCGGATTCGAAATGACAAAACACTTTATTGTTTTTACATAGCCCTAATTATTTTACTTAGCTCTGATTATTCAAGTAATTCACTTATTTCATAGCACAATAATTCACTTTCAATATCTTTATTAATCAAAACAATTAATAAACAATCCAATCGGTTATTTATTTTCACCGCCGATTCACTATTTCCGATTTATAACCACTGCTGTCATCTATCACCGGAGATGAATGAATTATATAGATACCAAACTTTCCAGCGAAAAATGCTTTGCCTAAAAAATAAATTTCTATAAAATTGACCAAGTTACTCATTTATCACATTTTCAAGCAAATATGCACTCCTCATACGACCTAGAGAGAAAAAGAAGCCACACTAGTGGACCTCAGGATTGGGATCTCAAACGCAATAACTGAATGGGACTCCCATAAGTAATCTCTCAAATCATATAACAACGAACTACAGAAAGCCGAAAGATCATCTTGGGGATTATTCTGGCTATTTATTTTTACCTTTATCATCTATGTAGGATCGGGATGCGTTCTAAATAATAGCCAGAATAATCCCCAAGATGATCTTTCGGCTTTCCTTAGTTCCTACATAGATGTTCCTAGGGATGATATGCTACTACAGATCATTGCGTGCGCACACAACTATTCGTTGCCTATCAGGCTGTTTTGTGGTCATAGAGTCCTTCTATAGAATTGAAAACAGCGTTTAGTAACGAAAAATGAAATTATTTCAATTTTTTTTTTAAATTCATATTAATTTCCGTTAATAATAAACAACATTAAATTAATAAGGAATGGACATGAAATTAATAACCGAAAGAAAATAAACGAAGGAAAATAAGCGAATGAGAAGATACGAGTAGATACATTAAATGCTGGCGCAGGGTCATAAGTTCACAAGCCAAAAGTCCATAATGGCCACTTCAGTGGGTTACAAGTCCACAAATCAATTGTGGGCAGCATACAACCTGCAACCCCCCTGTTAATCAATCGCGATCAAAGTACAAAAATAACAGTATAATAACGACAAACGCACAATAATGCATACATACATATAGAAAACATAAATATAAAACGCATGTGTAGATACGTGAAAATCTCTCGAATCTCACTGAAGTGTCTGTAATAACAGGTACTTTGCTCTTGTAAATGTAGAGCAAAATGCATACCGTGTCAGAGCAAATGTAGTTTTCTCTGAGTCGGTATCGGTATACATTTTGCTCTACATTTGCATGAGCACATTGTTGTATGTTGCAGAGCGCCGGATGTCTGTGCTGGCATACAGTTTGGCAATACGCGATCGGGATAGGGTGGGTTCATTCATTGAAATGAAACACGGTCAAATTCAAAAAGAAACTTCAAGAATTTTATTTATTAAAACTTTAAACTAATTTATAGTTAACAAATGGAGAAAAAGACATCGTATTGGCGACGCACTGCAACCAGCTTGACTTGACAAGACGTAGCACACAATCGACTCCTTGACTAACTCTCCGTACCGGATCGTTTTACTACTGGCATTCTCTATAGCGTTGAACAATGTTTTGTGGATCGTGTAAGGACATGGTGATCCTACATCGATATAATAGGTGTGTTTAATGGGCCATTTACACGGTCACACATTCCTAACATGTAAGATTAAGGGGATGCTAAATACTAAATATCCGTGTGACTGAAAGGGACAGCATTACCTAACATGCAAAAAAACGTGACACGTATTCAGGTCGGCCATCTTGTTTAAGTGGTAGGAATTATGGGAAAGCTATGCATGTTGATATTTTTATAGCGATGGCTTACGAAATTTCGATTTCCTATAAAACAAAATGGGCGCTGCTATCATATGTTTTAATCGCCATAATACATTTTTGACATTTCTCTGTTTCACATCGCCGATTGCACCTACTCAAGATGGAAAACACTATTAATACGGCAGCCTTTACGAGATCCATGTTTTTATTTATTTTTTAATTCTACCACAACAAAACCGATGAAAATAAATTTGTTTGTTTACATGTGATCTGTCAAATCTCCATAATGTTATAGCAAGTTAACGTAAGTGATCTCACTCTCACACCTTATTAGCATTGACTGCGGATAAACGGATCTCTCTTTTCGGTTTTGTTGCAAAAATGCGCGTTCGTGATGGTGTAAATGCGCTATAATGAACCTGAGCTGCACAGAAAAGTACAGGATTTTGTGTTCCATGAGCAAAAATCGTGCCCCAAAATGTTTTACATTCTGTCACTTTGTGTTCCATGACTCTGTCCAGCTCAGTTAAGATCAGAAAAGTACAGGATTTACTGCACCTCCTTTTGAGGAAGAGCAACTACGTGAAAAATGTCAAATTGAAGACGTCAAATGTCACTGATGTCAGCTGATTTGTTTGTTTGGCATGAAATTCGCTATTGCTCGTATCCGATGTTGTAATATCCGACGAACTTAACATGATGCTACTACCAGAATCTTCCAACATCTCGACTATTAAAAAGTCTGAAGTATTCATTTTGTTTTATTTATCAAAAGCAACTTTGAATCTCACTTTTCATTTAGATTTATTCATATTGGAATTTAACAGCTGATATGGGAGCTGTCACATGAAGCTGTACTTTTTTGTTCTCACTTGATCTGACAGTTTTCGCTCATGTGTGCTCATCTGATCTGTTCTGTTCTGATCTTTTTTTCATTAAACACAGCTAATTTCAGCTATCAGATGTCCAGTGATTGATTGATATTTGGACATAGCCTACATAGGCCTTCCGGAAATAATGCAACCATCGCTGTTCTTTCTGTATTAAGCCTATTTATTTACAGATATATAGACATGAAGGTGTGGGATATATATTTTATACACGGCACAGGATAGGATTTAAAATAAAAATATGTATAATAAAAATAAAAACCAAATATATTATTGCATTTGTGAATTGAAATTACAATTTTATTCTTCGAGCTTTTTGTTCTGCAAATAAATCGATGACCTTTTCATAATTAAACTCGTATGCTATTCGATTTTTTATCGCTAAGATTGCAAGACCCGATAAGCGTTCCTGGCTCATCGAAGATAGCAAATAATTTTTAATTAGTTTTAGTTTGCTACAACTTCGCTGACAGCTTGCTGATGTAGTAGGAAGCTTTAATTCGCAGGGCAATACAAATATTATAAATCTTAGTCTCTCTTTCCGTCTTCCATTATTGTAACGTGTTCGAGGCCGAAATTATGGCGATACAAGAAGCCTTGTTGTGACTTAAGAGAAATGAGATATCAACTACGAATATCCGTATCTTCTCGGATAGTTAAACCGCGATTTCATATCTTTAGGCAAAGAGGAGGAGGAGGGATAGATCCAAGTGGTATCACAATGGACCTCAACCTTACCTAACCTATGCGTGACTAGATCGTTTCAGCAATTGCTGGAGGTCGGCATCAGCGGTATATGCTTCAGCGGTATATGCTTCAGCGATTTGTTTAGCCAAAAGCACTGATTCTGTTTCTTCCTCCTTGAGTATTATTGGTTTCTTTAGATTCTAGACTTTTGTTTTTGAAGTGGACAATTACTTTGACTGGCATATTGTCACATCCTGTCGCCTATGTTTGGGGCAAGGCAGTTATCAAAATGCTGTGGAACAGAGTTATTGTTGGTTGTATAGGTAGAAATGTTGTCTTGATTTATAACTAACTTACACCTCTTCGCAGATCTCGGAAACCTTTGTTTTCTTCCTGCTACTTAAAATCAATTTAAAGAGGTCATCTACTAGTGTGTTCAACAATGCTTTAAGCTATTGTTGGTCTAACTCCTGCAGCATTTGAGAGCAATTGAAGTTATAAGACAGTGATTCAGTACCGGACAAACAACAAGTACACCGCGCACAAAACTAGCTAGAGGGTGTTTTCATAAACGTCTACCTAACCTAACTAAGACCTGCGTTAGACGTGTTCATAAAGTCAGATTTTTGATCGAACTAACTTAGATGAATTGCAGAAGATATGTTCATAAACGTCATAAATGTCATTAGCGTCTGGCAGATTGTGCATCCATATTTTTTTGACTGCAGAAAGCGCGGGAACTAAAAACAAAAATTTAAAGTGCGAAAAATGTAAGTTTTATTGGCAATATTTTAATAATTTTTTATTTACAACCAAATTTAACTTTTTTTTAAGGGAAGTAGAAGCTGCAGCGTGGAATATGGCGAAAACTAAGCTATTAATTCAAAAAAGAATTCTGATGGAAAAAGAATTCAACTCTGGGAAAAAGAAAAAGATTTCTTGCTATATGAAATGAAAAAAGTTGATACATTCTTCTCCTTTGATGTATTGGATATCAAAAAATCTGACATTTATGAACATTCAGTGACTTTTTAAAATTGTACTTAAGCAGGCCTGCTCACGTTCTGCAGAATAAGCGTGTTCAATAATACAACAAAGAATAAAGACGATTGTACTAGCGCAGATTCTCGACGTTTATGAAAACACCCAAACTCTGTGCGATTTCACACTGAAACAAACGGTTTTGGGGTGAGGTTTCTCAAGATTCTGTTCAACTCCCGTTGCTGTGTTGTCATACACATGTTCTTAAGACCAGAACCTTATAACAGTGACAACTAGACTACTGCTCTAAGAACACAAACTTAGTCTAGCCCCGAAACATTTTCCCAATATCCGAAAATGTTAATCAGACCTTAGTCGTATAACGAAATCTAGTATCTTGTCAGCTTTTTGTCAGGCTTTTGTGTGGCTTGAGATATCATATAAATAAATTAATTCTATGCTCAGAAATTTAATGTAGGCTTTGTCTGGAGAAAGATGAATAATACGAACCCATTATCCGTAAATGCCAAGCATCCAAATTTGTTAAAAATACGTATTTTCCAGAGAGATACACGTCCGCGAGCAGAGTTCAGATATCCGCTACCAAGGATATATCGGCTTTCATATTGAAGGCGGTAGGTCTCTTAGAATAGTGAATCCTTTCGATATAAAAGATAATAAAGGTTGCAGTATTAGCCATTTGGGCAAGGGTATAACCATCAAATTTAAAATCTATATAGTTCCATAGCATAGCAATTTGGAAGGCATTCAAATAAAAACAGCTTCTTTCATATATAATATCACTGAAGCAATCCCGATTAGGGGTTATAGAGCTTGTTGGTGAAATGAAACGACCCCGGGATCATACAAATGCAAAAACACCAACATTGGACTCAATAACAAAGTGATCCGAAGCCAAGAGGCCTATCGATTATTTTTGAAGTCGAACCGGCCGGCGGGCCAAACAGGCCTACCATGCAGTAATGTTCGCCTTTGAAACCATCTGCCTCAACAGGTTAGGTGTAAAATTGAATATAGACTATTTCCATCTGCTTGTTTTTTCCACTTTGTACCAAACTGTAATCACTCACACTTAATTTCGTTATCTTAGTCTGTTTCGTGTGTATTTAATTGCTTCTGTATCTTTCTTTTGTATCTCCAATTTGCTTTTCTTTAAAAAATCTTTTTCTTCTTTATTCATACAAATCTTTAAAAGTTTTCTGATATAATGTACATATTTAGTTTTGCTCCTTATGTACTGTAGGTACATAATTTTGTTATAACTTATAATTTAATATATATTATCACTCTATTATTTCCAGATCATAGCCTTTTTGTTGAAGTAGAAGAAGAATGATAACAACAACATTCACAAGCGACCACGAAAGATGGTTATATGCAAAAGTTTTATTAATTAACAAGTACATACATTTAAAAGTTCCATATCACTCGGTAGTTCAGAACAATCCCACCCCAGTATCAAAAAAAGTTTTGAAGTTCACGCAACCGCCGATTAATTAATATTCGTGATTTAGCTTCTGAACATCTGTGCTTCTAAGAGTCTTTGATAAGTAAACAAATAGTGCTACTTTCTGTCTCAAATGTATTCACTATGTACACATACTTAATACATATGAATATAAATATGAGCAAACTCATTCTTTCAAATTGATAATACCAAAAAGCTTTCAGAAGACTACCTATTCCGGTGCCGAAATTATTTTTTAGTCGACAAGCGCCTCTGGTTTAGTGTGGTTTAAAATTGTAGTCCAGTTTTTCTTGTTGAATATAATCACTCCAATATGTTGCGTATTTTAAGATCAGCTACTGCTGCTAAGTTTCCCAAAAATTTGAGTGCCGCATCATTTTCAGCAGAAGCAGTGCCAAAACCTGATCCCAATCCTGAAGTCCTGTACACAGGGGTAAGTTAAACATGATACGTGTGTTAAATAAATAATATGCCGGCGGGAGTCTCCAATCCGCAACGATTTAAATGCGCATACAAAATGTCTCAATTTATATGGAAAGATTTATTCCACACGTTTTTATACCCTATTCTAGGGGTATATTAATTTTGACGCATAGTTTGTAACATACCTTAATATTGCCCGTAGACCCCTAAAAGTTACTATATTTATGATCAGCATCGATAGTAATGTCGATCTAGCCATGTCCGTCCGTCCGTCCGTCCGTCCGTCCGTCCGTCCGTCCGTCGGCAAAAATTAGGCCTTTAAACTGGACCTAGAGAGCTGAAATTTTAACCATATACTCTCTAGGGTCCCGAAATAATCAAGTTTACGAATTTTTGAAATCCGCCCACAGACACGCCCACAAACTCAAAAAAACAAAATTTTGGAAAAAATCGAATTTTGAGCTAGGAAGCTGAAATTTTTTTTATATGATCTATGACTCCTAAAACTGCTCGGGATATAAAATTTTCAAAATCCGCCCACTGCCACGCCCACAAAAAAATAAAACAATTTTATTGAAAAAGCAAAATTTGAGCTAGGGAGCTGAAATTTTTAATATATACTCTCTAGGGGCACTTTAAGCTCATGTATAAATATTTTCAAAATCCGCCCACTGACACGCCCACAAATAAATAAAACATTTTTTTTGAAAATCCAAAGTTTGAGCTAGGGAGCTGAAATTTATAATATATACTCTCTAGGGGCCCTCTAAGCTCATGTATAAATATTTTCAAAATCCGCCCACTGACACGCCCACAAATAAATAAAACAATTTTTTTGAAAATCCAAAGTTTGAGCTAGGGAGCTGAAATTTATAATATGTACTCTCTAGGGGCCCTCTATGCTCATGTGTTAATTTTTTTTTAAATCCGCCTAATGACACGCCCACAATTAAATAAAACAATTTTATTGAAACACCCAAGTTTGAGCTAGGGAGCGTTTTTTTTGATAAAATCCTTTAAATGTTATATAACAAAATATGTAGAGCGTTCTTAACAATTTAACCATACTTAGACTTTTGTCACGCCCACTTATGAGGGATAGGAATAAGAATAGGGTATCCAACACTTCGCCCAAGCGGACTGTAGCCCGTCCCTATGTTTAATGATTGAATTCCGGCGGATTTATTGATAGAGTAGACAATGTTATCTGCGGAACATGTGTTGGCTTTTGAATTTTGAAACACAATAAATATATTATTTTATTAAGTATTACTTTTATGAATATATAGCTACTCAAGATTTTAATTTAACTTTTAATTTGTGTTTTATTTCTTCAATGACTACAACAATAAAGAATTTTGTCAGGACATAGTAGTTATGCTAGTAGCACAAACGAAAGTAGTTAATTAAAAAAATATTTGCTTAACACGAATTGATTTTCAAAAACAAACCTTTAAAAATCATGATATAACCTCCACAAATCATAGATATACAATGTAAGAAAATAATCACTAAAATAACATTCACGTATATAAAAACTATAAAGTTAAGTATAGTATAAATATATAAATATGGATATACATCTTATCGCTTGAAAATCAATTGACGGATTTATAGTGATTCCTATTGGAGAAAATAGTAAGTTTTTTTGTATCAAGGTCATTTTTTACAGCAATTGAATTATTTTAAGATTTTTCTAATGCCGACATAGCTACATAACCATTTGATAGGAATTTTATACCAATCAATATTCTTTTTATTCAAAACAAATAAAATATTGATATACCGTAACTGCAAATAAGTATGTATGTAAATATATGTACATAGATATAACTTATGGATTATATTCTGGGATATAAGCTGCTTCTACTTAGGTGATATGATATGCGATAGTAACTTTAATCAGTTTGGATCCACATATAAATTATAAAAGTAATAGTCAAATTGATTGCTACCCTTTTAAAATCGATTTCGGGTGACACATATTTGGGTATCACTTTCGCATAAGAAAAAATAAAATAAAATATAGGTACAGACACGTGGGAATTTTAAAGATATTTTTTTCTAGAACCTTTCCCGATGCGAGAAAGGAGAAATGTCCAATTACATGCAGCTTCTCTGCTGGAATATATTCTTTTTTGCAACGAGAAAATGATTGGCCCTGAATGCCAGATTAATCGACTTCACGTAATCTACACGTCGAACAACGCGCAGCCGTAATGGCTCAGTGGTTATGCGTTGGACTGAGCGAGGGGTCTCAGGTTCAAATCACGCCAAGGGCAAGTAAAATTTTAAGTTGTTTTCCGCTGTCACACATTTTGCGAAAATGGAAAACATCTCAGAGTATCAATTGTCATGAGAAGCTTCTCAAGTCTCGTACATCCAACTACGTAGTAAAATTAACATATGGTTTTTTTTCCCAAAGCTGACATTTCATGTGTGAGCATTCATTTGTGGGGAAGATGAGTATTCCACTTTAGGATCCCTCAGAAATGTTCATCCGCTCCATCAGCGTTGGCATTTCTGTTAAGTGAAACAAGATTCCCCGCCGGAGTTGGTTTTGATCTCTCAAATACACGTGTTTTATCTTTTGGCAGATTTTAGGTTAAAGTGGTGCCTGTCTCGTGTGTTCCGCCACCTGCTGTAGTCATACTACTTCATAACAAAATTTGACTTCTTAAAATATAATATGAGACCCCCAGAGCTCGGAAATACAGTTATCTGCAAACGTTTAACAGCGTCCCTGTTTTGTGCCTGCCATTTGAAAATATTTTTTCTGCTTTTCTGCAATTTATTATCTCATCTGCACGATCTGCCCGAAGCCGAGTTGAATTCTGCAAATTATCGACGTTTATGCGTAAGTTCAATTTGAATTTTTTATTTATGAAAACAAATAACTCAGATCTTTGTAAGTCAGACGATTGCGAACTCGCCTAAGTACTTTCGAAAAAATAATTTATCCACTTCTGTTTTTTCAACTGTGAAACATTTTTGAAGTTTCAACCTCGTTTCTCCGCTAAGGATAGGTGTTCGTTATAATGGCAGGCGCCTATGTCAACCTACTTTTTCCAATTAATCAGCGGTTGGAAAATTTGTAAAATCTTTATGACTTTCAATAAAAAATTATAGAATTTTATTTCAACCCTCAAAATAGATAAAAAAAAATCTCGAAGTTACTTTTTATTTTCGAGATTTTTTCGATTTAGTCTTTCAAAATTTGTGTACATTCGCGATTTTTGGCCGTTCGAGATTTTTGCATTCGAGATTAATTCGTGGTCACTTTGAAACCAAATGCCTTTCTGTTTTCTATTCAGGTCTTCTGACTATGATCCTTTACAAATTATTCCATTTTACTGGCTCGTAATGAATTTCGGATTTCCAAGCAAATCGTATTGGAACACCAAAATTGTAAGCCAATTAATATTTTTTCCGTCAATCTACATGTGTATTTTTTTGACCATAAAATAAGCAATATCATGATGACAGGACAGTTAGTTTGTCTATCCAATAGATACTTTACGCTTTACTTAAACTTGTAAATAACGACTTCACTGATAAGGTTTATGCAAATCACTGAGAAAAAAAAACTCAGTTTGTAGATTAACAAATTATATTACTGAATTTGTTGACTTGTATACTCATATTATGTAGGTATCTATATGTACATACATACCTACGTACAATTAAAATTGCGAGCGATGAAGATAGCATATGGACTACAAGATACTATAAATAGGCTGAGTGTTGATATTCCAAGGTTAGCGTGTGCGAGCATTGCATGTAAATAAAAAGAGCTGACATGACGTTTTTTGACTATACGAGGAGTAAATTGTTAATTTTTTTCGAATAAAGGTACCCTTTTTGGTTAGTCTTTCAAAACGTAGGAAAGTTTAACAGCGAGGGCCGCATGGTGAATAATTGCGTAGCTGACTCATCTTTATATGAATTGTAAACTTCACAATTGCGTTGTTGTTCGTAAAACTAAAAATTTAACTACACAGTTACTGATGCATTGCTTGTTGGCCTTTGAGCTTCCACCCTCCGATGTTGAACATCTGTTTGTACACACTTTAACAAAAAATGGTGAGCAAAGAACTAACCTTTTAAAAAAGAAACGAATAAGAATAAGAATAAAAAACAACAATATGATATGCATTTTACCTAATCCCTATTCATGTTGCGCTAAGAAAGTCAGAACAAAAGAATGATAAACCTTTAGTGCCCCATCCCTCCTTCGTGGTAGTACCACAAACATCCTGTAAGGCATTTTAAAAAGTTAATAAAAAGTATCTACTGAATTATTGCACATATTTAACAAAATCGAACTTTATTTACGCAGCAAGAACATTAACTTAGTTGCACAAAAATATTTTTGTTTACACTCTAATGGGGAACTTCCACTCCATACACAAACTACTTTGTTGGCCGTTGAAAACAGCCTTACGAATTATATGGTGAGAACCGGAAACTAAATAAAACATAATGGTTTTGGGAAAAAAGCTAATGTCCCATTACCCATGTGTCCCCTATGTAAAAATTTAGAAAATCGATCCAAGGCAAATTTCGTTATCGGATTGATTTAAAACTTCCCAGTGCAAGAAGTGAGAAAATGGCATACTCAGCTTTATCAAAAAAACGCGGCAATATCTCAAAAACGGGTAAATTGATTTTAAAGAAGTTCGAAATCTAAGCTACTCGTAGGTAACACTAATGACGTTTTTCGTTGAAGAAAAGTTTTGAATTGCTCTCAAAATCTAGAATTGTTCTTTTTCTTCAAGGTTAGGTTAGGTTAGGTAAGGTGGCTGCGAGGGCGTGAGCCCAGGCACACTTAGGCCGCAGTTTCGGCCCGTTGTGATACCACAGAAAAGGGGGGGGGGGGGTGTTCTGCCGGTCGTCGCTCGGCCTACTTGGTTCTCTGTGATTGCCTCCTGTGAGGTAGTGGTCTTAGGGGGAAGATACTCCTGAAGGGGTCAGGATGTGCAGCCCGGCTGTGTTTCGCATGGGTTGCGATGTGTTGGGTGTCTAGTGCAGAGGTTTAGTTGGTTACCAAACTGTGACAGAGGGCGTGACTGAAGATAGTCCAACCCCGCTACACGCATCGCGGGCGTGCGGCTTGTGGCGACTGTTGCAGTACGAGCCTCAAGTTACACCATTCCGCGGAAAGGAGCAGGGAGGGGCGGCCTTGATAGTCGATTTGGAATTATGATGACTGAGTTCGGGGATTTGTGGTGCAGGTTTTGAGGCATGGGAGAGAAACAGAGTGTGGTGACTGTTGCAATCTAACCTCCACTCTGTTCCCGTTTTGTCTGCGTAGCGGGGAGGCAGCAAGGCCGGTGGAGACCGTTTCAGTCGATCCGCCGGGTTACTGTCTCGCCCTCAGAGTGGAGTTCTGACTGAAGTGACTGATACAATCTAACTACAGTGAGAACTCTTTTCCTTTGCAGGGGAATAGGTTTGGGGTGGTCTGCGGGAGGGGAGTGGGAGGGGCTCAAGTCATCGTCCAATCCGTCCCCTAGCTCAGCTGGTTACAAAACTGTGCCAGAGGGCGTGACTGAAGGTAGTCCAACCCCGCTACACGCATCGCGGGCGTGCGGCTTGTGGCGACTGTTGCAGTACGAGCCTCAAGTTACACCATTCCGCGGAAAGGAGCAGGGAGGGGCGGCCTTGATAGTCGATTTGGAATTATGATGACTGAGTTCGGGGATTTGTGGTGCAGGTTTTGAGGCATGGGAGAGAAACAGAGTGTGGTGACTGTTACAATCTAACCTCAACTCTGTTCTGTTAGGTTTGGGGTGGTCTGCGGGAGGGGAGTGGGAGAGGCTCAAGTCATCGTCCAATCCGTCCTCTAGCTCAGTTTAACCATTTGGACCTAGTGACGAATTTGCTGATACAGCCAATATCTGCCTCACTGAGATCATTTAGATCATCGAGGAAATAGTTGCCGAGGATTTGTTTCCTTGAATTGGCTAGTGCGGGGCAGTTGCACAGGAGATGAGTGGTGGTTTCTTCCTCTTCGACGTCTCTACAGCTTCTGCAGAAGTCGTTTGAGGGAGCACCCAATCTGATGGCATGTCTGCCTAGAAGGCAGTGCCCGGTGATTGCTCCGATTACAGAGCTGATATTTTTCCTGCTGATGGAGAGGAGTTTGGATGTTCTCTTCGCATCGTATTTGGTCCAAATTTGCTTCAAAGAAACATGCAAAAACGAGCAATGAAAAACACCATTACATTTTGTAAATTGATTGAGAAGTTCAAGAGGAGAAGGTTTCCTTACGGAAAAATGAATGATTTCGTTTTCTTGGAAATTTTATGTTCAATTTCTAAGTTATTTGTGAAATTATAAGGTATATTTTAAGACAAAGATTATGTCTATCTAATCACTTTAACTGGACCAAAAACATATTATGGCTAAACTGGGGACATACATGACTTTCTTTTCCGTTTCTCATGAAATTTCGTAATTTGAATTTTTCTTTAAATTTAATTACTAAGATCCAAAGGCATTATGACAAATTAAAAGTCGTTCACAAGTTCACAATCACAAAGTAAATGACTCTTAACAACAGCCCATACAGGGCCTAAAACCTAGCTTCGCCAAGCATTCGTGTGATTAAATAATATGTTTGGTACGAATAACTAAGTCACTGCGCCTACTTTGATCAAGCTTATATTGAGCCATATACGTCCACAAAACTCGAGCTACAAACCTGAATTTCTATACATACAAGTATAGTCTCTAGAAGCCCGAAAAGCCCAATACAAATGGAATGGTTTCTCAAATCTGCAAACTGACTCCTCAAGAAAAAACATTTTAGCGAACAAGCTGACGGAAATGAAGGTTATGTTGTTCACAATATATTCGACTTCATACTAGAAATGTGCCGACCTGAAACCACATGCTCTTCTTTTCTCTATTAACAGGTCTTCTGATTATGATCCTTTATAAATTATTAAATTTTACTCACTCAGTGTTATGAATTTAAGAAAATTGGGAGAAAATGTATGGCAATTAATTTTTTGTCGACTAATCTACAATATGTATTTTTTTGACCATAAAATCAGCAAGTAATGATGACGGGACTATTATTCGATTTATTTAATCGACACTTTAATCTTTACTTAAACTTTTGAATAGTGACTTACTGATAAGGATGTTGCAATTCATTGGGAAAGTATATCGCAGTACCTATCTATAAATAAAACATATAACTGAATTTTGTTGACTTGTTTATAATGAACATTATTGTGTATGTATGGTGAACAACGAATATAATGTTATGAACTACGAGAGAATGAGCATGTTCAATTTGTAATACAATTGAGAGTTCTCTACCAGAAAACCCTCTATCACTAGCCCAATGATGGTAATGTGATTTATTCCACCAATGAGAAAGGGTAGTTGCCTTGCAAATAGAATGCATCCAATATAAATTGCCCGAGGTGAACGTGTACGAGCATTGCATGTAAATAGCTGTATTTAATGAACCTGAGCTGCGCAGAAAATTACAGAAAAGATCAGAAAAGTACAGGATTTTGTGTTCGATGAGCAAAAATCTTACCCCAAAATGTTTTACATTCTGTCACTTCGTGTTCCATGACGCTGTCCAGCTCAGTTAAGTACAGCATTTTCTGCACCTTCTTTTGAGGAAGGGCAACTGCGTGAAAGTTGTCAAATTGAAGACGTCAAATGTCACTGATGTCAGCTGATTTGTTTGTTTGGCATGAAATTCGCTATTGCTCGTATCCGATGTTGTAATATCCGACGAACTTAACAAGATGCTACTGCCAGAATCTTCCAACATCTCTAGTATTAAAAAGTCTGAAGTATTCATTTTGTTTTATTTATCAAAAGCAACTTTGAATCTCACTTTTCATTTAGATTTATTTATTTTGGAATTTTTTTTTTTTTTTTTTTTTTTTTTTTTTTTACACTATCAGCTCAGTGTCGTGGAGTGCTTAAAGCAAGCAACTATCACGAGCAGAAATTGCCGGCACTAAAAGTGCTCTCACTGGCTCATCATTTAGTGCAGGTGTTAGTAAGGACAAAACAATTAAAAATACAATAATTATGTACCTATAAAATACGAGTACTAACACAGACACAAAATAATGCAAACAATTAAGACATTAAAGCATTATTACGCAAAATATTTTTTAGCTTAATTTTACTAACATGCAAGTCAATCACATGATCATTTAGATTATAGATTCTACTCATGCGACTAATAGGCTCATGCCTTCCATAATTCGTTCTATGATGGGGGCTGAACAATAATTCAACACTGCGTAAATTATGGGCACCACAACGAAAATTAAAGCCAATAGACGACAGCAAGTCAGGTGCATCTATTTGACCGGATATAAGCTGCTGTAAAAAAATGATATCGCTATTAAGCCTTCGTTGAGAAAGGGGTAACATTTGAAGAAGCTTGATACGTTGACTGTAGGGAGGAAGGTTAAATGGATCATCCCATGGAAGTCCTCTAATTGCAAATCGAATAAATTTACGTTGAATGGCCTCTATTCGATTTGAATGAATGTTGTAGAACGGTGGCCAAACTTGAGAGGCATACTCTAGAATCGGACGGACAAAACAATTGTACAATGACATAGAAACATAAGGGTCATTAAATTCTTTGGCCCACCGTTTTACGAAGCCCAACATAGAATTAGATTTATTAATAATAGAATTAATATGCTTAGCAAAATCCAGTTTGGGGTCGAAATAAACCCCAAGATCCTTAAAATTATCAACACTACAAAGAATATGTTGAGACAGAGAGTATTGAAAGGTGGAAGGGATATTCTTTCTAGAGAATGTCATATGTTGACATTTAGTTGGGTTCAGGGATAAACCGTTTTTATCACACAAATTGGCGAAGCTATTAATGTCAGATTGAAGAAACATTCTGTCTTGCTGACTAGTGATAGATTTATATATTTTCATATCATCAGCGTAGATCAGGATATTACTGTGATTTATACATGCCTTAACATCATTAATGGCAAGTATAAATAATATTGGTCCGAGGTGACTTCCTTGGGGAACTCCAGACTGCGCTGTGAAAGATACGGATAGCGATCCTCTAAATTTCACTTGATAAACCCTTGATCTAAGGTATGAATTAACCCATTTTATGAAACTTGGTGGGAAGCCAAAAGCCCTGAGCTTAAACTCGATTATTTCATGGGACAGCTGGTCGAAAGCTTTAGAGAAGTCAGCTGATATGAGAGCTGTCACATGAAGCTGTACTTTTTTGTTCTAACTTGATCTGCCAGTTTTCGCTCATGTGTGCTGATCTGATCTTTTGTTCATTAAACACAGCTAATAATGCGAACTGAAATTGATATTGTTTTATAACTATAGGAGCAAATTGTTAGAGTAAGTTAGGGTAATATGGAATATGTGGATAATATGGAATACCCCTGTTTCTCTGTAAATTCTACAGCGACATCTCTTCCTTCATGTAAACAACTTAGGTTACTGAAAATGTTTAAGCAATCTACTATTCAATATCAAGTAGATGTCAAACTGGCAACAGGAAAAATTCAAAAGTAAAATTTGTTGCAACCATAACTTTTAACGTGTGGAGCTTTTACTTGAAAAAAATATAGTAAATTTACTTTTGATCGAAGTAAAACGGTTTAGATCCCAAGCGTTGTAATTGTATTAACGTCTGTTGCTGGTTGTTGATAAAATAAATAAACGGTAAGTTACTTTTGACTTTATTTCTGAAAAGTGGAAAATGTTGGCAATATGGAATACAAAGTTGTCGGTTAAATGGAATAGTATTCCATATTATCCGCATTTTCCTTTTATGACGCCTAAGACTAAAGTCCAGAATTTGTATGCAATAGATTGCCCCAAAGACCCAAACAGGTGCAAATCGCAAACAATGGAAACCAGAGGACATGGAACAGGCAATTGGTTACCTTAAAGCTTCAAAAGCATTCGACGTCCCCCGCGAAACTCTGTTTAGATTGGCCACTTCTGCGAAAACTCCAACTGATTTATCATGCATTTCACTTGGAAGAAAACCAATCTTCACAAATGAAATCGAGTCTGATCTCGTTAAAATCAAAGAGATGGAATCGCGTTACTTTGGTTTAACCCAAGCAGATGTCAGGTTACTAGCTGAAAAGGAAAAAGAACCTGATGTGTTTCCATCCACTTCGAAATCATGCCGGAAAGGGAAAAGGATTCGCCAAACGCTTCATCTAGTGACTCTTCTGTAAGTTGTGTGGCTGATGGCAAAAGTTCTAAAAGTTCTAATGAATTAGGGTCAGAGTTCGATTCTGAACCTCGTGAAGGCGTAAACTGCTATGTCTGTGACGTATCCTATCCTGATGGTCTATTATGGGACAGATGTATTCAGTGCAACATGTGGTCACATAAGAAGTGTTTCAAAACATTTTATCTATGTAAATGTTGTGATAATTCATTTATATAATTCAAACTCTGAATGTATCTAACAAAATAAATCTTACAAAAAAGAAAAATTCGGTGATTGGTAATATGGAATATTCCATATTGTACTCGATTTTTGGTAATATAGAATATTCCATATAACACGGACATTTTGTTGAGCTAAGATATTTGACCTTTTTTACGTAAAAAACCGTAACAGAAAAAAGGTAAATTTTCATGTTGTGGCAAGTTTAGCGAAGGTACCAGAAAACATTATTAGTCTATTGAAACATTTGACGGGAATTTTGGATCAAAAATGTAAGCGCAATTTCAAAAATAAAGCGGTGTATTCCATATTACCCGAACTTACTAATTTTTTTCGAATAGGCTCGTTTTTAGGATAGTTTTACGAGTGCTGTATGGTAAACAATTGTGTAATTGACAAAGTCAAGTGCTCATCTTTATATGGACGTTAATGTCACAACCTTGCATTGCTATTAGTAAAACTTTATAAGAAATTAACTCCCAGTTACTAAGACATCAGTCTCCTCAGCGTTGCTTGTTGGCATTTTGATCTTTCTCCCTCTGGTGTTTAATATCAATTTTTACATACTTTACTTATATTACACGAAATTCTGAACAAAGAAAAAACAACCAAGAATCAAAGAAAACTACTTTGATATTTGATTTATCCATTTTTCGGAATGATTTAGCTTCGAATACGAACATTTTTAAATCAAAGTGACACGATAGTGACAAAATGTTTCCCCACTTTAAAACAAATATATTTTCAATATGTTTTAACCACTTTACACCTCTGATTTGCCTCGTTGCAAGTCTATAACAAGATAGGAACAGAGGCAATATTGTTATACTTTCGCGCTATTATTTATTTCATTAATACTTTTTCGGAACATGTTGCCAAAAATAGATAAATATATTTTATAAAATATGAAGTTAACAAGGCGAGGGACAAATGTAATGGAGATAATAATAATGGACTTTGTAAATACTTTTTCCTCACAATGAAGCTTAGAAATTGATTACGAATGAACATTTATTTACTTAATAATAATAGTTTCCTTGAAAAAATCAAAGCGCTTCAGAAATACTCAAAACTAAAAAAAAATATATTAAGAATTATTATTTAATCTTTTCTGAACTGCTTTTCTGCAATTTCGACTGGCTTTAAAGAATATATAGATAATGTGTTGACACCTCCGTTGAAACATATTTATTATACTAATTTTTATATCGACCGTTTTTCTGTTGTTCATACAGGTTATTTTTTTTGTCGGTTTTTTGGTCTATACGTTTTTTTTTTAAATGAAAATAAAACTACTCATTTCATTTTTCTCTTCCCAAGTTTCGATTTTCTGACTCCTTTAGAGCTAGAGAGAAAAATTAACATTTTTTAAAATACAAAATTTGCAATTTTAACATAAAAATATTTGTCCTTACTTTTAGTTGTTTTTTGTACATTTCTTCCAAAAAAATGTATACAAACAGCAAACAACAAAAAGAAAAACAAAAATCATTTGAAAAACACTTTCTATACCTATATCAACACAACAGAAAAGTTATCACAATCTAGGGTTCAGTCTTTTTTATTTATTGCTACTGTACAGCTTTGTTTTATTTTGTCTATATCTTCTTTTGTGTTCATCGTAATCTTTTGTTGGATTCGGAGCCTCTCTATAGCTAGCCGTTTGTTATGTTTTTTTTTTCTCTTTTTTAAGTATCAAATAACCTTTAAAGTTTGCCAAGTGTCCCTTTGTAATATGTGTTGTAAGAGCCCTGTAGACTCTTTGCTTTTCTCACGGTTCTTCTAATTTTCCTTTACAAGTAATTTCATACATGACACTATTCTGCAGATCTTAAGTTATTCTCGATTTCGTGCTTGCGAATACTGTTTTAAAGGTTTGCATACCTACTGAAATAAACAGTTGCAATCAAATAAAGGAAAACCCCTGGAGAAGTCAGAAAAACTGACAAAACGTTGGGAGAGAAAAATGGAAGTTTTATTTTCATTTCAAAAACATGTAGACCAAAAAGTTCACATAAAAAATAACCTACATTTCTATTACATTTTTATGTATTTACTTGACAAAATACTGACATGTTAAAGGTTTTATGCCTTCCATTTGCAACTTTTTAAGTTGCGATGCATGTATTGAACATGACCAATGTTGGTGCCATGAAATTAAAGTCCAATTCAATTTAGTCTAAAATCAAATTTCGTACATACTTAGCACTTTAAAAAATAAGTATTAGGCATAATCGGTTCATACAGAGCCTAAAACCTAGCTTCTTCAATTATTTGCCTGTGCGAAGTAAAAGGGACATACAATTTTAAGCCGAATCCGAACGGCTAGTTTGAGAAGCTTCTCATGAGAATTTATACTCTTGGATGTTCGTCAGACGTTCGCAAGCGGTGGGACCGTAGACAAAACTTTAAGGTGTTACCTTTAGTTTAGTAGTCCAACACACTAACCTCTGCGCCACTGTACTGTGCCCACTCTCCACTTGGAGAATTCAATAAACGATTTTGGACTTTAAGTATATCTTTTATAAAATAAAAGAAACGTCCATTGGGGATAAATGAAGGATTTTTCACAATCCAGGTTTATGTTTATGAAATTAAATGTTTTCTTTTTATATTTGAGTTGATTGAATGAAAGGTAAATTGCGGCTTACGATTTATGAGGATTAAAAACAAACTACTTACTAGATCTCGTTCAAACCA
This sequence comes from Portevinia maculata, assembly GCA_949715645.1. Lineage (NCBI taxonomy): Eukaryota > Metazoa > Arthropoda > Insecta > Diptera > Syrphidae > Portevinia > Portevinia maculata. Next base: position 200,931,451 of record OX454525.1, read on the forward strand.
ATTTTCGGTGGATGGTAATGTGCAGTGCTCTTCACTTGATTTAATTTTTTTGTTAGTCCGTGTAACAATTATCAAAAAATTGCATTTATTAGAAAGGTTATTAAGTTCTCAACAAAAAAACACAAACAAATGGTAGGTGAGTGGAAGTTAACGGATATTTTTTCTCTTGCTTGCCTATGCTGTAAGAAAAAGTGCAGTTTTTTTTTTGTTCATATGATTAGACGCACCTTTAAAAAAATCTTAAAAATGAAACAGACTTTTTAATTTACTTTTTTCTCTTTTATTTTTATTTTTGTTGTTTTTGTTTATATTTTCAGTACTTTGTATAACCACCATGTTTTAAAATCACATCAAAAATCCTATTTTTAAGTGAATCATACAGTTTTTCTAAATAATTTAAGGGAATGACACACATTAATATAGTAACTACTGCATTTTTATACCTAACTAAAACCTAATTCTATTCTAAATTCTAGCTATTTATCAACAACGAATGGCACAAAAGCAAGTCTGGAAATACATTCACCACAGTTAACCCATCCACAGAAAAAATTATCGCTGAGATTCAAACAGCTGGAGCCGAGGATGTGGAATTTGCTGTAAAGGCAGCACGAAAAGCTTTCGAGTTAGTTTGCACTTTTTGTTTCAATCAAATATTTTAATTAAAAAAACAATTTCAGGCTTGGATCCCCATGGCGAACAATGGACGCATCCAGTCGTGGTGAATTGCTCTATCGGTTGTCCAATCTTATTGAAAGGGATCAATCCTATTTAGCGGTAATTTAAATCATTAAAACATAGAATATATATGATTTTATATAGCTTTTCTTGTTTTCTAGAGCTTGGAAACCCTGGACAATGGTAAACCCTTTGCGGTATCGTACACTGTTGATTTGCCCTTGGCCATAAAAAATCTACGTTACTTCGCCGGTTGGGCTGACAAAAATCACGGGAAAACTATTCCAATGGACGGCCAATACTTAAACTACACCCGCCACGAACCTGTTGGAGTATGCGCTCAAATTATTCCCTGGAATTTCCCTATTGTCATGATGGCATGGAAACTAGGCCCAGCACTTGCCACCGGCAATACCGTTATTCTTAAGCCCGCTGAACAGACTCCATTGACTGCCCTTTACATTGCACAGTTGATTAAGGAAGCTGGCTTCCCCGAAGGTGTTGTAAATGTTATTCCAGGCGAAGGTCCGAGTGGAGCTTTATTATCAAGTCACCTTGATGTTGACAAAGTTGCTTTCACCGGATCCACCGAAGTTGGTAAATTAATCCAACAAGCTTCAGCAACATCTAACCTGAAACGAGTTACGCTCGAACTTGGGGGTAAGAGTCCAAATATTGTCTTAGCCGACAGTGATTTGGAGTATGCTGTGGAGCAAGCGCACTCGGGCGTTTTCTTCAACATGGGTCAGATCTGCTGTGCCGGTTCGAGAACATTTGTTGAAGATAAGATTTACGATGAGTTCGTCGAATGCAGTGCAGAGCTTGCAAAGAAACGCACCGTTGGCAATCCCTTCAATCCAGCCACCGAGCACGGACCTCAAATTGACGGCAAACAAATGGAAAAGATCCTTGAATTGATAAGTACTGGTAAAAAGGAGGGAGCCAAGTTGGTCGCTGGAGGCAATCGCTATAAAGATCTCCCTGGATATTTCGTTGAACCCACTGTCTTCGCCAATGTTAATGACGATATGACAATCGCTCGAGAGGAAATTTTCGGACCTGTCCAACAGTTGATTCGTTTCAAGGATTTAGATGAGGTCATTAAACGGGCCAATACCAGCGAGTATGGTTTAGCTGCGGCGGTTTTCACTCAGAACATTGATAAGGCCAATTACTTGATTCAGGGTCTACGTGCTGGAACTATATGGGTGAATACATATAATGTTCTAGCATCACAGGCTCCATTTGGTGGATACAAACAGTCAGGTCATGGCCGCGAAAATGGAGAGTATGCTTTGCAGAACTATACAGAGGTAAAGAGTGTTATTGTAAAAATTAACGAGAAAAACTCGTAAAATTGAAATGAGGCAGCTATAAAAATAAAAATATTGATTTTTTTCAAGTTATAAACGGATTTAAGTTTTCTTTAAAGGTAATCTGTCAATCTGCGATATTCGCAGATGATACATGTGTTTTTAAGGGGCCCTTACACGGTCAATCGAATGACATCAATCACTAGCATGTGTTTGTGAAAATGTATCTGTATGAGTCACACACATTTGGTGAAGTCTGATTGACGAAAATCAAAGCAAGTTTGATTTTGCATGATGAACGTCATGCCGATTGATGCATGTAAGGGTTGGATTGACGTAATTACTTCATTGTGTTTTGTGTCGCGGAAGCGAAAACATGTGCGGAAAACTGAAGGACGATGAAGACCGAGCATTTGTATCGGAATTAATTGAAACGTGTCGGTCATTACCGAGTTTATGGGATGTCAAAGGGAAAGATTATAGCGACCGAAACAAAAAAATGCAACAATATTAAGTTTTACTGCAAAAGTATAAAGAAAAGTATCCTGATGCACAAAAGGCGGATGTCACCAGAAAAATAAATAGGTTGAGAACGAATTTTCGGCGCGAGCTAAAACGTTTAAATGAATTAAACAAAAGCGGATCCGGTGTTGATAATTTCAGTGAACCAACTCTTTGGTATTTTATTGAAATTAGTTTCATTAAAGACAGAGAATCTCTGTGTGCATCTTGCGGTACAATTCAAGAATATATTGCAAGAGCAATATATGCAATACAATCATCCGTTTCACTCATTCCACATCCGTACACCACGAAAACTCACAAAAACTAAAAATTTCACGTCAATCGATTGAACTGTGTAAGGGGTAGCGTCAATCCACACATACACGATGCATGATGTCAACCGATTGACCATTGTTTATCTAAGTGGAAAATAAAAAGGTCCGTTCGCGTACTTTATGTGTAGAAAAATGAAAACTGTCAAATCTCCAAAATGGAGAGAGAAACCTCTCATTTCAAAGAAAAGTACGCGAACGCTTTTGTGTAAAAAGATGAAAAACGTCCAAGCTTGGCTTGAAAAGAAGCAACCGCTGTTTTATTGCTGGCAGTCTCGTAGGATTTCATCATTTTACAGTTTTCATTTTTCTACCAGCTGAAATTCTGTGTGAAGAAAAATTAACGAAAGTACATTTTTCTTTCGTTCATCTTTTTACCATTTTCTTAGAACGCGAACGCGTTTGTGTAGTTTTGCACGAAAGTTTATATACTCGTAAATGTACCTTATATTAGTTCGCGAATAGACATAAAGTTAATGCTCAGAATTCCTATCTCTTTCACCGAGCTGCAATCTTATGATAGATGAGCGTCCTGTCGAGTAGAAAGACTGAGTAAGATACCTTGGGGTCGTTTTAGATATAAGGGTTACGTTTGGATCTCACACGGCAGTTTGAAAGCGGCTCTTCCAAATTATTCCAAACCTGCACCGGATTTTGACTTCTTCAATATTGTTCTGGAGAAAATAGGGCGCAGGGTAGGTATGCGGATGATATCGACATCGTCGTCCGTTCCCAGCGTGCGGTGTTACTTTACGGGGGAAAAACAGGCAAAACTGGTTGGTCTTGAAGTTAATGATGACAATACTAAATACATTCTATCACCAAACAAACAAACATCTGTCCACCGTCTATGACAAAATGTCACTGTTGATAGCAATAACTTCGAGGTAGTTAAGGAATTCACTTACCTTGGAGTAAACATCAACTCCACAAATGACACCTTAGTAGAGATCGGACGGGAAATTATCTTAGGAAACCGCTGCTACTTCGATTTTGCCAAACAAAAAATCCTTTATCCCTTTTTTAATCGAAAATCTAGCTAAGCAACAACACAAGCTTATTTTAACAAAATATGTACGTAATTTGTACATTAAAATGCTCAACGAGAAAATAATTTTTTTGATTTAAAATGAAGAAGCACCAATGAGTTGTTAAATTTGAAATATTCACAATATCTGGGTGATTAAACAGGATTAACATCTAAGAGTAGGCAACACTTTTAACAACTGCAACTCAACGTTCACACAACTCAATACATTCGTCATACAACTTTTATCAGGTGTAGTGTTGCCACTTTTAGATGTTAATTCTTAGCGAGTCGAACGTTCAATTTGCTATTCATAATAGAGCATTGGATTGTCTTAATCAATCGATACAATCAACAAATGACGATTCGATTGGTAATCGATAACCAAAATCGGGGACATTGTCTTCATTTTAAAATTTGTTTGTCGTAGAAACACATCAACACTTCAACTCCGACTTCGACTTCAAGCGAGAGAAAATTTGCTTAAAATACCTATAAGCATTTTCATGTTGGGAAAACTGATAAAATCGCCTCAAGGTTGGTGGGATTTGCACTTCAACTTTGAATTTAGGATTTAGGTCAAACGTTGGAGTCGAAGTTGAGGTTGAAGTGCTAATGTGTTCAATTCCATTTAAAAGCCTTAGTTCTAAAACGTGCGGCGTAGTTGTCAAAGTTGAGTCCAAGTTAAAGTGTTGATGTTTCTACCATTACTCTTTTGCGCGACATCCATGCACTATTAGTGGATTTCACTCTGTTTGTTGAACTCACCACAAATGGTTTGTTCGATTTGACGAATTTCCAAATGCAGACGAAATCCACCATTTCGAAACCCTGGAAATTGTATGGCGAAATAATGAACATTTCGGTTGAAATGTTGAATTTAGCTATAATGACGAACTTCGTGTCGATGTATTGTAAACATATTTTTACCTTTACCGATCGAAGATTTTAGTTGACAATACAGCAAATGCGGCAATACATTTCAGAGCATTGCTGTTTTAGATTTTTCACAATGTGAGAAACCAGCACATAATCATCATCCCGTCATTATTATAATAACAATATTTCTTCCGCATAAAATTTAGTTGCGATTTTAAAAATAAAAACTCACTATAGAAAATGTATATTTTACACGAGATACGATCCGCTAGTATTCAACGACGCAGTAAATCGGATTCACAATACCGATAGGTGGACGATTCACTTTTGCGCATTCTACGATGCAGAGTCAAAAATACTGGTGAATCATTCCCACCGGCGAGGCGTTTCATACAATTACATATTATTATCAGCCAGCCTTATTGTGAGTTTCGCCCAGAAAATATTTCGCCTGATGAAATTCTGTCCGCCCTGAATTTTAAAAGCTATTGTGAGTTTCGCCCGAATGATATTTCACTTCAAATCGACAGTGACATTTCGAACACAGACGAACACACCTAATTTGTGTTTTGACAGCTTTAAAATATAAAGTGCCAAATAAATTAAATGCAAAAAAGAAATAGGGAAGTTAAGAATATTTTGTATTAAATTGCATTGCGTAGTAGCCAAATGAAATAAAGCCAAAAATGTAAAAATTTAACGGCGCAGGGACATCAGTCGCTTTGAGTTAAGTTCCAATTGTATAGTGTTTTTTTTAAATAAATACTATGCATATTTTAAGAGTTTATAAAATAGCATTCCAATATTTGCTGAATATGCTTACCAGTCCAAACAAAAATAAGCGATTCCACCCATCGTGAAACTCGCAGCTTGTTTACGTTGTTTTTGCAGATGTGGATATCAAAAAGGACCAACAAATTTTAAGTCGAGACTTATCATCTTTTCATAGACTTTAAGGCCCCATATGATAGCATTCATCGTCAAGAGGTCTACATGGAGATGGCATTTTCGGCGATTGAATAACAGGAAAAATTGGTTGGTCTTAAAGTAAATGAGGACGAGACTAAATACATGCTATCAACAAACAAACAAATATCTGTCCATTTATTTTATTTGTAGCCGCCTTTTTTTTGCACGTACCGTTTTTGGTCGTTCCAAACCTAATTAAAATCCTGTTCGCCCCAAAAAAATAAGTGAACATTTTAGCTCTGAATGACGTTTAATTCCGCCCGAATTGAGAGCTGCCAATAAGGGGAATCTTTCGAACATGAACTTTTTTTTCGCCCGAAATTCACAATAGGCGAAAAGAAAAAAGGGATTTTATTCGGGTGGAATCTTGTTCACGCGAAACTCACGATAGGGCTGAGCATTTCAATGATAAAACAAAACGAGTCGTAATTAGTTATTCACATTTATTATAAAAAAAATTAAAAAATAATACCATTTCGCTTTCTTTACGAGCTTTTCTCGTTAACTTTAACAATAACACTCTTAACTTCCGTATAGTTTTGTAAAGCATATTCTCCATTCTCGCGACCATGACCCGACTGTTTGTATCCACCAAATGGAGTCTGTGCTGCTAGAATATTGTATGTGTTCACCCAAACAGTACCAGCACGTAGTCCCTGTACCAAGTAGTTGGCCTTGTCGATGTTCTTTGTGAAAACCGCAGCAGCTAAACCATACTCGCTCTTATTAGCCCTTTTGATAACTTCATCTAAGTTTTTAAAACGAATCAACTGTTGGACAGGTCCAAAGATTTCTTCTCGGGCTATTGTCATATCATCCTTAACATCAGCAAAGACAGTTGGTTCAACGAAATATCCAGCGAGATTCTTACGTTTGCCTCCAGCAACCAACTTGGCTCCTTCCTTTTTACCAGTATCAATTAATGTAAGGATTTTTTCCATCTGTTTGTCATCTATTTGGGGTCCTTGCTCGTTGTTGTGGTCGAAAGGATTGCCAACGGTTCGCTTCTTAGCGCGCTCTGCACTACGTTCGACGAATTCATCGTAAATCTTGTCTTCAATGAAGGTTCTTGAACCGGCACAGCAACACTGACCCATGTTAAAAAAAAGCCCGAAGTGCGCTTGTTCCACAGCATAATCCAAATCACTGTCAGCTAAGACAATATTGGGACTCTTACCACCGAGTTCCAGAGTAACTCGCTTCAGATTAGACGTGGCTGAAGCTTGTTGGATTAATTTACCAACCTCGGTGGATCCAGTGAAGGCAACTTTATCCACATCAAGGTGGTTAGCTAATTTAGCTCCAGTCTGCCCTTTGCCTGGAACAACATTTACAACTCCTTCGGGGAAGCCTGCTTCCTTAACCAGTTGTGCAATATAAAGTGCAGTTAATGGAGTCTGCTCAGCGGGCTTAAGGATTATGGTATTGCCGGTGGCAAGAGCTGGTCCCAATTTCCATGCCATCATGAGAACAGGGAAATTCCATGGAATAATTTGAGCGCACACTCCAACAGGTTCATGGCGGGTGTAGCTGAAATATGAACCATCCATTGGAATAGTTTTTCCGTGATTTTTGTCAGCCCAACCGGCGAAGTAACGTAGGTTTTTGATGGACATGGGTAAGTCGACACCGTATGACATTGCAAAGGGCTTGCCATTGTCCAGGGTTTCCAAGCTCTATAAAAATTCAATATATAATAATATAGATAGATTCATCATTAAAAACATTACCGCTAAATAAATCTGATCTCTTTCCATAAGATCAGCTAGACGATAAAGCAATTCACCACGACGTGAAGCATCAATTGTTCGCCATGTAGAGCCCAATCTAAACGATATGATATTACAAAATTGTATAAGCTTGATTTAATGGAATCTCACTCGAAAGCATTTCGTGCTGCTTTAACGGCAAGTTCGACATCCTCATCACCGCCTTCTTGTACTTCAGCAATAACCTGTTCATTTGATGGATTAATAGTGGCAAATGTCTTTCCAGATTTGCTTTTGTGCCATTCATTGTTGATAAATACCTAGAATGAGATAAATATATTTTGAGTAAGCAAATATCATCCAGCTGTAAAGTTCAGGAGCTCGGATTTCTTCTTATTTTCTTTTACGACGAAGTTATGATCTGGACTAAAGGGATTTTAACCCTTAGACTTCACTGTATCCTTACTGGTCTGGCTGTGGGGTGTTATATAAAGTCTTATAACTAACGCTATAACTTGTAAGTGGCCCGGATAAAGTAGGAATGTTATCTCAACTGAGGATACGAGGATTCAGCCCCGATATCAGACACGAGGACTAAACGTCGTCAACAAATCTCTAATCTTAAGGTCGAACAGCAAACGTCTAAGGACGCATGGCAAAGAGGGAGCTTAGTCTCTAGTTTGTGAATTTCGGATACCAGCCGACCTCCGACTTAAAGACAGCCTTCCTGTGGTTATACGGGTAGACCACGTGGAACCCATAATCCCGAATACTCTTGGCAATCAAAATAGATCCAAATATAAAAAAATAGAGAATGATGCTTCTAAAATCGCATCATCAACTAGGGATGTTTAAGAACACCCTGTCGATGACGACATGACTTCTGCCGATGAATCATGACATCTGTCATGAGAGTCAGGAGAAGAGGAGAACTTGTCTCACCTCAGTGACTCTATTTCAAAATCCAGCACAATGTGCAACAGAATATTCCGAAAGACGAAGAACTTCCCGATATAACTGACTGCAATGTGGCAGATTTACGCCATCAGAGAAACGACGATTTAAACGCGGGCAGAAGAAAGAGAGCACCATTGAGCAGACCCGAATCTACGCGAACAAAACCATGGCCAATAACGGCCCCGAGGTGAAGCGTATGCGATCCTAGGATAGTACCCCGCTCAATCTGAAGCGAAACGAGGTCGCACTGCGAAGACAACCGTCGACAAAGTCTCGTATAGCTTAATATGACGAGCTTTGTACGACTAGGGGGTTGTACCAGTAGACATCGATCGTAATCCTCTTTTTAACGGCCAAATGGTTCACCTACAGAAGAGGATTATAGATATCAGATGAGGTCACACCAACCTTCCGCGGTACTACGTTCAAAGCCGGTTGGCTTATGATCGTATGTGCGGATGCTGCCACTGCAGAGTGGATGAAATTTATGTTCTCCAAGCTACAGGAGAAATGTGGGTTAGAGGTGATGCTTGTAAGGGAGGAAACAATACCACATGTCATAAGAGTGTTCTTTCCGCAGAGTACAGGTGTAGCTAGCGAAAGGACGGCCAAAACAAAGAGTTCAACACTAGAATGTGGAGAGTTCTGCAGAGATCGGATGTAAGAGACATCGCTCATATGGACTTTGCAATAAACGATAGCACCATGGAGAGACTTGCGGGGCTTAAGGGGTTGGTATCGTTCCGCTTCGGACAAACATAACTCATACTTAAAAGTAATGATAAGACAGCTAAACAAGACCCAAAAGCAGCTGAACAGAACGAGTTGAGTAAAACAGCTAAGATAGCTCACGGCAGTACCGAAACTGATACAATTAAGGCAGCGCCAGTGCTTAAAAATGTAGGCAAAAATGCGAAGCTTAGCTCAGCCGAGAAGGACAACAGTGCGAACGGCACCGCCAACGAAAGCCAAAACCGATTCAGGTCTAAGCTGGGCCTGGATCGGAAAAAGCACGGCTGCAAGACGATAAAAATCTGAGAGGCAGACAAAGTGGTCTTCCTCCAACAGAGTACTCAACCCGACGTATGACAACTCGTATAAGCGTGCTGCAGGGGCAGGACAACCTGCTCCGGGCTATGGATGCCTCGGAAACCTTTAGCCAGCGATCTGCTGAAGGGAACATCTCTTTTGGTTTAATCCAGGAACTATGGTAAAATCTTTGAATTAAATAGAAAATATAGAGAGCTAATCACCAAAGGTCACTTCAGACCAAGGGCTGCTATTTCTGTCGCGAAAAATATAAAATGTTCTCTCATTCCAGCTTTCACGACGTATGCGCATCGGCATACTTTGCTGGAGACACGGACAAATGCCTCCCTCCCCAGTACAAGAACTTGTCCAATACTGCGAGGACCAGTAGGCTGCGACACACACAACATGATATGGGTCAAGCGAGACCATGAAAATTTCTTTATTTTTTTTTGTGGATTGAGCGGAATTAGAAGCTAGTCTTTGAATTTTTCGCTTCTCTTTTGGCGATTAAACTTTTGCGATCCTTCCTTTGTAATTTTTTCCATAGGATGCACGATTTTTCACAAAATTTCTTATAAGGTGTATAAGCTACAAAAACTTCATGCAGTGGCAAGTCTCCAAAGGGTCCTTTTAATCAAGCACAGTGCATGGGGTTGTCAATCAAACCAGATGGTACAATCACACGCTACCGGGAAGAAACGCTGAAAATTTTTTTCAATTCTAAGAAACCTTAGCAGAAAAACAGTTTATCCGGAACACTTTTTACTTCGGATAAGCTTAAATGGGCAATTAACTCATTTAATCCATTCAAAGCATCAGGTACAGGGAAACCCGGAACCCGGGAACAAACCGAGCGAGTTGACTAAATCATGTCGTCCTATAAGCTTGACATCGTTTTCTCACGTTCACGTCAGAGAATGCCTTATGAACAGCATTCTTCTGCACCCATACCAATATGCTTACCAAAAGGGGAAGTCCACGAAAGGCGCCCTACTAAAACTTACAACAGGGATCAAAAACGCCTACCGATGAAAAGAGATCGCGCTATGTGCCTTTCTGGATATAGAGGATGCTTTTAGCAATAGTGGATATGAGTCCATATCAAATGCTTTGCACCATAGAAGTAAAGACAAACCCACTATAAAATGGATCAAAGCGATGCTGGAAAGTCGTATAATAATTGCTTCGTCAGGAATGACCTGAGTATCCGTATCAGCCGTAAGAGCCTGCCCACAAGGGGCAGCTTCACCCCTCCTGTGGTCTTTGGTCATTGACGACCTGCTCCGACAAATGAGCAATTTAGGCTACAGCATAACGGTCGTAAAGTAATCCGAAGAAGTCAAGTATCTTACAGTAATCCTAGACAAAATACTGAACTTTAACTGTCATGTCAACAACAAAATTACGAAAGCTACTTTTTTTATAATTTTCTTACGCTAAATTGGTTTTACCGTAAATGTTACAATATCCTTATTGTGCTATGAACACAGCGCAAGCATTTGTGAACAGCAAGCAGCACCTAGCAATGACATATTTCATTGTATGCTTTTCGGTGCTACTTACCTTAGAAAGAATAGAGAGATAGGAAAGAAGTGTTTTGGTGCAGTTGTATGGTTTTTTCCACGGGTGTTGTCTAAGTTGCTTAGGGAGATCAAGTTTTACATATATTCGAAATAAAGTAATGGATTTGGCCGGGATTGAACGCACGACCTTCCAATCACTAAGCGAATACACTACTACTGCATCGTTGCCATCCGCTATTAGAGCTTTATGGGCCTGCCGCCGCATGTATGGTAGAACCTGGACAATCTCTCCACTCGATCTATACAGTAATGATAAGACCCATAATTACATACGCGTCCATGGTGGACAAAATCCACACAAAAGATCGCAAAAGAGAAGCTCAAAAAGGTACAACGGCTTGCGGGGATAGATACCTCCGGAGCCATGCGAAGCTGCCCAACGGCTGCCATAGAGGCACTAACAGGATTAACACCTCTCCACATACACATTCCAAAAGTGGCGAGCCACAGTGCAACAAGTTTAATACAGTTAAATGAGATATGGCTTAACGATCACCCTGATCTTATGACCCTTCTCGATAAACTCCCGTAACTTGATTTGAATTGCGCGGTCACAGACCACCTTCACAAAGCACTATGCTTCAATAAACGGTTCTACACAGATATTCCCAAGAATCATGGGTTAGTAATAATAATAACCAACCAAATAGGCACAACGTGATATATGTATACTAAGTAGTATACGGATGGTTCTAAAATGAAATACCTGCATTACGATACCTATGGAAAAAATTCCCAGCGAATTACAAGCAGAGCTCCACGCCATTCAAAAATGCGCAAGCCAAATCAATACATCTATATCACATCATATATTCACGGATAGTCAGAGTCAGAGCTATAAATGCCCCTAGCTCGCATACCATTGAAACCAAATCAGTCATGCACTGTTTTAAGACACTCGGCTTATGGAACAAGACCAAACTCTGGTGGATTCTGGGCTACGAGGGATTTGAAGGCAACGAAAAGCCCGACGAACTGGCAAGAAAGGACTCAGAAACTCCCATCAAAGGGACCGAACTCTTCTGCTAGACTCCGAGATCAGCAGTATTTACAGCTATAAAATGCTGGGAAGATGCTAAATGTACAACCTATTACAGAACATCCTAGGACTGAGACAGGCCAAACAAGTCATCCAGCCCGTCAATAGTAATGCCAACAAATGTCTAAATTTGAGTCAGCATGATCCAAAAAAAAAAAAAAATCAGATACGCAAAGTAGAAATACTACTAGTCGCAACAATTTTTGTCCCAGACGGTACCAATAGACCTTGAAGGCGCAGTGACTTTTTCTTCGCCATGGCGAGCCAGAAACTAAAAAAAAGATCCGCAATAGGAACCTATACTAGAGATATAATAAATAATCATGGTAATGACGCTGATGTTGACTTTTTCAAACATCAGGTGATGTTTTTTTAGTCTATCACTTATAATAAACCATTCTTGTCTTTTCTTACGAGCTTGTAGTAAGCGGACACTAATTGTGTATACTTGGGGATACATATTTCAATATTTGAAATTTTAAGTACTGCGGTCGAATTACCGCATCAGTTGGCGAGCCACTTTGCTCACACAGTGACATATTGCTCGTTAACTGATGCGGCCCCTGATTTCACTTGTCTATTCATAGTCCGTGCATTCTGTACATTTTTCAAATATTAAATTCCAGTGGTAAGATCAGCGATCAAAACTAAAAAATAAAAGTTTTTAAGTATTCCATTTAATTGCTTTCAAACAGGTATTTGCTTGAATTAACTTGCACGTGATTTTTGTTTGGTTTATCTTTCAGTTTAGGATGATGTGCGATGTATTCATAATTCATATGAACGTACATACACTGCCGTTCAATAAAATAGGTTCACCCTGTAAACAACAAAGTAATATAGGCGCCCGAAATGCTCAAGTTTACTATTAAAAAAAACCGTTTAATTGTAAAAAGTAAGTAGATAAAGTCGTTTTAAACTATTCCTCAATATGAAGTTTTCGCAATTTTTAAGGGCATTTTTTTACGGAAGCATTCTTTTTTTTGATAAAGTCCTATAAAAAAATGTACAAAACGCCCAAGAGGGACTGTAGCCTTCCTTTATGTTTTTCTGCTATCCTTGAATACTATCTATTTCTATAGTTTTACTTGCATTTTTAAATCTGTAAGTAGAAGGCAGAATGCCTGTTCAATCTCTCTTCTGGATTCCATGAACTTTTTTTCATCATAAAAGTGTTGAATCCGTCAACAGATCTTTCATTTTTATTTTTTATTAAAAGATGAGTACTTATGACTCTCTAAAATACCTTCCCATCGAAAGTGGTGTGTTTGCATTTAAGGCTGGTTTGCGTGGAACGTTGTCGCCAGTGTTTTAAATATTGAAGTTAAGTTCGATGCAACCGTAATTGACCAGCATGGGGCATCGCTGTCATGGACCAACCAAACTAGTTTACTGAGATGAAAATGATCGCCCACATCATTTATGATGTCATGACCATTTTATATGAGAATGGTGAAACCTCAGCAGAGGTTTTAAACTTGCTTACGAGTCGATTCCTGAATCTCAAACGTTGCAGTAAGATTCATCATTTGACTGATGTTAACCCCGGTGGTTGGGTGTTGTCGAATTAGGGTAAGCATTGATAGTCATCAACCTGGCGATGCACAATAGCCGTAACTGGTGCTACTCGAAAACTTGACGTTGTACTCGAACGGTACAGGGCAGATATTACCGCAATCCGGGAGATACGATAGATAGGATCAGGTAAGATTAAAATGAAAAATTGTAACATTTATTACAGCTGATATAAAAGATTACATATGTAAAGGTGCGGATTCGTCGTGGAAAATTGGCTTAGGACAAAAGTGATAGACTTCAAGCCGATAAATGGTCGCCTGGCTGTGATGCGCATTAAAGCAAACCATAAGCCTAATATGCGCATACCGATGAGGATGAAGATTACGTCAAGTTCACTTAGACGGAGCATGTCCGGAGAACCATGCTTAAGTTGTGCTCGGGGATTTAAGTACCTACCAAAGTCGGTAAGGAAAACATCTACGGTGGTTAAGTTGGTTAACACATCCTCCACGACACGACAACAGATAACGGCAACCTACTAATCGATTTTGCAGCAGCTCGTAATGCGATGATAAGTAGCACGAAGTTTTCAAGGCTCATAATACACACAGAAACCAAATGGTCGAACCGCCAACCAAATCAAACATGTGAAAATCGATGCGAGGCACGCATCCCACATTTTAAACGTGCACACATTCCTAGGGGCAAACGTCAACTCTGACCATTTTCTTGTTGCGGCTTAATTAAGAGCTCGACTGCCCACGAGCAGATACTGCAAACTACCCACAAGAAGATATCCGACGTTGGATGACTGGAATAGCCAGAGAGCGGATGAGCGAAAGACGCTCCTCTGTGCACTCACCACAGACAAGCGCCAACAATATATGGAAGCCATATCGCAACATCATCAAGGAGTAACCCGAGACCACCGTAGGTTACCAGCCACCCCAGAGAAAAGCCCGTGGTATGATGTTTGCGGTTTACCGGAAAAGGTGACAGAAGATGCACATTTAAAAACCCTGCAGCGCAAAACAAAGGCAGCGAGGGAAGAGTATTGAGCCAAGAGAAGGGAGGAGAAGAAGATCTTTCGTAGAAATAAAAGGGCGTAGCTCTTTGAATCAGTGACGGAAACCTAGTCATTGAAGCGCATGGAATAGTAGATATATTTAAACATGTAAGGAGAGTGATAGGGCAAGAAAATAAAGCACGTCCTGTCAAAGGAAAACAGATTGCATCCAGTAAAGAAGAGGTTGGCTTAGCTACAAGAAAACTTCAGAACAATAAGTCCGCCGGCTCTGATGACTTACCAGCGTAGCTTTTCAAATGCGGAAGTGATGTTCTGGTAGGGCGCATGTACCAAATCATCAGCTAAAAATGGGGGAAGAAAGCGTACCGATGACTATCAGCTTCATTTGTCCCATCTACAAGAAATTCGATCCCAGGTTTTGCAAGAAGTATCAAGGCATATACCTGCATAATGTCACATTTAAGATCCAATCCAACGTACTGTGTGAACGTCCCAATCCGTTCCGCAACACACTAACCGGCACATACCAGTGTGGTTTTCGGCCGGACAGATCGACAATCGACCAAATTTTCACACTGAAACAAATCGAATTTCAAGTTGAGAGGCCCCATCTTTTTATCGAATTTAAAGTCGTATAATGATAGCTTCATCGTCAGGAGCTTTATATGGCGATGTCCAATTATGGGATCCGGAAAAAATGCTGTGTCGCGTGACATTTGAAAACACGCGGTGGTATGTACAGTTTGGAATAATTCCAAACTTGCATCCGATTTTGGCAAGGAGGTGCGTTGAGATCATGCAACTTCTTCAATCTTATTCTGGAAAAAATAATGCGCACGGCAGGTGTCAAAACGGAAGGCCTTATCTTCAATAGATTCGACATATCATCGGCCGTTCCCAGCGTACCATGTTAGAAGCTTTTACGGTTGGTTGATTGGTTGATCTTGAATTTAATGGGGACAATACCAAGTTATACCAAGCTATCAACAAACAAACACATATCTGTCCACCGCCTAGGACAAAACGTCACAACTGGAAGCAGCAAAGGATCTTCACGAGTCGGGAGTCCGTTAAGAAAGAGAAGATGTTTACCCGCATTAAAAAAAGGTTAACGTGGATTGTAGTCCGAAGCTTGGATAAGATTACGTTGGCGGCAAGATTTTAATTTTCGGGTACCGATTCCAAAAAATGGTTTTTATTTTTTTTTTGTTAAAATGGCATAGAATAGGCATAAAAGTGGAATCATTTGGCGGCGCGCTCATATACTTTAAGAGTTATATCTAAGCTTTTGAAAATCCCAATTTTCAATGACAACGGAATATTTAAAAATATAGTAGAGTATTACAAATAGATCCGATAAACCTTAATGTATGTATATCGGTAGCGTCTCGTCAGGGTGTACAAGGTGTGCATTTGCACAATCTGCACTTTCTGTGTTGCATCTCTACAACCCAAAATGAGCCGCATCCAAAAAGAACTCATACCATTTCATATTGACACACAATAAGTTTGTCAGTACTGTTGGCTCTGGATGTCCTAGTATCCATCTTCACTTTCACCACATAATTTTAAAAATGTTGTCCGTAAATTCGTGCGAAACTTGAACGTGCACTTCATATGTTGCATCCGCCTTAACAACATTTTCATCCGCAAACAAAAACATCCCATACCTTATACGAGTACTCGCGATGTCTGTTCTGTAGTGTATCCTGTAATAATCATTATCTTCATCACAGCCGTAAATAAAATCTAGCCGAAGTGACAGTCGGTAAATACTGGCACACTTAGACCAGTATAAGGTCCTTTGTGAGACCATGTGGATCTTATTCCATCTTACTGATTGAATCAATTAGAGCAGGTAATGCACAAAGGAGGTGGAGAATAGGCTTCTTCTCAGCTTCGTCAACAGCTTCTGCAGCAATCATTTGAGTATACGCCAAGCCTTTTTGAATGCTTGCATATGAGACAGTGCCGAGTGATGACACCAATTGAAGCACCAATGTACAATCTGTTATTTGAGATCAAACAGATTCAGCTTAGCCCAGTTCTTTTTTGTCGCTAGATAAGTTGTACCACTTGTCATCCCTAGGTTAGATTACTCGATGGTATCCAGCTTATACATGATCTTACAAGTTAAATAGGCAGTTCAGTTCAGTGCTTGTCCAGTTCATCAGCCCTACAGTTATGTTCATTGAAACATAATAATAGGTTTGTTCCAACACGCAACCACAAACATCTTGCCGACTAATTTGTAATTTTCTGCTGATCTTGCTCGATCTTTGACTGAACACGCATTTGGTAGTGTGTTGGAACGCTTTTTTTGTAACCTGATTCTCTGGTACTGTGCCCATGTTCTGTAACTCATGCGATAACTCTTCGCATCGAAAACTTTAGAACACAAAATTCCACCGTTTATCGCATGTGGAAAGAAGTGGTGTTCTGTAACTCTATGCGATAAAATATACCATGGTAACTTTTTATCATTGGAAATTGGAAGGATTGTCAAAATACTGGAAATCGAAGGGTAGTTTGGCGAGGAAATTCAGTGTGTATTTACATGTTGTTGGGATACGAGTGGTGTAGCGCGACTTTTCAGCAGATTATCGGAAAATTACGTGTTTCTGTTGATTTTTCAAAAATACGATAATCGCTCGTTATGCTAGACTCAGACGAAATTTTTGGAAATTAATCTGATTTCAGACAACATTATGTTGATGAATTTAATGAAGTTAAAATTTTGCATTTATTTTGTCTGTCTATGAAAAAAATAAATGAAATAATTTTTTTTTTTAAACAAGAACCTTTTGTCTCTCTTGTTGGATGTACCAAGCTGTTTATTTTTATAGCAACACAGTTCCAAGAATGTTCAAAATGGATCTTATTTAAGTGCTTGCTGAATTCTTTCAAGCAATTCATTCTTCTCCACTAATTCTGACTGTTTTTATTAGTTATTTTTTATTTCTTTTGCATTTTTTTAAACGTTGAACTTGATCAACGAACTGTATATTTTGTTAAATAAAAAATCAAAAATGTTTACTGTCCACTATCCGTTTAATTGTTCCATATCCCTTTCTCACAAGCCAATTAAAATGTGATAAATTTTGACAGTTGAAGTGAATAATTTATCGCATTCGAAAGTTACAGAACAGCGATTTATCACATATTTCCAGGGGTTTCATTTCACAATGTTCCATGTGGTATAGTTTTTGCATCGCATTGTTACAGAACACATAAATGTGATATAATGAAATTTTTTTTCAATCCACATCGTTCATGTGATAAATATAACGAAGCGATAGTTACAGAACACGGGCGCTGGTCGTCACGGTGACGTCACACGAACCTTCAAGGTAGGACCGACTATAATAGACGGAGGTAAACTGAACCTAATGGCATAATTGCACGAACCGCTTCCTTCTGATCTATCAATTGCTAAAGTAACCTTTAATAATAGTACAGTGAAGGGAAGCAACTACCCGTGTTTTCCAATACAAAAAAAGGACGTAACAGTGCCCATGTTCTGTAACTCATGCGATAACTCTTCGCATCGAAAACTTTGGAACACAAAATTCCACCGTTTATCGCATGTGGAAAGAAGTTGTGTTCTGTAACTCTATGCGATAAAATATACCTTGCTTACTTTTATTATCATGGGAAATTGGAAGGATTGTCAAAATACTGGAAATCGAAGGGTAGTTTGGCGAGGAAATTCAGTGTGTATTTACATGTCGTTGGGATAGGAGCGGTGTAGCGCGACTTTTTAGCGGATTATCGCAAAATTACGTGTTTCTGTTGAATTTTCAAAAATACGATGATCGCTCGTTCTGCTAGACTCGGACAATCCTGATCCTAACGCCTATATTTTGTTAAATAAAAAATCAAAAATGTTCACTGTCCACTATCCGTTTAAAATTGTTCAATATCCCTTTCTCGCAAGCCAATTGAAATGTGATAAATTTTGACAGTTAAAGTGAATAATTTATCGCATTCGAAAGTTACAGAACACCGATTTATCACATATTTCCAGGAGTTTCATTTCACAATGTTCCATGTGGTATAGTTTTCGCATCGCATAGTTACAGAACACGGAAATGTGATATAATGAAATTTTGTTTCGATTCACATCGTTCATGTGATAAATATAACGATGCGATAGTTACAGAACACGGGCACAGGATGGAAACGAAACGAAATGGAGCAATGTATTAATGTGGGCACACAATACATAGGTATTCTTTGTATTCGTTTAGTTACGGACGGGGCCGTACGCACCGCTCCGACCATTATAGTTGGGCCTTAATGTTAATGATGAATTGTGTGGAAAGTGGACCCATTTACAATAACAAATACGGCGACCTAAAAAAACCCGCTTTCGCTACACCATAAAAGTTATATCGATATTATATCGTCATTATTCCAAAAAAGTGGCAAATAGCAACTTGTCGCTTAGAGGTAAAATGCCTGTGGTGTGAAATCAAAGGCAGAAAGCCAAAACAAAACCTTTTGTCAACAAAAGAGATAAATTCTCTCAAAATACAAACAAGAGACAAAAATTCGTTCAAAATATAGCCATCTGAATATTGCGAAAATTTCGTTGATAGAAATAGAATGCACAGCAACAGCGAATTTAGGATTTTTGCTAAGGCCCCAGTTATACCAATAACAATACATCAAAAGTGGAACAGTAAACACATTGAAGCGAACACATCATAGGAACAATTTTTACAATTTCTGAAGCTGAACAGAAAAATAAATAAACTCGTTTTCTAGCCAACTTTATGTTCAAATTCTCCATTATGTGTGATTAATTAGTTTAGTGATTCATAAGCAACATTTAAAGAAAAGATTGTGTCGATCTACTCATTTTAACTGGACCAAACAAGCAAATCAAAATGTTTACGTAAATAACTGGGACCTAAGGAATGCTGTCCTCTGATCAGTGTGTTCTGTTACATTAAAAAGCATTGGTTCAAAAAAGATTATTGCACCTTTTAAATTTCACGCGCGAAGCTTCTCATTACAAATTTAACTCTTGGATGTTGTCATTTCGTAATATGCGGCAACCGTATAAATGTCACCGCTTTTGCGGTTGCTAGTGATATATACAAAACACGCGAAAGCTTTCACACGTGCAGAATATAGAACGTCTTTAGCCGGTGGTGAAACGCATAGAGATCAGAGAACACAAAAAACAAATTGCGTGTTCAAAAATAGCCGGGAAATATCTGTCAGGCTGTACTAGGCATGTTTTGTATATAATATATTGCCTTTTCCATAGAAAATGCACAGGAAGCGGTTTTGGTAATCGCATTTGTTGCATCGATGCCAGTACTACTTTGGCTCTCAGACACAATCGGGATTAATAATTATAATTACCAACTCGTCTGTGGATGAAACGAACTACTGTAGTACCTATATAATTGTATTGGAATAGTGTACTTAAGATATGAGAAGTACTTAATAAAAATAATAAATGTTAAGAAATTGTAAAATATAAAGAAACATTTTTCATTTGTGTGTGTAAGTATACCTGGCTAAAGTATAGCTATTCACACACTTCAATTTCATATGCATGCGTAGATTTCTGGAAAAAAAATAGGACAATTTTATAAATTTAATGAACAGTAATATTGCTCCAACGTTACATTCGTGTAAATGAAAAATACAGCACCCTATCAAATAAAATATTGAAAAACCGACTTCAAGGTCATCGTAGTCAAAACGGCTTGCAAAAGGTACTAATATGAAATTACTAGCGAAATTTGTTTGATTGCATTTTAAATATGACTGTCAGTGGCGACGGAATGCAGATTACGCAAAAAAGACAAAACGTTACTTACCCCTGTGTACAGAACTTCAGGATTGAGGACAGGTTGTGGCAGGGCTGATCCTGAATACGAAGCAGCACAAACTTTTTTGGAAAACGCCGTTATAGTTATCGTAGCAGATCTCAGAAGCCGCAACATTTTATGGAAGAAATACAAGCTATGGCAAAATTATAACACAATTTAGAACTTTGTCAGCGGACACCACATTAACCGTTAAATAATTACAGACTACTCCAATCAACGACACGAAACGAATATATATGTAATTGAAAATAGGAATTAGGAATCTGGCCGCGTTCTGCTTCTGAGTTCTGATTCTGACTACTGACTATTTGTTTTTGTATACGGTACCTATATTGATAAAGAGAACTTGAGCAGGAATGAAATGTGTTGTTTACAAAAGCTTTTTAAAGCTGTCCAAAGAAATCAGAGTTACCAGAGTCCTTAAAAAAAATTCTTAAAACGGAACATTATTATTTCGGAAAAATAGCATAATTTTTACAAATTATTGTTATTGTGGCCTGCACGCTCGTCTAAAGCGCGCGTGGGACGGACAAATGTTATGATTGATTTATATTTTAGCCTGAATTGTTGACCACATCTTAGTTCATATTGCTGAACAACACTTATTGATGGGCAAAAGGGATTTTTGTTTTTGAAATTATTAATAGGTATGCCGTATGCATTATGTCTATAAAATTATATTTTTACATTAGGTACATAATACACCTTTTGGACATTGAAAGTTTGCTAAATCTATCACTAAATCTTGTAAAAAATTCTATAAGCAATACATATTATATCCATTTGTGCTATAGTTCCTCGATTACACAATAACATGATTGTTTACAGGTTGTTTTTTATGGTTTGCTTTTATAGGTAATCAATTTTTTTGTGAGCCGACAGTACCTATATGTTGGTGATTTTTACTTCTTAACATTTAACAGAAGTTCGAGCACAAAGCCTATTCTCCAGACTGATGACGAGCAATCACTGAAACTTCTTAAATTTACATTATTTATATTTATTGAGCAGTCTATTGGCACTGCATGTATATGTGCGATATCATTGTGGCGGAGTCTTTCGACATAGCGCTCCACGTTCGATAATTTCTGCACTTCTTGGTTCAATATCAACAAGACACCACTGGTAGGTAATTTATTATTGTAGGCAAATCCCCTTTGCGAAGTGCTGGGCACTTTTGGAAAAATTATTTGCATACATATAAATTGCATACATTATATAGACCACTTCGCGAAGCTATTTCTTTCTGAAGTACGAATCCCTTTCTTAAACGTCAGAAACAAATTGTATGATAAAATTTCAGAAATTTGCAGAAATCGTTTGGAAAAGTTATTGTGATTGCTAATAAAATGTTGAAAACAGAAGCTATTGAAGAGTAAAAAGTACCAAATTATAGAGAAAAACCTGAGAAAGTATGTTAAAGCAATAAAAACAATGAACATGTTGATCTAAAATGCTTGTGCAGCTCTTGATGCAGCCATTTACAAATGTTTTTACTTTTTTTGTACAATTTTGTTATTAATGTTGATATTGTTCGTTTGTATTAACTAGTATAAAATAAATGTATAGACAATTTTGCAACTTAATTTTTCCAAACAAACAATTTTTTTTCCCCACAAAAACGCGATTCTCACGGTTTCACTTTTATTTTATAACTTTTTAGTATTCAAAATTAGTGTTTATCCCTCTTTATTAATTCTGGACTTTTTTTTTGTTAAAATTCGCTTTATTGTAAACTTTTTACGAAATATTCGTTCAAATCTAGTCTCGACATACAAGTTCGCCATTGTTTTCCTTCATTTAATTCTGCTGCAAGTTTTTTTTTCATTTCCCTCTGACGTTGTCGCGAAGTACTGTATTCACAGAAATGATACAAATCTTTCCTGTGTTCGTTTCAATAGGCGTTTTTCTTTTTTAGCCCCGAGCGATCAGAGCTCGCTCCGAGCTGAACATAACCTGAGCGCTCCGAGCTAATTAAGAAAGAGAATTGGGCACTGAACTGTCATTAGATAATTTTTTTTCTATTAATTTTCAAAATAGTAAGGATTGCTTCTGAAATTGGTGTTTGTCAAGGATTGTTCCATTTAAATTATAATTTCTAGTAAATAAACTATGGAAAAAGCACAAATAATGAATGAAGTCAGCCGCGCTCAGCTTTTCGCTCTATGTGCTCGGTAATTTTTTATCGAGCTCATTGAGCGAGCCCTGAGCTAGCTCAGAGATAAAAAAGAAATACAAATTTTGTGCTCAGAGCGCTCCGAGCTAAAAAGTAACACAGTTCTTTTTTTGACAGCTCAGTGCCCCGCTCGGAGCTAAAAAAGAAAAACGCCTAATGTGTTTACCTCTCCATTTGTGGCGTGTTACTATAGGCGTTTTTCTTTTTTAGCTCCGAGCGGGGCACTGAGCTGTCAAAAAAAGAACTGTGTTACTTTTTTAGCTCGGAGCGCTCTGAGCACAAAATTTGTATTTCTTTTTTATCTCTGAGCTAGCTCAGGGCTCGCTCGATGAGCTCGATTAAAAATGACCGAGCACATCGAGCGAAAAGCTGAGCGCGGCTGACTTCATTCATTATTTTGTGCTTTTTCCATAGTTTTTTTACTAGAAATTATAATTTAAATGGAACAATCCTTGACAAACACCAATTTCAGAAGCAATCCTGACTATTTTGAAAATTAAGAGAAAAAAATTATCTAATGACGGTTCAGTGCCCAATTCTGTTTCTTAATTAGCTCGGAGCGCTCAGGTTATGTTCAGCTCGGAGCGAGCTCTGATCGCTCGGGCCCCGCTCTGTTCCCCGCTCGGGGCTAAAAAAGAAAAACGCCTTATCTAGCCCTAGTTACTAGCCCCAAGCACTGAATGCACAAAGCCCGTGTGGAACGCACTCACTATTAAAAGTTTGACAATTTTTCACCAATTTTCACCACACAAAAAGCGGAATACTTTGTGTATAGCCAAAACGGTGCCGCAAAGTTTTATTAAAACTTCCATAAAATAAATCAATTTCTTTGACTGAAAATATTATTTGACAATAAATACAATTGTTGCCTTTCTTCTTAATACACAAAGTTTGTCATATTTTCCCGTTATTAAGTCGAAAATTGGGTTGTTTTAAAGCGAAAAAACCAAAATGGTTGACGCAGCAAGGCAAATGCTCGATGAGCTCATGGGTCGAAATCGTAACTTAGGACCATCGGAAAAAGGCAAGAAAGTCAATTGGGATGATCCAGATGTAAGTTATTATTCTATGTAATTGTTCGTTCACTCGCAAATCGGTTTGTATTCTAGTTTTGTCAGTATTTTCTGGTGAAATTTTGTCCTCACGACTTGTTTGTAAATACGCGTGCAGATCTAGGACCGTGTCCGCGATTGCACGACGAAGAAGCGAAGAAAATGTATGAAAGTGCACGACCAGGTGCTAGAAAGCGACAATTTGAAGACGATTTCTTACGCTTTTGCAACAATATGTTGAATGAAGTCGATCGAAAGATTCAGAAAGGCAGGCAGCGGTTGTTGTTGATGAATAAGACTGAGAATGGCATGCCGGCGGCCCCGGTTTACATATCCAAGTATCATGAACAGTTGAATAATTTAAACGCACGCATAAAAAAGCTGCTGAGTGAGGCGGAAGAGGCCGGTCATAGGGGTGATGTTGATCAGGCACAAGATCTGATGACGCTTTGTGAACAACTGAAGGATGAAAAAGACGCAGTGATGGCCCAACATGATCAGAACAGTGCCAATCCATCTGCAACTGCTTTGGGAGAAACAGAAACTGGTGCGCCGCCTGATGTGACAACACCACCGCCGCCAATAGAAAAGAAACTTCCAGCTTGGATGATCGATTTAAATGGAATACCCGAAAAGCAAATGGAGGTTTGTGAAGTTTGTGGAGCTTTCCTTATAGTAGGCGACGCACAGCAACGAATTGAAGATCATCTGATGGGTAAGCAACATTTGGGCTATTCAAAGTTGCGAAATGCAGTCGAGGAAATGCATCAGAAACGTCAGAAGCAACGCGAGGAAGAGGAGAAGCGACGCGAAGAGGAAAGAAAGATGCGTGGTGATATGGATTTCGGTCGAGAACGACGTGGTGGAGGTGATCGACGAAGGTGAGTTGCGCACATTTTTTATTTTTTTATTTAAATTCTTATTATGTATTTGCAAGCATTATTACTTTATAATCCTTTGAAAGGTCTACATAGGCCACATGTTGGTTTGTCTGTTATTATTTTTTCCTCTGATGCATGATTTCAATATTTCTGGAGATCCTTTTTTTTAATCTGCCTCAGAATTTAGAAATTTCATCAGCTTCTGGCCTTGTTTGCCTTTTTAAATCACTTGCTATTAATGATGTTGAAGTATAATAGGGGCCCCTATTGTGAGTTTAGACAATTGATCGATAATATCGGCATCGCTCGATCGTAGATTGCAGACGAAAACAATAGCCAAGCAACGGCCAAAGTGTGTATTCACAATGTTCTCATTTTTATTTTTATTTTATTTATTTAGTATTTATTTATTTATTTAGCAGATTCTGCTATTCATAATTCGTTTACAAAAAAAAAAAAAATTTCACAGTATATAATATAAATTTGAAATTATAGTGGGTTGTAAGGAAATCTGTTTTTTATAAAATTCAAAATGTTTCTTTTAAATCTAATTAAGTTGTTTTCAAGTTTAATTTCATTTGGTAGTGTATTAAATAACTGACAACCTTTATAAACAATACTATTCTGATTTAAATTTACACGATAGTTTGGCAATCTGAAGTCATTTCTATTTCTTAGTTCGTATGGCTGTGTTTCGCCGACATATCTTAGGTATTTTCTTAGATAACTAGGCAACAGATCGTATTTAATTTTGAATATAAAACACAAAACATTCAATATAATTCTTTGTTTAATACTAAGCCACTTTAACGTATTTAACATTAACGCTATCGATGTAAATCTATTGCACTTTAAAATTGTTCTCATTGCTTTGTTTTGCAATCTTTGTAACTTGGACAACATAAAATCGCTACAAAAAAATAACACTGTGGAACAGTACTCAAAGTGAGGCTTAATCATCACATTATAAATATTTATTGCACATAATACTGATATTCTATTTCGTATTCTCCTAAAAAAATATACCTTTTTGGAGACTTTCTTCAAGATGTAGTTTAAATGAAAGTTAAATTTAAGCTTAGCATCTATTACAACACCCAAGTATTTAATTTTTTGAACTTGTTCAATTACAATATTATCAACACTTAGGCTAACTAAAGAATCATTTTTGAATACTATACATTTAGACTTATTTATGTTTAATTTAAGCTTGTTTGACATTAACCAGGTACTTATCCTAACCAGATCATCTTGTAATTTTTGCTCGCAGTCATCGATGTTTTTCCCGCTTATATATATGAGTGCATCGTCCGCGAATAGGGCAAGTTGAGAATTTTTTATCACAGTCTTTATATCGTTGATGTAGATGATGAAAAGCAGTGCACCCAACACTGATCCTTGCGGAACACCAAAAAACGTTTGAATGCTATTCGATAATACTCCATTTACTTTTGTTTTCTGTGACCTTCCATTGAGAAACGACTGAAACCACTTTAATTCGTTATTCCTAATGCCATATTTTTGTAATTTCAGGATTAGGAAATTTCTATCGATCGTCTCAAAGGCTCTTTTCAGATCTAGAAAAACTGCGATTACGATGTTTTTGTTCGCGAGCTCTTCTTTCCAACTAATTATCACATTATTCAATGCCGATTCACATGAATGTTTTTTTCTAAAACCCGACTGGCATTCCAGAAAAAGATTATTTGCTTCGAAATACTCTTCCACTATTCACAATAATCTATTTTTCTATCAATTATATAGAATAACAATACCAATATACTATAAACAATACCAAAAGCAAAATCGATTGACGCAATCGACAGTAGTTGTCGATTCGATTGCTGATCGACATTCACAATAAGGTTCAGAGATATACCGTGCGCTCCCTAGGCGGTTTTGGGTACGTTATGTTGACAAGCACAGCTGGAGTCTTAGGAATGTGGGATAAAAAGAAAAACAAAAATTTTATTGGGCGTTGGCTTTGATTGTGCTTAAATTATAACGGAAGGGGAAATTAGAGCGTGATAAAGCATTTCCTGTTTGTGTGTAAATAATCTTTGTATTACATAATACGTCCGAGTATAGGCTTAGGGTTAGCTGATGGCGCTAACAGAAATCACACTACACCGCCAGTCACTACTTATCAAGGTACTAATCCTGGGACGAGCAGAAATGCTCGGTTCAGAGCTATTCGGTTTTCGGGGGATAGCAAAGTTATGCTTAAGCTAGGCTGAAACCTAACGGTAGCGAGTTGAAACATTGGAAGTATGAGTGGTCTCAGCTCCTCAAGAACATCCCAAAAGACGAACTTTTGTTTATTGGTGGAGATTTGAATGGACATGTCGGGAAGTCAAACGAAGACTATGAAGACTGTCATAGAGGACTGGGATGCGGCATCAGAAAATCTCCGGGTGAAGATATCCTAAGCATGTGCAAGTCATAGGTACGGTCTTATCGCTCAAATTCCTCTTCTAACCAACACAGATGATGCTGAACAAATTTCTATTTGTGTTTCTTCAGTTGATTTTAAATCTAAACTTTATTTGATGTTAAGCTATATTGCGCCTAAAAGTTCTTTTGCTATTTATAATTCGCAAGCTTTAGATTTAAGAACAACTCAAAGTCTGATTATAAATCAGTGGGGCGGGTTTTGATTATGCGCACTACGCAATTTTTTTTCCAGGTTTAAAATGGCCTAAAAAACAAATATAATATTTTCTTCTTGAGGAAATGAAAAAAAATTTAGTTTTAATTTTTTTTATTGCAATGCCATAATTGGTACAGCTACCGTTATAATGTAACCACATCGCAGGCAATTTGTTTCTTGCTGCGAGCAGCACCCAGCAAATGATGCATTGCCTGTTTTTAGGTGCTACTTACTGCATGAAAGAATAGAAGGGTAGGAAAGTAGTTTGGTGCGATAGGGTTTTTTCTCCATAGATGGCGACTAAATTGTTTTAGAGAGATCAGTTTTGTTGTGTGTACTTACTTACTTAACGGGCTCCCGACCCGTGAAGAGTCTCTGCCTGAGACACAGCAGCCTTCCATCCTCTACGATCCCGGGCACGCTGCTTCCAGTTGTCCAGTTGGTCTTTGAAACGGAGGTTCGGTCTTCTTTGCCTTCTCGAACCTGGGGGCTGGGATTGGAAGATCCTCTTAGCTGGAGCATTATTGTCCATTCGTTCGAGTGTGGCCGAGCCAATGTAGTCGAGCCAATGTAGTCGACGTATTTTGGCTTTTTGGACTACATCCACATCTTGGTACAGCTCATAGAGTTCGCGGTTGTATCTTCTCCTCTATTCGCCCTCCTCGCACACAGGACCACAAATCCGTCGAAAAAATTTTCTTTCGAAGGAGCCAAGTATCAGCTCTCCCTTCCTACTTTTCGTCCAGCACTCGGCGCCATAATCGATAGTTCTTGCAAGACATAGGATCGCCTTTTTTGTAGATGGGGCATATGGAGCTGATAGCCCAGTCATCGGGCATGTTTTCTTCCACCCATACTTGGCTGATGATTTGGTGCATGCGCCCTACTAAAACATCACCACCGTATTTGAAGAGCTCCGCTGGTAAGCCATCAGAGCCTGCGGCTTTGTTGTTCTTAAGCTTTTTTATAGCTAAGCCAACTTCTTCTACACTGGGTGGTGGAACTGGTTATTCATTGACTGGACGTGGGCTTTCTTATTGCCCTATCACTCTCTGTACATGATGCCCATTAAGCAGCTGCCGGAAATGCTGCTTAAACACATCTACTATTCCCTGCGCTTAGGTGACTAGGTTTCCTTGCGTTCCGGTTTTGAAGCCAGCAGCCAGTTGCTTTGCTTTCTTATAGGACCTCCGGATGTTGTTACGATTGCGAGACTCTTCGATCTCCTTGAGCTGGGATACTGCGTAGGCCCTCTTCTTTCTACGCAGGATCTTTTTTTCCTCCCTTCTCCTGGCTTGATACCCTTCCCTCGCTGCCCTTGTTTTCCGCTGCAGCGTTTTCTTCTGTGCATCTTTTGTCACCTTTTTCCTGTACAACATTCATCATCATACCACGGGCTCTTTCTCTGGGGTGGCTGGTACCCTACAGTGGTTTCGGCTACCTCCTTGATGATGTCGCGATTCTGGCACCACTGAATATTGGCGTCTGTGGTAGGTGAATGCACAGTTTCATACTCAGGCGCTCCCTGTAGGCTCTGGCTACTCCAGGTGTGCTAAGGCGTCCAACGTCGAATTTCTTCTTTTGGGCGGTTCGCAGCTCCTTCTCGTTGGACAGTCGAGCTCTTCCATACACCAATCAGTGTGTACCTTCCTGAATGGTAGCTAGATGTAATAAATAAAATTAATACAGTCCATTTTAGCCGAAAATCGACCAAACACGACTTTTAATTGGGATTATGGTACTATACTAATTATGTATAAGGTACTTTATGGATTGGTGCAAACAAAGTTGAGATAACAATTAAACATGACATTACGATGATAGGGAAGTAGAAAAAAATGTGTTGGAGAATTCTGTTCGTCCGTCTGCCTGTTTGCAGATCTGCAGCCTAAGCAGATGGGCCGATTTGCAAACTTGGTTCATAGTGTTTATTTAGTAGTCTCACACCAGGCGTTGTTGAAATTGGAATTTTAGCTCTAAGACAATGGTGTAGGTCATATAACGGTTTGTTAAAACATAATTTTTCTAAAAACGCCCTAACGATTTAAATAAAACAGTCTATCATTTGGTAAGAATGGATTTTGCGAGATTTATCTTAAAACGGTACCTTCTATAGAATCGATTAATATCAGAATTTCTCGCTAACAACAAAACCGATTTCAATTAAATTTAAAATTTAGGAAGGCTTTTATGATCAAATTCATACATATATAACTTTTTTGGTTTTTTTGAATATGCTGGAAACGGGTATATTGAATTTTTCCAGATTTTTTTCCAGATGAAAACTATAGATTTCCTTGTATTGAAATATGTACTCAAAAAATTGCAAAATATTTTTTAAAAATTAAAAAAAAACCTGTCTAAAAAAAAACTGCTTTAACGATTTTCAATATTTTTTTTCCTAGGTAGACTATTGCTAATAAAATACTATTGCATACTTAGTTTTTCCAAGAAAACTCTCAAACCTATTTGAAAAACTAAAAGACTTTTCCAATATTTTTTTAAATAATTGTAAGTTATTATTTATTAGGTATATATCATCATTCGTTAAGATTTTATTACTACAAAAAGTATTACATAACATGTAGGTAGAAATCATTTTTATAAAATTAAATTTAATCTTCTGGCCTTCTGCGGTGCAAATATATCTAAAACTTCCTCAGTGTCAATCTCAATTTGTTGATGAATTCACATTACCGCCAATCCTGTTAATCTTTTTTCACCGGTAGAATTTCTTAGATAAGTTTTCAGACGTTTCATTGTCGAAAATGTTCTTTCCGGTGTACATGTTGAAACCGGTTGGTTGGTTGAAACCGGCCCTCGATGAGGATGCACTTAGACCAGAAGTAGGTCAATTGTGCTGACCGGTAGTGTCGCCAAAATTTTAAGAAGCTTGTGGATGTCAGGAAACAGATCCTTATTGCATTCCCCAAGAGCTGTTATTGCACTCTTTGAACGCTCTATATCTTTTTGTATATGGCATTTTGTCTTCCATAGCGTAAATTCAGCTTTTGCACAAAGAGGAAAGTATGGACTTATGGTTTTCAAATCTTATTTTAAGCTGACTTAAAAAGTCATCTAAAAGAGGAATCATTATACTGATCCTAAAATAGGTTTCAGGATCTGTTGTGCTCGTGTTTTGTCTGTGCTGCTGTGCTGGAAAAAACTTCCAAATCACCATTCCTTCCAGATCATTCTGGGATGATGATGCATTTGCGAATGATAAATCGATCCACTTTTACACCGATGGATCAAAAACTAGCGATGTTGTAGGTGGTGGAGTCTTCTCAGAAAAGCTAAATCTTAGCTTCTCTTTCCGTCTTCCTGATTACTGTAGCGTGTTCCAGGGGGAAATTTTGGCGATAAAAGAAGCCCTGACGTGGCTGAAGAGGAATGTGATATCATCAAAGGATATCCGTATCTTCTCAGATAGTCAGGCCGCGATTAAGTCCCTGGACTCAGTCTCTTCAAATTCCATCATAGCCCAAGACTGCCGATCATCTCTTTCGGAGATGGCAGAGCAGTTCAATATTCACCTCTGTTGGGTGCCGGGGCATAGGGACATTCCAGGTAACTGCAGTGCAGATGATCTCGCCAAAAAAGGAACCACATTACCTCCTTTACCTGACAAAGGTTCCCTAGGTATACCAATCGCTACTTGCAAACTCTTGTTTAAGCTATCCGCAATCGAGAGAACAAACCTTAGGTGGACGAGTAGCAATACATGTCTAGCGACTAAGCGGATCTGGCCAAAGCTGAATCTGCGACGCTCTAAGTGTCTAATCTCATTAAACCGACTGCATATTAGCTCCACTATAGGTGTTATCACAGGTCACTGCTTAATAGGCAGGCACGCATCCAGACTCGGTGTGTGCTCAAATGACTTCTGCAGAAGCTGCATGGACGAGGAGGAGGAGGAGACTGTACTTCACCTTCTCTGCACGTGTCCTGCGCTCTCCCATAGAAGAAATCTCCATCTAGGGGACTTCTTGTTCAATGACACAAGCGACTTAGCCAGCACTGGCGCTAGAAGTCTTTCGCGCTTCATAAGAAGCTCCTACTGGTTCAACGAGCAGTGAGGGTAATCCCCAGATCTGTGTGGTACCACAATGGACCTATCATTGGGCTAAGTGTGTTGGCTTTGGCTGACAGCCACGTCTACCTAACCTAACCTACCTCTTGATCTACATATAACAAACATCACAGCACACAGCGCGATCAGACTCAGAGAGTCTGGATGCTGGACTGCGAAACCCTACGGCCACAGTAGTATTCTAGATTCTCTACCTAGAAAACTAGTTCCGCCTTCAACAGACTACATCATTCCCAGAATGTCTTTCACAAAACATTTCTTCGTTCAAATCCCTACGAGATCAGAATGGCAAAATGGACAAGTGACAAGGGATTTCGAACAAACAATCTATACCGACGGTTCAAAAATGGACTGCGGCGTGGGTGCTGGAGTTTTTTCGGAATCCTTAAACATCGCAAAATCGTACGGACTTCCGGATACTGCAAGCGTCTTCCAGGCGGAGCTACTGGCTATCCGTGAAGCCTGCCGCCAGATCAAACTTCACTCAAATATAACACCGAGGCAAAGGATCGCCATACTTATTGACAGCCAGGCTGCCATTAAAGCGATAGTTTCGGTCACTATATCCTCTAAGTTAGTACTAGAATGCCGTAATGAGCTGGCCCTGCTTGATAAGTTCAAGGTTACCCTAATCTGGGTTCCAGGGCACATTAACGTTTATGGAAACGAACATGCCGACGAATTGGCCAGGCAAGGCTCAGCTATCCACTGCTCTCTGTCGGAACTAGTCCACATTCCGCTCGGAGCAGTTAAGGCAAATATCACCACAAAATACCTCAAGAAAGCCAATCTCAGATGGAGCAGGCTGACTATATGCGTCATATCCAGAAAAACGTGGCCAGACTACAACAAGGCAAAAACAACCGACCTTCTAGGTAGAACCTGAAAAGACATCGCAAGAATCAACAGCGATCATCACGGGACACTGGCCTATAGGTGACCATGCGGCCAAGCTGGGCATCCCATACAATACACACTGACGCAGTTGCAAAGTGACAACTGAAAAAGAAACCCTAATTCACTTTTTATGCACCTGTCCGGCTTTAGCTAGGACCAGACTACGAACATTGGGAAGCCCTTTCTTCAATTCACTTGAGGAAGTCTCTGAGAAAAGTATCAAGAAACTGATAACTTTCCTGAACTCCGCAGGTTGGATTTAGCCTCCCCGACCAATCGATAATACCCAGGTTTACGTGAGTTTGTGGTAACAAAACGGTACCCGGTGCTAATTGGGTTTGTCTTATCAAACCGCCACACCTACCTATCTATCTGGGGATGGATACAACTTTTTTTTGGATCGTGACATTTCGAAATCAGTTGGCTCTTAGGCTTCAGCCACGTAGTGAGTGACGAGCGACTAAGCCACGAGTCTGGGCGTCATCGCCGAGCGATTAGTTGCCATTGTCAAGTGCTGTTCGTCGTCATAGATTTATTCGATCAAGATACCGCAATACGATTTCATATGTTTTAATTTTTTTTCGCTGCTCATTCGCTCAGTTGCTCAGTGCGTGGCCGATGCCTAAGAGAGCCAAGCCAATTGATTTCGAATTAGTCATCGTGTCATTTGTGGAGTTGATATTTACTTGAGCTAGGGGAACTTCCTTACTACCTCGAAGTTGCTGCCATCAATAGTGACGTTTTGTCCTAGTCGGTGTACAGATGTTTATTTGTTTGTTGAAAACAAGTACTTCGTTTTATCCTCGTTGACTATGTTTTATTGCTAAACAAAAATTCAATCTCTTATTCTTTGCTTTGTATAGATAGTTCAATTTTAATATTATTTTATCAATATGTATGTATGTATTCCTATTAATTTTTCAGGGACTTCCGTGACCGCCGAGGTTATTCTCGCGATCGTGGTGGCCGGCGAGATCGCTATAGCGATCGCAGACGTGATGATAGATGTAAGTAGAAATTGTATGCCTTCCTTCTTTAAATCAAAACTCAATTTTATTTTAGATATTGCTAGATCCCATCGACGTTCCCATTCACGCAGTCCTAGCCGGAACAGTCGTAGTCGTAGCAGAAGTCATAGTCGCAAGTAATTTGATTTCATCTAGACATTTGTGTTAACCCTAATACGTTTCCTACAACAATATAACAACATACGAGGTACCCACAAAAAATATTTTAAGATAATAAAAAGAAAAAAAAAGAAAAAACTGTTAACAGTTTTTCCTCTTCGACCAAGGTGAGTTCAATTTGCCAATTTTCCAAAATTATAAATACGAAATCTTTTCTAAGCTAGTTATAGAACATTTTTTTGCAAAATACAAACAAAAAAAAATAATAAAACCGCGCCACCGCAATCACTACCAACACCAATTGCATATTCTCGTGGTTGTCTTAAAAAAAAAAACATGGTGTCAGTGAATATAGGAATATAGCTATATGCCAGGTTAGTGTTATATCATAAAACAACCAACCAATTTTTTTTATTATATACCTAGAACTATGAAATGAGAGCGAATCCTCTCTGAGCTGTCAAATGAGAGATACAGGGAGAGAAGCGAGAGAGGGTGTGTTTTAGTATTAGGAGCACGCTCTATCGTCTCAAAATTTCACTCAATTGAAACTGAAGGTACTTGCACTTAACAATTATTTTAATTTGTACTTTATTCGTTTAAAAATAATAAACTTAAGGTTAACGGCAACGAGTACGAGAGTACGACATTAAATATTGTGGTTGCCTTCCACCAGAGCACCACCCCCCAAGACCCACAGCTAAACTTACAGTTGAGGTACTTTTTCGAACAAACTTCTCAATTCCATCAGCTGATAAGTTATTTTATGTTTTTTTTTTCATATATTTTTTTTATTTTAGTTGAGTTTTATAGAAAGCTTTGCCTAAAGCAAACAAAAAAATCTTTCTTCGACATTTTCCCTCGCGAGTGTCTATCTAGGCATAGACCCAAACCAATCACCAGACGACCTATATGTGCGAATATGGGCCAGACAGGCAAGCAAAGGTGTGTACTCATTGGCACTATCTTTGTTGCGTTGTTGCGCGGCACGTCTAATAAAGAGGTAATTGCTAAAATACCCAAAACATTTTATTTAATAAAAACAAAATCTAAAGAAAATAGAGCTTATCATCGTCGTTATCCTAAAATGGCGAAGATTGATCCCCCACACGATGTCAGTATTTTTCACTGTTCACTGCTTGAACAAAGGGAAGTTTTATAGTTTTCCAAAGGAGACTACTACTACTTTAATCCGTTTGATCCATACAAAAGAAAAGGTAATTTTCCAATATCACAATGCAATGCATCATTTTTTCTGTTGTTGTCGGTTGTGATTGAGAGGAGTTTCTTCTATTTTGACAAAAAAAAAAAAAATACACACAAAACGAGGTAATTTTAATCATTTAATTGAATAATTTATTGAGGAGAGAGGGAAAGAGAATAAGAGAGAGGGGTTTCCAATATCCACTAACGAGGTAATTTTTTTCTTCTAAATTTTTTTTCCTCTTAGATTAAGTTCGTATAAGAATATTGTTATGTTTTGGGTTGTTGGTGCGTGTAGAATAAAGAAAAAAAATATAAAAAAACAAACTATTAAACAATATTTTATATCTTTGCGTTATTAAAATAGAAGGAACATATACAGAAACCAGCAATTATGTAATAAAAATACAACATTCTTACACAAATTGTATGATTGACAATTTCATGTAAAATACAGATACGCTAAGGATGAATAATGCATTTTATTGAAACCACGAAATTGAGTATAAAGACAGAGGGGCAATTTTTTTCCATATTAAGAATGAGCACATTGACACAAGCAAGAGGTAGTACTTTGTTTCTACATGAAATCGTATACATTCCTTTTCTTTTACTTTCTTTTCTTATTAAAATGTAGGAAGGCAGGTCTCGTAAAGGTGGGATGGGATACTGGCTGATCGATTGCTAATCAACGATAAGATTGAGTTACATTTTCCATTAACATAGATATTAGAACAAATGGGCGGTAGGTGAACTAACCACTTTAATTTGTTTACATGCTGCCATTGTGTTAATGTAATAGGTTCGGCCAATTTTTTTTTTATATTCGGGCCTATCGAGGTATCCGGACAATTTCCATTCGACCAGTCTGATTCATTCATCGAACTAATGCTCCGATCAAATGCAGCGCACTTTTCCGCCGAACCTAATATTTAGGCGCCCTTTCCTACTTATCTTCCATTAAGCAGGACTGGCAAGATTAAGCTTCGAAAGAGGATGCATTTTGTCTTTCGATTGAGGAGTTTCGAACCCATTTGTTTGCTAAGGTGCTATTCGTGGAGTTGATGTTTACTCCAATGTAGATGAACTTCTTAACTACCTCGAAGTTATTGCTATCTACAGTGACGTTTTGTCTTAGTCGGTGGATAGATGTTTGTTTGTTTGTTGATAGCATGTAATTGATCTTGTCCTCATCAACTTTAAATAACAACCAATTTTGCTGTCGATATCGTCCGCATACCACAGCAGCTGGACGGATCTGTTGAAGATAGTGCCTCCCGTGTTGACACCTGCCCTGCGCACTATTTTCGGTGCAAGTTTGTAATAAGAGCTGCTTCCATACTGTGCACTGCCCCGCGTGTTTTCCAGCGATACACGACACAACTGGATCAGTTTTGCCGGCATCCCGTATTTGGTGGTGAAGATTTGGTCTATTTGTCGATCTGCCGGGTCGAAAGCCACACTGATACGTGCCGATTAGTGTGTTGCAGAACTTCTTCAGACGTTCACACAGTACGTTGCATAGGTTCTTATATGTTACATTAAGCAGCCATATGCAAGAACTGCAATAGGATCGCCTTTTTTCTACACGGGGCATAAGGAGCTGATAGTCCAGTCATCGGGCATGCTTTGTTCCACCCATACTTGACTGATGACTTGGAGCATGCGCCCTACCAAAACCTCACCTCCGTATTTGAAAAGCTCCACTGGTAATCCATTCAATGCGGGAGCCTTATTGTTCTTAAACATTCTAATAGCTTAGCCAGCATCTTCTGTACTGAGTGGTGAAATCTGTTCTTCATTGACAGTACGTGGGTTTTCTTCTTGCCTTATTACTCTCTCTACATCATGCTCATTTAGCAACAGTTGAAAATCAAAACATTGAAATAATTTCCAAACATATATGGCCATGCTTATATAGTTGACTATATAAAATGTGTGTCTTAAATGGAAAAGTGTTGAAAATTAAAAGTAATTAAATAAAAAATATAATTTGTTGTTTAGTTCAATGAGTTGGTGTTTTAGAAAGAAAACAGCGACAAGTGGGCAACACGAGGCGCACTATCCGTTAGGTACTTCGAAATTGTAGTAAATTTATCACAAAGTTTTTCATACTGTAATGAATCTAACACAGCTGAAGCTATGTTAAATGAACGCGTTTGTGTGCTTTATTTATGTTCTTCCTAAATGGATACTTTGAGCGAAATCTGAGTTCCGATTGGATTTACCTTTCGTTTCGGAATTTATTCTGAACGGATACCTCGATAGGGCTGATTATATGTATGTATGTATAATTTTAATCTTCTTCTTTAACGACAAGGTTATGATCTGGGGTCGAATCGTGCAATATGAGAACGATCGTCTGTACATAGGTGTCTGGAACTCGTCGTTGTCTTAACTCCGCTTATAACAGATATCTTGACTTTCTTTCGAATGCCCTTTCGAAATCAACCAACACCGATCTCTTAATATCAAATTTGAACTTACTTAAGATGGTGCTCACAGTCATCAGTTAAACTAGGTGCTCAAACAAACTGTTTTTCTTACTGTATCTTCTCCAATGATTATTGTAATTGTAATTCAATTACTGCTTAAGCCCGTAGGCAAGTGATTGGCAAAATACATTTATTGCTGGAGTTAGTCCCGCTGGGTTCTTCGCATTATGCCAATGTCAAATGCATTGCGAGTACATACTTGGTTTTAAAACAGATACCTCTGGTATTGGCGGTACAATTCTTTCAAGTTTGATGATAAATAGCGCGTCACTTGTCATCTTTTCTTGCATTATACGTGTCGTGGAGTTCTTAAAAATTTCAATGGAACAGCGGGGATTTCCCATCGTTATTATCAAGCATAGACGAACGAGCTTGGCAGGAAGGCCAAACATAGACATCGCTCGGCTCTGCTCATCTCTCAACAGGCTACCATAATCGACTTTGAAAAAACGGCGGGTCTCTATTTGGTTATTGCTATTGATTTGGATTTAAGGTGCTTGAATGGTACGGCAGACCAGATCTTGTACGCGACAACGTTGAAGAGACTTATGCCTCTATTAGACTGGTACATTAACGGTGCTAACCTAATGAGGTGCTCTGACCAGGTATCAATCGAATACCTAAATGCAGCGGTGCCTAGACTTACAAACCTATGGGCAACGCCAAACTTACTCAGGGGTTCGTCAACATCACTACCTCACAGTAGGCAAACTCAGGGTTTTCCATAAAAGCACATGCGGTTGTTGAGAAGGAGAACTTGGCTTTTTTACATTAATATTGTTGGTGCAATTTCATTAGTTTTTCTCGAACCTGGGGCTGGGGGTCGAAGATCCTCTCCGCTGGAGCAGTATTGTCCATTGGCTCGATGTGGCCGAGACAATGTAATCGACGTAGTTATGCAAATTAACGGCAGCTGAGATGAAGATGTTTCACATAAATAGTTCCAAGATCCGAGGAAGCCTTCACGTCAAAGAACATAACGTAAACAAAATAGAGCGCGACCGGCTCAGATGATATTGTCATGTTCAAAGAAGAGATGCTGCGAACCCAGTCAAAAAGGCAATATAAATCAATGTTCCTATACTTTCGCGAAAGAGAGGCAGGCCTTAAACCTCTTGCAGCGCATAAATGCAAAACCACCAGCATTTGATTGGCCACAGTGATGAGAATCGCCTGTCGATACTTTTTGAGTTTAACCCGTTGAAATAAACAGGCGGACCAGTAGGGATCCAGTGTAGAAAGAGGGTTGTGATCCCATTTAAACCAAATCATGACGTCGTCGTTAAAGAAAAGAAATAGATTTAGCTACATAGTCTCCTTTTAGCTTGATTTATTTTTTTCGGGTGATATTCGATAGCTTCGATAACCTGTTTATAATAAGAATCGTCGAGCTCCTCGAAATGGCCATCAATGGTAGACTTACCTCTTCATTGTTGGCTAATCTTTTACCAACGAGCCACTTTTTTAAGTTTGGAAACAGAAAATAATACGAGGGGGTAAATCTGGCAAATATGGTGCATGAGGAAGCATTTCGAACTTTAATCCATTGATTTTGGCCATCGCGATGCCGTGTGCGAACTGGTGCATTGTTTTGATGTGTTTTTTTTTCGACAAATGAGTATAGTATTTTCTTGATTTCATCACTCAAACGCTGCTGTAAGTTTGCATTAACTCGCATTGATTGTTCTTCTTATCTGAACACAATCAATGGAAATTACCATACGCACATACCAAAAAAATGACGCCTCGACCGCAGATGGAACCATCTTTGCCTTCTTTGGCGCCTCTTTCAACCTACTGTTTTGACACTGTTTCCTCTCTGGTATGAAGTAATATACCCTTGGTTATAAATCGACCCAAAAACTCGGCTTCGTGAAATTTCGCTAAATCCTCGATTGAAAAATTCTAACAACGCTGTTTTACCTTAACCATCTTTCACACAGCTTTCTCATGTCCTTCTCATACCATATCTCGCGCACTTTTAGTCGACGCGACATTGATCCAAAACAATTTGGTGTACTACTGCGATGGTCGTCTTGGCAGCTCAATCGGCCTCGTTTAAACTCCCCAATATTTTAGTGTTGTAAACGAAAGAGCACACTCTCCCAGAGTTGAATCTAGCTCCCCTTTGATATCCATAGGACTAAGGCCTTTTAAATGAAAGTATTGTATCACAAAACGATGACCAATTTTTCCCATCCTTGCGAATTCACTGAGCGCCTTTTCCCTATTGATGGCTGTCGAACAAATACTTAACAATGAAGCGTCATCAAACTTCAAATTTAAGCTTTATAAGGTTGGCACTTTCAACTTTCTACCATAGTCATTCTTTTCAAACAACAACAACCGTCATCTGTACGTCAGGTCGGATACTTTTAAGACTACCCTCATATGTACCTTGTGGAGTGCTTTTTGCAAGCAGCTGTCACCAGCAGAAATATGCAGTCATATAAAGTGATCTACAGGCTCAATATTTTATGCAATATATAGTACATATTATATATTCAAGTATTTATGTTTATACGCTTAACAATATCAAACAGGTTTGACTCTTTGGTTTGCAAACACGAAGCAGTGACGTTTTCGAACATCTCAGGAGTAGTTCTCCCTTTTGGATGTCCAAAGCGTATACGCTTAACAATATCAAACAGGTTTGACTCTTTGGTTTGCCAACACGAAGCGGTGATATACATATTCACAAAACTGCTCTTACGACTTTGTTTAAATTTAGATTTCCATCATATCACATTTGTTATCAAAAGTTCCCGTTCAGCATTCGTTTTGCCTTAAAGTCAAACTAGCTCAAATCTAAAAGTTTAACTTCGAATGAATATTCTCGATTGAATGGCATACGAATATTAACAGTTATCATTTGAAGTACGATCGCAATAGGCCTATACATTCCTTTTCTTATGATATTGAGAAAATATAATTTTTTGATTACTACTTTTTGTGACCGCTTTTATAGTTTTTATGTCTTTATACTCATTTCGTCTACTGTGTGTTACCTTAACAATTCAATCTTGCGTATGATTCCAATTAACTTACAAATTAATTAAATGAAAACAAATTAAAAAGTTATAACTGCCTTTCGCCTGTGTTTTGAGATACAAAAATTAGTCCTTGACCATAACTTCCACCACTATGTAGATATATACTTCTATGATTGATTAATCTTACAGAACATCGGCCGAAACCGGACATCTGAACATTAATGGCCACTCACCGATATCAAAACAGGTAAACGTAAAAAATCCTTAATCTATAATCAAATATTAGGCAGCGATTTGTCTCGTACTCAACAAAAGCACAGCTCAACAACAAGAGCAAAACTCAAACACAAGGCGACCCACTCATCAAGATCGAACAGAAATACAGCTGCTGCTAGTCCCTCAATGAACGTCCCAAAATGAAAAAAGGTGATTTTAAATATTTTTACTCTCGGAAAATGTTTGTTAAATGTATTAAAACATTATTGAAAAGGAAAATGAATTAAATTTTTAATAAATAAACAAGAATGTACAAATTAATAAACAACAACGATAGACTATTTAAATTGAGAATAATCAACATAATAAAGTTTTATAAAGATTGTGTTTCAAATTGAAGGTTGCGCGTGTAATAGCATTGCATATACATCTGCAAAGATAATACTAAGGTATTAGTTAATAATACTTAAAAATGCAGTACCTACCAGCAACTCTATTCTAAATTTAAGTATATTTGAATAGTCTTACCGTTTTTCTTTTCTAAAATAAAATTAATGTATTCTTTTATTATTTAAAAAAGAAGTGAATATCTTTCTTCTGCTTTCGTAGTGCGATTTTAATAAATATTCAAAGATAACAAAATCAAGCGTTTTAATTTTGTTGAAGATGATTTTTTCTTCTAGGACACTTAATGCTTTCAGACATTTATCATTGCTGTGATCTTTCTTAAGGACAAGAAACTACATATTCTACTTGTGTCTGAAATTCAAAACGATTTTACATACATACTTATGGGTATCTACCCCGTCCAGGCTCAAACCGACCGAGTATAAAAATGACAATATACGTTAATGTAGATTTGGCTTGTCAAAACGAATCGCTTGTACTGTATTTGAATAGGGATCGTCACAAGGCAACAAGTGTTTAGAATTGATGATCCATTGAACTTCAGCGTAGCTACCCGTTTGCTAATTCCTCGCGGTTATAACTGAGGCGCTCAGCGCCAAAACGGCCTAACCCTCATTTTCACAAAAAATGAGCTGACGACGCAGATCGAAGTGAAATTTCGAACTCTATATACCTAAAAAAAAAATGCATAGCTCTATATGGAACCGTGTTGAAATTATTGTCCAAAGTCTGTTTTTGCCGTATGCGAAATTCGAAAAATCTGCGCAGCCAAAACGGCCTAAGCTGCTTAGGCCATTCGGAAATTTAGAACAGAAACTGCGTGTGGGTTAGGCCAAAAATTCATCTAGACTTTTTTGATGTGATAATTTTAGAATTTACGATTTACAAGACCAGGAAAATTAAAAAGTGCACATTAGAGTTCCTCAAAGTACCTCTTATATTTTTTTACATCCATAGTATCTGTGAGTGTAATAGTGTGAGTACTTGTCAATGAGATTTTAGAAATAAAAACATTCAGAGAGAATTTTTGGCTCCAACCTTAAACATAGCTCTATCGTGGATCGGTAGAGGAAGATAAAGTTGTTTCAAAGTTTGTGTTTACAAACATTTTTTCACAAAACTTTAATCTACATTTCCGAGCTCCAATTTCTGACAGTTGCAAGAAATCGTTCAAAGTGAAGATAAAATCAGCGAATGATCCTTCGGAAAAGGAGAGGCTTTCAACTGAACGAGACTTACATCAACGGAAAGCCGAGTCAGCAAGAACAGGGGTGCAACAAGATGCAATGCTGAACAAGGATCAGTATGCGGTTATTGCATTCGATCTTA
Source organism: Portevinia maculata (assembly GCA_949715645.1). Classification (NCBI taxonomy): domain Eukaryota; kingdom Metazoa; phylum Arthropoda; class Insecta; order Diptera; family Syrphidae; genus Portevinia; species Portevinia maculata. The sequence goes on from OX454525.1 coordinate 200,973,390, forward strand.
TGAAAACTCTTCCAACACCAGTCATTTCCACAGGAATAGCTTAATATAAGAGCTTTTGACATACTGTTTGGGTATTCATGATATTTAATAACAAACAAGTCATTCATGTATACCTGGAATGAGTGAATAGCTTCACGTGGCCCACAAGAAATAGGTTCTTGCATTATGCATTTTATCAAAGCCAATGTCAAGTGTAAGAAGCTGATAACGAAAAGTGACCAATGCGGAGGACAAAATCGGAATATTAGAATGAGCACCATTTGCACATACATTTTCAACAATTCAACCTTCCAAGTGGAGCACATTGACCACAAGTTTTTAGTATCTGGTCACTCATTTCTGCCATGCGATCAAGATTTTGGGCTTATTGAAAAGGAAAAGCGCTTCTATAAAGACATTTTTACTCCTGATGATTGGACCGTGTAATCCTCAACGCAAAAAAAGAAGAAACCATTTCAACTTGGATGACTGCAGAGGATATGAAAAGCTTCAGATTAATAGAACAGCTTGTCACCAACAGAAAAATGTCTACAGACAAAAAATCCAAAGTAGAATGGTTAAAAATACAGTGGCTCCGATTCGAAAAAGAAAAACCTTTCATTGTTCAATACAAATACTCCAACAACGAAGATGTATTTTTTCAAGAGGTAGATATTTCAAAGAGGAAGTCCAGCAAATCCGTGGATGTAGAACTGGAGTCACTATATCCTGGAGGAAGATATATTGATGCAGCAAAGTTTAAGGACTTACAGGAGCTTAAAGAATTTATACCGCCGAATAAGCACAATTTTTATGACAATTTAAAAACGAATTTAAGAGCTGAAGATGAAGATATTCAGAAGGAGGAAGATGCCTCAAGAACTCTATATGTTTTGGAAAGTTTACATAAAACCAAAACGACATATCCGACAGTTTATAGCGAACTCGGTATTTGTACCTGATGCCAAAACGACCTAAGCCACATTTTTTTTCTTTATTTATCGTTTAAAACAGCTTTTCTGATATTGAATAAAGAGCTTTTAGTAACCAAAAAATCTAGTTTAAATTTATTTATTATTAATAAAAAAAATATTAAAAATATTTGAAAAATGTGTATTTCTTTAAAGTCATTTATCTCAGTTCGATCTAGCCAAGATTACAAAACCTGCCAGTGTACTTAATGAAGCAGGTGCCTTTTTCAAAATTTTGTGTTAAAAAAATCATCATCAGGTTGCTTCACGCAACTCTACCACGATCGTGTCGATTATCGTTAATTGCGTATGAATACAATTAGAGATCTGGATAAATCTAAAGTATGATTCCGAATATGTAACCAAACTCAACTATTTATACTGTTTTTGTGAAACAACTGATTTTTGCCGAAATTATAATGTGTCTAGACGTATATGCACGAAAGAAAGTCTCGATTTTGTTTATACCCGTATACTTACTTACTTACTTAGGGTGGCGCTACAGTCCGGGGTGGACCTGGGCCTCAACCAACAAGCGTCTCCAACCAGCACAATCTTTGGCCAGCTGACTCCAGTTTCGCACGCTAAGTTCGGTAAGGTCCCCTTCCACTTGCGTGCGCCACCTGAAACGCGGTCTTCCTCTACGACGGCGCATCCCTTGGGTGTTTATACCCATATACTTTTTCTAATTTGTTAGTGCCAAGTAAATTTTCCTTTAAGTATTTATTCTGTCTGTATTATGTGTTGTGTGTGTCTTTTCTACTATGCCGTGCCTGCACTGGTGTAGAGAGCCGTGTATACATTTTCATTCTAATATTTCACATCATATTTCGCTTTTCTTTTCTCACAACACAAGTACTAGTCCACCATCCACCTCTGTATCTCTCGAATACAAAAAAAAATCAAAGGATGAAATCAGTAATTAATTTCCGTGTTAATATTTTTTAAATCCGCTCATTGTACGCCCACAACGAAAACAGTTCTGTTGAAAAGTCAAAGTTTGAGCAAGGAAGCTGAAATTTGGAATATATACTCTCTATGCGCCCTTTATGCTCATTTTTAAAGACTTTTTAAACCCTCCCACTGACACGCCCACAATATAAACAAAATGCTTCATCGACAAATCTTGACACCCCACTATTTAAAAAAAAACGGTTTTTGTAGATGAAGTTGTTTTGAACAATTCCATTATGTAAAGTTTTCTCCCATGCCGTTGTTTTTACAATAACTTTGTTTTTTCGATAAAATCTTTTAAATGTTGTACATATAACAAAATGAAGATAGAAGGGATAGGAATAGGGTATCCAACAGTTCGCCCAAACGGACTGTAGCCTTTCCCTATGTTTTTCCTCTCACTTGATTACGAGAGACCGTCATCTTTTCAGATAAAACAAAGTTTAACTTGGACGGACCTATTATTTTCACGATTTGAGAAAGGATGAAATGCAACTTCAAAGGCGAAACAGGAAAGCAGGTAAAGGAATGGTATGGGGAGCAGTAAGATTTTACGGAACTGCATTAGGAGATAGGGGAAAAAGTTAAAACGAAAGAGAGAAGAAAAAAGATTAGCCAGTAGTATGAAAAAATAAGTAAATATTGTGTTCTACCGTTTAAATTCTACTGTTCCACATCCTAATACTCTGGACAGTGAAAGATCTCTCCATCACCAATCTGTGACACCTTGGTATAACGACGTTGAGATTTGGCGAAGAAGTCGTGTAATTAAAAAGTTCGCTTAAGTAGGGCGTACAGTCACTTTTTACGAAAGTCATTGCACGTCTTTTAGGTATGTGTTCAAAGTAAAATATCTTTGTATGGCGATATGTGATCCAACCTTGTTAGATTGAGCACAAATCGAGTGCAATCATTGAAAGCTACCTCCAAACGACGGGCACAAATGCTATTTTGTTTGGGTAAGACACATTGTTCATATCTGAAAAGCAGCAAATGCAGTGTTTTAAAAAGTTGGACGAACTTCAGACGAGATGAAAACTGCCCTAAGACGTAGTGTTTGCAGACCGCCATAGATCTTACAGAGCATCCATTTGACAAACTCACAGTATTGCATTGATGAGCCTAGAACTATGCCGAGACTTTTTATTTTATCCGTTGAGTGCAATGGGTGGAACCTCGCTAGAGCGTTTTAACGCATGTTAAAAAAATAAATAGCTTGTACTTACTGGCTTAAAGTTAATAAGTTCGTTCTTGACCACCTTGCAATATTATCTAGATCGCAATTAATCCGTTCTATGCGTCTTCAATTATCCCTATAGCTCCGCCTAGATAAATGGTGTATATAAGTAATGTAAGCTAAAAAAAACTTATTTTTAAATACAGTTTTGTTTACTACTATAAAGATAAATAATTCATTTCCGAAAAAAAGAACTTAGAATTGAAACATAAATCAAGGAAAATGGGCAATGTAACATTTCCATTTTTCTTTTTAAACGAGGTCTTGTTGCTTTAATAGTGGGTATTGCCTCCTCGAGCATCTGACAAAGCAGAAATTCGCCGGGGCATGCCTTGGTGTCGTCCAAATTATCCCATTCTTCGATCAGATCAGATGTCAGGCCGCTGAGTGTCTCTGGAAGAAGGCAGGTCGCCTGCTTTTCTTTTTCCCAAACGTGTTCAGTGGGATTCACGCCAGAGCTCATCGCAGGCCCAGCTTTTACTTCGATTTCCAATTTTTGCAAGTACTCTGTAACGCACTTGGCGACATGTGGTTTAGCATTGTCATGCATCGGCGAGAATTTGTCCCCAATAAACGGTGTGAATGGAACCACCAATTCCCCCAGGATGGTGTTGATGTAAAAAGTAAAGTTCTTCGATCCTTCCACGATGCACAGATCTGTTTTTCGGCGGATGGAAATTCCATGACGGAACCTCCCCAGAAATTTGTCCGCTGGTCAACTGCACGCCGCGTGTAGGAGTTGGTTTCCCTGTACCTTTTAATTGCTCTTCTTAACGTCGCACTGTCGCGCCGTCCCAAATTCTAAAAGTCGTGTCAAAAATAGAAAATCCAATGTTTCTGTTGGATTATTCAGTTTTTAATTTCTTATAGGAATATAAGCACAGCTTCAAAAACAGCTACCAAACTATTTTTTTAAGTTGTTTGATTTATAGAGCAAGGTTGGGAAGTAAATTATATGTAAAATTGGAGCTTTCTGAGAAAACGGAATTTTTTCCATGTTCTCAAGTTTTGGTATTAAAAGAAAGTTTATAAGAGCTTTATTTAAGGTATTGCATATCTCAACGGAGCTAGGAATGTACAATTTCGAAGGAAGATTAACTAGGATACGTTTTATCATTTTCTTAAGAAGGCGAATCCCCAGATGAAAGAAGAAATGAAAGAGTTAATTTTTAAACTAGCTTATGGGCTCCATTAAGAAGATGAGTCCATCAACAGGAGCGGACAAACAAAAGGAATTTCGGGAACAACTTGGGTTTGGCAAAACTTCACGAAATTTTTTTCGAAGCACCAAAAATAACAGCTGTAACCGAAGTAGATGAAGAAGCTATAAAGAAACTGCAAGCAATTTTAAATGCTTCGACCCACTCTTTTCATCTTAAAGTCACGTTTGATCTCGAAATAAACTGGCCCACAACTTATTGGTTTATTAAATGTTGGAAATGATGATAAATTCAATGATTTTTTTTTCAGAAAACAAATTAACTTTTAACGAACTACATTTTGTACTATATTTTGTTGTATTCTACTTAATTTGATTGAATTTTATAAATATTTTTGTACGTTTAATTGTTTTATCCACTGTTGACGTGAAATGATTTATTGAAAAACTTCGTTCAGTACCTACTCTAATGTAGCGAAAAGAAACCTCGCTTAACCGTCCAACAGCTACCGGTAGTATAGTTCGCGACAAAAAATATCCATCGCTGCTGCTTTGCTTAACAAGTAAAAAAAAAAACTTCTTTCCTATCCTCCTATTCTTTCAATTGTAAGCAGCACCCAAAAACAGGCAATGAATCATTTGCTGGGTAACATTATAAGGGTACTGTATCAATTACAGAAAAATGAAAAAATCCCTTTAACTCACTTTTATTATAAAAAAAAGTGCCGTACAATTTTTGTGTATGTTCTTGAATGGTTGCGTAGAGGAAGCATCTGGTGGATAGCAGGTCGTGGTGGTGTTGATGGTAGGTGGAGCACAGCAAATGATCGTGCGGGCATGACACCTGCATAAAACAATTATTTGATAAATCAAGCGCAGACCTTCACTTCACGGCTCTGCTTATGTAGTTAGCGTCGGAGTTCTTGCATTATACATGCGCCCATGTTTTCCACAACAAGCCACCTGTTTTGGCACTAAGTGAAACACAGGTTAGCGTTGGCTCCGATGTAATGGAGTTGAGTCTACCTAGTTACAAAGTAGTGTCATTACTCTTTCCCCATCACTGTCTCGCCGTTTATATACGTAGTGACGTAGCCTACCAACTTTAGCCTCAATATGGTCAATGTTCCAATCCGGAATTTAATTTCATATGGCTAAAATTTCATGTCCGTATGCCATTAATACACTACTGTTTTATGTACAGAAGCCCAAATTTGGACAGACGTTCAACTTATCAGGGAGTCAAACCTGACTGATTCCATCACAAGAATTGTGACCCTTCACACTCGGACTGAAATCGTAATTACGTGTGATTTCAATGTACACAATTCAAGTTGGCTGCCAAATTCTGGTCAGACAACACCCGAAGGAAGGAACGTTCATCTTTGCATTTCTGTGTCCCGGCACCCAGATGGCTCATGGACTACATCCAGCGAGTTCGCTCAATCTGCTACTTGGTAGCTCTAACATTACCGGTCATAGTACCAAAAGCAGCTCACATACACAGGTAAATTATTCTCAAAGTCTGATTACTAGCGACAAGCTGCTTAGGACGCTACAAAGCTTCAAGCCTTTCAAGTCTGCCGGACCAGACGGCATAATACCTGCCATACTACAGCTGTCTTCGGATATAATCCTACCACCACTTGAGATGATTCTGAAGAGCTGGTTGGATCTGGCATATATTCCTCAGGCTTGGAAATAAGTGACGGCAGTTTTCATAACCAAAGCTGGCAAATACTCCCATGTAAGTCCAAAAGACCTCAGACCTATTAGTCTATCATCATTCAAACGCTGGAGCGACTGATTGATATCCATCTTCGTACGAATATAAACTCACAACTTTTGTTTGCGCCCAACATGCGTACTGCAAGGGTAAATCGGTGGAAACCGCCGTTCACTCTTTTATCACCATCGAATACTCCCTTCATCACAAGGAATTCACTGTGGTTGCTTTCCTTGAAATAAATGCACTAACAGAACTGAGTGTGGAGGAGTTGGAGTTGACGTTGCTACGTCTCTGGAAAACACCTCAACACTTTAGGAACTCTTACAAAACGCCCTTAACAAGTTAACGAGTTGGGCAAACGTGGGTGTTAACCCCCCACAAAACCGAACGTCCACTTCTCCAGGAAATACAAAATCCTTCAAATCGACCCACCCTCTATTTATGGTACAAGCTTAACTTTTTGCGGCGAAGCTTAATTCTTAGGTTACATCTTCGATAGGAAGTTAAGCTGGAAACCCAACATAGAAGAAAGAGTCAACAAAGCTACAGAAGCACTTTTCTCTTGCAAAAAAGCTATTGGCAACAAGTGGGGCCTACAACCCCGCATCACTCACTGGCTATACGTGTCGGTCGTGAGACCAATTCTAACATACGGGGTGGTTGTCCGGTGGACTGCATTGGATAATGCAGTTAATCGAGATAAGCTGGGCAAGGCCCAACGTACAGTTTGTCTGTGCATCAGCGGAGCACTCCGAATCACTCCCTGTGTTGCACTAGACATTTTACTTCATCTGCCACCCCCCATATATTTAGCATGCAAACAACTGCCTAATTCGCTGTCCACTTAAACGCTACCTTACAGTGGATCAATACGAATATTGGCCACTCCACCATTCTGGACTCATTTGGTTCTCTACAGTTCGGTAAGAACTTCCAAATCACTATCCCCACCAGATCATTCTGGGAGGAGCATAACCGATCCACTTCTATACGGGATCATGACGTAATCTCGAATGACAAAAATCTCAAATGCAAAAAATCTAAAAAAAACAAATTTTTAATCTAGAATGCAAAAATCTCGAATGCACAAAAATCTCGAATGAACAAAAATCTCGAAAGACGATATCTCGAAAAAAATCTCGAAAAAAAAGTTAATTCGTAATTTTTTTCTTACCTATTTAAAGAGTAAACTTAACGAAAATGCATTACATATTCAGTTAATTCAGCAATTTATTTTTTTCGGTAAATTACCAACAACAAATCACTATTTAACAAAAAAAAAACATTATAAAAAATTGTAAAAATTCCAATAGTAAATAAGGTGCCGTGAAATAACGCCGAATTATGAAAGCGAAATAACGCCGAATTTCCATGTTCGGCCTTATTTCACTTTGCCAAAGTGAAAAAAGGAACCGTAGTACTCTTTTACCTGATAAAGGTTCTCTAGTTATAACTATCGCTACATGTGAACTTATGTTTAAGCTATTCGCAATCGAGAGAAAAACCTTAAGTGGACAAGAAGTAATATGTGTCTAGCGACTAAGCTTACCTGCGACGCTCTATGTGTTTAATCTCACTCAACCGACTGCACATTAGCTCTACTATAGGTGTCAATCCAGGACACTGTTTAATAGGCACGCACGCATCAAGGGTTGGCGTCTATTCGAACAACTTCTGTAGAGGCTGTATGGACGGAGGAGGAGGAGGAGGAGACTACACCTCACCTTCTTTGTATACATGATCTCATAAAAGAAATCTCTATCTAGGAGCCCACTTGCTTAATGATCTTAGTGACTTGGCTAACACAGACGTTTGAAGTATCTCGCGCTTCATTAGAATCTCTAAAATCTAAATGGTTACGTGGGTAGAGGGAGATACTCCCTAGATCCTCGTGGCATCACAATGGACCTCACATTGGTCTAAGTGTGTTGGCTAATCCGACCACCACCTTAACCTAACTTAACCTTACATAACCCTAGTTATGTTTTATTTCAGTAAAACTTCTTTCAGAACTAGTTTGGATAACATCATGAATTCCTTAATAGACTTCATAAACTCTAAACTCGTATTAGCATTAGTTAGTGACAGATTTGAAATTTCTATGATTTTTCTATATTATATACTCGTATATATATATTAATTTAGCTACGGTGCATAAAAGTATTGCACGTAACTAATTTCAATCATACAAATTGCAAATGTTTTAAACTTTTGCAGCTAGAAGTTGACATCAGATTTCACCTTAATTAAAAAACCTTTTCAAAGATGTAATAAAGGCAAAAGGATGGCACACCCGCTAGCCGCTACTAACCTTTAAGAAATTTGATCTAAAGCCACTGTACGTGCAATTGTTTGAAGTCAAGTGTACGTGCATTTATTTTAAGTAGTGTATAATGCGGATGCTGTTAAACCGATAAAAAAGTATCTTACAAAGTGTTGTAGTTGGATTAAGTATGTATATTTTATTCTACAAAGTGAGGTTGAGGGAGTGAGCCAGTGATGTATTAAGATGTTGTCATCTAGGTGGCTTTCGTTGGAAAACATTGTCTCGAAAATAATTGAGCAGTGGGTTCCTCTGCAATACTTTCTCATTACTCATGAGTTAGAAACCAATGTGAACTTAGACCAGAATATCTGCTCAGAGCTAACCTATATAAGTTTCTTTTGATGCGTTTCAAACATTAGGAACACAATTAATATCGAATTTCAAGTGAAAGCCCGAAAAAGGCATACCTTGCTTTAAACTGTCAGAACATATTGCAAAATCGTTCTTCAAAACTTCGTCAAGTCAGAATTCATAAATTTTCTGATAAAAATATTTGTTCAAACTTTAACGTCGCACGCTCACATTTGGCAAAAGCGGCAACAATGATGAATAAAACAAAAATTTCAGATGCTGACGGTTGAAAAGTAAAAATTAATTGCGGTGAGTATGATATTGAAATATGTAAAGAAGAAATGTCAAGAATGGAGATTAAGGACGAAGTTTTTTCAGGGTCTGAAAATCTAGACGGCGAATGACGTTTTTTTTAACCAATCTATATGTGTCAAAGGACTAAGATTTTGAATACTTTAATAGGAATTTTAAAAGCGCCTTAAATGAGACACGCTTAAGTAGAAGTTTGTCGGGACAAAAATCGCTTTTCCACACAGTAGTGCAACTGCCGTGCAGGGAAGGTCTTAGAATATCACTGCAGCGCCATACCAACCAAATAGCGCTTGTCGTAAAAGCCGACTAAGGGGTGAAATCACATGTGAGCCTAGCGACACATTAAACAACCCATGCTGTCCCGCAAGTGTGCATGCAAATTAGATCACCAGTGTCTTTGTATGTATATAGAGTTCTATAGTAGTCTCACTTCGAGTATTCGACTTACACGCCATCTTACGACTTAAGTGTGTCATTAAAAAAAGCTATATTTATACAACCATATTGTAGAACCCTTTCTACAAAATGCTAGTATGCCTTTGAATATGCATATTCGTATTTTTTTTTTGTGTAGGTGAGAGGGGTGCGGGATATGGTTGGTAAATTATTTGTTGTTTTTAATGGAAGTTTTTCATAAGTGTGTGGTTTGTCGTTTATTTATCGATTTTTTTTTTACTTCTCATGATGGGGATATGATGTGTAGGTGAGAGGGGTGCAGTATATGGATGGTATATTAGTTGTTGGTTTTGATGAAAGTTTGCGGTAGGTCAGGGGTAGGTATTCATTCATTCATAAACGGTATCAAAAATCATTATGTGCATATTGCGATTGCATTATCTTGTACAAATAAATTTCCGAATATTATGTACGAGTATAAGCTGAATTTTTTCATTTGGTTTTCCACAAACAATTGATTTCGACAGTTTGGACAGCTAAATGTAATTGATTAATGTATTCTTTTTGATACTTTAATCGACACAAACTGTGCATAACTTATATGTTTTTTTTTACACTGTTTTATGAATAAGGATTTATGCATAAAGGCTGGAGAAATATTTAAACACTTCATAAGAAGATATGCAATCATTTCGAGATGTTAACGCGAATTATATTGAAGAATGCTCTAAGTTGTTTGCGTTGATGTGTGTGTGGAGTAGGTAGGGAACCGGCACTAGCGGTTGACCACTTCAAATCCAAAAATTAGTAACAATTACTGTAGTTTAATTCTTTTTTATAATATCCACGGTTGAAATATCCCACCTTCAGAATATCCTTTTTTGTGAGTCGAAGAGGTGTCCAGAGTTTTAATTTTTGTGAGTCTATCCCAGGAAAATATCATCCCGCAAAATTTCCAATGAAAAAAAATTTCTCCTGATCCCATGATAGTACCTGGGTGGATCGCTTAGCTGGTAAAAGGGTTTAAAACTCTGATAGTAAGGTTGTTTTTTAGTGATTCAACGATTAGAAAAAATAGTATCAGTGCTAGAAAGGGTTGGGTTCGATATCCCGCTTTTTATAATCCCGATTCTTAAAATCCCGCTTTTTATAATCCCGCTTTTTTGAAAATCCCGTCTTTTAAAATCCCGCCTCTTATAATCCCGTTTTTTTAATCCCGTTTGTTATTATCCCGCTTTTACAATCAAAAGTAGTTGCTTTATTTTAAAAATCGCGCGATTTTTTAAAATAAAGCAACTACTTTTGATTGTAAAAGCGGGATAATAAGAAAATTAAAATAAATTAGGCAATGAGTGTTTTTTTGAAATGCAGTTTATTTTAACATTTATCATTTGTAGAGGAAGTAACAAAATAAGAAATAAATAATATCAAAATACATTTTTAAGTAATAAATATGACAATCTTCAATAATTTAAAAAAAAAAATATAAAGTAATGTTAGGTATATGATGTTCTGCAAAAGGGAACAAAAAATACTTCAAACCATTAACAACATTTTTTATTTTATTAGTTCAAGTGTATTATAAGCAATACAACGTAAAAAACCTGTTTTACTCTTTTTTTTTATTTCTCATTAATTTTTTTACAGCGCGTGACTTTATAACATTAGTTTTTTTATATAATTTTTCTTGTCCATTTCGTAATTTTTGTATTTCAGTTTGCACCACAATTGCTTCCTTTCTCAAATCTGTAATGAGTTTATACAAGCCAGCACTTTTTCGTCCAACCAAAACTTTCAGTCTGCGATGCCTCGCTTCAGCATTATTTTGTTTTCTCGGGAATTGTTTTTCTGCACTGTCATACACAGAACAAAAGTTAGGAGAGTACTGCACTTGTCTACTTCCATTACGAATGTTTTGTAAAAAAACGGGATTAGCGGGATTTGGCGGGATTTTAAAAAGCGGGATTATAATAGATCGGGATTTTGAACAAGCGGGATTTTAGAAGACGGGATTTAAAAAAGCAGTATTTTAGTAGACGGGATTTTAAAACTTTTTTTCGGGATTTTTGAAAAGCGGGATTTTAAAAAGCGGGATTCCGATATGCTCCCTGCTAGAAATGGGGTGGCTGACCACTTGCGCCCGATATAATGCAAATTTCAGTTTTAGGAAGACCGAGTACCAAAGAAATTAAGTATGTATAGGTAGTTATACCCTATTCTAAGGGTATATTAATTTTGACGCATAGTTTGTAACATACCTTAATATTGCCCGTAGACCCCTAAAAGTTACTATATTTATGATCAGCATCGATAGTAATGTCGATCTAGCCATGTCCGTCCGTCCGTCCGTCCGTCTGTCGGCAAAAATTAGGCCTTTAAACTGGACCTAGAGAGCTGAAATTTTAACCATATACTCTCTAGGGTCCCGAAATAATCAAGTTTACGAATTTTTGAAATCCGCCCACAGACACGCCCACAAACAAACCAAATTTTGGAAAAAATCGAATTTTGAGCTAGAAAGCTGAAATTTTTTATATATGATCTATGACTTCTAAAACTGCTCGGGATAAAAAATTTTCAAAATCCGCCCACTGACACGCCCACAAATAAATAAAATAATTTTTTTTTACCCTATTCTATTAATTTTTGAAAATCCAAAGTTTCAGCTAGGGAGCTGAAATTTATAGTATATACTCTCTATGGACCCTTTATGCTCATGTGTAAATATTTTCAAAATCCGCCCACTGACACGCCCACAATTAATTTTTTTTTTTTTTTTTAATTCAAAGTTTGAGCTAGGGAGCTGAAATTTTCTAATATATACTCTCTAGTAGCCCTTTATTCTCATGTGTTAATTTTTTTTAAATCCGCCTACTGGCACGCCCACAATTAAATAAAACAATTTTATTGAAACACCCAAGATTGAGCTAGGGAGCGTTTTTTTTTCGATAAAATCCTTTAAATGTTATATAACAAAATATGTAGAGCGTTCTTAACAATTCAACCATACTTAGACTTTTGTCACGCCCACTTATGAGGGATAGGAATAAGAATAGGGTATCCAACAGTTCGCCCAAGCGGACTGTAGCCCGTCCCTATGTTTTACATTTACCTTTTGAAGAAGGTACAATAAAGAATGTTTATAGGTAGGCACCCATATGCACAAAATGTTAAGTATTGAAGTTCGTCAAGCGCATGGTTAGGCATATTAACACATTTTAAAGAAGTACACATTTTTTATCATACCCCAGAAATAATATAAGTTTTGTAGGTAGGTATATACAGTGAAATCTTACTTGAGCGGACATCAATGGTGCAGGATTTGGTCCGCCTAAGGGAGTTGTCAATTTCAGGAAAATTAAAAGAAATTATCCTTCTTTAAGCTAAGAATAAGTCTTGATTTTCACTTATTTATATACACAAAAAGATGGTATATTATTTGTTTGTTTTGATGGAAAATTAGGGTAGGTTTTGTCAAGGAGGTGTATATCAGAGTTTATCTACTTACAGTGACTAGTGACGCTCTCCACGTGTTCCTCTTTTGTTTACAATTTTAAGTGCCGCTAGGTATGTTTCACATACATGAAAAATAGACGTCTATAGGAAATATTAATTGTTAAATACAATGTTAATCCTGTGACGGACAGAAATGCTCGGGTCGAAAACACCGGAAATCGGGCACGTTTCTAAGACGTTAGGACAAGAGCTTTCAAGATGTTCTACTGCGGGACTTTTGTTTGTTGGCGGAGATTTGAACGGTAATGTCGGTTAGTCAAACGAAGACTATGAGGACTGCCATGGAGGACTGGGATACGGGACCAGGAACTCTCCGGGTGAGGGTAGCCTAAGCGTGTGCAAGTCATAAGGTCTTATCGTTCTCAAACAAAGCCGTCACCTGTGGCATATTTCACCAACTTACAAATTTGTATTTACAAGCATTTTTTAACAAAATTTGTGATTTTATTGATTTATGTCGTTTCACCAAACTGTGGGTATTACAAATTTGTAGTTGTATTCTACAAAGGGAAATTTGTGGGAATATTTCCCTTTTCGTTTCACCAAAAGTTATTTATAGGTGTAATTTACAAGTAACAAATTCGTGAAAAGTTGACTTATTTGTGAGTTTGCGTTTCACCAAAGAAAATTATTTTCAAAATTTGTGTAGTATGTGAGATTATTTTACAACTGAAAATTGACGTGTAATTCCTCCTACAAGTTTTGTTTCATATTGAACGTAATCGACAAAATGCCTTTGCAACGAAGACATATTAGTAGCGATAGTAGCGAAAGTGACGATCATGTTTTAATTTTAAGAAAAAAAATGTACTTTCGGAGTTATTTAATTTTAATGAAAAATGTCGACTGACTCCCGACACGACTGAAAAAAACTATGCATTAACACCAAGGCAGCAGTTTCTCACAGGCTTGGAAATGGAGGACAATATAATGGTGTAGCAGATATGCATTTAATACTCGTATCTAAATCGACCGTTTGCAGATGTGTTTCTCGCGTTTGTGCAGCAAATGTTAATTTATTGTTTGAAAGTGTTGTATATTGGCCAAATATACACGGAACCTTAACAAACATAGATGCCCCTGGCGAGTTTGAATCTGCATGTGGACAGACATGGACAGCACTGCATAAATTTTATGTTGGTATGTGGGCCGGACTATACCTTTTATAACGCATATGTGAATTGGCCGAGAAGTTTGCATGAATCAAGGGTGTTACGAAGAAGTCCCTTTTTTCAAAATTTGAAAGTGGATTTCGATTTTTTTTCTAGAAATAGAGAAATTTCCGTGTCTGACGCACTTACGATTGCAATCCATGAAAGCAGTTACTGTTATAAAATGTTGCGTCATCTTAACCAACATTTCCCGACAAGCGGAAGATAGATAATATTATCGAAATGTTCACCACCACTGAGAATTCAAACGACGCAGATACTCAAAATGCTGAAAATTTGTATGGCCGGGCTTCTTTAGAATATTTTTTAAATCACTTCGTTAGCAAATATCATATTAAAAAACGAGACTTGAACTTTAAATGAAATATATGTTTATTTATTTTATTTTTATTTTTAGTATATTTATTTAGTTCTTCCAACACTTTTATCTTCTCTTTCAGCTCTGCAGTCCCCAAGTCGCGTTCCTTTTTCAGGGCATTCAACTGCAAATTATAAATTTCGAATTGAAGCCTCATTTTCTTCAATCGAAGAATATCCGCTTGCTCAGTTAGCATTTTGTTGTTGCGCTTGGACTTTTTTTGATGATACTTGAGGTCTGATTGAATTAAAAAATACGTACATATATTTAAAAAAAAAATTGTTAGAAACAAGCATTTTGCATTTACCTTATTTCGCCTTCAATATCCCCCACGTTTGCGCACTGGGGTTTCAGTACCTCTTCCGTATGTACTGAGGAGGACTCATCAACTATGCCTTGAACTGTTGGCGATTCTTTACCGATAATATCAAAAATGATATTATCGAGATCGGTTAAAATGCGACTAGTGCCACCTTCAGAACCAGTCTTCTTTGAATTATCAAGTTTAAGCTAAAATATAAAAAAAAATAAAAATATATGTACCTATATATTATGTACTCGTACTTACCAGAGTAGCCCGTTTTTAATTTTGCCACGCAATATCTCGAAAATATTTCCAATCCTTTCCATTTTGAATTAAGAGGATAATGAAATTAAAATATCTTTTCACGCGTTTACTTCACCCAAATAAAACCTCCTTCTTTTCTCTAATCAAGGAGACAAAAAAAAATCTTAATTTGCTCATTCATTTTAATTCCGGGATTGCACGACGATATTCCACAAATTTGTGAGAAAACACTTGTGGATTACACATTGCACAAAAACCCGGTGCAACAGGAATTTTTACACTTGTAATCAACATGTTTATTCTTACAATTTTTTTTTGTCTAATCACAAATTTGTGCGTTCATATATTTGTATTTGGTGAAACAGAAAACCAAATTTGTGGTTGTAATTTGTAGTTTGGTGAAATAGGCCCCTGATCACTTACAGCAGTGGCGGAAACGAAACCCAGATTGATTGCCATTTGGTAGCACGTTTGCGTTAAAGATTGCAAAGTGATCCTGGAAGAGGAAATCGCCCAACAAAACCACCTCCTCCTGACAGAAATTTTTATGGCGGCGGGGACGAACAGAATTAAACAAACAAAAGTGTTTGTGAGAATCAAATGGTACAATCTGGACAAAACAAAGTCAAGCATTTATTGCAAATTATGCAAAATTATCTGCATCAACAAAGCTGTCAATACGGCAAAGAAATATTTTGGTCGGCAGATGAAGATAAAGCAGTAATTACTAATTAGTGACAGAAAAGTGTCTTTCAAAGCTTAGTCAAAGTACTCCACTAATTATGGAGATGAAAAAGGTCAATCGGAATACAGACTTTACAAGAGGCTCGCAAAGAGAAAGTGCGCTCAAAAGATGAAGTTTGTGGAGGGTCTGTATCGGTAGTTAGAAGAAAATTCTTCTTCGGCTGCTGATAGAAATCAGGCTGTCCACGAACTCCGACAAAGCAGCTTGAACGGGAATAGGTCTATATACAAAGACTAAGGTAAATAATGCAAAACATTTAATGTTCCGGCGAAATATTGTTTTCCATCTGAAGATACTTCTGCAAGCCTTTATAGGAATTACGTTGAAGGTTTTTTTCACTTTAAGAATATCCAGAAAACCTTTTACAGTATTTAAATAATTAGTCTCCAAAACTGATCCACTTCACATCCATAAAGGAACACAACAATTTTCAAAATTTGCCGCTGAGAGAAGGAAATCCGTTCGCCAAAGTTTATCAACAATGCTCAAGGGCTGCTTCTTGTGGATGACGAAAAACTTATATATTTCCGAGAGCCGTTTCTAACACTGAAGAAGTACATGAAATTACTGTCGAAGAAGTTAGGAAGGCGGTCAAAGACTTCAAAAATCGAAAAGCCCAACTCCAATTGTCTTAAGAAGAAAATAAATAAATAATAAAATTTGAATGAAATAATTGATCGTATAGGACATAGGTAGAAACCTATTAACTATTAACTATAACCTATTAACTATTAACAAAGTAACATGTTATTTCTTTATAAATTAGATTGAATATTTCTGAATCAATTACAAAAGAAATGATACAAATCCGAACATTTTTCGACAAGATAGAGCCAAAATAGTAACAGTATTTTATTTGAGTATTAGTATTTGAGGAAAAAGACTGAAATCAGATTTTATTAAATTTTTCATTTCAAAACTTTTCGTCCCTTCCATCCTCCCCCTCATCATACATGCTACTTGCCTAGTCGGCGATGCGATGTTAACCCCCACAGCATTTTGGGCGCTTAAGACAATATATTCAACATTTCAGCTTTCTAGCTCACAAACTTGTTCTTTTGAAATTGTGGGCGTGTCAATGGGCGGATTTCAAAAATTCTTAAAATTTATTTTTTCGGGCCCCTAGAGAGTATATAATGGTTTAAATTTCAGCTTTCTAGCTCCAGTGCAAAGGCCTACATTTTTGCCGACGGGTGGCCGCACGGTCGGACCTACGGACATAGTAGATACACATTACTATCGATGCTGACCACGAATATATTACAAAAAAATGCAAAACGACAGGTGACCTGCCTCAATATTAATGTAGGTCATCAATTCGCTAATAGATAAATATACCTATCCAACAACTATTTCTTTGAATAGCGGCTGATACACAAATTGAATATTTCCGAATCAAATACTGAAGAAATGATATAAATCGGTACATTTTTGAACGAGATACAGCGAAAATAGCAAAAGTCTAAAAATCCATAAAAACATAATTCCTTATTTGATGGAAATACCGAAATTAGCTTTTATTCAATTTTTCCTTTCAAACGAATCGCCTCTTTCATCATATATTCTACTCGCAGACGACAAAGCCAGATTTCTAATTTTTTCCATCATATCCCTCTCATCCTTCATACATACTATTTGCCGAAGCGACGCAACAATACAAATCATCAAAAGTATTCGGCTGCTACACAGAAAAATAAATACTTACATAATATCAGAATGATTCGATAAAGAGAGACAGCAAAATTTAAGACACAAACCTTCAAACGCCGCCACTGCACCCGCCTCTGTCGAGTTTGCCGTTTTCAAATTCGTGTTGATGAGACTACTATAAACTCTATATACAAAGCCAGTGTCGTGCAAGGTCGATCGAACAATAATCAATCAAGGGAGTATGTAGTATGTACGTGTCGAAATCGTAGAAATGAGGCAGGCCTTAAAAGTCTAGGATCACACAAATGCAACAACACCAGCATTTGATCGGGCTCAGCGATGAAGTGATCTGAAACCAGGAAGCTTGCCGATGTCGATTGAGGTTAAACGGCGAACCCCACAAGCAGACCAATAGGGATGCAGTAAAGTGGGAGTGTTATGATCCCTTAATCCTGGCCACAACCTCGTCGTAAAGGAAGAAGAAGAGTGGAATTGCTGAGAAAAACATTTTTGATGTCAGCTTAATAAAAAGATAAAAACTGAAATTGCCTTCACACTGGAACAGTGACGGCTATTTTACCGGCAAAAAAACGTTTGAGCAAACACTTTTTTGAAAAGTGGTAACCATATAAATATTTTATACATAGCATATCGGGCGCAGTGGCTCAATGGTTAGTGTGTCGGCTTGCTAATCGAAAGGTCCCCGGTTCAATTACCGCCGGGGCCAAGTAACATCTAGAGTTTTTTCCACTGCCCCACCTCTTGCGAACGTCTGATAACATCCAAGAGTATCAAATTGTCATGAAAAAGCTTCTCAAATTTGCCGTTCGGATTCGGCGTAAAACTGTAGGTCCCCTCCACTTCGCATGAAAGTGGTTGGAGAAGCTAGGTTCTGGGCCCTTTATGGGCCTGTTAATACCATGCATTTGTTTTGTTTTATGTGCAGCAATGTTGCAATTATGAACTCAACCTCATGTAGAATCAAGAATGGACGTCCTCACGAATTTAACATTTATAGCAGCAAAATTATATTTTTGCCCACAAGCGACCCAGCAAGGATGCGGTTAAGTGGGAGGCTTATGATCCCATTAATCCCGATAATAGCCACACCGTCCTTAAGGAAGAAGAAGAAAATGATATTTTTCTGCGAAAATGATATTTCTGTAAGCGCACGAAATAGGCAAATATGCGTCTCAGCAAAATATAAAGAAAAACGACTTTCGCTAGAAATTTGTCTTTCAAGAAACAAAAAATCGAAATTGTGAACTCTCTTGCTAATACTCTTACGCTTTATTTAAAACAATCAAAAAACATAAATTAAAATAGGTTAGGTTAGGTTAAAACAGGGGTATACAGTTCACATACAGCACTAGGCACCAGAAAGGCCCATCGCGATCACTAGGGAACCGATTGACACCAAAAAAACTTCAAAAGGAGAAAAACCTAAACGCTTTCCCTAGACAAAACATCAAATATTCCTGCAGAATGTTACCAGCTTCCTGTGATCTGTGCCGCTCAGCTCCCCTAATTCATTGACGAAGTATTCTCCTAGAAACCTCCTACGATTCCTTGTTATACCGTCGCAGTCACGCAGTAAGTGCGTTATGTCTTTCACGGCTTGTAGATCACCACAGAACCTGCATGTATCCACATCTACCAGTCAAAGCCGCCTAGCATGCTTCCTTAAGAGACGCAGTGCCCCGACATAATCCCAACTACTGTTCTAAGCTGTTCCCTGCTCAATTTAAGAATTTTCTTAGATCTTTCCTTGTCCAAATTAGGCCAACGTGTTCTAGGCACCCTATGCCCCTCTAAATTTTGCTATCTAAGGTCAGCCATTTTTAAGACTTTCTCATTGATTATTCCCATGATAACGCCAAGGGGTGTTTAATGTCCACACCCCCATTATTTTCCAGTTTCCCTCCCTTTCTCGCTAGCTCATCGGCTTGCTCATTCCCCTCTATACCGCTGTGTCCCGGTACCCAGCACAGTCTTCCTCGGTTCCGTCTGCATACTGCTTTTAGCATTGTGCGACAGTTTCTGGCTGTCTCAGGATTGATGTTAACAGATTCTAGTGCCTTAAGTGTCGTATGACTGTCGATGTAGATGGTGATATCACCTCCAGCCAAAATGTCCGATTGGAAGACACTGCTGGTGTCCGAGAGTCGTATAGACTCTCTCAGGTCTGGGTCAACAGAAAAGATGCCAGAACCCGTTTCCTACGACTGTATCTCTTTGCCACTCTTACCTTACCGGACTTAACACCTCATAAGGGATGTCAAAGTCGACCAAGGGGGAAATTTCATCTGGCCGTATAGGATTTCCGGGTAGCACATCAGTTAAGACCGTGCGGTGCCCAAAAGTCCATTCCTTAAACTGGCCCAAATTTGTGAGGCGAAAAGCGCTATTGCCAGCAAGTTGTTTTATTGTTCTCTTCACCGTTGCTAGTTTTCCAATTATGGTTCTTTTGTTAGTTGCCCTCCACCACACAAGTAAGCCATATTATGTAAGTATGGGTATAACCACTACTGTATATATCCAGTGTACCATGGCGGGTTTCAGGCCCCATGTTTTCCTTATTGTTCTTTTACAAATAAAGAGGGCATTACACGCTTTCTTAATTCTTTCCATTATACTTCGCACTGTCCGTAAGGGACAGTTCCGCTTCGTCCAGTTTCGCGAGATTGAAGTGCGGTATTTTGTGTGCAAAATAAAATAACATATCGTAACATTTTTGAAATGTTAACAAAAATGATTATGCTCATACAATGAGATTTGTAGCAGTAGGAACTTTACATTGCAAAGTTTTGGTACTAAATCTTATAAATTAAGAAAACAAACAAGAAAAAAAAAATCCCAGAATAAAAACTTCAACAAAATTGAACACAACAATAGCATGATTTTCTTACTTCAAGCCTTTCTACACCAGGTAAGCTTGGTAAATCTTCACTGATCTGTAGAACACAACAAATAGAGCTCTTGATGTTCCTCTGAATGGGCGATAATTTTTTGCACCACGCCACAGTGCCGCATATTGACTTTTTTGGTTGCAAAAATCATAGCTCGTAAACAAATGAATACATCGTGATAATTTTTTTTTCAGCTTAAAGAAAATTTCCAAAGCCATTGAATTTTAAGAAAAAATATTTCAGAACTTTCTGCTGAAATACGACTTTTTAACAATATTAGATGGACTTAATATTTTACTTCAAAAAATGCCAATTTTAAATAACGGAAATAAAAACAGGGTGCCTTAAAATCAAACAAAGTCACAGTCGGTCATAAAAGTAAACAAACAATAATTTTTTTTAAATATTTCTGCATGTGTATCAAAAGCCTTTTATTTTGCTGCACATAAGAGTAAAAATATACTACTTCAGTGGTACATTTTAAGTCAAGGTACAGAGAAAGTATGTAAAGTGCTATAAAATAATAAAATTTAAAAAAATGCTTTACAGGGTGTTCCAGAATTTCATGTTAACAGTATAGAATAAATAAATTTATAAGTAAAAATGAATAAAAAAACAAAAAAAACTAGATTTCTTGGAAACTTTCGTCAAATCCCGAGGTAATTTTTAATAAACTAATCATATCTGGAGAGTATCGTGCTTTGAGGTCTTTTTCAGTTTTAACATGCCTTAGCAAAGAAATAAGAGGGTCCGATGAGGCTGCAAGCATATTAAATAGGTCTTCATTCTGCCGCATCCTTGAAACCTTGCAGGTATTTTAGTTTTGGATTCCTGTGCTTCTTCTAACAATTCTCGGATTGGTAACGACTGATACTCGATTATACTTTGGCCATGAGCCAACATTTTATGAAGAGTAGGTGTAAGTTGCGTTTCGTTATACTTTTCTTTCAATAATTTTTTTGTTTTCATTGCATAAACTCCACACTTTGAACCGTCAACATTTTCTCTGCAGTTTAGAATGTTAAGTATTACTTGAAGCCTTCTTATCACCTCTATATTGACTTCAGTTATACGAGCTGTTACATTTGGTTCTGCAAAAAATCTTCTCGATGTATTTCCAATACTTTCATCAATATTTTCACCAAATTGTTTGAGTGTATATGCAAGTTTCAAAATGAATTCCATGCATCTGATTTTGGCATGTAATGGAGATATTCCATATTCGTAATTATGCTCGTCATCTGTTGACTGGTCTTCATTGTTAAAGTTTTAGTGTAGGTAGTCAAAAAATGACCTGGTGGACCATAAAATATTTTTTATACGTAGTTAAGAATACATTTTTACATGTAAAAGTAATGTTTTTATGACCACAGAAATAGTCAAAGATTAAATTTCCGCTGAGTTTAGACCAAAGACTCTTAAAGGATTTTTTACAACTCAAAGTCAAAAAATTGAGCTTTTCAAAAAACTTAAAATTTTGCAGTTAAGAAAAAATAGGATCATAACTGCAATACAAATGGTCCTTTTTACAAGCATCTAAAAAAATATAATCTTTAAACAAGGTTTTTCGATTTTAGCGCCGAAACTCTGAAACTTTTAATAAACAAATAGTTATTCTTTGATTTTAAAAATAAGGAAACTTTGACTACCTGTATCATCCGAATCCTTCGACCGATTTTGAAATTTCTTTCGGTTTTTGAAGCTTCCAATATTTTCTAATCCAGTAAATAAATTAGTTTTGGATTTTAAGTACACACGAAAATTGAATTTTGCAAGCACTTTTGCAAAAAGGCGTCGCAGTGACACCCTAAGTGCGGCTTTAAGAGCTGTTCTGCCAATTTTTTCAGAACCTGAATCGGCTTGCAGTCCTTTTTGAGTTTGATGTACCATGTCGTATAATGCTTGTAATTTTCCGGTATAAAACAAAAATCCAATAAATGCTTGGAGGTTAAAGGTTGATCCAAATCGGGAAATAAAAAACCGGATGATGTAAAACGTTGCCTTCTGTAGTCATGTTGAGCGGAGAAAGCAACATTTTACAATTAAGGGCTCTGGAAAGGAAATACTTTAGCCTCTTCAGACAAACAATGAAAGAAAGCTTGCAAAATTAAAATAAGTCCCATGCCGTGGACGATACCTCCCAGAGTTCTTGCTTAAAATTATGAGATCAATTGAAAGGTGATTCGTCCAATCAGTCGCAGAGACAAACTTGCTTATCCTTGCACAGAATCGAAATGAATATTAAAGCACTAAAAGTGTCACCAAACCGTGATTAAAATTATAAAAGACAAAATTTTCATCGCTTATGCATGAAGAGAACAGAGTAGCACACTGCTGATGGGGATACACAAAAACAAAATCATATCCTTTCAGAGAATACTTTGTCCTGAATTTTGTGTGAATCATGGATTCATTCGTTTTTCGTCGACTTCATAACAGTCTATAAGGAGTGGAACAGATTGTGACATCATTACATTTTACATGAGGCAGCAGATGCAGCGTTGCACTAGTCCATTGATTTTTTTCCCAAGGACCCTAACCCCTGCTCTGATGACAGTTTGTGTTTCACAGTGAAACTGTTTGGATTACTCCAAAGGAACGATTATTTTTAATGTTTACTTCCCTCCGACTCCGCCTGTTGAACAAGGCAAGTTGGCAAAATACTACATAGTTGAAAATTGATTGAAACAGCCGCCGTTGTCGATTTTCTGTTCCTTCGTGTGCCATTGGATGTACTCGTAGTTTACCAACGAAATCATTCCAGTGGGACTTGACAAACTTGAATGTTTTGTTTTCGATTGATTTGATTGCAGTTCACAAATAAGTAAGAATTATAGAAAGGTCATTGACAGATGGTTTGGTGTTGCGTGGGTTATTAACCTGTCTTTTTGTAGGATTAACTCAATGGATGCACCGAACTAACCATTTCTTGATGATGCTGAAGATTAATTCAGAATTAGACTGAGTTGCGTTTACAAAAATCCGTTTTAGAGAATTAGCACAGCGAATACAAATGTGCGGTAATGTTTGGTTGGGATTTGAGCCTAGCTATATTTCAGTTTTGTATTTAAAAACTCTATCCACTGACCTATACTGTAGCTGTGGCAGTTCTTATTCATAGGGTGTATTCTTTTCTTTCTTATTTGCCCCAACATCATCTCCCAGACTATATCTTCCGCACTCTGATGGATTTTCAATTTATTCGTGAAAAGAAAATTGAATGAAAATAATATCCAACAGCCCATTGCAGCAAAAAAAAAAATCACCAAAAATGCTTTTTGCGTATATGTAACACAGTCTCCTATATTGATTCACAAAGTTAGAGAGAGGAGAAAAAATCTCCAATCGAATGCGATTTTTCAATTTATCACATGACCGGTCACATACCAACGGTAATCAAAAGACCATACGCATTCAACATCAAATGCAGCAGGGCCAAAATGACAAAACTATCGTACATCAACTTCAATGCTGCGTTCTCCTATAACAATAACCCACCACTTCGCGTAGCCCCCCGCGCGCAGTATGTTTCAGTCCGTACGTCTTGCACCTTTAATTGAATTTTTTACCGAAAATGTGATTCAGTTCTTGGTCTAGCAATATTTTTTTTTTCAGCTCGGTGGGCCCTTAGGGAATCAATTACAATTTTTATCTTCCCGGCTGTGGCACGTCGACTATGATGGTGTGAAGCGCTCATGTTATTTTCTATGAAAACTTCCGAATTCGAATACAATTTTTCACTTTTTTTGTGTTGTTTGAAGCTAAAAAAATAAAAATAATAAAAGGACGATAGAAAACTGCAGGATGATGGAATACAAATTCACCATGGGGTTGAGGTGTATTTACTATCCATTGGCATTGATTGGCAGAAGTCATTCTTCAAGGATGCAAGCGAGCACGATGTCTCTTTTTCAGTATGCAGTATTTGTGGGGATAATAGCTTCTTCTTTGCCTTCCTAGGGATAGTAATAAGTGCTGGTGAAAATATAAGATAGCCAGAATCTTTGAGAAAATTGAATCGCTAACGTCTATGTATAGAAATCAATCAGAAAGAGTAGTGGCTTTCGTTGGAGACGAATTCTTTGCTCACTGCAGGATATTTATTCACGAAAGTCTACCAATGCGGAATAAAATTTATTTGTTTTTTTTTCCATGATTGATCTTACGTCTCATGCATTAATTCATGACTTCTTTTCTGCAGCAAGTACTTCAACAAAACGAATCGTACATAATATGCTTTTAAGAGAAATCCTGTGTGAAAATGCAAGTCAAAACCTCAAATAAAAGCGCATGCAAATGGTAACGCACTCAGAAACGTAACTCCTTCCCATTGCATTTGGCAACCATTCAAAAGCAACGTGCATCGGTACCTCTGCTCTTTTCCTAATCCTTTTCAAGTACTTGATACTCCTTTATCGTGTGTTTTTTACAAACAGTTGGATAGTTTCACTACTTCTTCTTGAGAGCTTGTGATAAATCATATGAAATGTCTTCTAGTTCTGTAGGTTTGCCGCCACAGATTACCTATACGATATAGTCAGCTTTCACTTCCCCCGTCCCTCTCATGAAATCCCTGTCGATGAATATATTTGAACCATAAAATTGATATTTCTTGACGTTTATTTGCTAAAGTCCCTTCCAGAGATAGCTGAAATACCATTTTTTTTTTGGGAAAGAAAAGATGCATGTATTACTTCTGCTATAGATTTTGGTGCTTTCGTAAGGTAGATTACTCTGCCATTTCTGCTCTTAACTCTTAAGTTAGTTTGCTCCTAATTTCACATTATTAAAGATGGCGGCGCCCATGCGAGGGTACTCTAACTAACAATGTGTGCGTGAGCATCTAATTTGATTTCCATGCGAAACCAATACACAATTGTTTAAAACGCCTTTTACTCTAAAAGACTCTAAAAGCTGACTGTCTCGTTTACGTGATCTCTGTTTGCTACGCCAAACGATGACTTACTTTACGGGCTCGCAGCCGTCTATACTGTCCGAAAATACCACATTAAGAATCATGATCAAAAGCTTCATTTGTTAAATTTAATTGACGGACGGACGGAAGGACTTGGCTAGATCAACATAACTATCGATGCTGATCACTTACGTATATAATAACTTTTATGGGTCCCTTATTGGATATGTCCTGACATTTCCCTATCGCGAATAAAATGATGGCGCACATCAAAGTGTTCCGATCTAGCAGGATAAGCATACGTATTTGCTATATTCAAAGCACTTTTATTATCGCAACAAATATCAACTTTATTTGACTATGTCTTCAGAATTCAGATGTTGTTCTTTAACTGGCATAACCGTTCAGCTTCTTGAACAGCGGTCGCCACAGCCATGTATAGTACATCCACTTTTGTTGTTGGCAGGGCTATAATTGTCGTCTACTGTTCAATCTTCGCTTTGTCGCATGAAAACGTATAGCGCCAGGTCAGAAAAAATGGGCGAAAAATGGAAAACTCTTTCCATTTTCAGCTTTTTTGGAGAGCGTACAAAAATGACGTACTCAGTTTTTGCGGAAATTGTCGAATGACGGTATTTTACAAAGATTCCGAAATCTTAAAAACGAGTTATTTCGAAGAACATTTGAGCACCGACTTATACTACCATATGGAAGAAATTGTTTAAAATTGTTGAAATATATTTTAATAATTTTTCCAATCTTATACCAGTTTCTTGAATTTTTGAGCATCTCACTTTTCTCAAAAACGGCTTTAACGATTTTGATTAATTTTAATGTCTTGAATACTTGGGTTGAGTGTCAGAAGTTTTCTACAAAAAAAGACTCGACGGTAAACCAACAATATCTCAAAACGGCTGACATAATTTAAAATTAATTTGTGGTGTTACCTCACCCAGTGGCGTAACTATACCATCTGAGGCCCGTGGCAAATTCTTCGGATGGGGCCCTCCAGCCTCCGGCGTCTCAGTAAAAATAGTCGTGATTTAAGAGAAACATTTGTTTACCCCCTATCACACCGTTCAAATAGGTACGTTATACCCTTCTAGCTAAATAAAATTTGTCAGCAAAGTTTTCGGTAAAATTGCGAAATTTCCTAACGAATGCACTAAAATTCATCAAAATCCGCGAGGACAGTAAGATACATTTCTGCTCTTTTATAATAATAAATTTTATTTAACATATTTTCGGCTTACTAAGTCAACGCATACCAAGTTGATTTTATTCGTATAATTGTTAACTATCGATTTACATATAAATTTTTCAAATCCGCGATGACGGGACTTTCAGTGCCATCGGCTCCTAACCTATTTGGTTAACAAAATGAGGGAATTCCCCGACCGTCACAAGCTCGCCCGCGTCACCAATGTACCGCGACAAAAAATGAAGCAACCAATGCTGTTGAAAGTTTAATGATTACCTACTTCGAATTTGTATGTCTTTAGTTATGTCCCACTTTGATTGACTCTAAGCACTTAATAAATTTGTAAGTACTTATGTAGGTACAAAATTTTGTTAAAAATGTTAGGTTATTTCTGAGCTCGCGGCCTTTTGGGTTAGTGACTTCACCCATGAAGAAATCTGCATACCTACTAAAATTTTCGGGAAAAAAAATTATAAATATTTTTTTTGAATTTTTGTTTCTAAAAAAGACTAAAATTTTGAAAACCATCAAATTTTTTAAAAACGTATCTAATGATTTTGCTAATTTGTACAGTTTTTACTAAGAGCATGTTATACTCAATTATTAGAGGCATATTAGAATAACGTTTATATTTCAAAAATCGGTAAAGTAATCTCAAACTAATTTTACATTATAGCTTATACAAATATCTGAAACAAATTGGGATACTGAGATTAACAAAAGATTTTTGGTAGTGTACCCACTTGCCGACACCACTGTACATAACCCATAACAATAATAAAGTGACGAAGAATGTAAAGTTCAATAGAGCGCAATGTGCCACACAACTTGGTGTGTCATGCACTCAATTGAACTGAATGTCGCTCAATAGAAATAAGATCCTATGAATGGTGCATAGCCAATAAGAACGTAGACTAAGATATTCATATCAATAATGTAAGTAGATAAGAGATAAGTATAACAGTTTTGTAAATAGTATTTAAGAAATGGTTTTTGATGAATAAAACAGAGAATAATTTACTTACTTAAAGTCGGCAGTATTGCCTTTAGTACAGTATAATCCCGATAAATCGTAGTGTCAAGGGATCTAGAGTTTATTGCGAATTATAGGGGTTTTCGAATTAGCGGTATTACGAATTATTGAAGGTTTAAAAAATAAAAATACGATTTAAAACGATTTTATGTTTTAAATCCAAATTCAATATTTAACACAATATATTGGATATATTATGCACAGAAAACCAATTTTTCTACATGTAAGTACCTGTATGTAAGGTATATGTATTTATGTACAAAAAAAAATATTTTTTTTTTTTTCACAAATGGACAGACACTTATGTATGCGGTTAGAAGTCTGCAATGTCATAGGAAATTCACGTTAGCATGACGGTAACCGTTTTTGCCAGAAAGTCTGTGAATGCACGTGCTTACATTGGAACAGAAACAGCTGCCATTACCTGCAGCTGCACACATTTGCAAGGGTGCGAAAATCCCCTTTTGCCCCCGGATGTTACTCCAAGTCCTTTCCTTGTGATTAAACATAAACATATTGAAACAAACGTGATTCAGAGTATTGAAGATGAGGAATGAGATTTTTATTCGAATTAACGGGCTTATCAACAGAGACTTACGAATTATAAGGCGTTTTATATGACTTTACATATGGAAATTATTGCGAATTATCGAGGGGACCGAAATGCACTGTTTTTTTTACGAATAACAGTGATTTTTTCAAGGGACCTGCAGTTTATTTCGAATAAGAGGGGTTTACGAATTAACGGGGTACGAATTATCGAGATTATACTGTATTTTCTTTCAGCTGCGGCGAGCAATCGCCTATACTTACAGCGTGGTACGCTTAAATACCAACAATAGGGAAAACACAATATTACACAGTAGTCTTATAACAAACCACTACATTTTTCGTAAAATTTTAATTCGTATACAGTTTTTAAAATTGGGTTCCGGATAGACTTTGACAGCGACAGAAAGAGGAAAAAAAATGCTTTCAAGGAGTTAGGACTCTTAGGCCGTTGTTGTCTGCACCCTGACGCAAGCGCATGTGCAGCTTTTTTCGGTTTCGTGTTCGCCTCCGCTACAAAGTTTCTCTGTTTATTCAATTAAACAAATTATTGTACGCGCCGCGACATTGTGTGTGTCAAAAAAAAAAAATCAAACATAGGGACGGGCTACAGTCCGCTTGGCGAACTGCTGGATACCCTATTCTTATTCCTATCCCTCATAAGTGGGCGTGACAAAAGTCTAAGTATGGTTGAATTGTTAAGAACGCTCTACATATTTTGTTATATAACATTTAAAGGATTTTATCAAAAAAAAACGCTCCCTAGCTCAAACTTGGGTGTTTCAATAAAATTGTTTTATTTAATTGTGGGCGTGTCAGTAGGCGGATTAAAAAAAATTAACACATGAGCATAAAGGGACCCTAGAGAGTATATATTATAAATTTCAGCTCCCTAGCTCAAACTTTGAATTTTCAAAAAAAAAATTAATTGTGGGCGTGTCAGTGGGCGGGTTTTGAAAATATTTACACATGAGCATAAAGGGCCCCTAGAGAGTATATATTATACATTTCAGCTCCCTAGCTCAAATTTTGGATTTTCAAAAAAATTGTTTTATTTATTTGTGGGCGTGTCAGTAGGCGGATTTCGAAAATTGTTTATCCCGAGCAGTTTTAGGAGTCATAGATCATATATAAAAAATTTCAGCTTTCTAGCTCAAAATTCGATTTTTTCCAAAATTTTGTTTTTTTGAGTTTGTGGGCGTGTCTGTGGGCGGATTTCAAAAATTCGTAAACTTGATTATTTCGGGACCCTAGAGAGTATATGGTTAAAATTTCAGCTCTCTAGGTCCAGTTTAAAGACCTAATTTTTGCCGACAGACGGACGGACGGACGGACGGACGGACATGGCTAGATCGACATTACTATCGATGCTGATCATAAATATAGTAACTTTTGGGGTCTACGGGCAATATTAAGGTATGTTACAAACTATGCGTCAAAATTAATATACTCTTAGAATAGGGTATAAAAAAAGAGGCAAAACAAAACCGTAGTGCCAGTGTCGGTGTTGTGAAAGGAAAGCGCAAAAGAAAAACGGAAAAAAGGCCACATCGCTGGGTATCTCTCCGTCCCCCATCCCACTTCATCAGTGTTGCATTTGCTTGGCCATTGTAGGTGTCGTACGATTTTCGTCTGTACACTTGTAATGGCTGAGTAAAGGCAGCATCCGACGGATAGCGGCCCGTGAGTTGTTGATTTTGTTGGTGGACCAAAAAAAATTACCGTACGGGCATAACACCTGCGGTAATTTGTTTTGGAAATCTAACGCGGATCTTCAATTCACGGTTCTTGCTTAGGTAGCGTAGGAGTTTGTGTTTTCGTTTATGTTTGTATTTTATAATGTGTAGGAATTTTGTGGTGGATGTTAGTAACATTCGTGGCTTGAGGAAACATTTTTTTTCGTTATACGCCCACGCTTTCCACAACAAACCAGCTGTTTTGGCACTTAACGAAACTCAGGTTAGCGTTGGCTCTGATTTAACACAGTTTAGTCTGCCTGGGTACAACTTAGTGCCATTATTCTTTCCGCATCGCGGTCTCGCCGTCTTAATACGTAGTGACGTAGCCTACCAACTTCAGCCTCAATATGGCCAATGTTCCAATCCAGAATTTAATTTCATTTGGCTCAAATTTCATGTCCGTAGGCAATTAATCCACTACTGTTTTATTTACAGAAGCCCCAATTTGGACAGACATTCAACTTATAATGAATTGGATGCGTTGTGTGACTCCATCACAAGAATTGTAACCCTTCATCCTCGTACTGAAATCGTCATTGCGGGTGATTTCAATATACTCAATTCACATTGGCTTCGACATTCTGGACAGACAACACCCGAAGGAAGGTATGTTGAGATTTTTGCTGAGGTTAACAATCTCACTCAGCTTGTAAATGAGCCAACACGAATACCGGACATAAGCAGTCAAACCGCCAACACACTGGACTTGTTTCTCACCTCTCACCCTGAAAAATGCGAAATAAACGTATGACCGCCTCTAGGTTCGTCAGACCATTGTGTCATATCAGCTAATTTCTCGTACTCCGGCCACATAGTTAAAGAGCAAACTCCTAAAAGAACCATATGGCAATACGAGAAATCCAATTGGGAAAAACTAAACGGTTTATTTAAGAGTTTTAACTGGTCGCTGTGCTTCCTCGACAGCGACGTGGATGCTGCTGCTGATATGATAACAAACATGATTTTATTTGGTATGAAATGCTTTATCCCTAACCGGATAAAAAGTATCAAACCCAAGGTAAACGCGTGGTGTGACTCGAGCTGCAAAGAGGCTATAAGGTTAAAAGAGGTAAGCTTTCGGTCTTATAAGGCCATCTGAGGAAAACCGGAAAACGAGCCAGAAATGACTGTAATGCCCACATTAATCGTGTAAAATTCTCCCACGACCAAAAGCTGAGCCAAAAAATACTACAAAGTCCCACGGGTAGTAAAAACTTTTGGTCGTTTGTCAAAAACATCAAGAATTCGGTCTCCTCATCTATCCCGACACTCATTTACAACGACATTCCAGCCGTCAGCTCTTTGGATAAAGCCAATCTGCTTGCTGCTCACTTTGCAGCTAGCTCAACGCTCCCAGATTGTGCTTTATCTTGCCCTGTACTCGAGCGCGTAGAATACTCCATGGGACCAATCCACTTTCGCACTCGTACAGTGCCTAGAGTACTTCGAGATCTTGACTTACACAAATCCGCTGGTCCAGATGGTATTTCCCCCATCGTTCTGAAGAGGTGTTCTTCTACGCTGGCAAAACCACTGCGTAAGCTTTTCTATCTGTCCTATTCTTCAGGGCTCTTTCCGGGAAGATGCAAAACAGCATTTGTCCAGCCTTCTTCTCCCTCCTCCTACCGACCAATTGCACTTACGTCCCTTCTTTCTAAGGTCATGGAAACGCTGATCAACCGTCAGCTAATGAAATATCTTGAATCTCGAAAACTTCTCAATGACCGGCAGTATGATTTTCGGGGCAATAGGTCCACCGGTGATTTGATGACATATCTAACCGAAAAGTGGAACCAATCTCTTCACCAAGGTGGTGAAAGTAAGATCCTTGCGCTTGATATTTCAAAGGCATTTGACAGAGTTTGGCATCAAGCTCTCTTGTCGAAAATGCGTGCATTTGGAATCGATGATAACCTTCTTCAATGGTTTAGAAATTACCTTTCGGACCGTTCAATTCAAGTTGTCTTGGACGGTTTCAAGTCTGCAACTCACCAAATAAATGCTGGTGTTCCCCAAGGCTCCGTCCTGTCCCCGACTCTCTTTCTCATTTTTATAAATGATCTCCTGACTGTTACTTCTAATCCAATCCATTCCTTTGCTGATGACAGTACCCTCAGCTTTTCATACTCGTTTCTTGGGTCACGCCCCACTTCTTCGGGTGTGGAACTGGAACGGCAACGTATGTTAAGCTCATTAAATTCCGATCTTAACAGCATAACTCAGTGGGGTACAACCAATAGAGTGGAATTTAATGCTTCCAAAACACAATGCTGTCTCCTGTCATTAAAGCAAAACCCACACACACTGCCATTATCCATGAATGGCACTTGCATCGCTGAAACCGAAAGACTTTCCATTCTCGGTATATATGTCAATAACAACCTTCGTTGGAATGACCACATATTCGATTTCGCCAAGAACGCTGCGAAATGTCTAGGCTTCCTTAAGCGATGTAAGAAATATCTCACCCCTACTGATCTGGCTACAATTTATAAGGCGTTTATTCGCCCGAAACTCGAGTACAACACTCATATCTGGTCTGGTGCACCAATAACTTATTTGGAGCTACTTGACAGGATCCAAAAACGCGCGATAAAACTCATTGGCGACCGAGACATCGCGAGATCGATTGACTTACTTAGTCATCGTCGCAATGTCTCCTGTCTTTCGTTATTTTATCGCTATTTCCACCGTAAGTGCTCTAACGAAATAGCCAGTTGCATTCCACCCCTTGAACATTTCAACCGCAATACCCGCCATGCAAGGAATGCTCATCAGTTCACCCTCAAGCCTGTATTCGGACGTACAGTGAAGTACAAAGAGTCTTTCCTCAGCCGTACAACACGAATGTGGAATACTCTTCCACGCTCAGTTTTTCCTTTACATTATAACCTACAAACATTCAAAACCAACGTGCATCGGCAACTCTCCTTTTCTTCTAATCCTAATTTCCCTAACGCCCGCGCTGTGTAGCCAATACATGATAAGGGTACCAAAAAAATCCCTTTAGGCGCAAATTTTGGTTTTATATGTGATAGCACGCAATTTTTCCTGGTTTTTGTTTTTGTTTTCCGTCAATTTCCTTTATATTGTTTTTGAATGAACAACCATATATCTTACAATCCTTACCACATGAAGTGGATGGCTGGAGTTACAGCGCTGTTTCCCGATTCGCCACAACCGGTCATCAGACTCTTTCTATGGTGCTGGTCTGTCTTTTTCCTTCATTTTATCCCGAAAATCCATCACTTCCACTGGGAATCGGACCTAGACCAGCGTCTTCTCGGGCAAGTACTTATGCACTGTGCCATTGAAGCCACGAGTTTTCAGTTCATCTAGTTTTTATTTTGATTTTCTTGGACAGACCTGCGCCTGTAAGTAGGTATATTTTGTTATTCATTCTGGTTTTTTCTTTCTGTGTTTCTCTAATTTTATTCCACATTTTGACAAGCATAGTTGGACTGAAATGGGTGATAGAGAGGGTGAAAGACTCTTTGACTTTTTTGTCAAGAATATTACAATTTAAACATAAATATTACGTTGTGAACAGTTATCTTGCGGATCCACCACACTATTGGAAAAATAAAAAAAAACATCACAGCCGTACATCAGGTGTAATGGTCTTTGGAGCTATTACCCACTATGGTACAATCGAGTTGTAGTTTTTGTCCACAACAATGAACGGAAACAACTACAAATATTTGCTGGAACGGTCGTTTCCAAAAGTGAATAACATTTTCGGACCCCTGTCTTGGATATTCCAACAAGACAATTAACCTATCCACACTTCCAGGGTTGTTAGAAATTGGATTCTATCAGAAGACGTGGAACTTTTGCCATGGCAGCCCTATTCACCGGACTTAAACATAATCGAAAATGTTTGGGCATGGTTATCTCTTAAAGTGTATGAAGGCGGCAGAAAATTTGAAGACAAGGACACTTTAATCGAAGCTATTCGTGATGCCTGTGCCTAAATTTCTCTTAATTATTTAAAAAAAATTATGGTTATATTCCAAGCCGTCTTATAGAGGTCATATCGAAAAATGGCGGGCATACTCATTATTAATGTAGCAAAACATAATAAATTTATGTTTCAAAACCATAAAATGTGTCTACTAGAATCAAAAACAACTTATCCCACTTTTTGAAAAAAATGACTTAGCGATGCAGTTTTACTCATTTTTTAAAAATCTGTCTTTGACTGGCTTCGAAACTTTCAAAAGTGAACTAATTCCAGAGATATTTTGATTTGAATATTGCGGTTTGAATCAAAACCAACGTATTCCTTAGACCTATTTGGATCAAAACCAACGTATTCCTCAGACCTTTTTGAATCAAAGTAGCTCTATTCCAAAGTAAATTCAAATATTTTTGTTGGCTCTGAATCAAAACGAATGTATTCCAAATTTGGTGCGAAAATCAATTACTGTCAAACTATTATGCAAGAATTTAAAATTTTTATTTCGATCTAATTAATATTAGTGATACACACAAATTGAATATTTATTAAACATGGAATCAATAGAATCACCTGTTCTTGCTGCATATCCACGCGAAAGAAATGTTAATATTTTAATAGAAAACTTAACTAGTTACAAAAGAACACAATCGCCAATTATGCCCACATGCAACCATAAGGTGGTTCATATACCTAAATACAGAATATTGAAAACAGCCGTTGCATTATATTTTCCAAATAGTTTCTATACAATACCATCAAAACGTGCCCAAGATGCATTTATTATTTTAAGTTACTGCAACATTGAAAAGCCTGAACGTACTGACCGAAACTTGAAGAGAGTGGGGCTGCAAAACGACAGTACCTACCTGGAGATCTTTCCATCACTAAATTTAATCAGATTCATCAACTCAACTAAGTTAAATTGAGCAATTTTCGTATGGTTTTCAACACAAGCTTT
Source organism: Portevinia maculata (assembly GCA_949715645.1). Taxonomy (NCBI): domain Eukaryota; kingdom Metazoa; phylum Arthropoda; class Insecta; order Diptera; family Syrphidae; genus Portevinia; species Portevinia maculata. The sequence goes on from OX454525.1 coordinate 201,008,018, forward strand.
AATCTTGGAATTAAAGCCCCTTCATCAGATATTTGTTCGACATGTCTTCAGCTAAAGGAACTTTTAAAAATTGAACGAGAAAATGAAAACAAAGTTCTGTTGATGACGAAACATTGGATCCAAAAGTTACTGGCAAAAGCATTTTTTGACCTATTAAAGGAGGAAAGTGATGATATGTTGACAATGTCTTTCGTTTGTCAGAAAAATATAACACTCCCTAAAGTTTCTGATCAAGCTGCGTACTATAGTCAACAAATATATTTGCATCTTTTTGGCCTCGTTGTAGGTACTTCTCACTCATCTCATGGCATTTTAAATTCAACGCATCAAAAAGGTTCATTTAAAAAAGGGGTAAATTGAACAGAATTGGCGTTCGGGGTGAACCTTTTTACAAGTCAGATATTGGGGAAGCAAAACCAAACACCAGGAAGGGCAAACAGTTTTCTTCCATGTCTCCAAAACGACTGCCAGCAGAAGTAAAGCTTAAGGATGCAAAGCTGAATGACGTTTACTAAAAAACCATTTTGGAAGTAATTGGAAATGCTTGCCTTGGCTTAAGTTTTACAAGGATATTTTAGACGTTAATGATACACATGTGGAACAAGACAACATCGAAGGCGACCCTATTTGTGAGTCCCATGAACCAGATTTATCCATTAGGATTTAATTTAATTTGAATTAAGCCTTTTGTTCATACTATTCTCACTTATTCTTAATTTTTTTCCAAACTAATATAAACAGCTGTTTTATAGATATGTAAACTCTTTTACAATATTGTTATTTTAAAAATATATGAATATTAATTTGTATGTGTTTGTTAATTTATTATTTAATTTAGTTTGTTTATTTATTTAAAATATAGACTTAATAACAAATAAAACTTGAACTCAACAATGTCTGTTTTATTTTCAAAAACAATCTATGTATTCCGAAGAGAAATTTTCAAAAACGCATCTATTCCAGATCCTGAGTTTCAAACAGCACTATTCCAAAATGTATTGTTAGATAGTTCGTATACGTTTTGAAAAAACGATATGCATTAAGGATTGAAGATCAAAGCAGAAACATAAAAACTAATTCAGAACTTTTAAGGCCACGTCTTTAAAAACGTTTTTTTTTTTAATATCTCAAAACTAGAAAAAGTGGAATACATACATTGTTTTTGATTCTAGTAGACACAAATGTAAACCTTTTTATTTATTTTTTCCTTTCTTTCAAAGATTTTGCATGTGGCCTCTTCCTAGTGCGCATTTTTTTATACGCTTTTCAAGAAGTTCATTGTTTGATCTTGGGAAATTCCAGCGGTCGTTTCTTGTTTACCCTTTAATTTTATGACTTACTGTTGGGAAAATATGTACCTGTTCCCGGTAGTAAAAGTTTCTGGGTATAAAATTTCCAACAGGTATAAAGACTGAAAATCGATTGCAAAATGTATGGCCTCATCCTTGTGATCGCCAGTGTATAGGCACCCAGGCTGAATATTGCGGAATTTATTAAAGAATTAGATGTGCATATTAAGAACAGAAGAGAATTATAGTTCTGGGTGACATGAACATCAATATACAAAATTTATGTGACTCGCAAGCAATAACTAACTAACAAATGCTATAAGACAAAGTACACGGATAGATCTGAATGCAACTACTGCCACACTGATATATCATATATTTGTTAGTATAATACATCGAAATATTTTATCGGCAGTGATTGAAACAGATATACCTATCTGACCATTATACAACAATGTATGCTACAAATAAGTATACAAATAATAAAATTGTCGGTCAAGTATGTGATCGAATTAATCAAAGCAAAGTCAACCAAATGATTAAACATACCAACTGGCACAGTCTTCGTGATGAAACTGATGTGGAGCAACTTTATAATAACTTTGCTGCAAAAATGACAGAAATATATACTCAGTCCAAAACCGTATCAACGATTAGAAATAAAAGAAAAAAGAAGAAATAGATAACGCATAATACAATCAAAATGTGTAAGAAAAGAGATGAAATACGAGGGCGGGTCAATAAGTCCGTGACTTTTGGAATAAAACACAGATTTTTTGATAAAATTTTTTTTTTATTTTTCAACGTAGTCTCCCTTGAGCTCTATAAACTTTGTCCAACGCTTCTCCAATTTTTTTATCCCTTCCAAAAAAAATGATTTGTCGAGGTCCTCAAAATAGGCCTTTATTTGCGAGATGACTTCATCATTGGAGTCAAATCTTTTTCCACCAAGCCATTTCTTCAGGTTTGGGAACAAGAAGTAGTCGCTCGGAGCCAAATCTGGAGAATAGGGTGGATGAGGGAGCAATTCATAGCCCAATTCATGGATTTTTGCCATGGCAACTGCACATGTGTGCACCCTTGCATTGTCTTGGTGGAAAAGAACTTTTTTCTTGGCCAAATGAGGTCGGTTTTTTTCAAATCGTCATTGAATCGGTCCAATAAGTTGGCATAATATTCCCCATTGATTGTTCTTCCCTTTTGAAGGTAGTCAATGTGGATTATCCCGCGTGCATCCCAAAAAACAGTCGCCATAACCTTATTGGCTGACAAACCCACCTTTTCCTTCTTTGGCGCCGATTCACCCTTAGAAACCCACTGTTTTGACTGTTGTTTGGTCTCTGGTGTGTTGTGATGGATCCATGTTTCGTCCACGGTTACAAAACGGCACAAAAACTCCTCCATATTGCGATTAAACAACGCCAAACCTTCCTGTGAAGTTGTTACACGATTGCGTTTGTGATCGACTGTGAGCAAACGCGGCACCCATCTTGCGGAAAGCTTTCTCATGCCCAAGTGATCATTCAAAATTGAAACCACTGAGCCATGCGAGATCCCTACGGCTTCCACAATCTCTCGCACTTTCAATCTTCGGTCGGCCAACACCATATCGTGAATTTTTTGATTGTTTCGGGTGTAGAGACCTCAACTGGGCGTCCAGGGGAGTTCGGTTCGATCTACTGTGGCGAACAGACGTGTGCTCTCGAACCCGAATAGAAAACTCTTTAGGAGAAGATCTACGATTCGTAAACCGGCCTAGGCCGTAATACCCTTATCCATCAATCCTTTACTTTGTGAGATAGTGACTCTTAAAAGTGGCATACTGTGAAATATCCAAAAGTGATCCTCCAGCTCATATGCTGGAAGATAAAAATAGTGAAAATTCTAGCAAAGCACACGCTTATGCAAAAACAAATACCTCGGATGACACGAGTCATCACTGCAGTAATGCAAAAAACACTCTCTCAATAGAGAAACTGCATCACGAAAGAGCAGTCGATGGACCCACTGCTGTTAAAATAATAAATACACACCGTGAGAGCGAGCCAAATTGCAATAACAACACTACCAGTATGGACGTAAGCACCGATCACTCCACATCGAATAAGTGGACAACTGTTATCGGAAATCTTAAACACGCCGCAAGCAGCTACCAATCTAATGTATGGAAACGAAGGAGAAATGTGCGTGACGATGAATCATCGCCTAAGCGAATTGCTTCGCAAAATCGATTTTCGGCACTCGCTGATATGGAGCGTCAAGAACCTGAGCCAAACACAAGTGAACCAATCAACCTCACCCCTGCAGATCATCATTCCAACGTTGAAATGAATAATAAACCCACTGCCAATGCAACTAAAAACATTAGTAATGTATCTTTCTGTCCACCAATATTTATATTTGGTGCCAATTGCGAACTTATCAGTGAAGTTATTAGACTCGCTGCAGTTGAGTGTAAAATTACAGATATAAAGCATAAATTTGTAAATCTGAGCTACCGGAAAACTAAAGTATTTGTAAATAACGCTAAAATTCACTCAATTATTATTGATAAATTACGCGGGACGGGTATAGGTGCTTTCTCTTTTTCACCTAAGGAAACGAAACGGGTTTCGGTAATGCTAAAGGGCATCGATGGTGACACGCCTGTTAGGGTTATTGAACAAGCTCTAAAAGCTATATCTCCTGGCACCAAAATTGGTAAAATTACACCTTTTTCCACAGCTAAATCAAAAGAAATGGGTGTAAAACTTAATATGTTCATTGTCCAATTAGAACTTGGTGAGTCCATTAAAGATTTAATTAGTATAAGATATTTGCTTAACCAACGGGTATACTGGAAAAAAAAAATCAATAAAACAGTAATTCGGTGTTACAGGTGTCAAAGGTTTGGGCATTCTGGCGAATGTTGCGCCTATAATAGTAGATGCGTTCTGTGTCTCATGATTCAGAAGCATGTATCGCATCCTTTAAAACGCTTAAAGAGACAAAACAGGATACCCCTGCTTTAAAATGTGTCAACTGCAACGAAACTGGGCATGCTGCTAGTTACCAAGGCTGTCCAGCTTATCTTAAATATAGGGAAAAACGGGATCAACTGACCCAAAGAGCAAGACAGGTTGCGAACCAAAATAGATCGGTAGTGCAGAGCGCTATAAGTATGTTTACTGATCAAAACGTATCTTTTGCCGACAGAGTCAAGGGTAGTCACGCTGCTATGGTGAATAATACAAAAAATTCGTTTAGCAAAATAGCTATCCAGAAAAACACACAGCCCATTACGACAAACATTCAGTCTGGTGATCTCAACAGTTTCTTGAATGAGGCGAAAAATCTTTTCAACATACCTTTTAAAGAGCTGATAACAAAAATTAGACAATTTTGGCCCACTTATCAACAGTTACAGTCTACAGAAGATAAAATGTTCGCATACCTTGAGTTTGTGGCCTCTATAGTGGTATAATGCAGACAACAAGATTACAAATTATGTCGATAAATTGTAACTCTATAATTTCCCATGAAAGAAGACTAGATTTGTTCAACACACTAAAAACCCAAAAGCCCCAAATATGTCTCCTTTCGGAAACAAGGCTATCCCCGAAACATAAGCCCTCATTCGATGGCTTTAACTTTATCCCAGGCTACTCAGGTAGAGGAACAGCAGTTGTCTTAGACCAAAGGTATAAGTACACTGAAGTTCCTTTCCAGAGCGACATCTTTTCAGTTTGCCTTGTAAACATTACAACACGTAGTAGTTCTGGGTCACACAAAAATATTTTAATAGGAAGCATTTACATTCCCTCCAATGCCGGTCGAAGATTACCCAACGAGCTTGACAGACTTTATACTGTTATCAATTCGTTTGATGCAGTTATACTTGGAGGAGACTTCAATGCACGCCACTCAGAATGGGGTGACACGCTTCACAATCAAAATGGTAACCAAATCTATAATTGGTTTTACAACGGGCCGTATTTGGGTATAGATCTAATCGCGCCCAACAGTCCCACTTTTCCCAGATCGTCCTCCGTTCTTGATTTCTTCCTGATATCCACATCCCTTACCAGCAATAACCTGAGTCCTCTAGTTTGCTCAACTTTTCCAACGAATTCGGATCATTTTGGTATTAAAATACATCTAAACATAGTCGATTTTCTTCCAATTTTAGTGCCACCGGCTACGTATAGATGTTTTAAGAACACTCACTGGCTAGCTTTTAGATTAGGACTTCATCAGCGTATTTGCTCTCTGAATATCCCTGCTGAAAGAAATATAGAAAACGAGGAAATAGATAATTTTATAACGAAACTTAATGATCAAATCAACGCCAGCGTTGAATTGTACTCTTCCGTCCGCGAAGTGAAAAATCTGAGATATCACAATATATCAGATAATACAAATAAATTAATAAAGCTGCGAGGTGACTGGCTTACTCAACTGAAAAGACTGTACCACCGACACCTAAACAGTATTAATGATGAATATCGTCAACTTCATGCTAGGATACAGTGCTTGAGTAAAATCATTAAAGATAGGGTGCAGATTGATAACAACAATGCTTTTAAAGAAAGATTAAATAAAATCAGGCCCTCGCCGCAAGCGTTTAAGGAAATTGATAGGATAACAGGAAGAAAATTCTTCGGAACCAATATTGGGAAAGATATTTTGACCCACAACGGAGAGAATTTAAAAGATGTTGAAAGTAAGCTGAGAGCGTTCAAAGATTTTTACTCCAACGTGTACTCGGGTCTAGAAACACCTCCAGATCAAACAGAAGAGCATAACATCCACTCGACAGTAGATTCATTTTGTAATACTGAGGATAATTCAACCCTTACTAATTTTTCGCCTTCAAACACCGCAATAAGCCCAAACAACGTTGAGGTTTTTGCATCTCCAAATACGGTCAGCATGCTGAGAGCAGCTCTGAACAACAAAAAGTCTGCTGGTATAGATAATGTATCAAATTACATTCTTCGAAAATGTCCCACCTCTCTCGACATGACGCTATCTACTATCTTCAACCACTGTCTAAACAATGGCTATTTTCCAACAATTTGGAAGAAGGGAAAAATACTTCCAATAGCTAAATCAAAGAGGGCAAGGGATATAAAAGACTTTCGTCCAATATCCATGCTATCCAATATAGGAAAGCTATTTGAGAGGTGTATAGCAGAGAAGTTAAATAACTTTTGCGAGGAGTCTCAAATAATTCCAAATAACCAATTTGGCTTTAAAAAGGGCCATTCGACGGAGCATGCATCATTGGTGCTGCATAACAAAATTGTTCAGAACCTAAGAAACAAGAAATGTACTGTAGGTTTTGATATAGATCTGGAAAAAGCCTTTGAATCAGTTTGGCACAAGGGCTTGCTCTTTAAGCTAATTAGGCTTAATTCGCCAAGTTACTTAATTTTTATAATTCTAAGCTTCCTCAGAGATAGATTTAGCTCTGTTATCGTAGGCTCTGAGTACTCGAACTGTTTCCCAATCCTGTCAGGTGTGGCCCAAGGATCAATTCTAGGACCACTCCTTTTTAATATCTATATTGATGACTTTCCTTTTCAAAATACAATGCAAGATAATCCTAGTGTTATCCTGTACGCAGATGACTCTATGATATTAGCAAGCGACACAAGACCACAGGTTGCACTAAATAAGATTCAGGAAAATATACCAACTCTTTTAACTTACCTTAAAACGTGGAAATTAAAAATGAATACTAATAAATGTGGCATAACATGCTTCAGAAATGCAAGCGGGAAAGGACATCATCTTGCAGTCAAAGATAGTAAGTCTCTAAGACTACAAATAAATGGAAGTGAAATTCCCCTTCGAGACGATGTAAAATACCTCGGTATTACCTTCCATAAAAGACTTAGCTTCAATATACATGCCCGAGAAACGTTGAAAAAAGCTAAAATGGTCACAGCAATGCTTAAGCCAATGCTTAATTCCACACAAGTTTCGCCAAACACTAAGATTTTAATGTATAAGACTTTGGTGAGACCAATATTGACTTATGGATTTTGTACCTGGTTTACAATTTCGCCCACTGTAGCCGAAGAGCTTCAGACTTTTGAAAGGAAAATCTTGAGATTCTGTTGCGGTAAATTCAGGAGACCAAACAAAAAATGGTTTTCGAACAAAACGCTTTATTTTGAAAACAAAATCAAAGCTTTAATGACAAACCAAACCGAACTACTTGTTAAAAAATTAGAGAGTGTACGTGAACATCCTAACCCGCTTGTTAAATGTTTAATGGACTCAAATATTACCGATAGTGCAGAGGAACATTATTACCTTTCACCATTTAACCTGTTAAATCCAAGATCTTTACACACGCTTAGACCAAACGAAAATCGAAACTTTTCCGTTCCCTTTTACGAAAAAGCATCCCCGTCCAATTTGCGGCGATAACTTTTTCCTCTTTTTTGCGGTAGCGTACAGAATTTTTTTTCTAACCGCTTCAGCTTCTGCTCTGCTTTTGGACATATTATGGCTTTAATATGGTATTCGTTAAGCGGATCACAAGCTAAAGTGAATTACTATAGATACACTCATACATTTACAATTGTTAATAACTTGCACAATTTGTTAAGAACTATTGACCTAATATGTCTTATAAAGACCTAAAAAGTACTTAAAAAATATATAATACCTTATATAATTTTTTTATTTTTTGTAATCTAGTCATAATTATACTTTAGTTTTAAGTGCTCCTTGAAGCAATGTTGAAGTTACGCCGGGAGCAAGCGTACGTAGAACGTAATTTCTTACTCATACTTTGCTTAAAATAGATTAAATTGTTGAAAAATCAATTTTTATATTTTCTTAGCCATACATTATATTAGTCATAGCTACAAAAAAAACATTTACTTTACACAAACAATGTATTGATCAAAGAAATAAGTCTCAATAAAAACTAATTGTAATTGTAATTGTAATTGTACTGGGCGTCCAGGACGTTCGGCATCTTCAGTGCTTGTACGGCCACAACGAAATTCAGTAAACCACTTTTTTACCATTGAAATCGATGGTGCAGAGTCCCCATAGTATTTTTCAAGCTTAGCCTTGGTCTCGGTAATGGTTTTTTTTCGCAAGAAATAATGCTTAATAAGCACACGAAATTCACTTTTTTCCATTTTCTCCTCAAATTAGTGAGTATTCTGATAAAAATAGCTGTCAAACACAAACTAACTGACGCAGCAAGTTTAAATTTTGACAGGAGTCAACTGACAGATGCCTGTTGACAGGAGCAGTGTTGCCGTTTCAGTAAAGAGGTCAGAAATTCAAAAAGTCACGGACTTATTGACCCGCCCTCGTATATAGAAGATGGAAAAATAACCAACTATGCCAAAGCTACAAGAATGATCTACAGAAACATTGTGAATAAAACACTCAAATAATGAAATCAAACTATTATAGCAACCACTTTTGCAATGCGAAGAATGACCCTAGAAAAACATGGAATAGTTTAAATGAAGTCTTGGGACGCAAAAAGAAGTCAATAGGTGATGAACTTTCACAGCAGTTTGCAACCAAGTATCTAAAATCGTACATAGTTCTATTAAATAAAAAAGCATCAAGTCTTATTAATAGGAATCTCGTTCAGTCTATGTTCGACTTAAGGCTGAACTTGTCAAAACAACATTTATTACTAAAGCCATAATAAATAGAAGTTTTGAGCAGTGGTATATGCCTAGAATCCTGAAAACATCAATAACACGACCGATTTACAAAGGGGGAGTTAAAAGCGATATCGGGCATTAAATGTCAATAGCAATATTACCTGTTGTTGTTGTTTTGTTATATAACATTTAAAGGATTTTATCGAAAAAAAACGCTCCCTAGCTCAAACTTGGGTTTTTCAATAAAATTGTTTTATTTAATTGTGGGCGTGTCAGTAGGCGGATTTAAAAAAAAATACGCATGAGCATTAAGGGCCCCTAGAGAGTATATATTATAAATTTCAGCTCCCTAGCTCAAACTTTGGATTTTCAATAAAATTGTTTTATTTAATTGTGTGCGTGTCAGTGGGCGAATTTTGAAAATTTTATTTCCCGAGCAGTTTTAGGAGTCATAGATCATATATAAAAAATTTCAGCTTTCTAGCTCAAAATTCGATTTTTTCGAAAATTTTGTTTTTTGAGTTTGTGGGCGTGTCTGTGGGCGGATTTCAAAAATTCGTAAACTTGATTATTTCGGGACCATAGAGAGTATATGGTTAAAATTTCAGCTCTCTAGGCCCAGTTTAAAGGCCTAATTTTTGGAGACGGACATTTCTAGATCGACATTACTATAGATGCTGATCATCAGGGTTAGGACTTTGTTGACCTAAAAAAAATAAAAAAAGGCAAAACAAGAAACTTAAAAAGGCAAAAAAAAAATGCATTTATTAAAAAACACAAGAAAAAGAAACAAAAACACATTTGATTATAATAGCATTGGACTACCAAGAGTTTTTTTTTTTTAATTTTCTGGTAGCAATCTTCTACGGTTGTCCCTTAGAAGCGCCTTGAAGGAGCTAAATGATCTTTCCACTTTAGCTGAAACATGTGGAGCCCATCTAAAGCTTTCAACATTATTAACTTCAATGTTTCCTGGAAGTTTGGAATCCACGTCGCTGTTTATTACAGAATATATCTGCTCAATTGCCCTGTGTTTGCATTGAAAACGGCTTTTTTTAAATGTTTCTCAATGTCTTTTAAGACCGGCAATACTTCGCCAATTGATGTTCCTTAATAAGAATATTGTTAGCTTAAATTATAAGTACAGACTCAAAAATAGCTGTTTTTTGTAAGTCTTGAAAAGTATGTTTTTTCGGGTCGCCTAAAAACCTAAAATTGACTTTGATGTACGCCAGCTGCGCTTGCAATTCTTCATCTTCAATCAATTTCTTTGCAAATGCAACACAGCTTGCATCATCTTCAAGAGCGCTGACGATTGATAATCCTCATAGTTGCTGTCTCTAAACAAGTACCCCAGCGATTTAAAACGTAGTTTAAATGTAAATTCAAAAATATGAATTCAAATTCAGTTTTAAACAAACTTGCAGGTTGAGGCGGTAGCGGCAGGTCAGGTTCCATCTCCTTAAAAACAGCAATCCGAGATGGACTCTTTAGAAATATTTTTCTCAAGTTCGACACGAATTCGTCAACTTTTGACGTAATTTTTTCTTAGTATTGTTTCGTCAGGCACTTTTTTCTGTGTGTATTTTCCTAAAAGTCTCAAACTCTGGGCGATTGCCTTTATACAACGGTATGTCACATGCTAACAACATTTTCGTCATATCGGCGTAAAACTCATGTTTGTTTGTTCCAGTAACGAATGATGTAATCGTTTGAGTTTTTGTTGTTTTCTTTAAAGTCATAGCACCAACAAGTGCTTTGCTCTATTAATATGCTGTTCTATAAAATATTTTTTTTCATGGTTGACTTTTATACCACACAATTTGCATAAAAGCACTTTTCCATCAGATGAAAAATAATCTGGTCCATATTTCAATACAAAATTTTTCAATTTTGTTTTCTCCTTGCAAGCCGTTTTAGGCATTTTATCAATTGTCCAGTTATTTTTATTAAAAACACTCCGAGATATAAGCAACCGACTACATAAAGAAGCGCACTTCGAGCTAATGAGTTCTATTGTTTTCACCACACTATCAAGTTGAACGTTTTCGTAGGACTTTTTTTTCTAGGTATTGAAATTGTATATATACAAGAGCTAACCGGATGTGGTCAGGTCATTCTTTTCTCCGCACAGTCTAGAACGTTCTAAATGTTAATGCATCTATCAAGCATGTTTGCGCAGATACACATGCACACATACGAACATTTTGCTACAATTTTTTGTGTGCTTGAGACTTGTAAAAGGTTTTTAACGAAAGATTCTCAACTGCAAATGAAAATGTTGGCAGTTTTCCTAATTCTAAACCAATTATTAGATATTTTTTAACAAACTTTAAGAAAACAGCCAAAAAGGCAAAAAAAGGCAATTATGGTATAAAAAGACAAAAAAAGGCAAAATAAAATACATATATTTGGAATCAACAGGGCTTGAAACATGTTTGTGTAAAGTCAATTCCATCTTCCGTTTAACCAAAAAAAGAGGCAAAGTTAGAAAAATTCTATCCCTGCTGATCATAAATATAGTAACTTTTAGGGGTCTACGGGCAAACTATGCGTCAAAATTAATATACAGTTAGAATAGGGTATACAAAAACGCTTTACAACCAAACCAATATGGGTTTCAAAAAGGAAAGAGTACTAGAAGACTGTTGGGAGAAGTCTCCAACTTAGTTTCTACGGGGCTAATAGAAGCCATCACATACTGGTCATGTTCGTTGATTTCAGCAAAGCATTTCACACACTGTCGCATGAAAAGCTCTTAGACAGCTTATATAGAATTGAAGTAAGAGGTAATAACAGCAAAATGGATGGAAAACTACCTGTCAGAAAGAAGCGTTAAAGTAAAAGTATCTAACATAATAAGCTAGGGAAAGGACCTTCTCTAGTGTACCACAAGTATCTAAGTTAGGCCCAATATTATTCATTTTGTTCACCAATGAGCTTCTTCGTTCAATAAAAGTACGATATTTGCCTACGCAGATGATATTGCTATTGTTGTGAGCATAAGTGTCTACATGCCGCGATAACAATAATGCAGGAGGAGTAGGACAAGGCCTCACGATGGTGTCACGATAACAGTTTGGTAATCAACTATCAAAATCGTTAAGAGCATAAAATATCTATGCAAATTATTAAGCAAAATATTAAGCAAATTCATCGATCGAGATTACAATTCAAGAGTGCTGTTTTTGCAATGGCGTACCTGAAAATATATACCAACGCAGATATTCAGAAACAGGTCTACTACTCTCCTCCCGAATTCCGTTTGGGATATGGGGAAATGCATCCAAAACACACACGGATACAATTCTGAGTCTTCAAAGACGTTTATTAAAAAATATCTTATAGCTAATAGTCTTTTTAAAGTTTTAGATGTGAATTGTATATTTAAGATGACAGCAGCCCCGGTGTACTATGATGACCCCCGATTTCAGCAACCCCTAATTCACTATTTAAATAGTAGAAGACGAGATCAAAGTTTCTTGGAAATTCCGGAAATATACAACAATAATGGAAGAAGACATCTCGAATATATCATCCCAACTATAATGAATGCACTGCCAAGTAACTTAAGGAATATCTTCAACTTTAAAAAACGTGAAAAAACTGAAATTGTAGGGGAAGTACGTCCAAAATGACACATATGGGTAAAATGACAGACTAGCCTTAACTTGAAATGTGATACACTTACAGCACTAGATGCTGTCTTCTAAGGTAACTTCGATGATATTTAAAATCCTGTCAAAATGACAGCTCCGTTAATAGCCGTAAGTCCGTGAAAAAAGCAAAAAATATTTTCAGCAGCAAATACATTTTTTTTGGTTTAAACTTTTCTTCGTGTTTTGGTGAGTTTTCTTCAGTTTTTCTTTAATATTATTTATTATATTGATAGTTTATGACAAAACTTAGGAAATCAATAATAAAATTAATAATAATAATAATAAGAATAATAAAATTAAATTAATAATTTGTAAATTTGTAGTAATATGGACTTATCAAATATGCTGTATGTCATTATATCCATAACATAGGTTTGGAAAACCATTTATTTTTTTTAGTTTGCATTTTTTTAAAATTAAAACAGCATTGTAAAATGTTCGGAATAAATTTATAAAGAAATAATAAACATAACAATTGCAATATCTCTTAGAAACAATATTCTTTGACTCAAAAGGCTAACAGTATGCCATTTTGGACGTAATTCCCCTACTTCCTAAATTATATTATCTAAAACTTCACTTAAAGTTTTTCGCTTAATTTAGAATACACAAATATACAGAATTCTTAGAAAGTAATACAAAAAAATGTTCAAACAATGTTTAATTGTGAAATTTAACTGCCCGCAAAAAAACACTAAGCCCAGTAGGTAATACAACAAAATTCAATTGTAACGTTATATTAAAAAACTAAAAAACTAAAAAGAACACCATACGTCAAGTGCTCGTATCAGGGACGTTGGACGCTCGCTTATGATGGCTCCATCGTCATCTAAGAATAACTGATGCACTTTGGAGTCCGTCCTCTAAATCTTGTCTTAATTCCGTCATACATGCCCATGCTCATCCTTACGTAGGTTTCTGGAAATCCTCGTTGTCCTAGCGCCACCCATACCAGATTCCTTGGCTGTCTATTAAAAGCATTTTCAAAATCCACCAACCCCATATGCTAACCCTTTAAGGAATCACGGCGTTTGACTTAGGATTGCATTGATTGTGTCTGATTTACCTGCGACACGCTTGCATTGGTCTTCAGATAGCCATACTATTTTCCGCAGACGGCTATCTAATACCCGCTCAACGATCTTCATGGAGTGTAATTATCACATTAGTTTTTTCCCATTTCGCCACTTTATTGATGATTGGAGGCAGCAACCTATCGGCCAATATGAGCAGCTTATAGAGGATGTAGAAATAGAGAAAGCGTATGAAAATCAATAGTTTAGACAGCGAAGTTCGAATTGTGTAAGCAAAAATAAAGTTCATAAGCTGAAAATATTAATTGCAGGAGTCAAAATGAATTGTTTCGAAAAATAAGAGTGTATTTGAAATCGCTAGTTCACATCTTTAAAATAAAAATAATTTTTTTCCTAACATTTTTAAACATTTAAATTGTTTTGGTTTATTTTCCATCAGAGTGTTGCTTATTAATATAAAGATTAAGAGCTTGACGGGACAGTGACAAAGGGCGACGGCAATGCCGCCCTCCTGAGGTATCGCCTGCGTGTATGGCACGCTTTGCACGCCTGCTTACGGCGGCCCGGTCTAGAATTCTAAGATCCAAAGTAAAAATCTTTGCATAATGTAGGAAGTTACATAAATGTGTACCTATTTATTGACGGATGTTTCTAATGATTGTTCCAAGCACACATATTTGTGAGAAATATATGTATGCATAGAATGTTTGGTTATATAGCAACGACTTAATTCGTTTTGCACCCCGTCATTTATGACTTTTTTACATTCGTTTTTGTCGCTGTTGGCTTTTTTTGAGCTGTTAGAAAAGCTATTGGTCATATCGACCAGATGGCGCGACAATCATTTAGACCGTATCATATTACACAAGGCTTGCAGATTTTAATACCAGCTGTGGAACTTAGTATATCAGATTTTAACATCGTTTTGAAGTGACGCTATACGAGAATTTAATGTTGGTATACAAAATACTCTCAGTCTGTTTCCCACACGGGGTACTAAAATTCAAAATTGCCCTCCAGGCCATTGTTTATTTTCGCTTACTGCTTCAACTAATAACCCACGCAATGTTGATTGCCATTACCAGTTTTGTTTATTATCAAGTTTTTCTAACTGCTTCGTAAAATGTCGATAATGAAGGCCCTAGGCCATATTCTACAATGTAGCTGTGTTAACCACAAGTATTATAAAGTTTAAATTCTGTTGAAAATATGAAAGGGAATTTTTGAAAATCACCCCTAGCTAACGGGAGTTTACCGAATAATTGAGTGCAAATGCTTTTTAGTCCCAACAGTAATAATAGTAGGTACTTACTTCATTCCGGCACTTTGATAGAGTTCGCCATTAAACTTCAATTATGCCGCGGGACCAATTTAGAGCCAATTCGATTCGATTTGATTCTCCAAGAAATGATAAAAAGAAAATAAAAATGTCGAAAGCTCTTTTCCGGGAAGATAAGGGCGGATGCAATGAACGAGCGGATGAGATTTTCATAGTAATTAGCTCGAGAGAGATACCAATCTGCGAAAAGGGCAAATTGAAGGACAATCTGAAGAGCTGATGGTTTGTTTAGCTGTTTCCATGTAAAGAAATGAAAACTCCACGGTTTTAATTAAGAATTTATTTGGCGGGAAGTTTGAAAATATGCGCATATTGGCGGCTTGCCTGAAGCGATTGTGACGAATTGAAACTTGACGATGTATGTGTGTAACTTAGGTATGGTACGTCCGCGGAACCATCAAGGGTGGTAACAATTTAGTCCTTTTCGATTAAGTATTACAAATTGCCTTCCTTGCTTTGAATTACAGAAATAATTACATTTCGAGTCGAAATATGATGGCATTTGACGGCGTTCGCGTTGCTTGCTCGGTGGTGATTATTTAGATATAACTTCTAGGATGGAAGTTGGAGAATGCAGAGTAGAAGCAGTACACGCACGATTGCAATACCCAAAGTGGAATGACTGTTTCAGTCGAACTCCAGTTCTGGTCCAATTTTTCTGCTCGACGACGGGAAGATAACATACGGGTGGCAATGGTGCAGTAGTAGTGTATTCGCTTACGGAATGGAAGGTCGTGCGTTCGAATCTCGGCCAAGTCCATTACTTTATACCGAATACATGAAATCGTAATCTCCCTAAGTAACTTAGACACCACCCGTGGAGAAAAACCCTACAACTGCACCCAAACACTTCTTTTCTATCTCTCTATTCTTTCTAATACCAAGTAGCTTACACTGTGTTCTTAGCATTATAAGGGTTCTGTAACAACAGAAAAAAATCCCTTTAGCGTAAGCAAAATTATAAAAAAAAAAAAAAAAATACCGACGGTGACTGCTTCAGTCTAAGCCCCATATATCTTATCTAGCCTCTAGTGTGGAGTGCGAATAAAGTGACTGTTGCAGTCTAACCTCACGCAGTCGTCTTTCTTTGGCAGGTGAACAGGTTGGGATGACTAATCTTAGTCGAATCAAACATCATCAATTCCCTTTCGAGGTGTCAACACACCTACCGAAAAGGCTTTTCAGTAGAAACAGCACTTCATTCGCTAGTCAGCACTATCGAAAAATCGCTGTATCACAAAGAATACACGATGGTATCCTTTCTGGATATAGAAGTGGCTTTCAACAATGTCAATACAGAAGCCGTCACGAACGCACTCCTCAGACTAAAGGTGGATAACTGCCTCTGCACCTGGATAAAGAACATGCTAGACAGTAGGTTGATCCAAGCGGAGCTTGGCAGCTGTCTGACCAGGAGGTCAGTGTACAGGGGCACACCGCAAGGAGGAATGCTCTCACCACTACTATGGATCTTAGTAGTCAACGAGGTCATCTCCAACCTAGAGGAGAATGGATGCAAAGTGACGGCCTACGCGGACGACATTGCCATTGCCATTGCCATAACGGGGAAATTCCCCCACACGATCAGAGACCTAATGGAATCGGCTCTCAGGAAACTCTCCTCCTGGTCCAGTAAGGTCGGGCTCAATGTTAACCCATCCAAAACCTAACTGGTTTTATTTACAAGGAAAATTAAGGTTCAGGAGATAGCGCCACCTACGCTCAACAACGAACCACTAAAATTTTCCAGCCAAGCTAAATACCTGGGAACGATCCTAGATAGCAAACTCAGTTGGAAACCAAACATCCAAGACCGCATAAGGAAGGCTACGATTGCCATTTACACCTGTAAAAAAGCCTTAGGCTCCAGATGGGGTCTACAGCCTAAAATAACACACTGGCTGTACACGGCGGTCGTCAGGCCTATCCTTACTTACGGTATCATAGCATGGTGGCCTGCAATATCGAAGCAATGCCACGCAAGCGCCCTGGAACGTATCCAGAGGGCAGCCTGCATATGCATCACAGGAGCCTTAAGATCCACACCAACGGCAGCCTTAACGACTTTTCTAAACCTCCTCCCCATTGATATCTATGGGAAGATGGCGGCCACTAAGGCGGCCCTGAGATTAAGAGAATCCAATTCGTGGCAAAGCTCACACTTCGGGCACAGCAGCATCCTAACTGCCCACAAGATCCCCAACAATACGGATTATCTAATCCCAACACTAGACTTCAGTAACAAATACAAGACGGCCATCCCAGACCGAGCCAGCTGGGAAGACGGTCGCATTGTAAACAATGACGCCATAGAAATATACACCGACGGGTCAAAGACAGCCGACGGCACAGGGGCGGGCGTGTTTTCAGACAACCCTGCGCTCAATGTCGTACTACGACTGCCTGACCACTGCAGTGTATTTCAGGCAGAAGTCACGGCTATCCGCGAAGCAGCACGTAAACTCTCTTTGAGCCCGATAAATGGAAAAGCTATCGTGATCTACATAGACAGTCAGGCAGCGATTAAAGCTTTAGAATCACCAACAATAAGATCCAAGTTGGTAAAACAATGCCGCGAATCTCTTAACGAGATCGCGGTCAGATGTAACACTTCACTGTGTTGGGTACCCGGTCACAGTGATATTCCAGGCAACTGCAAGGCGGACGAGTTAGCCAGAAGGGGTTCCGCACAAGAACTCTCTGACAACAGAGAGACACCGGCGGTACCCATTCAGACACTGAAACTCAAACTTCTAGATAACGCGTTAATAGAAGTAAATAACAGGTGGAATAGCATCAGTACATGTGTGTCCTCAAAGCAAATTTGGACCAAATAGGATGCAAAGAGAACATCCAAACTTCTCTCCATCAGCAGGAAAAACATCAGCTCTTTAATCGGAGCAATTACCGGCCACTGCCTTTTAGGCAGACATGCCACCAGATTGGGAGCTCCCTCAAACGACTTCTGCAGAAGCTGCAGAGACGTCGAAGAGGAAGAAACCACCACACATCTCCTGTGCAACTGCCCCGCACTAGCCAACTCAAGGAAACAAATTCTTGGCAATTATTTCCTCGATGATCTAAGCGATCTCAGTGAGACAGATATTGGCTGTATCAGCAAATTCGTCACCAAGTCCAAATGGTTAAACTAAACTAGAGGACGGTTTGGACGATGAGTTGAGAACCCCCGCTCCCCTCCCGCAGATCACCCCAAACCGACTCCCCTGCAAAGGAAAAGAGATCTCACTGAAGCTAGATTGTATCAGTCACTTCAGTCAGAACTCCACTAAGAGGGCGAGACAGTAACCCGGCGGATCGACTGAAACGGTCTCCCCGGTCTTGCTGCCTTCCCGCTATGCAGACAAAACGGAAACAGAGTTGAGGTTAGATTGTAACAGTCACCACACTCTGCTTCTCTCCAATGCCTCAAAACCTGCACCACTAAACCCCCGAACTCAGTCATCATAATTCCAAATCGACTATCAAGGCCGCCCTTCCCTGCTCCCTTTCCGCGGAATGGTGTTACTTGAGGCTCGTACTGCAACAGTCGCCACAAACCGCACCCCCCGCGATGCGTGCAGCAGGGTCGGACCACCTTCAGTCACGCCCTCTAGCACAGTTTTGTAACCAACTACTTGACTGTGCAGCCGGCACACCCCGACCCCCCCTCCAAGAAATGTAATAGCTTCCTCGGGATTGACTGTATCGGTCTCCCTGGCATGAGATTGCCTGCAAAGAGAGTGAAGAGTAGTTTGAGATTCGATTGTAACAGTCATCTCAAAAGACTCTTCCCTCCCCCGGTGATCAGAAGGCAATAGCTTCCCTCCGCGGCGCAGAAATTGAGATCGACCTGTGGTTTGATTGCATCAATCACCTCATCTCGATCACAATCCTTGGTTCGGATGTCGGGCGAAAGCCCCTGCACTAGTCACTCTAACACATCGCAACCCATGCGAAACACAGCCAGGCTGCACACCCTGACCCCTTCAGGAGTATCTTCCTCCCATAAAACCACTACCTCACAGAAGGCAATTACAGGGAACCCAGTAGGCCGAGCGACGACCGGCAGAACACCCCCCCTCCCCTTTTGTGGTATCACAACGGGCCGAAACTGCGGCCTAAGTGTGCCTGGGCTCACGCCGTCGCAGCCACCTAACCTAACCTAACCTAGTCGAATCAAAGCCTGTAAAGGCCCGGTGTGTGGCTACTATGGGTGCATATCTTAAGGAGTGACTAGTGCGGTCACGCAAAAGCCGGTTCTAGAGACTATGTGTAAGGATCCGAGTGGGTTGACTGTTACCAGTACAAACCCCAGACTGATCCCGATTCACTGACTGTTTCAGTACGAACCACTTTTGCTTCCTAGTCCACGGAAAGGAGAGTGCTTTGAGGTGACTGCTCCAGGGGAAGCCCAAAATCACCCTCTATTGCAGGTAATACCGAGTCGGGTGACTGCTTCAGTCTAACCCTGAAGAACGTTATTTGAATCCATGGAGAGGATGTCGGGATGGGACGACTGCACTGTCGAATTTTGGTTCTTGAGGATAGTGGGTGAGGCACACGAACCACTACATGTCACGAGCATTGTGGATGGAGTGTGGCTAGGGATGACTGTTGCAGTACGAACCTCAAGCTGCGCTAGTCCTCGGAAAGGGAACATAGAGTGGTATTTCCAACAGAGGAAGGTGGGGTTTAGCCTCAAGTTATTTTAACCATTTGGATTTTGTGACAAATTTGCTTGTGCAGCAAACATCTGTTTCGCTAAGATCGCTTAGATCTTCGAAAAAATAACTGCCAAGGATTTCATTGTACTGGCTAGTGCAGGGCAGTTACGCAGAAGGTGTGTGGTGGTTTCCTCCTCCGCTTCTGCAGAAGTCGTTGGAGGGTACACCCATTCTGGTGGCGTGTCTGCCTATAAGGCCATGGCCAGTGATAGCTCCAACTACCGAGGTTGTATATTTCCTGCTCATGGAGAGGAGATTGGATGTTCTTTTTGCATCGTCCTTTGTCCATATCTGTTTGTAGGACGAACATGTGCTGATGTTAATCCATCTATTGTTCGGTTCTACCAGTGCATTTTCTGATAGTTTGAACTTTAGTGATTGAATGGTAACGGCCGGTGCCTCAGTGTTGTCAGGGAGGTCTTGTGCGTTCCCTTTCCTTGCTAACTCATCCGCGTTGCAGCTGCCTGGAATGTCACTGTATCCAGCGACCCAGCGCAGTGAAATGTTCCATCTGTCAGCAATAGAGATTCGCGACATTGTTTTATCAACTTGTTGTTGTTGATTGTTCTTGGGCTTTTATTGATGTTTGACTGTCTATGCAGATCACGATAGTTCTGCCGTCTATCGGGCTCATTGAGAGTTTGCATGCTGCTTTGCGGACGGTCATAACTTCAGGGTCATCTGAAAGTCTGCTGTCTTTGACCCGTGTCGGTGTATATTTGTTTTTATATATTTTTCGGTCCATCTTTGTCTTTATGTGTTCCAATTCGATTTTTATTCACCACGAACTGAGTGACGTGTGGGGATACTTAATTGGTTTGTTTGATTTGACAAACTTCCAAATGCAGAGACGAAATTTAGCATTACGCTGAAATTCAACATTTCGGAATGCTGGAAAACGTATGGCGAATTGATGAACATTTCGGGTGAAATGTTGAATTTAGCTGAAATGATGAAATTCGTATCTGTTGAAACATACTTTAACGAATTTGGGACAAATTACCTTTAATAACCTAAAAACCACTGAATGATCACACTACCTAAGATGCCGGGACAGTACAATTGTTCATTTCTCAAATTACTCTCTATCCGAATTTTTAAAGAAAAATGCAGCGGTGGAGCTGCAATTTCGCTGTGGTATACTGAACTGTCTGTCCATCGAAAATGGCAGTTTTCTCTCATTTATTCCAATGTTTTCCCTAATTTTCCTCTTATTTTCCAATATTTCGACGGACAGAAATGTAGAAAGTAGAGCTACACTATCCTTTGAAGTTCAAGGATCAGTTGGTTATTGGCCACCTTCCATAAGAATACGTGGATTCTATATTGCTCTTCGTTGAATCAACGGATCCGAAGGATTGACGGATTCTATGGGTTGGGCCTTAACTGTCTAGTCGAATTAAACAAATTCATCCCTACAATTTTAAGCCATTTCAAACCAATCAGCGGTCGAGCTGCAGTTCCGCTGTGCTATACTGAAGTGTCTGCCAATCGGCAATTTCATAAAGTACAGTAGTTTTCCGTCATTTTCCAATGTTTTCTCTTAATATCCAATACTTCGACCAGTGTATGTGCCTCTCTCAATTTTGTAAAACGTCCTGAACTTCAATTATAGAATGTGTGTACTTCAATTTTTGAATGTGTGCATACATATACATATAGTAGTCCACTTAACTACTTAAAATATCTCAAAAAATATTGGCTTGAATTACTATCAAAACATTTATAAATGAAATATGACTTCGTTCATATTTCCACCACGGGAAGGTATGCAGCCGTCGATACATTAAACCCAATTTTCGATGACCTGGCCGCACATTTCGACCGATACGGCCGCCATTTCTCGTTCAATATTGGCTCTAAGCTCCTCTAACGTCGCCGGCTTGTTGGCATAGACCAATGATTTAAGGTAGACCCATAAAAAAAGTCTAGAGGCGTTAAATCACACGATCATGGCGGCCAATAGACGGGTCCGTTTCTCGAGATAACATGTTTACCGAACTGAGAATTCAATAGCTCTATTGTTGCACCCGCTGTGTGGCTTGTGGCACCGTCTAGTTGGAACCACATATCACTGATGTCCAATTCATGCAATTGCTTAAAGAAATAACGTTCCAACATGTATTTGTAGCGAATACCATTTACCGTAACGTGACGGTCATTTTCATCGACGAAAAAAAACGACCCAATGACGCCACCATAACGGCATGAAAACATCACCAAACAGTGACTTTTCGCGGATGAAGTGCTGTTGCACGAAGCACATGAGGATTCTCACCTGTCCAGTAATGCATATTTTGCTTATCGCTCTCTTATTTATCTCATCGCTGAAGATGATTTTGCGATGAAATTCTTTATTTTCTTCCATCATGTATAGAGCCCAATTCGAGAACGTACGTCGCTTCATATGATCAAGTGGCTTTATTTCTTGAGTCAGCTTGATCTCGTAAGGGTGTAGGCCAAGATCCTTACGCGAAATTCCTCATAATGTAGTCTAGGAGATGCAAAATTCTTGAGAACGCCTTGAAATTGACAGATTTTTCTGGTTTGCGACGGACGCCTCTACGGCAGCAATATTATCCACATTTCGGGCAAAGCGTAGTCTCACTGGCACGGCAACATCAAACAATGAATATTCTGACTCAAATTTGTTCACTAGACTATGAATTGCTTGTCTACTGGGATGAGAATTACGGCCGAAAATTGGCGTTAACGCACTTAAAGTTGCGACCACCGACTCGGTATTTCGTAGTAAATTTTAATTATTTGTAAACGATGTTCTTTCGCGTACTTGACAGTTCGGTAATCGGTATAAGGGTGCGTTTACTCTGAAAGTTTGAAGTTGTCAGGTCGCCAATCAAAGACCCTCTTTATTGCTCCCCGTTGGTTCAACAGATCCGACGAAACGACGGATTATATGGTGGGCCCTTTAAGGGTTGACCTCCTTAACTTGGGCACCCCACATAAATAGATAGAAAACATTTTAAAATCGATACACATGAACAATATATGTACATAAATATTTTGTCAATTCATTTCAAACCCATATCCTCCAGATTATTCATTGTTGACATTTCTAATCGATTTAATTGATTTCACTTGGCATTGCTCTTGGTCACGTACATTTCACCGCATAATCCATATTCATCATCACAGCGTTATGCACAACTTTCTAACGTCTTCTCGGTATGTTACTTGTTATTCTCCATGTTCTTTCAAATGCAAATTATCATCTGCATATACTCTACCACAATATGCAAGAAAATGTTCTTATTTTTTATCAGAATATCTAAGCCGTTTGAGAAATGCATTTGTATACATCCCGTCTATTCAATAGGAACAGATTCGAGAGATGTAGACATGGTCAAAAGCAGGATTATATTATAAAAAAAAGGTATATTTCATTCAATAAACGGTAATGGTTATTGAAAATGGGATGGAATGGAATGGAATGGAAGTGAACCTCCGGTTCAGTGATAAAAAACGTAATTCTACTGAAGGTGTCTTACTACTCGTATTATGGTTAGATAGGTGTGCCTTCAATTTAGCCTTTTTAATTTCCTTCAGTGTCATTTCGATCACATTTCGTCATTTCGGTCACAATAATTTTTGTTCGTTCCGACAAAGTTGTTATGTGTTTTATTTACCTTGTTATGCGATCAAAAATGGGCTTAGTGGTGAATGAGGGCATAACCAAGTATATGCTGTCAACAAGTATATGCTGTCAACAAGAACGTCACGATAGACAGCTACAACTTTGAGGTGGTTAGGGACTTTGTCTACCTTGGCTCCGCTATAAATTCTGAAAACGACATCACATCAGAAATCAAACGAAGAATTACACTGAGAATTACGGCAACCGCTGTTTCTTTGGCCTAAGAAGGCAATTGACTAGTAAGGCCTTGTCAACAACCACTAAGGAGACTTTGTATAAGACCCTCATCATCCCAGTCCTGCTCTACGGCGCAGAAACGTGGACATTAGCAAAAGCGGATGAAGATCTCCTCGGTCGTTTCGAACGCAAAATTCTTCGAGTGATTTTCGGTCCCGTTTGCGTGGACGGGCTTTGGAGGAGGAGATTTAACACCGAACTCTACGAGCTGTACAGCGACATCGACCTGGTCAAAGAAGTGCGAATCAGTCGACTAAGATTGCTAGGACATGTAGAGCGAATGGACACCAACGCTCCGGCCCGAAGAGTCTTCGATTCCAACCCGGAGGGACAACGCAGTAGAGGAAGACCTCGCCTTAGGTGGCGCTCGCAAGTGGAAGGGGATCTCAACCAACTTGGAGTGCGCCACTGGAGGCAGTTAGCCAAAGATCGTGCTAACTGGAGAGGCGTATTGGTTCAGGCCCAGGTCCACCCTGGACTGTAGCGCCACCTAAGTAAGTAAGCAAGTAAGTAAGTAAGTAAGTAAGTAAGTTATGCGACCATTTCGTTAAACTATTAAAATTAATTTCTTCTTTTGAATCGCATGAGCGAGGTGGCCATTCGGCCAGACCATTTGTCGAGATTGCCCGATACAAGAACTTCCCAGCACAATCTTGTTGGAATCACATGTCTCTGATGTCCAGTCCATCCAATTCTTGCCAAAAATAGTTTTTTTTTTTTTAAATGGCACGATAGCGAACTCTCATGAAAGTATCCGTAACATGGCGATTAAGTACATGCTTAATTATTGACAAAGCCATATTAAACAAAAAATGAGCTTTATAGCTGAACAACAGCTTAATGTTGCGACCACCGACTCAGCATTTCGGTTGTAATTTTTAATATTTCCCAAACGCTGCTCGGAAACTTAATTTTGACAGATCATAAAAAAAGTTTAGGATTGCGTTCGTATTAAAATACAAAATTGTTATGTCCCTATTGAAAACCCCTGTAGGAATTCCTTCGAACTCCATACGCTTTGCTTGAATTTGGGCCCACCTTCCCTTCGCACAAAAACTATTTCGTTATTAAGTACATAAACACAGGGGCCAGCTCGCGTAGCACGGAAACAATCGAATAACGTCGTTTCGACTATAGCGGTCTATTACTATCTCTATAAATCTGATCTATAGTCGAAGCGATGTCGTTCGATCAATTTCATTTAACACCCTCTGGGCCTTGTCCTTTAGTACGAAAAACGATATTCTGTTTGATAGTATCTAGAGGTAGGCCGATATAAATTACTCCAGTCCATATTGCCCGAACTTTTCAAAAAGTGTTAGAGGTGGTTTTTCTGTAACTCAGTAGGAATTCACTCTTTGAGGTCGGAAAAAACGACGCTCCCTGAACTCACTCTCTATTGCTAACTTCAAATTGACACATTGATAAGATTCTTGACAGCTTTGGTTTCCTCGATTGACCAACGGTAATGGGACTTAACATTTGAAAATGTTAATAAAAATTAAATTCAAATATTTACCTTTTCGTCATGTTTTTTTCTGTTTTCAAGTTGAAATATACCAAAAAACAAACCGAAACACAAAGAAATGCATTTTTGACGTTGAAGTAAATTTTGCTGAGTTCTTAGATACATCCACATATGGTAGAAATTGTGTTGTAGTTTGCGGGGTAAAAATAGAAACAGTCAAAACACTCTTATTCACCTTTATAAGATTAATACATTTTTTACACTGAAACGCTTTCTGTTATACTATTTTATTCCATTTTATTCACGTATAAACATTTTTGTACAAACACATGAATGCATTGAAAATTTGTATGTCCGTCCGTCACTAAAATTTGAGCTGGAAAGCTGAAATTAGGAATATATGTATACTCTCTAGGGGCCCGAAATGCTTCTGTAAGTATTTTTAAAATCCGCCTACGGCACGCTCACTATTTACAAAAAGCGTTTTATTGAAGAAATTAATGAAAATCAAAGTCATATTCCTCAAAAACCAAAATGGATGGAGTTGTTTTTAACAATTCTTCATACAAAGTTTTTTGCCATGCTCAATTTTTACAAAATCCTCGAAAAAACTTAAATAACAGTTGTCTATAAGAAAATATGTAGACAATACCTTCTTAACAATTCACCTATACTTAAATGTTTGTCTAGTACACTTTTTTAGGGAAGGAAAATGATATCCAACAGTTTGACCAGCGAACAAAATTAGAATGTTTAAAAAAGCAATGGAACGATACATAAAGATCGCGATATAATCGCGGAAAATCGCGAAAATCACAAAAAAAAAACAATGGAAATTTCATAACGAATCAACTGAGGAGTTGGTTATTTGACCGATATGTACTCGTATTATTTATTAACTTATCTAATGTCATCAATTTAACACCTTCAAATAAACATTCAGTGAAAACAGAACCCATTTTTTTATTTTTAGGAAAATAGCAGCTTATTCACATTATGACATGATATTACTTTTGCCCCATCCTTTACATCAGTAAACAAATTTAAAGTTACAAAATTCACTTTTTTAAAGATATAAATAATATAAAAGTGCACATCATATAGGTAGGCTAACAAAAGTCTATTTAAAAAGTTCACTGATTTTTAAAAGTCAAACAAATTCATTAAACTCCAAATGTATTAAGTTTCCGGAGGGGCACGCTTTTTTTAATTTTGAAACTTATGTATATTTCTGTAACTTTTAAAACAAAAAAGCTATTCTCAAGAACGCATCAAATTACGAGTACCAACCAACATGAATTTCCTCATTTCCCTAACTGGTTTCAGCGCCATCTGGAATGCAATCCTTACAAACTATACTCAGTTTCGGGTTCAGTGGCAAAAAAGAACTGAGTGGAGAATTGTTTTTGCTTTATAGCGTAAAATAACGAATAAGTAATTACTGAGTTGCAGCAAAAACACCTCTAAACATTGTTTTTTATACCATATTCTAAGGGTATTTGAGTTTTGACACGAAGTTTGTAACATACCATAATATTGGCCGTAGACCCTTAAAAGTTACTATATTTATGATCAGCATCGATAGTAATGTCGATCTAGTCATCTCCGTCCGTCCGTCTGTAGGCCTTTAAACTGGACCATACTCTCTAGCGGCCCGAAATAATCAAGTTTAGGAATTTTTGAAATCCACCCACAAACTCAAAAAAACAAATTTATTGAAAAAATCGAATTTTTTACTAGAAAGCTGAAATTTTTTCTATATGGTCTTTCACTCCTACAACTGCTCAGGAGATACAATTTCTAAAATCTGCCCATTCACACGCCCACAATTAAATAAAACAATTTTATTGAAAAGTCAAAGTTTGAGCTAGGAAACTGAAATTTATAATATAGACTCTCTAGGTGTAGGTGCTCCTTAGACTTATGTTTAAACAATTTTTAAATCCGCCTACGGACACGCCCAAAATTAAAGAAAATTTTATTGAAAAACCAAAGTTTGAGCTAGGGAGCGTTTTTTTTTACAAAAGCGTCGTTTTTTTCGATCAAATCCTTTAAATGTTACTTAACAAAATATGTAGAGCGTTCTTAACAATTCAACAATACTTAGACTTTTGTCCCGCCCACTTATGAGGGATAGGAATAAGAATACGGTATCCAACAGTTCGCCCAAGCGGACTGTAACCAGTCCATATGTTTATACCCTATTCTAAGGGTATATTAATTTTGATGCATAGTTTGTAACATACCTTAATATTGCACGTAGACCCCTAAAAGTTACTATATTTATGATCAGCATCGATAGTAATGTCGATCTAGCCATGTCCGTCCGTCCGTCCGTCCGGCCGTCCGTCTGTCGGCAAAAATTAGGCCTTTAAACTGGACCTAGAGAGCTGAAATTTTAACCATATACTCTCTAGGGTCCCGAAATAATCAAGTTTACGAATTTTTGAAATCAAAAATTGGAAAAAATCGAATTTTGAGCTAGAAAGCTGAAATTTTTTATATATGATCTATGACTTCTAAAACTACTCGGGATAAAAAAATTTCAAAATCCGCCCACTGGCACGCCCACAAATAAATAAAACAATTTTTTTAAAAATCCAAAGTTTGAGCTAGGGAGCTGAAATTTATAATATATACTCTCTATGGGCCCTTTATGCTCATGTGTAAATATTTTCAAAATCCGCCCACATTTTTTTTTTTTGAAAATTCAAAGTTTGAGCTAGGGAGCTGAAATTTATAATATATACTCTCTAGGGGCCCTTTATTCTCATGTGTTAATTTTTTTTAAATCCGCCTACTGACACGCCCACAATTAAATAAAACAATTTTATTGAAACACCCAAGTTTGAGCTAGGGAGCGTTTTTTTTGATAAAATCCTTTAAATGTTATATAACAAAATATGTAGAGCGTTCTTAACAATTCAACCATACTTAGACTTTTGTCACGCCCACTTATGGGGGATAGGAATAAGAATAGGGTATCCAATAGTTCGCCCAAGCGGACTGTAGCCCGTTCCTATGTTTTTATTTCCTTTTTAACTGTAGTATAAGAGAGACGATCCTCTCCAAATCTCTCAGCTGCACAACTCGATTGTAATTGCTACCGGCTAATGAATTCAACAAAGCAGTCAGTCGCGCAGTGCAGTTGTCCACACATATTACCCTTAATGCAAATATTAAATACTTACCTTAATACGAATATTAAATACTCACCGTAATAAATGAATTATTGTTATTTGGAAGTTGTTGCGTCATTCATCATATAGATACAACATTTGGCGACGAGGTCAATTTAGCTGTGAAATAGAGAGTTTTTTTCCTGGTTGTTTAACGGAAAACGTGGGTTTGTGGTGTGGTCGAATTTACCGGATCAGCTTTTGCAATGGATGTAACGCTATTTAACCCTAGAAAGATAAATTGCGCCTCGGAGGCGCCCGCGAAATATATATATTGCTTTCTTCTTTTAACCGACGCTCGAACAAACTTGTTTTTTTAAGCCAACTCAGTCGTCGATTTATACTTGCGATTGACGGTCGTTCCGGTTCGGTAAGTACCACCGTTTTTCAGTTATGGTAATGCAGTTATGGTAATGCGCTATTATCAGCATATGAAAATTAAATACCGAAGATCTCTAATGTTGTGTTCCTTTTTGTTATGGATTTATAAAATCCTACTTCTCTTTAAAAAACAGAAAAATTAATAATATATGTTTATGTTTTACTCTATTGCTAATAATGTAACAATAAAATGAAACAATAAAAAAATATATTTATTTAATTTTGTAAAAAAAACGTTTTTTAATTGTGCGCCTCCCAGGCGCATGTTTATCTTTTCAGTACTAAAAAATAAGATTATCTTTCTAGGGTTAAGGAACTGCTAGATCAGCAGAAACAATTTTTCGAGACACTAGTGGGAAGTCAGAAGGAATGGATGGAAGGACAAATGATGAGTAAGAGCAGCTGGCCAGGGGGTACGAGCGGAGCGGCTATACCACCATTTTACACTTTCGAGAAAAGTAGGCATCATTGGGACACATATTTGAAGCAGCTAGAGCAGCATTTTTCAGCATACGGCCGGCGTTGCCCGTGATCAAGAGTCTAAATACTCGGTGTTCTCTGCGCCCAACAATAAGAAATACTTGTCTTTTTTTAATGAGAAACAAAATTGCAAGTCAAACTTGGTGGACCGATTTTGACCAAACTTCAAAGAAACATATTCAAGTCAATACCAAAGCTTGCCTGATTTGAGCTCAATCGGTTCCGTGGTTAAAGGGACTGTGCAGTCTGTGTTTTCTGCGCTTTGCTTAGCCCGATTACACTACTTCGTTGCTCCACTAGGGGTAGGTGCTAGTTGCCTGGCAGGCGCCTATGTCACCTGACTTTTTTGAATCGAACAAAAACACAAAACAAAGAAACTTCGATTTTTCTTTTCTTTCAATCAATTTGTTATGCCGTGCTTTAACAACATGCAGCAATTATAAAAAAACTGGGAATATAGCGCCACCTATAAGAATGCAACTTAATTATAAATATGTATCTCGAATTTTACAATATTAGATCCCATTAGTGAACACGATATTTTGTGTGTTTCATACACACGCTGCAACTGATCATTTTGGCGATGTAAAACTATATCTCCTGCTTCCAAATTTTCTTCAACCATTACAATGACAACTTCATCGATTGTTGGTGCACTGAAACGTCTCGCATGTTGTCCTACAGGAGTTTGTATTCAACCGTGCATTGGTATTGGAATGCTACTCGCCGCAATTCTACATTCACGACGTTTCTTCTTCTTCGTTGGTTTTCATTTATTTGAACGCTATGCTGATAACGATTATGTTGTTGTCTATCTCGGTCTCCAGTTCGGACGACTGCACGTTGTTCTTGCGATATTCTTTCCCGAAGTTCCGATACCCCCTATTTCATCCTGTGAAAGTTTTGTTTTCGAGATAAAAAGTAGCATTCGTCCTTCCTAGGACCCAAACGAAACCGTCAAGCTCAAAATCGTTAAAAACTAACCCATCTGTCTCGAGTTATGCGCATGAAAACTGAAAACGCTCAACAACTGCTGTTGCCTGTCATCATTGTCCACGTCATCTCAATCACCCCTACATTTCAACTTACTCACACATAGGTCGGGCTGATTTGTGAATCTAAACAATCCAGGGCGCCACCCAAACGCATACAAAAAAAATCATTAAAATCGGTCCAGCCGTTTAGGAGGAGTTCAATGACATTCACAAGTACAGTAGAATTATATATAAAAAGATTATTATAGATACTTTCTCGTATACTTTAATATACTAAAGAGAGACATATTTCAATCGTTCTGAAGTTTCGAATTCAAACTCGGTATGAGGTATGATATGAAGACTATAAAGAAGTCCAAAAAACTGTGTCCCAAATTTTTGTCCATCAGTGTTCGCCTGCCCGTCTGTCACCGAGGCACAAAAAGGCTTGCGGATTTTCTTTAAACTTCGGTTTCCAGGCTTATAACTCACTGCCATTTTTTTGAATTCTTTCATTTCAAATAACGGTACCCACAATGCAACCGATTTATTCAAAAAATGGCTCAAACGATTTCGATCCTTTTTGAAATATAAAACAATTAAGAAAAATGGCGTAGGTACGTATTTGAGAAAATAATCGAATAACGGTACTTACAAAAACCTTAATACCTTAAAAACGGGTGAAGTTATTTCTAAGAAAATTAACACACCGAGTAATACTACAATATGAAACATATTTATTTATGTTGTCGGGGCAGTGGCTCAGTGGTTAGTGTATTGGACTACTAATAGAAAGGCCCCCGGTTCAAATCCCGCCACGGAAAAATAACATCTAGAGCTTTTTCCACTGCCCCACCTCTTGCGAACGTCGGACAAACATTCAAGAGTATCAATTGTCATGAGAAGCTTCTTAAATTTGCTGTTTGGATTCGGCTAAAAAATTGTAGGTCCCTTCCACTTCGCACAAGCAAATGGTTGGAGAAGCTAGGTTTTAGGCCCTTTATGGGCCGTGTATCCCTAATATAATTCTTGTTATTCATATACCTAACAGTTTTTTTTTTTTTTTAATTTCAATTTTCTCAAAAACAGCTTAAACGATACTGATCTGTTGTGCTGTTTCAAATACACGAAGTAGTGAAGGTAAGAAAATGGCTTACTCAATTTTTACCAAGAGGCTAAAACAACAGTTTTCCGAAACAAGGCAATATCTTAAATACCGGTGAGAAGATTTTAAGGAAGTTTAAGATTTGAGCTGACACAAAGATTAACGACAAATTTGCATACTCAAACTTTCACGAATGAAGTTAAGGCAAATCGAGTACATATTCACCCCTATCGAGGTATCCATTCGGAACGGAATTTTCTCCGATTTGTACGAAATCGGAGAAATTGCATTCGAGGTATCCGTTCCGATACAAGTTTTGGAAAAATTCTCCGATGACATGTAGCGCACCTTGTCGCATTGCGTTGTACCGCGTTTATGTCAATTACTTTTGACAGATACACGGCAAATATTCTCCGAAGCTCTCCGACAACCAATTGTTGCGGAATATTTTAATAAACAATGGAAACTCCATCAAAATTGTAAGTAATGAAACTAAAAATAAATGTTTGTTAGGATTTATTTCAGTGATGTCTTATTTCAGAAAGAAAACAACAACGAGGGCTCAACAAGAGCGATTGGTATAAATGCTTTCTACCAAAGTGGATATAAAACGCAATTTAACAAAAAGACCGGCTGAGGAAGTTGCTACTTTTTGGGAAAGCATCACAACTGAATTAAATTTGTTGGGTCCACCAGTTAGAGATGTAATTGGTTGGAAAAAGGTATATAAAATTGAAATCTTAAAGCGATATAACAAAGAACTGAATTTTTAAATTAAGGTTTGGAGCGACTACAAAACCTATATAAAAACATAGGGACGGGCTACAGTCCGCTTGGGCGAACTGTTGGATACCCTATTCTAATTTTTTTTTATCCCGAGCAGTTTTAGGAGTCATAGATCATATATAAAAAATTTCAGCTTTCTAGCTCAAAATTCGATTTTTTCCAAAATTTTGTTTTTTTGAGTTTGTGGGCGTGTCTTTGGGCGGATTTCAAAAATTCGTAAACTTGATTATTTCGGGACCCTAGAGAGTATATGGTTAAAATTTGAGCTCTCTAGGTCCAGTTTAAAGGCCTAATTTTTGCCGACGGACGGACGGACGGACATGGCTAGATCGACATTACTATCGATGCTGATCATAAATATAGTAACTTTTAGGGGTCTACGGGCAATATTAAGGTATGTTACAAACTATGCGTCAAAATTAATATACCCCTAGAATAGGGTATAAAAAAATTGGCAGACAACAAAAAAGAAGCATCGGTTACAGGTGGTGGACCTTTTAAAGTAAAAAGTTTTACTTCAATTGAAAAAGCGGTGATAGCAATCATCAATATGAAGGTATAAACGGAATCGGAGCAAGGACATATGGACCCGATGCCAAGAAAAATAGTTTTGCAGAGTCTAATCTTAATGAAAATGATCATAGAAAGGAAGACAGTTCATCGGCAAATTTGGAACTTGGTTATGAATCATTTGAAAACAGTGATGAAGACGACCTAATTGCAGCACCAAGTTCAAGTGTATATAAGTTAAGTGAAATGAACCTAAAACTTTTATGTATGCCACGAAGGCAAGTTTTTGTTGACTCTTTTTATTATTTATTTATTAAAATAAAGTGTATATATTATGTTATTAAATTGCATCAATATTTCATTTCTCATTGCAATTGCCTCACTATATGATGTGAAGACCTCTGAAATGCTCTCTATTTCTTCAGAATCGTCCATGCCTGCAGTCTCTTCCAAAGTAGAGAAATTAAGACAATTGTTTTCATCTTTTGACAACTCGGTAACAACATATGTTTGAATTGTAGAGATGGTATTTTCGAAAATATATCGATATTTGACTGAATCGATATATTTTAAATAGAAATTGATTTGTGTTCTAGTTAACGATAGCGTACAATTTATTGGCAAAGTGACATCCTTCCTTGTTAAAAACTGTGAAACTAAACTCCCTTTATTGATATATGATAATTTAAAGCTCGTTAAGTCTTCATTATATAGAAGTATCTAAAAAAACATATTGACTTATCGATATTTAAATGTACTTTACACATCTCCTTTAGAACCTTAAGTCTGTCGCATATCAAATCAATGCGACGCGGTGCGCCATCGCAATTATATATAAATTTTCTTCCGAAGTCAGATACCTCGAATGCAATTTGAGTCTCCGAAGGAGTATGCGTTGCGGAGAAATTTCCGTTCCGACAGATACCTCGATAGGGCCGATTGCTATGTACATAAATGTATTGTAATCTTCATTTATACGATTTGTTTCTAATTTTACGAGGCTAATGAAAAAATGTGGTTCGAAACCAATTCTTATAAAAGCGAGAAATTATCGTGGTACATTTTTTTTTGTTGGTTCTACCTATGTTTATGAAAACTGAATTGAAAATAACTTTACATGCGTATTTTTTTTGAATTTTAATTTGTATTTATAAAAATATGTTACTCTTCATCGTCTTATTTAACCACTCCACATGTATGTAATAATAAGATGGTTGGTGGGTGACAACTTTCAATGTTCTCCCACTGTCTCATCTCAATTGTGATGTCCTCCAGAAATTGTATCGCTCGAGGAAATTATCAACCTTTCTTGAAAATCCCCATGGAGTGCAGAGAAATGTGAAGTGCATTTGTGTGGATACGCACAGCTCACTAAAGGAAGAGCAGCAATAGAAAAAAAACGAATGAACAGCGAAATTAGGAACCCCCTAGGAATATGCTATGCTCTGCCTGCCTGTTACATACGAGTACATACATAATGTAGGGGAAAAAACCTTCACTGGATTTCCCTTATGTTAAAAAAAATATATTTTGCCGAAATAGACCTCAAGTTAACATTTGGCCCAGTTATTTTCATCCCAAGACGAATTAAAACTATATGATTGGGGAATTTGGAGAGGGCTGCAAGATGTTGTTGAAAATTACTCTTAGTAACAGATACTTATGGGATGTTGTCTGTATATAGCTAGCAATGTATCTGATAACTCTATGTTAACATTGATCAAGGAAGCGATTTTAAACGTCCCGGACAGTATCCATCCAAAAAACGATTAAGTTCTTCGGACTCATCGCCTTATCCTCAAAGCTTTCATCTGTACTACCAAAATATTGGAGGTCTTCGAACTAAACTCAATCAGTTCCTACTTTTTTCCTCCTCGCTACAATATGACGTCATGGCTTTCACCGAAACTTGGCTGTCTAGCAAACATCATAATGCCGAAATTTTTAATAACCAGCAATACTCGGTATTCCGAAAAGATCGATGTGCTGATTTGACTGGTTCCGAGAGAGGCGGCGGAGTGTTAATTGCTGTTCGTGCTTCTTTGAATGCTGTAGAAGTTGATTTACCCCACTTATCCGATCATTTAGATGTTGACCAAATAATAGTCAAGATAAGAATTGACAACACCAAAAACATTTATTGTATCGTAAGTTATATCCCACCAAAGAGTTCTTTTGAATTATATAAACTTCATGTAGATAACTGTTGTTCTGTATTAAATAACTTGAATGATAATCAGCATATCCTCATTATGGGGGATTTTAATTTGCCGAATTTAAATTGGTTACTTGATTCCGATGACCTAAAAATCGTTCCTTTTAATGTAAATTTTGATTTTGAGAGTGAAGTAGTTGATACTTTTGCACAATTTGACCTTCGGCAAATTAATAATATTAAAAATTCTTTAGACCGTACTCTTGACTTAGTTTTTGTCGATACTGAGTTTAACGTCAACATTAGTAAATGTATCCTTCCATTTGTGCCAGATTCAATCCACCATGTTGCATTAAGCCTAGATTTTCAGTTCTACAAATTTGTTAAGCCAATTTCTGTTTCAAACTTTAAGTACAATTTTCATAGAGCCAATTTTGGTAATATTAAAAATTGTCTAAATGGTATTGCGTGGTCTTCAATATTTGATGGCATAGACTTGAAACACTCATACAATACCCTGATCATGATAGTCAATGACATAATCGACGTAAACACACCTAAGGTTAAAGTTAGGAGAAACTCAAAGCCCATATGGTTTAATAAAAGATTAATCCATCTAAATAACCTGAAAAACAAGACTTATAAACAATTGCGCAAATCATCTTCTGATCGAGAATTACTTCTGAAATATAGGACTCTTCAAAAAGATTTTAAAGTTCTTAACAAATTTTTATATAAGCAATATGTCCTTTCAGTGGAATCAGACCTGAAAGTCAATAGTAAACGATTTTGGAGTTTCATCAATTGCAAAAAACAATCGGCTGGAATTCCTAATAGTATGAAGTATAATGGCGAGTTGTCAACAGACCTCTCAGTTATTTGCAACATGTTTGCTAGCCATTTCAAATCTGTTTATTCAAATAATACGCCTATCTTACGAGCAGGTACGATATCTGACTACTCCACGAATTCTATTAACGTTGGTAGCATATACTTATCTATTTCTGAAGTAGTAGTTGCGCTGTCCGATTTAGTATCCGACATGAGAGGAGACGTTGATGGTATTCCTCCCATTATTTTAAAAAGATGCGCGGATGAACTTTCAGTGCCACTTCATATGCTCTTCAATAGTTCCTTGGAGCAGGGAATTTTTTTAGATGCTTGGAAGAGCTCATTCATAACACCGATTTATAAATCTGGTCCCAAACAAGATGTTACTCACTATCGTCCAATATCGAAAATTCCCACTATCCCGAAATTGTTCGAAAAACTTGTTTGTGGTAAACTTACAGCTCTTCTTAAGTCCACAATTTCTTCGTATCAGAATGGTTTTATTGCTGGAAGATCCACAGAGACTAATCTGACAATTTTAACAAATTTTATAGCAAACAACATGGAAAATGGTATGCAGTGCGATGTCATCTACACAGATTTTGCAAAAGCATTTGATCGGGTAAACCACGATATTCTTCTTAATAAATTGCGCAACAATGGTTTTCACTCAAGTCTCTTAGAATGGTTCAATTCTTACTTAAGAGGACGCTCGCAGTTTGTTAGGATTAATGGTATTGTCTCAGATCGCATTGACGCTACTTCGGGAGTCCCTCAAGGCAGCCATCTTGGGCCTTTGTTGTTTCTTTTATTTGTTAATGATATTCCCAATGTCATCCTTAATTCTGAATGCTTAATGTTCGCTGATGACTTGAAAATTTTTCGATCTATTAAATCACCCCAGGACTGTTTATTGTTGCAGGATGACCTCAATAGATTATCAGATTGGTGTACACTTAACTGTTTAAATCTTAATGTTTCAAAGTGCAATAGCCTTACATTCTGCCGGAAACGGGAACAAATTCAGTTTACCTACAGCATAACAAATCTACCTTTGGAAAGCATCGCATCCAAAAAAGACTTAGGCGTATTATTTGACTATAAACTCAACTTCAATAGTCACATAGACTACCTCGTCACAAAATGCAGGTCAATGATGGGATTTATTTTGCGAAACTCTCAAGATTTTTCTGACCCGCATACCCTTAAATACCTATATTTTGCATATGTGAGGTCTTCCCTAGATTACTGCTCTGTTATCTGGAATCCATATTATATGGTTCACTCTAGAAGGATAGAGAAGATTCAAAAATGGTTTACTAGAGCTGCGATAAAAAAGCTTAATTGGAATATCGACTTGCCAACATATAATATCAGATGCCAGCTGATTTGAATTTTGCCTTTATGTATTCGGCGGAGGTATTTTTCGATCATGTTTGTGAGAGACCTAATAACTAAACATATAAATTGTCCTTACCTGCTTACACAGATCAGATATCGAAGACCCGTGATACCATTGAGAAATCAAAATATTTTTGTTGAGCCTATGCATAGAGTACAATACGGATATAATGAAACAATAACTAGATGCTTAAGAGAAGCTAATTCAATTGGGAATCTCATTGATCTTCACTCTAATATAAGTAGAAATACGTTCAAAAATCAATTGCTTATACTTTTAACAAACTTTGGTGAAGTTAATTAAGTATGTTAATAATTTGTCGAAT
The DNA here is from genome assembly GCA_949715645.1 of Portevinia maculata. NCBI lineage: Eukaryota > Metazoa > Arthropoda > Insecta > Diptera > Syrphidae > Portevinia > Portevinia maculata. The sequence goes on from OX454525.1 coordinate 201,045,182, forward strand.
TAAGTATGTATGTAATCCATTAGAGGACCAAGTGTACCTCAGTTGATGAAATGAAATAAATAATAAATAAATAATAGCAAGGAATAAATTTGTTTTACAAATCATTGATACCATGAATCATGCTGAAATTGTCGAACTGATTTCCTTTTATGATTTTAAATGCTGGTATCAACTGCCGAGGTCCTAGCTTTCAAAAGTATTCAGTTCTGTTTAAATTTGAAAACGCAATAATACAAAGGCACTTAGGTTAGGTTTATGTGGCTGTCGGCAGAAGCCGACACACTTAGACCAATTTAGGTCCATTGTGATACCACGTATATTATCTACCTCAACTCTGTAGATGGGACTGGCCAACGACACGCGGTTGTTCTCAAACGGTCCCCCTACGTAGATGGCGCGCCCAACGTCGTTTAATTACTTGGCACTTAACAACGTTTGCGGGAGGGATATCTCTGCTAAATTGCACATATTAGATATTACCACATTTGTGGGTTCGTGGTGATTACAGTTTGACCATAAAAGGGCACTTTTATGCGTGGAACATAGCTTGGAAGTGGGCTTGGCCAGGCAATTTAATCGTTGCTTTATTTAGTTCCTATAGGGTGGTTAATGCTTTCACTCATTTCAGGCTGTGGAGGGTGTTCAGGTTCTCCATCCGTCTTACCAGACATTGGATCCTCATTAACAGAAAAATTATCTTTAGGCTTTAAAGTCATTTCACATTTGAGGAAGTCGTCTCCTGCCATAAAAATTTGCAAATCTTCAGGTAGTTTAGGCATTTGAATGTTGGCTTACTTAATTGCGGTGAGGCTATATGATCATTATTGAAGGGATCATAACCCTCCTACTTAAAATCACTTCGTCACTGAGGCCAATCAAATGCTGGTGTCGTGAATAACCATTTAAGCATATAGTTTCCGTTGAATGCACCCATTTGAGCCGATACTCAGTTTCTCGGTCTGGCTGCTGCCATAGACATCGAAACCACTTTTTATGTACATAGGTACCTACTTCGAAAATTGACACCGGGACTTTGTACGGCGTCTATGGAAGGGAGATTATTTTTTTGTTTGATCAGTGGTTTTAAGAAAAAGGAGGAAGAAGTAGTGTAATTTTAAGCACCCGAGAGTGGGTAAAATAAATTAAAGATAAGCTAAAAAAACGGTTTTTGAATTATTCTTAGGTCACAAATAGTAGTGACATTTCTTGAAATTACATTTAAATTTCTAAAAGTGATAAATATACGAGTACATATGCCGATTATACATTCGCCAACTGAACGAGTCGAGCAAGAAGAAACCATGTCTCAAAGCAGCGACCAATTCCAAGAAAATACGCAAAACAATCAACCATCGCACAGCCAACAACAGCAGTCTTGCACAGTAGCACAACGACAGCGACGACGATATCCAGCGAAGTGCACCATATGTGAGCAGCCATACAACGAGGACATGATCTACTGTGATGGGGTATGTAAAAGGTGGTTTCATTTTGTTTGTGTAAATTTAAATAGTAGTCAGGCTGAGGAGTTGAGTAAATGGTTTTGTAACGGTTGTTCAATTGGGAATGCAAGAAAAATTGACGTTCTTCACAAAGAATTGATGGCGCAATACGAGGTCGTCCAAAAATGCGCAAAGTTAAACAAGAGGAAAACTGTGGTTCATTCTGCTTTTTCTAAACGGGATAGCTTAAAGCAGAAGTATATAGCTTTGACGGCGGGTTTTGTAGATGCTGAAGGAGTTCCTCTCCCAGTACCAGGTTTACTAGGGGAGATCACAGTTGAAGATATACTTGATGATGAATCAGATAGAAGTTCGTGTACATCAAGATGCAGTTCCACGTCTCAGAGAAATTTAAAAATGCGTTTGCTGGACCAGCAGCGTGCGTTATTGAAGGAGCAGCGGACAAATTTGCAAAAAGAGCAGGAACTTCTAGAACGACAAGAAGAGTGAGCAGACGAAATGTCAGAATTAGATTTCAATGACAAAGTAGGCAATGTCACAAAGCAACTTAACAGCATGGCTCTAGATCCTCAAGCGCTTGAGTTTACTCCGCAAATGGAATAAGCAAAGCAACCCGGTTTCACTTTGCTAGGACCAGGCACTAACTTCGAATATCCACCTGTTTCTAATCATAGACAAATACCTGCCCGGAAGATCTACAATGCACTTCCAGTATTTACTGGCGAACCAGAAGAATGGCCGCTATTTAAAAGAATGTTCGAACAATCGACTCAAGAATGCGGTTTCTCAAATGAGGAAAATTTGATGCGACTCCAACAATCTCTTAAGGGAAGAGCAAAAGCCGAAGTATCGAGCCAATTATGTGAACCTTCATGTGTGCTTGATATTATTGAATGTTTGAAAATGACATTTGGACAACCAACAATAATTTTGAACACACAAATTGACAAGATAAGCAAATTTCCTCCATTAAAAGGAGACAAGTTGGAATCAATTATTCAATTTTCGACAGCAGTAACAAACATGAATGCAGTTAGGAGAGCGTCATGATTGGAAGGCCAATATGACAATTGAAGAAATTGAACAACGATATGAAGATGAAGTGGGCTTCATACGCCTATGCAAATAATGTAGCAGGAGTTTTAGCATTTGGTTCTTGGTTGAAATTAGAAGCAAGAAAAGTAAATTCAATTTTACCTTCTACATCGTTTGAAAGAATTGAAAAACCCCATCGAAAAGAGAGCCGAATTAATGTGCACTTAGAAAACAATCCATCCTGTCTTGTATGTAGGAATGGATGTAAATCTGTAGAGTCTTGTGATGTTTTCAAAAGGCTGTCTCCGCTAATTAGTGGGAAAAAATGAAGGAGTTAATGCTATGCCGTCAGTGTTTAACTGTTCATCGGATGAAATATCCGTTTGTATGTAAGAAGGCAGTTAAATGTAATATCAGCGGTTGTAGTCGTAAGCACCATCCACTTATGCATCCGGACGATGGCTCACAAAACAATTTACCTGTAGTGGAAACTTCGCAGAACAGTCACGCGAGATTGGATGATGAATTCCAATTTCAATACATTCCAGTAGTACTAAGAAATGGAAACAAAAAGATAGAGGTAATGGCATTCCTGGATGGTGGATCTAGCGGCACACATATTGAGGAGGAAGTGGCTGATCATTTGGGGTTAACAGGTCCCAAGGTAATTTTGAATTGGAAGTGGACCGCAAATGTGCGACGGCAGGAAGAGTCAACAAGGGTGTCCGTGATAATCTCCGGTGTACATGAGGGTGCTAGGGAGTTTGCTATTCCTGAAGCTCACATAATAAAGGAACTCAGTTTGCCAAAGCAAACATTAAATTATGAAGAACTGTCCAAAAAATACGATCACATCCGGGGGTTGCCAGTTCGGTCATACTCATCCATACGACCCAGAGTAATGATCGGACTCAGCGAGTGGCATTTATCAGTTCCGAGCAGAACACGATTGGCTGGGCATAACGATCCCGTTGCGACAAAGTGCAAATTGGGATGGTCAGTGTTTGGCTCATCCCATTATCAGAGTATCAACTATCACATCGAAGAACGTCAGGAACCTAACGATGAAGACCTTCATGAAATGATGAAACCAAAAGATGACTTGTCTTCCCAGGATGAGCGACGGGCCAAATTGATAATGGAAGATACAACTAAACTTGTAGGTCAACAATTTGAAACTGGTTTATTGTGGCGATATGATGAGGTGGATCTACCGGATAACCTTTTGATGGCAAAGCACAGGCTAAGGATCTTAAATCGACGGCTAGAGAAAAATCAAGAATTAAGAACAGATATGCAGAATCAACTAGCAACTTACCTTAGCAAAGGTTATATTCGAAAAATGTCGTTAAAGGAATTACAAGAGAACCACAAGCGTATTTGGTATCTTCCTCTGTTCCCTGTTATTAATCCAAATAAGCCAGGAAGAATTAGAGTTGTTTCGGATTCGGCAGCAAAGGTGAATGGCATTTCCCTCAATTCATTTCTGCTAAAGGGGCCAGATCAGCTTTCATCGTTGCTTGGTATCCTTCTTCGATTCCGAGAAAATGCTATTGCCATAAGTGGAGATATTTCCGAAATGTTTCACCAAGTCAAATTAATTAAGGAAGACCAACAAGTTTGTCGGTTTCTATGAAACGATCGAGAACATGAGGAGCCAAGCGTATATGTTACCCAGGTCATGACATTTGGCGCAACTTGTTCGCCGAGTAGTGCGCAATATGTAAAAAATATGAACGCTAAAAGGTTTGCAAGTGAATATCCTAGAGCTGTAAATGCAATTGTAAACAATCATTATGTAGACGATTTACTTGACAGCGTTGGCACAGTCGAAGAAGCCATCACACTAGCTGGACAGATTAGGAATATTCACTCGGCGGGAGGATTTCATATACACAAATGGAAATCTAATTCTCGTGAAGTGTTATTGGCACTAGAAAGTTCCTGTGGAGAGGCGATTGAGCTTGTCAATCTCAATAAGGAGGTTGAACAAAATACTGAACAAGTTTTAGGAATGTGGTGGAACACAGAATCAGACTCACTCACATTTTCACTCAAATTTAACAAAGGTAGCAAAAGTGTTTTAAAAGGACAACGCAAGCCAACAAAACGGGACGTTTTAAGAATACTAATGTCAATCATTGACCCGCTAGGTTTAATTGGTCACTTTACGAGTTATTTGAAAATCGTGATGCAGGAGATATGGCGTTCGAAGGTAAACTGGGACGACGAGATTGATGATAAGCAACATGAGAAGTGGTTTTCCTGGCTTAAGGAACTTGATGAAGTGGAAAACATACATATTCCGAGATGCTACTCAACAAATTCATCAATATGGAATGAATGGGAAGTACAGCTTCATGTTTTTGTTGATGCGAGTAAAGAAAGCAGTGCAGCAGTTGTATATCTAAGAATGCAGTCTGAAGGAAACATATCATGTACGTTGTTAAGTTCCAAAACCAAAGTTGCACCTATTAAACTTATATCGAGTCCAAGGTTAGAGCTTATTGCTGCCCTGATTGGAGCCAGACTCGCGGAGAGTGATCGACGATCATTGACCAAGCCAATAACCAAAATCTTCTACTGGTCCGACTCGGTGACCGTTCTAAGATGGCTGAGATCGGATGCAAAGGCAACTAAGGGGCAGTTCGTTGCATTCAGAATTGCTGAAATACAAGAAATTAGTAGCATAAGTAATTGGAGATATGTACCTTCTGATATGAATGTAGCGGACGATGCAACCAAATGGAAGAAAGGACCTTCACTCAAAATGGATAACCGGTGGTGTACAGGACCGAACTTTCTCTATGATCATGAAGACGATTGGCCAGAAGACATATCACTGCAATCAAATCAGGATCTTGAAGTCATTGAGACGATTCATCAGATTTGCGAACCGACTATCTTGTTTGAAAATTTCTTCAGTTGGCTAAAATTAGTACGAGTAACAGCTTTCGTGTACAGATTTATAAATATTGTGACAAAAAATCAAAAAAAAGTTCAGCATTCTAAATTCCTTCTATCATATGAATATAAGGGTAAGATCTTATTATTTAAATTAATTCAGAGTCATGAATATGGGGATGAAATCAAGTGCTTAAACCAGCAATCTGGCAATTTATCTGTCAATAATGGGACTAAGCTTTGCAGAAATAATATATATTCCTTAAAACCATAATTGGATCAAGATGGTGTGCTGCGATCCATGAGCAGGATTGATAAGGCAAACTGCGTTAGCATAACAATAAAGCGTCCTGTCATTTTGTCACAACGTCATCATGGAACAATGTTATTGGTACGGGATTATCATGAAAGGTTTCATCACATACATCATGAAGCTGTGGTTAACGAGGTGAGGAAAAAGTCTTATATGCCTAGGCTGCGACAACTCTTGAAACGCATATGAAATGATTGCAACCGTTGCAAGATATTAAGAACCAACGACCATACCACGTCGAGTTAATCGGTTCTCGTCAGATCACCGCAATTAAACGACGTTGAGCGCGGTTAGTACGTAGATGGGGGACCGTTTGAGAACAACCGCGTGTCGTTGGCCAGTCCCATCTACAGAGTTGAGGTAGATAATACATACGTGGTATCACAATGGACCTAATTGGTCTAAGTGTGTCGGTTTCTGCCGACAGCCACATAAACCTAACCTAACCTAACCTAAGATATTAAGAGCCAAAGCAGGTACTCAGGTACAGCGAAATTACCAGTTGAACGTATTACACCGTATACACCTCCCTTTACTATACAGCAGTGGACTATGGTCACATGCTTGGTAGTACGAGCTGTTCATATAGAGATTGCTTACACCTGCAGCACCGATTCGTTCATCCTATGCTATCGAAATTTCATAAGCCGAAGAGGTGCTGTAAGGAAAATGTTTAGTGATAGGGGTACAAATTTCATTGGAGCAGAAAAGGTTTTAAAAGAAGATTTAAAACAAGTGGACCCGCATTCTATAGCTGCAATGTTTGTTACATCGAACTTTGAGTGGTATTTTCATCCTCCTGGATCGCCTCACATGAACGGCTGCGTCGAACGTTTAATAAAATCCGTAAAGACCGCTTTGTATGCTGTAAGCGACATCATCACATACAAACCGAACGATGAGCTATTTCGAAGCTACTTGATGGAGGTTGAGGATATGGTCAACTCGAGGCCACTAACACACTTACCACTGGACAGCGAGGAATCCGAAGCGTTGACACCTAATCATTTTTTGAGACAACAAGCAGGAGGACCTTCATCTACACCCCTTGAAGATATCAAATCGGATGTTAAACTGTACAAAACAAATGCACTCATGTCCCAGCTATATGGAAAGCACTATTGGAAACGATGGATAAGGGAGTACTTGCCAATGTTAATGAGGAGGGAAAAATGGAACCAACTTATTGAACCCTTAAAAGTCGGAGATATTGTTTTGGTCATAGATGAGAGACATCCACGGAATCGCTGGCCGAAAGGAAAAATCCTCCAAGTTAATACGTCGAAAGACAGCCAAGTTAGAAGCGCAACCGTCAAAACTGCGGACGGTATTTATGAAAGACCGTTTGTTAAATTAGCCAAGTTGGACGTGAATAATGAGGTACATTTGTGATTAGCTCGAGACAAATGTACCGAGGGGGAGAATGTCGTGAATAACCATTTAAGCATATAGTTTCCGTTGAATGCACCCATTTGAGCCGATACTCAGTTTCTCGGTCTGGCTGCTGCCATAGACATCGAAACCACTTTTTATGTAGGTACCTACATACTTCGAAAATTGACACCGGGACTTTGGACGGCGTCTATGGAAGGGATATTATTTTTTGTTTGATCAGTGGTATTAAGAAAAAGGAGGAAGAAGTACTGTAATTTTAAGCACCCGAAAGTGGGTAAAATAAATTAAAGATAAGCTAAAAAAACGGTTTTTGAATTATTCTTATTTCCCAAAAAGTAGTGACAGCTGGCATTGCTGCATTTGCGTGATTAAGGACTTTTTAGGCCTGCCTCTCTTTCGCGCTTTTGTTGGAACGTTTGTTGATATTTTCTTTTTGAGAGGGTTCGTAGGATCTCTCCTTTGGACATGACAGTACCAACTGGGCCGTTAGCGCTCCATTTTCTTCGAGATAGGTTCGGATCTTGCAACTTCTTATTCGATAAAACGGAACTAATGATTTTACTAGGATTGCGATAGCTCCATTCAATTATAGCCAATTTTCTTTTTCCTAACAACATTATGATCTCAAAAATGAAAAAAAAAACTCGCAAACATAGCCATTTTAATATAAGCTTCTTTGCCTTAGGTAGAGATAGGATACCTTCGACTACTGTCCAATTAGGATAAAATCATGTTACACCGCCAAACAGTATTCAAATAAGGCAAATGTGATTGCAAAGGGCACTGATTGAATAACAATTTAGCAGCTTTCTGTACACAAAAATACGAAAAACTAAGTAATTAACATTAGCATAAAATCATTTACTATACTTAATACTGTATTGTATACTCGTACCTATCGGGTTGCCTTTTTGTGTAATTCGCCATTGGTATTCCTGCTGTTTATTATTCATGATAATGCTCCATTTCCCTATTCATTGGAGAGCAGAATATAATTAAAACTCCTAACTGTATGGTGGTTGCAGTAATTAATGAGAAATTTGAAATTTTGTGAATATTAATATGTACATTATCGACGCGATTCAATTTCGCTCATAAATCCACCATCATGAGACTCTTTAGTCAGTTATGTGCTTATTGCGTCCATATTTTGTTAGACAAATTAACAATTTGTGTTAAAAAAAACAGAGTAGATGCAAACATCATGAGAAGCTTACAGATATAGATGAGAAAAGCGATACAGGTTTGCAGGCTAGAAAAACATACACTTCTTGCGCACTAATCTACTGACTCATTTCCTGATGATTTGATATATTCTGGTTTAGCCTTGGCGAGGTCATCAACTTTAGGCCATATTTATTTTATCAAATTGAAAAATGATCAATAGCGAACTCAACGTTCGAGCATTCAGCAATAGCCAAACAAAATCTGCAAGCTTAACTTCGTCCAGTCGTAACAATGTTCCAGACTTTTAAAATTGTTTGATTGAAAAACACTCAGTTATTTTATTTAAATTTCATTTCCCAACTGCAATTCATTTAAAATCTGTTCCAGTTGCTCGATTTATTTTTCAATGCAAATTGATTACCGCAAAACTGACAGGAATCGAATAAGAACGTTTAAAAATCCACCATTTGAATTGCCATCCTTTATCAACTTTACTTTGCAACTCGTGTTCGACAAACGACCGCATTTAGTCCTCGTTCCTCGTGCAAGGCACAAACTAATGCTGCAGAAGCAAACTGCAGCAATTGAAAAATATAAAGTTAAACTACCATGAAAGTGATTTCATATCGGGCAAACGTTAAACTGTGTATCTGTGAGTTTCCCGTAATAGAGGGTGAATGCTTTTTTTTCGTCTTTATCCGACCGAGTTTGCAAAACACTCCAGTCACTGTATAGCTAGCTGCAGCAGAAATCTCTCAGCAAATATGTGCTTGTTTAATGTTGAATTTTTTGTTAACACATTTTTCTACATCAGTTGCAGTAGTTATTGGCTGCAGGACTTTGTTGTTGCTGGCACTTCACACATATGCATATCCAAGCATTACTTTGAGGCCTAACTACAAGTATTACCACCTAGTTCTACTGGTTTGTATTTGTGCACGCAGCTGTTAACTCTTAGCAAAAATGATTAAAAGGTGCGCCTTTAGAGTGTTTCCACATTTTCTTTGAAATGAAATAAGGGGCAGCTTTGTCATTAGTTGTATAACTAGTCTAGTAGTACCAACGAATCTTGCAAAGAAAAAAGCTTTAACATTTTTTTAACGACAGAAATTAGTTAATTCATTTGTTCTATCTCTTAACTGAAGCCCTTGCCCGAAAGAAGTACTCCATAGTTTATTCACGACGCCTCGAGGTTGAGTAGATAAGTTAATTAGTATTATAGTACTGGAGTTCGGAGTTTAGAAAGAAAGTCTTTAAATGCACTATCAGATCTGTAACGTGGAGTGCTTAAAGCAAGCAGCTATCCCGAGCAGCATTTTGGCGGCACATAAAGTGCTCCCATATGCCCATCATTTACTGCAGGTGACATTACTTACACTAGGACAAGAAAAACAAATAATTTAAGTCACTAAGGTGTTATTACGCAAAGTATTTGTTAGCTTTATTTACTAACATGCAAGCATTTACATCTTCTTCTTCTTCTTTCTCTTTGTCGATGGGTTTATGATCTGGACTAAAGGAATCATCACATTGCTACTTCACTGCATTCCTACTGGCCTATGTAGTTCGCCAGTTTGACCTCAACAAAATAACGGCAGGCTTCCGGATTTCGTCGCTGAGGTCAATCAAATGCTGGTGTTGCTGCAGTTCTGTGAACCAGGAGTTTTTTAGGCCTCTCTTTCGCGATTGTTTAGGAACGTTGATTGATATTGCCTTTCTGAAAGGGTTCCTAGGATCTCTCTTTTCTTCGAGATAGGTCCATTGACATTTTTTTTGTCATCCCAGCTTGCTTTGCTATTGATCAAAGATCACAGATACTTGAATTTGTGGCACTTGGAATCACTCTTCCATTCATATAAATGTCTGGAATAGATCAGCAGGATCTGAGAATGGACATCATAAGTATTCTATTTTTTCGGACTAATACGGTAACCATTCCCCTCCAGTGCTCGTTGCAGGGAGGATTATGATGGCTAAATCATCAGCAAAAAAAAATCTGCTGCACTTGGAGTCCGTCAATTATAAGATTACGAACTCCTCGGTGACTCTAGCGGAGCATTTAACTCTAATATTTTCTTCCACATACTATGTCCATGATAAGACAAGTTTTTTTTTTAAGAAAAACGCCCCTTAAAAGTAGGCATGGCAGAAAACTTTATACAAAGGAATGGTTCAAAATGGCTTAACTACATTAGAAGTCGCTTATAACCACGGTGAAGGGACCGCGGAATTGAGGCCGACTGCCTTCTACAAATATTCAGGAAATATTTACATTTACAGACAAAAGGAATACGTTTTATTTTTAAATTAAATTCAACCACACTTAATTTTATTTTATTTTAAAGTTTCTGAAAAAGTTTCTGTTTGTTTTTTATAGAGACAATTTAAATAAGTAGAGTTAAGATCTGCATCTAAAAAAGAAAAGCTTTTTAGTGTGTTCTCACCAAACTCATTAAAGCAGTATTTGAATAGCTTTTATTGCTTCCATGGCTGTAGGAGGAGTGAAGTTTTCTTCGAGATCTTCATCATCTGCTTCACTGTTTTCATCTTCTTCTTGTGTAATGTTATCGTCAGTTTCCATCGTGAATGTCAATATATTGTCGTCAATCTCAACATATTGCCCCCATTCTTCGGCTGGAACTACTCCGTTTATGATTCTACCCAATAGTTGGCTTAAAGGAAGATTGTCCTCTTCAATAAAATGCGAGTCCGCAATTATATGTTCTGATGAAAGGAGCCAGCATGCTTGTAGGAATTTGCAATGGTCTTCGCCTGAAACTTTCCCAAAAACAACGTTGCCTAAAGCGCCTTATACAGGCCTCAGAGCATTTGTAGTCCTTCTTATCAAAAAATTTCCAAACTATTCAGCTTGTCCGATAAGAACTGGTCCATTTATTGGGATGTTTTACTTTCTCGTAACTCTAGCTTCATCAATTTTAGTGTTGTTGACTGTCGTATTTTTTTTAAATTTTTATGCAGCACTCTTCAAAGTTTTTTTCGCGATTTTTCCATATTGTTGATACGGTTGAATGTGAAACACCAAACTCCTGCGCGACAAAACTATTTTATATAATTGTGCGCGTGTCAGAGGATTTCAAAAATTTTAGCTTCCGAGCATTTTGGGGGCCTAAAGATAATATATTGAAAATTTCAGCTCTCTAGCTCAAATTTCGATTTGTTCGATAATTGTTTTTTTTTGAGATTGTGGGCGGATTTTAAAAAGTCTTTAACTTAATTATTTCAAGCTACTAGAGAGTATATGGGTAAAATTTCAGCTTTTTAGCTCGAGTTTAAAGGCCTAATTTTTTCCGACTGACGGGCGGACGGACATGGCTTGGTCGACATTACTATCGATGCTGATCACGAAATAAGTAACTTTTACGCGTCTACGAGCAATATTTAAGGTATGATACAAACTATGAGTCAAAATTAGTATACCCTTAGAATAGGGTATACAAAAGACTTCAAGGTTTTTCAATAGTGTGACATATTCAACTGAAGTAGAGTTTAATTGAATGAAATTAATTAAGAGATGTGTTAGTGTTTCGTTGTGGGGGAACTTTTGTTTTTGTAGGGTTAAGCGATAGATTGTTGCGTGAAGCCCAGCCGACTATAGCACGAAGGTCATAATTTATGTTGACAACAGATTCATCCGCCACACCAATTGTATAGCTAAGGTAAAGCTGAACGTCATCTGCATACATATGATAGATACAATTTGGCAACACGGAAGGAAAATAGTTGATAACAGGAAGAACAACAGAGGGCCCAAAATCGATCCTTTTGGAATTCCAAAATTGAAAGGAAGAAACGAGGAGATAATACTATCGAGCGAGACAGCTGTGACAGGGTTAGTTAAGAATAAGGGGATACGGTTTCTTATAGGATAAAATAAGTTGAATTGTTAGCTAAGTGTATTAAAAAGAATGAACGAATTCACAGAATCAAAAGCTTCAGGGAAATCTAATAAAGCAACCAGAGTTACTTTGTCTACATCCATGGCATTCCGAATGTCATCATATACTTTTAAAAGTGTGCTATTGTAGCTGCACCCAGAGTGGAAGTCAGACTGGTGGGGTGTAAGGATACTCTTTTATGCCAGTGTTTAAAATGGATGCGAAAGCTTTGAATAGAAACAGTAGGATAGCGATAGGGGTGTACTCAGTTGAACTTCCCTTTTTTGGGTTGGGTATAATTTTGGCTTTTTCTAGGGGAATGGGTAATTCAATGTGTTGAAAATATTTGTGAATTGTTTAAGGACAATAGGGAGAAGTATTTTAACAAAGTCAGAATGTATATTGTTAAGTCAGATAGATTTACATTTAATACTAAAAATAGTTGCTCCAACTGAATGCGCTTCTACTCGAGATATTGCAAACAGTTCATCATAATTTTTGTTTGTTGTAAGAGAAACACGGTCGCTGGTATTTTGCTGAGTCGAATTTGCAAACTTTTTATTTAACTCGTCTATATTGATGTTATCGTTAAAGAAAATATGTAGTTTTATTACTCAGTACATTTTAACGTTATAGTTTCCACAGCAACTTAAATTTCCGATCAGAAGTGCTGTAGTACATAAGTTAAGCAAATTTGATCATGCTGGTCACAAGATTTCTACTAACTTTAAATTCATGACGAAATTCTACACAGCGAAACCGTTTCCATCGGCGGTAAAGAAAATCTCTCTTTTCAATATTCCTAAGAATTTAATTAGATAACAAAGGACAAGCTTTGTTTTGAATGACACGAGTTTTTTTTGGGACATGTGTATTGACTAAGCTTTCGTGCATGTATCAACTAGGGGCCCGAAATAATTAAGTTTAAGAATTTTTGAAATCCGCCCACAGACCCAGAAACTCAAAAAACAAATTTATCGAAAATCAAATTATCAAATTCTCAAATTTTTATATATGATCTTTGACTCCTAAAACTGCTCGGGAGATGAAATTTCTAAAATCCGCCCACTGGCCCACAATTAAATAAAACAATTTTATTGAAAAGTCAAAGTTTGAGATAGGAAACTGAAATTTATTATATAGACTCTCTAGGTGTTTCTAATATTTACTCTCAAGGGCACTTTATGCTCTATGTAAATATTTTCAAAATCCGCCCTCTGGCACGCCCACAATTTTTTTTTTTTTTGAAAAACCAAAGCTTGAGCTAGGGAGCTGAAATTTATAATATTGACTGTCTAAGCGTCTGATAGGAATAAGAATAGGGTATCCAAAAGTTCACCCGAGCGGACTGTAGCCCCTCCCTATGTTTTTTATAGACATTTTAATGGAGTTTAATCCGATTTTACGGAGCTTAAGAGAAGTTTTGTTTGCTATACGAAATTTATCGACCGCTCTCATGAAGCTCTGTTTTTCTGGCTTGTCAGAAAACTCAGTATAATGCTGGCATCAGTAGGGGAAACATAGCTCTCGAAGTGGGTTTCATGCCCATACTAGACTGGGATATGCCAACGATAACAGCTTCAGAGCTGATTCTTTCTTTTTCAATTCATCAAAGGTCACCCCTAATTGATTTAAATCACGGCTCGCTTTTTTGAAATTGCATTTCGAGTTCCTGTTAAGAGTCGGAGATATATTGTATATTGAGTCGTTCCACTAATGTGGTGTACGTTAAACATCGATAGTTTAACTTTTCGATAATATCGATGTTTTCCTAAAAACTATTGATACGAGTAGTATCGATAGTCTGCAAAATTTAAGAAACTGGAGAATCGTTTTTGAAGTCCATCAAATAAAACAAACATTCTAATTATGGTTATATAGGGCAAATAGGAGCATGTTAAGAGTTTTTGATTTAAAAGATTCCGTTTTTCATTGTATATAATCTCAACCTTTGAAAATACCCGTTCACTTGGAACGGAAATCGCAGGTATGCATAAATTAAATAGATTTCTGAAAACTTCTTAAGCCCGTGTAAATCGGAATTCGCTAAATATTTCGCGGCACATTTATCCAAACACTATTTTTTTGAGCACGACGGTACGCACGACCACCTATATCGATTATTCAAAAATTTAATGAAAAAATCCTTCACCAAAATACTCGTATATTCAAAAAAAAGAAGTGATTTCCATAGTAATGCTTATACATTTCGGTTCATTGGAAATTGCCTTTATTTTGCAAATAAAGGTGATTCCCCAACTATCTATACCTATAGTATAGGTTTATTTCCATTTTATTGGAAAGTTGAAATGAAATTTCTCTAGCAGATACATAAAAAAAACTATCGATATTGAAAAAAAACATCGAGGTTTTCGATAAATCCTTTGGAGAAGTTCGCCATCCACATACCGAGTTTTTCTTCAAATGCTATTCCAAATTTTGCCAGCAAAGATTTGTATATATAAAAATGTTTGAAATATTTTTTTATAACTTTTTTATTTAAATAAAAGTTATTTGAATTTTTGAAAATTTCGCTTTTGGTTCTAACGATTTTGATCAATTTTTATGTCTTTGAATAATTGGGTTGAGCGTCAGAAGATGGCTCACTGAGATTCCTGCTGTGTTTTCTGTGGTTTAATTCTCCGCAGCTTAATTTGGACATTTGCTGCCAGCCTCCAAGTTATCGCCCAAATGTCTTTTGATTGCAAAATTTGATGTCAAAACGAGAATAAAAAATACATAACGTCACATTATTTAATAAGAACGAAAAATTCTGCCAACTGAACTGAAGTTCAGATTTCACTGTGATGCCGGACGAGTTAAACCAAAAATTTGAACTCAGTTTAAGGTTCAGTTGAACTCAAGTTTAAACCTTCACTGTGAAACTGGCCATAACATTCTCAAAAACAAAACAATTATTTAGGTACCTAGTATAAATTAATATAAAATCTTCTAAGACATTTTAAATGTCACTTTTCTCAAAAACGGCTATAATAATATTGATCTCTGTTGGTGTTTTGAATACTAAGAGTAAAGGTAAGACAATGTCATACTCAGTTTTTATCAAAAGACTTAAACAACGATACTTTCAAAACACGGCTACTGCCTCAACAATGGGCAAACTGATTTATTTGCTTCAAAAAGAAAAATTAAGATCGAGCGTCATTATGACGAAGCAAAAACATTTCATAAGATCACAATTAAAAAGCCGTTTTGTATTTTTTAGCCGGAAAAATTAAAAATGACATCTTACGTGCAAACAAATTTGAAACAAAAAAACCTTCAGGTTTATTTTGCAGTCATAAAATTTGGATCAGTATCGAGTACATATCTTTCATAAAAACATTTGCATATATCTTAAACAACAATTTGCATATTATGCATACTCATAAGTCATACCTCTATAAAACGCGACTATACCTTTACTATCCATTTCCGATATCTGTTGAAAAATATAAAATTAAATTTCAAGATGTAATTAAGACAAATCAATTATCGCTATCTACATGTGATCTACATGTTGCGATTCTTTTTTTCCTAGTTTTACGAGTAGGTATAAAAAATGGCTAATGAAAAACTGTGATTCAAAACCAATTCTTAGTTGTGCGAGAAAGTTATCATATGGCCCACTCGTGCACTTTATTTTTATTGCTTCCCAGAAACATTATTTAAATACGTCAGTACTCTGCTTGCTTTAATACTGCTGCACACCTTCGATACATTGACTCGGCGAGGTTTTTTCATGTGGATGAAATGTAGGTATGGTGTTCCAGGTTGGGATTAGTAAGTTTTTGTTTCGGTTTCCAGTGACTCTGGACGCTTTATTACAGTCTAAAGTTTCATGATGGACCAGATAGTCCCAATTGGATTGAGGTGTAAGCTCTAGAGAGGCCAGCTTAGCACATCGACATTGTATTATTTGGTACTTTTCAACCTAAGAAAACATAATACAAATCATATTGTTTTTGGTCATAAAAGCGGCAATTTATTTAAAAAATAATTGCTTAAACTTTCATTTAAATAAAACCATTAAACCCATACCTACAGACTGTGTTGTATGGCAAGGACCATTGTCTTGTTGAAAGATGCATCACCATTAAGATTTAGAGCGCAGGGCTTAATCTCAGGACCCGTGGAAAAACTGTTGCACTGACTTTCGATTCTTAAAAGAACATTCGTCCGTATTTATCTCCAAAGAAGCATCACACCTTCAGTTTTGGGGGCATATTTAGGAGGCATTCAGAGCAATGTCTTTCCGTTGGTCCTTTTTACACAAAAATACTCCCATCTCCAACGTGCACATTTAATATGGATTCGTCGAAAAAGATGGCATTGTTCCACATGTGTTGCATCCAATTAAGATGCTCCTGAGTCCAAAAAAGCCAGTTATTAATGACCCGTAAAAATGAAAATCCGGCTTCGGTTCTGGGTTGAGTATTCTAAGTCCAGCTTTTTACGAGCATTTTTTTCGGTGCCGGGAATATGTGAATCAACCCCAAGTCTTTGCTCTTTGCCACTGACTTAGACAAAACGTCACTGTTGATAGTAAGGTGGTTCACCTACCTTGGAGTAAACATCAAATGCACAAATGATACCTTAGTGAAGATTCAAGAATTATCATCGAATGCAACTTCGGTTTGGCAAACAATATGGGTTCCCAATACTGTTCTGCTCTATCATACCGAGAGCAGGAAAAGATAACTTATATTTGGCTCTTTCGAATGAAAAATAATCCGTTTTATATTTGGTACTGTGTGGGAGGAGGGCGGAGACACAACCGCGAACTCTATGAGCTGTAACAAGTTGTGGACGAAGTCCGAAAAGCTTAAACAATTCGCCACCTCGAGCAAATGGACAACAATGCTCCAGCGAAGACGACCATCGGCTCCCTGCTCCCAGGTTTTTGACGACATTAAGGACCGAAGCTCCGTTCCATCGCGAATGCCAGTGCACCTAGTCTGAACCACTGGATGCATCGAACCCGGGATCGAGGAGAATGGAATGACTGCAGTGCATCAGACAGAGACTCCCCAGTCTCCACGGGTCGGAAAGCCGTTAAGTAGAATTTGAAAAGTTGTTCGAACATTCTTCTTTGTTTAAATATAAAATAATAAGTCCGTTCGCGTACTTTATGTGTAGAAAAATGAAAACTGTCAAAACTCCTAAATCGAGAGAGAATCCTCTTATTTCAAAGAAAATTTCGCCAACGCTTTTGCGTAAAAAGACGAAAAACGTCAAAGTTTGACTTGAAAAGTAGCTGTCGCTGTTTTTTTTTACTTGCAAACTCATAGAATTTTATCTTTTGACAGTTTTCATTTTTTTAAAAGCTGAAACTCTGTGTGAAGAAAATTAACATTTTTCTTTCTTCATCTTTTTACAGTACGCGAACGCGTTTGTGTAGTTTCGCACGAACGTTTTTTTTTGTTAAGCGTGCGCTAAATGGATTTCTTTTTTTTCTGTAATGATACATTATACTTATTAACCACAGACGCAGACATTTTTTGTTTTGTTGCTGTAAGTAGCATCAGCAAAGGATACATTGTCTGTTTTAAGGTGCTACTTACTGCATAAACGAATAGAAGGATAGGAAAGAAGTTTGGTGCGATAGGGTTTTTTTCTCCACAGGTGGCGCCTAAATTGCTTTAGAGAGATCTATTTTGTTGTGTGTATTAAATTTTAAAAATCATGGCCCTGGTCGGGATTCGAACGCACGACCTACCTACCAATCACTTAGTGAATACAATACCATCATTGCCACCTGCTAAATTTATATATATATTTATATATATTTTTATATATATTTTTATATATATATAAATATACGTTTGCATATTAATACGCGAATGGACCTAATATTTATAAATACATTAACCGTTTTGGTTTGTTATTTTTAAGTCTTGTTAATATACGCTCTGGGCTTTAGCTTCAAATATGTTTATGTTATTTATTTTTACTTATTTATTGAAATTTGTGTTTTGTGCTGTTACAATATCAAATTAAATTAAATATGTAAAATAATGTAAGTTTCTTTTTCATCAGATTGACACATTATTGATATATGCTTATTATATGTATGTTTGGTTTGTTATTTAAGGTTTAAATAAAAGAAAACAAAAACCCCTGACGAAGTTGGCAAAAAACCGACGAAACGTAGGGTGCAAGGATGGATTAAAGTGTTTTAATTGCATCAGAAACAAAAAAGACCATTAAGCCGGAAAAACGTGCACATTTAATATGGATTCGTCGAAAAAGATGGCATTGTTCCACATGTGTTGCATCCAATTAAGATGCTCCTGAGTCCAAAAAAGCCAGTTATTAATGACCCGTATTGAAAATTCGGCTTCGGTTCTGGGTTGAGTATTCTAAGTCCAGCTTTTTACGAGCATTTTTTTCGGTGCCGGGAATATGTGAATCAACCCCAAGTCTTTGCTCTTTGCCACTGGTTCACCTACCTTGGAGTAAACATCAAATGCACAAATGATACCTTAGTGAAGATTCAAGAATTATCATCGAATGCAACTTCGGTTTGGCAAACAATATGGGTTCCCAATACTGTTCTGCTCTATCATACCGAGAGCAGGAAAAGATAACTTATATTTGGCTCTTTCGAATGAAAAATAATCCGTTGGATATTTGGTACTGTGTGGGAGGAGGGCGGAGACACAACCGCGAACTCTATGAGCTGTAACAAGTTGTGGACGAAGTCCGAAAAGCTTAAACAATTCGCCACCTCGAGCAAATGGACAACAATGCTCCAGCGAAGAGGACCATCGGCTCCCTGCTCCCAGGTTTTTGACGACATTAAGGACCGAAGCTCCGTTCCATCGCAAATGCCAGTGCACCTAGTCTGAACCACTGGATGCATCGAACCCGGGATCGAGGAGAATGGAAGGACTGCAGTGCATCAGACAGAGACTCCCCAGTCTCCACGGGTCGGAAAGCCGTTAAGTAGAGTTTGAAAAGTTGTTCGAACATTCTTCTTTGTTTAAATATAAAATAATAAGTCCGTTCGCGTATTTTATGTGTAGAAAAATGAAAACTGTCAAAACTCCTAAATCGAGAGAGAATCCTCTTATTTCAAAGAAAATTTCGCCAACGCTTTTGCGTAAAAAGACGAAAAACGTCAAAGTTTGACTTGAAAAGTAGCTGTCGCTGTTTTTTTTACTTGCAAACTCATAGAATTTTATCTTTTGACAGTTTTCAATTTTTTAAAAGCTGAAACTCTGTGTGAAGAAAATTAACATTTTTCTTTCTTTCATCTTTTTACCATTTTCTCAGTACGCGAACGCGTTTGTGTAGTTTCGCACGAACGTTTTTTTTGTTAAGCGTGCGCTAAAGGGATTTCTTTTTTTCTGTAATGATACATTATCCTTATTAACCACAGACGCAGACATTTTTTGTTTTGTTGCTGTAAGTAGCATCAGCAAAGGATACATTGTCTGTTTTAAGGTGCTACTTACTGCATAAACGAATAGAAGGATAGGAAAGAAGTTTGGTGCGATAGGATTTTTTTCTCCACAGGTGGCGCCTAAATTGCTTTAGAGAGATCTATTTTGTTGTGTGTATTAAATTTTAAAAATCATGGCCCTGGTCGGGATTCGAACGCACGACCTACCTACCAATCACTTAGTGAATACAATACCATCATTGCCACCTGCTAAATTTATATATATATTTATATATATTTTTATATATATTTTTATATATATTTTTATATATATATAAATATACGTTTGCATATTACGAGTAGTACGCGAATGGACCTAATATTTATAAATACATTAACCGTTTTGGTTTGTTATTTTTAAGTCTTGTAAATATACGCTCTGGGCTTTAGCTGCAAATATGTTTATGTTATTTATTTTTACTTATTTATTGAAATTTGTGTTTTGTGCTGTTACAATATCAAATTAAATTAAATATGTAAAATAATGTAAGTTTCTTTTTCATCAGATTGACACATTATTGATATATGCTTATTATATGTATGTTTGGTTTGTTATTTAAGGTTTAAATAAAAGAAAACAAAAACCCCTGACGAAGTTGGCAAAAAACCGACGAAACGTAGGGTGCAAGGATGGATTAAAGTGTTTTAATTGCATCAGAAACAAAAAAGACCATTAAGCCGGAAAAACGTGCACATTTAATATGGATTCGTCGAAAAAGATGGCATTGTTCCACATGTGTTGCATCCAATTAAGATGCTCCTGAGTCCAAAAAAGCCAGTTATTAATGACCCGTATTGAAAATTCGGCTTCGGTTCTGGGTTGAGTATTCTAAGTCCAGCTTTTTACGAGCATTTTTTTCGGTGCCGGGAATATGTGAATCAACCCCAAGTCTTTGCTCTTTGCCACTGGTTCACCTACCTTGGAGTAAACATCAAATGCACAAATGATACCTTAGTGAAGATTCAAGAATTATCATCGAATGCAACTTCGGTTTGGCAAACAATATGGGTTCCCAATACTGTTCTGCTCTATCATACCGAGAGCAGGAAAAGATAACTTATATTTGGCTCTTTCGAATGAAAAATAATCCGTTGGATATTTGGTACTGTGTGGGAGGAGGGCGGAGACACAACCGCGAACTCTATGAGCTGTAACAAGTTGTGGACGAAGTCCGAAAAGCTTAAACAATTCGCCACCTCGAGCAAATGGACAACAATGCTCCAGCGAAGAGGACCATCGGCTCCCTGCTCCCAGGTTTTTGACGACATTAAGGACCGAAGCTCCGTTCCATCGCGAATGCCAGTGCACCTAGTCTGAACCACTGGATGCATCGAACCCGGGATCGAGGAGAATGGAAGGACTGCAGTGCATCAGACAGAGACTCCCCAGTCTCCACGGGTCGGAAAGCCGTTAAGTAGAGTTTGAAAAGTTGTTCGAACATTCTTCTTTGTTTAAATATAAAATAATAAGTCCGTTCGCGTATTTTATGTGTAGAAAAATGAAAACTGTCAAAACTCCTAAATCGAGAGAGAATCCTCTTATTTCAAAGAAAATTTCGCCAACGCTTTTGCGTAAAAAGACGAAAAACGTCAAAGTTTGACTTGAAAAGTAGCTGTCGCTGTTTTTTTTACTTGCAAACTCATAGAATTTTATCTTTTGACAGTTTTCAATTTTTTAAAAGCTGAAACTCTGTGTGAAGAAAATTAACATTTTTCTTTCTTTCATCTTTTTACCATTTTCTCAGTACGCGAACGCGTTTGTGTAGTTTCGCACGAACGTTTTTTTTGTTAAGCGTGCGCTAAAGGGATTTCTTTTTTTCTGTAATGATACATTATCCTTATTAACCACAGACGCAGACATTTTTTGTTTTGTTGCTGTAAGTAGCATCAGCAAAGGATACATTGTCTGTTTTAAGGTGCTACTTACTGCATAAACGAATAGAAGGATAGGAAAGAAGTTTGGTGCGATAGGATTTTTTTCTCCACAGGTGGCGCCTAAATTGCTTTAGAGAGATCTATTTTGTTGTGTGTATTAAATTTTAAAAATCATGGCCCTGGTCGGGATTCGAACGCACGACCTACCTACCAATCACTTAGTGAATACAATACCATCATTGCCACCTGCTAAATTTATATATATATTTATATATATTTTTATATATATTTTTATATATATTTTTATATATATATAAATATACGTTTGCATATTACGAGTAGTACGCGAATGGACCTAATATTTATAAATACATTAACCGTTTTGGTTTGTTATTTTTAAGTCTTGTAAATATACGCTCTGGGCTTTAGCTGCAAATATGTTTATGTTATTTATTTTTACTTATTTATTGAAATTTGTGTTTTGTGCTGTTACAATATCAAATTAAATTAAATATGTAAAATAATGTAAGTTTCTTTTTCATCAGATTGACACATTATTGATATGTATATGCTTATTATATGTATGTCTGGTTTGTTATTTAAGGTTTAAATAAAAGAAAACAAAAACCCCTGACGAAGTTGGCAAAAAACCGACGAAACGTAGGGTGCAAGGATGGATTAAAGTGTTTTAATTGCATCAGAAACAAAAAAGACCATTAAGCCGGAAAAAATGTAAACTAAAGTATCAAAAATGGGTCCTCTTTTTGAAGTAGCCTCTCATCGCAATTGATACACTTGGATGTGTTTAAGACTTTCGCATGAGGTGAGCTTTAGAATAAACGTTAGGTTTTGCTGGGGTGATCTGAATCTGGGACCCTTCAGTCAGTAGGTAACTGTATCCTAACACTGAGCCCTTATTAACATTATTAGGATGCTACTAATTTCGTTTGTAGATACAGGGCGGGTCATGGGGTATGAGGCTATCGGAAAGTGCCATATATCCTACAAGTTCCGTCGAATGTCAATTCAGTTTAGAGATTTGTGAAGCAAACAGAATACGAATTTGAGTGAATAAGCTATGAAACTCTATACTCCTGAAGAACGCGAAATAAACGCGGAACATCACGATGTTCTGGGCCCTCATCACGCAAGGCTGACGATCTCGTTTTCGACATCGACTTCGATAGCAATGCTTCACGTAACACTCGCCTCTGAATGATATTGTTACGACGATTCAATATTTACTTCACATAACTTACAAAACGTCAAAAAACTGTCGTCGAGACGATAGCATTTGCGCGATAGCTAATGAGGTTTCGCCTTACATATTTTGTACACCATTAAAGCACGTTCATGGTTTTTTAAGTAAACAATCGGCTTCAGATCTTTTCTTTATATGGTGCAGATTTTTATTAATGCAATTTATTATAAATATCAAACTCTATTTCAACAAATATATGTATCCGGTGATGTCTTCAGTGAGTAAGCGAAGACATTAAAAAAGTTTCGGACATGAAACAAATTTGCCACCCCGAAAACATTCGTACTATTTCGCTAACAAGGGATAAATAGTTAAAAGGATAATTGATTTGGAACGTAACAATTAGAAGAAATTTACTGGAATAATAAAATTGAGACTTGCTTTCATGCATATATGTACATATAAAAACACATGCTTTCATGCATATTTTAGTTTCAACGAAAATATATTATAATGAAGTAAGAATATTAATAAATATTTTTGAAAAAAAAACAGCAGCTATAAACAAATCTCAGCAGTCAGTTTTCTTCGTTTCTGAAGTTTCTCACAATTAGATGTTGTTTTTAGTGTTTCTCAAACTGTAGCAAACGAGAGCGATGGACGACACGAGAACGATTGTGTTTCGTGAATCAAACTATTGACGATAGCGTTCAGTGCAATCGCATGGACGACAATCGTCCGCAAACTTACGTGATGTGGGCCCTGAAGAAAACCATGGTAAAAACAGTCCAAATTATTATCGACAATGGCGGCGGAAAGTTAGATTTAAGCGATAGCATTTTCAAAACAATATGAAAAATTACCTTAACTTCCAAATACATTTCAAAAATTATATTAATTTTTTTTATTTAAATCCAAAAAAATAGGCAGGAAAATGAAGCAATACCATATGACCCACCCTGTATGTATGTAAATTAAAGAAAAAAAAACATATTTGTCAACACTGAAATTGTTGATGCCTAAAAATACTGCAACCTCTCACTCAGTAGTGTAACACTCTCAAGGTGCTGTCTAGTATAGGTAGTCTGTGCTCTCAAGGGTATCGAGTAATATAAATCAGATTGATGAACAAAGAAATTTATTCGGGATAGGCCTGACTAATTACTGACAAGGACTTGACAAATAATATCTCTACTTACTGTTTACTTCATCACTAAATTATCCTAACCTCAATTCGTATATAATAAGATATAAATTCGGCAGAATGTAATAGCATAAAATAAGAAAGTTATCCCATTTATCACGCAAATATATTAATGCGCACACCCCCTCAAAATGAATTGCTTGTATCCGTCACCAAGTTATTTACATCTTAACGCGTGCTCAATCTAAATTTCTGGTAATTTGCAGTTCATCCGAATAAGTGAGAAATCGGATATCAAGTCCTTACCCTCAAAACAGGGCTGAAAATTTCGTAATATTTATAATGACTCATCAGCGTAATTAGATATGTATAAAGTAAATTTAAGCAGTATGATGTCCCTGAACCTTCCCACTCTATGTTCACTTCCTTCCTTAAACAATATTGAAGGAAATGAATTGAATTTTTTTATTGAAAAGCTTTGCAAGACATTTTTTGTTCAAGTTGTTTTAAACAAAAGAGGACATCACAATGACGGCATGGAGATTTCAATTCCAATTGGGGCGAAAAGAAACAAGGCAACATTAAATAAAATCAACCCCATGGTAGGTAGGTACTCGTTGCTAAAGTTAATAGGATTTTTTCTCGGAAGAAGTAGATGGTGATAGCAGCCAGGTGTGGCTGCTTTACTATACTATACTTCTTGTCGGCTTACCACTTAAGATTCTCAATTTCTGATAAGAACATTAAAGCTGGAAATTGTATCATACTGATTATGGGGTAATTTAACCTGAATGGATACCTTCTTAAGTGCTTGCCGCGTCATTGTTGTTGGGTAGGTGAAAAGCTATTTTCCGACAGCCGTTCTGCCTTTATAGGTAGGGAGGAATACGAGTACTTACAAAAAAAGAACAAGCACAAAACACCTTAATAACAACATTTCGAAAAGGTGAGAATAAGATATACGTGACTGTTTTGGGGAAATGGCAGTGATATGTTTCTTGGCTTATGTGAATTGCTTTTAAGATGTCAAGTGGGGTTTAAGGCCTTAACGAAAGGTCAACGAGTAATTCAGGTAATTCTTGGTTTAACGACATCCAGTGACTTTTAGCTACTAAACACTCTTCAAATTGAGTGTTGGTCCATTTAGTGACTACTTTAAATAACTTCCTTGCGGTGGCGGCTTCGCATCCTTAAGGAATCTGTCTCATTAGGTTTTAGTGTCCTTATTTTGATAACAATTAGATGGGTATAGTGCCCTGCGGCCTTATGCTATAGTGTTATACTTAAACGTTAGAGGAAATGTCTGTTCCACCTTCTAGAGCGCCCCCACATCATTAATCTTCACTTATTTCGTGAAGAGTGTCTGCCTGATTCACGGCAGCTTTTTACCCTCTGCGATCCGAGGCACGCTGCTTCCAGTTGTTTAGACCCAGGGCTCTGGTATCCGCAATGGCCTGGTATTTAAAACGTAAGCGCGGTCGTCTTTGCTTCTCCGAACCTGGGGGCTCGGAGTCGTAGATCTTCTTGGCTGGCTCGATTTGGCCGAGCCAATGTAGTCGACGTTATTAGCTTTTCGGACGTTTTAAGCATTTCGGACTACATCCGCTTTTTTTATAGCTCATAGAGTTCGCGGTTGTATCTTCTCTGTTGTGGTTTAGTTAGAAAAATAAAAGAATTAAAAGACAATACTTCGAGTAATTAATAATAATTTCAGACTTTTTATTTTAGACAAGGAAAAATTCTTCGTCTTCCTTCTTAAGATAATTGATTGTTAATAATTACTTAAATGATTGTTAATAACTACTTATGTACAGTGTTAGAACTCAGGTTATGAGGTCATTTGGTCGTCTTCTTTTGAGTCTCCGTCTTCTTGTGGTTTCTTGGTCAAATAACGTGTTGATGTCGTTGTTCGCATGCGAAAGACTTCTTGCCAGGTATCTCGTGCTGGTTTTTATTATTTCCTCCCTGACTCTTGGTATTTGAAGGTCATGATGTATGTCATTGTTACAGATGTACAACTCAGCATTAATTATCGTCCATAGGATCTTAGATTTCTGTCTTTGGATTATGTTGATGTTAGTTATTATAGATGTGCCCCATATTTGCAGCCTATAGGTCCATATAGGTTTGATTATTGCCTTATAGAGTAATAGTTTGTTGCTTGTTGATAATTTGGAATCCTTAGAGAGGAGCCAGTATAGTTATTTGAATTTTAGTTTCACATGGTTGCGTTTTTGTTCAATGTGATGTTTCCATCACAATTTGGAGTCCCAGTACATTCTTAAGTATTTTTCTACTGAACTATGATGGGTTTATTGTTAATGTTTAACGCTATGGGTGTAAACTTCGTTTTAGTTGTGAAAATTACTTGTACTGATTTGTCTTAATTAATTTTAACGTTCCAATTTTTAAACCATAACATTATTACGTCGAGATATTTTTTGAGTTGAGTAGTTGTTGAAGGCATTTGCCCGAATTCAGGAGAATCGTGTCATCAGCAAACGTTGCAATCATGGAGGATGCCCTGGTGGGAGGTGGAATGTCAGCTGTAAAGAGGACATAAAGTAGGGGCCCTAGGACGCTACCTTGTGGGACTCCGGCTTTCGTTGAATATAAGTCTGAAGATTCATTATTGTATCTTACATAGAATTGTCGATCCGTTAGATAGCTTTTGATTAAAAGGTAGAAGTCTTTTGGGAGTAGATTCATACATACATTATCAAAAGCCTTTGCCACGTCAAGAAATACTGCTGCGTAAATTTTTTTTCCATCCAGGTCTGCTGTTATTTTGTTTATGACTCGATGTACTTGTTGAATTGTTGAGTGTTGTTTTTTAAATCCGAATTGATGGTCGGGTATTCACTTTGATCGGGTCAGGATGGGTTCTAGGCGATCAAGCAAAATCTTCTCAAATACTTTGGGGAGAATTTGAAGTAAACTAATCGGCCTGTAAGAAGATATTTTTGTTGCGTTTTTCCTTTCGGAAAGAATTTAAGTGTTATTACAGCATTGAACAAGTTGCGTATATATAAGAATGCTACATTAGGTAGTTCTTTGAGTAACTTTCCTGTAAGTAGGTTATAACCCGGAGTTTTATTTTGATCCATTTTAGTTGTAATGTACTTTATTTCCTTTAGCTTCACTTTTTTTATTTGAATATCGCTAGTCGTATAAGTCGGAAAATGTGGTAACTGAGCATTGTCAGCGTCGTTTGAGAACGTTTCTTTAAAGTAGTTTGCTAATTCAGTTGCTTTGTCACGATTTGCTCGGGCCCAGGTTCCATCTGCTTTTTTAGTTTGGTCTGATTTTTAAGAGATTTTGTTGTTTTCCACAGTGAGTAGTTTGTTTCTGATGTTGGAGTCAAGTTTATAAGGTAATTTGTCAAGTTATTATTCTGAAAGTTTTTCAGGGACTCCTGGCTTTGCTTTGTCTAACGGTGACCTGGTTTCCTGCCATTTTTTCCCGAGTTTCCTTTTTTCTTGGATCTGTTTTCTTATGTTTGTGGGTGTAAACTTGTCATGAGGTTTAGGTAGGGCTATAGGTGTAGATTTGAAGGCTCCTTCGATTATCATGTCATTGAGATGTATAATAGATCTTTCGATGTCGTGTTCGGATTTGAGTGGAATGTTGGTCAGAAGTTTTGAGTTGATGAATTGACGAAACGCCTTCCAGTCCGTCTTTTTATTATAGAGTTGAGTAGGTTTTGAGGTATCTATAGAGTGATGTGCGTATTCTAGTATAATTGGAGAATGGTCTTAGGATAGGTCGAGACTGGATTGGATTTTGATGAGGCCACGGCTAATGTTTTTCGTAATGCAGAAGTCAATAAGTTCAGGAGTTTTCTTGGTGTCAGTTGGCCAGTACGTCGGTTCGCCTGTGCTAATATGCCTGCAGTTGTTGATATAAATTGTAGATTCTTTCCCTTCCTGTTTGTTAATCTTGAGCCCCAGTCAGTGTGTTTCGCATTGAAGTCACCAGCTGTTATGAATCTGTGTCCCAATGTTTTGATATATTGGTCGTATTGGTGTGTTGTTATTTTGTGTTTTGGAGGACAATACACGGCAGAAATTACCAATTGTCCGAATTTATCTTCTAGCTGAACTGACGTTGACTGTATGTGGTCCGTATGGTAACTTTGAAGTTCGTTGCATTTTATCTGTTTTCTGATAATTACTGCACTACCCCCGTGTGCTCTTCCGCCAGGATTATTAGTGTAAAAGATATTGTAGCCTGAAAATCGTGAAAGACTTTTTTTTTTTTGTAAAGTGGGTTTCAGTGATCAATAATATGTCTAATTCGTTGTTGGCAGCATTAAGGTTCAATAGTTGCGGTTACAGATTTTGGCCGTTATGTGATAGCGGGGGTAAACAGAGGCTGTCCGAAAGGCGCATTCTGTCACCAGTGCTCTGGTGCATGCTGGATGACTCTCTATTGCTAGATCACTACAGTGCTAACCTCTACGCTCAGGCGGACGGAAAAGATGTTGCCTTACTACTTTTTGTTGGATCATGCTAGCGACTGTCTGCGCCGAAGCGAAAAAATGGAATTACGCGGCTAAGATAAGACAATTTTTATAATATAAACGTGTCTGCTGCTTTTGTCAAACTCGAAGGTATGTCTCGGCTGCACGGGAGCCTTTCCCTTCTCCTTCCTTCGCTGGTTTTGGGCGGTTTATAGGTATTTCTCTTTTTTCGTGATTGCTCTTTCATAAAGATGTATTAGAAATTAACAAGAGAGTGTTATACAAGGTGGCGCAAAAGTAATCCTCCTATCAGAAAATGCTATACATTTTGCGATTGTCCCCTAATGTCAGTTCTGTTTTGACATTTGTGTAGTAAACACATGCATAATACACGTTAATAAACAATGTTACGCTACACTGCTCCAGAACGCGGAATCTTGGTGACTATTTATTTGAGCAATAATCGGTCGGTGACTTTGGTACAACGTGAATTTCGTCGCAGATTTCCTACCCGTCCAACGCCTACTGGTGAAACACTGCGACGTTTAGCCGCTCGCCTCGAAGAGACTGGCACAACACGAGATGCTGCCAGGCGTGGCAGACCCCGAAGTAGCCGTTCTGCAGAGAATATTGCTGCTGTAGCCGAAGATGTCATGGAAGCGCCGTCGACATCGACCAGACGACGTGCCACGCAAATGGGTATCAGTCGACGGTCTTTACAGCGAATTTTGGTACTAGATTTGAAGATGTTTCCGTACAAAGTCCAGACGGTCCATCAGCTGTTAGCTGCTGACCGCAAATCGCGTCTAACATACGCTCAAGCCATCCTTAATCACCACCAAGAAGAAGATGATTTTTCATCAAAAATAATCATGAGTGATGAGGCCCATTTCCATCTTAGCGGGTACGTAAATAAGCAAAATTTACGCTTCTGGGGCACTGAAAATCCGCGTGTAACCCTACGAAGAGCCATTACACCCGCTCAAAATCACTGTATGGTGTGCTGTTTTCGCTGGAGGATTCATCGGACCTTTTTTCTTCGAAGACGTCGCGGGCCAAACGGTTACTGTGAATGGTGAGCGCTACAGAGCAATGATCAACGAGTTCTTTTTGCCGCAACTTGATGAATTGGGATTGGAAAACATGTGGTTCCAACAGGACGGTGCAACGGCACACACTGCACGTGCCACAACCGATATGCTGAAGGATGCATTTCCCGGGCGCCTAATCTCCCGTTTTGGCGATTTGCACTGGCCAGCAAAATCGCCTGATTTGACCGCTCCAGACTTCTTTTTGTGGGGCTTTTTGAAGTCGCGGGTTTATGTCAACAAGCCTCAGACTCTTGCAGCTCTTAAAGACAATATCCGTCAACAATGTGAGGACCTATCGCCGGAAGTTTTGGCCAAAGTGATGGAAAATGCCATAAAAAGGGCTCAAATAACAATCAACTGTGGCGGCGGCCATTTACATGACATCATATTCTCGACTTGATGTAAAAAAAATTAAAAGACCAAATAAAAATAATTCACAAGAAGAATCAAAGTTTTTAATTTTTTTTTAACTTACAGCCAAAAAACATCGGAAGGTTATTTTTGCGCCACCTTGTATAAGTGTTGGTTCGATGAATATAAAGCCGATCTTCATTCTTCAATGTATAAAGCATAAGGGAAGTCTCTTTTTTATGTGACTGGACTTTGATAAAGATTTATATTTCAACATTTTATAAACAGTGTCATATCCAAGGTTTCCGATGAACTTGCTAGACAACGCGCAGATGAGGACCTGAACCGGCTTTGTGTCTGCCTTCGTTCTCGGTTAGGGCGTTGAGTTTCTTATGAACACAATCGCAGATGGCATGGCTCTCGAGGGTACAGACAGACTAAGCGTATACTTCCCAGCGTCTGTAAAAAATATGCGGCATTCTTGTTGTCTCTCAACAGTCATTGGTGACAGAGAAAGCACCTTAAGGTTCTAGATTTAAGCGAAGCCAACCAAGGTGTTTATATATATAAATTCAAATTTTATTTATTTATTTATTTCTACATTATATTGAATTAAAATTAATCTATCTTAAAGTTTTTTTTTCAAATATTTTGTATATATATATTTATTAGCTGTCCCGTGCTCGCCTTGCTTCGCCAGTCTGCCACTTCTCAAATTTAGAGTGTGTCGCTACTCATTATATGGATATACTCTGAGTGTGACTCCGTCTCAATCTCATTTACATTTCATACCCTATCTTTCTCAATCCAATGCGCCACAAAAAAACAAAACAAACTACAAAAGGTGCATAAAAAAAAGAAAAAGCACACAACACAAAAACAAAAGGTACAGGTAGAGAAGCAGATTTGTGCCGCACACATACACACATTTTCCTCCACTGAACGCTGGGAAAATCCAACGTTCTAGCTTCAATCGAACATTTTCCTTTTTTGAATTGTAGAAAAATTATAGTTTAATTCTTATTGTTCAACTTCAGGATAACCTACAAAGATGATTTATATCTTAAAATCTTTGTACATAATTGAACTTTATATTAAAAGAAAATTTTCATTTGGATGAGTCATTCCAAAGCTAGGAGCTAGAAAGCATTCGAGAGTTACAACTTTTCTTAGATATCAGCTTAAATCTCCGCTTCTGGACAGCGGATGAAGCATTTTCCCGCGGTAAAAAGTAGCCTATGTCCATTCTCAGGCTCTAGACCAGCGGTTCCCAATCTTTTTTAGTCGCGGAGCACTTTTTAGGTGAAAAATTCCTCGCGGAGCACTTCGTTGCACTTATGCTATTTTTCGCAGTTATGTATGCGTAGAAAATGCAACAACTGTTTTTTTTATATTTTATTAAACTCAAGTAACCTAAAACAAGTAACTTCAACGAAAAAAACAAGAACAATGTTAATTTAAGAACATAAGGAATTCAATAATATTATAAAATTATATATACTGAATGGTATTTCAATAAAAAGCTCAGAAAGTTTCTTCTAGTAAGAATAATGTTCCTGTTTGGTTTTGCATAATGCTGGTATACTGGTTGAATTTGGGACAACTGCAACCGAATATCTGGCTATGCATCAAGACGGGATTTATATTTCGTTTTGGTTCCAACGTAGGCGGAGAATCCTGATTCGCACATGTATGTTGTTGCAAACGGCAGAAGAATTATTTTGGCTTTATCTGACAAAATTTTGAATTCGTCCTTCAGCATGCACCAGTATTCTAATAAAGACTTCTTCGTCTCAAAATTGCCTTTATGGAAGAATCTGATGTCAAATCAAGCACTCAAACTGCAACGATGTCAGAGAAGCTGGCTTTTCCAACGCGGCAGAGTATGGGTCTGCAACCCACACATTTTCTTCAATACACTCTGTTCCAACTGAATAGGTACAAGCTTTTTCAAATCTATATGGCTCATTATTTCCACATAATGTACATGAATCTATAAATTGTTGGTGCTAACTATTTGTCTATAATGTTGCCAAAAGAAATGAGAAAGAATAATTCAAAAAGCACCGTTGCTTTTTCTCTGGCTCTCTCGCAAAGCATTTGATACGGAAAAATGCAGTTTTTTTTTTGCGTCAACTGAATAGGTACATAGTCATTATCTTCATTTATTTAATTGTCATTTGTTTGTAAATTTGGAGAACGATGGGTAGAAAAAAATCACTTAGCAGTGTTGAGAAGGCTAAGATCGATTTACTTAAGGATCAAGGATTAACCGGGCGTGCTATAGCTAGCAAAATTGGACGAAGCTTTAACTTGATCTATTCGTACTTGAGAAATAAAGAGTCGTACGGGAAAAATATGAAAGGAGGTTATAAAACGGCCACAACAGCGGCTGATAGAAGAGCAATTTTGCGAGGTGCGTCCAAATCCTGCGAGTCAGCTGCGAAAATAATGCAAAAAGCGGGCGTTAGTGCTAGTGTTTCGACGGTAAGAAGAGTGGTCAACAGTGTCAATCATTTAAAACGGCTTAAAATTCAGAAAAAAACACCGTTAAACCATCAGCGGAAGTGTATGCGTTTGGATTTTTCTAGGCACCATATGACTTGGCAAGGAGAATGGCGTTACGTTGTTTTTTCAGATGAAAAAAAGTTTAATTTTGATGGGCCTGATGGAACTTTGGGAAACGTTTCTCTAGACTATCTGTGTACCAAATCGGTTCAGTAGTTTTGGCGTTAAACCGAGACAGACAGAGTTACTTTCGCATTTATAATATTAATATGGATTTATTGTACATAGGCATATTGATTTATATATCTGGAAAGTATTATCTTGGGTGCATCAGTTACTCTTTGCTGACGATGGAGCTATCATTAGCAAGGATCCAACGTCCCTGCAACGAGTACCTACTTTATGTATGGGTTAGAAGTTTTGGAGGGGAATGGATATTGTAAATTATAGATCCTACGATCCTACGTGGATCACAAAAAAACATCAACATCAGCACTTGGTTGGCCTCAGTGACGAAGTGATTCAAAACCGGGAGGCGTGCCGTTTTTTTCAGAGATTGAACCGGCAAACCACACAGGGATGCAGTTGAGTGGGAAGGTTATATCAACACTGTCATTAAGGAAGAATAACAAGAAGAAGAAGAAGAAGGTATACTCTCTGTGTTTTGCTCTGTTCAAAAAATGGGTTAACCACCGTGTTAAAAAGGTTAAATGAATAGATAAATATTAACCAAACAGTTTCATTTTAATGTTTGGTTAAATTCAAATGAGTATTTTGGTTAAGAAAAACCTACTAAGTTTGGGGTTTTAACATAGTTGTTGGTTATTAATAACCGTTCTATACATGCAAATTTAACCAAACGAATGTTTGTTAAAATCTAACAATCTCTCTATAAAAAACAACCAATGACTGGGTTGTTTTTATCCGCTTTATTCTCTTGCACATCTCCCAAAAAAAAACATTTTGTTCAAAAATAGTAAACTCGCATTGTTCTCGAGTTAATTGACATTGAAAATCAATTTTTCCATACCAAATTTCTATAAAATATTTCCATCGAAATATGAATCGGTTAATTTGTACGCAGAAACCTTGTAACTAATGATTTTAACAGTCAACTCGGTTATTTTCTACAATCACATACTGTTGTTTCTTATTGAATCACAAACGACGCTGCTCGCTGTATAATAGTTATTGAATAGTAATTGAGTCATGCAGGGGTGAACCTTTGTGCAAAGCCGTTGTAGCACATCAGATACTTTAATGTGTTAAATTCAATTGGCAAATTACATCCAAGTGGCATAATTAATTAAAGTGGCAAAATAAAAGTGAACTAGTAAATAAAGTTTATGTGAAAAGAAAATAATATTAAACCGGTGAGTATTTTTATACCCTATTCTAAGGGTATATTAATTTTGACGCATAGTTTGTAACATACCTTAATATTGCCCGTAGACCCCTAAAAGTTACTATATTTATGATCAGCATCGATAGTAATGTCGATCTAGCCATGTCCGTCCGTCCGTCCGTCCGTCTGTCGGCAAAAATTAGGCCTTTAAACTGGACCTAGAGAGCTGAAATTTTAACCATATACTCTCTAGGGTCCCGAAATAATCAAGTTTACGAATTTTTGAAATCCGCCCACAGACACGCCCACAAACTCAAAAAAACTAAATTTTGGAAAAAATCGAATTTTGAGCTAGAAAGCTGACATTTTTTATATATGATCTATGACTCCTAAAACTACTCGGGATAAAAAAGTTTCAAAATCCGCCCACTGACACGCCCACAAATAAATAAAACAATTTTTTTAAAAATCCAAAGTTTGAGCTAGGGAGCTGAAATTTATAATATATACTCTCTATGGGCCCTTTATGCTCATGTGTAAATATTTTCAAAATCCGCCCACTGACACGCCCACAATTATTTTTTTTTTTTTTTGAAAATTCAAAGTTTGAGCTAGGGAGCTGAAATTTATAATATATACTCTCTAGGGGCCCTTTATTCTCATGTGTTAATTTTTTTTAAATCCGCCTACTGACACGCCCACAATTAAATAAAACAATTTTATTGAAACACCCAAGTTTGAGCTAGGGAGCGTTTTTTTTTTGATAAAATCCTTTAAATGTTATATAACAAAATATGTAGAGCGTTCTTAACAATTCAACCATACTTAGACTTTTGTCACGCCCACTTATGAGGGATAGGAATAAGAATAGGGTATCCAACAGTTCGCCCAAGCGGACTGTAGCCCGTCCCTAAGTTTTTATAATAATTTATAGGGTAAAATTATTTTTCCTTCAAGATGGTTTTCTTATCAGATGTACAGGTGTTGTAGACCTTCAACCAAGAATGTTGGATACAATTTTACCTAGTGAGTTGGCTTATTGCAAAAGAGTTAGTTGATTCAAATCTACCAACTGGGTCGGCTATTAACAACAAAGTAAGTTGGCTAAATTCTATAGAGTTAGTTAGCTAATTACAATCGAGCAAATTTCGGAGGGAAAATTCATATATCGGTTATTTTCAACCGATTTTTCTTAAACAACTTGACTCAGTTATTTTTTATCCACTAACTCTGTAAAAGCTATATTAAGAGTATTACTAAGTTGTTACTAACCGACTTGGTTGATTTTAACTAACTGTTTCTTTTGCGTGTACCTACCTATTGTATTTATAAAAACTCTATTGATAAATTTAGTATGTTAAGCAGGCATAACTCAACCATTGTTATATTAAATATGACGGTTTTTATAAGTAGAATTTTCCTTCAGCTATTAATCTTTTTACTTCGCTAACATATATTTCATATGTTGTTTTAAGAGAAAGGTAAATACATAAATACCATATTAAAGTTGCCATATTAATTTTAGAAACAATACATCTGAAAGCTTTTGCTACCAATAAATATATACTCTTGACTCTGCCCATCAAATACTTCTTCACCATACGCAAGGCTACAGCATTAACTTAAAAATGTGCTCTAATGCATTCATTTTTTTGCATCACCAATTATCTAACTGGGCTTTATTTCTGCTGCGATCAGCGCTTGATTGAATACCTGACTCCATATTCAACACTTAACTACCTTGTAGCCCAATTCCCATTGGTTGGTATTTACGTTTCTAGAAACTAATTCAAATGGATAATTTCACTTGTTGATAGCTATCTTCTTAAACTCTATACCGGATATTCCAAATTTGTTCGATATGCCGACAAAAAAAATAATCTTGCTGTCAATATTTAATTTTTCAATACGAACCATCATGAAGAGATTTCGCAACAATTAAATCCAACTCTGTTATGATATCTGTATCGAAATATTTATGCTCTCACCCGCAACCAGCAATTGTCTAATATTAACCTTCAACATTTACCAAAAATTAGCAAACAATCCTATTTCCATTACATTTCCCAACACTTCCTTTTGAAACCATGATTACATGAAACTTCCTGAAATATTCCAACTTTCATTTGCATACCTAGCAATTTGGCATCCCTAAACACCTCACCGATATCATGTGTTACCCAGCATCATCCCCATTTAGGTAATCATTATGAGAATTCTGTAACAACCATCTCTAGCAGATTTCTATCAGCTTTCGACGCACCTTCAGGGGAATAATATCATTGTGGTGTGTGGCAAGAAGGAGCTCTTCCAGTTTTGTAGCGGAAAAGAATCCAAAGTACTTTTAGCCTTTTACCCACAATTCGACACGGACTATTCAAATTACCTCGCGCAACGACAGATGAGCATTAGTCAGTTTGTGTATCTTTCTTCTGGTGCCTATTTTATTTTGAGGCGAACAAAATCGTGAGAATAATTTTCCCTGTGGAATTCCTTAATTATAAGAAAATGCGTTATCCCAGTGGGCCGCCAAAAGAACAAGCGCTTATTTCTAAAGAAATTTTAATTACGCGTAAATCTTAAATACACATACATTATACAAGTCGGGTGAATTTATTCCTTTCAATTAACAGAGAATGTTGTAGTCGAATTTGCGTCAATGTGTACCGCCGAAGACTGGGCTTATCTTAATCTTATTTCCATTCCAAATCCGGTGCAGATTTATTTTGAAAAGAGGAATATTCTTCTTTGATGTGGAAACAAGAGTGAGTACGAGTAGGTACTTTCTACTCAAAGAAGCTGCAGAATTAAACTTCCTTGTTGAGGTAAGTAGCTACGAGTACCTATTTTGGGGCAAAACTATGTTACACGTTTCTCGTTCTCTTGCAAAAAGAGCTCAGAAAATTATGCTCTATAAATGGTTTGTTCAGTCAAAAGTACCTGTGTGCTGAAGAACTGCCATTCGTTATTAACGGGGACGTAAAATTCCATTTCTATTCGCAATTCGTTATGTTGCAAAGTGAATGATGTGTCGGATATCTAGTTTGTGTTGTATCTTTGGGATTATTTTACTAATGGATTATTTTGAAAAGTGTCCTCAACAGTTTTGCAATTGTAATTGAAAGTGGTTTTGGAAACACTAAAATTGCAGCTCAGTGGTGCACGAGTAGACGAGGAAAAGTTAGGCTGAGCTGAAATAAAATTTTAGAATTCACGTGGAGGTAAAATGGAACGCCTTTTCTTCGTTTGAAGATAAAGATAGGTACCTACCTAAGCGCATTAGTATGTACCTATATTGAGATAAAGTCATTTATCCATGTTTTAGGAAAATTTAAATAACCAACAAATGATCCAAGCAAGCGATCCCGTTAAACCTTCGCAAACGAAGTCAATGGGAGCGTTTGATTTGCAAGGCATCTACGTTTACTAGTCCCTATTTTACCCTTCTTCATTGACCGAATAACTAACGTGACCATCGTTTGGCAAGTGACAGATGTTTAAGTTTTTTTTTATTTTTTATAATTAGCTGAATTGATTTCTTTTTTCTCTAATTGATACAGTACCCTTATAATGTAACTGCAGCGCAGGCATTTTGTTTGTTACTGCAAGCAACACCCAGCAAATGATTCATTGCCTATTTTTAGGTGCTACTTACTGCACGAACGAATAGAAGGATAGGTTAGGTTAGGTTTATTTGGCTGTCGGCAGAAGCCGACACACTTAGACCAAATTAGGTCCATTGTGATACCACGTATGTATTTATCTACTTCAACTCTGTAGATGGGACTGGCCAACGACACGCGGTTGTTCTCAAACGGTCCCCCATCTAAGTGCTAACCGCGCCCAACGTCGTTTAATTGCGGTGATCTGACGAGAACCGATTAACTCGACGTGGTATGGTCGTTGGTTAATAGAAGGATAGGAAAGAATTTTGGTGCGATAGGGTTTTTTTTCTCCACAGGTGGCGCCTAAATTGCTTGAGGGAGATCTGTTTTTCTCCACAGGTGGCGCCTAAATTACTTTAGGGAGATCTGTTTTGTTGCGTGTATTTAATTTTTCCAATCATGGCCCTGGTCGGGATTCGAACGCACGACCTGCCAATCACTTAGTGACTACACTACCATCGCAGCATTGCCACCCGCGTAGTAGGGTCATTTGTTGTTTTCCTTAATCTGTATAAAATTTTAAATACCCACCTTGTGAGCATGGATTCACTGTGCTTCGCAAAAAAATAGTTCATAATAGTTCACAACTAAATTCAAAAAAACTTCTTCTATAAAACGTTTGCGCTTTCTTTTATTTTTTACCTTCCTTTTATTTAATACCAACTTAATGGGCTCCCGACAAGTGAAGAGTCTCAGCCTGAAACACTGCAGCCTTCCATCATCCGCGATCCCTGCAGTTATCTAGACCATGGCATCCGCGATGGCTTGGTCTTTGAAACGAAGCCTCGGTCTCCTTTGTTGGCACCTAGGGGCTGGGAGTCTAAGATCCTCTTCGCTGGAGTATTATTGTACATTAGGTCGGTGTGACCGATCCAATTTAGTCGACCTATTTTAGCTTTCGGGACAACATCCATATCTCGGTACAGCTCAACAGTGACGTTTTTTCCTAGTCAGTGGACAGATATTTGTTTGCTTGTTGAAAGCAAGTAGGTAATTCCATTTGTCCTCGTTGACTTCAGTGCCAACCAATTTCGTCTGTTCTCCAATCGCCATGAAAGACTTTTACACGGCACTCTGAGGTCGGTCCATGATATCGTTCCAGAAAGTGTCTTCCAGAGTCACGCGACATAATTGGATCACTTTTGCGGCGATCTAGAATTCGGTCATCGCTACGTAGAGCTCCTGACGAAGACTGCTATCATATGCGGCTTTAAAGTCGATGAAAAGATGGTAGGTTTCGACTTGAAATTCATTGGCCTTTTCCAGGATTTGCATAATTGTGAAGATTTGTTGTCGATCTGCCGGGCCAGAAGCCACACTGATACGTACCGATTAGTATGTTGCAGAACGACTTGAGACGTTCATAAGTACGAATAGGATCTTTTATGCGATAATTACCAGGGATATGCCTTGATAGTTTTTGCTTGACATAGGATCGCCTTTTTTGTAGATGGGGCATTGGAGCTAATAATCCAGTCATAGGGAATGTTTTCTTCCACCCATACAAAATATCACCTCCGTATTAGAAGAGCTGCGCTTGATATTCTTATTACCATTTACTAGCTGCTGTAAATGCTGTTTAAACACATCTGCTATTGCCTGTGCTTGTCTGAGTTCTAGTCATAAAGCGAGGAGCCAGTTGCTTGACGTTTTTATAAACACCACAGGGTGTTGTTTCGACAGCGTGGTTATTCGATTTCATTGAGGTGGGATACTGCGTATGCCATATTTTTTCAACACAGGATCTTCTTCTGATCCCATCTCCTGGCTCGACATTTTTCCCTTACTGCCATCGTTTGCATTGCAGGATCGGTCTCATTTTCAAACCATGGCAAATTTCTGGGGTAGCTGCTAATTCACCATGCTTTCAGCTACCTCTTTGATGATGTTACGATGGCCGTTCCACATTTTCTTGCAGTTTTTAGCGGATAATCTTTCGCTTAGAAGTTGTCTTTACTCTATGGATTCTCCACCTGACGGTGCAACCATCTGCAGAGCGCCAGGTGGCTTAGTAAATGGGCAGTCGTGGGAGCGTTGTGCTACTAAACACCTTATTATGGCCTGCTGCAAAGTCAGGTAGTCGAAAGTCGTTGTCTTTTGTAGTGTCGTCGAGGTTGTGTGGATAGATAATCTGCCAAAGATATTTTCCTCGCCGATTAAGGCGTTAAAGCGATCTCGATATCGCACTCCGGTCAGGTTGACTCTATCCAGGAAGTCATAGAAATTGTCCCTGACCCTATACATGGTCGTGTGCTTCATAGGTAGGGGCTTGTGCACTTATTGCACAAACGGGACGGTTCCAAAATGCCTCATGTAAGTGTTATCAGCAATCCGCTTCAAAATTACGATCGCTGCCATTAAGGCTTTATCCGCCACCATCTCTATTTCAAAATCCTCGCTTAGTCTCAAAAACTTCTGAAATATGTCGGAGAAGTTCATGATGGCTGTTGACGACGCCATTGACCCCATCGCGGGAATTCATCTGCTGTACGTCCATCTTCTGACGGGCTCGTGTAAGGCTTCTAGGACTCATCAGCTAGTCATTTTCGACAGAGCAACAGTTGCTATTTTCTTCTTGTTCATCACTCACATTGTTTAGATTCGAAAGTCAAGTCAGGGCGACATGACCGGTACCCGGTGTTTACGACAGGCACAATTGATTTGTTGTCATATTTACTACATTGGGCATAGCCAGGTTCATGCTTATCAGTACTTATAGCCTAGTCGTAGAACACCCAATCACCCTGAATCGATTAATTGATAAATATTTCGTTGATATCAAACATCTGACTGCAACAAAGAAAACAAAAGTTCTTCGTGCACTATAACGTCCTTAATTACTGCTCTTGAGTCTTAACCGACGCATTCTCGTTAAACAATTTTGAAACAGTTTACGCTTAACTTCTAGCAGGTGCATATGTGTGATAGTTATGTGTATAAAAAAAACGTTTATCCCTAGGGGCTAGTCTCGATATCCTCGGTTGATGTGATTTTTTCCTATTTGGTTTCTCTTTCACCTTCATCGACTTCCTGAACTGCGACATTCACTTCAGCTTTCACATTTTGTCCGTTGCTTCTTCTATCTCTCAGTAGCTTAAGTATTCCAAGGCGGGCGTCTGTCGACAACTCGATCCGCAAAGGGAAGAAGATGAAAATGCCATCCAGGAAAATACATGTGCGAACATAAATCTGTCTGCATCCTTCGGGAATGGCTGCACATGTTACCTATCATGACCGACCTGGGTATTCCTTTCTTTCGATTTATATTTGCGTGTGTGAGTATATATGTATGTGCTATTTATATCGCATTTATATGACGCCCTCACAAGTCGAGATATAATCCATACCATCGGTCGTTGGCTAACGACCTGGAAAAATATTATTACGTTATTATGTCTGAAAGTGAGTTACTCACTACACTACTGATGCTGCTCCTGGCGCATTTGAAGTTTGTATCCTGGTTTTTATACATTGGGATGGGTGCAACCCCCAAACAAAGAATTTATTCCCACGCAAGGTTCATAAATTCTGTAATTTTTTGTTAACGTATCTACCATCTTCTGCGATGAAACGGGAGCAAAGGATAAATGAAAGGAGGACTGCTCATATTGTAATATACGTCGCATGTCGTATAGAGACGATGAAAGGATATTGGTGGCAATGCTGTAATTACGAGAAAGCAACCGGCAAACCTCTCCTAATTGGAATTAAGGCGTACAAGATGGGTGACTTCGGTGACAGAAAAGAAACATATTTGAACGTATGTACATATATGAAGTGCCGGAATCATCGAAATCCGAGTACGTTGTGGTATGAAATAATCTGACAGCTGAAAACCTTAGAGTTTATAATTAAATTGTTGAAAATGAGATAACAAATGAAGTTATTACAAACATCTTGTCTTTTTTGGCACTCCTACCCAATTACCCGCATATGCTTTGGCATAGCGATACTTTTATTTATTTATTTTTAGCAGGCAGAGTTAACAATTTACTTTTTGAAGGATTTTATCGAAAATGTTATCATTTCCATGGATTTTGCCATTAAAAGGTTTTTTTTTTTTTTTAAATAGCGGGCCTGTCAGTAAGCGGATTTGAAAAACATATTATACTCTTGATCATGTTGGGTGGGTGGCGACGGTGTAGAGGTTAGTGTGTTGAATTGTGACTTGTGAGGTGCAGGTTCAATCCACATGGGGAAAAACAACAAACGCCACCCATTAATGGAGAATGACACCTTGTTTTCTCCAACCTCTATACCATAAAGAGGATTTTTGCCTGGTACTACAATGGACCGTTACCGAGTCTGAGTGCTATGGGATTTGGACTTCCTTTTATATATATAAAAAAAATAAAGAGTTTGCAATAGGGCACATCGTGAATATTGAAGCAATATTTTTTATTTGCTTTCGTTACACAGGGTGGCGCACCAATCGTTGTACAATAAAAAAATTAAATAGATTTTTTTTTTAATCGATGTACATATTTAATTTTTTTTAACGCATAAAAAAATTATTTTTATTTTATGTAACTAATTGTTTTTGAAGATGATGAATGGATGATGCTCATCCACGCATATGCGACACCTGATCAGAAAATTATTCATTGCTGTCTGAAGGGTTGAAGTCGGGATCGCCTCAATTATTGTTTTAATGGATTGCTTCAATTCAATCAAATTCATTGGTTTCCTTTTGTACACCTCTTGCTTGACAGAACCCCATAAAATAAAGACTAATGCGGTCAGGTCAGGTGATCTTGGGGGTCAGCGGAAAGTAAAGTTTCTGGATATTATTTTGTTTGGGAATTTTCGTTGGAGCTCCACCATAACCGGTCTCCCTATGTGTGCAGCTGCTTCATCTTGCTGGAACCAAATGCTGTTGAAACGGATACTTCTTCGGCGCGGTTCTGGGTAAACAAATCTCCTTAAATATCTTTAAATAACTGTCCCCATTCACAGTTACTATTACATCGTTTTCTTTAAAGAGGTATGGCCCCACAATGCACCTTAATGAAACTGCGCACCACACAGTGACTCGTCCTGGGTGCAGTACCGTCTCATGGAGTGTTTCTGGATTAGATTCACTTCATATACGGCAATTTTCCTTATTTACATTGCCGCTTAGATCAAAATGGGCCTCATCAGACATAAACAAGCAATTTATCAAGCTATTGTCTTCTTCGGTCATTTCAATCATTTATTGGCAAAATTCCCGGCAAATAGGCAAATCCAGAGGGTTTAACTCGGTTGCAATTTGGACTCCCGCCTAAATTCCCTTTGGACGGGAATGAAGGACGGCAAAGCATGGTACCGCTGCACTATCAAAATCCTCTTTTCGGTATCCCAAACATTCATTTTAATAAATCGAAATAGTAACCTGCTAAATAAAAAATAATAAGCCGATTACTCACACAGAAAAAAAGTTATTAGTACCTATATCAACATTTCATTATGCTAAGATATCAACGCCCCAAAGTTTGACTACTGACCATTATATTCGCCAAGTGTAAGAACAAGTTAGTGTACAATTTCACCCAGAGGCCAAAGAGGCCCATTGTAACCCTGTAGTTACATGGTGGACATGTGACTGACAAAACCATTGGATCGGTTGAAGTAATGGCCAATGTAAGCGACGAAGTGAACACATAATCAGTGTCATTACCGAAACATTTTTGACTACCTTTCCGCTGGCAACCAACTAGAATAAAAAAAAAATGGGCATCCGTATGCAACATTTTGCGTAAAGATTTGTATGTACCTGTTTACAAGATCTAGTTGGTGCCAGAATTAAAGTCATTCGATCATTGTTTCAATGAAGGACCACATTTTTGTCTAAACAAAATTTCCAATGAGAGGGCGCTAGTTACCAAATGGTGACCGTAGCCATCGACAAAAAGATACATTTTAAGACATGGTGATTTCGGGCAGACGTACATTTCATTGTCCCCCAAGATTGTGCAATTTTTACTACAGGGAAAATATGAAGCCCTGGGTAAGATAATAAACATTGAAGCATTAAAAGTCAATATTAATGTTAGCAAGATACGGCCTTGGTCGCCATTATTGTTAAGGTTAATGACTCTTAATCGGTACAAAAGAACTTTTAGGTCAAAGTACCCCCCCCCCCCCCCCCCCCCCCCTATAAATCGCCTTGGCGAGCCAGAATTTTATGATGAATGAATAACTCTTAAAATTCAACTTAAAGGATGATAATTATTTCATACTTTGATAACCAAAATATCGACGACAAGTGACTAACTTTTATTGAACCCTCGGGAAACATTTCTTGGACTACATCTACGACATCCAAACTTATGCAAATGAAAATTTATGCGCGGCTTAAGGCCGTCCGCTAACAAATAACATCTGAGTCCAGTGTCCTGTGGTCGGGCGACACAATATTTCGTTCCCTCATGACCTATATAATATGTACGTTGGCGTTCGTAGTATTTCGACTTGGTTATCTATTGAAAATCAAGACATGTACTACTAGATCCATGGAATGAATAATATATCGGCGCCTAGCTTATATAGGGATTAGCTAAGAACATTTTGGAAATATCGAGAGCGAGACTAAAAGAAGGCACTCTTATTTCCACCCAATTCCGTTTTGCTGCCAGTGTTAAATGAATAAATCTTTTGGGGAACACATAATTTTCCATAAGACCGATGCCAGAGGCGCCGTCAGAGCGACGCGCGGAGGATCCTCTGATGCTGGTGGATATAACACTGAATGCAAAGTGGTTTATGATGATAAATGTGGTCATTTGGGGATTTTTTAGTACACAGCCGTAAAAGCCAATATAAGGATGTTGTCTGAAGATTTTAATAGGGATAAAGATACTCTAAAGTGAGTGGATGAGAAATGATAATATGAATATG
Organism: Portevinia maculata; assembly: GCA_949715645.1. Lineage (NCBI taxonomy): Eukaryota > Metazoa > Arthropoda > Insecta > Diptera > Syrphidae > Portevinia > Portevinia maculata. The sequence continues at coordinate 201,089,323 of OX454525.1, forward strand.
TGGCAATGGGCACGTCCGAACAATGGATGTCTGACTTATGGAATTAAGAGTTGCTCTTAATGGATTGTCTATTTTAATAACATACAAATAATTATTTTTAAGGTGTTTAAAGTATAATATTTTTTTTCAAGAATTGGGATATCGTTGAATTGTGTTCATGCGGCTAACATTCAACTAAGTTTCATTTAGATTCCCTAAATATTCACAAATTTCGATAATTCGCACATTAGAGAGGGCTATCCTGTAGCATTATTTGTCTCGCAAAATGTCCCGCATTTACAAATTAGCTCCGCAAAGCCACACAAAAAATCTAAATTGCGAAATTTCAAATGTAATATAGCAGTGAAAAAAATTTATTCCTGGAAAAAGGGAATGGAATGACGATTGCTATTAACAGTATTTTATTATCGCCAATGGTCTACACAGATAACCAATTTATATGCTTTACAACAAATCCACATGATTGCTATTCATCAGGATCATATTTTATGATATATAAATTAGTTCTCACTATTTCCTACTGGGTGTTTTAGGTGCCCATAGCTTAGCATTTTATTCCTGAATTTATGTTGCCATACCAATATTGAAATCATTTCAAAGAGCCAAACATTATTATACCAGTTTTTATTCCAAGAAATGAATATAGCGCGCTTTTTCTCATTGCTCCTTAAGGATATGAACTATTACCAAAGAAAATAAAAAAGGTTCAGCAGACAAAACTCAATCCATGCATCTGCTCGAAAAATGTCGAAAGGCCGAAAGCGTACAGTTTTAGACATATTGTATGGTAATTCCTGGCTAGATTTCAAATTAGAAATTCAGCTGTGCAAGTGATGATCCATACTATTATTATCGTCGGCAGATCTATCCAGATCATAAGACAATAACCGTGTTTTATTATGCCTTATTCCGCCGTGTTTTTACATCTCAGAAGCAAGTATTTACAAACAGTAAAGTATTGTTTTATTGAAACCATTTTTTGATAATTCTTGTGTAATTCTTGTGAGATTTTGTATGAACATATAAAAAACAATAAAGAGATTTTAAGGATAGTTCCACCTCAGAACCTGCTCAAGAAAGTTACAGACATTTTTATATTATTGTTTCCTCTTTTTTATAAGAAAGAAAGTTAAATTAAATAGAAACTTTTTCTTTTAAGTAGACCCATCGAAAGTTATATCGATTAAACCTTGGTTGTCCGTCCGTCAGTCCGTCACCAACTTTGAGAAGATTGGAGCTTGTCAGCTGAAATTTGGAACATGTACAGCCCTATTATGGCTATCAAATATCAATTTTTTGATAGTTGATAACATCTATCAATTCATCGAAAATTACTTATTATGAATATCAATTGATAATTTTTACCCCATTGTGAATGCTAATCAAAATACGAGTATCATTGAGAATGGGTTCTGTTTTGAAGTTTGACGTTTCTAATTTGAATTTGGTTCTTGTTTTGTGGCTGACGTCTAATTTTGGTGTGTATGGGTTAAAAAAAATCGTAATTCTTCGAATTCTTAAAAATGAATTAACAAAGAACAAAGAGTTAAGGAAAACGCTACTTCTTTGTGTTGCTTTAAACGTTATAAATATTATATGCTTTATTTTAGATTATACACGAACTTTTATATAATTACAATATCTTGCAAAAAAACATTATTTACTTTTATTTTGACATTACATATTTGTGGATAGTAATTCATAGAGATGGCTGATAATTCTTTCTATTGAAACTTGGTTTTTGTGTGATGACGTCATCCAGGTCGTTTATTTGATTAAATCGCCAACAGGTGAAAAAATGTAAGTTATTTTTATTAAACAAAATTTGCTTTTTCTTAACAATTTTTTTGTTGATTTAGGAGTAGAGTTAACCAACGACCATACCACGTCGAGTTAATCGGTTCTCGTCAGATCACCGCAATTAAACGACGTTGGGCGCGGTTAGTACGTAGATGGGGGACCGTTTGAGAACAACTGCGTGTCGTTGGCCAGTCCCATCTACAGAGTTGAGGTAGATAATACATACGTGGTATCACAATGGACCTAAATTGGTCTAAGTGTGTCGGTTTCTGCCGACAACCACATAAACCTAACCTAACCTAGGAGTAGAGTAAGTAGTAAGCAATATTAAACAAATTGAAAGATTAATTGAGTTGATGGAAGAAAGTCCGGACCTCGCGAAGGGAATTTCATCAAAGCCAGTCCTTACCAGAAAGTGGGAAGCCATCACGGTGGAACTCAATAGCTTAGGGCCTCCAGAACGGGTCTCAACCAAGTGGCATAATGGAATTAATATGTTATGAATTCTTTTAAGATATTTTTCTTTTACTTTTTATTGTGCCTTAAGGTAATAAAAGCAAACCAAAACATAAGGACGGGCTACAGTCCGCTTGGGCGAACTGTTGGATACCCTATTCTTATTCCTATAGCTCATAAGTGGGCGTGACAAAAGTCTAAGTATGGTTGAATTGTTAAGAACGCTCTACATATTTTGTTATATAACATTTAAAGGATTTTATCAAAAAAAAAACGCTCCCTAGCTCAAACTTGGGTGTTTCAATAAAATTGTTTTATTTAATTGTGGGCGTGTCAGTAGGCGGATTTAAAAAAAATTAACACATGAGCATAAAGGGCCCCTAGAGAGTATATATTATAAATTTCAGCTCCCTAGCTCACTTTGAATTTTCAAAAAAAAAAAAAATAATAATTGTGTGCCAGTGGGCGGATTTTGAAAATATTTACACATGAGCATAAAGGGCCCATAGAGAGTATATATTATAAATTTCAGCTCCCTAGCTCAAACTTTGGATTTTCAAAAAAATTGTTTTATTTATTTGTGGGCGTGTCAGTGGGCGGATTTTGAATTTTTTTTTTATCCCGAGCAGTTTTTGGAGTCATAGATCATATGTAAAAAATTTCAGCTTTCTAGCTCAAAATTCGATTTTTTCCAAAATTTAGTTTTTTTGGTCCAGTTTAAAGGCCTAATTTTTGCCGACGGACGGACGGACGGACGGACATGGCTAGATCGACATTACTATCGATGCTGATCATTAATATAGTAACTTTTAGGGGTCTACGGGCAATATTAAGGTATGTTACAAACTATGCGTCAAAATTAATATACCCCTAGAATAGGGTATAAAAAGGTAAAAACGACTGCTTTTTATACCCTATTCTAGGGGTATATTAATTTTGACGCATAGTTTGTAACATACCTTAATATTGCCCGTAGACCCCTAAAAGTTACTATATTTATGATCAGCATCGATAGTAATGTCGATCTAGCCATGTCCGTCCGTCCGTCCGTCCGTCCGTCCGTCCGTCGGCAAAAATTAGGCCTTTAAACTGGACCTAGAGAGCTGAAATTTTAACCATATACTCTCTAGGGTCCCGAAATAATCAAGTTTAAGAATTTTTGAAATCCGCCCACAGACACGCCCACAAACTCAAAAAAACAAAATTTTGGAAAAAATCGAATTTTGAGCTAGAGAGCTGAAATTTTTTATATATGATCTATGGCCCATAAAACTGATTGGGACATAAAATTTTCAAAATCCGCCTACTGACACGCCCACAATTATTTTTTTTTTATTTTTGAAAGTCCAAAGTTTGAGCTAGGGAGCTGAAATTTATAGTATATACTCTCTTTTTTTTTAAATCCGCCTACTGACACGCCCACAATTAAATAAAACAATTTTATTGAAAAACCAAAGTTTGAGCTAGGGAGCGTTTTTATTTACAAAAGCTTAGTTTTTTCGATAAAATCCTTTAAATTTTTGTCACGCCCACTTATGAGATATAGGAATAAGAATAGGGTATCCAACAGTTCGCCCAAGCGGACTGTAGCCCGCCCCTATGTTTAATTTTGTAATGCATTATTTTATTTGACATTTATTCGTTTTTCATAAAACTTGCGATGAAATCCCTTATTCGGCTGCCTTCAGAGAATGTTGGGTTTGTATCACGGTTTCCAAGACTATTGTCATTTTCTTCATCGAAGACTTCAGGATTTTCCAATCTATACTTAACACAAATATTATGAAGAGCAGCACATACGTTAAATACTTTTTTTTTTATAATTAGCGTGCGCTAAAGGGATTTTTTATTTATTCTGTAATTGATACATTAGGCGTTTTTCTTTTTTAGCTCCGAGCGTTGCACTGAGCTGTCAAAAAAAGAACTGTGTTACTTTTTTAGCTCGGAGCGCTCCGAGCACAAAATTTGTATTTCTTTTTTATCTCTGAGCTAGCTCAGGGCTCGCTCGATGAGCTCGATTAAAAATGACCGAGCACATCGAGCGAAAAGCTGAGCGCGGCTGACTTCATTCATTATTTTGTGCTTTTTCCATAGTTTATTTACTAGAAATTATAATTTAAATGGAACAATCCTTGACAAACACCAATTTCAGAAGCAATCTTGACTATTTTGAAAATTAATAGAAAAAAAATTATCTAATGATAGTTCAGTGCCCAATTCTGTTTCTTAATTAGCTCGGAGCGCTCAGGTTATGTTCAACTCGGAGCGAGCTCTGATCGCTCGGGCACCGCTCTGTTCCCCGCTCGGGGCTAAAAAAGAAAAACGCCTATTATAGTGTTGCCACAGCGCAGGCATTTTTCGTTGTTGCAAGCAGCACCCAGATTCATTGCCTGTTTTTGGGTGCTGCTTACAACTGAAAGAATAGGAGGATAGGAAAAGATGCGATAGGGTTTTTTATCTCCTTTCTTTGCGGTGTAGTGCAGTTCTCGCGCTTGCACTAGGCATCTAAATCTACTTTTTAAAACTCTAATAGTCCGTTCGACAATATTTTGACCCTGTGCATGTTTTCTATTGAAGGTTGCTTGCAAAGAATTTTCTGCAGCGTCTCTATATGGTATAATTAAGTATGGCGAAAGAGGATATCTTCCGTCACCTGAAATTCGAGAGTCGGTTCTTCCATTACGACAGTCACCTTCTAACTTGCGATTTTTTAAAAAAATGGCTGATGTTGAAAGCATTGAAAATTTTGAGGAGCAGCCCATAGAGGTGGAGGAAGCCCAATTCTTAGACATCAGCTCACTTCCACAACCAGCTGAGTTGCCCGACATCAAGCTGTTCGGCAGGTGGAGCTGTGATGATGTAGATGTGAGTGATATGGCTTTGCAGGATTACATTGCCGTCAAGGAGAAGTATGCACGCTATTTGCCGCACTCGGCTGGTCGTTATGCTGCAAAACGTTTCCGCAAGGCTCAGTGCCCAATTGTTGAACGTTTGACCAACTCTCTGATGATGAAGGGACGTAACAACGGCAAGAAACTCATGTCTGTGCGCATCGTCAAGCACTCGCTCGAGATTATCCATTTGTTAACCGGTGAGAACCCACTGCAGATCCTTGTCAGTGCCATCATCAACTCTGGACCACGTGAAGACTCGACCCGTATCGGTCGTGCCGGTACTGTCCGTCGTCAAGCTGTTGATGTGTCGCCAATTCGTCGTGTCAACCAAGCCATTTGGTTGTTGTGCACTGGAGCCCGTGAAGCCGCTTTTAGGAACATTAAGACTATCGCCGAATGCTTGGCCGATAAACGCTGCTAAGAGCTCATCCAACTCTTACGCTATCAAGAAGAAGGACGAATTGGAACGTGTTGCCAAGTCCAACCGATAGACATTTTACATTCGTGTGTATCTTTTTTTACACTAAAACAAATAAATGATAAATGATAAACCTGATGTTCATTAAGTGAAATGAAAAGTGACTTTCGGTTTTCCCATTCGGCCGCTGAATTAATGTTTTCTTATCTCAGTGGCAGAAAGCAAGCAGTTTTTATAGGGAAAAACCAGTCTAGATTTGTTGAGCTATCCTCTGGAGTACCTCAAGGATCAATTCTTGGACCACTACTTTTTACCATGTTTATAAATGATCTCCCACTTGTGGTCAAGTATTCGTCCTTGCACATGTATGCTGATGATGTGCAAATCTATCTAAGCTGCAAATTGGGAATGATCGAAGATGGTGCCTGCAGACTAAACAGTGACTTGAAGAATATAATGGATTGGTCTGACGAAAATGACTTCATCTTAATCCGAAAAAATCTAAGTGCTTTATAAAAACGAACTTGATACAAGCTATTTTCCTAAAATAATCTTGGGGTCAACTGTGCTAGATTATACCGACAAAGCAAAAAACTTGGGTATTTGGTTTAATAGCACGCTCAGTTGGGACTATCACATTCAGTTGACAGTTGGAAAGATATACGGCTGCTTACGCAATCTCTCAATGTCCAAAGATTTTACTCCCTGCAAATAAGGTTAAGGTTAGCCAAACAATAATAATACCGATGTTAACCTATGGGTGCGAAATTTTCTGTGGCCATAGTGCTGCTACCAGAAGAAATCTTACAGTAGCTTTTAATTGTGTAGTACGATATGTTTACAACCTCAGGCGATTTGACCATGTATCGGGTTACGCGAAAAATATCGTCGGCTGTAGTTTGTACAATTATTTTAAATATCGGGAACTTAAAACTTTACGGAACATTTTAGTAAACAGGGAACCATCATATCTACATATATAAAAAAATCGCATTTGCTGCTTCGTCGCGTTCCTTGGTATTAATTCAACCGAGATTCACATGCTCTAACTCTGAACGCCAATTTGTTGTTTCTGTTATCAGGAAGTGGAATTCGCTACCTACAGACATTAAAAGACTTCGTGGAACGAAGCAATTTGAGAGGGTTTTATTTGGGCATTTTGTTGAAACATCTTATATGTATAGTACATATGTATTACAAGTATTTTTCGCTTTTTTGTATTATTTAACGTATTGTTTCGATTTTTGTTTTTCTACTTGTTATTCTTTTATAATCTAAAACTTCTATTGTTTAACTTTTTAATGTATGCATAAATATAACTTTTGCTAGTAAAGACTGTTAGTCTATTGTGAAAGATATACCAAAGTAAATAAATAAAAAATAAAAAAATATATAAGTGGTCACAAACCTTTAAATAAAAAACGAATAATAATTGCCTATTGCCTTGGAAAAAAATAACTTACAAGCATAGTATTTATACTATAATAGCCCTTTCTATTGTAATACACATGTCAAAGGTCTTTATTCGGTCCGATTATTTTCACGTGCGTTCTATCTACAGCCCCAACAACATTTGGAATTCTACTTTTTTCGAAAAAGTATATTTTTGCCCGACGTACTTCTTCCTGGCTGTAATTTAATCGGATCCATTTTGAACAAATGTACCTTTCTAAAACGCTAAGCAATTCACTAAGAACAACCGACACCGTTGGTTGTGCCATGCCAATGCGAAAGTCATTTCCAACGCTTAGTTGGTAACTCCCTTGAGCAAAGAATTTTAAAACTGCTGCTAGTTTTAGTATATTTGGGATGGCTTGCTGATTTTTTATCAGTTTGAGTTTATCCTCAATATCGTTCAACACTTCTACGAAGGCTTGTTTCGAAAGTCGGAAGTTCTGTACGAATCTGGAACCGAATCACATCAAGTGAAAAAAAATTTACTATTAACTGCTTACATATGTTCGTCCAAATCCATTGGGTTCGAAGCATCCCTTAAAGTCCTGCGTATGATAGCTTGTTCGCGAATACGTACTTCATCATAATCCCCTTCAAAAAATAACTCTACCGATGACATTTCGGTCTAAAGTCATTTTTTTAAACAATAAAAACAAGGAAATAAATTTTATGATTTGATGTTAATAGAAATTTTTAACCTCGCGAATATTTGATACGTATCAACAAGAAATTTGTGGTTGATAGAAAGTTTGATGAATATCAAATGATCAATTGTAGGCTAAGATTAGGACCTTTCGTACGATTTTAAGATTTTTTTTTCATATTGTTACAAACGCGTTAGCAGTCCTATTGCCGGTAGCAATGAGTAAAATATAGAATAGAATAAAAATAGAAATTACTTTATTTAAATGAAATATTTATATAAAAATTTAGATTATATTAGACAAATATAAGATTACAAGTCCTTTGCGACCTGGTTTAGAACCCTTCGGTCAGGTCATAAGTATATATACTATAATAATAGTATTGAAACATTGTATTATAAAAACTTTTTTTTTTAGCTCTATAATCGTACTAATCCACCCCTCCATGGGGTTACCATCGTACATGCAAAAGGGTACTAACAGACACCATGGAGCAGAAGAAATAAGTTTTTCTTTTTCGGCAGATACAAGCAGTTCAACTTGTTTATCGAGTTTTGATACGGTCGATATTCCAGATTCGATGAAATTCAATATTTAAGACATAAAGATTCTCGAGGTTTTGGTAGAACTCATTAATTAGTTTTGTTAAACCCAAAAGATCTAGCTGCACTAGTTTTCAGACTTTCTAAGACTAAGATTGGAGTTACGCTTGCGGGAGCGTCCACGTACGAATCTGCCCCTTTGTCTGTGTACCCCGAAGCCATGGTTAGGTTAGGTTAGGTTTATGTGGCTGTCGGCAGAAACCGACACACTTAGACCAATTAGGTTCATTGTGATACCACGTATGTATTATCTACCTCAACTCTGTAGATGGGACCTCCCAGCGACACGAGGTTGTTCTCAAACGGTCCCCCATCTACGTACTAACCGCGCCCAACGTCGTTTAATTGCGGTGATCTGACGAGAACCGATTAACTCGACGTGGTATGGTCGTTGGTTACCACGAAGCCATACAAAATAAAATAATACATTTGTTTTTAAAACCGCGTTAGAAACCAACAATTATTTTACTTAAATATAGCGCTGATGGTATCTTCTTATCAGGGAGTAACAAGTGCATATATGCCGGGAGCATATGTACAACAAATATTTGTCTAAAATTTTAAGTAAAATGTATTTCATGAAGCTGTTAGTTAATAAAAGTTACACTAGATTATTCCTTTCTAGCTAGCCTGATATAATTTTAAGTCGGCTACTTTTAAAACTTAAGTATTCAAAAAATAATGTACTTTGTCTTTGGCCTCAATAAAAATGAATTGAATTGAAATCAGGGAGTAACGCAATTTTCTTTTATAGCAATCGAACTTCGCTCCAAAAAGGACAATAAAAATACTATTTGTTAAAGTTAAAGTAATTTGTAACCTTGTAAATAATATTTCAGTGGCAAGATAACATTATCAAATCCCTGTAACGCAAAATCTGCGGTAACAACACTAATGTTTAAAATTATACGAAATGAATACATAATACCTATCTAGAAATACTTTTTGGCAATGAAAATACGAAAGACGTTGCACTGACATTGTCTGCAGACCGAATGATTTCATACGTTGCCAATGTTGCACGACTGTAAAAGTTTATATAAACCACAGATGAGCAATACAAAATTGTCGATTTGCACAACCCCCGTCCTTGAGACCCGCATGCAAATGGGCGGTCCTAATCGGTGAATATTTATGTGAAACATTAAAGCCCACGCCCAACGCATACAATCCGTTGATTTGACGTATCTGTTCATCCAACGGAGAGCAATATAGAATACACGCATTCTCTATTTAGGTGGCGCATAACCAACGGATCCATGAACGTTGACTGATAAAGTGGGTTTAGGTTAGAGGTGGCTGTCGGCAGAAGCCGACACACTTAGACCAATTTAGGTCCATTGTGATACCACGTATGTATTATCTTCCTCAACTCTGTAGATGGGACTGGCGAACGACACGCGGTTGTTCTCAAGCGGTCCCCCATCTACGTACTAACCGCGCCCAACGTCGTTTAATTATGGTGATCTGACGAGAACCGATTACTTTTACTTTTAACTTCTAAATTCATTTTTTAATTGTTACTGAATATCAACTTATGTACTAGACAAAAATGATTAAATCTAACTTAAACAGAATACATATTCTTATTTATTGGTCCAATTGCGGACGCCCTAAACTTAACAATATCTTATAATTATTGCCTTTCGGCCTAAAAACTATTTTACGAACTAATCTTACATATGTATTCGTCGAGAAAATCAAACAAAACTCAATATCATTATTAAGATTTTATATTTTTTATATAAAACAAATTACAAACTACCTATTTTACTTACTTAAACTACTTAACGTTTTCTAACTATAATTAGGGTTCTGAGCACTCATTGCCTTGCGCAACAAATCGTCAAAATCGTAATTGCTTTCCGGGTGCCTGGCAGTCGTCAACGTGCACACGCGCCGCCGTGAGCCGACTGAAGCCTTACAGCGTCAGTCAACCCCCGGAAGCTCCACCACACGTTGGCGAGCCAGGCCTCTCCCAAAAACGCCATAACTAACTTAATCTAACTTATATAACTAACTATATATAGTTGGATTCAGGCGTTCGGAACAACCGGAGACAGGTACTAAGATATTGTCTCTCCCAAACCCGAATCTTTTCCATATAACAAGCCGCTATATTAAACCACAATGGACAACCATAAGCGATGATCGGCCTTATAAGGGCCACGTAGCAAATGACCTTCAATCTGGAGTCAAGTTGACTGCTATGAAACAGTCTCCTTGTCAGTGCATAAGCCTTCTTGGCCCCAGCAAGACACGCAACTATATGTCTATCGAAATATAGATACTGGTAAAGCCAGATACCTAGATATCTAACTACGCTTCTCACCGGCAATGGCTGCCCTTTTTGTCCAATAATGGCCAATTTCTTCCAGTTTTTTCTGGTATCCCTAGAGGCCCCAGCCAATGGAGTTCTGAACAAGATCGTTTCCGTCTTCTGAAAGTTGATTTTCAACTTCCAGTCGCCGCAATATCACGCTTCAAAAGAATGTTAATGACCTCGATTTTAGGACCTGATCTGTATGCCACCAAATCGTTGGCATACGCTATAGCATGCCTTAGTGAACGCCCCCTGCTGTAAACCGTTTTTAATTTCAAAGACTCTGTTCGAAGTCAAGTTCCCACATTTGACAACGAACTTCTTTCCCATACGCATATTATAAATTACATATAGCAAAGGTTTGTGCATCCCCCGCCTGGTCAACTTGTAGAAAAGTCTCTCTAACCATACGGTGTCGAAAGCCTTCCCAAAATCAACCAGACAAGCACCCGTGCATTGGTTCTTGCATTTATTCCACTGAATGTCGGAAACCAGTTTCGACGCGGCATGAATAGTGTCATGCCTCGCCCTGAAACCAAACTGGTTGTCCGGAATAATGTTATTGTCCTCGACCCACTATAACAGGGCTCTATTGACAACTTTTTCAAAGACCTTGCTAATATTCGGAAGCAAGCTAATTGACCGGAGATTGGCAGGGTTAGTCCTATCTTTACATTTTTTCGGGATAGGGTGTACCACAGCTACCTTCCAATGCGCCGGATAATGTGCATTATTCAGCGCATTGTTAAACAGCGTGGTGAAAATATCTACAGCCTCCAGAGGCAGGTGTCTCAATACGACGTTTGGGACACCATCCATCCCCGCCGACTTTTTATTCTTTAGTGACTCGAAGATGCACAGAAGATCATCCTTCGACACGAACAAGTGCGATGCATCCCGGCCATTGGCGACAACTGCATTAGCATGGTTTTCATCATTGAATACGGTGAATCCGTTATTCTCAGATCGCCAATTCTCAATTTCGGTGCGCAGATAGAAGTGGCTCACCAGAGCCCTATTCTCAATGTCGTGGTTACGGTGAACAGGATTGTTCACCGTATACACGGCCTCGAAACAAGCACCCAGCAAATCCGCTTTCTCCTGTGGGTCCTCGACCACGAAAAAATCGTCGTTTGAAGCGACACTTTCTGGACTTATTCCAGCAGTCAGTACTGTCTGTCTGTTCTCTGCTGTCTGGGAGATTCGAACACAAGGAATATCATTGTGATCTTTCCTCCTGAACAACTTATTTATCTGTGGGAACATATTCGGACTACAGGTTTTAATAGCCCGAATTTTATTGCCCCAATACAGACTTACAGATTTTCTGTAATTTTCTTTAATCAGCTGTTTCAGGATTGGGATCTCTGACTTCAGCATCCTAACCTCCTGGTCGTTGGGGTCAGTAAATTGCCTGTACAGCCGTTTAAGCCTCGAGAGCAGTCTACTTTTCTGTCGGTATAGTGCGTCGATTGTAGGGTTTCTGTACTTTTCTGTCTGGTCGTCGTCGGAACGTCCTACACGAGGAATAGTTCGTTCCATCGTTCGTTTGATGCCTTCATTCATCTGCAATAAATGCAGATCAATGTCATCATTTGTCATGTTACTGCTTGTCGGTGGGAACCGATTAACTCGACGTGGTATGGTCGTTGGTTAAATAAAAAGAAAAGTAGGTTTACTTTCGATTTTTTTTCCGTCGATACATGCATTCAAAAATTGAAGTTCACGCATTCTGGAATCTGGAATGTAAGTTCACGTATTTCAAATTTAAGAGAGGCACATACATTGCTCGAAACTGTACTGGCATATAAGATAGTTTGAGTTTCCAGTGGTATTTAGACAATTCTAGGTTAGGCAAAAGGCATATTCAATGCAAACACTGTTTTCCGCTGACAAAGTTGGCGATGGATGGGACGGATCCCGAAAAGTATATTTAAGTTGATGGATCCATCAAAGCAAATGATGCAACGGATTCTATTGGTTGGGCCCTTAAATCTTCGTCAGCGTGAATATCAGTTATCGCGGTTGGATAAATAATATTATTATGTCCTTCCCTGAGGTTTAAGCTTGCTCTATAGTAAATTTCGTCCAAATCGATTCAAGCGTTACAGATAGACAGACAGGAAGAGTTACTTCAAAAACTGTTATAACAAAGCTGTGCACCGTGGTTTCACCCGCGTTTTGTGGAAAAAACCTACAAAAAATGGAACCATAGTATAAAATGTCACGGATTAATAAAGCAACGATGGGTAAAATTTAAATTTCTGCGCAATAACGTGATCGTTGCAGTAGTTTTGACTGGTCCAGCAGTTGGCCAAATAGTGGTAATACCTCGCATCCCAATGATTTACCATTTAGTTTTACAAGAATTCATTTCCCACAATTTGAGATGACAGAATTATTGCCAGAATCAACGAAACGACGAATGTCTTGCCTGTCCCACCGGGAGCATCGAGAAATTAAATCCCGTTCCATCGTTAACAACCTTCAACAGCGTATCGTACCTACACGTTCTTCTGGTCGGCATTCAAAAGCGGGACATTTGTTCGGACTCTTTCGGGCAGCTCATCTCGATCATAGTCTTGCTCCCGTTGCAATTCGAGATTGAATGCATCGTGCATCGAACGATTTGGCGCTGGCATTCCCAAAGACGACAGCAGACTGCCGCACATGAGCACGCACATGTCTTCGATCAGAACTTACTCTTCCTTGCGCATCTCGTCGTTAATTTCAAGGTCGAAAGTCGAGGTTGTCGTGCGAACTCTGCAAAATGTCGTCGGCCATCTCGTCCTTGTATTTATCCCACAATGCGCACGGGTTCGACGGATGATATATGATGATCGCAAACAATGTACGAATTTGATTCGCTGGCGCAAAAACAGTTGCATCTTCGAGTGTTGAGTCCCAATGTGTATCGTTTTCGAGCAAATTTAAACGTTGGCAAGCCTCCCGAAAAGTGTCGCACAGCACACCATCCACAGTACGCAGGGAGTCGAAGGATGTAGGGCCTCTCATGTGAATATAGAAGCATTCGTCTTGGCATGGATGAACTGTGTAAATTCGTCCGAGAGCATCAGTCGAATAGATATCAGCGAATCCAGCAACAGCATCACATTTCTTCTATTTTTCCATTCGAATAGCCATTCCGGAACAATTGCACACAAAATTCCATACAAAAATCCAATTTTCGATTTTTTTCAATTTCCCGCCTTTTCCGGAGGGTTTTCTCAAAATTTTCTTTAGTAAAAACCTTCTCCTGGATATTACGAACAACTGAAAAAAAATGAGCATAATCAGCAATAAATGTCTTGTAATAGAGAAAGTTAATGATTTTAAATATTTGGGACTCTGCAATAACTGGAATAACTAATCATGCCTAAAGAGTCCTTAAGAAAATGTTTCAATTGGACACTAAGAAATTTATTTTATTTGCGTAAAGTTTGCTCTACTGAGCTCCTTACAAGAATTAGCTACAGATCAAAATTCAATCGTTGCTTATAATTCCGAAATTTATTTTAGGAAGATATTTTGAAAACATCGTCATTTAATGAATGGCCTCAGTGATGAAATGATCCAAAACCAGGCTGTCCATTTTTATTGAGGTCAAATCGGCTAACATCACATTCGGACAAGTAGGGATGCAGTAAAGAGAGAGAGGGTTATGATCCCCTTAAAAGAAGATGTCGTTAACATCGCCTCCATTCAAGTTTTGAATTATTTCGCAACTTAAAGACACTTCTTGTTCGGCTATTGTATTGTTTTAGTGTATTAACGGCATTCTTTTTGAGGTCAGGTTATCGTAACTTTTGGTTAATTTCTAACTATGTATACACTTTTTAAATCTCGTATCTGTGCCTCACTTTCGCAAGATTTCTAGTTTGAATTTAAGGGATTCCAACTTTGAAAGGAGACGGACGAACGGATACGGCTAAATCGACGTAACTTTTGTTACCGATCACGAACATAGTTACTTTTCGAATTAAGGCTCATCACGAACTAGGAGTCAAAATTAATATAACTACCTTTAGGATAGGGTATACAAATAACAGACTAAAATGCCCCAATCCAAAACAAACCTGTATCTACCTTAAGAAAATTACTCGAAGGAAATTCTCTTCGGCTCAATGAATAAATTGAAATATATTTGCAAGCGCAGCCATGGTAGATATTAAAATAATTGCACTCTTTCAATTACTTCCTGCTGAATTCAAATTGCATTAACTACAGCACCACTGTCAGTGGCGAAACTGGACAGTTTATTTTTATTTAAAACCCTTTTTATGTGCTTCTGAAACTTTGTAGTAGCTCGCTCACCTAACTAATTAATGTGCTCTCCTTTCATGCGATAAACATGTGTTTCACGACATACATAATCCTCAAAACTAACAATACAGAATGCTGTCCTTTTTTGTCTGTAGATAACATCGACCTACACAAAAGTAGAAATTAGGAGCAAAAATGCCTCGCCCCAAAAGGATTTTACTTTAAAACATCGTTTAAATGAATTATTTGAAACTTGGTCGCATCCCTCGTTAGCTCGCATTTTTTCTATATGACAGTTACGGTGTCCTTTTCTTGTTCTCTGGTCCGTTCTGGTCTAGTGGGCTGTGTGAAAAAAGTTTCCGTATCCCAGAGGGATATACTCTTTTCATTTTTTTAATGCAACCATCGCAGTTTGTTTTAATTGAAGGTCCTTTCCTTGAAGAGCCATAATAATTCTCGTGCTTTAGTTAATTTATACACCTGGGTATCGTACTATCCCTATAGGTCACGTAACAACTAAAAGCCGGGAATGTCTAAGATTCATCCTGCGTTGTGTTTCAATCTTCCGTCTTGAACATGTTTTAGCACTTAAGTGGATGCGAAGTGGAAGGAGTTGCAAGTGCAAGCTTTTCTACGAGTCGGTTCACCCCCGCTCGTCACTAACACACCGGATGTTGAAAAGTGGTAAAGTGAAATATCAATGAAATTCATCAGGCTTGGCAACGTCATTGCCATCGTCGTCATCACCATCATCATCACTTTGTATTCAGAAAGAAAGAGAACCCAAGCATGATGAGTGGAAGATGGTGAAAATTGGGAAGGATTTAAGGAGGTGGTATCGCATTTCAATCGCGCGCGCAGGGTTCAAGTTGACGATGTGGTACATTTATACCACGAACGAACGAAGAAGTGAAACATTAGCACGTCATATTCGGTAACATGGAATGACGCTTGAGTGCACCCTATGAAGGTCAAGTAGATTTCTGAAGTATATTTTTAACTTGTATGTAACAATGCCTTATGGGAAGAGCCGGAAGGACTGCTCTGGAGAGTAGGTTGTGTCACAATTCATTTAAGAATATTTTGTGAAAGGAACGTTGGTGGTGATGCATAAAGAACTTTGCCGTAGATATTAACTAAGCAACGTGCTGGTTGCGAAGTGATTAACATTGAGAAATCTTCTGCAAAAAGTCACGAAGTGGAAGCTACAAAGTGAATTGGTGAGGATGTATTATGAATCGTACTTGCAATAATAGATTTGTATATTAAAAATTAAACTTCTTCGGACTGAAGATGCATTCGACATGGACAAATGATTCAAACTCATTTTTTAGTTGTGAATTCCAACAGATTTGATGTGTTTGTGGTAATCCTACACCACCACATCAGGGTGAAACGCCAATTGGAAAAAAGTCAATTACAGTGAAATCTCTCTTAAGTGGACACCCAAGGGACCGGAGTTTTTTGTCCACATAAGAGAGTGTCCGCTCAAGGGAAAATTTTAAAAAGAACACAAAATTGTTTTATTTAATTCGCTTTTTCAAAAATAGGTATATACACAAACATAGTTCATAATTGTTTTTTTTTAAATTCTTCAAGCCGGCTCTGATGAAGATTACAACCGCTAGCTACCACTGACTCATAGTGAGATCGAAGAACAGCTGTCAGCTGCATTACCTTTTCATCCACAGCTATTAAAGCGAATTTGCACAAAGATTCGCAAGCGCTCAACGCCTTCTTGTAAGAGTAACAATCTAATTCAGTATTTGCTTCCGAAGTAGCCATGTCCTCTTCATCGTTACTTTTGCCATTCACACTTATAACGCTTAAGACATCTTCCGTCAAGTTCTCATTCCATCCCTCATCTGTCTGAACGTCTTTGTCGCATGCGGCACACTCTAAGTAATCAACTTGATTGCAGGCGGTTTGTCTTAAAACAGATCAATGGTATGTCATCCCCTGAAGTAAGGTCTTCAATTTGGGTGGTTGGATTTTTTGAAATTTTTTTTTATCGTTTCTTGAGAAACCTTGTTCCAGGCTGCAGCAGCCTAATTAATGGCATCTAGCACAGTAATTCCTGAAGAACGCTCTCTTACATTACCAACGTGATCCATTTTAGCAATAAGCTTGTTTAAAACTTGTTCCGGATAAAAAACTTTAAAATTTTTGATGATGCCCCGGTCTAAGGGTTGACAAACGGACGTTGTGTTTGCTGCGAAAAATATCATAGTGATGTTACTTATGTATAATGTGTGTTTATCTATACCGACAACTGTTTGTAGAATGTGCATGGGCCACGCGCTTGCTGTTACAATGGCACAAATACATGCACGAGTATGAGACGAAAGCTTACACAATAAACGTGTAAATAAAAGAAAATGGCATGTTTATGTGAATAAGAAATGTCCATTAAAGAGAATATTTTTACCAAATGAAAATGAAAATACTGTCCATGTCCACTTAATAGAATTGTCCACTTTAGAGGAGAAAAATTCAAACAAAATCATAGAAGCCAACCATCACACTTTATATTGTCCGCTTAAGGGAATCGTCCACATAAGAGGGGTGTCCGTTAAGAGGGAGTTCACTGTATATTATAAAAACTAGAAAATCTCTTCAAGTTTTGTTAAGGCATTTTAATGTCGTTCCGTGCGATCGCCATTTTTGGGACGACATTTTAGGCGTCATTTAAATGACTAGGAAAATGACTAAGAAAATGACATGAGTTTTGTGCCATTAAAATGACTCGAAAAAATTACCGTGTGATCGCTCTTTAATGACGCCTAGGACAAATGACTACACTTTTTGGCTGTTGCGTCATTTAAATGACACCATCAAAAAAATGACACGCAAATGATAAATGACACAGCATTTAATATGATCTACAGAAGTCATTTGAATAGACGCCAAGCCTTGATGCGTGCTAGCATATTAGAGAGTGTCCTGTAAAAACACATATGGCAGAGCCACTGTGCAGTCGCAGAGCCAGCTTTGGCCAGATATGCTTTGTCGTTAGTCATGTATTACTATCTGTTCACCTAAGGTTTGTACTCTCGACTGCAGATAGTTTAAACATAAGTTTACAAGTAGCGATAGGTATATGTACCTAGAAAAGCTTTATCAGGTAGAAGAGGTAATGCGGTTCCTTTTTTGGCGAGTTCGTCTGATCTACAATTCACTGGATTAAGTCATTACTTCAACAATAAATGTACGGTTTTGAAAATGAGTATGATTTTTAAAATTCGAACTGAAATGTTGGAAGTGAAGTTCAGACATCAGAAAATTGACTTAAGCCCCAGTGCGAGCACGCTTTTCACTTCCTGGCATTATGCCCAATTTAACAGGAAATTCGCCGATTTACCTTTGGCAAGAGCTTTTAACTGATAAACAGTTTGCAACATATCCATGTGACTCCGTCCGTCCGTCGGCAAAAATTAGGCTCTAAAACTCAGCTAGAATGCTGACATTTTAAACATTTATTCTATAGGGGCCCGAAGTAATGAAATTAAAAAAATAAAATAAAATAATATTTTTTTGTTAAGATTCTGAACTTTGTTTTTTTCGATAAAATCATTATAATGTTGTTTAATACTTAGCAACAGTATGTACAATTCATTCATAGTGAGATTTTAGCCACTCCCACTTTATGAGGAGTAGGAATAGGAATACGGTATCCAACAGTTCGACCAACCTATAGGGTAAAACTATACAATACGCCTCACTTTTTTAGAATCTTTAATAAAATAAACAAATAAACAAAAATAATAATTCTTTTATTAAATAAAAAAATTAGCAGTATATTTTCATAGGTTTGACAATATCATTTGTACAAAAATATGTTAGCATATATTATTTATGTATATATTTTTTAAAAAAAGTTTAAGTGGGCGTTTTGTAACTCAATCGTTGGGTAAAAAGCCCCGCATTAGTGACAAAACGCCCCTAAGGAAAAAGTGGGAACAAATATTATAAAGTATGAACATTAGATTATTGGTTTTGTAATATGGCCTGTCGCTTCGCTTTACGGCCGCAGCTGCAATTTGGTATGTACATAGTACAAAACTCGTGCAACCAGCGCTGGCAAGATATGCACTAAATCCAGTCTTCTGTAGAAACGGTCTTGTGGTAATTTCCAGTGCACTCAATGGATTACGTTTCGAGGCTTTGTGTCGTTTGAGAAACGGTGTGCTAATCCAAGACGTTCGCCGAACCGATAAGCGAATTCTTTTACGTCTTTTCGGTCAGGAGCAAGCCCAACTTTTTCCAATTTTTGTATGTGGGCAACCAATTGTTTTTGCTTCAACGAGAGAGCAGTTGACCGACCAAGCGACTTATTTGCATTTCCTTTTAAAATATGTCTCCTCAGGGCTCTGGATGGTATGTTCAACTCCCTACTTGCTTCATTCACTCTCAAAGTTTTATTTTTTACCTTCTCCATTGCTTTTTTCAGGTCTTTTTCGGACCATGATGCCCGCAGTGTCGAAAAAAAACGCTCTGATGAGTGTTATATTTCAATACATTACTGGGGCGTATTAGGTACACTTACTTTGTTGGGGCGTTTTGTAAATTTCTGAGTGCAAAACGCCCCAGCAAAAATAAAGCAACCCATCCTGATTTAGAAAAATAAACAAAAACGAGCTAAAAAGCCAATTTTATGTACTTTATAAATATATATTTCATTTTAACAAAATGGGCATAGTTTCTGAAAAAAATGAAATTATTACTGTAGGTACTCACCGCAATATGTTTTGGCGCCAAAATTATTTTTTGTAGTTTTTTTCTTAACAGAGTACACAGAACACTACCACTCAATAACACAATTTTCGAATGACTGAAACTAGTTTGAACAGGTTTGGTTATGACTGCATAACAACACCTGTGTGCATGCAAGACTACTGGGACGTTTTGTAAACTGGGGCGTTTTGTATAGTTTTACAATAGGTCTGTTCGCGAACTAATATGCAAACGTAAATTTATATAAACTTTCGTGCAAAACTACACAAACTTTCGTTCATTTTTCTTTACATAGAATTTCTGCTGGTAAAAAAATGAAAACTGTCAAATGATGAAATCCTATGAGTTTGCCAGCAAAAAAACAGCGGTTGCTTCTTTTCAAGCCAAACTTAGACGTTTTTCATCTTTTTACACAAAAGCGTTCGCGTACTATTCTTTGAAATGAGAGGATTCTCTCTCGTTTTTGGAGATTTGACAGTTTTCATTTTTCTACACATAAGTGTCTTGAAGAAGACAAAAATGCTGAACACGTTTATTGTGAATGTCCAGCCATCATTATGAAATTTGAAGGAAGATATTCTTCAGGCAACAACTGAGATCCGAAGATATAAAGAACTGCGGGTAGCATTATCTGCTTTATACGGAAACGTGCATACAACTCTTTTGATTTGTTGAGCTTTCATTCTAGATGAAAAAAGGCTTATGGCAGAAACAGGCCAACACAGCAAAGTGCAAATCCCTCCAACTTTGTGGCGATGTTTCACTTGTTTGTATTTTGAAAGCATTTTCATTTTTGCTTACAATTTTTTTTCCGCTCTCGTGTTTCAGTCGACTTTAAACGCTGAAGTTTCGAAAGTTAAAGTTGTGATCTGTTTCTACCATAAGTGCTATGTTGTATGAACTACCCAAGACTGACGGGTCGTATTTGATAAACAGTCGAACTTAATATCACCCGAGTGAAGTCGAAGAACATTATCGTCAAAATGGCGTTCGCATGCATGTTCATTTTTAGAAAGTGTTGTATGGGATGTGGAGTGATGTTCAAACTCCTAAAAATACCTTAGGCGCTGTTCCAGATTGTTATCTTCGAAATAGTTTTCTGTTTTCATATTACAGTGAAGTCGATTATTTGCTTGCGATATAGATAGGTGTGGAAGACGACCCAACCTAGAATAGTGTTTTGAAGGAGTGTTGCACTATTTTCTAACTTGATGCGGCCATATGGTAATAGTGAGAAAAAGAATTCAGCTCCCAGAAATAAGTCGACCTTTTGAGGAATTGCGAAGGCTGGATCTGCCAAGGTATTGCTGAATGGTATATTAAGGTTTTGGGTATTGTTTTTTTTAGAGAGCAGCAACTCAGTTATCTTCGGTAATATGAATGCTTCAATGGTCCTGACAAAACTTTTATTCGCGATTAAATAGAACTCATTTTCCCATGTCCATATTTAGGACAATTATCGCAAGGTTTTAGACTGTCACCTGCAAATTCCTTTCATATGGACTTTATCGAAGAAGTTTATAGCACCTAGCAATCTTGTGACCGGCTTTTGAGCAGAGAGCGGATTGTAGTTGCTATCAGTGGCGAAGCACGGGGCAAATGTTTGGCTCTATTGTCTACCCTATCGATAGCACTTACCTTGGATACAGGTGTGTTGACTTACCATTCCTTTTAAAATTTGGCTCCGTTTGTTAAGGAATTTGGACAGCTCTTGATAGCTTGCTTGCCGATCAGATTGTGAGTCCTATTGCCACTTTATCAACGTGTATGTGTCCAGCTTTGAGGTCATGATTTAAATGATTAAATCGTCCCCGTGCTCTGTGGGAGCGATGCAAGCGAACGAAGATGTACGTGAAGGTGTCGATCAGGTCGTGAAGGGATGATGATGAATTCTTTTGCACTGCTGGCGCTTCAAACATGTGGAGCATGTGTTCCTCAAGACAAGCAGATTTTTATTTTCGGACCTGCCTGCAGCATATCAAGAACAATTTCGTAATTCGTTTTGGTCACCTCCAAGGATTTCACAACGTTCAACGCATTATCGCTTAGGGAGTTCCGGGTCAGGCTCAAGCAGTATTTGGAGGCCCTTTGATGATGATGATGAGATTTGTGTAACCTGTGTCTTTTCTTGTTCATTTTAATTTTCCTTTCTCTTCTCCGTTCTTATTTAGTTGGATTTTAAGTTCTTTCTCTTCAATCAAATTATTTATAATGAAGAAAAATAATTAAATATTAAATATTGAATTTTTTTTAACTTTGTCACCACTCAAGTTAACACATTAAATTAAAATTACATTGAAGCTTGCGCAATTTTATAAGATCTGTATATCTTAATGTGTTAGGCTATTACTGAAATAAATAAATATAAATATAAATAAAACTGAGTAGGTAATGGAAAATGCTAACATTGCTGAGGTTAGGTTTTCCGATTGCGAATGGTTTCCGCCTTAGTAGTCACTTTCGAGTCGTTGTTTAAAACCGCGTGAAACTCAAATCTCACAAAATTGTCGAAAACAAAAACTAATGATGTCCTGATTTTTATCGAATCACTTCAGGGTCACCAATGGTGTTTAAAAATAAATGTTCGTGATTAGCGTGATAACTATAGAACAAGAAAAAAGGGAAACTACTAATCCATATGAGGTTTAATTAGCAAGTAACAACTTTATTCGTTAGATAAAAAAATGTGATAAAATGTTCAGAAAAAGTGTTACTAGACGGAAATTACAACGTGAATTAATAATTCAAAATAATGCTGATTCTGTTTTATTTAACAATAATTGTGTGAAGTTAAATTGACTAACATATACTTTCGGCTCGAAGTGTGTCTTTTTTGAAAGTTGATAAACAATTAAAGTAGTGAATTTGAATAATGGAATCCGCCGCTCGTCGCGTAGTGTGTGGCTTTAACATGAGCGCTGTTTTTGCTCCTCCGTGAATGTGGTTAATTTACATAATCAAAAAATCATAAACGAACTCATTCGAGTTAATTCTGGTGTGTTTAAGGGCGACTGTGTGAAAAGACAGTTCTGCAAAATAGTGCTGCCCATCAACAAACAAGAAATATTCAGAGCTTCTTACCACTATCCTAATGATTACATAAAAACCCGCCAAATAAAGAAACTCTTATCAAAAATGTTTCCCAGTTCTTTCCATTCAATATCCTCTTAGAGGAGCATATTACCCTTTCTGTCGGTATTATATTTTAATGGTAATATTCAGTGCCTTAAGTGGTCGCTTCGTTTCGATGTCGAATGTTTAAGGCGACCATAAAAACCGAGTCTTGCTTGCATTTAATTCAAAAATTATTAAGGAAAAGTAAGTAGATATTTGTGCACGAGGTAAATGTTAATGGAGCAGTAAGAAGAAACCAGATGCCCTTAATTGCCGGGATGTACATTCATAGCATCATTATGATGTGATAAGAAGTAGCAAACCTAAATGAATGGAAGTGTAACAGAATGGCTTCTACCAACTAAGGAGAAATAAGAATACAGTTTCAAGACAGCGAGTTTCATTCCTTGGCTAAAAATTCACTGAATTCAATTTAAAGGGGTAAAGTAGAATTTCACCACGCAGTCCTTGTTCTTCTCCGTAATGTTTGATCCAGCGCGCCGTACTTCAAATTCAGAAATACCCTAATAAAAGCATTCCCTTTGTTTGTCCTAATTTGATGGTTTTGCTCTTAGTTGCCTTGGAGTAAATGCATTGGTGAGTGTTGTGTGGCACTGAGGTGCAGTAGGCAATTGCACTGATGTCATATGCCGAATGAACTACGGCGTAGGTTATTCTTCAACCATTCACATATGCGAAGTTTCACGAAGTACAATTTTACGGTAGTTTTGGAAAGCTCTTGCGGACTGTCTCAATTTCGGGTGCTTGTCAGACGTTTGTGAATGGTTGAACAGTAGAAAGAGCATTCCCGAGACATCATTCTCTATTAAATTTCAATATGAACCACACAACAGCCCTCAACAAGGTGGTTTTCTTTGAAACCATATGCCTTAGAGATTTTCTTATGAAGAAATACCTTATGCATTAAAATCTTAAAACGAAGTCTTTACTTCGCTTTCTAAGAAACTCGAAACTTTTCGTTGGAAAACCGCATATCGAAAAATAAGATTTTGATCCTTGTCCTCAGCTCATCACGCGTGCATGCAAAAGGCAGCAGCATCCTTTCAAAATAACTAAAGAAGAACTTCCGGGCAAACTACCCCTCCCCAACCAACCGTCAAGGCTGTCGTCGTTGCGGCTGCTGTTACGGCACTAGCAATGGATAAAGTTTTCCACCTTTCATAGATATTTTCCTTCTAGTTTTTCTATATTTCTTTCTCGGCACAGTTGGTAGAAGCAACTTCAAAAATAAAAATGTTATGACAGAAAAACTTACGAAAAATTCTTCAACAGGATAACCTCCAAACAAACACTGAGAATCTAGTAAATAAATATAATTACATCATTGAATTGGTATTTTTGCAGGAAGTAAAGTTGCTTAATAATGAAAGTTTGTCTTTTTTTTGCAAACAAATTTGCTGTGTCGCAAGGAGCATCATTACCTTCTAGTATAGATAGATAAACTGAAATTGAAAATACAAAGCCACTTTCGTAAGTTGCGGAAACTAGGGACTTTGCTTTTAATGACTTATATAATAAATTTACTTCAGACGATATTCTAAACAACAAAAAAAAACATAAAATGTAGATTATCGATTTTGGAACCTGGTTCTTATTTTTTAGTTAAATATAAACTAGATAAATACAGAGTGTTATTTTCTTGTGTCTTTCTCTTTGATATTATGTGCAATAATATGCACAATTCACAATGTGTAGATACCACCCGTTCATGTGGTATTACCCGAAATGAAACCTCAGGCGTTTAAACGACTCAAGATCGTAAATATCGCAGTCTAACGCAACGCCTAAGTAAAACAACTTTGTACTACGACAATTCGGTTTTTGACTTGTTCGTTTTAATATTTTGCTTACAGTTGCCGCAGCTTAAAAATATAAAGTGCCGCCAGTGGTAAACAAAATGTCATTTCGAACCAACCAATTTGTGGATTTACATTTTCAAATACACATGTTTTAGGGAGGACATAGATCTTGAATTTGGAACGAAAATTGAACAACGAAATTTGAAAAACAAGTATTTTCACATTTCTGGAATATGTGCACATCTAAAACTAATTGATTCTGAGTAAAGGGCCCAACCCATATAATCCGTTGCAGCTTTTGCTTTGACAGATCCATCGATTTTATCGTACCTTTCGGAAGAATCCGTCCCAAAGAATCCGTTACTAACTTTGTCAGACGAAAATATTGGTTGAATTTAATATGCCTTTTGCCTAACCCAAGATAGACTAAATACAACTGAACGATGCATCTATGTACCTTATATGCCAGCACAGTACAATTGTTCGTTTTTAACCTAACTCTCTCATCCAGTAATAAAAATAACAAAAATAATTATCCCTACCGGCTAGGAGAAAAATCCTTGAAATTTCAAATCTGTCACAGTTCAATGCTAATACGAGTTTAGGGTTTAAGAAGCCAATTTCTTTAAATATTTTATTATTGCTTATGGACAATCTTTATTGAATTTCTTTCAAAGAAATAATGCACTGCAATCAATGTAAAATGACATTAAGGAATTTATGATGCTATCAAACTAGTTATGAAAGAAGTTTTACTGAAATAAAATAAAGTTGGGAACTTTTTGAAAATAAGATCTGCAATGTACTTAAATTCTGGTTGATTTCAACAATTTGCCCCTTTTTCAATAAGGCTTCATTTTTGAACTAAAATTCCCAACAAGAAGGGAGTTTCACTACACTTACTATCACTGCAAGTCGAATGACAAAAATATCGTTACTATTTTAAGCCATTTCCACCAATCAGCGGTCGAGCTGCAGTTTTGCTGTGGTATACCGTATACTGAATTGTCCGTCAATCGGAAATGAGAGTTTTCTGTCATTTTTTCTGTAATTTACTAATGGTTTCTCTTATTTTCCAATATTTCGTTCAATGTGTCTACCTCTCTCAATTTTGTTATACGTGAACGGTGAACCCCAATTCTAGAATGCG
Source organism: Portevinia maculata (assembly GCA_949715645.1). Classification (NCBI taxonomy): domain Eukaryota; kingdom Metazoa; phylum Arthropoda; class Insecta; order Diptera; family Syrphidae; genus Portevinia; species Portevinia maculata. The sequence goes on from OX454525.1 coordinate 201,114,996, forward strand.
TAATGTTCATAAGTCAACTGACAAAAAAGTAGAAAGTATGGCTACTTTTTCCTTCGAAGTTCATGGATCCGTTGGTTAAGGGCCACCTTCCATAAGAATGATATTCAATATTGGTCTCCTTTGAATCTACAGATCCGTTGGTTTGACGGATTCTATGGTTTGGGCCCTTAAGCCTGAACTACATCAAAACAAAAGTGGACAATATGCACCCCTAATTTTTGAAGTTATTCTTACGTCTTACCCATCATACTGCCATTCATACCTTTCATTTTCAATACTATATTGGCGTCCGGCGAGTATCTTACTCAATGGAAGTTGGCCAAATAAATTACAGGAAGAAGAATGTTAAGTGAATAGACGTGTTTTTAATCGCTCCGTCTTTACCACAACTTTTTATCCAATTTCAAACAAATTATCGTTAAACAGTCGCTGTAATACGAGTGAAAAGTTATTTGCGTTAGCTTGCTACTTTTATTGCATCAATTTGTTCCACGTTTTTGAAGACTTTTCTATCTGTGATCAGTGAATTTCGGTTTCTTTGTTTTTCACAATGTCAACTACTCGCCAACAAGCAATTAAAGAGAAGTCCGCCCCGACGAATGCAGTTACTCCAGATAAATTCCAATCAGGTAATAACCTAACGAAATCTCACCCACCATCTACAAAGCTGTCCGATAAAAAGCCATCCTTATCTGATCAACTTCGAGAATTGGAATCTAATCTAATGGAAAAATTCAAATCGTTGCTTGCGGAATTCGAATGCAGCTTGAACAACAAAATGTGTGAAGCCATTGCTTCTCTTAACCAAAGAGTCCAACAATGTGAGAGTGATATGTTGGAACTACGAAATGATAACGAGAAACTGAAAGAAGAGGTAGCTGACCTACAACGTAAAGAGCGTCTCAGAGATGTTATTGTTCGTGGCATTCCGCAAAGACCGGGAGAAAACCCCATTAGGCTAGTGAAGAACATCGCTGAAAAATTGCACCACAACATCACCTCTCACTTTGATGCTTTTCGATTGAGAAATAAACAAAACAATGGACATAGCCCTTTACTGATCAGATTCTCGTCTCAGTTCGAGCAAAGTTCACTGCTAGCTGCTTTTCGTTCAAACAAAGGCCTTACGCTCGCTCAGCTGGAAAATGAATCGACTACATCTGACAACAGCACAGCCGCCGCGCACACCACCACCCGTATTTACATTAACGAGAGCTTAACAAAAGAGAATAGCTCATTACTTCGCCATGCTCTCCAACTTCGTCGAGAGGGTTTACTGTTCTCTGCAAAAACGCGCAATGGATTTGTCTATGTGAAGAAGAGCAAGAATGACAGCGAGATGAGAATTTCTTCAACTACGTATTTACCAAAATAATTTCAAATAGTTTGTTTTTAATTTATTAGATTAAATTTCTGACTGGAGCACCATAAATGTGTTAAATTATTGGCTTTCTGAATTTCAAATAACTTGTGAATTATTTAATTTTATTTATTATTTATTTATTTTTTTTTTGCTAGCAATTCTCTTGAGCTTTTCATTGCATTTTTAACAATATTATTAAATGTTGTTTTTATATTATTTCCTTTCTTTTCCTTCCTCTCTCTCTGTTTTTCCTGCATGTCTCGCACTTCCTTTCTTTCCTATAGATTACAAACATACCATATTAGTAAATCCAGTTGTGCTTCTATTAATTGTTTGTGGTGTTTCGGATGATAATGGCTCGTAATGGTTCTACGTCTGGAACGTCGAATGAGGTGGATATGCGGACGCTAGTCAACATTTTATCAAATGCCTATGATGGATTCAAAGTTTGCCACTTCAATGCTCGAAGTCTTAATTTATCCAAACTTGATTACGCCAGGCATATTTTTAATGATTCGGGTGTTGACGTTATTTGTGTTAGCGAAACGTGGTTCAAAACTCTTGATGATGAAAAGGATTATAATAATATTTATGGCATTCCTGGTTATTTTGTAGTCCCTCATAATAGAGTTACTGACACTACTGGTGGGGGGATAGCTATTTATCATAAAGCCAGTTTGACCTGCAATATTTTGGAAAAATCATCAGGCAATGACACTGAATACATTGTTGTAAAAATTTCCAATGGAAATGTAAAATGCATTCTTGGCTTAGTCTATAGCCCTAACCGTAGTTGTTCTTTTGAATCATTATTTTCTACAATACAACAAGTCTCTGCATCCTACGAGCACATTATACTCTGCGGCGATTTTAATGCGGATTTGTTAAAAAATGATAGAAGATCTCGTCAACTCCTTGATGCTATTTCTTCGTGTGGCCTTGTGGTTGTCAATTCACTTGCAACTCGCTTTGGTCATGAAACCCCTCCAAGTCTTCTTGACTTGCTGGTTGTCGCAGACAAGACGAACGTGCTACTGCAAGACCAACTGTCATTTGAAGGAGTATCAGACCATGATCTCTTGTTTTGTACATATGACATTGATTTCTCATCCAATCCCCTACAGAACTCCTTTCAATTTCGTGATTTTGCCTCAAGTAACCATGATAACCTTCACCAACAAGCGAGCCTTCTTCCATGGCATTCCTGCTACTCTTTATCGGATGTTAATGCAAAAGTAGAAAGCATTCAGACCCTCATCAACGATCTTTTTAATTTACATGTACCTATTAAGTCTGTTACAGTGCGCAATAGTAAATGTCCATGGTTTACCACTGAGGTCCATAATGCTATAAAAACTCGTCGAAAACTTTATGCTAAATTTAAAAAAAATTCTAACGGTAACAATTGGGAGGTTTTTTGCAGAGCAAGGAATTACTCTTCTTCTGTCACCAGGAGAGCAAAAGAAAGATACTTTCTCTCCAAGCTAAGCCTTGACCAGCCATCAAAGAAACTTTGGGCAAATTTGCGTTCTATTGGGATAGGAAAAAGTCAAATACTTACTAAAGTCCCAGATGCAGATGAGTTAAGTGATGCTTTTTCCCCCAACCATAGTTGTAACTCTTCGTTTTCGCCTGACAATCAACTCTTCTTCTTTGGATCACCATTGATGGAATTTGAAGTAGTTTCTGAACCGGATGTGATCTTAGAGATTCATGCACTGAAATCTAACGCAATTGGTGAGGACGGAATAGATTTACGTTTTGTAAAAATAATCCTTCCCCATTTAATAAGGTCTTTAACACATTTGTTTAATTTTTGCATTACCTCTTCAACTTTTCCGGATTGTTGGAAAAAAGCAAAGGTCATCCCCGTGCCCAAAAAGAATAACGCCCAATTAGTCTCTGATTTTCGTCCAATAAGTATCTTACCATGTCTTTCTAAAATTTTTGAAAAGATTCTTGCGAAACAGATTTCCAACCATCTCAACCGGTTTAATTTATTATCGTCAGTGCAATCAGGTTTTCGACCTGGCCATAGTTGTTCTACAGCTATGATCAAAGTGCTTGATGATATTAGAATCCAATATGACAAGGAATATCTGTCACTGCTGTGCTTACTGGACTTCTCCAAGGCTTTCGACATGGTCAGTCATGAGGTTCTTTGTACAAAATTAAAACTTTACTTTGGTTTAAGTGATTCCTCAGTGTGTTTGGTTAAAAATTATCTCACTAATCGTGTTCAACGGGTTATTGCTAATCTTAAATACTCTCAACCAAAAAATATACTTTCTGGAGTTCCCCAGGGTTCAGTTCTTGGTCCAATCCTGTTCTGTCTGTATATTAACGACTTACCACAAGTGTGTCGAAACACATCTGTGCATATGTACGCCGATGACGCGCAGATATACCTGTCTCGACCACCCGGGCTGGTTGAAGATCTTGTGGCTAGGTTTAATTCAGACTTGTCTTTTGTTTCAAAATGGTCTCTAGATAATGGTCTGATTTTAAATCCAAAAAAGAGTCAGCTTATATTGATTTCAAAGAAACTTTATAACACTGAAGAGCTGCCGCCTATTTTTCTCAATTCCACGAGGCTTACATTTTCTGACACTGTGGTAAGTCTAGGATATAAAATAAATCGGTCCCTTTCCGCCTCGGATCATGTACACTATATTATAGCCCGTATTTATTCAGGATTGCGAAAGCTCTGGCTGCTCTCTAGTTTTACGCCTGCTAACACCAAACTGAGGATGATAAAGTGCCTTCTTTTGCCGATCTTTGACTATGCTATAGTTATCTACTGTAAATTAGATTCCCTCTCCCAGCACAAATTACTTGTCGCTTTCAACGATATGGCTCGATATGCTTTTGGAGTAAGAAGATATGACCATATATCTCATTACCATAAGCATGTCCTTGGGTGTTCATTCCTTAATTTTTGGAATATTAGATGCTGTGTGTTTTTACATAAATTAATACATACACAATCACCACCATATTTATTTGGAAAATTAAAATTTGTTCACTCGCCGAGAACTTTCAATCTTATCACGCCCTCATCAAAATATATGAACTCGTCTCGCCTCTTTCTTGTTCATGTTACCAGACTTTGGAATTCACTGCCTACCACCATTAAACAAGTAATAGGAGCTAACCAATTTAAAAGTGCACTATTTGCGCATTTCTCATGATTCTAATCTATTCTTCTCTCTTTCTATTTCATTTTTCATTTCAGTTTTTCTCTTTCGCCCCGCTCATTTCCAACTTTTCCATCTTTACTTCCTTTCCTGTGTATTAGCATACGCATATCTTAAATTTAATTTAGATTTAGTTTAAACCCCTTTAAATTGAACTTTCACTTAATGTTTTAATTGTGCTCCTTTCTTTATAAATACAATTATGTGCTAAAATATTTTGTTATGAGCTTTCATGTACTATAAAAGACATTTGTTCTTATTTGTACCTTGCCAAATAAATAAATTGAATTGAAAATTGAAATTGAAATAATACCCATCCCTAAAAATGCTAAGACTGATGATTGTAAGCCAATTTCAATTCTGCCTATCCGTCAAAAGTTTTTGAATGAATTCTACAAAAACACATGAGGACGTTTTTCAAAAATAATAACATTTTTTCCCCGAAACAATCTGGTTTTCGCGAAAATCACAGTTGCATTACGACTCTATTGAACGTAAGTGAAGACATACGACTTGCAATAGATGAAGATAGTGACGTTTTTAGTGCTCCTTGTATTTTTTCAGATATATTACATGGTTGATCACACAATCTTATGTCAGAGCTGATTCGACAACACAACTTTTCATCAGGTGCAGTAAAGCCGCTTTTATCTTATTTATCAAATAGTGTAGTTGATTTTCTTCCAATTGTAAATAGTGTTCCTCAAGGTTCCTATATTGTTTTCATTATACGAGTATATTACCGAACTTCCACCTATTGTAGGAAACTGTTCGTTGCATATGTATGCCGACGATGTCCAAGCGTATATGACCTGCCGTCCTTGAAGGGCATAATCTACACTTCGCTTCAACTGAATAAGCACAAAAATGTGTTAACATTTGTTGTCCACTTTTTCAAAACCTTGTGACTTAATATACTCCGCTTCAACTGAATAAGCACAAAAATTTGTTAACATTTGTTGTTCACTTTTTCAAAACCTTGTGACTTAATACACTCCGCTTCAACTGAATAAGCACAAACATTTTCTAAGCTACGTTGTCCATTTTTTCAAAACCTTGTCGTAATATATCATTTGATGATGCTAACTGTTTGCTTATGATGTTGAGAAAATAAATCGGAAAGAATAATTCAAAAATTTTCATTTTGCGTCAACTGAATAGACATTAGGTCATTATTTTCACTGCTTATGAGTATTCTGTGGAGATTGGACAGTTGAAGTACTTTAAGTGAATTTTATTTGATTAATTGTATTTCAAAGAAAGATGGGTAGATCAAAATCTCTAAATAGTGTTGAAAGAGCTACAATTGATTTACTTAATATGTCGAAAATCACATATCTACCAAACATGTCAAAAACACATATTCGATTTTCTCGATAAATTTGTTTTTTTTTGAGATTGTGGGCGGATACACGTTGAGTGCCACCATACAATCCGAAAAAAAATCCCCACAGGCCACAGCATTTTTTTTGTATTGATATTTAGATTTTAGCTATTACAATGGGAAAAAAAAAAATTAAAATTTTATTTGCTTGTCTATACCTGAAATTTACCGTAATTATTTTGCGGTGACACATTGTTCTCACGCGGCCACCAGGTAAGAAGAAAATCCCGAAGGGCCGCGTGATGCCAATGTGTCACCGCAAATTCGAACAGGAGAAAAAGATTTCAGTAAGTGTTTTATTATTCTTTTATTATATGGGATTATTCTTATAGCCTAATGGGATGAAGTGATTCTTGAGTTGGAGTAAAAACCCAGAAAAAGTGTAAAATGTAATAAAGTGGTAATAAAGTGTAAAGTGATACAAATACATATCTTTTTCTTCGGGCAACATTCTGATTTCGTTCACAAACTGAGCAAATGAGTTGAGCTAACGAGTTGAGCTAATGAATTGAGCTATGATTTGAAAATGTATTTCAAACACTGATAGGTAGTTTTCATGGTGGCAAAAATCTGCGAACTAACAACAGTTGTATTGTAGCAATCAAAGTGAGTTTACAAATTTTGAAAAATGTCGTACGAGAAAAGAGAAAGGCGCTTGAACACGATGATCTAAGAATTAATGTCGGATGAAGAAACAGGAGAAGCGGATACATTTGAAGGAGATGGCTCATCAGACGAATACCAACCGGATTCTCAAAGTTCCAATTCCGACTCCGAATCGGATTATGAACCTCCAGCAAAAAAAGTCAGACAACAACTATCTGATTCAGTGCCATCAACTTCTCGATCTGCCGTATCAATAGACCAGCTTCAAGAAACAGTGTCACCAGAGTCTGAAGACAGTATCCAAGTTCTCAATACTGTGGATGAAATAATAGACGAAGTAGTCGGAAACGTAGACTATAGTGATATTGAGAACGATGACGATGCTGAAGAGGTGCGCATCCCGAACACCGATTTCGAGTGGCAAACAGCAACCGGGCAGCATCTACAGGACATACCATTTAGTCCCCCTATGAATTCTACAAAATGTTTGTATCAGATTCCATCATACAATTTATTGTAAGCATTTTTCGAAAAGTGACTAACTGCATTTCTGAATAAACTATGAAGCAATAACTATAATTTTGTTTAGGTGGATGCAACTAATCTGTATGCTGAACAATGTCTTCAACAAAGCGCCCGTTAAAAAGCACGGATATTGAAGTGGACACCAACGAACTCCAAGGAAATTGAACAGCTTCTGGGTATCGTGATATGGATGGGCTTATGCTCTCTACCAAACATTCAATCATACTGGCGAAAACACAAGCTATACAGGACAGCTATTTCAAAAATAATGGTCCGAAATCGTTTTCAACTATTGCTAAAAACCTTACATTTCTCCAATAATGAAGAAGTTACCGAAGAAAGGTTGATGAAATTGACACCACTTTTGAGTAAACTACGAGAGACGTTCCAGAGTGTAATAACACCAAGCGAGTACGTTTGTATAGACGAGACACTTGTTCCCTTCCGGGGAAGATTGAGCTTGCGACAGTACTCGTACATTTCCAACAAGAGACATAAGTTTGGAATCAAACTTTTCAAACTATGTCTGAAGGATGGCTATACATTTGACTTCCAAGTGTATTGTGGCAAATCAAAAGATGGCAACACAATGGTACCATCAAAGATTGTAATGGAAATGATGGAAAATCTTTTGGGCAAAGGACGTACTCTGTGCACGGATAACTACTACACATCTGTAAGCTTGGCATGCTCCCTCCTGCAGCGCAAAACCCATCTTATTGGAACATTGAGATCAAACCGAAAATTCAACCCGAAACATGTTATTGAAAAAAAATTAAAAATTGGAGAATCTATTGCTGAGGAGTGCAAGCAAGGCATTGTCGTTCAAAAATGGAAGGATAAGAGAGATGTACTCATGCTCAGCACAAGATACGGAGGTGAGATGATAAGTATACAGAAAAGAGGCAAAGAAAAGCTAAAGCTCAAGAACGTACTTGAGTACAACAAATATAAGGCATATATTGACTTGTCAGACCAACTGAAGTCATACAACACCGCACTTCGACGCAGTGTGAAGTGGTAACGGAAACAAGCGTTTGAGCTATTGACGGGGACTGCAGTTGTAAACGCTCATATTGCATTTAGAGAGATTACAAACAACAGAATGACCATACCCAATTCAAGGAAGAGATTGTTGAGGGTTTGCTAAATACTAAAGAGGATGAACAACGAGTACAAGAGGAGAACGAGCAATAACATCGACTAGAAGATATTACCCGTGCTAACAGGCGTAGATGTGTCACCTGTTACCAGAAAATAACTGCAGAATCGGGGAGAGCATTTGCATCAAGAAGAACACCACAAACCACATTGAAATGCACTCCTTGCGACAAACATTTTTGTTTGGAATGCTTTTTTGATATGCATAAGGCTCAACAAATAAAATAAATAAATTCTTTAGTATTTACTTGTATATATCTATTCTTATAACCCAATTTTTGTGCTCTAATAAATATAATGTCTAAAAAAAAAACTTTTTTTGTATAGCAAATTCAAAGCTCCGTATGGTGACACACTGGTCTCATAGCCGAAAACCAAGGCAACTTTCACAGTCTCTTGTATGTGTAGTTTTCGATGGTATAAGATTCAATAGATTTTGTGTGTGCAATATAATGCTGCGTAGACAAATGTGTGTGAACCTACTGTGAGACCACTCTGGTCTCACGCGGCACAGGAGTTCCGAATTCGTGTGAGACCACTTTGATCTCATATGGCACTCAACGTGTTAAAAAATGATAAACTTGATTATATCGGGTTTTCCGGTTATCAAGAACCTCTCGTTAAAATGACTTTAAACATAAGAATACAGCGCCGTTTCTAAGGATATATTCGAAAATTTTGCTTTTTGAGGCATCAAGGACCTTTGTGGGTCTTCCAAAGTCATCTTGCTAAAATACCCTTTAATAGAAAACCACAGCGCGGTTTCTTAGGATATTTTTTAATACCAAAATGTCCTTGAAAACCGAAAAGAGGATATTTTTCCAAAATGTAGTTTTCATATTGAAATTGTAGGTACCAATATTAATTTTCATTCTACAAGGTTTTTCATTGTGCGCGCTTCATATTTTTCTCTCAGATTTCAGAGTTTTAATTACCACGTAAATAGTTTTTTTTTTTAATTTTCGCGTATACTTTAGTCATGTTACCGGCAATGTATGAAATTATAATTTCTGAACTGCCAGGCAGTGTATGAAATGATTTTGTATTCTATACATTGCCTAGGCATTCTATACAATACAGAGATGATGTTAGGCAAAGTGTAAAAAGTGGGCGCAGAGGTTAGTGTGTTGCACTGCTAATCTCAGGCTCAAATCCCGCTGGGTCCATGTAATAGCTAAAAAAGGTTTTCCACTGTCACACCTCTTGCGAATGTCGGACAAATAATATCCATTAACTGTGATTAGAAGTTTCTCAAAATTTGCCGTTTGGATTCGGCTTTCAAAATTGTAGGTCCCTTCCAGTTCGCACAAGCAAATGATTGGAGAAGCTAGGTTTATGACCTGTAGGGGTCGTTAATGTGTTAAAAATAAGAGAGAATGATGTTAATCGACTGGAATATTTGTAGACTCCAACTGCATGAGGTTAAACAAAATGTATCCAACTTTGCACCTACTCCAAATCAAACAGTGAGCCCAATCAGGGGGGTTGCAGTGGGCAACATTCCCCCATTTCATACATTGCCTGTGAAATTATACAATTAGTCGAAACGACATTACTGATATGTATTCGCATATACACTGGCGATCACAAGGATGAGGCCATACATTTTGCATTATACTCTTCAGTTCATATGACTTAGTTCAATGGACCTAGTTGTCTCACTATATAACTCATTCCTTTATTTAAATTCTACCCACAGAGGTCATAGGTCATAGGTTAAAAAGGGGTATGCAATTTGCATACAGCACTAGGCACCAGAAGGGCCCGTCGCGATCCCTAGGGAACCACTTGAAAAAACTTCAGTTGGAGAAAAACCTAAAAACCTAAAAAACTTTTCCTAGACAGAGCCCAATCCTCCTGCAGAACTTAACCAGCTTCCTATGGTCTATGCCGCTCAGCTCCCCTAGTTCCTCGAAGAAGTATTCCCCTAGAATCCTCCTACGATTCCGTGCTATACCCTCGCACTCACACAATATGTGTGTTATGTCTTCCTCGGCTTGTAGATCACCACAGAACCTGCACGTGTCCACATCCACCAGACCAAGTCGCCTAGCATGCTTTCTTAGAAGACAGTGCCCTGACATAATCCCAATTACTGTTCTAAGCTGTTCCCTGCTCAATTTTAGAATTTCCTTAGATCTTTTCTTATCCAAATGGGGCCAAAGGGCTCTAGACACCCTATGTCCCACTATGTTCTGCCATCTGAGGTCAGCCATTTTTAAAATCTTTTCATTGATTTTTCCCTTAAAGACGCCCAGGGGTGGTTTAATGTTCACACCTCCGCTGTTTTCCAGCTCCCCTCCCTTTCTTACTAGCTCATCGGCTTGCTCTTTTCCCTCTATACCGCTGTGTCCCGGTACCCAGCACAGTCTTACTCGATTCCGTCTACATACTGCTTTTAGCATTGTGCGACAGTTTCTGACTATCTCAGAGTTAATGTTAGCAGATTCAAGTGCCATAAGTGTCGCCTGACTGTCAATATAGATGGCAATGTCTCTTCCCGACAATGATCTCATCTGCACTATCTCTGCCGCCTTTAGAACAGCCAGAACTTCCGATTGGAAGACACTGCTTGTGTCCGGGAGTCGTATAGACTCTCTCAGGTCTGGATCGGCAGAAAAAATGCCAGAACCCGTTCTCTCCCCCGTCTTAGAGCCGTCAGTGTAGATAGCAACCTCGTTTGCTATTATGACTGCATCTCTTTGCCACTCCTCCCTTCGCGGGTATGACACCTCATAGGGGATGTCATGGTCGACCAAGGGGCAAATCTCATCAGTCCGTATAGGATTTCCGGGTAGCACATCAGCTAAGATCGTGCAATGCCCAAAACTACAGTCCTTAAACTGGCCTAAATTTTTTAGGCGCAAAGCGCGGGATAAAGTGCAGGAAGGCGTCCAGTGCTGCCGTAGGAGTGGTACGGATTGCACCAGTGATGGCTATGCTTGCCGTTCTCTGCACCGTTGCTAGTTTTCCAATTATGGTTCTTTTATTTGTTGCCCTCCACCACACAAGTGAGCCATATGTAAGTATGGGTATCACCACTACTGTATATATCCAGTGTACCATGGCGGGTTTCAGGCCCCATGTTTTGCCTATTGTTCTCTTACAAATAAAGAGGGCATTATACGCTTTCTTCATTCGTTCCCTTATGTTAAGATTCCAATTAAATTTTCTATCTAGAATTACGCCCAGATACTTCGCACTGTCCTTGAGGAGCAGTTCCTCTCCGTCAAGTTTCGGGAGATTGAAGTGCGGTATTTTGTGTCGTCTCGTGAACAGGACTAACTCTGTTTTCGAGGGATTGACATTTAGTCCGCAGCCCTTGGCCCAATTACTAATTTTCCTTAAGGCGGTCTCTGTGATCTCACTTAAGGTATTCAAATATTTTCCCTGCACTACTATGACCACGTCGTCCGCATACGCTGTGACACTTATACCCATTGACTTAATTTCCTTTAGGACGTTGTCAATGACCAGTACCCACAGCAGTGGCGATATGACTCCCCCCTGCGGGGTTCCTCTGGTTGCAGACATCCTTATGGAGCTTTGACCAAGGGAGCAGTTTATGTTCCTGTTGGCGAGCATGTTGCATACCCAATTTATGATTCCCTGTTCTATGTTAGCGCCTGTTAATGCGCTTTTTATAGCTCTACACTCAACGTTATTGAAGGCTCCTTCTATATCGAGAAAAGAGGCCAAAGCAAATTCGCCGCAGTGTAGACTATTTTCAATTTTACCCACTACGTTGTGTAGAGCAGTTTCTACTGATCTACCCTTTAAGTATGCGTGCTGTGACTCGCATAAGAAACCATTGCTACATTTATTTCTAATGTGAGCTTCCACCAGACGCTCAAGGGTTTTGAGCAAAAAGGACGACAAACTGATTGGTCTGAAGTCCTTCGCCGTCGTGTGACCCTGCTTGCCGGCTTTGAGTATAAAAACAACCCGGACTTCCCTCCAGGCTGTTGGAATATGCCCTGTTCTTAGACTGAATCTCAGTATATCCAAAATCTTTTGTTTTGCATGCTCTGGCGCTTTTTGGAGCATGATCGGTAGAATACCATCCGGCCCTGGAGATTTATACGGTTTGAATGTATGCATGGCCCACCGTAACTTTTTTCGGTTGATGATATTGTCAATTTCTTCCCACTCGAAAGAGGGACAGTCGACTTCCTCCTGCCCTTGTAGGCCTAGGTCCGTTGTGGTTGTGGAACCGGGGAAATGGGTTTCCACCAGGGTAGCCAGAACCTCCTGACTACTCACGGCCCATGTCCCGTTGCTATTTTTTAGGTAGCTAGGTACGCTAGCCTCCTTTGAGAGCATTTTACGCAGTATCGACGCCTCTTCAGTTAACTCAATAGATTCACAGAACTTTTTCCATGAAGATCTCTTGGATTTCCTCACTAAGTATTCTACCCACATGGTAAGGTTTTAAGTTAGCATTTACTTTTTAACCATCTAACGGGCAAACTCGTAAAATTGGTCAGATCGAACTGAAATTTTTTTCCCAAGTAAATATAGGTAAAAGAGCCTTAAGTTTAAATTTTCAGGCACAAGTTTTGTGTGAAACGACCGCTAGGTGAGAAATAGTGAAGACCGTCTAGAGACGGTCTTGTCGGTTTGTATGTAAATAATAATAAGTAAATATTTATGTATCAAGCAAGTTTGATTCATAAAAGGGGTTGGATAAGGTATAAAATATATTATTTTCTATGGTGGTAGTCCCAGAACCAATTTTTATCGACTGTTCCACATAAATGAATGTTGCATTTGGAACTAGTGACTTGTGTATTCGACTTTTTACAATGTTTGTACTTTTTTTTTTACCTTTTCCATCAACCCAAATTGGAAAATGATTTTCGCCATCAAACCGAACATCCTCAACTTGATGAACAGCTCTTTTCCCAACACTTGGTGTGCAAGGCATTAGTGATATTGTCCGATCAACAATTTGAGCCGATAATGGTCGACCTACAGGCCGTTTCGCTTTGCAGTTAACAAGTCCAGCAGCTATTTCCTAACTAATTGTGGAAGCTGCAGATGGTATTCTTCTTCGAACACATGGTTGAAATTATTTGTTTTCACACTATGTATGCGTTTGTATAAAATTAACACATTTGTAGCGGCCATGTCTACAAAATGGTAGAGGAGTCTAATCATAATGTCACAACACTTACTTCGAATGTGATACCGACCCATAGGTCTGCCAATAAGATCAACTCCACCCATGTGAGCATTATATTCTCGGATGATTTGCAGGTAGTTTATTTCAGTGATTTTTTCTGATTTCTATTATACCGAGGGGTATTCGCAGTTTGTTGATCAAAATGTATCCCTGCGAAAGGTTCAATACCAACATATGTAGATGCCAGGCGCACACACTTGTTATCTTGCCACAAAACAGTGTTTACATCGATTCCTTGGATTGAGGTCATGTATTCTGTGGAAATTCCTCTATTCTCTTTGCTCACTTCTCTGTCAGTCGGCATCTTACACGCTGTTATACGATTGGCTATGAATAAAATAATGTAATTTTGATCAACAATCAAATCGCCACAAAAAGCTCTTCGTTTACATGTAAACGCATGGAGCGTTTGCTCCACATCAGTTTGGAAAGCTCTTTCGAGTCCATCCTAATTTCGCTTAGAGCTTTGACAAAAAGAAGGTATACCTCCTCCAGTGTAGGTTGAACTGATGGTCCAGTAGCTTCGAATGTTGGCAAGGGAGATCGGGCTCTTTTGGGTGGTTTGAGGCGTAAGGTTGTTATAATCGCAGTTGATGTGGATGGTTCTTGTTCAGTTTCGTCCGCCGCAATACCAAGAACAAATGTTGAAGATGCTGCTGAATTCTCGATTTCACTAATATTTATAAACAAATGGCCTCTACAAATGCATCTGTTGTGTCAGCTTCATAAATTTCCTGGATGCATTCTTCAATTGCCTGTCCATCGTTCTTGGCAGCTCATCTAAGCTATCAGACTCAAAGTTGTCGACAACATAGTCTGGATCAACGACACTGACATCACTGCAATAAATTTCATATTGGCTTTCCACGGAATCGATGAACTCATTCAATTGATCATACCACAATTTTTCCAAGTTGAATTTTTTGTTATAATTTCGCTTACAACGATCCATCTACCACACAAAAATTTCAATAAAAGGGGGAAAATGATAAAATAACAGGTATACAATGGTGTTTCTTAGCATCAAAGACGTGAACACTAATGAAACAGAGGGGGACATTTTTTACGCACAAACCGGCAAGGCCGTCTTGAGACGGTCTTTCATTATTCGTTTCTAAAGCACCCTTTACATTATTTTTTTCATTTCAACTATAACATATAACCCAAATATAATATAATATCTACTAACGGTAAAATTATAGATTCGATCACTTGTTTTAAAATATGTTTATTTAATAATTTAAAACAATTTTTTTTGCGAAACAATTTTTGGTGCTAGTTTTTTGGCTGTTTGCACTTGAAGGATGATAACACCTTAACACGTGGTCGAATTACAATTATATGTTGTCACAATGCCAATCCGACTACCACTTTGAGCAAAAAAAAGAGAATTGATTTGAACTCTGGAGGCCAAAAATCAAAGGTCGTCTGGAGACGATCTTACCCGATAGAGGGTTAAAGTCTTTCCTAGTTAATCTTACCACCCTGTTGAACTTTGTTCGAAAACTGTGAACTAATTCTTATCGACACCATTAACACAGTTCCTTCAATTATATCAGTTACGAGTACACTCGAATGTTACAGCTGAAATAATTTCCTCTGAGAGTTGTTCTGCTAAACTTATACTGAATGTCCTTAGGCTAAACATGAAATCCATTTAACAGACTATCCTATGGCATTGTTCGAGTCTATTATTCATATACCACTAAACTTTGATGCGCGGCAACGCATTAGCATGGTTCTTGTTTTGTGTATTTTTTCCCCACAATTATCTTGCGGCTATTTGCGTCAGAATTATATATACATACCTACATAATGCTGCTGACAGTACAAAACTCGTCTGTTGTCCTTTTAGTTTGAGAATACCTACTCGTAATTTAATTTTGCTGTATTCGTATTTGTATTGCTATTCATGATTTTGTCCTTCCCAACCAATATACAAACACCATGGGTGTATCAGTCTTGTGAATGTGAGTCTCTTTCAAAATATTTTCTAGAGAAGAAATCTCGTCTTTAGTTAAAGAAGCAACACAAAAGGAAGGTGGCAGTAGTAGGCACTCTTTGTGTAATCAATTTAGTTCCGGTTTGAATTTGATTTATCCTTGAGTGGCCGTAATGGCACCATTCGAATTGAAATACACTCGTTTGAACATATATGCTGACTACACTGCCAACATATATGGGGACACTTTCCTTGGTCTATATCACTATTTCATCAAAGAACTTTCTAAGAAACACATGAAGAATAATCAACGATAGCATCAACTAAAAAGTCTCAAGAGGATATTAATACAAATTTAAGCATGATGGTGTACGTTGAACACAGCGTCTCGGTTGTATTTCGTTGAATTTCGATGGGAAGAATGAAGCGGAGGTGAACTTATTGTGATGATGTGAAAGCTTTTGAATCTGAATGTGAATGTGAAGGTACTTCTGTTTCATATCCAAATTGTGGACACCATGTAGATATTAGGTATGGGCTTTAATGGATAAATGTATTTTTTATCATTTGCACATGCAAAAGGGATTTAAGAACCCTTATAGTGTAGATTGTTACCCAGCACGAGCATTAAGGAAATGAGGAATTAGGGACAAGAAACTGATGTTCGTTGATTTTGGATGTTTGTAAATCATAATGGGTAGGAAAAGCAGATCGTGATAGAGCATTCAACAATCGTGTTGGGCGGCTTACGAACGATTCCTTGTATATAACTGTGAGTCCGAACGTAGGCTTAAATGTGAACTGATGCGCAAGTCGGGTATTGGGCTTGAAATCTTTTTGGGGTGGAATGCAGCTGGCTATTTCGTTTGAGCACTTATGGTGGAAATATCGATAAAACAATGTTAGGCAGCAGACATTACGACGATGCCTAAAAGAGTCAACCAATTTCGCGATATCTCGATCGCCATTGGGCTTTATTGGTCACCAAACCGCACTTATAAACTTCTTTAAACTATTCGGAATAGAGGATACAGGTGTTACCTTACAGTTGGAAAAATTGTGTGGATGCGATGGCGGTGGCCCTCTCGGAGGGTTACTGTCTCTATGGGCCGGGTATATTGTGTTATTCGTAGCGTGACCAAAGTCAGGCTGTCTGTGGCCCAATGTCAATAGCTCAGTCGTTAACGGTGGATTCAGAAATCCGGCACGCTATGGATAAGTTAGCTTAAGGAATGCCAATCAAAAACAACCCCAAATATTTCACTCTACGGCTACAGCGTCAGAAGAATAAATCTCCATAACTAGCACGTCAGAAGCCAACCCAACATCTGAGCTAACTCTAGAGACTAGCAAATCTGCGCCCCCCGAAATAAGAAATGGACGCTAAGGCTGCCTCGGTGGTTGGAAGCCATATATTCAAAAAGGATCACTGGTACGTTGCCTTTATCAAAAAAGCCATATCTATTAAAACCAGTTAAAGGGGCTTTCAGCTCTGTTACTCTATTAGTCTACAAACGATGGGCGACTTAGTGATGGAATCCTTATTAATAATACCATTAAAGCTCATCGCATTCCTGAAAATGTTAACACAGATATGGTAGCGGTAATAGCTGAGCTACCCATCTACGCAGACATAACAGACGCCGCTCTATGCTCAGCCTTCCTGTCTGAAGAATCCGGCGACATAGACTTTTTGCTGCTCCGGTGGAAAGGATCTGTAACTTATCGTAGGTTACGATGCTTGTGCCCATCGTTCGATCTGGGGTAGCTCAGACATAAACAGAAGTTGTGAGTTTTTTTTTTTAATTTATTAACCTGTATAGCTCAGGAATTCTAAATCAGGTAAATAACCCCACTTTTATAAACAGAATTAGGCTTCTGCCGACAGCTACATAAACCTAAAGCTACATAAACCTAAAGCTTTTTAACAGGGCTAAACGCACGGAGACTGGGAAACATACAAAGATACTTTGCGACACTCGAAGTTACACCCGATTCCACAGAATTCTCTCTAAACAGCACACTTACTGCGCACGTCCGACGTTTCAGCTTTTAGCCGAAAAACCCTTCCCAGAATCCAGAATCCATAGCGGGTCCTATATCCCCAGAAAATCCCTTCCAGAGGAGGTTAAAGCAAGTGTAGACGATCATGGGAAAAATACATTTTTGTGGGAATTTCGACCTAAAAAGGAAAAAAGGAAAAAACTTTATGATTTTGTGGGAATTTGTTTTTGTTAAAAAAATTAATCAAGAAAAGAGATTCTCCCAGAAATTCCTACCGATTAAGAGTTTTTATTTATTTATTCCATCTCGTTAATATAAAACTAACGAAATCGATCCAAAGTGACGAAAGAAATAGTTCATTGCATTTCTTTGGTTTTGGTTTCCTCAACGCAATGACCACTTAGTGCTTCAAAGTTCGAACATTTGATTATTTATTTATTACAGCCAATATCATGCATATGAACATAGGAGCAAGCAAGCAAATTGAACACACAGCATAAACAAGGAAAACAAAATAAGTTATTTTTTCTTACACTCTCTATACGTTTTGGCAGTTGGCAAATAAAAACAACAATGAGTCATATCGACTAATCAGCCTCACTTCTTTTTTCCTCAAAACAATAGAAAAAATCCTTGATATTCATATTTGAGATGGAGCATTTCAAATGAACCCAGAATCAATTCGCCTATTAACCCGGAAAATCGGTCGTCCATCTACAAATTTTCACATCGAGAATTAAAAAGTCTCTCAAGGAGAAAGAGATAACAAGGAGACTTACTTCGGATCATTTTTTTGCAAGCTTCAGGGAACTGTACAATGATGCCTTAAAAAATGCGTTTCGTGCATACTAGAAAATCGAAAGCCAGGCAAAGCAAAAGCGATGTTATATATCAATAACTTTTAAGGTAGTTAAATTTTCATAGGGAACAGCGTCCACTGCGGTTTGGCAAAACAAATGAGTTTATAAGTTCGAACCCAGAAGACAATGTTCAACCTATATAAAACATTGATCGTGTTCTGGGAAAACGCATCAACGCATTTGTTCTGTGTGAGTGAATGCTCAAACGCGTTTACTACATGGTCAAAAATGCTTCAGCCTGTGACACAATAGCAGAGGGAAAAGTGTATTGGACTACTAATCTAAAGGTCTCAGGTTCAAATCACACCGGGTCCAATTAATACCGAAACGTTTTTTCCACTGCCCCACCTTCCGATCGTCTGACAAACATCCAAGAGTATCAATTGTCACGATGAGCTTCTTAAATTCACCGTTCGGATTCCATACGACATGGGAGACCGAACATCCGTTTTAAGGACTACGTCGTCGCAGGTACCAGAGCACCGTGCCCGGAATCGCAGAGAATGGAAGGCTGGAGTATCTTAGGCAGAAGCTCCTCACATGTCGGGAGCTCAATAAGTAAGTAACCAAAATCTTAGCTTCTGGAATAAATCGCACTTAAATTTTGTAGTCCCTGCGTGCTGATTTGTTAACCGGAAATAACTCACACCATGAACAAAGTACTCACCCCACGTTGAAAAATAGTAAATCTTTTACTTTACTTTCCAGTAGAAGCTGCGGCCCTCTCTAGCTTCTATTAAGAACCTTTTTCCAAAACCCAACCTGTTTCGCAACCATTCGTCTTTATTAAATATTATATTTTTATTTTTATTTGTAAAGAAATAGGTAGCGTGAATAAAATTCTCACGCGCGAGTTCTAACCTTCTCGGCTTTCTCAAAAAGTCGGGAGAATGAATACACTTCATTCTTAGTTTTCGTGTGTGAGTGCTTTAGCAGATGTACAAAGCTTCCACCAAAAACAATGTCTTCCTTGAATTTTAAAAGTAATCGTTACTATTAACGTAAGATAATTTTTTCATTAAATGATTCAATTGAAAATTTATTTACTGAAATGTTCGCTCTAAAATAGTAAATAGTACGCATACGACTAAGTGCGAATTTGGTTTTTATACTCTCCACCCTATGGTTTAGGTTAGGTTAAAAAGAGGTGTGAGAGGTCTAGACATCCTCATTAATGTTGATTCTTGTTTATAATAAGCCTTAATATTATTCGTAGACGACTAAAAGTTACTATATTCGTTATCAGCAGCAAAATTTATGTCTACCTAGCCATGTCCGTCCGTCACCAATTGTGAGGCCTTTTTATTTGAACTAGAAAGCTGAAATTTTGAAGATGTACGCAAGGGCCCCAAACGGTCAAGTGTTAAGATTTAAAATCCGCCCACTGTCACGCTCACTATTTCAAAAAGATTAATCAAGTATTAGGTGGAAATGAAGGTCGTGTTTTTTGCAACTTTATGTACACAGTCTTTTTTAATAATTCACCTAAACAAAGATCTTGGAAACGATCACTTTTTGGAAGCGTTTTTGACAAAAAATTTGTTAAATTCGTTAAAAAAACAACAGTAGTAAATTATGCAGGTAATGCTCTTTTTTTAACTCGCCAACACAAAGTTCTTAACCACGACCACTTTTTAGAGGCGGTGTGACCAAATTTTGGTAATTTTGTTAGAAAACAAAAAATGCACGAGCTGCACAAACAGCTCGCCCAAGCAACCTGTAGCCCTTCCCCATGTTTTCACTGTATGTATTTTGTTTTCTTGTATAAATAGCGTATTTGAACTTCGAGGATACAAGGAAGAACGAACATCCGTTTCGAAAACCGAGCAACCAGAATGCTTGGTCTGGATAACTGGCTGTTATTTAATAATGACTCCAGAATTTTACTAGGTGTGTCCAACAACTCGGTAAGTGGAATATCCATTCAATCCAATCATGTATCAGCTATAATTTATAACATTTTGATGGTTGGTATACCCGCCTAGGTATATTTATTTTTCTTATACGTACAACCTTCTTTGACACCAGGTTTAGGCTGCGTTTATTTCGGTGTTTAGTCCTCAAGAGGTTTTCTTATATTAATCAAATCTTATTTTATAGAAACTCAAGCACTTTGCTGGCTTATCGAAATGCCAAACCGTCATAATATGCCCGAAACTATGCCAGTAAAAAAGTAACCTTTTTTACACTAATCAGCAGAAAAAAAGATTTCTATTTCATAAAAAAAACGACAAAAGTCAATCTAAATGAATCCATATTACAATCGAAACATGCCAATACTCATGTAAGTATGTATTGCCTTTCCCCTTTGGACTAGTCTCGTCGCCAGGAAAACGAATAAAAAAAACATATCAACATATAAGTGAGGAAATTTCTATTTTTTCGATAAAGGACTTTCTTCCTTATCCCCAGGGATTTCTTCATCGACCGTAAGGTAATGAAGTTCTATCAGCGTATCACAGTTGGATTGCTGAAGTTAAATTCCGAAGTACGCTGTGTAAGGTCAAATCCGCTGTTGCATAAAATCCAAGCACTATAAAAGAAAAATGGACGCCGTCGGCGAGCGTAAAAAAAAAACAAAAACAAAATTTAAAAGAAAAATATGGAAAAACTTTTCTTCAATTTCCCCATGCAAACCAATTTATTACTCTCGTACTCAGAAAGCGAAACAAATCCTGAATAGGGATAATCATCGTTTAACAGCACAAAGGGACCATGGAAAAGGGACAAGAAACAACGTATCCTTGTGAATTTTCACGGGGATATTGCAAGGATAAGCTTATTTTATACATATTTTTGTTTGGATATATTTTCCTGCAATCAGGAAAACTTCTTGATTTGTGTACCTGGACCTTTTTTGTTTGCCCTGTTTTTATTATTTTAAACGGAGGGTTGATAGAGGCTCATATCTCTTGTTAAAGTGTGTTTTTATTTTTATTAAAGTGATTGTAAGGCTGATTGAGTCGAGAAACTGTAAAGACCCACTACAAGGAGCCTGATACTATTGCAACAGAGGTAGATATTCGTGTTTGAAATAAAAGGCAAGGCTTTTCAAAATACAGAACAATGTTCAATTTCTATTTGGGAAATTTGATCACAAAATAGCTACAGAATATTGAATAGTAGTACAGTGCAGGTGCATGTCCAGATATCTAACCAATACCTGCCATATTCAACAATTCCAATCAAAATCAAACGTATTGCTGGTTGCTCTATATATAATAAGTCTCATCCTACCCTTAATTACGTATTCTGAGGTAGTAGGTAGCTAGGGTGGGGCGTACAATTTTTTTTTCGATTTTCATTTTCGAATAGCGTTAAAAAGTTGCATAATTACGTAAACTAACCGTAAAAAATAATAAAAAAAATAAATTTCACTTTTTTTAGCCCTCTACCAGAACTCAAAGTTTTGCAAAATTTGCAAAAAAAGCCTTAATTTTTGTTTTCGACTCTTTAACTTTGAAAGTATAATTCCAAAAAAAAAATATTCTAAACAAAAGAGAAAGATAATTCAATTTCCTATAAAAAAGATATGAAAAACTTTTATGTAAGATAAGCCATTCTCGAGATACTAATTAAAAGGCGCCATAAGGATACCACTAAAATCATTATTTTTAATGCAAATATTTAGAAAGAAAAAAAATACAAGATTACAAGATGTTGATCGAAGTTAAGTTGTTAGGGCCGGAAAACAGCGACGTGAAGTTCTCCAAACTGAAGAACGTCTTTCATCCATAGAAAGTGTTTATTTCGATGAAACAAAAGACAAGACATTGGTTTGTGAAAAACGAGGTCAACGAGCTCACATAGTGATCAAAGTAAAGGAGCATATTTCACTACTCACCGAGCCGGGTTCATACTACCTAGGACATCTAACTATGAGCACACCTTCTCCAACAGGGAAAACTATAACGGACTCGATAAACTCCTTTCTTTCGGACATACACCTAGACTTGAGCAAATTATCTGTTATTGGTTGCGATGGTACAGCTACAAACACTGGATGGAGAAGTGGGGTTTTCCGGCTTATAGAGTTGAACTTGCGGAGACCGTTGCAATGGTTCATATGTCAACTACATGCCAACGAATTGCCACTACGTCATTTATTTATTAAATTGGATGGAGCTACATTAGGACCTCAACTACGAGTATTTGTTCTAAATGTGTGACGCTATAAGCAAAGGTTCCTGTCCTATAGATCTCTCCAACAGAAACCCGGGAAAAATGGCGTACTCGAGAAGGTTAACAACTGCCAATAGCATATTGAGGCTTTATGTAGCCACATCGAATCGATAACTTGACAATACTTGTTAAATATATATTAAAAATGTATGGTCCAGTTTGATTCAGTATTAAAAAAGACAGTTCATTTAAAAATGGCCCAAAGCATGTATTCAAGTTAATAAATGTGTCAAGATGTTTTAGTTCTGTTGTAAGGGAAATAATAGACCCCGTTATTTAACGCAATTCATATTTTGCACACCCAGAAAACATATTGATGGCAATGCTTAACGATGAAAGACCACACATTAGAGAATTAGGCTTAGAAAAAAACAGCGAGTGAATTTTTCAGTTAGAATTTTTAAACTTCCAAAATTTAATTGTAAAGCAAATGATTATCTTGACTTAATAATCTGGGCTGAACCACAAGTCACATCACCCCCATTGCTGGATCGAATGAGTGATCAGGAATTGGAAGAACTTTTCCAAAACAAATCTTCAATTGACATGCCATTTCCGAACTACCCTTGTCACACTCAAGCTGTTGAGCGCTGTGTGAAGATGGTGACCGAAACTTCAACCACAGTAGTTCGTTAAAAGACCAGAGATGGACTTATTAGATCAAAATACATTCTCGAAATATATTAGCATTTTCCCACACAAAAACAAATTATAACGTGAAAAATTAAAGAATAAAGATTTAGTATTGGTAGCTTTTTAAATTATTTACTATGAATTTTTAGGTTTCTATTTTTAAGTTTATGTAAATTTCTTGTCCTAATTAAGCTAATATATATTGATTTTTGTTTTCTTATTTCATTAATGATATAGTATTAAGATATTTCACACTTGTGGATTCTACTCATCAATATGCAACGAAATGGAGATATTCGAAACTGATACATCAACTTTTTTTTTTCTCCATACATTGACACCCTATTGTATACTGTAATGTCGATTCCTTATCCCAGCGCAAGCTACAAGTTGCTTTCAACTATACGGTAAGATATATTCATGGGCTACGAAGATATGACCATATTTCACAACATGCAAAAAGCCTATTGGGTACAACCCTTAAGCACTATATTGCCGCCAGAAACTGTATATTCCTATATAACTTAATAACAACTAAGACTTCTATGTATCTATATGAAAAACTTAATTTTGCTCGTTCCCTTAGAACGCTTTGTTTAATTCCACCACGTTACAACTATCTTAATTCGTCTCGTTTATTCTTTATTTATGCTGTAAAATTATGGAACTCTCTACCAACAAATATCAGAACCATCTCCAATGCCAATCGTTTTAAAAACACAGTCTTTTTACATTTCTCAAACCTATCCTAATGTCTTCACTCTAACTTTTCTCCTAACTTGAACTGTCATCTAATCTTATTCTATTTGTTTAAATTTAGTCTACTTTCCTATTCTCTCCTTTCTTCTTTATCGTATCTCTTATCTTATTCTCATTATATTGTAAACTTAATTTTAATTACATATAAGATTAACTTATTGTATTTTTGAAATTACTTTCTTATTGCCTTAACTCTAAGTACTATAAAAGATATTTATCTTAATGTACCTTAATTTTGTATAATAAAATTGAATTGAATTGAATTGAACACCAATATATATAAATGTATCACGAAAAAAAAAAAACTCTAACTGTAATAATATATGACTACAGCGCTATTCTCATATTTTAAATAAATCAAAATAAATATTAGGCATTAACGGCGCATACAGGGCCTTAAACCTAGTTTCTCCAACCACTTTCTTGTGCGAAATGGAAGAGTCCTATAATTTAAATCCGAATCAGAACGGCAAATTTGAGAAGCTTCTCATGTCAATTGATATTCTTGGATGTTTGGCAGAAGTTCGCAAGAGGTGGGGCATAGGAAAAAACTCTACATGTTACTTGGCCACAGCAGGAATTGAACCGGGGACCTTTCGATTAGTAGTCCGACACACTAACCACTGAGCCCGATTCATTGAATTGTTATATTTTATTTGTACAAGATGGAGTTTGACAATGCATATTGAATATTTTAAAAACAATATTATATGGTATAAATGCCGGACATTCCTCTTAACACGCTCTTGCAATCGGACTCTCACGTTTGTGAAGACGCGTGAGAAAAGCGTTGGTTGAATAGCAGCAACTTCACGGGAAAGATATTTTTGTACGGCCTGAATTGTTCCGAGATTCTAACTGTAAACTTTAGACTTAAGGTATCCCCCTAAAACTAAAGTCACATGGTGTAACGCCATGTGACCGAGTTGCCCAGAGCAGGGTTAGCGTTTTTCCACCTCAGATCTAGGGGTTTGTCTGAGTGACGGAGCGAAAGCTGGGAGGAGAAAATGTTGAGGGCGAAATATAGGGTTTTTTTTTCAAGTTAAATTTTTTGAAAATAAATTATTTCTGCACACCTCAGAGCACTATTTCAATTGAATATCAATACGACTCGTATGTGAACACTGAAAGATACAAAGCAATAGCACGACATTAAAGAACGACGCAAAACATTTCTGATCAGTCTGGGCAAGATTTTATCAAAGCGATTATCGGATAATGTTGATCTTTTGCAGAAAATTTAAATTTTTTTACCAGATTTTTGTGTTTTTTTTATATTAATTGAAAAATCATTGTGTATTTTTCATCTGTACATGTTCTTTTTATTAAAAATTTAATATAGCACATGTAGAGTACAACAGCGATACGAAGTTGTTTGCCATCTCTGGCCATTCCCATTTTAAAAATCACCTTCTAATTAGAACAACCAGAGTAGCTCAAGTTTAGTGCACGAGTACTAAATAAAAATCGCGATGGCCGATCCACATTTCCCATTTCCCATGCTCGCTCTTTTCATTTCGAACTTTCATCGGAGAAGGAACTCAGTTAGGAGATCGGCACTCAAACGAGTTTAAATTTGTTCATTTAAAAGAAAGATTTCTTAGAACTAGTGCATTTGGACTGCAGTTATTTTCAACAAGTAAGTGATATCAATTCACTCTTTGGTTTCCACAAAGAAATAGTAAAGATAATTTTCTTAATGTTATAGACTGCTTTGCAATCGCACGATTTGTGAAGGCAACCGTACCTTCAATTTCTTCCGTAAGTTTTATGCATGAGGTGCTGCGATTTCACATCGTAATCCCTAAAAATCATCGAGCGCTAATAGCAGCAACCACAATTATACGAGCATAAGAGATCGCACATACTATATAAAATACTATCCCAACAAGGTCCTATACGATGGGGCTCAGTTGAATAGGATTGACAATTTCCTCATTAAGGTCACTCGAAGGCACGTTGCAAGGGCGATGGCCAGCGACAATAGTCTGATATTTGGGGCTTACTACCCCAATGAAATGTACATTGAGAGTACACTCCGGTCTGGCTTTATCCCGCCAGAGGCATTTATCCATATTGATGCAAAAGGGCTGGTACAGACGAGGGATGGTATTCCGGTCTTATACCATCGCTACCGCAGCGCGAGAGATAAGCGGCTCCTCCATTACGGGGACGTCGCCAATGCTCATGAGCTCCTCCGTTTTAGTACCGCAATATCGGAGAGGGATAGATTCGACACGGAAAAGCAATTCACCGAATTTTGGTGGCTTGTTGAGGGGGGGAGGGTCAACATGCCCTCCCAGGACGGTGCGTTACTCTAGGTAACTTCCTCTTAGCTTATAAGTTAGATTAAGTCAGCTAGGGCGTTTTTGGGAGAGGCCGGGCTCGCCAACGTGTGGTGGTGCTTCTGGGAGTTGACTGACGCTGTAAGGCTTCAGTCGGCTCACGGCGGCGCGTGTGCACGTTGACGACTGCCAGGCGCTCGGAAAGCAATTGGGATTTTGACCACTTGTTGCGCAAGGCAACGAGTGCTCAGAATCCTAATTATAGTTAGAATACGTTAAGTAGTTTAAGTAAGTAGAATAGGTAGTTTGTAATTTGTTTTATATAAAATCTCAATAATGAAACCGAGTTTTAATAAATTTTCTCGAGGAATATATATGTAAGATTAGTTCGTAAAATAGTTCGTAGGCCGAAAGGCAATAATTCTAAGATATAGTTAAGTTTAGAGCGTTCGCATAAGGACCAATAAATAAGAATAAGTATCCTGTTAATTTTAAGTTAGGTTTAATCATTTTTGTCTAGTATGTAAGTAGATATTTATCAATGAATAAAAAAAATGAATTTCAAAGTCAAAAATAAGAGATCGCACATCTTCTGATTCATTCACGTACCACGCAGGATATTGCCGAATTTATACGTGGGTTTCAAGCATCATACAAGTAAGTAGCTATCAAATTCTTTTTGGTCCAGCAAAAAGTATAGATCACTCTTCTTGATAACAGGCTCTGGTTCGGAGGGCAATTTGTGGAAAAAACCATTCCTCCAACTTTGTCCGCGACCAGAAACATACCATTCGGTACGAACTTGGAACCGCCGAAATTTGGTTTCGAGACACATCCCGTGTAGAGCACCCGAAAACTCCTACGATCACAGCAGTCAAGCGCGGCCCTTACCTCTCCCCGCTGGCCAGTGGTTCTCTGGAGCTCCACGAGTACTTGCCGAATTGAGTCAAACCTAAGTTCTCTCTGATCTCCCGGAAAGGCCCCCTCGCTCTCTTGGTCTACATGCGTCGCAATTGTGATACCCTGGATTTGCCCAACTCAACAAAATTTGTGCATGCATTGTGTGTGACAACCTGCAAAACCCCACCCGCACCAGCAGCAGCAGATCGCCAAAAAAACATACTCTTCGAGCAGTGATTGTGGTCGTTTCATTAAAAATGAAAACCGGTTAATCCTTTAATTAATCTAGTGTCGCGTTTGTCTTTATCAGATTTCTCTAACCTTTTTTTTGTTAACGATCTATTGCATCGCTTAGTATGTAGTACATATAGTATGCTTCAAGAATTCTCGTTTTTTTTATTTTGTAAAGAGAATATTAGCCTGCCTGCCTGCCTGTTGACAGGAGCAGTGTTGCCGTTTCAGTAAAGAGGTCAGAAATTCAAAAAGTCACGGACTTATTGACCCGCCCTCGTATAATGTGATATTCTCTTTCTCTATTGAATTGGTTTTGTTTGGTAAAGAGATGCAAAGTAAATACGATTACATAGTTAAATGCTTTGATTAGTATATAAGACACCGCGTTTATTTATTTTTTTAATGGATTATGATCTTTAAAATATACCCTGAAGTAAAAGTTAATTTTGTATTTTTGAATATGAGTGGTTAACATTTTTGGTAGTTCGGCAAAAAGAAGCATGAGGTCGAAGGACGTGAGGATAGTTATTATGATAGTGAAGTGAGTGAAGACCTTTCGAAAGTGAGGGGTCAGCGGCAAAACTTACCAGGCCTTCCGTTGACAATGGCGAGAAGCATATTTAGCTTCAGTGGTAGAGGGCATGCCTACGTAGGACAACAGCTAACCTACGAATATCTCAGGTGCTAATAACATCTGGTACCTGACAGGTGTGAGGATATAATTATCTATATTATTGTGTGTATGACCGTTTTGATTAGGCACGATTTTTTTTATTGTTGACGGGCTTTCATGTGGTAACAAGTTCCCACCCCAATACGGCGAGCTATGCCGAGCATCGCGAGCGTGTCTTCCCTTGCCACCACAGGGGATTCTCGACCCTTACCCCGACCGTTCCACACATTGGAAAAATTGCTGATATAAAATTGCTTTTGCTTCACGTGTAATGCTATAACTTAAAGCCTTCTTAACTTGAATATGTCAGACATATCAATATCGACCTGTTTTGCCCATTTTATCGGCATTAACATGCTTAGCATGCTTCGAAAATATTGTTTTCATCACCCACCTCATCTTCACTAATGTACGCTGCATTGACAACCTTTCCTCATTTTGTTGCAATAAAGAAAGTGGAATTTCATCTTCTTCATAAAAATTCCTAGTTAGTCTTCTATAAAAAAAATGTTTCTGTAACATTAAGAAATTTTATTGCATGCTTTATCAAGAAGCACAATTGCATGAAAGAGTTTGAAATATTTCAGGGCAGCAGTGATATCTGGACCTCGAGAGTTGGAATGCCATTTTGCTATCTTCTATTAAAGTTTTGTAAGTCTTATGGCTTTCTGGTCCATCTGTTTTCTCGGTCGGTATAAAGGTGTAAGGCTGGATGGCATAAACATTACCCCAATTCAACCACCTTCAGTCTCTTTGAAAAGCTCTTCTGCCGGTGAGTGACCAGAAGCGTTATCCAAGAGCAAACAACTTTTTTTTTTGTAAATTGTAAGCAGATAAATATTTTGATTTTGAACAAAAAGAGGAACATATATTCACACCTGTAGCACAAAGTTGTCCATGAACCATTTTTTTGAAAATGTTAACTAAGTCATCTAAGCTGACTTGGAAAACGAGTAGTTCACAAATTAGCATTTTTGTTAAAAAAAAGAACGTGACTTTTTCGATTTTCAAATAACTAAATGCCTTAGTTTCACCAACTTTGATGCATTTGTATAAGCTTAACACGCTAAGCGACCTTTTGATGTTCGATGTCCGATCTGGAGCTGCTGCTTTACAGTCATACACATTGAATATAAGTATGATCTGGTAATATCTTTCGAAAAAGCCCGCTCTGAGCCTGTTGCTTGTGATGACTTTCAACAAATCCTTTCTGAAGGGCTCAACTTAATAAACTTGAGATGTTAATTTTTCTCCGGATTCCTTGAGAACACCAACCTCGAAACGTTTCTTTAACTTTACAAACCACCATTAAAAATTAAAAATAAAGTGCACGACTGGATAGTACGAAAACTTTCTCGCTTTTATAAGAATTAGTTGCGAATAATATTTTCCCCATTAGCCATGTTCTATCCTCGTTTAATCAGGAAAATAGAATCATAACAATGCAAGTTGTATGCAGGCAGCTATAGTTGATTTCTCTTGATTACATTATTTAAAAATACAGTTTGTACAAAGAAGTAGTTTTATTTCTACTTTCTAATGCACCTGGTGAATATCTGTTTTGTCTTTTGGTAAAAATTGCGCATGCTAATTTCTTACCTTCACTTCAAGTACTTAAAACACCAACACACATAAAAATCGTTTACTCCATTTTAGAGAACTGTGTAGTTTTTGAAAAATTTAGAAACTGTTATATGAATTAGGTTAGGTTAGGTTATAGTGGTAGTCGGCAGAAGCCGACACACTTCGACCAATAAAAAGGTCCATTGTGATACCACACGGATCTATCTCATTCCTATTCGTTGAACCAGTTGGAGATTTTGATGAAGCTTGAAAGACTTTTAATGTCGATGTTTATGAGATCGTTGAGATCATTGTAAAAGAAAGATTCTAATTGAAGTTTTCGTCTTTGAGGGAGAGCATGGCATGTGCAGAGAAGTTGGGGAATAGTCTCCTCCTCCTCCTCGTCAAAGAAGCTTCTACAGAAGTCATTTGTATAAACGCCAAGCCTTGTTGCATGCTTGCATATGAGACAGTGTCCGGTGAGTACACCAATTGTAGCACCAATGTAGACCGCACATTCAGAGATATCAAACACTTAAAGCGTTTCAGATCCAGCTTTGGCCAAATCTGTTTTGGTTAGGTTAGGTTAGCTAAGGTGGCTGCGAGGGCGTGAGCCCAGGCACACTTAGGCCGCAGTTTCGACCCGTTGTGATACCACAAAAAGGGGGGCGGGGGGGGAGGGGGTGTTCTGCCGGTCGTCGCTCGGCCTACTGGGTTCTCCGTGATTGCCTCCTGTGAGGTAGTGGTTTTAGGGGTGGGGGGGGGGGGGGGGGGGGGGGGGTATTCCTGGTGACTAGTGCAGAGGCGACTTTCGCCCGACATCCGAACCAAGGGTTGCGATCGAGATGAGGTGATTGATGTAATCAAACTACAGGTCGAACTCGCCACGGAGGGAGGATATTGCCTCCTGATCACCTTGGGAGGGAAGAGTCTTTTGAGATGACTGTTGCAATCGAACCTCAATCTGCTCTTCACTCTCTTTGCAGGCAATACCGTGCCAGGGAGAACGATACAGTAAATCCCGAGCAAGCTATTACATTTCTTGGAGGGGGGTCGGGGTGTACCGGCTGCACAGTCAAGTAGTTGGTTACAAAACTGTGCTAGAGGGCGTGACTGAAGGTGCTCCAACCCTGCTGCACGCATCTAGGGGGGGGGGGGGGGGGGGTTGCGGATTGTGGTGACTGTTGCAGTAGGAGCCTCAAGTTACACCATTCCGCGGAAAGGGAGCAGGGAGGGGCGGCCTTGATAGTCGATTTGGAATTATGATGACTGAGTTAGGAGGTTTGTGGTGCAGGTTTTGAGGCATGGGAGAGAAGCAGAGTGTGGTGACTGTTATAATCTAACCTCAACTTTGTTCTCGTTTTGTCTGCATAGCGGGAAGGCAGCAAGGCCGGGAGAGACCGTTTCAGTCGATCCGCCCGGTTACTGTCTCGCCCTCGGAGTGGAGTTCTGACTGAAGTGACTGATACAATCTAACTTCAGTGAGATCTCTGTTCCTTTGCAGGGGAATCGGTTTGGGGTGATCTGCGGGAGGGGAGCGGGAGGGGCTCAAGTCATCGTCCAATCCGTCCACCAGTTCAGTTCAACCATTTGGACCTAGTGACGAATCTGCTGATGCAGCCGATATCTGTCTCACTGAGATCACTTAGATCATCGAGGAAATTGTTGCCAAGGATTTTTTTCCTTGAATTGGCTAGTGCGGGGCAGTTGCACAGGAGATGAGTGGTGGTTTCTTCCTCTTCGACGTCTCTACAGCTTCTGCAGAAGTCGTTTGAGGGAGCTCCCAATCTGATGGCATGTCTGCCTAAAAGGCAGTGGCCGGTGATGGCTCCGATTACAGAGCTGATATTTTTCCTGCTGATGGAGAGAAATTTGGATGTTCTCTTCGCATCGTATTTGGTCCAAATTTGCTTTGAGGACACATATGTACTGATGCTATTCCACCTGTTGTTTGCTTCTATTAACGCATTATCTAGAAGTTTGAGTTTCAGTGTCTGAATGGGTACCGCCGGTGATTCTCTGTTGTCGGAGAGTTCTTTTGCGGAACCCCGTCTGGCTAACTCGTCCGCCTTGCAGTTGCCTGGAATATCACTGTGACCGGGTACCCAGCACAGGGAAGTGTTACATCTGATCGAGATCTCGTTAAGAGATCACGATAGTTTTTCCATCTATCGGCCTCATAGAGAGTCTGTGTGCTGCTTCGCGGATAGCCGTGACTTCTGCCTGAAATACACTACAGTGGTAAGGCAGTCGTAGTACGACGTTGAGCGCAGGGTTGTCTGAAAACACGCCCGCCCCCGTGCCGTCGGCTGTCTTTGATCCGTCGGTGTATATTTCTATGGCGTTATTGTTTACAATACGACCGTCTTCCCAGCTGGCTCGGTCTGGGATGGCCGTCTTGTATTTATTACTGAAATCTAGTGTTGGGATTAGGTAATCCGTATTGTTGAGAATCTTGTTGGCAGTTAGGATGTTACTGTGCCCGATGTGTGAACTTTGCCACGAATTGGATTCTCTTAATCTCAGGGCCGCCTTAGTGGCCACCAGCTTCCCATAGATATCAATTGGGAGAAGGTTTAAAATAGTTGTTAAGGCTGCCGTTGGTGTGGATCTTAAGGCTCCTGTGATGCATATGCAGGCTGCCCTCTGGATTCGTTCTAGGGCGCTTGCGTGGCATTGCTTCGATATTGCAGGCCACCATGCTATGACAACGTAAGTGAGGATAGGCCTGACGAACGCCGTGTACAGCCAGTGTGTTATCTTAGGCTGTAGACCCCATCTGGAGCCTAAGGCCTTTTTACAGGTGTAAATGGCAATAGTAGCCTTCCTTATGCGGTCTTGGATGTTTGGTTTCCAACTGAGTTTGCTATCTAGGATCGTTCCCAGGTATTTAGCTTGGCTGGAAAATTTTAGTGGTTCGTTGTTGAGCGTAGGTGGCGTTATCTCCTGAACCTTAATTTTCCTTGTAAATAAAACCAGTTCGGTTTTGGATGGGTTAACATTGAGCCCGACCTTAATGGACCAGGATAATAGTTTCTTGAGAACCGATTCCATTAGGTCTCTGATCGTGTGGGGGAATTTCCCCGTTATGGCAATGGCAATGTCGTCCGCGTAGGCCGTCACTTTGCATCCGTCCTACTCTAGCTTGGAGATGACCTTGTTGACTACTAAGATCCATAGTAGCGGTGAGAGCACTCCTCCTTGTGGTGTGCTTCTGTACACTGACCTCCTCGTCAGACAGCTGCCAAGCTCCGCCTGGATCAGCCTGCTGTCTAGCATGTTCTTTATCCAGGTGCAGAGGCAGTTATCCACGTTTAGTCTGAGGAGTGCGTTCGTGACGGCTTCTGTATTGACATTGTTGAAAGCCCCTTCTATATCCAGAAAAGATACCATCGTGTATTCTTTGTGATACAACGATTTTTCGATAGTGCTGACTAGCGAATGAAGTGCTGTTTCTACTGAAAAGCCTTTTCGGTAGGCGTGTTGACACCTCGAAAGGGAATTGTTTTCAGGTTTGAGCGTATGTATAGTAATCTACAAGTCTTTCCAACGTTTTCAGGAGGAATGAAGTTAGACTGATAGGTCTGAAGTCTTTTGGAGAAGCTTTACCGCATTTTGGTATAAATACCACTTTTACCGTTTTCCAAACTGTGGGTGTAAAGCTGAGTTTTAGGCAGCTATTGAAAATCACCAGTAGCCAGGGTGTGAGAGTCTCGATACTCCTCTGTAGCTCTATGGGTGTGATTCCAGGTGATTTATATGGGAGGAAGCTGTTAATCGCCCACGCTAGTTTGCGATTGTCAGCAATATGCTCCGGAACCATTTGGACCCTGTGATGGTGATGTGTAGGGTGATTTACCTCTACTTTGTTGCCTGGGAAGTGGGTATCCAGTAGTAGGCCTAAGGTCTCCTCGCTGGTTGAGTTCCACACTCCTGCTTGGCTTTGTATGACGCTAGGTATTTGTGGAGATTTTGAGAGGATCTTACGCAGCCGACTGGAGTCGCTTGTTTTTTCTATGTTCTCACAGAAAGATTTCCACGACTCTCGCTGTGCTCTCTTTACTTCCTTTTTGTAGTTTTTAAGACTGTCTTTATAACTATCCCAGTCAGCTGGGTTTCTTGAAGACTTCGCCTTGTTAAACTTACTCCTGCTATCTCTGCGCAGAGAAGCTACAGTGGAGGTCCATCACGGGGGTTTACCTCCTTCTTTGTGTCTGCTGGTGGGGCAGGCCTTATTAAAGGCCTTGTTCATGGCATACGTTACTGCGTTCACCATTTCATCTAATTCTTCCGGTGAATTAGGCTGTCTAGTTTCTTTTTGAGTAAAGAATTATAGACCTGCCAATTTGTGTTTTTTGGGTTCTTACACACTTTCGTTGGGGGGGGGGGGGGGGGGGGGGGGGGGGGTCTCGAATTTTAAATTGAAAAGTATGTAGCGGTGGTCCGAGAATGAGACTTCACTAGATACTTTCCAATTTTCTATAACTATATCAGGTGAACAGGTGGTCAGTGTCAGGTCAATGACTTCCTGCCTGATTCTGTTTATAAAAGTGGGTTCAGACCCCATGTTACACACTACGAGGTTAGTTTCAATAATATATTCAAAGAGTAACTCACCCCTTTTATTAATGTCACTGCTGCCCCATATGATGTGGTGCGCGTTTGCGTCAGCACCTACCACCAGTGGGGTGTTACTAGCAACCGCTGTCTGGGCCTGCGTATCGTATTTGATGGAACCTCTCCCGTGTCGTCATATGGGAGGTACGCTGACGATATCCACAGCGGTCCCTTTACGGCTCGATCTAACCCTACGCAAGTGAAGTCAGGGTCGCTGCAATTCGGAAGAAGGAAAGCTTTAATATTATTCTTTGCTAGGATGCAAGTTCTGGGTTTACCTGAATTTATTGCATAGAACGAGGAATAGTTTTTTGCCCTGAGTCCAGATATGCGGTCGTTGTTTGTGACCCATGGCTCTTGGATAAGGGCGATATCTTCCCCACCTTTTTCCAGGCGGAGAAGTAGATTAGCCGAAGCTATTTTAAAGTGGTGAAGGTTAATCTGCACTAGTCGGAGCATCATTGCTGACTAGTACAGGCGTCTCTATAATTGTGGTGTCCCCGTCCTCTGATTCAGAGGATAGTTCTCCACTGTTTTGCTCTTGAGGTAGCGGATCTTGTGATGAAGCTGCCCCCGATGTCGAGGGTTGTTCATCTACTTTTCTTCCAGCCGTGTCTGTTTCCAGAGAAGAACTTTCGGGCGCAGCCTCTGAGCCAAGACTACTTAGCGAGGATACCATGCCTGCGAGTAGTCTCTCGTCCTTCTCATGGATTTTTAGGACCAGAGTGTCCATGCCGTAGAATATTTTGAACCCCTTTTTATTAAGGAGCTCAACTGATTCCTGGTTGAGGAGGAAGGATATGAGTCTTCCCCTCTGTTCCGGTTCATCGGCCTTTATGATCCTCCAATTCTCTGTTGGAAGATCGCGATTTTGTCTCTTGATAAGCCGGAGAATCTCGTCCGGCTTCCCCGTTCTATTAGTTTGTGCACCGTGTTTGAGGGTAGGTCTCCCGTGTTCAGGAGTCACTTCCCTTTTTTCGGTGCCCAACGCTAACGTGGTTTCGCCTAAGAGATGTGCGGCTGGAGGAGGACGACCCCCTGTCCAGGATGATCGGACTTCTCCGCCAGCATGTCTCTAGCCCACCGTACCGTGTCCCTGTCTTTGTGGTCCCATGTATCCTCTGGTTTTCCGAGGATGCGGTTCAGCTGGAACCTAGCTAAGCGGGTCAATTTATGTTTGTTGGAACTGGGTCCACCTCTTTTACGTGCGGGCTTCGGACTGCAGCTGGCCGTTTCGGCGCTTGTCGGCCCCTCCGCATCAGAGTTCATTGTTTTGACGGATGCAGTCTCGGAATCCGAGTAATTCACGGATTCTGAGCCGTCATTGACTCTGTATTTAAGTCGGTCGCCAGTCCCGTCCTTTATCGCTACGTCTTGTGTTCGTAAGCCAGCTCTTGAAGTTTCCGCTGAGCTTTGTTGTTCTGTTTTTTCGTTACTTAGTTTTGTTTTTTTTTGGTTTTTGTTAATTTTGAAAAGATTTTGAGTCCCACGAGTAAGCCGGTGAGAAAAGGTCCACCCCAGCATTGCCGGTTCTACTGCCCCTGCCAGGGCACATGAAGGAGCTCGTTAACGGTTAATAAAACCCTCAACCTTTCGTCCCTGGGCACGGTTTACATTACGCTCGCGCCACCACTAGAATTGAGTTGACTACTCTTTAGCTTCGGAGCCCTCCTCCGGAGACCTTACAGCATGGGAAGCCCTACTGCAATCGCTCTCCGGTATCAACGGGGTCTTACTAAGCATCTCCACCACGACAAGATAAGTAGTCGAAGAAGATGATCTGTTTTGGTTAGTCTAAGGTTAGTTTTCTCAATGGCCTCCCTCATAAATATGAGTTTGCATGTAGCAATTGGATTGCCGAAGGGACCTTTATCAGGTAGAAGGGGCAGTATGGTTCCTTTTCTGGTGAGTTCATCAGCCCAACAACAACAATTCCCTAGAATATCTCTGTGTCTGGCTATCTGAGAAGATTTGGATGTCCATAGCGGATATCACGTTCCTCTTCAGCCACGATAGGACATGGTTTCCGCTTGGAACACGCTGCCGTGATTAGGGAGACGAAAGGAGAGGCTGAGATTCAGCCTGTCAGAGAACACACTTCCACCTACCCCCTTGTCGGTTTTGGATCCATCGGTGTAAAAGTGGATCGATTCATCTTCGACAGGGGGGCCTTCCTCAAAGAATGTTTTGGGAAGAAGTTGACTTTGAAGTTTTTGCCAAAAGGACTTTGCTTAGCTTATATGAATTAAAACTTTATAAAAAATCTTCGAAGCATCTGAGTATGCAAATTTGTTCAAGATAATAGTATAAGTATAAGTTTTTGAGATAGGTAGGTAAGGTACCTATAGCCGTTTTTCTAATAAAATTATATACATTTTTTTTTTGAAAAATCTGGATATGTAAATTCCTAATGTTAATATCAGGTAACATATTAAATTTCTTTAAAATCACTTAAACTGTTTTTGAGGTAGAGCCGTCTTTGATCATTAGAGCCGTCTTTGAGAAAAGTGACATTTTCAAAAATTCAAAAAAATCTTATTATGAATAAAAAAATTATAAAAGAAAAGACTTTCAAAAATTTCAATATACAAATTTGTACTAAATACATAGTAGTATTAGTTCTGTGTTTATTTTTATAGAAACGACTGACTCGTTTTTTGAGATATGATTATTTATGTAAAATACCATTATCCGACCATTTTTTCAAACTTAGTATTCCATTTTCTTGCTCCCCTTTGTTATTTTATGTTTCAAAAACGATCAAAATACGAAGTTTGAAATTAATCCGTCTACTTATTATGGCTGGGCATCGGCTACAGACGGACAGACCGACAGACGGACCGACGCGACGGACGGAAATGCGGGCCTCAGTTTGATTTCGAAATTTTAGCAAGATGGCAACATCGTTCCAGCATATCGGTGCCCTTCAAAAGCGGAGTTTGATTTCAACGTGCCGTAAGTTTTTTCTCTCTTCAAAGAGCTTCTGGAATGAAGTCTAAAACAAATCGAATGCTGGTGGTGTAAGAACATTTTACCATATATGGGAAAATTGGGAACAACACTTTAAACGCATATATGTATGTAGTTACCAATGCAAGCAAGTGTTGAAAGGGCTGTTTCCATCTTTAATAGATAAAGATAAATAAATGATGAACATTGAAATGGCTGATAGCATTTTGCGGATTGGGATCTAAAAATCTAAACCCATCTAAGCAAATTTTAAACATGTTAACTCCCGGTATACAAGAACGACAATGGAGAAACGATGATTATATTTTAGGACTTTTTCCTAATATTCTCTTGTTTAGCTAAGAAGTTAATCTGTCATTACCTATATTGTTTTCAAACTTCTGTTTTTCTTTAAATTGAAAAAATTAAAACCCTGAAAAACAACTTAAAACATAGGGGCGGGCTACAGTCCGCTTGGGCGAACTGTTGGATACCCTATTCATATTCCTATCCCTAATAAGTGGGCGTGACAAAAATTTAAAGGATTTTATCGAAAAAACTAAGCTTTTGTAAATAAAAACGCTCCCTAGCTCAAACTTTGGTTTTTCAATAAAATTGTTTTATTTAGTTGTGGGCGTGTCAGTAGGCGAATTTAAAAAAAATTTAAGCATGAGCATAAAGGGCACCTAGAGAGTATATACTATAAATTTCAGCTCCCTAGCTCAAACTTTGGACTTTCAAAAATAAAAATAAAAATAATTGTGGGCGTGTCAGTAGGCGGATTTTGAAAATATTTACACATGAGCATAAAGAGCCCCTAGAGAGTATATATTATAAATTTCAGCTCCCTACCTCAAATTTTGGTTTTTCAATAAAATTATTTTATTTAATTGTGGGCGTGTCAGTGGGCGGATGTTGAAAATTTTATGTCCCAATCAGTTTTATGGGCCATAGATCATATATAAAAAATTTCAGCTCTCTAGATCAAAATTCGATATTTTCCAAAATTTTGTTTTTTTTGAGTTTGTGGGCGTGTCTGTGGGCGGATTTCAAAAATTCTTAAACTTGATTATTTCGGGACCCTAGAGAGTATATGGTTAAAATTTCAGCTCTCTATGTCCAGTTTAAAGGCCTAATTTTTGCCGACGGACGGACGGACATGGCTAGATCGACATTACTATCGATGCTGATCATAAATATAGTAACTTTTAGGGGTCTACGGGCAATATTAAGGTATGTTACAAACTATGCGTCAAAATTAATATACCCCTAGAATAGGGTATAAAAAGGGGTTCTTTAATTTCAAAATTACAAAATCTGGGGGATTTTCAAATTTGTCAGAGTAAAAAGACTTTAGTGTCTGGCAATGCTGGCGCAGGGTACTTACTGAACAGTTTATTCGAAAAATTAACCTCAGTTTCTCCATGGAACCAACGTCCATACCACGCAATTAAACGACGTTGGGCGCGGTTAGTACGTAGATGGGGGACCGTTTGAGAACAACCGCGTGTCGTTGGCCAGTCCCATCTACAGAGTTGAGGTAGATAATATACGTGGTATCACAATGGACCTAAACTGGTCTAAGTGTGTCGGCTTCTGCCGACAGCCACATAAACCTAACCTAACCTAACCTTCTCCATGGAAACTCTAGCCTAGCGGCCTGTCTAGCTGCAGATTTGTGTTTGGTTGTAGAACCCGTGGAACAGCTGCAGTTGCGGTACCAAAAACTAGTCGATCAGTCAGCAATACACGTCAACAGTGACTGTCTCTCGCTGGTTAAAAAAAAATAAGTGGCAATAATCCCTCGGGCAGAAAATTCACCCCACATTGTCGTTTTTTAACACTTCAAATGGTTTTTGATGGCGTTCCGTAGGGTTTTTGGGGCACCAGTATCTCATGTTCTGTTTATTAACATAGCCATCGATATAAAAATGTGTTTCGTCAAGCGTTCGTGCTGTTCGAAAACGCTCCAGCATCGTTCTTGCTAAAGTTTCTCGTACAGAATATTTATTTGCGCTAAAAAATTGCATTACTTGCATTTTGGTTGGGTGAACGTTAAATTTATATTTCAAAATAACGAGCCCTGTTGATTTTTTTGTTGCAGTATAGACCACAATCTTCCTTATCGATTTAAGCGGATTGAGAATATTTCGCGTCAAACTTAAGTCACATGTTTTGGTGTCGCTGCTGACGTTGATGGTCCCGGAGGACCGTTGTCCCTTCTTGTCTAAACTTTTTAACCCACATGTGAAGTGCAATTTTTGCCTCACCAAACACACTGAAATGAGAGGTAATGGCAGAGAATTTCAAAGATTTTCAATTGTGCTGTTCTACTACTATCAGTGCAGTTAAATTAGAAACAGAGACAACTTGCAGCAAGAATTGACATGCAAAAAGCAATGTGTCATTTTACTTTCAAAATCATCTTACTGCACATCTGTTCTAAACATTACTCGTCGAATATTGAAGTGAGTAGAATCACTTACATAACGGGCTCCGGACCTGTGAAGAGTCTCTGCCTGAGATACTGCAGCCATCCATCCTCTGCTATCCTGGGCACGCTGCTCCAGACCAACCGCTCTGGCATCTGCGATGGCTTGGTCTTTAAAACGGAGGTTCGGTCGTCCTTGCCTTCTCGAACCAGGGCCCGGAAGTCGAAGATCCTCTTTGCTGGAGCGTTATTTTCAATCCGCCGAGTCAATGTAGTCGACGTGATTTAGCTTTTTGGACTACATCCACATCTTGGTATAGCTCATAGAGTTCGCGCCTTCGCGGTTGTATCTTTTGCTTCATTCACCCTCCTTGCACTTGCACACAGCACCAAATATCTGACGGAGTATTTTTCTTTCAAAAACCAACGAATCACGGCGCTTAAAATATAGCTCAACCGCGAACGAGCGGTGCGCTTCCGACCATGGACTCAAATCACGCGAGTTGAGTGATACTCCTATCACTTACCTCTCCGTTAGCTTACAATATCAATTTAAACTTGACATTTTGTTCGCTACCCCTATAAAACGGGTAGAAACCTATCCGTAAAATGCATATTTTTTGTCTAGCTTAGAAAATGTGCGATGAACAAACTTTTTTGTGCAAAAAACAAAAACTCTAAGGGAGTATTGTTTACCAACATTCTAGTTTATATCCGTATTCTCCGTTTCGCTCGTTCCTCAAAATACTGTCCACTTTGATTCTCATTTAATTAAAAACGATTCATAGCATGTCACAAAGGCGCCACCCGGAGCAATCGTAATTAAAATGAAACTATGCATTGCGCGCTTTCTCTTGAAAGCCTTGAGGCAGCAATAAATTGTAAAACTACATATCCGTTCTAA
This sequence comes from Portevinia maculata, assembly GCA_949715645.1. Lineage (NCBI taxonomy): Eukaryota > Metazoa > Arthropoda > Insecta > Diptera > Syrphidae > Portevinia > Portevinia maculata. Next base: position 201,155,353 of record OX454525.1, read on the forward strand.
ATATCACCCAAAACGGGATGAAATATGCTCTGTGAACACCCCTTCGATTGGTGTCGATAATTTATGTTTTGAAATGTCAAAATGTTCTTTCTGAAAAAAGGGGAGGACGACAGAATTGCAATTTATACTCATTTTGGGAGCTTAAATGGACAGTTTTTGTATCTTTATGGCAGACGCCGCCCTATCTTCGATTTTTTTTTCTATTTGCATGATATATATACGAGTGCATTTTGCGCTAGGTTTTTAAAGAAAACAACAAGTTCCTTAGTTTCCTTACACACAAAGAAAGAGGAAACAAATCGAGGTCACACCAATGTCGCCTGCGTTATTCAATATTTATGGGGTGAAACCATATATTCACACCCCACACACAGCTGTATGGCCATGGCATGGAAGAAAAATCTAACTTTAAACTCTGTGTAAATAAATAAAACAAACGTTGCGGGTTGAAGCTAAGCTAAGCGAAAAATCCTTACGGCTTGGCGCCAACAGTTTGAAATAAATATTTTCCAGGACATTAAACAAACTCAAACGAGCGTGTTGAGCGCACTCACACTGTGAAGCGGCGACGCGGCGGAAGTACCACAATCATCAGTTCGCCAAATACTCGTCTCTGCGGAGATACAAATAATATAATCCAGCACGATGGAATTAAAATTGTGATTAATCAGATTCAAAGTGGTGGGTATGGTTTTTTTTGTACAAATGTTAAATGGAATTTGATTTATTTAACTTTTTTATTTGCAATTTAATCTTAATCTAGCTAAAATGGTTTTAAATTTTGGTTTTCACTCGGTTTTGAGTGCATTCAATAATTTGCTCATGCATTAAGAGCGGCAGTGTACATTCATACGTTTGGGGCGATACATTATAATATTACGTTACTGTCTTCAATGGAGTTTTGTATAAATAAAATTTAAATTGTAATGCATCATTGTTTCTACACGAATAGATTGTGAGACATTTTTGTTCTTCACGTAATTGCGAGATTAATGTTTTCTGTCTCCGCTATATTATTATTTATCTAGCTGTAAACTTTCTCAATTAATGAGATACCGACCCATGGAGAGTCTCTGGCTAAGACACTCCAGCCTTCTATTCTATGCGATCCATGCTGCTTCCAGTTGTACAGACCAAGCTCTGGCAGCCGCGTTAGTTTGGTCCTTAAAACGAAGTTTCTGTCTTCCCTGTCGTCTCGAACTTGAGACTAAAGATTCAGTTCGCTGGAGCATTGTTGGCTATTAGTTCGATATGACTCAGCCAATGTAGTCGACGTGTTTAGCCAGTTGGAATACATCCACATCTTGATGCAGCTTATAAAGTTTGAGGTTGTGCCTTCTCCTGCATTCGCACTCGTTGCATACAAGACCAAATGTCCGACAAAGAATCTCTTGTTTCCGATTGACTCTTTTATCAGTTTTCTTTTCTTACAGCTTTTGGCGTCATAAAGCAGAACTTGCAGGATCAGTTTTCTGTAGAGCTGCACTTGATCTTTCAGGTCAGGAGTTTTCCTGTCCATTTCCTGAAACTCAGTTATAAAAACCAAGTCATCGCGGATGTCGGAGAGCTTGGTCTAGACATTTGAAAAAGTGGATGACACGGTGCAGTTTCTCGGGCGCAGACTCCTAACGGGTCGGGCGAAAACTAAGTAAGGTATGCAAATTACAGCACAACATTCCTTCTTAGCTTATTCAATACACAGAAAATCTGTTCGTAGAGGAACGCCGCAAAGAAGATTCCTATCCCCCCTTCTCTGGAACTTAATGCTGAACTAGCTGCCGATGTGCCTGGAAAGGGAGGCTGCAGGGTAATTGCCTATGCGGACGATGTTGCAATTGCCGCCTCAGGAAAGGTCCTAAACACCCTGAAAGAACTTCTCCAAAAATATCTAACGACATGGGCAGATCGTTGTGGGTTGGGTTTTAACCCCACAAAACCGAACTTGTTCTATTCACTAGGAAATATAAAATTTCACACATTGACCTTCCCACGCCGAATCCGAATGGCAAATTTGAGAAGCTTTCTCATGACAATTGGATACTCTTCGATGTTTGTCAGATGTTCGCAAGAACCATCTGGCTATACATATCGGTAATAAGACCCATACTTATGTACGGGGTGGTTGTTTGGTGGACTGCCTTAGACAATGCGATAAATTGCGATAACCTAAGCAAAGTCCAACGATCAGCGTGTCTCTGTATGAGTGCGCACTACTCCCTCTGCAGCAATAGACATTGCCGTTGAAGTGCGACTACGTTTTGCCCGAAGTGTGCCGTAGAGCGTCCGTCGCAAATAAAGCCAAATCAGTCAATTTCATGGCGTTCTCAAGAATTGGGTCTCTCCCAGACCAAATTATGGCGAACTTTGCGTAAGGATCTTGGCCTACACCCCTACAAGATCAAACTGACTCAATAACTAAAGCTACTTGCTCATATGAAGCAAAGTACGTTCTCGAATTGGGCCCTGGACATGGTGGAAGAAAATGAAGAATTTCATCGCAAAATTATCTTCAGCGATGAAGCGCATTTTCGGTTAAACGGCTTCATAAATAAGCAAAGTATGCGTTATTGGACAGGTTAGAACCCGCATGTTCATAAAACACCCACAAAAGACACTGTTTGGTGCGGTTTTCATGCTAGTGGCGTCATTGGGCCGTTTTTTTGTCGATGAAAATTACCGTCACGTTACGGAAAATGGTATTCGCTACAGAGACATGTTGGAATATTATTTCTTTAAGCAATTGCATGAGTGCGACATGACGGTGCGACAAGCCACACCGCGGGTGCAACAAGTTATTGAAGTCTCAGTTCGGTGAACGTGTTATCTCGAGAAAAGAACCCATCTATTGGCCGCCGACATCGTTTTATTTAACGCCTTTAGATTTTTTTTATGGGGCTAAGTTAAATCTTTGGCCTATGCCAACGGCCGTATCGGTCGAAATGTGCGGCCGACTCATCGAAAATTGGGTTCAACATATCGACCGCTACATACGTTTCTCTGGTGGACATATGAACGAAGTCGAATTCCATTTATATATGTTTTGATAGTAATTCAAGCCAATTATTTTTTTTTATTATAGATGACCCGCCTGGCTTCGCTCCGAGTCATTATTAATAAGAACAAAAACGCAGGAACTTATTAAATCTTAAATTAAATGTTTAATTTTTTTTTCTCAAAGTGATAGGTAAGGTGGCTGCGAGGGCGTGAGCCCAGGCACACTTAGTCTCAAAGTGGTAAATATTTAAAGTAATTGGAAACAGAGTTACTCTTACAATTATACCTCTTAAGAAATACAATCAACATTTTATGGCCTAGGCTTAACCAGCATGAATTCCTTAACATGTTTATTTGTTTGCTCATTTACCAAACAAATGATAATATGCCTTACTAAATTTACTTGCTTATTAATACTGTAACCGACCGTCATCTTTACTCTTAAATTTGCTTAACTGTTTGTTGTATATTAAATATTGCTCTCTCTTTTTTAACAGCCTATGTAATCTGCCACTGTTGCAGTTCAGAAATTATGTACCTTTCTTTTTGAAGGCAACCACCATCCGAGGCAGTCGCAACAGCAGCAGAGCTTGAGTATACATTTAGAACAATATGACATGTATAACTATATATAATTTATAAAGAACACTAAACAAAAACAATAACAGTTAATTATAACAACAATTCAAGAGACATAATACAGTCCACAATTACATTAGGTAACAATACCTTCATTTTACATTGCGATAGTATAATCTTTCTCATCATCAGCACTGATCAGCCATCCGCGCTTTTATTTTGCCAGGAACGTTGCCAAATTGACAATATGAAAAGTACTCTTTTTAGATAGCTCAGTTTTCCTGTAGGGGATATACAGAATAATAATATGGCAATGATATTTTGCTAAGCAGAATGTCGGTGTGTGTACCGCAGGCAGAAACCCATCACATGTTTGTTCTCACATGAATTTGTTCCACTTCACAAAACACAGTTTCTTATTCATTGTCAGCCTTATTCATAAGAATTTGCTAAAAGACCTCTGACCGTTTGAATATACTCAACTAACTATAGTACATAGTGTGTAAATATTTACTCAGCCTTTGCACAACGTTGCATAAATGCTTATTCATAAACCCATATTAGTTACACAGAGTTTGTTTCAGATAAAGTACCAAAAAGAAGCAAACCGGAATATAGGCAAGGACTTTTCTACAAGTTGACCAGGCGGGGAATGCACAAACCCTTGCTATATGTAATATAATATGCTTATGGGAAAGAAGTTCGTTGTCAAATGCGGCAACGTGACTTCGGGCAAAGTCTTTGAAATTAAAAACGGTTTACAGCAGGGGGCGGCGAATTCTCCGATCCTGTTTAACATTTACACAAGTGATCTGGTATAGCGTAAGCCGACGATTTGGTGTCATACAGATCAGGTCCTAACATCGAGTTCATATACATTCTTTTGCACCGTGGCTTCGATCTAATTAAGTGATATTGCGGCGACTGGAAATTGAAAATCAACCTTCAGAAGACAACAATAATCTTGTTTAGAACAAATGGGCCTCTATGGATACCAAAAAAAACTGTAAGAAATTGGCCATTATTTTACAAAAGCCATTGGCGGTGAGAAGCGTAGTTAGATATCTGGGCCAGATCGACCAGTATATGCATTTCGATAGACATATTAATGTTGTTTGTCTTGCTGGTTCCAAGAAGGTTTATGCTCTAAGCTCTAAGGAGACTGTTTCATAGCAGTCAACTTGATTCCAGAGTGAAGGTCATATACTACGTGGCTCTTTTAAGATCGATCATCGCTTATGGAAACAGATTCGAGTTTTGGGGAGACAATGTCTTAGGATATGTCTCCGGTTGTTCCGAACGCCTGAATCCAACTATATAAAATACTATCCCAACAAGGTCCTATACGATGGGGCTCAGTTGAATAGGATTGACAATTTCCTCACTAAGGTGACGCGAAGGAACATTGTATTGTCTGATTTTTGGGGTTATTACTACCCCAATGAAATGTACATAGAGAGTACATCCGGTCTGGCTTTATCCTGCCGGATGCATTTATCCATATTGATGCAAAAGAACTGGTCCAGACTAGGGATGGTATCCCGGTATTATACCACCGCTACCGCAGCGCGAAAGCTAAGCGGCCCTTCCGCGGTGGGTACGTCGCCAATGCCCCTCCGTTTTAGTAGCGCAATAGCGGAGAGGGATAAATTCGATACGGAAAAGCAATTCGCCGAATTTTGGTGTCTTTTAGAGGGGGGAAGGGTCAACATGCCCTTCCAAGTTAGTGCGTTACTCTAGGTAACATCCTTTATAGGTTAGACTAAGTTAGCTAGGACGTTTCTGGGAGAGACCGGGTTCGTCAAATTGTAGTGGTGCTTCCGGGAGGTGATTGACGTTGAAAGGTTTCAGTTAGCTTACGGCAGCGCTCGGAAAGCCATTGGGACGAGTGCTCAGAATCCTAATTATAGTTAAAATAACTTTAGTAGTTTAAGTAAGTACAGTAGGTAGTTGCAATTTGTTTTTATATTAAAATAAAAAAATTATTAAAGATGCCGAGTTTTGTTAACGATTTTCTCTATAAAAACATGATATGTGAGATTACTTAGTGTAGTTTTTAGGCCGAAAGGCAATTATTATAAAATATAGTTTAATTTCGGTCGTCCGCATAAGGAACAATAATCTGGAATAAGTGTCCTGTTAATTGTAAGTTAGATTTAATCATTTTTGTCTAGTATGTAAGTTGATATTCAATAACCATTAAAATATGAATTTAAAATTCAAAATTCTTTTGAGAATCATTCTGAGCATCATTGAATGAAAATACAAACAGATTTTGATTTCTCAGGCTGATAAGGCTGTTGCGTTCAGAGGCATATAAGAGCTTGCGTAACTTTATGCAATCCTAAATATACACTCTTCACATGATTACGAACAGGTAGTTTTTTGATTCAATTTTACGAATTTCTTAAAAACCTTCGATAATCTGGAAAAATCCATATGCAATATGTGTAAAATGTTTATGTTGTAAAAAAAATTAGGATTAAGTATTTAAATTCAATTTTCATTATGCTTTTTCCAATAAGGTCATAAAATTGGTCCTTTTTTCCTCTCAAATGATTAAGAAGAGTATCTAAATCTCACTGGTATCATATTTAGTATCAAATGCTGTTGCTGCTTTTGCTGTTTTGTTTCATTTTTATTTTTATTTTCTTGCATTATATTCTTAAATTTGTTTGTCACTCATGACGTCTGTATTATTACTTTTTTTTGTTATGACATATGTATGTAGGTATGTTTTATTCACGCTTTTGCATGCGGCCAGTAATGCCACTTGTACGTTTTCAAATTTATTTGTAATATTTTTTTTTTTTGTTTCATTTGATGTTTATGAATTTTCTGCGGAGTTGATTTTAAATGAATTATTCTTTCTTTTAATGGCTAAAATCTATCAAATCTTCTTTAACTCTTTCTTTTTTGGGTTCCTAGGTCTGATTTTTGTTGAAATGTCCTCTTCTGAATGGGTATTGTTTTCATTGCTGACCGATTTTAATGGTCTTCGCCTTAGATCCTGACAATGTGACAATGTAAGGAGCGTTCTCAACGTTTTGTGTGATGCATTCAACGGTCTGAGTATATGTCACCTAAATGCGGGAAGTATACGGTCCAAGTATACTGTTCTTTATCAAATGCTTAGTACTTCCAAATTAGATGTAGTTATGGTGTCTGAATCATGGCTTAATCCTAGTATTTTTTCCCAACTCGTTATGTTTCCTGGTTTTAAATTGTTTAGGAATGATCGTTCAGACAGAATCGGAGGTGGTGTGTATATGTACGTTAGAGAAAATATTTCGTCCAATAATATCTATTCGTCAAGCCTTTCAGTAGTACAGTTTCTTTGTATTGAGCTTAACAACTCTCTTGAAAAATGCCTACTTGTTGTTGTTTACTGCCCCCCTAACTGTTTTAGAGAGGAGTATCTAATGGAACTGGAAGATATCCTACTGAAGTTAAGTCCAAAGTATAATCATTTGTTAGTAGGTGGTGATTTCAATGTTAATCTTTTGGATAACAACAGCACTACACGTTTGTTTCACTATTTCTGTGATAAACTGGGATTGTCGGTCATTAACAATAGGTATCCGACATGCTTTCAGTCGAGCACGAATCCATCTTTGATTGATCTGTTCTTGACCAGCTCAAAGCACAGAATTCTCGGTAATGAGCAAGTAAGACCTACTTCTGAATTCATTCACGATTTAATTTTTTGCTCTCTTGATTTTCATGTCAACGAATTACGTAACAGTGGATTTTATAGTTACAGATCATATCGAAATTTCGATTTAGCAAACCTTGAACGCGACAGTAGCAACTTCAATTGACACGAAATTTATAACTTACCTGACGTTAGCGACAAAGTTGAGCTATTTAATTCTATTGTAGGCAGATTATATAATGATTACGTTCCTATAGTCACAAAAATGGTTAAACCTAAACACTGTCCTTGGTACAACAATGATATCAAGTTACGTATCAGAGAGAGAGAGCGTTTTTATAAAACATATAAAAGAAACCCTTCAGTGTTTAACAGAAGACAGTACACAGTTGCTCGTAATAACGTCAATGCTGCTATTCGCTCACTTAAAAGAACGTATTTACTGAAAAGACTTGATCCTTCATTATGCTCAAAAGATCTCTGGAGAAACCTCAAAGCTGAGGGTGTAACTGCCGATAGAAGCAAATTAAAATGCTCCTTGAATCCAGAAGATATGAGCCGATTTTTTGGTCCATCTTCCAGTGTTGTAAACGAACCCTATGTTGTGTCACGATATGAGAGCTCTGACCAGTCTTTTTCTTTTGAGTGTGTTGGGGTAGCCGACATTCTGGATGCCATTCGTTCAGTCAAATCAAATGCTCTCGGCCCTGATGGCATTTCCCCAAAATTTATAAAGCTGATTTTGCCATTAATACTAAGATTTATGTTGCACATTTTCAATGCATGTATTTACTCCTATCAGTTTCCTGAGCAATGGAAAACAGCCACTATTGTACCAATCCCCAAAAAAGTGAATCCGTCGAGCCCCTCCGATTTCCGGCCCATTAGTCTTTTGTGTTTTTTATCAAAGTTTGGGAAAAAATGATTGCTAAACAAATACAAAACTATCTAGCTTTGCATAAAATGTTATCGGAATGGCAGTCAGGTTTTCGAAAAAATCACAGCTGCGAATTAGCCGTGTTGAAGGTAACTTCTGATCTACGTTTTGCACTTGATATTGGCAATTTTGGACTTATGGTCCTCCTGGACTTCACTAAAGCATTTGACAGCATTGATCACTCAATCTTATTAGCTAAACTTAGAAATAAGTATAATTTTTCCTCTGCTGCCATTAAATTATTGAGTGAATACCTTAAAAATAGGGTGCAGATTGTTGAAACTGTGAGTGGAACATCCTTACCATCGGTTGTGAATTCCGGGGTACCACAGGGTTCAGTTTTGGGCCCACTGCTGTTTTCAATATTTATTAACGACCTTCCTGAATCGGTTGTAAACTGCAAAGTGCTGATGTATGCTGATGATGTTTCAATATACCTAGCTCGACCTATAGGGTTAATGGAAGATTGTGTTGCTCGAGTTAACGAAGATCTAGGGAGAATTCATAGCTGGTCTTCATTAAATAAACTTCAGCTTAATCCATTGAAAACTGAGGCTATGATCCTCTCGAGATCTCAAGTTAATTCACTTGGTTTTCCAGCGATTGAACTAGGTGGCAAAACTATTCCGTATGTCAGTAAGGTTAAATATCTGGGCTTCTGCATTAACTCATGCCTTAGTTGCTGTGATGCAGTCTCTGACACAATTAGGAAAGTTTACGCCGGTCTTCGTACCCTAAGATGTTCATCTCACCTGCTGGTTCCCAGCATGAAACTGCGTCTAGTAAAAAGCCTGATTGTTCCGTTCTTTACGTTCAATTGTAATGTCTATCCTTCCATGGATTATGAATGTCATCGTAAACTAAATGTTGCGTTTAATGATTGTGTACGCTACATAAATGATGTCCGTAGGTACACCAGTGTTTCACGTTTTAATTCTACTCTTCTGGGTATCAACCTGGATAAATACTACTCCTTCAGAAATCTTTTAAAGATGCATAGTATTATTCACAACAAATCTCCGGTATACTTAAGTGAAATGATACATTTTTCTCAGTCACGTAGAGGAGTTTGCTTGATATTTCCACGCTTTCCTCACACAATAGCAGAACGCTCCTTCATTCTGTCAGTGATTCGACTCTGGAATTCTCTTCCTGTCGAATTGCAGACAATTACTTCACTACCCATGTTCGAGAGGAGGATATTTCAACACCTATCAACCTAATTTTATCAAAGAAATATTTAAGAATACAATCTTTATATACAAGGTGGCGCAAAAGTTGTCATCTGTTTACTTCACAAATGTCAAAGTAAAATTGACATTTGCCGCTATTTGCAAAAATTATAACATCTTCCGATAGGGTTTTCAGCCCTTGCGTGTGCCTTAGGCAATTCTGGTGCCAATGTTCTAAATGATCCACGACGTTTGACATCTATCCTATGTAGTTTTCAGTCGGATTGGTGAACGGCACTGGGTGATGACTTTTGCGCCACCTTGTATATATCAAAAAAAAAAAAAAAAAAAAATAAATAATAATATCAGTTAGTTTGTAAATGTACTTAGAATAACTTTCATATAAGTTTCCTTTTCCCTAAAATGTTTTGTATTATTACTAGATACTTAATTTTAAGATTATAAATCTTGTAGTATCGTGTATTAATAAGTTCAAAAATAAATACAAATAAATACAAATAAATACAAATAAATACAAATGCATTTAGAGTACCTTAGTAAAAAACATATCTTCATAGAAACAATAACTATGAGTAAAAGAAATTCAATAAACAAGGAGGAAATAGGCCCAATTCGAGCTTACAAGGAACAAGGCAAATCTAATCTTTTACAGCCGGTAAGATTGGAAGAGGACGCATTCTTATTTGTTATTATAATAGTTATACATGTTTAACATTGGTAGCTCTTATTTGGCCCACCCTGTTAAATCACCTTTGCGTGCTGCGTTCAATGGTGGTGTCTTTTTCATTTTTTGGTGTCTGATATGGTGGGCTTGCAGTATCACGCGATGAACTGTTGATCTACTATCTTCTACTCCAGTTTTTGCGTTGATTTTACTTACGGAAAGTTTTGATTTTGAAGCAGCTCTCAGTATCTCTCTTAAATGACTTTTATATTTGATTTCAAATATGATAACAGGTAGATTTATCTGCTGTTCGTAATAAAGTGAACGGGAAACAAAATATTTTATGACTTATTAAGAAAAGCATCATACAAATTGAATATATCTAATAAATCCCAATTGTTTTTTTAACATAAATATAATATATCGTTGTTTCATATTGCATTTGGTATTTTCCATATTATCGAAGGATTTAAAAGAAATCTTAAAATTGAACCATAAAACTACCTGTTTGTAATCAAGTGGGGCAGAGTGTATGTACGTTTATGAATAAGGCTGCGTTTGCATACACAGCACATCAGAATTCTACCAGATACATTTTTTCTTGTTTCGCTTCCCTCCGTTTTTTTATGTGAGCCCAACAGCACCACTACGAGCTTGGATTGGAAACAATTGTTTTTGAATATTTTCGCATTTGATAAAAAAAAATCGTTTTTCAATTTACGGTAACTGAGCTTCTAGATGGAGAAGAAAGCTAAGTGATAGCTTAAAATATCAGAAGAGTATTGCTTAAAATCAACGGAGGCCCTTTTGGTATAGATTAAGTTTTGTTACTGGAATGACAAGTTGATGGAAGTGAAGTCAACAAAAATGTTTGCACCTCTTTTACCATCCTGTTGAAACCTACAGTAAATTAAGTCTAACGACTCAGCTGTTCCTACCACAACAACACCTGGGCAAGTCAACGCACGCAACATGCTGAGACGGCAGCAACCCATATCTGTTTCATACAGGCATAACAACAAACTAAGGTGCTGACAATGCATAGCATGCATTTATTGTTATTCTTGTCCTATTTTTAAGTCATAGAGTAAGCTAATTATAAGTATAAAAAGACTCAATAAATTTAAATTGATAATTGATCAGTGTTTTAATTGGAACCACTCTTTTAATATTACCCACCAATTTCAGCTCTCCAGTAGTGAACAAGTTTAAGTGCTTGTTTCACTACAATATACAGATTCAGTGAACAGGTTTAAGTGCTTGTTCACAACAACCAGAAGTATCAAGTTAATGCGCTTGATACACTCATTAGACAAACGAGTCTAAACATTTGGTGACCCCGACGTGATAAACCATCACACCCCGACGATTAATCATCTGACACTGCTGATCAACCATGGATAAGATGGCCGCAGCTCAAAAGGAGACTGGAGATGAGATCCAGCGCCTCATCACCAACTGATGGTTAAGCTAGATGGACTCTGGGAAGGCTTCGAAACCAAGGATTCCGCGATTCGGGGTGAGTACCCGGGGCAGTTGGCACATCAATATTATGCCAATCGGTACTACGATTCAATTAAGAGCCTTTTCAATACGTATAGAGAAGAATTTATCATACAAATTGATAAGCTAGAGCACAAGGGAAGTGATGTCACCAGAACTTCGCAACACGAAGAGGGCAAGAATACTGAAGGTCAGGCTAGCACGAGAGGGATGACATCCAAAGGCTCATCCGAAGACAGAAAGCAATTATATCTCCGCTGGAAAGAGCGTTAGATAAGGCAAATTACACCGGAGAGTCACGCCAATTCTATGAGTTCCAGGAAAAAACAATACAACGGCATTGGGAGCGAATTGAGGACATGCACAATGCGATTTGGGAACTCTGTGACGAACCAATAATGATTGGTTACAGTCAAGTCGAATTCATCGACATAGAGAGAAGGGTTCAGGAAGGCCTTATTGCCCTGTCACTCTACAATCAGCCCCAAAACAATGAAAACAGGGAATCAGGCATATCCAATGGCACCGCAAGGCAGAACTCCCTTGACCTACCGAGGGTCACAATTCCAAAATTCGATGGGGATTATATGACATGGAGACAATTTTTTGATTTGTTCTCACAAATGGTGGACAAGCAGCCAATACCCAACATACAAAAGATGTGGTATCTGAAGACCCATCTCAGTGGCGAAGCGGAAAATCTCATCCGTCACCTATCATTGACGGAAGATAACTACAACACCGCATGGACGAGCCTCCAAGGAAGATACAACATTGTCCGAGTTCTCACATCAACCCTATTGACCAAGATAACTGGACAACCAAATTTATCACATTCCCAAGCATCAGCAACAGCCATCAAGGGACTTCATGACACCACTCAAGAATGCTTGATGGCACTAGGCAACATCGGTGTAGACACCACTACTTGGGACCCCATCCTGTTACACCTACTAGTACAAAAGGTAGATCAGGGTACACGAATGCTGTATGAACAATCGCTAAAGAAGCCGAAGGAGTTACAGTCAATAAAGGAATTTTTAAGCTTTCTGGAAATTCAATTCCAGTCACTGGAATCATTAGGACACAGAAAGAAGGATACATCATTCCGTGCTTGCGCATCATTAACATCAAATCAACACGATAAAGGGTCGTGCAAGGTTTGTGGAGCTGGTATACATCCGTTATTCGCCTGCAAACACTTTCTTCATCTACGGCCAGAAGAACGAACACAAGTTGTAAAGGAACATAACTTGTGTTTTAATTGCTTAAGGACTGGGCATGGTGCAAACAAATGTCTGTTAAGAAGCTGTTCAAGGTGCAACCGCAAACACAATACGTTGCTACATCTTGAGGACGATAGCAGAAGCTTAACCACCAATAAGCATCCAATTAACAGGGAATGCGAGAAACCATCAAGCTCTCAAACTAATTCCAGCACATCAGTGACACTAGCAGCATCCAAGGAACCAGAGAGACATCAGTACGTACTCCTCAGCACAGCAATCGTCGAATTAATTGCTAGCAATGGAAGGAAGATAGAATGCAGAGCCGTTTTGGATTCTGGTTCTCAAGTCAAACTCATTACAGAACGCATCATGAAGAGGTTAGACCTTCAGACAAAACATATGTACAGCCATGAGTATTCAAGGCATTGGCAATGGAAGGAGATAATCTCACCATCGGGTTAATGTCAAGTTACAGTCAAGAACAAGTGGTTTTAATACCCAGTTAGCAGCCTTTGTTCTACTTAACATCATAGCACCACAGCCCTCTCAACATTTCAACATATCATCATGGCCAATACCGAAGAATATTCCATGGCTGACCCTCACTTCAATCGACCAGAAAAAATTGACGTACTCATCGGTGCGGAATTCTACCATCAACTACTTTCAATTGGGCAAATACGTCTAGCAGATGATCTACCTACACTACAAAACACCGTTTTTGGATGGATACTGTCTGGAAGAATAACTGAGATCAAGGCATTTACACCAACATGTGGAATTTCCACGTATGATGACAATGAGCTCCATCAAATGATTGAACGATTATGGAGCCTCGAAGAAGTAGAACCAACGCGTAGCAACTTATCAAGAGATGAAGAGATGTGCGAAGCCCATTTTACACAAAACACGCACAAGACCAAGGAAGGACGTTTCGTTGTGAAGTTACCATTTCATGAGTGCACCAGCACTCTAGGTAACTCCAAGGACATAGCAGTCAACAGATTTTTTGCTCTTGAACGGAGGTTAGCTAAAAACACGGAAGTAAAGGCCCAATACATTCAATTCATGGAGGAATATGAGGCATTAGGTCACATGACACAGATCGACCTTAATAACTCGGAAGCATCAAGCTACGTCATTCCTCATCATTGCGTATTCAAGACGGACAGCAGCACCACCAAACTTCGAGTTGTATTTGATGCGACATCAAAAACATCGTCAGGACTATCATTAAATGACTTCATGTATACAGGCCCAACGGTGCAGGGTGAATTGTTTTCATTACTACTACGGTTCCGTCTACCAAGATTTGTCTTTTGCACTGATATTCAAAAAATGTACCGACAAATTATTATGCATCCCGACGATAGAAAATACCAAACAATTGTATGGAGAACTGACGAAAACAAACCCCTCCGCTGCTATCAACTGAACACAGTAACATATGGGACAAGAGCAGCACCATATTTAACTACGAAGTGTTTGCAACAGCTAGCCAAGGAGAATAGCAACCGATTTCCATTAGGTCCTCATGCTATACATAACAACTTCTATGTAGATGACTGCCTGACTGGAGACAACAGTTTATCAGTTGCCGTGGAAATGCAAAACCAACTCACACGAATATTACAAGGCGCAGGATACAAGTTACGAAAATGGTGTGCTAATCACCCCCAACAACTGACATGCATTGCGAAAGAGGATCAAGAAATTGATCTCGATTTCAACAACGAAGGTGATGTCTCAATCAAGGCATTGGGTTTAACGTGGCAGCCAAAAAAGGATAGGTTCTGTGTTAAAACAAACCTGAACTCAACAAGTCGAATAACAAAACGAATTGTCACGTCAGATCTTGCCAAACTATTCGATCCATTAGGCATTATGGCTCCAGTAGTTGTCACAGCAAAAATATTCATCCAGGAGCTATGGCTACTAAAATTATCATGGGATGAGGCACTACCAGCTGAACTTCACACAAGATGGATGACGTTCCGAAAGAACTTGAAGGAACTAAACAATTTCCATGTTCAGCGTCGTATGTTTAACAATGACGTGCCATCATTAATACAGATACACACCTTTTCTGACGCATCTGAAAAGGCATATGGCACAGCGGTGTATTTGCGGACAATTATGAGAGATGAAAGAGTACTCGTAAGGTTGCTATGTTCAAAATCACGTGTGGCTCCACTGAAGAAACAAACAATACCACGACTAGAACTATGCGCCGCAGTTTTAGGAGCTCAACTTACAGCTAGGGTGATGAACGATCTCAATTTCAAGGATAAACCCGCTTTCCTATGGACAGATTCTGAAATCGTCTTGGCATGGATTAATTCTCCCTCATCATCATTTCAAACATTTGTTGCCAATTGAGTGGCCACTATACAAGGACTTACACTTTCCGAGCAATGGCGGCATGTGCCATCACAACATAATCCGGCAGATGTACTATCAAGAGGCGAGCAACCATCGAAGCTACCATCATGCACACAATGGAACAAGTGGTTTTAATACCCAGTTAGAAGCCTTTGTTCTACCTAACATCATAGCACCACAGCCCTCTCAACATTTCAACATATCATCATGGCCAATACCGAAGAATATTCCATTAGCTGACCCTCACTTTAATTGAGCAGAAAAAATTGACTTACTCATCGGTGCACACAATGGTTTTATGGCCCTCTTTTTCTACCTGGCCATGAAGACAGGTGGCCAGCCAAACATATCAAAGAGCTTTCAATTCCGGAAAACATGGAGAGAAAAAGAAAACTGCCAACTGTAGCAACAGCAACTTATGCCTGGGATCAGGATATGATCTATAAAATCAACCATCGTAATTCCTTCACAACGCTTCAGAGAATAACTGGTTACATCCTTCGTTTTTGCAATCATGCCAGAATTTCCAAGGCTCCACGGCATGAGGAAATTCTATTGACGCCTCAGGAACTAGAGAAATCCCTCGTTGTAATAATACGAGCTATGCAGGTCTTCGATTTCAAAGAGGAACTCAAGGAGCTTCGTACCCATAAGGAATTGAAACGGATAAGTCAGTTCAACAGTCTCGCACCATTCTTGGATGACAAGGGAATTATTCGAGTTGGAGGTGGGTTGGAATCAGGAACACTTCCCTTTGACGCCAAGCACCCAGTGCTTATACTATACAACAATCCCTTGGCAAAATTATTGATGCAGGAAGTTCATGAAAGGCATAAGCACTGCGGTCCTCAGACATTGTTAGCCCACATGAGGCAACAATTTTGGCCTATTAAGGGAAAAATAATGGCACGATCAGTAGTACACCACTGTATGAAATGCACAAGAGCCAGGCCTCAATTACTTCAACAAGTAATGGGGAATCTACCAGCATCAAGAATAACACCATATAGACCCTTTATTCATTCTGGAGTCGATTATAGTGGGCCATTCTGGATCCATTACAAGATTCGAGGTAAACGACCCCAAAAGGCCTACGTTGCAATTTTCTGTTGCTTCTCCACGAAGGCGGTACATATCGAACTCGTAAGCGATTTAAGCACCAATTCATTCCTCGGTGCACTTAGAAGATTCATTGGACGCAGAGGACACTGTCAGCACCTATTTTGCGACAATGCAACAAACTTTGTGGGTGCAAATAATTAATTATCTGAGTTAGAGGACACGATTTACTCAGAAACTGCACGCACGTCAATAATAAAGGAATGTAGTGACAAGGCTATACAATTTAACTTCATTCTTCGAAGAGCACCTCACTTTGGAGGGCTCTGGGAAGCAGCAGTGAAATCAGCAAAACATCTTCTAAAAAGGAGTGTCAGCCTCCCTGACGTATGAAGAATTGGAAACAGTATTAGTTGGAATTGAAGCAATCCTAAATTCAAGGCCACTCACACCCCTATCAAGCGATCCCAACGATCTAACAGCACTAACCACGGGGCATTTTCTTATCGGTGAACCACTCACTGCACATACCGATGTAAACGCACTTCCGACAAGACAGACCCTATTGACACGGTGGAACTTAGTCTCACATCTCAAATACGAATTTTGAAAGCGATGGTCACAAGAGTACCTTAATGAACTGCAATATCGCCACAAATGGAAGGAATGCTGCAAGAACATTAAGTTGGGAGACATGGTCATCATAAAGGAAGACAACGTTCCTGCACTTCAATGGCCGTTGGGGAGAATCATCAATACATTCAAGGGTAACGACGGCGCAATACGAGCAGTCGAAGTCAAAACAGCATCCGGAATCTGGAAGCGTCCAATTCATAGATTAGCACCACTACCAATGGACAATGAGGTAAGCCATGATATACCGCTTGGGAGCGAGGTGGAACATCTAGTGACTATCTCCCAATCATCAGCCCCAGTAGAAATCATACCAAAGAAAAAACAAAAATGCAGTAGCTGCTAACAGCCCACGGGCAAAATCCCGTCAAACACCAACAAATTCCGAATTTGCTGTCACACTTGCTTAGAGTGTTGAATTACCATTCAACGCGGGGGAGAATGTTGAAACCTACAGTAAATTAAATCTACCGACTCAGCTGTTCCTACCACAACAACACCTGGGCAAGTCAACGCACGCAACATGCTGAGACGGCAGCAACCCACATCTGGGTCATACAGGCATAACAACAAACTAAGGTGCTGACAATGCATAGCATGCATTTATTGTTATTCTTGTCCTATTTAAGTCATAGAGTAAGCTAATTATAAGTATAAACATAGGGGCGGGCTACAGTCCGCTTGGGCGAACTGTTGGATACCCTATTCTTATTCCTATATCTCATAAGTGGGCGTGACAAAAATTTAAAGGATTTTATCGAAAAAACTAAGCTTTTGTAAATAAAAACGCTCCCTAGCTCAAACTTTGGTTTTTCAATAAAATTGTTTTATTTAATTGTGGGCGTGTCAGTAGGCGGATTAAAAAAAAATTTAAGTATGAGCATAAAGGGCACCTAGAGAGTATATACTATAAATTTCAGCTCCCTAGCTCAAACTTTGGACTTTCAAAAATAAAAAAAAAATAATTGTGGGCGTGTCAGTAGGCGGATTTTGAAAATATTTACACATGAGCATAAAGGGCCCCTAGAGAGTATATATTAAAAATTTCAGCTCCCTAGCTCAAATTTTGGTTTTTCAAAAAAAATATTTTATTTAATTGTGGGCGTGTCAGTGGGCGGATTTTGAAAATTTTATGTCCCAAGCAGTTTTATGGGCCAAAGATCATATATAAAAAATTTCAGCTTTCTAGCTCAAAATTCAATTTTTCCCAAAATTTGTTTTATTTAATTGTGGGCGTGTCAGTGGGCGGATTTTGAAAATTGTATGTCCCAATCAGTTTTATGGGCCATAGATCATATATAAAAAATTTCAGCTCTCTAGCTCAAAATTCGATTTTTTCCAAAATTTTGTTTTTTTGAGTTTGTGGGCGTGTCTGTGGGCGGATTTCAAAAATTCTTAAACTTGATTATTTCGGGACCCTAGAGAGTATATGGTTAAAATTTCAGCTCTCTAGGTCCAGTTTAAAGGCCTAATTTTTGCCGACGGACGGACGGACGGACGGACGGACGGACGGACGGACATGGCTAGATCGACTTTACTATCGATGCTGATCATAAATATAGTAACTTTTAGGGGTCTACGGGCAATATTAAGGTATGTTACAAAGTATGCGTCAAAATTAATATACCCCTAGAATAGGGTATAAAAAGACTCAATAAATTGATAATTGATCAGTGTTTTAATTGGAACCACTCTTTTACTATTACCCACCAATTTCAGCTCTCCAATAGTGAACAAGTTTAAGTGCTTGTTTCACTACAATATACAGATTCAGAGAACAGGTTTAAGTGCTTGTTCACAACAACCAGAAGTATCAAGTTAATGCGCTTGATACACTCATTAGACAAACGAGTCTAAACACATCCCTTAAAGGAATTTTTGAAAATCACTTCTTATCTAACGCCTTGTTAAGTTCATTGTTTTAAATTGAAGAAAAAATCAGTTTGATTTCAAAAGAATAAAATCGAACCGTAAAATTTATAGCCTCTAGTTCATCCGCATCGTCTTCAGATCCAGAAAAGTCTTCCAAATCAGATCTTTCAGCTTGAAGATAAAAGGACTTCTTCCGAATCATAGTCGTTGTCCATGCGGCCGATTTTCGCTGTGAGATAGAATAAAAAGCGGCCAAGTGCGAGTCGGACTCGCCCATGAAGGGTTCCGCGCGAATTATAATTATTGTTTACTTTGTCACCTATTACAGATTTATTATTACAAAATAATGGTTCACGGTTTACGCATAAGGTTTATGTTTATGAAATTAAAATTTTTTTTTTATTTGAGTTGATTGAATGAAAGGTAAATTGCGGTTTAGATTTATGACGTATTAAAAAAAACTACTTACTAGATCTCTTTCAAACCAATTTTCGGTGGAAGTACTATTCATTTTAGAAAAAAATGATATTAAAAACCTCAATATCATTTTTGAAGACCTATCCAAGTTCTACATTTTATTTTTTTTTCTATTTTTGTGTGAACATCTTAATGCGGTTCACAGAATACATCTACTTACCAAGTTTCAACAGTTCCGGGTAGAAGGTAACGAAAACGCCGACGAACTGGCCAGAAAAGGTTCAGAAAGACCTTTCATAGGTCCTGAACCTTTCTGCTGCACTCCTAGATCAGCAGCAACGGCAGCAATTAAAAGCTGGGAACATAGAAAATGTATCTATCATTGGGATAAAATCCCAGGTCTAAGACAGGCCAAACGAGCCATTCGGCCCTTCAATCATAATGCCAGCAAATGTCTAAACCTAAGCAGGCATGATATCAAAAACCTAGTAGGTTACCTTACTGGTCACCACGGTTTAAGATATCATCTACACAAAATGAGAATAGCAGATTCTCCTGAGTGCCGACTCTGTCTTGAAGAGGACGAGTCAGCTGAACACATTTTATGTGAATGCCCAGCCCTTAATGGAATTAGAAAGAAGATCTTTCTCAGGGAACAATTGAGCCCCGAGGACATAAAGAATTCTTCTACTGGTAAAATTGTCCGCTTTACACGGAAAGTGGAAATTTTACTAGTTTAAAATTTGTCTGGCCCATACGGTACAAAAGATCTTTTAGGTCGAAGTACTCCCCCTTTTATAAATCGCCTTGGCGAGCCAGAATTAAAAAAAAAAAAAAAAAAAAAAAAAAAAAAAAAAAAAAAAAATTCAACAGTATAGTTCTTATAGTCTCGAGAAAAAGTGTCTGTGACATACGGACAGCACAGAGAGACAGACAGACATGACGAATTCATAAGGGTTCCGTTTTTTGTCATTTGGCTACGGAACCCTAAAGCGGCCCTTACACGGTCAATCGAATGACATCAATCACTAGCTTGTATTTGTGAAAATGTATCTGTATGAGTCACACACATTTGGTGCAGTCTGATTGACGAAAATCAAAGCAGGTTTGATTTTGCATGATGATCGTCATGCTGATTGACATGTGTAAGGGTTGGATTGACGTAATTACTTCATTGTGTTTTGTGTTACGGAAGCGAAAACATGTCTGACGCCAGCGGAAGGACGATGAAGACCGAGCATTTGTATCGGAATTAATTGAAACGTATCGGTCATTACCGAGTTTATGGGATGCCAAAGGGAAAGATTATAGGGACCGAAACAAAAAAATGCAACAATATGAAGTTTTACTGCAAAAGTATAAAGAAAAGTATCCTGATGCACAAAAAGCGGATGTCACCAAAAAAATAAATACGTTGAGGTTGATATTGCATATATTGAAGCTGTAAATTTTAAATCCTCAATTAAATTCAGTGTAGCAAGGTGTTGTAGAAAGCCTCTGGTTTACGGAAATCGCTTCACGCATGCATGTATCTTTTTTCATAATCAAAGGAGAAATTATTTTAAGCAATTCCTCGTAAGTGGAGTTATAAATTCTCATATAATTTTTAAAATCGTCCTGTGCAGATATTTTCAATTCATTCAAAAGATTTTCATGTGTGATGAACTGATTCCATTTTTTTAACCACTCCTTCATCCAAATTTTATTTTTTCTCGACATTTCTTTCTTTTTCCTCTTTATGCAATGCAAACTCATCGCACATCCGTACACTACGGAAACTCACAAGAACTAAAAATTTCACGTCAATCGATTGAAGTGTGTAAGGGGTAGCGCCAATCCACACATACACGATGCATGATGTCGACCGATTGACCGTGTAAGGGTCCCTTATAAAGGCACATAAAATAAGAGAAAGGTCGCACAATTGTAAATAAATACATCCAGTTTCGTACACCCAGTTTTTAATTGCTTAACGAAACCTAAGATAAGGTATCCCTTTAATTCGTTGTTTTCTGGGGTTAAATCAAAGACTTTAAGACTGAAGCGCTAATACACATACATTAGATATATGATAGCCATCGTGGCGAAGTCAATTGTACCTTTTTGGATAAATCAATATTGTGATGCATTCCAGTTCTGCACTGTTCGTTATTATATCATTCAAACAAAAAAATCTTTTGTGTGAGATTATATAACTGGCACATCTGAACTTTATTGCAACGTTATATATATACGCCACCAATTAAAAGACACGAATAACACTTAGTTTCTCCAAATTCTACTAAAAAAAAAGGATTTTTGTCTGGAAGTGCAATGGACTTTGGCTGCTGGAGGGTTTGGATCAAATCAAATCTAAGCTTTTTTATATGATAACTGATTAAGTGCTCTAAACAACTTCATCGTGCGTTACCCTTATCCTTGCTTAACCACTTCCATCCAAAAGTTATCAAAGTCAGATCGAAATTGCCAATGGATCCGTTTGGGTTTTGTCTAGATTCATTGCATGAATTCCTCAACTTCAGCGTACCAATCAAATTGTTTCAACACAAAGGCGCAAAGTATCTACCACTATGACCTCTTCTGTGCCTAGGATATTGTGCGAATACAAAACGAAAATTCCGTCAAATGGAAATAGTATTCTATTCTCTCTAAAAGTTTTCGCTTTTCTATTATAAAACTACGTAGGTACATCCAGCCCGACATGCGATAGTGAGCTTTTCTTTTAGTTCCACTTCTCATATACATACAATACATATATGTGTGTAGCAAATCATTGGCCTGGCCATCACCCAGAGTTCCTTCCTATATTGCAGCTTTGACTTTATCACTGAAGCATCATTACTGGTTAAATTAGATTAAGGACAATAGCTAAGAGCCATGATAAAAGTAAATTGAATGAAATTCGACGAACATTAACCAATGCAAAGTAGACCTACCCACCACTTCACTTCATGTCATCGTCAGTACTTTCAGAACCCCACACTCGCAATCAAATTTAAGTCCGTAGGCCTTAGGAATCGAATGCAGTCAGCGATGAATAAACACCTCCTTCATCCAGTCATTGGCTTTCTGTATCGTTTGTTACGATGCTGTTGTCTAACCTTTTGATTCCATTGAAATACAAAGGAAAAAAATCAAGAATGTAGCTGCTGAATCCTGTTATTGAAACTCTCTGCTTAATCTGATTCCAAAGCAATTCTTTGTTAGTGACAACTCCTTGTAGTGCAATGCGATACACAAGATACGAATGCATAAGTTAGATACTCATATTGATTCACATTCTCAGAGAAGAGGGCGCATTCTCTACGGTTTGTCGCTCATCCACTGGCCCAGTGACTGGACAGGGTTTCTGCAGATGCCTTTGTGTTTGGTTTTTTTTTCGTTTTGCTCAAATACGATCGATTAGTGGAGAATGTTATGTACACTCTATTCCACATGTTTACGAATAGATAAATTCTTGATTTAATTTTTTTCTTCGATAATATGGGGAAAATGCAATATATAAGAAAGCTTTGTTATGTTTATGTTGTAGAGCAAAATTGGGATTAGGTAGATAAGTTCCATTTTTATGATGCTTTTCCCAATGAGGTCATAAAATTAGTCTTTTTTTAGTTCCACATGCTTATGAACAGTAACTAAATCTACCTGATAGAAGCTTAACAATACAACACAATTTTTTTTGGAACAAATTAATTTGAGCGTATTAAGATTATTACAATACTTTTTAATAATGTGTACTACCTACCGATCGCTGTATGACTTCAAGAAGCCTGCTATGAAGAGATTAATACAGTGCTTCCAAGTAAGTTAGTGAAATTTTAGACCAGGCTTGTTTTATGGCTTCAATTATTTCTTCAGGGTTGGAGTATTGCTTTCCTCCTTCGTAGACATTTTTTGAAAGTCATCCACACACGTTTTCCAGGATACCTACTCAGGTCCGGTGAATATAGCCGCCATGCCAGTAGGTCCTGTTAGAAAATCCACCGTTGTTAACCAAAGAATTCGGAAAAATGAGTGAAAGCTCCAGTATAGATTTGTAGTTGATTGGGTCATTCTTGAGCTTTGAAAATCAAGGTTTGCAGTTCCGTAAAAGCTTACTGCTCCCCATACCATTACTCCACCTCCCTTGCTGTGTCTTCTATCCAAGGTTATTTCATCATTCCTCAAATCATGGAAATAATAATAATATCCACCAGGTCCATTCAAATTAAAGTTTTTGAAGTAAAACCTGTTTACGCAGCAAAGCTGGTGTATGCGTGACGAAAGCGTTACGAAAAGTGTGATCGTATATTACTGTAGGGGCAAGAGAGAGAGCTGCGAGCACACATTTTCTTTCTCTCTTCCTCTCATAGCCAGTGCATGAAATATATATATATCTCAGTCATCAATTGGTGATATACAGTGCTCTTCACTTGATTAGACGCACACATTTCTTATGAGGGAGGTAGGCAGTATGAGACCTGTGAAGAGCTAACTGTCGCAATAAAAGAAGCCTAGAAAAACTGTACAATTCACTTAAAAATAGGATTTTTGATGTGATTTAAAAAAATGGTGGTTGTACAAAGTACTGAAAGTATATAAAAAAATAACAAAAATAAAAATAAAAGAGAAAAAAGTAAATTTAAAATTTCTATGTTTCATTTTTAAGATTTGTTTACAGGTGCGTCTAATCATGTGAACAAATAAAAACTGCACTTTTTCTTACAGCATAGGCAAGAAAGAGAAAAAATATCCGTTAACTTCCAATTACCTACCATTTGCTTGTGTTTTTTTTGTTGAGAACTTAATAACCTTTCTAATAAATGCAATTTTTTGATAATTGTTACACGTACTAAAAAAAAATTAAATTTATGTAAAAAAAAAATTTCTAATCAAGTGAAGAGCACTGTATGTGTTGCTCACTGTGTTTTGGACGATTTAACAAACATCATATTGGTAAGAGAAATAATAAAAGATAAATTTGTTTCTTTATTATTGTGTGTTTATTTTGATTTTACCACAATTTATATTTATTTTAATTTCTGCGCTATGCGTTTCGAAACGAAAGTTTCATCTTCAGGCGCTTTTTCTATTGTTTTGTTATTTTTTATACATAATTATGTTATGTTGTTTGACAGTTTGTGTTATGTATGCTGTTGTCTATTGTTGTTTGTTTCTTTTTTGTTTATCCTGCTCTGTCTTATGTGTGGTTTTATTCTTGTTACGTTATTAGGTGCTGTACTTGAGTGCGGTGTCATATAGTGCGTTTGTTTTAAATAATAAATTGTCGTTTAGTAATCTGTCCTCTTCTGTTTTGTTGGCTTTCTATATTTCATATTCTTCAAAGTAATCTGCTCTTCCTACATTTATGTGGATGGGTGAAAGGTTTGGTTCGAAGTCGGAAAAGTTGTGGTTGTTCTCAATTAAGTGTAAAGCGTAGTCGGACTTTGTATTTTGTTTTATTTTATGTTCTATGAATCTTTCGTGGAAGCTTCTTCCTATCTGTCCTATGTAATATTTGTTACAGTCATCGCATTTGACAGACACACAACTGGAGACAGAAAACAACAATGTATCATAATGGTAGTTTTTTACATTTCGCCCAATAACACAGTTAATAATATTATAAAGTTTTTATATAAAAGACTTATGATTTACGGTCGAGTAGAGTCTGAAGAATCAGGAGAACACTATCATACGTTGAAACTAATTTTAGCGGGAGATTTCAATGTTAATTTCGCGTCCGAAGATGGACAACTCTTGGTAAACTTTCTACAAGATAAATTAGAACTACAAATAAATAATAACCGAAATGAGCCTACCACAAGGCATGGAACAACAATCGATGCAGTTTTCTCTAGATATCTTTTTATTTTTCATTCGAAAACATATGTATCTTATTTCTCATACCATAAGCCTATTGTCTCGGTCTTACAACAGTAACTACTGATGTATCCGATAATGAAAATAATGAATAAAAATAAAATATCTATTCAAAAATATTAATTTAGACATCAATGAAAACCCATAATAAATTAAAATATTTGTAGGAAATTAATATATGTATCTTTTTTTACATACACTATCAGTTCTGTGTCGTGGAGTGCTTAAAGCAAGCAACTATCACGAGCAGAAATTTGCCGGCACTAAAAGTGCTCTCACAGGCTCATCATTTAGTGCAGGTGTTAGTAAGGACAAAACAATTAAAAATACAATAATTATGTACCTATAAAATACTAACACAAACACAAATCATGCCAATAAATTAAGACATTAAGGTATTATTGCGCAAGGGGTGAGAAAGGGGTAACATTTGAAGAAGCTTAATATACGCTGACTGTAAGGAGAAAGGTTAAAAGGATCATCCCATGGAAGTCCTCTAAGTGCAAATCGAATAAATTTACGTTGAATGGCCTCTATTCGATTTGAATGAATGTTGTAGAACGGCGTCCAAACTTGTGAAGCATACTCTAGAATCGGACGGACAAAACAATTGTACAATGACATAGTAACGTAGGCACAATGGACCTTCTTCTGGTCTAACTGCATCTTCATCGAGGGCCGGTTTCAACCAACCAACGTATGGGTCATTAAATTCTTTCGCCCACCTTTTTACGAAGCCCAGAATAGAATTAGATTTATTAACAATAAAATTGATATGCTTGGCAAAAACCAGTTTGGGATCGAAATAAACACCAAGATCCTTAAAAGTATCAACATTACAAAGAATATGTTGAGACAAAGAATATTGAAAGGTAGACGGTATATTCTTTCTAGAGAATGTCATATGTTGACATTTAGTAGGGTTCAGGGATAAACCGTTTTTATCACACCAATTGGCGAAGCTATTAATGTCAGGTTGAATAAAAATTCTATCTTGCTGACTAGTGATAGATTTAAATATTTTCATATCATCAGCGTAGATCAGGATATTACTGTGATTTATACATGCTTTAACATCATTAATGGCTAGTATAAATAGAATTGGTCCGAGGTGACTACCTTGGGGAACTCCAGACTCAGCTGTAAAAGATACAGATAGCGATTCTCTAAATTTGACTTGATAATCCCTTGATCTAATGTATGAATTAACCCATTTTATGAAACTTGGTGGGAAACCAAAAGCCCTTAGCTTAAACTCGATTATTTCATGGGACAGCTGGTCGAAAGCTTCTGAGAAGTCAGTGTATATGCAATCCATTTCGTCCTTATTCTCTAAGGGATCAGAACAATCATGCAAGAAACTTAACAGATTAGTGACAGTGGATCTGTTCCTTACAAATCCATGCTGTTCATTACAAATGAAATTGCGACAAAGAAATATTAACTTTTCGCAAACAATTTGTTCAAAAAGCTTAGGGATACACGAAAGCTTTGAAATAGGCCTATAATTAGTGATATCACCACGTTCGCCTTTTTTAAATACAGGTGTGATAAAAGCACTTTTCCATACATAAGGGAATTTACCAGTACTAATGGACAATTCAAACAGATATTTAAGATAATGGAGCAATTGCATGACTACATTTTTTATGAACGATCGGTGCAATGCCATCAGGACCCGATGAATAATCATTCTTCAGAGAAGAAATAAATTTTAAAATTGTTTCCAAGTCAAATGAGAAGCTACTAAAACTTATTTGGGAATAGCTAGTTAGATAACTAAAATATTGCTCATCTATGTGAAGAGGGGTCACCCTAAACGACTTACTGAAATAATCTGCAAACATATTGCTAAGTAAGTTTCGATGGATAACCATCGGTTTTTATACCCTATTCTAGGGGTATATTAATTTTGACGCATAGTTTGTAACATACCTTAATATTGCCCGTAGACCCCTAAAAGTTACTATATTTATGATCAGCATCGATAGTAATGTCGATCTAGCCATGTCCGTCCGTCCGTCGGCAAAAATTAGGCCTTTAAACTGGACCTAGAGAGCTGAAATTTTAACCATATACTCTCTAGGGTCCCGAAATAATCAAGTTTACGAATTTTTGAAATCCGCCCACAGACACGCCCACAAACTCAAAAAAAAACAAAATTTTGGAAAAAATCGAATTTTGAGCTAGGAAGCTGAAATTTTTTATATATGATCTATGACTCCTAAAACTGCTCGGGATAAATTTTTTTCAAAATCCGCCCACTGACACGCCCACAAATAAATAAAACTATTTTATTGAAAAACCAAAATTTGAGCTAGGGAGCTGAAATTTTTAATATATACTCTCTAGGGGCCCCTTAAGCTCATGTATAAATATTTTCAAAATCCGCCCACTGACACGCCCACAAATAAATAAAACAATTTTTTTGAAAATCCAAAGTTTGAGCTAGGGAGCTGAAATTTATAATATATACTCTCTAGGGGCCCTTTATGCTCATGTGTAAATATTTTCAAAATCCGCCCGTGCCAGTGCACAATTTTTTTTTTTTTTTTTTTTGAAAATTCAAAGTGAGCTAGGGAGCTGAAATTTATAATATATACTCTCTAGGGCCCTTTATGCTCATGTGTTAATTTTTTTTAAATCCGCCTACTGACACGCCCACAATTAAATAAAACAATTTTATTGAAACACCCAAGTTTGAGCTAGGGAGCGTTTTTTTTTGATAAAATCCTTTAAATGTTATATAACAAAATATGTAAAGCGTTCTTAACAATTCAACCATACTTAGACTTTTGTCACGCCCACTTATGAGGGATAGGAATAAGAATAGGGTATCCAACAGTTCGCCCAAGCGGACTGTAGCCCGTCCCTATGTTTTTTCTTAGAATTAACAAATCCCCAAAAAAGTTTGGGGTCCAATTTTAGAGAGCATTCCATTTTACTTATATAGTCAATATATAAGTTGCAGGATAAAGATTTCCTTGAATAGTGTAAGATAGAGCTCAAGATCTGAATGGCGGAGACTTTTTAAATAGTTCTTCCAAGCCCTATTACGTCTGTTTCGTATTGATTTGAGCTCTTTAGTGTACCAAGGATGGGACGTTTTCAGATTCCTAGAGGATTTCACAGGAATCACTTTTTTCATGCAGTTATCCATCAAAGAATAAAAGGAAACTACTGCATCTTCAATATTAGAAAACGCAGTAAGATTAAAATTAAAGCTGGAAATTTCATCAGAAAACCTTTGAAAATTTGCTTTCCGAAAGTCAAAAGATTGCGAACGGTCATACGAATTACTATTTTCGTACAAATGTGCGCCCAATGCTGTAAGTCAAAAGACAAGATGTTGTCCAGTAAAACGAGCTCTTGTTGGGCAGAGTCAAAGGATGGGATGAGATGAGAATCATCCTCAGAAGGTACCCATCCAATATGTGGCAGATTGAAGTCGCCTATAAGTAAGACAGTGCTGTCACAACAAGATATGTCAAAAATATGGTCTAGTGCCATAGAAAGTTCCGAATACAAGGAACACAGACGATACGATGGAATGTACGCATTAACAACATATAAATGCTTGTTCTTAAGTGTAATTTTTACACAGATAATTTCGACGGTTAGTGGAAATGGAAAGTCAATCTTTCGTGACTCAAGGTTGGAACGAACAGCAATCAGGACACCTCCTCCAAGCGCTTTCAGGTCATTTTGATGACGATCGTTTCTGAATACGGAGAACTCATGATTGAAGAGTTCCGTGTCTAAGATTCCGGCATTAAGCCATGTTTCCGTCAAGAAGAAGGTACCATGAGAGAGGGCTTGGGAGTTTAAATATAATTCAGCGGTTTTTGTGCGGAGTCCCCTTACATTTTGATAGTAGAGGGACAGCCTACTGGGTTTTTTAACACTGACGGACAAACTTTCCTGCGACTTTTTGTCGACCGGGGAGTAAATTCTTTTACTAACGTATTTTGAGGCCATGTAGTACTATTGCACAGTATTTCGAAATATATTGGAGGGGCGACAATTTTGAAAGACGCAACAAACCCATCAGCCTTACTGATTTTGGTGCATTTGATTGAGTCATCTTTTGGAATCAAATTTCTCGAGACCAAATGGTTCAAGACATAGTCTGAAGAAGTGTTTGGTTTTAGTCGAGAAATGAAAATGGATTTTGGTCTGGGAATCGATTCAATAGATGCAGATTGCGTACCTATGGAATGATTGATGCATGTGGGACTAACATTAGGAATGGGGGCATCGTTACAGTTTTTTCGCTGACTCCTAAGATTAAACCTATTTGCCTTTGGGTTTAGCGCAGAGGAAGGCACATCACGTTTCCTTTTTCCTGCGAGTAGAGTTGATGAAGACGATGCCAAATTAAGAATGGGCTCAGGGGTTGCTTCAACAGGAGGGGAACCTATTGTGTCAAATAGAGTCAATGTATCCATGGCACGTTGGGTACACTGATTTTCTTCATTAGTCGGCAGCTCAAGGTCAGTAGACGTTTTTGTATGTCAGCCTTGAATACTGACATTTTAAAAGCAAGGGTAGACAGTGATAATTTTCGACACGGGGAGCAATACCATAAGGCGATGTCCGAACTTTTTATTTTATCCATAAATGCGTTGGTTGAACCAACACATTTAGCATGGAACATCATGCCACAAGGGCCATAACAGGCAAAAAGGGGATTGGAGGAATTTTTAGATTCCAAGCACTTTTCAGCGCTGCAATCCATTTTAAAACTGGGATTACAAAAAAAAGAGAAAAAAAAAAAAGATATAGGTATATATGGATCGGTACTGAACTCGCGCACAATAAATTGCAAGCACGACCCTTTAGCCAGCTGCACCAAGGAAGTCAGTGTTAGAAAGGGACAAATTATACAAATAAGACAGTAATGAATTATTTTATGAAAATATTGTAGAAAAACAAGAGAATGAAATACTGAAATAAGCTACACATATAATTAAAAAGAGAAAAGAAATATTCTCTTAAAGTCAGATGAAATTACACAAAAAGAAAAAAAAACCATTGGGACGGGCTACAGTCCGCTTGGGCGAACTGTTGGATACCCTATTCTTATTCCTATCCCTCATAAGTGGGCGTGACAAAATTCTAAGTATGGTTAAATTGTTAAGAACGCTCTACATATTTTGTTATATAACATTTAAAGGATTTTATCAAAAAAAACGCTCCCTAGCTCAAACTTGGGTGTTTCAATAAAATTGTTTTATTTAATTGTGGGCGTGTCAGTAGGCGGATTTAAAAAAAATTAACACATGATCATAAAGGGCCCCTAGAGAGTATATATTATAAATTTCAGCTCCCTAGCTCAAACTTTGGATTTTCAAAAAAATTGTTTTATTTATTTGTGGGCGTGTCAGTGGGCGGATTTTGAAAATATTTATACATGAGCTTAAAGGGCCCCTAGAGAGTATATATTATAAATTTCAGCTCCCTAGCTCAAACTTTGGATTTTCAAAAAAATTGTTTTATTTATTTGTGGGCGTGTCAGTGGGCGGATTTTGAAAATATTTATACATGAGCTTAAAAGGCCCCTAGAGAGTATATATTAAAAATTTCAGCTCCCTAGCTCAAATTTTGGTTTTTCAATAAAATTGTTTTATTTTTTTGTGGGCGTGGCAGTGGGCGGATTTTGAAAATTTTATATCCCGAGCAGTTTTAGGATTCATAGATCATATATAAAAAATTTCAGCTTCCTACCTCAAAATTCGATTTTTTCCAAAATTTTGTTTTTTTTGAGTTTGTGGGCGTGTCTGTGGGCGGATTTCAAAAATTCGTAAACTTGATTATTTCGGGACCCTAGAGAGTATATGGTTAAAATTTCAGCTCTCTAGGTCCAGTTTAAAGGCCTAATTTTGGCCGACGGACGGACGGACGGACGGACGGACGGACATGGCTAGATCGACATTACTATCGATGCTGATCATAAATATAGTAACTTTTAGGGGTCTACGGGCAATATTAAGGTATGTTACAAACTATGCGTCAAAATTAATATACCCCTAGAATAGGGTATAACAACCGCTTACCAAGCAAATACGAAAAAGAAATTTGGGTAGGTACAACTTTTGTTAAACAAAAAACTGGTCACTAGAAACATTAAATCAAACTAAATGTTCAAATAGTAAGATTGTATAGTAATTAGTCACACAACACTACACTAAACAATTATTGTTGCAAAGTAAAACAAGCAAAATAATAAAATAAAGCACGCACAGAACAAAACACGTCTAGCTATGACACTCTTAACGTGACTTGTATATTAGGGTGGCTCGATTATTAAAAAATTTGTATGAACAAAATTTTTTTTTTTTTTGATCGTTTTTGGGCTATATATAAAAGATGTCATAATAGCTCGCCAAAAGAAATCCAAAATATTTTTCAAAAATTCAAATTCTAAATACTGCCCCAAGCACCCTAAAATTTTTCGAAGTATTGGCAAATCTTAATAAAAAAAAATATAAAATCGTTTAAAAAATGGCTGGTTTATCATAAGTTAAACCATTTTTTAAAATCAACAGGCTTAAGCTTATGCGTCTGCGGTGGTTACAAAGGGGTTATTTGACCCCCCCCCCCCCCCCCCACCTACCCTTCTGTCTTAGGAAAATACCACTTTCAACAAATTTTATATTTTGTACGACCTTTACGACGAATTTTTAAAATTCGACTCCTTTTTGCCTTTTTCTGTCAAAGTCAATGGTTTGCTCCACCCCTGGGAATAAATCTCCTGCATGCCGGCTCAAAATCCGCTTTTTATTAAAGTTATCTTATAACTGCCAAATACAAAATTTAAAACAAAAATATACCAAAGCAACCCGTCTCTCTGCTAAACGAAAAATTAATCTAGTAGGCCTTGAATTATCAGTAGTGGATTTCTCATAGAGAAATGTCGGTTTTACGGAGTGATTTGATTTGTCCGGTTTTCGGTTTTGGTCGAGACTTGCCAAAAAACGTACTTCCAACATATGAAGACGTTATTCTCTGTTTTTTGTGGATAAGTCGGAATAAACCAAAAGAATACAAGAACTCGGTTTCAAATGCTTGTGAAATATTAAGTGAGAAATTAATTAAATTATGGGAGTTTGCGTCCATACCAGCTGTTATAGACCAGCGTTCGATTTCAAATAAAATAAAAAGTTATCATGAAAAATACCGAAACTTAATGAAACCCTACAAATCCAGAAAAGACGTAGAGTCATACAAAAATCGCATTCAAATTTTTAAAGAAAACTCTCGCTGTCTGTTTGATATCGCGATTTGCAAATGTAAAGATTTAAATTCATGCCAATGCGAAAAGCAACTCAAAGTTCCAGTGAGAGAGAGACAATTTTTGTTAGATCAACGAACCGAACGAAAAATGGTTATAAGTAATGTTGACGTGAGAGTGACAAAGCAGATTTCAGAAAGCCTTCAAAGAAAAAGAAAACATGATGCATCACTAATAAAACATGCCACCAAAGTTAAAACCACATCAGCATCGCAAACGTTTTTGGAACAAACCCCTTCGACTAGTAGAGCTGTGATTTCTGCAATTCAAAATGATGAAATACCGATGCCACCTTCTCATCAAGCTAGAAATTACACTTTGTCATCAGAATCATCACTGGGATCTTCTTCTGCAATATCTGAAACTCCCAACGTTGCAGAACATCTAACCACACAGAAAATTGAGAACTTATCTACAGTTGCGAAAACTCTCGACAGATTTGGGATCTCGGACAGGGCAGCAGCCGCAATTGTTTCAGCGACTCTTCAAGATGTTGGAATGATTACAAATGAAAATTTAAACAATGTTGTAGATAGACACAAGATCAGACGTGCCCGTGAGAAGGAGAGGGCATCCTTATCTTCATTGTCATTATCGAAATCATTCCAGGAGCTCCAGTTTGGAATATATTTTGATGGACGAAAGGATAAAACCTTGAGTATGATAGATAACAGAAGGAAGCTTATTATTGAAGAGCATTTAAGTTTAGTGAAGGAGCCTGGATCTGAATACTTAGGACATCTCTCTCTTCCAAATGGAAAAGCTGAAATCGTAAGTACAAAATTGAAAGAGTTCCTTGATGAAAAAGGGATTGATAAAATGAAAGTTGTGGTTATTGGAAGTGATGGCACAGTTATAAACACGGGATGCAAGGGGGGTGCTATTCGTCGTTTGGAATTAGAGATAGGTAAACCATTACAATGGTTTATATGCCAGTTGCATGCAAATGAACTTATACTTCGACACATATTTGAGCATCTTGATGGAACCACAACCGGACCACGAAGCTTTACAGGTACTTTGGGAAATAAATTAAAAAATTGTGAGAATTTGCCGGTAGCATCATTTCAAGCTATCCAATGTAACCTTCCACAAATTTCAAGAACTCATGATCTCAGTACTGACCAACGATACTTGTATGAAATTTGTCAAGCTATTAGTTCAGGAGTTTGCAGTGAAGGTTTAAGCAAGAGAAATCCTGGTAAAATCGTTCATTCAAGGTGGCTTACAACCGGCAACCGTATATTAAGGTTATATCTGTCTACTATAGCTCCATCCGAAAATTTGCAATTGTTGGCCAACTTTATAATACAAGTTTATGCGCCAATGTGGTTTGAAATAAAAACTAGACCTCAGTGCATTTATGGCGCTCGGCACCTTCAAAAAACTATAATGTTGACAAGATACCTGTCTGAAAATTTAAAATTAGTAGTTGATCCTGTTATTCAAAGAAATGGCTACTTCGGACACCCGGAAAATATTTTAATTTCAATGATTGCGGACGAAAGGGAAGTAATTCAAACTCTAGCTTTGAGACGAATTAAAAAGGCACGAGAGCAGCTTGGCACTACCTCAATTTCGGTGCCGTCTTTTGTTTTGCCGAAATTCAACTTTAATGCTGAGGATTACATTGACATAATCGACTGGAATATGGGTATTTTATGTGATCCACCAATATTAAGAAACATTAGTCTGGATGTCATCAATGAATGTATTCAAAATCCCAAATTGATTGGAACTCTTATTCTACCGTACATAAAGGATTACCCTTGCCACACCCAAGCGACGGAACGGTGTGTTAAAATTGTTACTGAAGCTTCAGCTGCTGTCTGTAGTCCAATGAGGCGTGATGGATTTATAAGAACCAGAATTGAATCTCGAAAAAAATGCCGTTTTTTAATTCTAAAAAAGATTTCAAAATGTTGTAGTTTTTTTAACCTTTAACTTTTTGCTTTTTTAAACTTTATTCAAACTTCTCTTTCCTAATATTTTATTACTTTTATGCTTAAAATACTCTTAATTACCATTAATAATAAAAAATAATACCAACGGATTAAAAAAAAATGCGTATGTTTGTGGAGAAAATTAAATTTTTTTCAGGTTTTTTTTTTGATTTTAAGAGAAGATTCTATGACCTTGGGGCAGTACAAGATTTTAATTTTTTTCAAAAACTTTTAAATATCTTACATCATGGTATATTAAGGCAACTTTTGACCAGTGCCCAAAAACTATATTTAAAAAAAAAAAAAATCGAGCCACCCTATTGTATATACAATATACATGTACCTATATATTATACATATATACATATATAAACATATATATATATATATATATTATATATGTATATATATTAAGGTGTCCCTTATTTTGGAAATTTTTATTTTTTTATTTATTTTTAAACGCACACCCTCTTATTCTTTTCGTATCACCTCAATGTAACCACGTGCAAAGTTTTAACCTCCTTGACTAATGGGTACCCTACCCGATGGAACTTTGAAGTTGAGACAACAATTTTAAGGAATTATTTTTAAGAATTATTTTTTAATATTTTTTTCGTTTTGTTTTGCTATGACAATAAAAACATATAACATTTATTATCCAATTTATTATCCAATAAATGTTATTGATCATAAACTAGTGTGGATATTTCCTTTTCAGTGTTTCTTTTTTGCAATCAGGATACAGGTTTCTGTGTTCCTTGACACACTGCAAAAGAAATTGTTTCTGTTCTTCCTCTACTGTCATAAGTCCGTGGAAATCTTGTACTAACTTTACAGCCCATTCTGCTGTATCGTTTACAGCCTTAAGTTCACAAACCTTTTGCTTGGCCTCCATATATGAAGTGTTACTTGCCCATAATGAAGGACATAGTTGAAAAAAGGAATCGTCTATTTTTAAACGGGAAAACAAGTTTTTGCTTTTAAGGGTTACAAATTCATCCAGGGTCTTATCTAAATTATTGAAATGAAATCATTTATTAAACAGAAATTAGTTAATATCTCAAATAAATTACTGTGTAAAGAGTATCGCATTGCATCCTTTGATGGAATATATCATTTGGAGATATTGAAACAACTTTCCTTTTTCAGATTGTTAACCATTTTTGCTTTTGTTTCGTTGTCCACCATATCATCGAAAAGGGCTAAAATTACTACTTCCTCAGTTAAATACGAGTAATATAGGTGCTGGCAAAATTTGTTTAAAGTTGCATTTGAAATTGACGAATCCACTTCTTCGTAGTCTTTCAACGCTTTTATAAAATGCAAGTCTTGATTGGGTGCCTTAAACGCCAAATTACAATGAAGCCATGATTTTAAATAAGTTGTGACAATGAAGAAGCAAACATCTTCAAGACCTCGGACTTCGTTCTTGCTTATTTTACAGTGAGCTTGTAATAAATATATTTTTAGAGAATAAATAGCTCTTGCCATCCATCCCGTCTGATGCATTGCACCTGGAGGTCTGATCTTCAGCTCTTTGTTGGCGTTAAATGTCCCACTAAAAAAATACCGTTAGAACTTCTTCTTTGCGATGACATGTCTAACGAATGAAAAAGTATACGAACTCGAAAGTCTAATCGGAGTGAAAAATTACAATATACAAACTAACAAAAAGTTGGGGCAAGTGCTATTTCCCAATATAAATTGCATGGCATGATTTGTTCGAATGTCGGGTATAGTAAATGAAATCCAAATGACTTTTTTTTGCAACGGTTTTACGGTAAAACAAAAAAAATTAAAGGGTGTGTGTCAAGAAAATAAAAATATCGAAAAATAAGGGACACCCTAATATATGGAGCTAAAGAAGTTTTACTTCAGTCGTGTGGTCTAAAGCACACCAGTTTTTTTTGATCTAAAAAGACAACGGTCTCCACCTGATGTGTCTTATTGCAAAATCAAGTCGCTTACTTTTGCGTACTGCGTTCAATAGTGGTTTGTTTCTCATTTGTTTGTGTCTCATATGATAAACAGTTGATCTTCTAGCTTCAACTCCAGTTTCTGTCTTTACTGCACTTAGGGAAAGTCTTGAATTTTAAGCAACTTTCAGTATCGCGCGTCCATCCTGACTTGTCGTTGCTCTGATTATTCCTCCTTTCCTTTTTATACCCTATTCTAGGGGTATATTAATTTTGACGCATAGTTTGTAACATACCTTAATATTGCCCGTAGACCCCTAAAAGTTACTATATTTATGATCAGCATCGATAGTAATGTCGATCTAGCCATGTCCGTCCGTCCGTCCGTCCGTCCGTCGGCAAAAATTAGGGCTTTAAACTGGACCTAGAGAGCTGAAATTTTAACCATATACTCTCTAGGGTCCCGAAATAATCAAGTTTAAGAATTTTTGAAATCCGCCCACAGACACGCCCACAAACTCAAAAAAACAAAATTTTGGAAAAAATCGAATTTTGAGCTAGAGAGCTGAATTTTTTTATATATGATCTATGGCCCATAAAACTGATTGGGACATAAAATTTTCAAAATCCGCCCACTGACACGCCCACAATTAAATAAAACAAATTTTGGGAAAAATTGAATTTTGAGCTAGAAAGCTGAAATTTTTTATATATGATCTTTGGCCCATAAAACTGCTTGGGACATAAAATTTTCAAAATCCGCCCACTGACACGCCCACAATTAAATAAAATATTTTTTTTGAAAAACCAAAATTTCAGCTAGGGAGCTGAAATTTTTAATATATACTCTCTAGGGGCCCTTTATGCTCATGTGTAAATATTTTTTCAAAATCCGCCTACTGACACGCCCACAATTATTTTTTTTTTATTTTTGAAAGTCCAAAGTTTGAGCTAGGGAGCTGAAATTTATAGTATATACTCTCTAGGTGCCCTTTATGCTCATACTTAAATTTTTTTTAAATCCGCCTACTGACACGCCCACAATTAAATAAAACAATTTTATTGAAAAACCAAAGTTTGAGCTAGGGAGCGTTTTTATTTACAAAAGCTTAGTTTTTTCGATAAAATCCTTTAAATTTTTGTCACGCCTACTTATGAGATATAGGAATAAGAATAGGGTATCCAACAGTTCGCCCAAGCGGACTGTAGCCCGCCCCTATGTTTTTCCATAGTTCTCAGAGTCCCTAAGATAGCTGTGAACAACAGTTAGTCCTATTCCAATCTTACCGGCCATAAAACGGATAGATTTGCCTTGCTCCTTGTAAGCTCGAATTCGGCCTATTTCCTCCTTGGTTAATGAATGTTTTTTTACCCATAGTTGTTGTTTCTATGAAATTATGTTTTGAACTAAGGTCCCTGGTACTCTTAATGCCTTTATATTTGATTTAAAATATGATAACAGGTAGATTTAGTTACTGTACGTAAACAGGTGGAACCAAAAAAGGACTAATTTTATGACCTTATTGGGAAAAGCACCATAACTGAATTTATCTACCTTATTCAAATTTTTATTCTACAACATAAACATAATATAGCCTTCTTTCATATAGCATTTGGTTTTTCCCATATTTTAAAAATTTCGTAAGATTAAATGAAGAAACTACATGTTCGTAAACACGTGGAAAGAGTGTATGTCTCATGCGGGGTCAACTAATAAGTTGCTTTTAAAATTGATGTGTCGAATTTTAGATCGTTAAAGAGCAGACTTTTTGCAGTTTAGGTAATATGTGTATTGTGTAGGTAGCTAGTAACGGTATAGATATTTGACTAATGTAGCAGTAATAATAGGTGATAGATTGGAGAAAAATGTTGTTATTGGACCCATTTATTGCATCCATGTCGTATAAAAAAATGAACAAAATCATTACGCTCCTCGATGACTAACTTGGAAGTATGATTGTAAGTTGAAGATTGTTGATCAGAGGAAAGGTATGCAAATAATGGTATGATCTCCCTTATTTAAAATTTCGTCATTTATATCTTAGCAAATGTGAATTCTTATGAACTAATGCATTATTTGGCGGCCATTTATAACAAATATTATGGTGATTATAGGTACTATAGTAGCAATGATAAAAATCTAAAAAGAAATAAATTATGAAACGCGTTTGAACACTGCTAATTCTTTCGATTTCCTCAAAGGAAGAAAGTATGCAGAAAGTGTGGTTATTGAAGTGCGGCAGAAAAGACATATTCAACACAAAAATGCATTGATGTGTTCTAAATACTTTTCCTCTGAACAATATTTGAGGTACTTAATGAATAAGGTAAGGAAGTGAAGCCACCGACATGACCATGGGGAGGCAAAACAAGCACAATTCATGTCAACTTCTCCTACGGCCAATAGCTTAGGCAAAAAATACAAAAAAGCAAGAGTAGTTAGAGATCTTGACATACACAATCCCGCTAGTCCAGATGCTATTTCCCCTATCGTTCTGAGGAGGTGGTCTTCTACGTTGGCAAAACCACTGC
The DNA here is from genome assembly GCA_949715645.1 of Portevinia maculata. Classification (NCBI taxonomy): domain Eukaryota; kingdom Metazoa; phylum Arthropoda; class Insecta; order Diptera; family Syrphidae; genus Portevinia; species Portevinia maculata. The sequence goes on from OX454525.1 coordinate 201,194,017, forward strand.
GTAAGCTTTTCTATCTGTCCTATTCTTCAGGGTTCTTTCCGAGAAGACGTAAAAAAACATTTGTCCAGTTTTTCCCAAAAAAGTCGAATCTTCTTCTCCCTCTGCCTACCGACCAATTCCACTTGCGTCCCTTCTTTGCAGGATCATGGAAACTTCTTAATACTCGTAACTGGTAGTATAGTTTTCGCTCCAACAGGTCCACGGGTGATTTGATGACTTATCTAACCTAAAAGTGAAATCAATCACTTCACCATGGTGGTGAAAGTAAAAAAGTTGCGCTTGATATTTTAAAGGCATTTGACGAAAATTTGAATATGCCACGTTCTAACAAGTTTTTTAAGAAAACATTATAAAAAATATTTCTAAAATCGGAGTATGCAGATTTCATCTAAGTACATATTTGAATTTAGTACATTAGGTATAGTTCTTTAAAATTACGTCTTCTGTTTTTGAGATATGGTTATGGTTTCCTAAAATACCGCTAATCGAGTCTTTTGAACAAAACTGAGTAAGCCATCTTCTGATACTTAACATGAGTAATCAAGACATTAAAATTTATCAAAATCGTTTGTGCTGTTTGTAAGAAAAGTGAAATTCTCAAACATTTAAAAAAAAATTTTATAGCAAAAAAAAATATTTCAATATTTTGTATATACATACAAATTTTCAACAAAATAACTTGACCCGTTTTTTGAGATATAAGCATTTTGTTATTCGACTATTTACGCTCTCCTCAATTATTTTATATTTCAAAAATGATCAAAATCGTGGGAACCATTTTTGAGAAAACCGATGTTGTTAAAACCAATTGTATTTCAGGTGCCGTTATTTAAAATGATAGCAAAAAAAACCAGGCCGCGCGATATAGGCCTACGAACCCCAAATACGAAGTTTGAAGTAAGTTCATCCATCCATTGTGGCTGGAGCCTTGAAACACTTTATTGGCTTTCTCTATAGGCGAGGCTTTCATTGAGGAGCGACTAGAGAGCGTGAATGCAATTGCAGTTCTTCGTCATCGATTTCATCCACTTCCTTTACAAATCTTAGTCCATAGGTAAAAGCTTTGCAAAGATGCAGATAGTTATGAAGCGGATTCGTCATCTAAAGGGCTTTTTATTGAGGACTTGAAAACTTCGTTTTTTAAATAAAATGCAAACTAGGTACTTCAGATATTTAAAAATTTTATTGACTTGAATTACTATCAAAACACTTATGAATGGAATTCGACTTTGTTTATATGTCCACATAGGAAAGTATGCAGCGGTCGATACATTGAACCCAATTTTCGATGACTCGGCGCACATTTCGACCGATACAGCCTCTATTTCTCATTCAATATTTTCTCTGAGCTCCTCTAACGTCGCCGGCTTTTTGGCATAGACCAAAGGTTTAACGATCTCAGCGGCCAATAGAAGGGTCCGTTTCTCGAGATACCTAACACGTTCAACGAACTGAGAATTCAGTTACTCGATTGTTTCACCCGCTGTGTGGCTTGTGGCACCGTTTTGTTGGAACCACATATCACTGATGTCCATTGTCCAATTCACGTGATTGACATTTTCATCGACAAAAAAACGCCCAAATGACGCCACGGGCATTAGTTTAGACTTTCTATTAATAAAGGGATAGAGTATTTTAGTAAGGAGGTTGCTTTTATGAATAGTATTCGAAATATGTTTTTCAAAACTTAGTTTTTTTATCGAAAGTAACGCCAAGATACTTGCAGTCATCGGACCACGGAATATCTGTAGAGCTAACTTTAAGCATGTTTTGGGGAAGAAGACTTTGCTTTCTGCGTCGAGTGAACCATATAGCTTGGCACTTCTCAGCATTGACTTTTATTTTCCACCTAGTAAAGTACCTCAGTAGTGAATCCAGTGAGTTCTGCAAAGTTGTAAGTGCGTCTTGTGGAAAAACACTCAACGCATAATGAGCAGTGTCATCTGCAAACATGACCACTTCGGTGTTGTAAGCAAGACGTGGAAAATCAGACATAAAAATGTTAAACAGGATGGGACCCAGTACAGAACCTTGTGGAACACCAAAAGGGATATCGTATTCGGAAGACTTAGCAATTCCAGTGTACGCAACAAATTGTCTGTTTTGTAGAAAGCTCCTTCCAATCTTGATAAGGTAAACAGGGAAGTTAAATAGAACTAGTTTGTAGATAAGACCTTCATGCCATACTATGTCGAACGCCTTTTCGATATCTAGTTGTACTAAACTAGTTGAAAGTTTTGACTGTAGGTTGGCTTGTACCTACGTGATTTTTAATTCTTCGAATTTGGTGTTGAGTAGAGTGGTCCGCTCTGAAACGGAATTGTTCCGGAGGATAGAAGTTAATAGCCAGAACGTGGTTTAAGAGTCGACGCTGTATAACTTTTCCGTATATCTTACTTAAAGTACTTAGTAGGCTTATTGGCCTGTAATTATTAGGGTTATCTTTTGACTTTCCAGGCTTGGTAATTGGAATCACTTTGGCTATTTTCCAATTGAAGGGAAAATAACAATGTTTATTACATAAGTTAAACATAAAAGCTGAATAAGTTATACCTTTTTTGGGTAAAGCTTTTAATAGGCATTTACTTATGCCGTCGAAACCAGGGGACTTTTTTATTTTTAGTTCGCTGATTAAATGCTCAACGAGGCGGTTGTTAGTTAGTTCGGTATTATGATTTGGAAGGGTACTATTTAATGCCCTAAGTTTATCACTTACGAGATTTTCATTGAACGGGTCACTCAGGTGCGCTGAAACTTTGTGATTTTTGCAAAATGTTTCAGCCAAAATAGTTGCCTTTTGTTCCTGGGTTATAAAAACATCATTTTGAGCTCGGAGGGGTGGTATGCTTGTGCCCTTTTTCTTTATTATTTTGGTGACTTTCCAAAAAGGCTTGTATCCTTTATCGAAACCAGATAACAGGTTGTTCCACTTTTGTTTCAAAAGATTTGAATTTCATTTTTAATTTGTTAGTTTAAAATCTTAAGGTTTTTTTTAAATAAGCCTGTAACGAATCTATTTTCTCCTCTCAGCATTCCGCAATTGAATCAGGAGTAGTGTATGTACCGGCAGCGGTGAATGCTTCGAGTTCAGATAAGAACATTGTCTCTTTGGGGTGGATATACCTATCGGCTGCTCTTTTAATTGTTTGTTCGAATGAATGAATGACCATGTCTATCTGTTCGCATGAAAATCATGATTTCTGGCAGCCCGGGAGGCGTATAGGATTTATATAACGGTTTCCTGTAGGAATGATAGGCAGATTATTAAAGTGGTTCTTTGTTGTATGATGTATTAGTTCGGTCCCGCTGTTATTGTTTCAATTTAAGTTAGAAAAATCTCCCAAAATTGCAAGGTCTTACTTGCGTAAACTTGTTTGCTGAATTCATTTATTTCTATTCTAGTTTTTGGATTTGTTCCAAAACCTTGCGTTCGCATTCGGGCCGAACAGAGAAGAATCTAAGTAACATCTACATTGTTATGCGATGTTGAGATGCTTCCAGTTTCGTGACATTTTTCAAAAAAACTAGTTACCCATTTGTATTTTCGTTTAGATCAAAAAACATTTTGATTTTCCCGTGAGGGAAAAGTAAACATTTTTTTTTATTTTGCCATGCCCATCAATCTATCAAAATGTTTCGCAATCTTTCCTGTTAAGGACTGCGTGACGTCCATTTCCATTTCACTTTTGGTTTTTCAGTGTGACCGTCGAAATAAAGTGCAACGCAGTGATTTAACAGTTGTGGTTTTTTGATATTGTGAACATTATTGTCTTGAGTGTAGTTTTGATTTTAAATGCTCGTAATATCATATTCTTAACATTGACTCAACGTTTGTAACATGCTTTAATATTGGTCGTTACTATAGGTATTTGTGGTCACAATTGCAAGTAATTCCGATGTAGCCATATCTGGCCGTCCGTTCTTCACCAATTTTGAGGCCTATAATTCGGGGCCCGAATTGCACAAGTACAAAGATTTGTCCTGCCACTGACACGCCCACTGTTTGAAAAAACCGTTTTAATAGTAATAGTAAGATATGTAGCTTCATTTTTCCGTTCCCATTTTTGGGGCATTTTGATAAAATTTTCAAATGTTTGTCATTTTTAAGACACAAAAATGTTCAAAAACGGGCACGGACTCTCAACCCCAAAACCATGCCCACTTTGGGTGACAGAATTATGGATAGGATGTCCAACAGTTCGGACATGCACACTGTAGCTTTTCCTTATGTTTAATATAAGGATTTGCGGTCATCAGAGTACGTGGTATTTGTATTCGCCTACTATTTAAAAAACTTCGTATTTCCACGGTGTTGCGAGAAGCTGATAGTGAAATATCGCAGATTGTTCTTAAAAAAAAAACCTTTTTGATGTACTTTATCCCTTTATAAAAGGCTACCCCTTGTATCTATGTACATTATTTTTGATAATTTCTCATCCAATAAAAATGTACAATTAAATTGCGTTGATCAAAATGAAGATCTTATTATTGCTACTGCGTTGAAGGCTTCTTCACAGTCAATCTTATTTCTTTTTTTATTTTTAGCATCATTTACTATTGAAAATATTTGTTCGGTATCAGCATTAGAATGTGGCATTACTCATAACTGTCCGAGTTCAATTACACAGATTTTAAATGTTCGATGTTTTGTGATTCTTTATATTATCCGGAATTGTTTTGCATCCAAATTTAAATAGTTTCTTCATCGAATAAGCTAAAATTCGTTAGTCTTGAGATTTCGTTAGCCTGAGAGCAATATTGAGGCACCAAAATTTCATCTCATCATATTACATTGAGTGGCATTCTTTTTTAGGATTCCGTAGCCAAATTTTTTCTGAACGGGTGAATCAAATGCAATAATTGGTCCTCCCCAAAATCCGTAGGACCGAACTCGATAGAGTGTGGATTTTCCAGTAGACCTGGTCTGCCACCTGGGGTATTACTTCCTGTTAGTCGCATCTTGCGACAGGCATGCCTACCTCGGGTAAATTATGACCCCTACCCAAAGGGTTGGGGGGGGGGGGGGGGGGGGGTTGGATTTGAGTCGCCTCTTACGGCCGGTATGCCTACCTCGGGTAAATTCTAACCCCTATCCCGAAGGGGGACGTAGCCAATGGCAAAAAACGGAACCCTAATAGATTCGTCATGTCTGTCTGTCTGTCACAGCCACTTTTTTCCGAAACTATAAGAGCTATACTGTTGAAACTTGGTAAGTAAATGTATTCTGTGAACCGCATTAAGATTTTCACATAATAATAGAAAAAAAACAATAAATAATTTTGGGGGTTCCCCATACTTAAAACTGAAACTTTTTTTTCCATCAAACTCTTACGTGTGGGGTATCTATGGATAGGTCTTCAAAAATGATATTAAAGTTTTTAATATAATTTTTTTCTAAACTGAATAGTTTGCGCAAGAGACACTACCAAAGTGGTAAAATGTGTGTCCCCCCCCCCCCTCTAACTTCTAAAATAAGAGAATGATAAAACTAAAAAATATATATGATGTACATTACCATGCAAACTTAAACCGAAAATTGGTTTCAACGAGATCTAGTAAGTAGTTTTTTTTTAATACGTCATAAATCGTAAACCGCAATTTACCTTTCATTCAATCAACTCAAATATAAAAAAAAAACATTTAATTTCATAAACATAAACCTTATGCGTATACCGTGAAAATTAAAGAGTCCTGCTCCGCGGATAACAAAAAATTAAATTTCGGGCGACCACTGCCCGATCAAAACACAAGTTACTTTTTATGCTAAATGATTTATTCGCGATTAATACAATTAATAGTACGATATACAACCGTTCCTTATGGTGTCTAACTTAGAACTGCCTTAATCATAAAACCCATTCCCACGACGCTGGCTACCTGGAGACGATATTTATCCTTGGTCAGCAAATGCAACGGATGCGCGTGCATTTGAGTCAGCTCAAATGCACGAGCCAGACGACGACCGGTGGGAAAGCTGCAACCAATGCAATACCACGGATCATGTATCCGGCATAACGCTAACGTGTTTATTCACGTATCATGTATCCGGCATATGCTCTGAATGTATGTAGGTATGTATGTCTCGCCCACGCTGGATGGTGTTAACTCCTCCCCGTTCGAAAGTCTACGTCCCGTAGACCCGTTCAAAAAAGAGAGCGTGGTTGCTAAGCGGATATCTGGTGATGGCCGGATGTATTGTCAGCCGGACTTCCCTGCAGATGCAGGTTGAGGGATGGAATGTTGAGCTTACCCTTTGTCTTGCGCCATATGTTCCAGGCAAGGAGAATGATCATCAGGAAAAGTCCTACGTCGGTTATGGTTGAAAGGTTAAACTTTGTATATAGGTCCCCGAGATGGTGTATGTTTTCCATGCTAAGGGAGTGCACGTACTCGACGTCAATTAGGTGTCCCTTGGATGAAACGTTCGCCATAACCGGCGGAAGTGCCTGAAGGTGCGTGGAAACAAAGCTGGAGAATGTTCTGTTCCTTAACTGGATCGTCTCGTTGATGAGCCGGATGACGTATGCACCCTCTAAGTTCCTTGATTCGTTACCGCACGTAAGTTGTCCCTTAAAGTTGCTCAGAAAAACGGTATCCTCTTTGATGAGGTCCACGGTTTCATTATTGTTTGAACGGTAAGTACATGCTGCAGGTCCTCCCCTCAGCAATCGAGCAACGCAGCCGTCTTCCGCTTACTTTTCTAGTACCGATTCCTTGCAAACCGTTGTATTCCCTATAGAAAGGCATTCGCCGAGTATACCATAAGCCTCGCGGTGATTGATCAGAACCTTATTGAGTCGTAAGTCGATCTGCTTTCCATCACGTATTGATGACCTCGTAATCAGCACGTTGAAGTCCTCGTTTTTTACCTTTGGCATCGATAGGATGTACAAAAGGACCGAACCATTCGTATATATGGAGGGTGTCCCATGTTCCATAGCTTCCACCTCGTTCCCATATGGAAGTGTCTCGAATTCGTTGATGATCTCGGATACCTCCCCTTTGTCTAACAGGTTCGTGTTGATTATACCGCCTTTTGCCATCTGACATGCCCGTATTATTTCGTTGACTCTTTCTTTAAAGATCAGGACTTCGTTTAATACGACTTGTTCGAATCTTCCTGCGAGATTGTCCTTTATTCCGCTGTTGGCTCTTTCGATGACCCAGTTGACTTTTTGTGTGACTTCCTCCATGCCTTTGAGCACTGCGTCATTTATCTTGTACTGATGGTTATTGTTCTCGATGATTTCTTGTTCGCTTTGGAGAACCTTACTCCAATCGTCTGCGTCGGGACTACCAGCTATGCATTTCCAAGCTGCGCCAATCCAGTCAATTGATCTACGCCTCCTTGATGGTGAGCTCGATTTAAGCGAGCTTATGCGCTCACTAGTTTGTTGTAAATAATACCCGATTAGGGATCGTCTTTCTTTGTCCTTAATGCTGCTGGCCGTTACATTTGCTTACACACTTAATTGCTCCTCGATTTGACTTAGGTTGATGATGTGAACCAATTTGAAGCTGCCGTCGACGATGAAACCTCTTCCATCCTTGATGGTAACGACTGGCCCCTCGTAGTTATAGATCTGGAAACTTTGCACCGAAATAATGCAAACAAATCTGCAAAATGTTCTCTTAGATGTTGGTTAGGGTCACTAAAAAATTATTCATATGATAAAAAAAACTTATACTTCTAACAATTACTTTGCTGCTCCCATAATAGTAACAGAAAGCTTTAGCTTAAGTATCTTATACCATAACGTACATTCAAATTAAAATATTTATTCCAATTAATTAGTTTTTAATTTTATCTATAAATTAGCTAGGGTGTGCCTCTTCCCCCTTTTTTTGAAGTGCTCATATACATATGCATGTGTGTATGTGCACTAATATCAGATTAGCTTATGATTTTCATGCCAATTGTAATTTTTTGAGTGATGTGTGCTTTAGTTGTGCATGCAATTACTCTTGCGCTTTACCGCGGAACATTCTTAATGTGGGCTTTATGGACCTTTCGTCCCGTAGACGTAGTCACCGTTACCCTATTGTTCCTTTCGACGATTTCCTTGCGGAACAAGGGCTTGTTCTTGCCTTGGATTCGTTTGAAAGCGGTGAAAATCACATCACCTTTTTTATATTTTTTTGGTGATGAACGCTTGGCATTTCGCCGTTCGTTATCAGCCTTTTGTTTTTTTTCAATAATACCCCTCAGATCACTGTTGACCTTAACCCGGAAGTTCCTCAATTGTTGGTAGTTTATCCTGGATGCTCTGTTAAAGAATATATCCGAGGGCTTCACTACGGTGAACAGGCGTCAAATATAATTTGATATTCAACATTTTAATGAAATTTTGAATTATGGGGCTCAGGAAACTGCGTTCGTTGTCAGTAACCAAAACCCTAGGAACTGTAAAATAGTGTACTATTTTTATAATCTTTTCCCTCAGATGGAGTGAAGATTTATTTTTTATGTGGAAAAGCTTAGTAAATTTAGAAAATTTACCGATACAGCTTATGCATTTTTCGCCCTGTACCTCGACGATGTCCATGTGAAGTATCTCACATGGATATGAGGGTACTGGCGTTGGCTGTAGCTCGGGGTTTACGGGATGCATATCATACTTGTTAGCCAAGCAAACTTCACAAGACCTGGTGTACAGGGTAATAAAATGATTCATCATAGGGAAATATAATTTTTCCAACAACTGTTCTCTATTTTCCCTGACATTCCGATGAGCCCTCCTATGCTCCTCGTCAATGAGTGCCCATATCCGATCCTCATTTCTTACGTCCTCAACGATTCGCTGCGTAATTCGGATTTTGTAGCTAACGAAGTTATCTAAATATACGCTTTGGAACAGTCCGATGTGCGACTCTGGAATCTTTACTCCATTAAGGACATTGGGCCTCAACTTTTTCTTAAGGATGGCTACGAACGTATTCCTATCTAGGTTTTCTGAAGCGACGTAATGGCGCGCATATCCTGGATGGGGTTCCTCGAAAATTTCCAGTCCCTTTCCAACCTTGATTATGATTTGGTTCCTAAAAACATTAAGTGGGGCCTCTATATGAGGAATAAGATCAGTACCATCTTGTTCCGCGCTGTGTACTGTCTCAGCAGTGTCTGTTGATCCAGATACCTCTGAGGCAGTGTTAGTTGAGGAACCATGGTCACTAGCTGTGTCTGTTACGGAACCATCAATTGCCCTATTTGAACTTGGTGCTGGTTCAGCTCTAGCTGAATCAGACAAGTGGTTGAAATGGCTTTTCAATCTTGACAGAGCATCTGCTACCAGGTTTGACTTACCTGGTTTGTAGATGAGCTCACAGTTATATTCCTCGATGCGGGCTTTCCACCGCTTAAGTTTCGAGTTGTAGTTTCTGTTGCCTAACGCGAATGTTAACGGCTGGTGATCCGTATATATACGGATTTTCTTGGCGCCGTACACATATGATCGAAGGTTGTCTAATGCCCATACTATGCCCAACATCTCCTTCTCGTTGGTCGCATAGTTCTCCTCGGTCTTGTTGAGGGTTCGGAAAATATAGGAGATTGGCCTCTCTTTCCCAAACTCACCCTGTGACAGGACTGCTCCTAATGCGAGGTTGGATGCATCCGTGGTGAGATTAAAGGGAAGCGAAAAGTCGGGAAAGGCCAATATCTCGGACGATACTAAAAGCTCTTTTAGGTGGTTAAATGCCTTGAGAGATTCCTCATTAAGTACCACTGGAACTCGACTCGACTGGTTTGCCCTAATTTGCGCATTTTCGCCTCTAGTGATATTAGTTAGGGGCTTCGCGACCTTCGCGTAATCGCGGATGAATTTCCTATAATAGGATGTGAGCCCCAGGAAGGACTTAAGATCTTTTAAGTTTTCAGGTGGGAGGAGACCTTGAATAGCAGAGACCTTCTTTGCGTCTGGTTTGATACCCTCGGCCGTGATAACATACCCCAAAAAGTCAACTTCTGGTTGAGCAAATTGCGTTTTCTCGAGGTTAACTCTCAGGTTCGCGCTAAGCAGCTTACCAAGAACGGTATCCAGGTTCCGAAGGTGATTTTCTTGACTGTCTCCAAATACGATAATATCGTCTATGTAAACATAGCAGATCTTAGCTATATAAGGTTTTAAGACGTCGTCAATCATTCTTTGGAATATGGCTGGTCCGTTCTTCAGACCAAAGGGTAACCTCAAAAACTCAAACTTTCCATTCATGGTTGAGAATGCGGTTTTGGGTATGTCTGAAGCCTTCATCGGAATCTGGTGGAATCCAGAAGTAAGGTCAATGGTCGTAAACACTTTGGCTTTACCTAGGCTGGCTAGCGTCGAATTTATATCGGGTATCGGGTATGCATCTGATACAGTGACATGATTTAGCCGCTTAAAGTCTATGACCATTCGATATTGTTTTTCGCCCGATGGCTTAGGTTTTTTATCTACTATCCATATGGGGGAGTTGAAAGGACTTTTGGACGGGCGAATGACACCCTCTTCCAGCAACTTACTTATTTCCTTTTCAACATCTTCCCTCATGTTGGCAGGATAGGGGTAGCTTTTGGAGTAGACCGGTTCCGCGGTGGTTGTTCTAATTTCCGCTTTGACAGTGGTGTCCACGATTTGACTATTGTCAATAGGACCAAAGAGGGGTTCATATTTGCGTATGAGACTCTGAATTTCTAACTTGACGTTAGATGGAAGGCGCTCATCCAACACCACATTGACCTGCGTTGATAATTTTTCCTTGAGCGGTATAGTGATCGAGGGTTTAAGTTGCAGAACGTTTGTCCTCCTATCTATGACTGCCTCAAGTTCTTTAAGGGTGTCGTCCCCAATGATCCCATCAAAGGACGTCAACCCAGGAAGCACGTAAAAGGTAAGAAGGGTGTCGTTTCCTGAATTTTTAAAGAAACATCCCTCTACACATTCTGTAACATGGATTTTACCGGCTGCGCTGTGCACTGGAAAAGATTTTGGGACAGGTTTGGCCCCCTTGGAAATCGACGGACTTATGAAGTTCTTGTTAGCCCCGGTATCAACAAGAAACTTCAGCACTCGCCCGTCGGTGTTTACGTACTCTAAATATGGTACGCTGGACTGCCGTCCGTCATAAAATTTACCTCCTCCATGACGCGCTCCTCACCGCCGTAGCGATTGTCAGGTGCCAGTTCATCTTCGTTGTCAGCCTGGAGGTTGAATAGTCTTTGTTGCTTATTTGGGTAATTTTCCGACCTGGCCCTTCGCTTAAAAGGGTTATTACCCTTTGGACGATTCATTCATATAATTTACATGGCGCGACTGCACCGAGTTGTCGACCTCCATCCTTTCACTTGGTTTGGGCACGTTAGGTCTCGGCGGTGTGTCATAGTCGCGGACCGGGGTATACTGCTTTGGTTGTCTGGGGTTCTCGCTCAAACTATGGTGGAACCTTTTCTTCGGTAGAGAAGGTCTTGGATCGGACTTAAACGATTGGTTCACTGGCGCAGTAGGTAGGTAGAAGTGGCGGTTCGGCTTGAACCCAATTAGCACTTATTGTGCCTTTTTGTTACCACGACTCGTGTGACCTATATTGTAGTGGTTGTAGAGCATTTGATGTGTGGCTATATCCAACCTGTAGAATTGAGAAAACGGATAAGATCTTGTATCCCTTTGCCCGCAATAGCGCTAAGGTCGTCGAAGAATGGTTGGTTCAGTGCCCGCAGTCTAGCTCTTGCTAGTGCCGGACATTCGCAGAGGAAATGGAAGAGAGTTTCTCTTTCGTTTACATTCCCGCAGCTTCGGCAGTGGGTGTAAAATGGGATACCTAGTTTGGCCGCATGGTCTCCAATTGGCCAGTGCCCGGTGATTATCGCCGTAATTCTGGAGACTTCGGGGCGGGTTCTGTTTAGAAGATCTCCTGTTCTTCCTTTGTCATAAATAGGCCATATCTTCCTTGATATGATGCAGTTAGTTAACCTTCTCCATTGAAGATTGGCTTTCTGCAGGAATTGTGAGTGTATTTGTGTCTTGACCGCACCTAGCGGAATGTGAACACTTGCAGCGAGTGAGCCGTCCAGAGCTGAGCCCTGCCTGGCCAGCTCATCTGCACGCTCGTTTCCTGTTATGTTACTATGCCCTGGAACCCAGAGTAGTGTAACACTGAAACGTTCGCCCAGTCGCGCAAGCTCGTTCCGGCACTCCTGCACCAGTTTGGAGGATATGGTAGCCGAGTCAATAGCTTTGATTGCGGCTTGGCTATCTATGAAGATAGCAATGTTTTGTTTGTACGCTGTGTCACGCCCTAGTTGCATGCAGGCCTCTCGGATAGCCAGTAGTTCCGCCTGGAAAACGCTGGCAAAATCCGGCAGGCGAAGGGATATTGATATTTTTAGTGATTCCGAGTAGACACCGGCCCCCACACCGCAGTTCATCTTAGAACCGTCGGTGTATATGACCGTGTCGAAATCTTTCACTACTTCGTCCCTCTTCCAACAAGCTCTGGAAGGGAAGCTTACTTGGAAGCCTTTTGTGAAGTTTAGTTTGGGTGTGATGTAGTCGGTTGGAAATGTGACCGTGCCTTCTGGTAGCGAGTCCAGAATGCTGCTGTGGCCGTATGGCCTTGCAGTCCAGCACCCCGATTCCCTGAGTCTTACCGCACTACATAGTGCGGTGTCTTTTGTGTGTAGGTCAAGAGGCAAAAGGTGCAAGAGCACAGTGAGGGCGTCCGTTGGGGCCGACCTCAGTGCACCCGTGGTGCCTATACAGGCTGTCCTTTGCAATCTTTTTTTTTTGTGAGGTTGTAACCTTTACTCAACGCGGGCCACCATACTAGTGATCCATAGGTGAGGATTGGACGCACTACTGCTGTGTACATCCACAAGGTCATCTTTGGTTGAAGTCCCCACTTCTTTCCAAAGGTTCTGCTACAGGCATAGAAGGCAATACACGCCTTCCTCACTCTGTGTTCAATGTTATGTTTCCAGTTAAGTTTAGGATCGAGCGCGATACCCAGATACTTAGCGTTGAGTCAGCTCAAATGCACGAGCCAGACGACGTCCGGTGGGAAAGCTGCAACCAATGCAATACCACGGATCATGTATCCGGCATAACGCTAACGTGTTTATTCACGTATCATGTATCCGGCATATGCTCTGAATGTATGTAGGTATGTATGACTCGCCCACGCTGGATGGTGTTAACTTGAACCATTATTTTCTAATAATAAATCTGTAATAGGTGCCTAAGTAAATAATAATTATAATTCGCGCGGAACCTTTCATGGGCGACTCGCACTTGGCCGCTTTTTTTTATATCTTGAGCAGCTGATACGTTAAATCTCAAAGTATTTTCAATTATAGTAAATCGTTCGCCTTCTTTCAGAGTGGATTATGTGAATCACAAGACGGACCTAAATAAATATCAGTTTTATCCTAATGATCAATATTGTGACTTTCGTCGATATCACTGCTCCACCTCCTCACGAAATCGATTATGTCTTTGAAGAAGAGAATAAATAGCAGCGCATTCAGTACCCAGCCTTACTTCACTGCTCTTGATGTTTAAAACTCTACAGAATTAAATTGGCCGTCCCAGACGTAAGTATATTATTGTCGTAAATTGCCCCTTACATATTGATGACTTAACTAGACATTCCGATTAGTTATACTTTATAAAATAGTCCTTCACGGTGTTTTTCTTCCTTTTTTTCAACCACAAGGTGATGATCTGGACTAACGGGATCATAATCCTCGCATTTCACTGCATCCCTACTGGTCCGCCTGTGGGGTTCGCTGGTTCGACCTCAAAAAGTATCAGCAGGCCTTCCAATTTCTTAGGGGCATTTTTCGTTCACAGAAGACGACTGAGTTTTTCCGCCGGATAAAGATCCACCATAAGCTCTCGCATTGCCGTGAAATAAATTGAAACGAAATAACTACAATTTGGGGTCATTTCGTTACCATAACAAAATATTCCCAAAAAACTTATGGAAATAAGGCCAAATTTTAGCAAATCAATTTTGTTTGGCTTTATTTCGCTTTCTAAATAGAAACAAAGCCAAATTTACTAGAATTACGCATCCTCATTCAGAAAATGGATTATTTTTGGTCCGCTTGGGGTATGTCAGCTTAATTTTACAAATAAAAGAGAATTTGGCAGGTCCTCTGCGCAGATGAAAGCGATTTTACGTTTTTCTTCGCTCCCTGCCAGAAAACTACCACCTACCCTTAGCGGAGCAACGAAGTTGCGTGCCCAGGCTAAACCATGCGGGGAAAATGGTGACATCCCTTTAACCCGCGGAGAAAGCCTGCCAACAACTGTTTGAATTGATAAAAATAATCCATTTCCTGGGAAGAAGATGCAAACGATTTAACATGGTGACTATTGTGTATTATATCATGTGAAAGTTTGAAAATGAAGCAACGCCATATTGACCTAGTTTCGATATTCTAATTGATTCGATTTCCAAATTTGGTCTATTTTCGATTTGAAATAGCAAGCAGATGATTTCGTTTGGCGTTATTTCACGTCACCGCTCACGTGATGATAAATGTCTTCATCAGTGGTTGCGTCGCTATTGATCATAGATCCCAGATATTTGAACTTTATGCTCTTGGGAGATACTCTTCCATTCACACTAATTAGCGCTTAGTGGAATCAAATTGGAGGAGCGTTGCGATTGTGCATCACATATAATTGAAGTTTAACATATAAATAGGGTGATGTTTTTGGTGGGTTTGATATTATGTTGATGCTGGATAGTGCAATAGTCAAAGTACTTTTTAAGCGTACAACCAATTATCTTTCAACATAGGCGGAACCGTAATTTTATCGTTTGAATCCAAAAACGTATCAAGTTGCAATTTTGCGCTGTATAAAGGCGTTATTACAACAGAAGATTTCACATCAGTACGCAATTCGTGGCACAGGCCACTACCTAACCATTCCCCTCCAAAACATCCACTTATTCATCAATTACTCGTTGTAAGGGCGTTTGTTCCTCGTCTATTATGGCTTCAGCGTCAGCAAAGAATATCTGATGCACTTCGGAGTCTATCACTTTTCCTTCAAGCAGGATTATGGGTTGATTATACACTCCGCTCCATGTGTTAACGAACAGGTATTTTCTTGGTTTAATTTTACAAATTTTTTGTAATTCCTTTGGTAATATTGGGAAAACCAAATGCAATATTAAAGGAGGCTATATTATGTTTATGTTGTAAAAAAAATTGGGATTAGGCAGATAAATTAAATTTTTATAAAGCTTTTCCCAATAAGGTCATAAAATTAGTACTACTTTGTTCCACCTGTTGACGAACAGTATCTAAATCTACCTGATATCATATTGTTAATCAAATATAAAGGCATTAAGAGTAAAAGAAATTCATTAACCAAGGAGGAAATAGGCCAAATTCGAGCCTAGAAGGAGCAAGGCAAACATATCCGTTTTATAGCCTATAAGATTGGAAGAGGACCAACTGTTATTCAAAGCTATCTTAAGGAACCCAAGATCTACGAAAAAACCAGAAAGGAGGAATAATCAGAGCAAGAACAAGGCAGGATGGACGCGCGATAATGAGAGCTTCTTCAAATTCAAGACTTTCCCTTTCACATAAAGTCAAAGCAGAAACTGGAGTTGAAGCTAGTAGATCAACTGTTTATCGCGTGATACAGCAGTCAAACTATATTAGACACGAAAATATGAAAAAGAAACCACCATTGAACGCAGCACGCAAAAGTCAGCGACTTGATTTTGTAATAATTCAAATTATGTCGAGTCGAGAGTGGCATACCGTTGTCTATTCAGATGAAAAAAAGTTTAATTTGGATGTGCCTGATGCATATAAATATTATTTCCATGATTTGAGGAAGGATAAAATAACCTTGCTTAGAAGACATAGCAAGCGATCTGCATAAAGATGTAAGTGTTGAAATGGTTGAAGATGAAGTTAAGAAAGTTGCTCAAAGGCACAGAAGTAGGCTTCTTAACCACTTAAACAAAGAAATAACAGAACTTTTAATTAATGACAATGCAATCAGGAGATTGAGACGGGTAAAACCTCTTAATCTATAAGAGTTAGTTAGGGCTAAGAAATCGGGTATTGTATTCAAACAAACAAAGTTTAGAATTCCGACAAACGGCGGATTTATCTCTTAAATTCATTACATAATTCAAAAACAAAATGCCGATTAGTCCTCCTGGCATGGCCGCCATATTAACCGGACCTGAACATTATGCAAAACGTGTGTGGATGGCTCTCAAAAAAGGTTTATGAAGGAGGAAAGCAATACTCCAACCTGCAAGAAAAGATTGAAGCCATAAAACAAGCCTTGTCCGAAATATCACTAAATTATTTCAAAGAACTTTTTAAATCTCCTCATAGCTGGCTTCTTGAAGTGATATAGCGATCGAGAGGTAGTACATACACATTATAAAAACTATTGTTATAATGTTAATAAGACCCAAATTAATTTATTCCAAAAAAAAATGTTTTGTTTTGTTACCTTACATCTATGAGGTAGATTTATTTACTGTTCTTAAACAGGTGAAACGAAAAAGGTCTAATT
The DNA here is from genome assembly GCA_949715645.1 of Portevinia maculata. NCBI lineage: Eukaryota > Metazoa > Arthropoda > Insecta > Diptera > Syrphidae > Portevinia > Portevinia maculata. The sequence goes on from OX454525.1 coordinate 201,210,555, forward strand.
TTATGACTTTATTGCGAAAAGTATCATACAAATTGAAATTATCTACTTAGTACCCAATTTCTTTTCTACAACATAAACATAATGTAGCCTCTGTCATTTGCATTTTTTTTCCTATATTATCGAAGGATTTACAAAATTTCGTAAAATTAAATCAATAAACTACCTGTTCATAAACACGTAACAAGGAGGTGTATGTTTCTTAAGCCAGCTTCAAATTCGTTCTTAGATTCAGATAGATTCTTAGATAAGATAAATATTTAAATTCTTGTCCACGTGCTTAAAAAGGATATTCCTCGGTAGTTCCTTTGGTTACCAAAGTTACCTTTTATGTGTGGGGCGGAAAATAATAGATTCCTTGAAGCCTCTTCTAACATATACCAACTGTTATTTTTCCTCTCCTCTTGGACGTCTTCGAAGCGTTTTTATGTTTTCTTAAGCGATCATAGAAGAACCTATGCTCATAACGGACACATTAGTCACCGCATTAAAAAAACTAACTCTATTAATTCATCTTTAGATAATGTCTTCTAAAGCAGGTCTTCAACCAACGACCATACCACGTCGAGTTAATCGGTTCTCGTCAGATCACCGTAATTAAACGACGTTGGGCGCGGTTAGTACGTAGATGGGGGATCGCTTGAGAACAACCGCGTGTCGTTGGCCAGTCCCATCTACAGAGTTGAGGTAGATAAAAAATACGTGGTATCACAATGGACCTAAATTGGTCTAAGTGTGTCGTCTTCAGCCGACAGCCACATAAACCTAACCTAACCTAACCTAAAGCTGTTCCAGACATTGCTTTAAGACTAATATCATTTTCTTTTTGGAACAGTCTTAACGTATTTTTATACCCTATTCTAAGGGTATATTAATTTTGACGCATAGTTTGTAACATACCTTAATATTCCCCGTAGACCCCTAAAAGTTACTATATTTATGATCAGCATCGATAGTAATGTCGATCTAGCCATGTCCGTCCGTCCGTCCGTCGGCAAAAATTAGGCCTTTAAACTGGACATAGTGAAATTTTTATAATTTTTTTATATATGATCTATGACTCCTAAAACTGCTCGGGATACAAAATTTTCAAAATCCGCCCACTACACGCCCATAAAAAAATAAAACAATTTTATTGAAAAACCTTTAAGCTCATGTGTAAATATTTTCAAAATCCGCCTACTGACACGCCCACAATTTAAAAAAAACCTTTTTTGAAAAAGCAAAATTTGAGCTAGGGAGCTGAAATTTATAATATATACTCTCTAGGGGGCTCTTTATGCTCATGTAAATATTTTCAAAATCCGCCTACTGACACGCCCACAATTTACAAAAAAAACTTTTTTTGAAAATCCAAAGTTTGAGCTAGGGAGCTGAAATTTATAATAAAGGGTTTTTCAACAGGGACGCTACAAAAATAGAGCGACAGGGACAGCAAACGACGCCGAATTTCTTGCCGCTCTTTTGATATTTCTCTTCAGTAAGGTTTGCCATTTCACGATGCAAAGATATACGAGCCAACAACGAGTCGAAATTATTAAAATTTACTACCGAAATTCGGAGTCAGTGGCCTCAAAATGATTCGGATTTTAATCGAAAACTCATCTTCAGCGATGAGGCTCATTTCTGGCTGAATGGCATCGTCAATAAACACAATATGCGGTAGTGGTCAGGCAGCAATCCACACGTACTCCATGAGTTATCATTGCATCCCAACAAAATTACGGTTTGGTGTTGTTTATGGGCCGGCGGCGTCATTGGGCCGTACTTCTTCCGTGATGATCAAGACCGGCACGTTACTGTGAATGGGAATCGCTACCGTTCATTGATAACCGAATATTTTTGGCCCCAATTGGATGATATGGACTTGGAGGACATGTGGTTCCAACAGGACGGCGCCACAAGACACACAGCGAATGCCACAATCAATTTATTGGAAACTAAGTTTGGAAACCGTGTTATCTCACCAAATGGTCCAGTCGCTTGACCGCCTCGGTCGTGCGATTTGACGCCGTTAGACTATTTCCTGTGGGGCTACGTCAAGTTTATGGTCTATGCCAACAAGCCAGCGACGATTGATGAACTTCGTACAAATATCGAACGTGAAATTGCAGCAGTATCGGCCGATTTATGCTTGAAAACCCTATTGGAAGATGCTCTTATTTTTGCAAATGGCCGCCAATGTCAAATCTGTTTTGACATTTGTGGACTAGACAGATGTAGAATACAATTGAACAAGCCATGGAGCGATACACTCCCCAAGAACGCGGAATAATCGTATCTATATTTTTGCGTAACAATTCGTCTGTAGTGTTGGCGCAGCGCGAATTCCGTCGCCGATTCCACGGCCGTCCGACACCGACTGCGCAAACACTGCGCCGTTTGGCCACCAACCTTGAAGAGTATGGGACCACACGAGACGTTACCAATAGTGGCCGGCCCCGGAGCGTCCGTTCTGCCAAGAATATCGCCGCTGATGACGAGGATGTTGAGCTGTCGCCGGAAACATCGACCAAACGCCGTGCCTCGCAATTAGCCATCATGCGCATTCTCGTACAAAGTCCAGTCCGTGCAACAGCTGCTGCCTGTCGACCGCCAAACGCGTGTAACCTACGCCCAAGCCATCCTCAATCTCGAGGACGAAGTGGACGACTTTTCGACCGAAATCATAATGAGCGATGAGGCTCATTTCCACCTTAGCGGGTACGTCAACAAGCAAAACTATCGCTTTTGGGGCACCAAAAATCCACGAGTAATGCACGAGGAGCCATTCCACCTGCTCAAATAAGTTACTGCATGGTGCGCTGTTCACGCTGGAGGTCATCGGGCCATTTGTTTCGAGAACGCCGCTGGTCAAACGACAACAGTGGACGGTGCGCGCTATAGGGCCATGTTAACCGAGTTTTTTCTGCCGCAATTGGACGAATTAGGACTGGAGGACATGTGGTTCTAACAGGACGGAGCTACGGCACACACTGCGCGAGCCACAACCGATATTCTGAAGGCGGCGTTCCCGGTTCGCCTCATCTCACGTTTTGGCGATTTGCACTGGCCCGCAAGATCGCCCGATTTAACCGTTCCAGACTTTTTTGTAGGATTTTTTGAAGTCCCGTGTTTACGTGAATAAGCCCGAGACTCTAGAAGCCCTCAAGGACAACATTCGACACGAGTGCCAGAATCTGTCGTCCGAAGTTTTCGCCGAAGTGATGAAAAATGCCATAAAACGAGCCCGTATGGCAATCAATTGTGACGGCGCCCATTTGGCCGATATCATCTTCTCGAATTGACCAATAAATTCCAAAAAAAATTCTAAAGGTTCAAATAAACATAATCAAAAAACAGAATCAAAGTTTTTCATTTAAAAAAAAAAATGAGAGCCAAACAACATCGGATGACTTCTTTTGGCCCACCTTGTATAAATAGAAAATTCTAATGAATTCCGCGGTAAGTGATTGAATGAATTCATTCGTGCAGTTTTTACAAAATTGTAAGGGCCTGCGATTGTCTCCCGGAGCTTTGCAATCTATCGAGTTCTTTATGGCTTGTAGAACCTAAGAAAAGAATAACAGCGAGCCAAGAATGTGGATAAGTAGAGGGTAGCATATTGAAATGCTGCCAAAATGTTATCATCATTGGTATATATAATTAACTGCTTAACTTAACCTGTTTCACCTACAGTCTTAAGATTCCAGTACCTACATTACAAGTGGAAAGAACTTAAATATGCAGAATAGAATTTAATTTGTTTCAGTGTCAACTGGTTTCCGAAAATGTTAAACCACCTTTACTGAACTTTTTTACAAAGATCTTTTTAACCGTCGCACTTTTAACAGACAATTTACCTCCAAATTAACTACTCTTCTGTTTCTAGTTTCCAGTTAATACCAATCTAAAAGTCGAAACTTCTCCCTTTGACTTTGATTACTTGACTTTATAAGCCAAATAGCCTTTTCACTGTATTCCAGCTATCGAAGGCAAAAAACTTGAACATCGAAAACAACTTTGTCGCGAAACTTCTGTTTACTACCGTTTTAACCCCACTTTAAGGCGGCACTAATCGTCAACATAAACTTTGTAAAAAATAAAACAATTTTCATAAGCAAGAAAGCAAACTTTATGCAAAAAAAAAAAGAAAAAAACAAAAACAGTAAAGATGTTTGACATGACAGCGTTCCTGCCAGGTTGCTGAAAGTTTGTTTTCCCTAGATTGACTTTATAGCTGCATCTTCTTCAGCACCTTTTGCTGTGACTTTCTTGTTCTGTTATACTACAACAAGCCAGGAGTTTATGTTGAAGCTTTGTGGTAAAGTTTCATGCTCTTAAAACGCATTTGCGTGTCCTACTGAGTGCTGACAGTTGGTGGTGGTGGTGTTTCCTTTTCTTCTTAATTTTTTTTAAGTTAAATTACACTTTACTTTGGGGACAGTATGACACAGATCAGATGAAAGGTGCCAGGAAACTTTATCGGCGTTGCTTTTGAATGCAGGGATTTAAAAGATGAAAGAAGCGCGCAATTTTTAATAAAGTTTCAGCGAAGAACCTATATTTTTGCCACTCTTTTCGCCACACATGTGGAATATAAATTCATGCGTTTTTCAGTCAGTACCCGTACCCGCTTTAACAGGGGATGTGGAATGGAGGGGAACAATAAAGATTTATTTATTTTACACATTCTTTTCGGAATGAATATCATTCCGGCAGCGGCCGGCGGTGGTGGAAAGAAAATTTAAGAACCCGTCTGTTACACCGCCAGGTGGCGGGAAATAAATTTTAATTTATCTAACGTAACGGCTTGGTATAGTTGGGTACGCTCACATTTCGTGGGGCGGTGCAGACGCAGAGCTGCCTCAAGCCCATTTTGGTTAACGCAACGCAAGCACTGCAATTCAATGTGAATGCTGGATTTTTTGTTCGAATTAAATTTTCAACAAAAGAAAAGAGACGGGTTGGAGCCGGGTGCAGGAGGTATCTATCTACCGCGGTTCTACCCTGCGATGTCTGTACATATAAATTTTGATGTAGGTGAAGATTTTATACCTTGTGGATTATTTTCCGGCTCCCATCAGGATTAAAGGGTAGGTGCCATTGTTTGGGTGAAAAAATATAAGCGAAAGCTGCGAACTGTAAGGGATTTTCGCGATTTATTGTGACGTACTTTTAATTTCATTTTTTCTTTTCTTTTTGTTTAATTTTTGTATAAACGATAAATGGGATTAACGTGGGTGGAAGGATCGATAAGTGTTCATATATATAAATAGGTGCAGAGAAAGTAGCGCTGGCTAAGCTGTGGGTGTTAAGTGTAAGTGTTAAAAATCGCACCAAATATCTACATGCAGAAAATTCTTGTGGGCGCATTGGATCAATGTTAAGTGCGTTGGACTACTAACCAAGGGTCTCAGATTCAAGTCACACTGGAGCCCAGTAAGATCTAAAGTTTTCTTTCACTGCCTAATACGACAGTCCAAAAAACATCAAACATCAATTGTCATTAAAAGCTTCACAAGTTTGCCGTTTGGAGTCGGCGTTAAACGGCACGTCTTTAACATCGTGCCAACAAATATAGCTTCGCAGATAAAAATTGTTGGGGAAACTAGGTATAAGTCCAAATGTTGACCTTATATGTATTTATTGTTTTACGACATTTTTTACAATAAATTAAATAAAAAGTTTAGATGTTGAGAATTTTTATAGAAACGCTAGAAGGTAGAAGACCTCATCCGACCTCATCCAACTCAGCTTACGAAACTTAATATGGAGGCGGTTGGATACGGGTCGAGCTTGCTAAAAAGATAAGTATTTTTTTTTGTCCTTTGTTTGAAAAAAGGAAATCCAAATCCCAGAGCACTCAGACTCGGTAACGATCCATTGTACTACCAGGCAGAAGCACCATATAAAGCACCATATAAAGCATTGTTCATTACGTATCTTAGCGAAATACGTTCATAACATTCATATTTCAAGCTACATTAAATAACAGCCTATGATGGTCCAAGGCTTAGCAGATCCAACCATTCGTATGTGCGGAGCTATACTTACTATTGAATCCGAATGGCAAATCTGCTTTGCTATGAAACTGATTGCATTCATTTGGCAAGGATACTACAAGTCCCTACAAGAAAGCTTAATCTGATTGGATGAACAGCTCATCTGAACATTACCTGTTCAATAAGTGTCACGCAAGATTACTTGATCAGTTTTCTCAGGATTCGGCCATAGCCATATACAGCTCCTAACGATGAATGCTATCATATGCGGCTTAAAGTCAATGAAAAGATGTTGCCTCAGTGTGAAAAGTTTTACTATTGTCGATATGCCGGGACGGAAGCCACACTGGTACGTGCCGATTAGTGTGTTGCAGAACGACCTTAGACGTTCACACAGTACGTTGAATAGGATCTTATATGCGACAAATAGCAGCGATATGCCTGGATAGTTTTTGAAAGATTTAGGATCGCGTTTCTTGTAGATGGGGCATATGGAGCTGATAATCTAGTCATTTGGGCATGTTTCATTCCACCCATACATAGTCGATGATTTGGTTCATGCGGCAAACAAAAACATCACCTCCGCATTTGAAAAGCTCCGCTGGTAAGCCATCGGAGCCGACGGCCGTATTGTTCCTAAACTATTTCATAGCTAAGCTAATCTCTTCTATACTGGGCGGTGAAATCTGTTCTTCAGATATTTAGATATTTAGATATTTATTTATTTAATTAAACAACCATATACAAAAGATTACAACTAAGTATCTATAAAGTGTAGATGTGATCAAAATGAAATTATTTTAAATAAATTGATTATAAAAACAAGGAAACAAACAAAAAAAAAAAAAGGTGTTTACATTTAGTGTGCAATTGAATATTATAAATTTATGAAAATAAACCTATCCTAGACCCTACGATCCATTTATCCTATTATTGCCAGCCAAATATGTGAAGAGAGAATCAGCAAAACCACCCACAAAACAAAGTCGTCTAATACCGAGAGGAAGTAAATTCCATAAGCGAATAGCATGAATAAAAAATTGCCTATCAGTAGTTACACAGGTAGTGCGCGGAGGAATTAAGCTCAGAGATCGTGATGAATTAGAAAAACGAAGTTTTTCATACAGATAAGCAGGTTGTTTAGTTACAATGATTTTATGCAAATATTTTAAAGTACAATATTCTAAGTACACATCCAAAGTACATCCAAGAATTTTCTTTTTGAATGTCGATATGTGATCATAGCGCCTCAGTTCATAAACGTAACGAGTAACGTTGTTAAATGCAATATCAAGTTTTCTCTTGGTTTCCGCCGAACAGTTACAATAAACTTCGCAACCGAAACTAATAATTGGAACAATTAGGGCTTTAGCAAGCATCAATCTTGTGCTTAGGGGCGTAAAGTGTTGTGACATAGACAAATTTCTTAAACACCCATATATCTTTCCTATAACGGTACCAACATGATCATCCCATCTTAATCGAGAGTTAAACCAAATCCCCAGATTCTTGGCTTTATTAGTAAATTCAATTATATCATTGCCTAAACTAACAATTGGTAAACAAACTGTATCCACGGCATTTTTGGATATAACCAAGCATTTCGATTTCTTAGGATTTAGCTGTAAACAATTTCTTTCGGACCAAAGGTTAATACTATCAAGATCTTCATTTAGTTTAGTAACTGCATCCTCAATAAGTCCGTACTTACAGCTTAAATACATTTGAACATCGTCCGCATACATATGAACTGAAGAGTGAGTTAAACAACCAGGCAGATCATTAATGAAAACTGAAAACAGTAGAGGACCCAAGATAGATCCCTGTGGTACCCCCATAAAAGTTGGTATGAAATCTGACATTCTATCATTTACTACGACAGCTTGACTCCTGCCTGACAAGTAAGAGGAAATCAATTTTGCAGCGCTCATTGAGAAATTGAAAGAAGTTCTAAGTTTAAAGACAAGTTGAGAGTGACTCACAGTGTCAAAAGCTTTAGAGAAATCCAACAAAGTCAGAAAAGTGATATGATCTTTATCTAGAGATGACCTTATGTCATCTGACACTTTTAACAGCGCAGAAGTACAACTGTGTTGCAACCTAAAGCCAGATTGGTACCTACATAGTAGGGCATTACGCTGTAAATAAGATGACATCTGATGATGGATAAGTCTCTCCATAACTTTTGATAAAAACGGCAAAATGGATATGGGTCTGAATTCAGGGGACAATTGTGAAGTTCCCGCTTTTTTTAGAATGGGGACTATTTTTGCAATCTTCCAGGCACTTGGGAAACAGGAGGTCATGAGTATAGTATTGAAAATGCGTGTAAGTAGAGGAAGGATGTGAGGTAGTATAATCTTAACAAAACAAGGATGTATTTCGTCGAGACCCACAGACTTCGATTTGATACTCATAATAGCTTTAACTATATCAGTTGGCTCAACACACGAAAACTCAAATTCAGACATGCTGGAATCATTAGATGATTCAACTGACCATGCGTTAGCACTGGCTGGTGAATGAGTTTTGACAAACTCGTTGTTAAGCTCATTAAGATCAGTATTCCTGAAGTCAAAATTGACTTCAGGAACTGACGTCATTGACAGGACGTGGGTTCTCTTCTTGCCCTATCACTCTCTCGATACATAATGCCCATTTAGCAGCTGTTGGAAATGCTTCTTAAATACATATACTATTACCTTCGGTTTCTATGTTTTCGTCGCTGTTGCGTAGACCATGCCTCCCGCTCTTTAGGCCAGCAGCCAGTTGCTTCGCTTTCTTGTAAAATCCAAGGTTCGCAGAACGATAAAATAAGATTCGTTCTCTCAAGAAAAGTTCGCAAAGTAATTTGATTTCTGATTCGATCGCGAACCTTAGTTTTCGGTTCGTTTAAAAATAAAATTCGTTTTCACGATGATCGAATCAAATCTGTTGCGATCTGTAAAATATACTTCCCTCGCGAATTCATCACGTGAATGACAAAAAAAACACAAAAGAGTTTATTTTTTGTTATCGAAACACTTTATTCTTTCCCGGTCGAAACAGAACTGTCTTAATACTATATTACTTCTAATTTACAACCTATGTACATCATGTTGACTTGTCAGAACTGCTGGCTCATCAACCATCGGTCATTCGCATAAGCGGAAATCGGTCCATTTATTTGAACAAAATCACCATGCCATCGGTCTTGTGTTGGCCTTGATTTTGTACACAGCTGGCAGGTCATCGTCGAATTTTGTTGTCGCGGCATTTCCTGTAGTTGTTGCCATTACTCTGCTGCAATAAGTAACTCGTGCAAACTATTGGAGATCCGTTCGCGAACTGTTCTCATAAGAAAAAAAAGTAATTTTACATGAAAATTATTTTAAATATTTTAATATTGAAAGAACATAAGTGAACAGTATTTTTATTTCGTATTAAGATTTTGGAATAAATTTGCATTCAGTTTAACTAACAAAACATTATTTATTGTTTCTTTGGATAATTTGTTTCTGTTTTTTGTTTAAAAAAAAACTGGTAGAGCGCTAAAAGCCCGTTCAACAGAGACTTGACTCGATGGCACTGGCAGCACTTCTTGTGCAAGTTTTTCTAGAAGAACCTCTTTGCTGCTCAATGTTTTCCAATGCTCAATTTTCTCTCACAAAGTAAGCAAGTTGATTCGTCAGTTTCTTCATGATAAGAAACAAATTATTTTAATTCAAATGTCTTTATTTTCCCCATTTCAACCAAAATAATAACGAAACCAATATACTCAAGTTTACCTTGTTTTTTGGCTTAGTCTTCTTTTTTGTTTTTGATGCAATTAACACACGTTAATTCATCCTTGCACCCTACGTTTCGTCGGTTTTTTGCCAACTTCTTCAGGGGTTTTGTTTCATTTATTTAAAAATTGTTTCATTTATTAAAAATATAAAAAAATTTATTAGGGATGTCTTATGCTCCCATATTCATATTCCAAGACATCGGTTTAAAAGCATTATATCTTGGTTGCTGTATAATGGGTAATTATGTTAACATATAGTTATATTACATATTACGGTGTTTAAATAATCATAGTCTGTAAGCTCGACTTGCAGATGAAAGTAAATAAATAAAAGCATCCAATGAATGCATTCAAATGGAGGGCAGTGAACTGAAGAACAGAACCTTTACGGTGAAGTGCTCAACACAGCAAACCTTTGAATGGCTTAGTAAGACGGTGCCGAAAATTCCCCCTCTGGGAACCACAACTTTCGAGGTTTCCAGACCCCCCAAAAAAACGCGCGCCATCTGCTGGATCCCAGGGAAACTTAGGAAGACGGCGGATGTGCTAGCGCGCCTACACACCCAGAATCCTGGGCTTGATACTAGCGACTGGACTGTTCATTCCCACAGGGAGAGTAGAAACAAGGATGATAAGGAAGGATCTACTCTCGTTGTTGGTTTAGATAAAAGTTCTGTCGAGACTATCAGGTCCGGGTATGGGATGCGTCCTTATTTGCACCTTGGAAGGATTCAATTCCGCTTTATTTCCAAGTGAGTGCGAGTAACGGACGAAAACCCCTAGTTTATACCAATGATTGTATTTACTCAGATCAATCTTCAACACTCCAAGGCTGCTACTGCTCTTATCAGTAAGAAGCTTTCCGTGTTGAGCACAAAAGCCCACATAACATCCATACAGGAGCCATGGGTGTGGAAAAATCGCATCTGTGGCCTTGGAGGTGTCCGTGGCACCACGATACTCTGTGACGAGCGGTCCGAGAGACCAAGGGCTTGTCTTGCTGTGTCGAACCTTCTCTCAGTGACTAAGCTTGGACAATTTTGTGGCCAAGATTTGGTTGCTGCAGCCATTAGCTACGAAACGAATGGAGACTGGACGACCTTCGTCGTGGCGTCAGCTTATCTCCCCTATGATTCAGTAGTGCCTCCACCACCAAGGGCAATTGCTGAACTTATAGACTATTGCGACACCAGGAAGATGGGCCTAGTTATATGCTGTGATGCCAATGCTCAAAACACTGTTTGGGGCAGCAGCAAATGCAACATGCGAGGAAACCATCTCCTGGATTTCATTCTATCATCTGATCTTACTATCAACAATGTTGGCTCGCAACCAACTTTTGTGACGTCAAGAAGACAGGAAGTGATCGACCTAACTTTATCAAATAGATACTTTAAGGCGGTTACTAACTGGAGGGTCTCTTCGGAGGCATCCCTCTCAGATCATAGATATATCGAATTCCAAATCGAATGCGAAGCCATGACTTTGCAGGAGAGGAGGAATCCAAGAAAAACCAACTGGATACGCTTCAGGGAGGAAATGGGAAAAACTCTCAAAACTCCAACCAAACTCAGGACGAGACAAAAGGTAGAGGATGCTGTTCAAAACCTGAATAGTGCCATTACTAGCTGTTTCGAACTGACGTGTCCAGTAAGTAAACCCCCTGGCAGAACGCCGGTTCCCTGGTGGAGCTCGGAACTGCAAAGAATTCGTAGAGAAGCTAGAAAGCTTCTAAATAGGTCACTCAAGACTGATTTAGAGACAGACTGGAATCTCTACCGATCGAAGCAGAAGGAATATAAGAGGCTAATTCGGGTATCGAAAAGTGCTTCTTATAGGAATTTCTGCGAAAAGATTGAAACACTGGGTGAAACTAGTAGGCTGGTTAAAGTTCTGAAAAAGGGCAAACCAGCCAAATTGGACTCACTTAGAAAACCTGATGGCACCTTCACTGAGACGAAAGCGGAAACTCTTAGTTATCTGCTGGAGTCTCACTTTCCGGGTAACCAGATTACAATTGGTTCACAACCAGCCCCGATTACCGAGACTATGAGTGAGCCAAGACAAACAACTCGGCGTAGCTGGTATATTGCGAAGGCCGTGGTGACGGACGAGGCCATTAAATACGCATTTACGTCTTTTGACGGCTTCAAGTCACCTGGTACGGACGGAATATACCCAGCCATGCTGCAACAATGTACAAACCAGCTGCTACCGACTATGAAGAAAATCTTCACCGCTGTCCTAGCACTGGCATACATTCCAACACCCTGGCGTACAGTTAGAGTGGCATTCATACCAAAAATTGGCAGAAGCGACTACTCGCTCGCCAAGAGCTTCAGACCAATCAGTCTGACTTCTTTCTTGCTGAAAAGCTTGGAAAGGCTGGTCGAGCTTCACGTGCGCAAAGGTGCTTTGCGATTGCACCCACTATCTCCGATGCAACATGCCTATCAACGCGGAAAATCCTGCGAGACTGCGCTCCAAAATCTAGTTGGTAGAATTGAAGGCGCGCTTGACAGAAAAGAATACGCGATGGGCATTTTCATCGATATTGAGGGTGCTTTTGACAATGCGACTTTTGATAGCATGTGCAGCTCCGCCAGACAACACGGAGTAGACGAACCATTGGTGTTGTGGATTAAAGCAATGCTAATGAATAGAACGTTGGTTGCAGATGCGGACTGTGGCCGCTATGTTATGGCGGGGGTAAACAGAGGCTGCCCGCAAGGCGGCGTCATGTCTCCACTGCTGTGGTGTATGCTGGTCGACTCTCTGTTGAACGCACTCAACAGTTCTAATATTTACGCTCAGGCGTACGCGGATGATGTTGCCGTGCTTTCTGTTGGATCATGCCTAGCGACTGTATGCGCCAAGGCGCAGGCGGCCCTTGACGTGATCGACGAATGGTGCACTAGGAATGGGCTCTCGGTCAATCCTCTTAAAACTGAGGTTGTTCTCTTCACGAGAAGAAGGAAGCTGGTCGGGTTGACTCAGCCAGTGCTAAAAGGCGTCACAATCCAACTCTCCAATGAAGCAAAGTATTTGGGAGTCATCCTGGATAGCAAACTTCTTTGGTCCAAACATGTTGAGCTGAAGACTGCCAAGGCGCTGTCTATTTTCTGGCAGTGCAAAGGCATTTTCGGCAAGACATGGGGCTTATCACCGAAAAGAGTCCTATGGATTTATACGGCTATGATAAGACCATTTATAGCATACGCATCGGTTGTTTGGTGGAATAAGCTTTCACGTAAATACGTCACTGCTGCTTTTGCCAAACTCCAAAGGCAGGTATGTCTCGGCTGCACGGGGGCCTTCCCCAGCACGCCTGGCTCCGGCCTAGATGCACTATTGAACCTTCCGCCCCTGGATGTTTACATCATGGGATGTACAATCAAGGCTATCTCGCGTCTTACAAGAGGTGGCTTTTGGTATAACTCGCACTGGAGTTTTGATGAACTTGCGCAACGGTTGTCCTTCGACTCCTGTCTTATGGATATGCCGTCTGATGCGATGACACCGGAACTTCGGCTAAAGCGTAAATACGAGGTCGACTTTCCTCGCGTCCAGGACTGGCTCTGGCCGGACTCTGAACCTGGAAGGGAATGCAGTCGAATCTTTACGGATGGCTCCAAAACCGATCAAGGATCTGGTGCTGGTGTCTTCGTGGAGAGCGATAACGTTAGACTTTTCTTTCCGTTAGGCAAATACGCGTCAGTCTTCCAAACAGAGACTTATGCTATCCTAATGGCCATGGACTATGTTACGAGGAACAGGTGGAGGGGGCGAAGTATATGCGTCTGTAGCGACAGTCAGGCTGCGCTTAAGGCCCTACTCAAACCCTTAATTACCTCCAAAATAGTACGTGAATGCAAGATATCTCTGAATTCGGTCGGAAGGCTGAATTCACTTAAACTTGTCTGGGTCCCGGGTCATAACGGGATCACGGGAAATGAGATCTCCGATGAACTTGCTAGACAAGGCTCAGAGGGGGACCTCTCAGGACCTGAACCAGCGATCTGTCTGCCTGCGTCCTCGGTCAGGGCTTCCATTGACGGTTGGGTTTCCTATGAACACAATCGCCGTTGGCATGACTCTCCAGGGTGCAGACAGACTAAGCAAATGCTCCCCGACGTCTGTGGGAAATCCGCGGCATTCTTGTTGTCTCTCAACAGAAAAGACTGCAGACAGACTACTGGCGTTCTTACGGGACACTACGTTTTTGCCAAGCACCTTAAGGTGCTAGGCCTAAGCGACACCACCAACTGCGAAGCCTGTGGAGAAAGCGACGACACTGCGGAACATTTCCTCTGTGATTGTCCTGCTTTTGCTCGTATCAGGTGGCAGGTATTTGGTGCGGATATGGTGAGTGCTGTAAACCTAAGCTCCTTATCATTGAAGCGCCTTCTCGTTTTTCTCAGAAAAACGAGTAAATTCCCACAGTAAAATGTGGTGTGTCTGCCTGGCAGTACAATGGACCAGTATTGAGTCTGAGTGCTCCAGTGCAGAAAGTTTCACACATCCCGACAAAAAAAAAAAAAAAAAAAAAAAAAAAAAAAAAAAATAAATAAATAAATAAATAAATAAAAATCTTAAAGAACAAACCAATCATACATATAATAAATATATATCAATAATGTGTCAATCTGATTGAAAAGATTATTGCTTACATTAGTTTACATTTTTAATTTATGATATTGTATCTTGTCCATAATAGCACAGAACACAAATTTAATAAATAAGTAACGAATAAATAACATAAACGACATCACAATTAAAAATAAATTATCACAGATCAGATAAGCCGAAAAACAAGGTAAACTTAAGTATCAAAAAATATTGGTCGGAAACAACAAATCAAAAAAAATATAAATTACCCCATTTCAATCAAAATAATAAATATTTTTTTTTTGCGTGTAGCTAGGTGAAAATTGTTGAAAGACATCGCTTGCGAGCTTTGCGATAGTGTTGGACCCACTAAAAACACCCAGGGAAGGCATGATGTTACCATCCTTCCAGTAATCGCACCTAGTCTAAAGACTAATCCGCAATTTTGTTTTAACATTTGCTTATGTAGGTACTTATGTACTGTTTTTAGGAACTAACTTTGGTTTGTTACCTTTTGTTTCTTAATTCATTATCACTTTGTTCGTGTGATTATGTTGTAACACATATATTTCTTTCCTTTTTACCTAGTTAACTAGTTCAAAATGTTTAACTCTACGTAATCTTCTAACTAAATTGTTGTTATTAAGTAGTTGAACTACTTCTATATTAGCATGGTTGCGAAGCCTAACTTCATGTCTTCTTACGACCTTCCGAACCTCGTCCTCTACCATTTCAATTTTTAGATCCCTATGTAGATCAGCATTACGTATGTACCACGGCGCATTAACAATATAGCGTAATACTTTGTTTTGAAAGCATTGTATGCTTTGAAGATTTGTCTTGAAGAGATTGAAAATATAAATCGCTTCACAACCGTACTGAACGGATAGTTGATAGAGAATGATTTGTTTTATAGATCTTTACGGATCCTTATCGCGAGCGAACCATATTCTACCTGAATTTCTTTTTTCCGATCTCTCACGAACGAGAGATACAAAAAAAAAAGAATACAGTTCGTTCGTGAGAGAACTATACATTTTTAAAGATCGAAAATTTTATTGTTCGCGAACTTTATTTTGTATGGTTCGTGAGAACATCGATAAAGAACGATAAAGGTCCTTATTTTATCGTTCGCGAGCGATATTTTACGAACCCTGGTAAAATCTACGGATGTTGTTTGGATAGCTTCTTCTCCTCCGTACTCTTGGCTCGATACTCTTCTCTCGGTCTTTAAGAGAAAAATCTATGCCGCCACTTTACAGAATTAAAAATGTGAAATCTAATATACGTGTAAATAAATTAAAACAATTGCAGGCATAAGATTTGGATCAGTGTCGAGCACATACCTATCTTTCATACAAATATTGACATATTTATCTTAACCAACACTTTGCATGTTGTGCATACTCATACGTACTCAAACATACATATACCCTTAAAAAATGCGACTATACTTTTATTACCTATTTCCGATATGTGTTGAAAGGTATATGGCTACATTTCAAGGTGTTTTTTAACTCACCCATTTACAAATGCAATTAAGACAAATCAAATATCGCTATCTACATGTAGTCTACATTGTTACGATTCTTTTTATATATATAAGCGAGAAAGTTATCTTCCGTACGGTCCGTACTTTATTTGTAGTTGTTCTCTTTCTAAGACAATTTCATCCAACAGAACTACAACAAGGAATTTTATGCCAACTTATACTTCCCTTTTGATGGAACTACACACTATGCAAATTGAACATTTGTTGGCTAAATGATACATGATGCGCATTACTTGCACCATTGCAAGATCAAATGGGACTTTATTTTTCATTTATCACAACTCGCAAGCAAAATCCTTTAGACTTACCGCTATTTATACCCTATTCTAAGAGTATATTAATTTTGACGCAAATTAAAAAATCACTTTCTCATTTTTGTTTTTTAAAAAAGTTCTTTATTTTTTTCCTTACACTTTTACACTTAGAATTCTACTTATGAACTAACCGGACTTCTCCGTTTGGATTATACTTAAGAACTGATTTGGATCTCCTCTGCAAGTCCCCAACAAGTGGTTTCATTTTATGATCTGCTGAGTCAAGTGCATTATGACTTCAGCTTGAAATTTATGTTTATTGTTTCGGTTTGTTGTTTCAGGTTGCTGTGGCTGGGCATTGAATGTTACGTTGTAACATTGTATATTGTGTGATTGTTCGATATAGATTGTAACATTGTATATTGTGTGAATGTTCGATATAGATCGTAACATTAACTCCCCTCTTTCTTTAAGAAGAGCGTCCCGCCTCTTCTGTCATTTCCGTTGTGGGTTCCTCCACTTTTCGTAGGAGTCCTTGGAATCTCAGCTCCTCTAATTCCGTAGATGGAATTTTGTTTCTTGATCTCATCTTGAAGTAAAAAATTAAAAAGCTTGCAACCGCTACAATCACCGTTACTACTGTAAAGGATATGATGACAGGATTGCTCAAAGCTCTAGGCTGTAGTGGACTGATAAGATCAATATTATTAAATTTCAATTTTTCATTGTAGGATTCAAAATATTGACTAATTTCGTAATTGTCAATGCTGTATGTTTTTAAATAGTTTTGTATTGTTGCAGTGGGGTTCTCGTATATTCTATTATCGATTGTTGTTGTATTTTGAAAATTAATTAGGTATACTCCATTTATAGTTGCATTGTTTACCACATGTTGTCCAGATATAAGGATTGATCCATCTTTAATAATTTCTAATTCTAAATTCTTTTCCCTTATTTTATTACATATAGCTTTCTTATTATTTAATAAATTGGATAAACATGTTTCATTTGTTATTCTCTTACAAAATGCATATCTTAATTCTAATTTACAATCTTGTATATTAATATAGTTCTGATTACATTCAGCAATTTCATTATTAATGATAAGTTTACCATCATTCTGGCTTATGGCCCTTGTTTCATAGAGTTTACAGTTTTTTTCAATTATCGGATATTTAATTAATATAACAATTATATCTTTGTTTTGTAATATTTTGAATTTAGAAACATCAATCAGGTCTGTAATTGTCATACTACCATGCTCATGTTTACTTATTTCTTTAATGTCTTTTAGATTTAATATTGAAGGATTTAATATTCCCAACTTGGCTAGGGTAATCGTGTGTATAATGTTTTGTAATTCTATTATTATTAACTTGTTTCTTTCCCTGACTATTCTCAGATGCGTGTTAGTTTCTATTGTGTTTAGGGATTCAGATAGCTCGTGTATTGCATTAAATATTTCTGAGTTTGTAACAAATTGTTTGTTATTACTCGTGATTAATTCAGTTAGTTTATTGTTTATTAAAATCGCGTCGTCGTGATCGGGTGAACCTGAAATCCACTTCCAAACTTTACCTATTTCATTAATGCCTCTTTTATTTCTTATTTCTTTTAGTTGTCCTAGAAGGGTTTTAACTATATTTATGTCCACATCTCTGTTCGGGTCTAGTAAGTCGTTGTCATTGTTTTCTTCTATTGAATGTTTAAAAAAATTATTATTATTTGATATTTTATCCTCAGTATCCTCAATAAGTTTTTCAAAGTATGTTAGGTTGGTTATATGGAAGAGTTGCTTATAGCTGGTATAGATAGCTGCATCTCCATTTTCTATTAGTAAATAATTCTCTCTCGTGTAATCAATAATGTCGGCTGCTGCCATGATGAGTAATAATATAAATATAAGATGTGACATCATTCCTGAAAGATATTTTTTATATTGTCTTTGTGAACTATTCTATTTTTCGATATTATCCTAACTCTATTTCCGAGGTCTTCTTTTATTTTTTGTTTTTTGAATCTTGGTTTAAGCTTGTTTCTGACTCCAACTATTTTTTCATAAACTGTCTCGTTTGGTTTATATGTCTTAACATACCTGTTTTCATTGTTTCTGGCTAACATTTTTTCTTGTGCTAATAATAATTTTGGTACTAGATTCCAATGGTTTTTTTTATTATACATGATTTCGAATGGACGCTCGTTAGTAACAGAATGAATAGTTTTATTATATGATTGTACTGCTCTATATATCGCTTCTATATAACTAATTAATTCAAATTCTTCTTTTATGCAACGTGCAATTTCTGTGATTGTTGAATGGACTCTTTCCACTCTACCATTAGAAGTACTATGTTGAGGGTCACAAAAATAAATTTGAATACCTAATCTTTGCATTAAAGATTTGAATCTGGGGGTCGTGAATCCGGGTTCATTATCCATTGTTATATTCTTTACTTCTGGGAAACTTTGCAATACTTCCAATACTTTTTCCTCAAGATTAATTCTATCTTCAATTTGTTTAATTACTAAGAATTTTGAATAAGCGTCTATACATGTGATAAAAATAAAGTGTTGAGCGAAAAATATGTCTAAATGAACATGCTCCCCCTCCTTTTTTGGGATTGGAGCCTCGCCAATCGGTACCTTGTTAGGATGACGGTCGTACTTGTTTTTATTACAAATATCGCAATTTCGTACGAATTCTTTAAATTGTTGTCTGAGGTTTGGCCAGTAGTATAGCTCGTAAATTTGTTTTATATTTTCTCTGTAATTACGGTGAGCTCGAATATGTGTTTGTGTAACTATTGCTGCTTGATCTTCAATGTTACAGATATCATTTGGAAATATTTTACAGTGAAGGAATTTGTTGTTAAATGTTTCTAATAATTTAGTTTTGATTTCATATAAATCTTCAGGAGTTATGAACAAAGCTACTACTCCTGGTCTAATAAATTCTAATAATATTGTCATCAAATTTTCTATTGTATCATATTCAATAATGTGTCTAACTTTATTAGCAAAGTTCTGCAATTTCTCATGCACTGTGAAATTTCCTTTTGCAATCATAAATTGCTGTCTGAAATCATTCAAAGGTTTATTTGTCACTGTGATTTTTGTATTATCACTACTTTCAGCTGAATGCTGAGTTGCGTCAGTCGAAGAACTGTCTGTCATATTATTTAAATTTTGTCTAGATAGCGCGTCGGCTACTACGTTCGTCGTTCCTGGTTTGTATATTATTTTGGGTGCATATTCTTCAATTAATGCATGCCAACGTTTCATTTTAGTATTTGGGTTTCGTGTAGAAACTGCATAGGTTAACGGTTGGTGGTCTGTATGAATTTCCAGATTTGTTACACCATACAAATAATTCCGTAATGACTTTAATGCCCAAACTATAGCATAAAGTTCCTTTTCATTTGTGGCGTAATTTCTTTCAGCTCCATTAAGGGTTTTGGAAATAAAAATTATTGGTTTATCCTCTTGAGATAAAACTCCACCAATTGCATCATTGGATGCATCTGTTGTTAAAATAAACTTCTTATCGAAGTTAGGTTGAGATAATTCGATCTCATTAATCAAATGTTCTTTTAGTTTTTGAAATGACATTATACCTTCTTGATCCAGGTTAATGTTAGTTTTTTTTGATATATATTGCGAAACTCTACCATTTTCGCCTGCTAAATATTTTGTCAAAGGTTTGGCAATTTTGGCATAATCTTTGACGAATTTCCTATAATATCCTGTAAGTCCTAAGAAACTCCTTAATTGTCTCAGAGTCTTAGGGACTGGAAAATTTTGGATTGATTCAATCTTTGTCGGATCGGTTTTAATAATATTATGTCCAACAATGTACCCTAAGAATTCTACTTTCTTACGATAAAATTTAGATTTCTCCAAAGAGATTTTCATATTCGCTTCTTTGAGCGTTTGTATAATTACTTCTAAATCCTCTGTGTGTTTATTTAAATCTTCAGAGTAAACAATTATGTCATCAATGTAAACGTGACAAATTTTTCCTACAAAGTTTCTCAATATATTATCCATAGCCCGTTGAAAAATGCTTGGAGCGTTTTTCAGTCCAAATGGCATTCTTAGGAATTCATATTTTCCATTATTCACTGAAAAGCTTGTTTTTTCTATGTCTTCGGGTTTCATTTTAATCTGATGAAAACCGGATTCTAGATCTATGGTTGAAAAATATTTAGCTTTGCCTAAATTAGAAAGGATTACGTTAGTATCTGGGATTGGATACTTATCAGCAATTGTAGTTTCATTTAGTTTCTTATAATCTATGACGAGTCTCATTTTTGGAGAACCATCGTCGTTTGTTCCTTTCTTTGGAACAACCCACACCGGGGAATTATAAGGACTTTTCGAAGGTCTTATAATTTCATCATTTAACATTGTCTGCAATTCTTTATTTACAAACGCGTTAGCAGATAGTGGGTAGGGATATTGTTTGCTCCATACAGGAGTTTCATTGTTTGTGCGTATTTCCGCTTTTATATCCGTTCTGAACGGTATTCGCGTATCTATCCCTGAATGCATTTCATTAATTTTAGTTTTTATATTTTGTTCTAATTTTTCCTCATTCATTTCTACAATGTTATTTAATTTTCCTTTACCGTTACTTATAAATAATTTCTCCTTTTTATTCTTACGTACTAACGTCTCATTTTCAAAGTCTAGTTTGATGTCTGCTTTTTTTAGCAAATTACAACCTACTAAAAGGTCTGAGTCAAGATTCTTTAATTCATAGAATCTCATAATTTCATCAAAAATGGAAACTTCATAAAAATGAGTTATCAAAGTTGATCCATTTACTGTTTTCACTTTCTGCTTTATTAGTAATTTTTGCCTATAATCTAAGACATTTGGCTTAGCGTAACAATTTGTTGCGCCTGTATCTATTAGTATTCTTAGTCTTTGATTTCTTGGGCCTCTTCGGAATACATAGGGTAATCCGGGCACTCGTCTAAAAAAGCCTCCTCATCTAAGTTGTTAATCCGCTCTACCTTAATTGGTGGTTGAGTACCTTGTTGACTACTCTCGTGAGGGCGTTTTTCTGGTAAATTGTTATAGTTCATTTGCCTGTTTGGCTGAAAATTATTTGGTCTTCTAAACTGATTACGGTTATTGTAATAATAATTGTTTTGGTTTTGGTTATTATTACGAAATCTTTGCTGGTCAAATCTATTCTGTTCATGCCAATTAACTGGTCTATGTGCAGAACTACCTAGTTCCATTGGCTCTGGTTTTGAGTTTCTAAATGGATTAACGTTCTGATTATTGACGCGTGGGGGAAATCTTAAGTGATTTTGATTAAAATTTTGATTTCTAATATTTTGTTCGCGCGGTACCGCCACATTATGAGATTTATTAAATTGCAGAGCAAAGTTCGCTCTCATATTATTGCTTTCAAGCTCCTGGGCTTTCGCTAAAGCACAAGGTAAGTCACTTGGTGAAAGTGAAAATAAAATATTTGATAACGGTGCGTTCAATCCAGTTATAAATATTCTGAGTGCGTTTCGTCTATTTGACTCATTTAATTCTTTAGTTAATTTAGTATCTGTGCCATAGGTCATTGTAGTTTTATTTGTTAGTAATGTTAATTTTTTGTTGACTTCATTATAGAAATCTATTAATGTTAAAGATCCCTGTCGCAAAATACTCAGCTCCTGTTCAATGATATGAACTGGGCGTTTATCTGAATACGCGAAATCTAACCTGGCTATTATCGCATCGTAATTTAAAACTGTGCCATGATTTGTTAGCACATCATTCGCGTTCTGCGTAATTTTATTCCTTAGAATAGTTAATGCCGAGAAGTACTTACGACTTCCTTTGGCATATAAGCTAAGTGAATTATTGGCGGCTTCACGCCAGCTAACGTAAGCGTTAGGATTCCCAGTGAATTCTGGTAAAGATTTAATCACGTCTAAAGTTTCGTTACAGGCGATAAGGTCATCAATTGTCTGAACTTTATAGTCTGTAACTAGATTGTTGTTTGTTAGGTGTTCTAACGATGTTTTTAAGATTAAAATTTCTGCCTGCAATGGTGCAGTATTGGCAGCTACTAGCCTAGCAACTGTGTTTTCTAGGTCCGAGTTAGGATTTGCCATGTTGAGTTTATTAAATTTCTCGCGTAATTCGTCCAGGATTTAAAAATTTCTCAAAGATATAATTGCGCAAAATAATAAATTTACTTTTACTAAAATTTTTATTGAATTCACAATCTTGATTTAAATTGTTTTTATTGAATTTAAGGATACAATTGTTAATATCTAACTTACTTAAATTAATCGGATGATCCCTGGTTCTGGAAAACTTATTACAGCACAATTCTTCTTTTATATTTTATATTTTATTTATATTTCACTGTTTATTTATTTTTGGCTAAATAGAAACCATCGGTGTTTTTTCTTTTTATTTGATACTTTTATGTTGTTTATTTATATCTTTTTCTCCTTTCTACTGGATACTTTTATGTTGTTTATTTAATTTTTTTCTCCTTTCTACTGGATACTTTTATGTTGTTTATTTAATTTTTTTCTCCTTTCTACTGGATACTTTTATGTTGTTTATTTAATTTTGGTTAAATAGTAACCATCGGTGTTTTAAAACGTTTCTCCTTTTTGTAGGATACTTTTATATTATTATTAAACCGCACACAGATCTTCCCATACTTTTTTTTCTGGTTGACAAAGAAATGTGTGTCCTGTCACGGTCGCCAATTAAAAAATCACTTTCTCATTTTTGTTTTTTAAAAAAGTTCTTTATTTTTTTCCTTACACTTTTACACTTAGAATTCTACTTATGAACTAACCGGACTTCTCCGTTTGGATTATACTTAAGAACTGATTTGGATCTCCTCTGCAAGTCCCCAACAAGTGGTTTCATTTTATGATCTGCTGAGTCAAGTGCATTATGACTTCAGCTTGAAATTTATGTTTATTGTTTCGGTTTGTTGTTTCAGGTTGCTGTGGCTGGGCATTGAATGTTACGTTGTAACATTGTATATTGTGTGATTGTTCGATATAGATTGTAACATTGTATATTGTGTGAATGTTCGATATAGATCGTAACATTAACTCGCATAGTTTGTAACATACCTTAATATTGCCCGTAGACCCCTAAAAGTTACTATATTTATGATCAGCATCGATAGTAATGTCGATCTAGCCATGTCCGTCCGTCCGTCCGTCGTCAAAAATGAGGCCTTTAAACTGGGCCTAGAGAGCTGAAATGTTAACCATATACTCTCTAGGGTCACAAAATAATCAAGTTTACGAATTTTTGAAATCCGCCCGCACACACGCCCACAAACTCAAAAAAAAACAAAATTTTGGAAAAAATCGAATTTTGAGCTAGAAAGCTGAAATTTTGTATATATGATCTATGACTCCTAAAACTACTCGGGATATACAATTTTCAAAATCCGCCCACTGACACGCCCACAAATAAATAAAACAATTTTATTGAAAAACCAAAATTTGAGCTAGGGAGCTGAAATTTATAATATATACTCTCTAGGGGCCCTTTAAGCTCATGTGTAAATATTTTCAAAATCCGCCCACTGACACGCCCACAATTTAAAAAAACACTTTTTTTGAAAATTCAAAGTTTGAGCTAGGGAGCTGAAATTTTTAATATATACTCTCTAGGGGGCCCTTTATGCTCATGTGTAAATATTTTCAAAATCTGCCCACTGACACGCCTACGATTAAATAAAACAATTTTATTGAAACACCCAAGTTTGAGCTAGGGAGCGTTTTTTTCGATAAAATCCTTTAAATATTATATAACAAAATATGTAGAGCGTTCTTAACAATTCAACCATACTTAGACTTTTGTCACGCCCACTTATGAGGGATAGGAATAAGAATAGGGTATCCAACAGTTCGCCCAAGCGGACTGTAGCCCGTCCCTATGTTTTAATCTCCATTTAACCCATTCTCGAACATATGTGCATTTGATTTAATTGCTATAAAATAACTTCTCCTTAAGATACATCGCAAATCTGTACAAATCCCTTTTAAATGGCAGTACTTAGAATATTTGTACGTTTTGATTTGCACAAGATATAAGGAAAATCAATGCAGACAAAATGGCATTTCAATTTATATCTTTCTACTTTCTAGTGCATCATTTGTAGCAAACATGCACCCATATCTTCACCCATATTCCCTTTTTAGTATTGATTGTGCCTACACAAATGTAGAAAATAAGTTTGTACATCCAAACCGCAAAGATACTGAACACCTGAAGGGTATCCGACCACCAATAGTACTCGTAAGTTAACTGTAAAGATAGAACAAAGGATACGAGTATTCCGCCTAATGGTCTGCATTTGATTTTCATTGTGATTTAACTATCATGAGGTTTTAGCATATACCCAATATCTGCACAGCATAATTGCATTAGTTTCTCACCAAAATCACATTCGTATCGAACTGAAAGGAAGCAAGAGCTTACAACTTTGTCGTGATGAAACTTTTGGGCTGAAAATTATTCAGGATGTCATACAGTCAGTGACGATATAAGGCGTTTTTATTTTTTAGCTCAGATACATCAGGATCAGGAGCAGACTGTTTTTCTTGTTTCGTTCAGAACTTGATCACAGCGCACCCTATAAGCTCTGAATAATTTTACTGAGCAGTCTAAGTAAAAATCTAAAGGGCAGATGAGCCAAAAAAGGAACCACACTACCTCTTTTACCTGACAGAGGTTCTCTAGGTATACCAATCGCTACATGCAAACTTTTGTTTAAGCTATTCGCAATCGAGAGAACAAACCTTAGGTGGACAAGTAGTAATACAAGTCTGTACAGATGTCTGCATAAGCTGGCCAAAGCTAAACCGGCGACGGTCTAAGTGTCTAATCTCACTCCACTATAGGTTACATTAAAGGGCACTGTCTGATATGCAGGCACGCATCGAGGCTTGGCGTTTATTCAAACAACTTCTGCAGAAGCTGCATGCACGACGCAAGACGAGGAGGAGACGATTCTTCACCTTCTTTGTACATGTCTTGCTCTCTCCCATAAAAGATCTCTATCTGGGAGATTTCTTGCTTAATGATCTAAGTGACTTGGCTAACACTGACGTTAAAGTCTATCTCGCTTCATAAAAAGCTCCAAATGGTTTAACGAGTAGTGAAAGAAACCCCTAGATCCATGTGCTATCACAATGGACCTAACATTGGTCTAAGTGTGTTTGTCTTAGGCTGACAGCAAAGTCAACCTAACCTAACTAACCTGAGTAAAAAAAAGCCGAACACTGCAAAAGAAAGACTAAGAGTCATATATTTGAAGTTACTTGACAGAATACAAAACTCCGCGATAAAATTTATAGGCGATCGAGATATTGCGAATTAAGATTTTGTATTTTTGTATATAACATGACACATTGCTAACTGCATGTCAATTTTCGCTGCATTGTGTCTCCATTTATTTTTTTATTGCACCAACGGCAGTACAACAGCACAATTTGGTAAAAAAATATCCGGTTTGACTTATCGTGCTGCGAAATTTTACGACATAACCTTTAATGTGTTTACTCGTTCAGTGATATTTAGATCAGGTAAAAAGCAGATGGAATGATGGCAATTTCTTACTGCACATATGCTTCAAGTGCGTAACTGCATGCATTACTGCGTGCGTCCTTCATGCACATCTGTTTCAGGCATTAGTCTTCGTCGCAATGTCTCCTTCGTATCGCTGTTTTATCGATATTTTCACCACAAGTGCTCAGACGAAATAGCTAGACGCATTCTACACATAGAACATTTGAACCACAATTCGTCGCCTGAGAATTGTTTTGTTCCATATGCCATTGGCACTTTTTCGAGAAAAACGCATTTAACGGTTTGCGTACTTGGTACTCCGAAACTGTGTGATAAGATTTTTTTTTATTTGAAGTTAGTCTTATAAAGAGTTCACCTACCAATTTCCAAAGTGTTTTGCCAAACCGTTAAGAAGCCACGTTAATTAACGTATAAGTCTCCTTTTTTGACTTGTGTCCCACCTCCTACATTTATGAAATTGATTTTTTTTTTCATACACGTGGAACACAAAAAAATGGATATGGCACAAAACAATTCTCATCCAAAATATCTGAGAGGCAAGAAAGCATGTAGTTGGATGCTACAATTTGAAAAGAAAAATCGATTTCATCTTTTTTGTTAACAAAGTTTTTATTCAAAAAGTACAATAAAAGAAGAAAATTATTCAAAGTGTTTAGCACTAAACCAGTGAGTGAAAAATGTCAGATCAAATCAGATCAGAAAAGTACAGCTTCGAGTCATAATGTTTTCCTCTCAGCTGCGAAATTTCAAATAGATAATCCTCTTTGTATTTTAGTGAATTTCGGGTTTTGAGTGAGCCTTGTACCGTCAATGTTTGGTATGATGTCGATTTGATCACAATTTGAACCCGTTCCATGTTATTCTTTCGATTTTTTTTTTTATATAGATATATGCGAATATTTGTAACATTAAACTAAGAAATACGATATCTCATGTTAAACAAATAAATCAATTGGCATCAGTACAATTTGAATTTTCAAATTTGACACATTTCACTCACTTGGCCTACCTTAAAACTAGGTACAGAAAAACTTTTGCTAAACTGATCTGCACAGCTTCATGGAAAACAAATTGACAGTATGTAGAATACTTTGCGGCAAGTTTTTACTCATGGAACACCAAATCTTGTACTTTTCTGAATTGTTCTGTACTTATCTGTGCAGCTAAGGTTCATTAAACACATCTATTGAAACCATATGTATTCAATGATTGACTGCTCGTACGTCTGCAACTAGGTTTTGCGTTTGCAGCACTATTCATCACCGCACCGAATTCATATCTTCATACGAGTAATATCGAATATTATCTACACAACTGTATTGGAGGTGGAACAAACCAATACCAAAATTTTGTTTGCGATCAGTGTTCCACATACATAAATTTTCTTAAACACGAGTGCACGTAGGACAATCCAATTCTCTACTTTGTTAATATTTTCTATATCTCTTGTCGCAGTGATATGCACGTGGAACAAAACAATTCTCACCAAAAAATTGCGATAAATTTATATGGAAAGTTTGCCCCAAACGCCAAAAAATGGTTTATGGCACAAAACAATTCTACAAACTGTTGATTTTGGTGGATATGGGACCAAGTCGATGTTCGATATCTCGGGATTGGAAAGACTAAGAGCAAATCGAATCACAGATTTAAAAAAGAGCATACAAAATTACCATAGAATCCGTTCCTAACTCAAAAACGACAAAAGTGGCATATGGAAGAAAACAATTCTAAGGCGACGAATTGGCGACAATCAAGTTGCGTTACGCGCCATCAAACGGGGATTTTAGGAGCCCGATTATAATGTAAAATTCTTGACAGATGACTTCCCAATGTACTTGCAATAAGAAATTCTAAATTAAAACAAAATTTAATGTTTCAAACTTTATATCTTTTTATGGAAAGCAGAAACCCTAGAGAATATTATATTTAAAATTTGAGCTTTCTACCTCGAGTTTTAGGGTCTAATTTTTGGCAACGGATGGACGAACAAGGCTATATCGACATTACTATCGATGCTGATTACGAATATAAGGAGTGATTTATTGATAACTCATATCAAGCTTACCCTTCGGGTAGGGGCTAGAATTTACCCGAGGTAGGCATGCCTGTCGTAAGAGGCGACTAAAATCCAACCTCCGTATACCGAGCGTATAGTGTATACAAAAAATGCAATGAACAAAACGAAACGATTAATTACCCCAGGTGGCAGTCCAGCTTTACTGGAAAATCCACCCTCTTCGGAGGTCGGCTCTACGGATTCTGGGGAGAGCCGCTTATTGCAATCCATTGACCCTTTTATTAAAAGTTCAAGGGTATCTCGATCACCTCCATCAAGATCGAATAACCCCGGGAAAAGAAGTCCGCCGGGAGCGCCAGCGCGTGAAAAACAGGACTCAGTGAAAAATACAAGTTTTGAGGAAGAAAATAAAGCACTCCGAATCAAGCTTAAGGAAATGGATCTACTCTATCAAGATCTTAAGAAAGAGATAGATCTGTTAAAAGAAGAAAATAAGGTCCTAAGGAACACTTGTTTGCAGAAAGAACGCGAATGTACTCCTCCACGCCTAGCTAGTCCGGAATACCACACAGACGAAGAAGAGCTAGCACGCGAAACGAATCGGGTCCCTAAGAAAAGACCTACTAAAAAAAGGAGAGCTGGTTCTTCGCCCGAAGTCGAGTCCCCAAAAGAACAAAAGCGTAAAGTACCGCAAGAAAAACAACTCAAAGCGCAAATTCGCGCACCGCCTCCAATAAATGTCGTTGGTGTAACGGAGTATAATAAGTTGCACAGCCTCCTTAAAGGAACGTTAAAATCGAAATTTAAGGTCACATCTTTGAGGAATAATGCGTGGAAAATTAACGTTGATAACCACGAAGACTACCGGGCAATTTCCCACAAGTTAAATGCCGAGAAGTTCCAGTGGTATACTTTCGAAATAAAGTCTGAAAGGCCACATCGTGTTGTAGCAAGGGGACTCCACCCCTCATGCACCAAAGAAGAGGTTATTAACGACCTCCAAGCCAAAGGGTTTAAAATTCTTGATGCCGTTAATATCATCAAGAAGGAGAAGCAACAAACGGAAGAAGATAGGGATATCCTGGTAAGGCGTGGACTCCCGCTCTTTATGCTTACCTTCGATAGGTCTGATAACATCGAAGATATATACCGAATTAAATCTATAGTAAATATTGTGGTAAAAATCGAGCCTATTCGTAGAAATTCGAAAATAATTCCACAGTGCAAACGTTGCCAAGAATTTAATCATACGCAAATGTATTGCAAAAAAGAGCCGCGATGTGTGAAATGCGCCGGAAATCACTTTTCCCAAGACTGTAGAGGAAATAAACAATCCTCCGCTACCTGTGCTAATTGTAAGGGAAAGCACCCGGCAAATTATAGAGGTTGTGAAGTAGCTAAGGAGTTGCAAAAACGGATGCGTTCCTCAAGCCTCAAAATAGGAATACAAAACCGTTAGCCAAGCCGAAGTCTAAGACTGCCCAGGAGGTAGTAGGCAATACAAAACCTCCGGTTCAAGAGCGCAAAAATGTCAGAGAAAGAGAGACAACAGAAAAGCCCTCAACCTCTGTTGTCAAAAGAAACGCTATTGAAAAGTTACCATCAGGAAAGCCATCGAATAGTGGCCCTCGGACAGCCAGAGTGCAGACCTACGCTCAGGCCGCGGCATTCGAAGGAGCAAAAAACGTTGAAACTTCGCCGGACCCTGTTTCTCGTTATTCTCGAGAAACTTGAAGAACAAAGTAAAATAAATAAAATTATTCTCGATCGGCTGGTTAAGCTCGAAAATAATTCATGGAAAACGCGCACTTCAAATACAACATGAATGAAAAACCAATGTTAAAAATATGCACTTGGAATGCAAACGGACTTTTGCAAAAACTTGACGTATTGGAAATATTCATACGTGAGAAAGATCTTGACATTTGCTTGATATCTGAAACTCACGCAAAAAAGGGATCGAATTTAAAAATAAAAGGATATAATGATTTCCACGCTTGTCACCCTTCGGGAAACGCGAGAGGTGGATCATCATTGTTTATTAAAGACTGCATTGAACAATACGAAGACCTGAAGATAGAGCTTGAAACTATGCAACTGTGCACGATTCGAGTAAAAAATAGTCAGCGTAATCTTAGAATTTCATCTATCTACTGTCCACCGCGTTCCGCGCTTGAGAAAAGTGATTACACGAACTTGCTTAAATCGCTCAAACCAAATTTCATTATTGGCGGCGATTTTAATGCGAAACACACGTTCTGGGGTTCTAGATACATCTCGCGAAAAGGTAGAATGCTCTATGGGGCAGGTATGGAGTACAGTGCGATTTCCACTCGACGGGCAAACCGACCTACTGGCCAACTGATACTTCAAAAATACCTGATCTGATAGATTTTTTCGTCGTGAAAGGAATAACTACCAACCACATTAAAATTGAAGAGAGCTTTGATCTGTCATCTGATCATTCACCGGTTATTTTAACATTGAGCGTAAAACTAGCCAATAACCTAGAGCCAGCGAGATTAACTGGTAGATCAACTAACTGGGAAGGCCTTAGGAACGAAATTGAAGAGAATGTTGAACTGAGCGTTCCACTTACGACACCCTATGAACTTGAGGCTGAAGTTGATCGCTTCGTTGAGATCGTACAGCTCGCCTCCTGGAATAATACGCCTAATCCAAGAAAAACGCCGGCTAAATACGGCTTACGATATCCTCAAGAAATAAAAGAATTGGTCAACGAAAAAAGGAAGGCGCGTAAAAAATGGCAACAGAGTCGCGCTCCGCAACATAAAGCACATTTGAATTATTTGTGCAATTTGTTGAAGACAGCTATTAAGGATTTTAAAAATCGGGCGATAGGTTCCTACCTTGAAAATTTAACAGCGAAAAAAGATTCCAATTATTCACTTTGGAAAGCTATAAAAGGCACCAAAAGGCCTAAAATCCCCGCGCCGCCAATTAAAATAAATCAAAATGAATGGGCAAGGGAAGATAAGGAAAAAGCGGACGTTTTTGCCGCCCATCTAGAAGAAACCTTTAAACCGTACGATGGTCAAGCGGTCCACGACAATATTAATAGGACGGAATTACTACCTGACAATTTAACACTCACAAGTGCAACGCTAAGGGAACTAAAACTTGAAATCGAATCTCTAAAACCTAAGAAAGCTCCTGGTTATGATTTGATCACTGGAGAAGTTCTCAAAGTCCTACCAAGAAAAGCATTAATTAAGCTTCTTCAGATTATAAATGCGGCACTCAGACTAAAACACGTGCCGAGCCAATGGAAAGTTGCGGAGGTCATAATGGTTTTAAAACCAGGAAAACCGCCAAATGAAGTAAAATCATATAGACCAATTTCCCTCCTTCCAGTGATATCCAAAGTTTTCGAGAGAATACTATTAAGGCGAATACAACCGGTTATAGAAGAAAATAATCTTATCCCTGACCACCAGTTTGGGTTCAGAACCAAGCAGTCGACGATTGACCAAGTGCATAGAATTACTGACGTAATCGAGAAAGCATTTGAAGAAAAAAAGATATGCTCAAGCGTATTCCTTGACGTCTCACAAGCCTTTGATAAGGTGTGGCACGACGGCTTAAAATTTAAATTACGACAAGTTCTTCCCGTATGCCTATATGATATTCTAGAATCATATCTCGGGAATAGACTCTTCCGTGTTAGAAATGGGAACGAATACTCGGAGCTCAAAGAAATTTCGGCCGGCGTACCGCAAGGTAGCGTCCTCGGGCCGCTTCTCTATCTCTTATATACACGCGATATACCAAGAGAAGATGAAACTACCCTTGCTACGTTCGCCGACGACACCGCTATCCTTGCAGTAGGTAATACAATTGAAGAAACGACTGCAAAACTACAAATCGCACTGAATAAGGTAAATGAATGGACGAGGGACTGGCGGATCGCCCTCAACGAAACTAAATCTGTTCACGTGAATTTCACGTATAAGAAAACTAATGACTCCCCAATTTTCCTAAACATGTCCCGAATACCCTTTGCAAACGAGGCCAAATACCTGGGAATGACTCTCGACGCAAAGCTAAAATGGAGTTCGCACGTGAAAATGAAACGTAAAGAACTCGATATCAAATATAGAGAAATGTACTGGTTACTCGGAAAACATTCCCAGCTCAGTACCGAGAACAAACTGCTTTTATAAATACAAGCAAGTGCTAAAGCCGGTGTGGACCTACGGTATACAACTTTGGGGTTGTACCAAGAAAACAAATGCCAATATTTTACAAACTTTTCAAAATAAAGTGCTTAGAGAAATTGTACAAGCACCATGGTATATTAGAAACGACGATATCCACAGGGATCTCGGAATTCCAACAATCGAAGCTGAAACTAGAAGCTTCGCGAGAAAGCATAGAAACCGACTATTCGGACATACCAACAATACAGTCCGACAAATCTTGGATGAGAGCAATTTATTGCGCCGACTACAAAGAACGAAACCGTTCGACTTGGCAAGATAAGATTAACCGCGCCTAAATTGCGGAACATGCAGGATCTTTCATTGGAAAGTAACCTGTCAAAAGTTATTATTTCGTGATAGAAAAATTGCTTGATAAGTTATATCTTAGTTGCAGTATCCATCAATCTATCGAAGGGAGGTGTTTTTAGTCAGTAAAAATCTGACACTACTATGAGCACGCGCTTGCTATTCTCATAGTGTCTTTGGAAGATCTTCACCTACCCTCTTACAAAAAAAAAAAAAAAAAAAAAAAAAAAAAAAAAAAAAACCTTTAGTTCAAATGTCAAATTTGGATAACATATGGATATGGAATACTTAACGACAGGTGGTGTTATTTCACTCTTTTGACAAACAGCTGATTTTCAGTGATATTCAATTTTTTTTAAGACGTATATTCACAAAAGCAAGTCTCAAATTTATTATTCCCGTACATTCGATCTAATTTTTTACTTTCCAAATCAGTTTTCCTTTCTTCTTTTCTTGTGGGGTAGAACATTTATTTAATTTCCACAACTTAGCTTAAGCATTGAAAATCTTAGTTAAGTTTCGGATAACCGGTTATGCATATGTCATTCCATTCCTGAGGTTTCAAAATTTGTATCTTCACTTTATATGTTCACTCGTGTGCTGATCAATTTATCTTCACTTTTAGTTTGTTGTTGTTTAAGATGTAACATTTTGCTGAGCTGGGTATACACTAACCAATAAAACCATAGTAACTTTTTTGGGTATTCCGGCAATATTAATGTAAGTTACAATATTGAAGAAAGAAAAGATATTCAATTTATTGTTGAAATTTGCTTTTATTATGTTGTTC
The DNA here is from genome assembly GCA_949715645.1 of Portevinia maculata. Lineage (NCBI taxonomy): Eukaryota > Metazoa > Arthropoda > Insecta > Diptera > Syrphidae > Portevinia > Portevinia maculata. The sequence goes on from OX454525.1 coordinate 201,243,646, forward strand.
TTTTTCTTGACTCCAAGAAACAAAAGCCGCCCGATGATGGAGTAAATCTCCGAAACGCGTCGCGACAACACAAAAATTTAAAAAATAAAAAGTTGTGAAACCCAAAAAAAGAACAACATAATAAAAGCAAATTTCAACAATAAATTGAATATCTTTTCTTTCTTCAATAATATAACACAACCGGAGACGAACAAAAATAAAAATGGTATGTTACAAACTATGACTTTAAATTATTATACCCTTAGAATACGGTATAAATATGTTAGGAAATAACTTGAAATTGAGGTTCTGTTTTTCAAAAACCATGTAGATAATTTCATTTTTAACATTTCGTCCAAGCAAAGATTTTGGACAAACCTAGTTCTTGGGGGTCTTTTGACCAAAATGTCCACGCCAATTTAAGCGCATTAATATAAATTACGAGTTATTTAAGCTTTTGCATGAACTGATTTCTATTTTATTGCAACTTATAAAATTTTCCCTTACCATTGAGATTGAGATCACAAATCAAACATAAATTCATTCGCTGTTGCTTTGTTATGGAGATTTTGACTGATCAGATGTAAACAAACAAACAATTTTTGTCGGACTTATTTCTCAATGAAAATATAACTGACAATATTTTAGCACTAGCAATGTAATAAATTCTTCAATAACATTCAATTACATATGTGATTAATTTATCATTAGAATCGACAATGTAAACAAAGCAGAAATCACAATCTCTTGGTATTGTGGTATTATTGAACATGGTAGCAGTGCCCATTTTTTTTAATAGGAGCACTAAATTGAGCGGACCATCGGTATAACTCAATTACGCGAAACAACATTACCGACCACAAAACGTGTCAGGGTTCCGTAGCCAAATGGTAAAAAAACGGACCCCTTATAGATTCGTCATGTCTGTCTGTCTGTTTGTCTGTCTGTCTGTCTGTCCGGGAATGTCACAGCCACTTTTTTCCGAAACTATAAGAGCTATACTGTTGAAACTCGGTAAGTAGATGTATTCTGTGAACCGCATTAAGGTTTTTACACAAAAATAGAAAAAAAAACAATAAATTTTGGGGGTTCCCCATACATTGAACTGAAACTCAACTTTTTTTCATCAAAATCATACGTGGGGTATCTATGGATAGGTCTTCAAAAATGATATTGAGGTTTCTAATACATTTTTTTTTTAAACTGAATAGTTTGCGCTAGAGACACTTGGTTGGTTGGTTTAAGTGGCTGTATTTCCCGTCACCTGACGAGGGAAAACACAAATAGAGCATTGAGCGCCGTTTTGGTACCACAACTAACGGAACCAAAATTAAAGGGGGAGATGGATGTTAAGGGGGATCAAAACCATCCTGTGGAGTTGAGGAATTTGATTATGTTATTGAAGTGGATGCTATGAATGGCCGAAAGGTCATTGTAAAAGGGAAGGCCTAGTGCGCTGCGTCTGGTTTTGGCTAAAGCCGGACACTCACAGAGAAGATGGAACACTGTTTCACTCTTTTATGTGTCAGAGCAGCTGGGGCAGTGGGTGTTATGGGGGATGCCAAGCTTGGCTGCGTGAGTGCCTAATGGCCAATGGCCCGTACTGATTTCCGTTAGTCTGCCGACATCTACACGGGTTCTGGCTAAGAAGTAGTTTGCTCTGGCATCATCGTAGCTTGGCCAGATCTTTCTTGAAATGATACAGTTCGTACGATTCGTCCATCTAGTCTCAGCGCTTGAGATGAAGTGCAGGAGGATTTTTCTCTTTACATATCCCAGCGGAGGGAAAACTTCCTCCGCATGTGATACGCACAGAGCAGAGCCACGTCTGGCGAGTTCATCGGCTCTCTCATTTCCTTCAATGTTCCTAAGGCCGGGACCCAGACGAGAGTGATATCTAGCCGATGACAAGCCTTATTCAGCGTATCCCTGCATTCCACAAAAGCTTGGACGTAGACTTAGTTGGACTAACAGCCTTAATCGCGGCCTGACTGTCGACGAAGAAGTCTATTTTTGTCTGTGTGTCAATATGTTGAGAAGCAGTCTACACGCCTCCTTAATTGCAAGTACTTCTGCTTGAAAGACGCTGGCTGCGTTGGGAAGGCGAAGAGTTTTAAAGATATCTAGCTCTGTAGAGAAAATGCCAGCTCCTACTCCACTGTTCATCTTGGAACCATCTGCGAAGATAGGTATGTCGAATTCATTTACGACCACATTTTCTTTCCATTCTGATCTTTATGGGAACCTCACAGAGAAGCTTTTATGGAAGTTGAGTTTGGGTGTAATGTAGTCTGTACCTATTAAACCTATGCCGTCGGGAAGGGAAAGAAGGATGCAGGTATGGCCGTATGGCCTTTCCGACCAACATTTAGATTCCTTCAATCTAACAGCACTACACGCTGCAATGTTTTTGATATACAGATCCACTGGCAGAAAGTTGAGAATCACATTGAGCGCCTCGGTCGGACTTGATCGAAGGGCTCCAGTAATTCCAATTCCAGCTGTTCTTTGGATTCTGCTTAACCTTCCGTCCTCACACATATTTTTTCTAACGCGCTAATCACACTGGGGTATCACATACCCCACCCCAAAAGTATTTAAAAAAATGTCATTTTATATATATGTAGGTATATATATGTTTTTTTTTATTCATATTTTTATTTCATCTAAACAAAATTCAATACGATGAATAACATAAAATATAAAAATACTTAAAAAAAAATAATTTCCAAATAAGGTTACAAAAAAAAGTTAATATAATAGTTTTCAACTAAAATCAGTCAAATTCATAAAAAGTTTAAAATAATACTTTTAAAAACTGTTGCATTACTCTTTCTAAATATTCTTTCTTCAATGTTTACTCCAATGTATTGTTTTAATAGTGGGATAAATGTTTGCTTTTTTAAACACAAAAATTGAAATTTTTTTCACTGCATTCTATGCATTGCAGTGAGTGATTAGTGATGATCCTCGCACATAGGAAGTCGGCATGTCAAGTTTTCCCAATTACAGAAGTTACACACTTTTAAATGTTGATTTTCAAGATTCGAAGCTGGTTCATTTTTGGCTTCATCCCTTCAGCATCAAGGAAAAGCCTTTCAATGGATTCGTCTCGATGAAAAGCCATTTTACTGTAAAACTAATTAATATTGTAATCTGCAGTAACTTCCTTTATGGCTGAAGAAACCCCACACTTGTTTTATTAATTTTTAGTCCAAAATAACTAAAATAGAAAACATTTCACTAAAATAATGTATTCAAAAATTCCAAAAAATACTAACTCGCACTGCACACTGGGGTATATGATACCCAAGCTAAAACTTCGAAGCACGACTAAACACGTTAAACAAATCTAAGAACTGAACACCTTCGCCTGCTACTGCAGAGAGTTTAAAATTAAATATACATAGGTATGACATCCTTAGGAAAAAATTTTAACGGGACCTGCACACTTTTTAAATCTATGTGGGGTATCTCATACCCCAGTGTGTGGTTGGAAGGTTAATTTAGGGACGTTGTAGTCTTTACTTAAAGCGGGCCACCATACCAGTGATCCGTAGGTGAGGATGGGACGTACCACCGCTGTGTACATCCAACGAACCATCTTTGGTTAAAGCCCCCACTTATTGCCGAAAGTTTTGCTACAGGCGTAGAAAGCAACACTTGGCTTCCGCACTCGGTGTTCGATGTTGGACTTCCAGTTGAGTTTGGGGTCAAGCATGACTCCAAGGTATTTTGCGCTGGTGGATAAAGGAAGATTTTGATTATTTAAGCGGGGAAGTAAGAAGGTTGGTATTTTGGTTTTGGTGGTGAAAATCATCAGTTCAGTTTAGCTTGGGTTAACGCATAGGCCACAACTTGTAGCCCACCCGATAATCTTACCCAGTGTTCTTTCCATGATTTCACTTATCACGGTCGGAAAAATTCCTGACCCCACCTTGAGGTCTTCCTCTGCTTACTGATTTGGTTAGAAGGGTATTGCCTAGTTTTGCTTGAATGATCCTCGTTTTGAGCATGGAAATGATCCAAAAAGTGACGAAGTCCTCTACGCCTAATTCTAGGAGAGATTCCTGGATCGATTCAGTGTGGACGTTGTTAAACGCGCCCTCTATATCTAAGAAGGTAGCTAAGGTATATTGGTGATGGAAGAGTGACCTTTCGACTGTACGCACTACTTCATGAAGAGCGGTCTCCTTCGACCTGCCCTTGAGGTATGCGTGCTGTGAATTGCATAAGGGAGACCTTTCAAGGCCTGTTCTTATGTGAAGGTCAAGTACACGTTCTAAAGTTTTGAGCATGAAAGAGGTTAAGCTAATAGGAAGGAAGTCCTTCGCGGATCCGTGACCTCTTTTACCGACTTTCGGTATGAAGACTACTCGGACATACTTCCAAGACTGAGGTATGTGATTTAGTAGGATACTGCTTCTGTAAATTTCAACTAGTAGGCGCACAACTATCTCGTCATGTTTTTGAAGCATGATGGGGAGGATGCCATCCTGCCCTAGTGATTTATACGGAGCAAAGCTGTGAATGGCCCAGAGAATCTTTTCCTTGGTTATAATGAGCTCTATCTCCTCCCGGTGAGAGGGGAGCTCCCCCCGCAAATGGGGCGGATGTGCGCAGTAGTCAGTGCAACCAGGAAAGTGTGTGTGAAGTAGAAGCTCCAAGGATTCGTCAGTGGATTCCGTCCAGTTTCCGCCCGTTCTCTTGATAAAAGATGGACTGGAGTGTCCTTTGGATAGAATCTTACTGAGTCTTACAGATTCTTTAAGAGAATCGATGGATTGGCAGTAATCAGATCAGATTTTTTGTAGAACTATAGGCAATCCTTGTAAGGTTGCCAGAACTTATGCCTATAGCAGATGTTGAAAATGTCCCTAGTCAGCCTTCTTAGGATGGTTAGGTCGTCATTCCACCACGGCGGTAAGGTTTTTTTTGCTATATTTAACGGGACACGATGCCTTAAAAGCTGCATTCATAGCTTTACCTAGTGCAAATGTAATTGTGTCCAGTTCTGCACCTGATTCAATTTTCAGGTGTGGTAGATTAGGAAGTTTAGAGTTCAATACTTTACCGAATTTCTTCCAGTCAATTCTTTTTGGATTTCTGTACGGGGTAGGAGTATCTCAACCCTGACGATGTCATTGTTTGTTTTGAGTGCAATGTCAAACACTTCTTCCCAGCCGTTATGAGTTTCCGTACTTGGAAATATAAAGGTAGGGGTGTTACCTATATTACATACACATAGATCTCTAGTTAAAAGAAAATCAAATAAAGACTTACCTCGTTCATTTATTTCTTTGCTGCCCCAAAGATGATGCCGAGCGTTAGCGTCGCAGCCTATGAGCAGACTTCCTTGCCTCGCTTGTATCTCTGCTGTGAGTTGCTGCACTTCTTCTGGCGGGGATGGTTTATCGTGCGCCATGTATGCGGATGAAATGAATGATGTTTGGCCCTGGCTGTGTTCAAATTTAACGACGGTTAGATCACCCGAGCTGAAGTTGGGACATAAGAAAGCGTTAATGTATTTTTTTTAGCTAACTTACTAGGCTTACCGACGTCTTTTTTGTAAAAAAGGTTGTAGTTACTGTCTGAGATGCCCATTATGGTCGTCTTCCTGACCTAGGGCTCTTGAATGATGCCGATGTCAATGTCTTCCTCTGTGAGGAAGACCAGAAGATTCTCTGATGCACATTTCGAGTGCTGGAGATCCAACTGGATGACTTTCAGCATGTTATGTTTGGGTGTTGGAAGCGATCGCCAGTTCCTCCACCACCTTATTGGCAGCGACGACATCGTCTGTGTCATCCTCAGGTACTGTTGATCGGAAGATTTTGAGTTTGGCGAGCCTTATGCCAAATCTCAGCTTGTAATCAGCTGCTTCTAGTGCCCCTAGGCACTCCTCGTTGATTAGCAGCAGATAGGATAGACTGTTTTTTTTGGGTTGTTCTGCCTTTATGACAGCCCAATCGTCCATGGGAATGGTCGGATTTTGTAGCTTGAGGCACTTAAGGAGACTGTCAGAGTCTATCTTCATAACCGGCAGCCAAATACGGGCCCTAGATCTCGTGGGGATATCCTTGGCAGGGATGAGCTTAAGCTTTAAGCCTTCCCAAGCTTCGGCGACCTTGTCGATGCATGAGCCAAGAAAATCCTTAGAGTACTGGTCCACGTATTTGATCACCCGATATCCACGCACCACGTCCGCGCAGTCGAAACTGGGTAATCGGTTGTCAACTCCGGATAGCACGTGCTCCACAACCATCTCCGATAGTTTGGCTTCAATGCTACACCAACGGTCCAACACTGTTTTGCCGTTTTTTGACATCTCGTCTATAATGGCGACCTGAGGATGGTCCCTCACCACTTCCACCTGAAGGTTCTGGTAGCCTGTGAAGTGGATGGCCCCTGGTAGTCCCTTAGTCTAGGGGCGATCTTAGATTTTTTAGAGGTGTGAGAGGTCTCATCTTGGGACCTGTTTCTCTTCACACTCTCTTTCTTTTGTTGTGTTTGTCTTGGGTTGTTTTGGTAGTCGACATATTCGTCAACCACCTTTTGGTACTTAACTCTGTCCTCCTTGTCCCTCTCTAGAGTCGCGCCAGTCTCTTCATTCTTCGTAATCTTTGCAAGAATGTAGACAGCCCTGTTATATCTTGACTTCAAGAGAGAGCCAGAGGACTTCTTGGGTTTGGGTGCACTATGGCTGGTGCTCCCAGTTGTGGCTATTTCAGTTATATTGAGTGGCTTTTGGATACTGTGGCTGGTTCAGACTCACACTCACACTCTCATCTATACTAATCTATACTAATATTATAAAGAGGAAAGATTTGATTGTTTGTTTGTTTTGAATTGGCTCCGAAACTACTGGACCGATTTGAAAAATTGTTTACCATTAGAAGCCGACATTATCCCTGATGAACATAGGCTACTTTTTATTGCTGGAAAATGCTTCATCCGCTGTCCGGAAGCATAGATTTAAGCTGATATCTAAGGAAAGTTGTAACTACAGTCGAACCTGGTTAAGTGGAATCTTATGGGACATTTCTTTTAGTCTCACTTATAGAGGTATTCCAGTTACCCAGTTTCTCACTTATCCAGGTAGAGCAAATATTTTTTTCACTTAGAGAGGTCTTCGAAATAAATTAAAATACAAAATGCATGTTTTAGCTATTAAGCTACAGAAACAGTTTTATTTAATAAAAACAAAGCAAATTTTCTTCCATATGAAAAAAAAATACAAATTTCATATATGTAGATATTATACGTATCGTACTTAATTTAAAAAAAATAAATCCATCCTTTAAGTCTGAATTATATCAAGGAACCAAAAAAATATTTACGATGTAAAGACTTAAAAAAAATCGGTCAGTTTACTCTGCTTTTTAGTGCTTATTTTTATTAGTTCTTTTTCCAGTTCATAGATTTTGTCAAAAACATTTTGATCAGAATCAACAGACTCAAAATATTTGTGTAGTTTATCTAAAGAATTTTTAGTATCCCTTTTTGTTACCTGTTCTTTTACTTCGAGACACAATTCAGCTTCGTCATTATCATCGTCGTCAACTTGCACAGAAGATGATGGACCGTATCCTTCAATAATGTCTTCCTCTGTTTGGTCTCCAGATATTAAAACTTCACTGTCTACAGCAACGTAGTCATTAAAAATAGCCCGATCTTCCCGTTCATTGTTGAAAAGTTTATTCCATTCATCCGCCGTTACCTCCGATTGAGCACTGTCTTCTAGCTCCTGCTCCTCCGTTGCTTCGTGTATTTCAGTTGTTTTAAACCCAGATTTTTTAAAGCAGTTCTTTATTGTGGTTTCATTAACGCAATACCAAGCTTTCCTGGCAAATCTCATCGCCTGGAGGATACTGATTTCAGGGCTTTCATTTTGTTCTATGGACTTAAGTATGTAATAGACGACTTCTTTTCGATAATAGATCTTAAAATTGTTTATAAGGCCTTCATCTAAGGGCTGAAGTTTACTCGTAGTGTTAGCATGTAAAAACAATACCTTTATGGCTTCCAGTTCTGGTAAGTTCATGTGGGCTGCACAGTTGTCAACAAATAGCAAAACCTTTCTTTTTTTATTTTTCATTTGTTTATAAATTTTTTTAAGCCAGTATGTAACAATTTCGTTCGTCATCCATGCTTTTTTATTACTTTTGTAATCCAACGGAAGAGTTTTTACACCTCTGAAACATCTTGGTTGCTTCGATCGGCCGATAAGAAGAATAGAAAGTTTTTCAGTACAAGACATATTGGCACATAAATGCACTGTAACGCGTTCTTTGCTGCATTTCCCACCATGACATTCCTGTCCTTTAAACATAAAAGTTTTATCTGGGAGGCACTTAAAAAATAAAGCAGTCTCATCTGCATTAAAAATGTCCTCAGCGGCATAACCACTTATAATGGATGGAAGATCTTCAATCCATCTGTTGCATAAACCCAAATCAACTCAACTGCTTTCTCCACACATTTTTTTAAAAACTAAATCATTTCTTTTTTTGAAGCCCTCCAACCAGCCATTACTTGCCCGGAATTGCGATATTTTTAGCCTCTTCGCGAACTCTTGAGCCTTTTCTTTAATGAGAGGTCCGTTTAATGGAAGATTTTTATTTAAGCACTGTTTTATCCAGACTAGAAGATATTCTTCAAGGTTAGGATGCTCAGGAGCGCGATTTCTTTTTAGTTTGCCGTGACCCTCAATACACTCGGATTCAATTTTCTCGCGATCTTTTAAAATTCTACATAAAGTTGATTTCGGCACGTTAAATTCCTTGCATATTTCGTCTCGCGATTTTCCATTATTGAACTCGTTCAAAAGTTTTAATTTTGCACTAATAGACATACAATGCAACTTTCGCTTAGACATTTTTAATTTTTATTCGACGCGTAAGCACGACAAACGAAGAACGAACTGAGCTGCAGCTGGACGATACAAATTTGATGTCAAGATAAAACGTGTCTGAACAAACACACGACACATTTTTTTGCGAAAAAATAAGATTTTTCTTTGAAGTCTGTCTCACTTACAGAGGTTAAAATAAATAAATTTTAAAGCCTGTTCCACTTACAGAGGAAAACTTATAAAATATTTGTTTCACTTATAGGGGTTCAAAAAGTTCCACTTATAGGGTTTTCTTGGAAAAAAATTAAGGTGCGACAGATTTATGCCCACTTATAGAGGTATTCCGCTTAACCAGGTCCCAGTTAGACAGGTTCGACTGTAATATAAAGTTCAATTATGTACAAAGATTTTAAGATATAAATCATCTGAAGTTGAACAATAAGTATTAAACTATAAATTTTATACGATTCAAAAAAAGGAAAATGTTCGATTGAAGCTAGATCGTTGGATTTTCCCAGCGTTGAGTGGAGGAAAATTTGTGTGTGTGTGCGGCACAAATCTGTTTTTCTCTCTGTACCTTTTGTGCTGCGTGCTTTTTCTTTCTTTTTTTTATGCACCTTTTGTAGTTTGTGTTGTTTTTTTTTGTAGCGCATGGGATTGAGAAAGATAGGTGATGAAATGTAATTGAGATTGAGAGGGAGTCACACTTAGAGTATGTATATCCATATAATGAGAAGGGACACTCTCGACGTTTTCTTTATCAGTTCTTATCAGCAATTATTTTGTTTTAAATTAGAAAAGTGGCAGACTGGCGAAGCAAAGCGCGCATGGGTCAGCTATATGTATACTATACACTTCAAAATCGACGAATGAAATATTTCTTCTGTAACATTTAATCTTCTTTTTTCTTTTCCTTAAGGACGAGGTTATGATCTGGATCAAAAGGACATTATGCGTATGCCTCCTACTTCACTGAATCCTTACTGCTCTGCCTTGACAAGATAAAATATAATATTTCCTTTGTACAGGGAAGGGCTAAGATATCTTGAAACTCTCTCACAAATGTCCGTGCGAATCCGTGGGTTGGCACTATTACAGACCAACAGTGTCGTTAAATGAAGACAATAATCAATAACATAAGCATACAAAAAACTTGCAAACCGACAACCATTTTGAAAAATATTTCTGTGTTGTCCTCTACAAAACAGTATTATTTTTTGGCGGAGCCAAAGTTATAGTACTCCTGCCATTTATTAGGTTAAATTATTCATTTAATGTACGAGTAGCCATAAATATAGTTTTGTCAAACTTTTGTGAGCCTTGCCATAAGAAATTCGTCGGCTCCTGTGGTGAGTCGACATTTGCTATTTCAGTTACAAGTATAGACATAAGTCAGTTTGTATATAATTAGACTGAAATAAATTCTTTTGTAAAGTGATTGGCCTCAGTAAAGAAGTGAACCGAAACTGAGAGACCTAACGAAGTTTATTGAGGTCAAAGCGGCAAACCCCACAGACGGACCAGTGGGACGGTTATGGTCCCTTTGATTCTGATCATAATTTCGCGGTTATGGAAGAATAAGACATATGAACTTAATTTATTTTGGAGAAGCAACTTTTGACTGCGAGGCAGCTGGTCTGTCCATTTCAATATCAAATACCATTGCGTTTGTTTTAACCATTTTGACGAAGAATTTACAAATTAATTTTCCATCTGCTTTTCACGTTTTACAAATACAACGATACTAAGGCGGCGTTTGCCGACCACTCCTTAATCGATTTTAAAACTCAGCACCTCTTAATTTTAATTTTTTGCTACGTATTCACCAAGCACAATTAGGGTTGTCTACCGAACTTCATCATCCATCATTTTAAATTAATTTTCTCTCTCTCTGTCGAAAATGACAATGTCAGAATGTAAATTTTGATGCGAATAAAACAAAATTTATTTCAAGGTGTAGGTGAAAGTTAGAAATATAAATGACTAGTGTACCCATGATAGAACTTTTGTAAGTGGGAACCCGACCCGCCGCCTTATAGTTACAAAAACTAAAACGCAATTTCATTCCATTTTGAAAATCAATAATTTAAATATTAAGTGACAGCCAGCTTATATCGAATTTTCGAGGATTTCAAGATATTACTGCTTGGTGGTAGGGACCACTACACTAATAAAGGCTGGATAATACGACTTACGACACTTAAACTTCAAAATGAAATAAACTTTGTTCGCTTATTTGATTGTTCGGATTAACAATTTATTGAAAATGCTATTTTAATTTTTTGCATGATATTTAGTTAAAAAGGGTGTCCCAAAATTAACACAAAATTACAGCTCTCTAGTCTCTGCTCGCTGAAGACCTGCGTCTCCATGTTTTTTTATTCTGTAATTAATACAGTACCCTTATAATGTTAACACAGCGCGGGCATTGTGTTGGTTGCTGCAAGCAGCACACATAGTAAATGATTCATTGCCTGTTTTTAGGCGCTACTTACCACATGAAAGAATGGGAAAGAAGTTTGATGCTGTTGTAGGGTTTCATTCGCTACGGTTGGTGCCTAAATTGCTGAGTATTGTTGTGTGTATTCACAGTTTTTAAAATCATGGCCCTGGTCGGGATTGGAACGCGCAACCTGGCAATCACTTAGTGAATACACTACCATCGCACCATTGCCACCCGCAAAGTTCAATTGGTTACAAAGTTCGATTGGCACAAAAACTGAAGACTTATGACCATGCACAGCGGATGCTGAGTTTTCAAGCAAAATCATCATAAGCTAATATATTACTGCTCATTTTACGTTGATGACTTTGTAAATCGTCAAAATTGTGACTGTCGAAAAACAAATGCATCCACAACGGGTCACTGTCACGGTGCAAATTTTGGGGTGGAGGCATCATTAGACCATACCTCCTCGAAAATTATGCTTATCAAGCAGTGACTGTTATAAGTACTCAAAATCGCGACATGATAACAGAGTTCTTTCTGCCTAAATTGGATGATATTGATGTGGAAGAGATGTGGTTTCAACAAGAAAATGAAACAATTCAATTACTGCATGAAACATTTCCCCGTCGTGCACTCTCTCTCGTTTCAGAATTGCCCCCTAGATCGTGTGGTGATTTAACCAAATTGGATTTCTTTTTATTAGGTTATTTGAAATCAAAGGTCTATGCCAACAAGCCCACAACCACCCGTGCATTGAAGCAGGAATTTCAACGCTGCATCAACAAAATTCAGCCACATTTATGCAAAATGATCATGGAAAAGAGGGCGTATGCAAAGCCGTGGAGGCCATTTGTCCGGTATGCTATTCAATACATAACCCTATCTTGTGTTCCTTATAATTAAAAAAAAAAAACAGTTTTCTATTCAATTCAAATATTTTGTAAGTCTTGGGACATCCTTTATAATAGATTCTGCGTGTGGAATTGTTGTCTTTACCTTTTTGGAACAAATGCGTTATAAAATTGAAAAATAGGATTATTCAACAACTGGTGTCATTTAAATTTCGCGCCATTGTTGAACAGCATTCCAATAACATTGCTATGACTTTTCATAAGCTAAAACTTCTTAGGTTTGAAGTATGCTAGGATCAACTCAAAATATTGCCGCCGTAGCTGATAGCGGGGGGCAACGGTGCAGTAGTAGTGTATTCGCTTAGTGATTGGAAGATCGTTCGTTTAATCCCGGCCAAATTCATTACTTTATTTCGAATATATGTAAAATCTCCATTAGCAGCTTAGACAATACCCGTCGAGAAAAACCGTACAACTGCACCACAAAACTTCTTTCCTATCTCTCTATTCTTTCTAAAGCAAGCAATGAAATGTGCCATTGCTAGGTGCAACAATAAGGGTACTGTAACATTAACGGTAAAACCCCTTTAGCGTAAGCAAAATTATATAAAAAAAAAAAATGCGGCGCGCGTCAAACCTTTTTTTCCTAATAGACTTAGGTACACTTTGCCGAACCACTTCAAGATCAATTTTTAATCGTTTACCTGTTAACTCGATTTATTTTTAATAGCATTGCCAAGCTGAGTTTTATAAAAATTATAGCAATACATCTTTCTGTTTAAGAATTTCAATTTCACCGCGCCAAAACCCTCCAACCATTTAAAATAAGTTAAATAATTTTAAATGGTAGTAACTTCTTGTCGCTGACTGTTCGCACAAAATACTCTCAGAAAATACAATCTTTGATTAGGCCCTCGAAAATCACAGAAAATAAGGTAGCAAAACGTGTGTAAAAAAATAAGGTGAGAGTATCTTGCCTCAGCTGCCAAAGGTGATATGGATTACCAACGAATGTGTCCGTCTAGTTATATAATGGATCCGTCTAAGGAAATGCCGAAAATATATGCAGACTTAAGCCTTCTATTACCGCGTGCATCCATACAAAAGTGATATGGCAGAATACTAAAAATGGGACGACTGAAAATTTCACAATCAGAAGGATCTTGGAAAGGTTCAGCGGGCTGGCAATCGGTAAATTGGCAAATTTATTGGCATTCTTAACTCCGTTGTATACACGAGTACGTTTCAGTGTGTTCAGTGTGGTTTGGTCTATTCGACTGTCTCTATTAGGTATCTATAGAATTTGTGTTCAAAATTATCCCAGAGATGTTCGCCAAGCTCTTTTCGACGGAATGATTCATGTGTTTGCGGTAAATGTGGGACACTACAGAAGAAGAGGAATAGTTTATCAAAGAAAATCTACTCTCACTATGTGAACGAAGCTTTACTACGAAATTGTTTTTGGAGGAAATGTAGTGCAATGTACAATTTGTGGGCCACTTTGGTCGTAAAATGAATGTATTTGGTTAGTAAAATCAATTCGAAAAAGGATATTTATCAATAGTAGGGAGTGGGTGTACATGTACAATATACAATACATACTGGATAAAATGTATCTATCTTTTGGTAGAGATTTGGGTAGAAGTGGACTAAGGAAAAAAACTTAAAACAAAAGTAATTATCCTTCATTTTTATCACGATCAATCGAGGAAAAATAGGCGGGTGGCAATGGTGCAGTAGTAAAGGTCGTGCGTTCGAATCCCGGCCAAGTCCATTACTTTATACCGAATACATGAAATCGTAATCTCCCTAAGTAACTTAGACACCACCCGTGGAGAAAAACCCTACAACTGCACCCAAACACTTCTTTCCTATCTCTCTATTCTTTCTAAAACCAAGTAGCTTACACTGTGTTCTTAGCATTATAAGGGTACTGTAATAACAGAAAAAATCCCTTTAGCGTAAGCAAATTATAAAAAAAAAAAATGTTACGTTACTAATGTCAGAGATTTCTATAAAAGTTTGCACTCACTTTTGTGTAGTAAATTAAGTTATACTCGGAAAAAATGCATATCGATTTGATGTGTTGTGGTACTGCGATGATTCCAACCACCACATCTTGGCGCCAAATTGGAAAAAATGTAATTATTATGTATTCACATAAAGTTATTCCATTTGCCACAAATACGAGTATATTATAGACTAGCAAAAGTTGAATATATTTAATTTTGATAAAAGATTTGGCACTTTTGATTTTGTAAGCCAAACGGAAAGCTTTTACTTCGCATGAGTATCGGAAGTGTAGTCCGGTGGAGGTGGTTGGTTTCCACCAACACTGTTCACTGTAGCGATGTCTGCTACACACGCCAAGATTAATAAATTCTGTTTGGCAAACTATTGGATACCCTATTCCTATCCCCTAAAAAGGGGGCGCGGACAATTTTAGGTACCTATGGGTGCATTGCTAAAGTCGATATTGTCTACATATTTTCTTATACATAACTGTGTATACCCTATTCTAAGGGTATATTAATTTTGACGCATAGTTTGTAACATACCTTAATATTGCCCGTAGACCCCTAAAAGTTACTATATTTATGATCAGAATCGATAGTAATGTCGATCTAGTCATGTCCGCCCGTCCGTCCGTCCGTCCGTCTGTCGGCAAAAATTAGGCCTTTAAACTGGGCCTAGAGAGCTGAAATTTTAACCATATACTCTCTAGGGTCCCGAAATAATCAAGCTAACGAATTTTGAAATCCGCCCACAGACACGCCCACAAACTCAAAAAAAACAAATTTTTGGAAAAAATCGAATTTTGAGCTAGAAAGCTGAAATTTTGATCTTTGACTCCTAAAACTGCTCGGGAGATAACATATTTTAAATTCGCCCACTGACACGTCCACAATTAAATAAAACAATTTTATTGAAAGACAAAAGTTTGATCTAGGGAGCGTTTTTTTTTACAAAAGCTTCGTTTTTTCGATAAAATCCTTTCAATGATATAAAACAAAACAAAACAAAAATGTTTTGCCTATTAAAACATACTGAAACTCGTGGCTTCAATGGCAAAGTGGATGAGTGCTTGCCTGAGAAGACGCTGGTCTAAGTTCGAATCCGAGCGGAAGTAAAATGGATTTTCGGGATACAAGAAAAAACATAGACCAGTACCATAGGATAAAAGGAATCTGATGATCGGTTGTGGCGAACCGTGCAACAGCGCTGTAACTCCAGCCGTCCACATCACGTGGTAGCAATTGTAAGAAATATGATTGTTCATTCAAAACAACACAAATAAAACATATTTACAGGAAAATGGGCATAAACGTCATAAGTCACCATTTTACTTTTTTTTATTTATTTCGTTAATTTAGTTGAGTGTCTCTGGAAGCACAAGTCGCATCGATATCTATTTCCCCAGCAGGTCCCATATGTATTCAATGGAATTGAAGTTCGGGTTCATCGTAGGTAATGCATTTATGGCTACTTTCACTTCTTGTAAATACTCGGTAACGCACTTGGCGACGTTTGGACTACCATTGTACTGCATCAGCGAGAAGTTTTCCCCAATAAATGGTGCGGATGGAACCACAGATTCCTCCAGTACGTTGTTAATGTAATAGGTTTTATGTTTTATGTTATCCTTCCACGATGCACAGTTCGGTTTTACTGCGCATGGACATTTCTGCCCACACCTTCCTAGAAATTTCACTACTGGTCAACTGTTTCCAAATAGTATCTCTCAACTAACCCATGATCGTCTCCACATTCTACAACATCCATTGGGCGAGTGCAGAAAAACGTGAACTCACCAGGGAAAATGACTCTACCCCAGTCTAGTCGGTCTCTGCACATTCTGGTAAAGGCTCGACGTCGCTTAGGCTGTACCGCGATACGCTCCTGGTGTTAGTAATTCGCTTCGGGAATATGAACCCCCTGGTTGAGCTATTAATGGCTCATACAATATTTCTTTTTCAACACTGTAACAAAGTTCGAAGTGAGATCCAAATATGCCAGGGTAACTCATGTATGCTGACTGTTGACGATACCTAACGTTGACTAAATCACATGAATTCAATCCGCCACCCGTGTGTTCTTCTGATGGGCTCGTGTTTATTTTCTGAGACTCATCAGCAATCCATTTTATAGTTTTACTTTTTGCTTCTTGTTCAACACTCATTTTATTCAATTTATTTAAGTTCGTCGTCTTATAAAATTCGTTTGCGAGATGTGTAAAAATAGTTTCACTTCTGCCATCCTCTTCTTGTGATCACTGTTAGATTTGGAGTAGTTGCTAGGTTGGTTGGGGTAGGTGCAATGTTGCGTATATTATTAAAAAATGTCTGGCATTTCTATTTTTTTGCAGGCCCTTTTTCCATTTCTAAAAACGGAAAAAAACAATAGCAAAATGGCCCAACATGGAAAGATTGTCAGAAAAGTCTGACACAACAGGCAATCGTCAAGTTGATGCCGAAAAGTGCCTACCCTCGTACAACACCCAACCAGTGCTAGGTTCTCTCTACAATGTTGAAAAAACGTTCTTCTGTGTCTCTTAATATTTTTTCATTATTTTTAACGTAAGGATTCATAGTTGAAGAACGTGCTGTTGTCTTACTATTGGATGTTTGAAGCTGTCAATATTCATCTACAGCATTCAGACTAAAATGCTGAAATACTAAATTACTGAATAACTCATTCAATAGATATCATTGCAACTTAACAAATAATCCCAAAAACAAAGGAAAGAGAACATAATCATCCTGATACACAAGAAAGGAAATAAGGATGACATTAACAACTACATGTCTATATGTTTAATTTCGACAATCTACATAATATTTTTGGACACAATAAATAACAGAGTGCAGATAGTATTAAACAAAAAGCAACCCAGCAAAAAAGCTGGTTTTAGAAATGAATATTCTATGACGGACTACCTAAGAATTCAGTATAGATTTCCTTGATTGATTTCGATAAACCTTTTGACACTGTTGAAGACATAACATGCTTATGTCTTTAACAGAGTCAAAAGGATTACTGAAACCCATAAAATACATCTATAGGTACTAAATTCGGCACGGGACAGCTCTGTTAAGTTAAAATATTGACATCATTTATATAAAAACATTGATAAATTTTATATTACTTTATTAACAATAGAACAAACGTTGAAACAGACAACACATTTCAAATAGGAAGAGGGATACGCCAACGAGACTCCATTATCTCCTCCATTATTCCTTGCTGTATTGCTGAAAGCACATGAAATACAAATCTGCAGACAATGCCTGACGACATTATTCTCATTTGGACTCAGCAAATAATATTCATTCTATACTCGTATGATTATCCAACTCGCCACCGAAAAGTTATTTACATGGAATTTGTTGAAATGTGACGAAAACAAGAGTAAGGGCAAATGGTATTCAGAATGTCATAATGCTAGAGGCCGAACCAGTAGAATACATCGCCGAATATACTCACACTTGGGACATATAACATGATTTAATAATCTAGAAGACAAACAAATAAATAGACATGCCAAACAGCTGGAGACAATTTTGGAATGTGAAATAGATATAAGACAAAAAATTGAGAAATGACACACAAAAACATACGAGGGCGTTCAATATATTCTCGGTATCGATGCGAATTCAATTTAAATTGTCTTTATTTTTCAATATAATTTCCCCTAACATTAATGCATTTGTTAGATCTTGAGATAAGCTTTTTTAAACCCTCAAAAAAAATAAATTTCCTCTTTCTCCGCAAAATACCCATTTATTGCCGACTTGAGTTCTTCATCATCCGAAAATCTTTTTCCACGAAGACATTTTTTCAAATCCGGAAACAGGAAATAATCACTAGGGGCAAGGTCTGGACTATAGGGTGGGTGTTGGATTTCTTCGAAACCACAATCTCGCGCAGCAGCCTTGGAAACTCGCGCCGTGTGAACAGGAGCGTTGTCATGAAGAAGCAACACACCCGCTGCGAGTTTACCCCGTCTTTTCTTTGTGGCGTTGATGGTTTCACCTTTTTTTTGTACTCAATGAGCAAGATTCCCTTTGAGTCCCAAAAAACTGACGGAGTGACTTTGAACTTCTTCGGGTGGTCGGTTCCTTTTTTATGCTACTGCATGGACTCTTGTTTGCTTTCAGGGTCATAGTGGTGGACCCATGTTTCGTCCCCAGTAACAATTCGATCCATAACACCGTCCGCGTTCTCACTACACATCTCCAAAAGCTCTTTACAGCATGCGATTCTCACTTTTTTCTGAGGTGCTGTGAGCATTCGTGGCACCCACCTTGACCTGACCTTTGAAAGGTTAAGATGGTCATGAAGAATGGTGTGAATGGTACCAATTGAAAGCTTGGTGATCTCCGCCATCATTTTCACCTTTATTCGGGCATCCTCAAGAAAAAGTTTTTCGACTTCTTTGATGAGCAATCTACCAAATATGCCTGAATTCTAGATTCAATTATCTAACGCGAAGCATCTTCATCAGCTGCCGTTAATGTCAAAATTCTGCTTTCAAAATTCTGATTTCTAATCGATTCTTTTGAGCCAATTTGAACGACTCTTATACGCATATTGGCCGGAATATTGGCAACTTCGAGTTCAATATTGTTCCTGAGCTTCTCCAACGTTGTTGGCTTATTATACTAGGTGGCGCTAAAGTCATCACCCAGTGGCGTTCACCAATCCGGCTGAAAACTACATAGGATAGATGTCAAACGTCGTGGATCATTTAGAACATTGGCACACAGAATTGCCTAAGGCACACCCAAGGGCTGAAAACCCTGTCGGAAGATGCTATAATTTTTGCAAATAGCGGCAAATGTCAATTTTACTTTGATATTTGTGAAGTAAACAGATGACAACTTTTGCGCCCCTTGTATAAGAAATCCAACGGCGTTAAATCACGTGAGCGGGGTGGCCATTCGACCGGACCATTGGTCGAGATCGCACGATTACCGAACTTCCCATTTAAAAGATAAATTGTTTGACTGCCGGTGACACATTCTTGTTAGAACGACATATCACTGATGTAAAGTCTATTTGATTGAGGTCAGAAATAGTCTTCTAACACACGAACGCTAGCTCCATTGACCGTAACATGGCGATCATTTTCATCGACGAAAAAATACGGTCCAATCACGCCTCCAGCATGAAATCCAAACCGCACGGTCACTTTTTGAGGATGTAAAGGAGTCTATTGAAGCACACGTGGGTTTGGTGCTGTCAATAACACATACTTTGCTTATTGACAAAGCCATTAAGTGAAAAATGAGATTCATCGCTGAAGATCATTTTTCAATGCAATTCAGGATTTTTTTCAAACTTAATCGGACAAGCTTCGGCGCTTCAAATGATCAAGCGTCTTCAGTTCTTGAGTAAATTTGATCTTGTAAGGGTGTAGACGAAGATCCTTAGAGCTATTCCCAATTCCTGTGAACGGCATGGTATCGACTGATTTGGCTCTTTTGGAACTGTAGCACCTACGGCAGCGATATTTTCGATACTTCGACCTGTGCGTTGTCTCACTAGTACAGGAACGTTCAATAATGAATATGTTGACTCAAATTTATAAACTAAAGCACGCACAGCCTGTCTGGTGGGACGATTATTTCGGTCGAAATTTGGAGGAAGCGCTCTTAAACTTGCGAATACCGACTCAGAATTTCGGTAGTAATATTAATAATTTTCAAACGTTGCTCGTTCATAAACTTCACAATGATAAAATGTATACCCTGACCGACGTTTGGACATTGACAGATCATAAAAAAAGTCTAAGGGTGCCTGTTGGGGCAAGAATTATCCCCTGCTGGTTGCTCGATAATGTGATGGATGACCAAAGAAAAATAAAACGTGTGTAAGGTTTTGGTTCGGTACACTTTATTTCGACAGGTCTTACCTCGTTGAGGTTTGGATGAAGAAGAGAAAGATGTAATAAAATAATCTATTGAGTGGCTTCCGATTAAGACAAAATGGCGTAAACTACTTAGCTATTTTAGCGACATCTTAGAGTTAACACTTTAATAAACTACTAGAAAAGATTAAGAATTGTTCGACAAGAATATTTTGACTTGAACATTGCCGGCCGCCTTGCAGCATCGGCTGTAAAATGTTACATACTTTATCTTTAAATTTAAATTCATTCAAAACTTCGAAAAAGCCACTCTTAGGAAAAATTCTTTACAATTGAAAAAAATAACTTTAACTTAAAGCTAACAATAGTTACTTAAACTAATGAATAGATACGTGCTATACATCATACAAATCGGTGCAATATATAAGTATCTACGTTAAATTTATTTTATAGAAAGTGAAAAATTTAAGAAAGCAAATACTCGTAGTTAAATGGAATGGAATGGTTTTATAAAACCTTAGTTATGAGTGAGTTAATACGCAAAGTTTAGCAATTGGACGCGTTATAACTCCATTTTGAGTTTTAATTTCCACGACTCGTATGCGGTTATCGGGTCCCGGATAAACCTTAATAATGCGACCTAGACGCCATTCGTTAGGGGGTAGATTTTCGTCCTTAATAACGACCAAGTCGTCTAACGAGACATCTCTTTGTGGATATTTCCACTTGTATCGTTTGTTGAGTTCTTTGAGATACTCATCCTTCCATCGACGACAAAACTGATGATGCAAAATCTTTACCTTTTCCCATCGATTGATACAGGTAAGAGACTTTTCATCGTGAGCAGGTTCTAGGGGAGCTAACAACGGACCCCCTCGAAGAAAATGACCTGGAGTTAATGGAGGAATGTCTGATATATTTTCCGATACCGGTGAGATCGGCCTAGAGTTTAGACATCCTTCGATTTTAGCGAGAAGAGTGGAAAACTCTTCGAAGGTAAGCTTATTAGTTCCAATCACCTTCCTAAAATGAAGTTTAACGCTTTTAACTCCAGCTTCCCACAACCCACCCATATGCGGTGCCCCAGGGGGAATTAATTTCCATTCCATGTTATGGTCCTTGTATCTTTCGGTTACGTCCCTGGACAGAGTTCTGAGAAATTGTTTGAAGTCATTGGATAGTACCTTACTGGCTCCAACTAAATTTGTGCCGTTATCAGAATGCATAGTTCTAGGCATTCCACGTCGTGCGATGAATCTACTAAAAGCTGCTAAGAAGCACTGAGTCGTCAAATCACTTGTAGCCTCCAAATGTATTGCCTTTGTTGCAAAGCACACAAACAGGCAGACGTAGCCCTTAGTAATTCGGCAATTTCGTCCTGAAAAGCTTTTTATTATAAATGGACCGGCAAAGTCTACTCCGGTGTTCGTAAATGGGGATGAAATTAGAGTTCTCTCAACGGGTAAAGCTCCCATAATCTGGGTTTGCATTTTCCTTTTGTGTATAGTGCATGTTTTACAAATGCGAATGCATTTTTTTACCAAGTTCTTCACTTTTGGTATCCAAAACTCACACCTCATCAAACGAACTACCAATTGGTTTCCACCATGAATTGAAATATCGTGAATGAACTTCACAAGCAACGACGATATCTTCGCTTGGTAAGGGAGAAGAATGGGATACCTTTCATTATAAGAAAGAGTGGACGAAGTGAGTCTTCCACCAGATCGCAGGATTTGGTTCGAATCCATTAGTGGATTCAGATTAGTCAAACAGCTTTTCTTTGAGATAGGCTCATTTTTCAGTAGAGCTACATATTCGTGGGGAAAATAAAACGATTGTGTCAAACGAATAACTCGGGCTTTGGCGTTGGATATTTCTTCAGAAGTTAGCACTTCCGATGAATATGAGACTTGGTGTCTAAAACGGGGATTTGTTCTGTAGAAAAAACGCAGTATATATGCAAGAACATGTAATGTTTTAGACCATGAAGAAAATCTCTCCACAAACAACTCAATATTCGGTTGTATTGTTGTGTGATTCGCTTTTATTGGCCTCTGCTCAAGATCATAATCATCAGGCCGGGGCAAAATGGATTGAGGCCATGACGACTTAGCTTGACAGAGCCACATTGGACCATCCCACCATAGGTTACTTGCCTTAAGATTTTCTGGCGATAGACCTCTAGTTGCTAAGTCAGCTGGATTATCCGCTGATCGGACATGGTTCCATTTAGTGTTAGGAACATACGTTTGTATCTGCGAAACCCGATTTCCCACAAAAGTTTTCCAGTGACATGGAGGCTTATCCAACCATGCCAGGACAATGGTGTTATCTGTCCACAGACATAACTCATGGGTCGAGCATTGTAGCTTTGTAATGACTTTGTGGAACAGCTTCGACAGTAAAACAGCACCACATAGTTCAAGTCTCGGTAGAGCAAGCTGTTTTACCGGAGCTACCTTACTTTTGGCACAAAGGAGGTGAGAAGACCAGTCGTTTTCATTGTGTCTAATACGGATGTAAAACGTTGCGGCATAAGCCAGTTCAGAGGCATCACAAAATCCATGTATTTCAATGGAATCTGACGGACTGTAATTAATCCACCGAGGAACTTGAATGTGTTGTATATCGGGAAGTGAAGCAAAGAACGATTTCCAGCGGTGACACGTCAGGGGCACAAGTGGTGTGTCCCAAGACGTCCCATCACGCCAGATTTGCTGCATGATGGCCTTCGCACTGATGATAACTGGTGCTAACCATCCAGCAGGATCAAATAGTCTTGCAATAACTGAGAGTACTGCTCTTTTTGTTAAAAGGTGATCCTCATCTAATATTTTGAAAAAGAAGTAAAAGGAATCCAACTTCGCATACCATTGTATTCCAAGGGTTTTGGAGATACTTTTATCTTCCAGCCGAAGAAGCTCTTGATCATAGAGATGCGAAGGAGGAAATTCTTTTATCAAATCGACACAGTTCGATGTCCATTTTCGTAAGGCAAAGCCAGCTGAGCCTAAAGCTTCACACAGTTGACGCTGCGCTCGTAACGCAGTTTCAACATCATGGGCACCAGACAGAACATCGTCAACGTAGAAGTGATTTTTCAAAATATCAAAGGCGATCGGAAAAGTATGTTGTACGTCATCCGCTAGTCGAAGCAGTGTACGAATAGCCAAATATGGCGCACAATTGACACCAAAGGTGACAGTTTTTAGTTTGTAGTCTTGAGGACTACAATCTGGGAATTTGCGGAACAAAATTCGCTGATACGACGAATGATCAGGGTGCACTAATATTTGGCGGTACATTTTCTCGATGTCTGCGTTGAACACAAATCGATAAAACCGCCATTTTAAAATCAAAGTAGTTAAGTCGGCTTGTAAAACCGGACCTGTATGCAACATGTCGTTAAGACTAGTGCCTTTACTGGATGCACTAGATGCATTAAATGCAACCCGAACCTTTGTCGTAATACTTTCGGGTTTTATCACTGAGTGGTGTGGGAGGTAGTCGGAACATATCTGATGATCCCGTACAATATCGTCCGACGACACAATCTCCATATGGTTAAGTGTGGCATACTCTTCAAGAACCTTATTGTATTTTGAATGTAGGTCAGGGTTTTTCCTTAATCTGTTTTCCATGCGATGGAATTGCCTTAAAGCAATAGCTCTTGAGTAACCTAGAATGGGTAGAGGGTTTTTGAATGGAAGACGAACTATGTAGCGACCGTTAGCGTCTCTGGTGGTGGTATCGGAGTACAGCTGCTCACAAAACAAATCTTCGTCTGAAAGGAGCTTACTTTCAAATACTTCTTTTACTTCCCAAAATTTTGCAATCTGTTCGTCGATTGAGACCTCACTATAATGAGACAGGATTGTCGAATACGAACTGACACTTTCATTTAAGAGAGGACCAGAAATTACCCAGCCAAATATTGTATTTTGGGCTACCAGTGAACCGAAAATATCTGGCTTAATGCCTTCTTTGACAATCGAGGGATATAAATCAGCACCGATAACTATATCTATTTTTGAGCTTTCGTAAAAATAGGGATCTGCAAGCTCGAAATCAATGGGGGTTGAGACCTCTTCCCGGCGTACTACACAAGATGGCAAATCACCTGTGAGGCGTTTTAAAACAATTGCATTGGCAAAGATTGTAAATGAAGGGACCAATTTAGAGCCAATGCACAAAGAGCACAATTTAGAGGAAGTTCCAGTTACTACAGCACTCATACCTGATATCTGCGCGTGTATCTTAACTGGAAGATTAAGTCTCCTCTGTGTATCTTCTGAAATGAATGTAACTTCCGACCCTCCATCTATAAGTGCACGCAAGGTAAACTTATTACCTAAATGGTGGATTTCAATCAGAGCTGTTGCCAAAAGAATGCGCTTATTGTTTCGGGAGAAATAGGTTTGAAATTGTTGAGTGTTCTGATTTGTAGTGGACTGTAAATTATCTGTTAGATTTTGTGGAATTGAATTGTTAAGTTGAGTAACTAATTGCCCAGATGTGGATGGATAGGATTGAGATATCTGAACCGTTGAAGTATGTAAGAGCGTATGGTGCTTTTGTTTGCACTGCATACATGTATGAACGCTACGACAATCATTCTCTAAATGATTGGAGGCTAAACAGTTTTTTACAAAATTGGAGTGAATTCACCTTTGAAATGCGATCGTGAATACTCATTTGTAAAAATGTAGGGCACTTTCGAAGTGAATGAGAACCTTTGCATAGTTTGCAAACATAATTAGCTGCTTTGGACAGGAAAGCTTTGTGGTTTACCTTTTTTGGTTGGGAAACTTGACTTTTGGTTTGTTGGCCTTTCGGATTTGTGGGAAACTTAAGATCGGATACCGTTTCCAGAACTCTATAGCGGCTCGTTAGGAACACATTCATTTCATCCCATTTCGGAATATCGCTTGGACTCTTAATGAATTGCTCCCACAACGAAAGAGTCTTTTCAGGTAGCCGATTAGAGCAAAGATACACGAGAATAGGATCCCAAGAATCTATTGATATGTCATGCGCTTTAAGAATGGATAAACAATCATTTATCTTCCGCTGGAGATCTTTGATACTTTTGCCAGACTCAACCGAAATGACGGGCAAATTAAAAAGTTGTTTTAATTGGTTGTTTACTAATATTCTTTTATTTTCATATTGGCTTTCCAAGCCACGTCAAAATTGTTCGCAGTTAGAGGAAATTTGGAAACTATGTTATTAGCTTCCCTAGCTAGAATGTTTCGGTATCACACGGAGGAACTTTTATACACTGCGCGGAGCCTAAAGTGGCACTTGAACTTTGTTTTACATCATCGTCTTTAATGATATTATCAATAATTTCACTTAAGCAGTTAATATATGTGGTTGCTGACAACCGATACTTTGACTTAATTGCGTCTAAATCGTCACCATTATCGGTATTTAAACAAAGTGCATAATGTATTTTGATATTAGACCACAGATCCTTTATTTCACATTTTGACGCTTCTAGATTAGTTACAGTTTTGTCAACGATAGGCATTTCTTGAAAAGCTGATTGAAATTGTGTCAGCTGATCAGCAGCAACAATGAAATCATCTAAGATAGTCATTTTAATTGGAAGAAAATCTAACTCAAGAGAAAAGACTAGGCGCGTAAACAAACTCGATTATTAATGCGATTTCCTTTGGAAATGAAATTACCAAATTTCGCGGTACGAACTCACTTTCAAACAAGTATTTTGTTTTTTTTTTGTTTTTGCAAGGAAGATAATTCCTAATTGAAAGGTATAAACTATTCACTCACAAAATTTAATAAGAAATATGTTCTTGTGTCTAATTTATATAAAAGTTATAAATATTGCACCAATCTTAGAGTTATGCACGTACCTGCTTAAATCTGGTGATGGTTTCAAAATTTAGAGATGTCTTTCCTTCTTAGGTGATGTAATGATGATAGATTTGTATCCCTTCCGTGTAGATATTGTCAAATTATGAGATTCGCACGTGGAATTCGTAAATGTAAATCGACGCGTATTTTCGGCAGAGATGTTGACTTCAGGAAGAGATGATTGATGACTGGTCGCTTACTGGTCTTATTGCGATGGGTATGGTCGACTTTGAATGCTGATGCTGAGCGTAGCGATCGAGAGCAATAATACCGCTTGTGGTTTGTGAGCGAGCGATGAGTGAAGAGATGGTGCTGCAAATCGTTCCTTGATCGTGTGGAGAGTATCACTTTTTGGCGATGTCCGACGTTAGGTGGGGCAAGATTTAGGAATCTTGTGCTCTAACAATGCGGGCGGTAGATAAATGTGGAGGTAGGGGCAAGAATATTAAATCTTGCTGTACGATTATATTGATTGTGGTTAGGTGTAATAAATCGTGAATTTATAGGTGTACTGCTATCCAATCGATGATCGTGTGGGATGCGAAAGAAAAATGTAAATTCTTTCTTGATGATTGCGATGGGGTTTATGCAAAATTCAGGGATTTTGCGGATGAATTTGATTATTATTTCGTTAAAATATAATCTGGCTCGATGTGACCAAATGTTGGGGCAAGAATTATCCCCTGCTGGTTGCTCGATAATGTGATGGATGACCAAAGAAAAATAAAACGTGTGTAAGGTTTTGGTTCGGTACACTTTATTTCGACAGGTCTTACCTCGTTGAGGTTTGGATGAAGAAGAGAAAGATGTAATAAAATAATCTATTGAGTGGCTTCCGATTAAGAAAAAATGGCGTAAACTACTTAGCTATTTTAGCGACATCTTAGAGTTAACACTTTAATAAACTACTAGAAAAGATTAAGAATTGTTCGACAAGAATATTTTGACTTGAACAGTGCCTTTGTTTTAAAATACGAAATTCGTATGTCCCTATTGAGAAACCTGTAAATATGTTGCCGACAATGTATGAAATCAGGCATTCTATAGAATGCCTCGAACGCCCGGGCAATGTATGAAACAATTTTGTATTCTAAACACTGCCTAGGCATTCTATAGAATGAAAGACGCGTCTGTGATAGGGGAGCCTGATCGAGCCAAATATTCCGAGTACTTCGGAATAAAAGCCCGCGCCGACGTCAATATTTATCGTCGAGCCATTAGTATAGATTGGTAGCGTTGATTCATGGACTGAGGATTGAGCCTCATGCCAGTTTTCCCTGTAGATAAAAGAGGCAGGGAATGGTCTTACAAAACATAGATGGGGAATAACGTAGTCTGTAGAATATTATGCCCCGTTGTATAGGGTTTCTGGCTTTTTGTTTGGCTGAGCCGCAGAGCACTGTTTGCAGCAGATTCTTGTACAAAAAGGTCTAGGGTCTTAGATTAAGAATGGCCACCAACCCCGCTGTGGGGTGGTTCTCATTGCCCCAGTAGTACCAAAACAGGCAATTCTTTTCAGCTTCCTAGCTCGAACTCAGATTATTCGAACAAAAAAACTGTTATTTTTAAAAAGTGGGCGTACTAGTTGCAAATTATTTACAAATGAGCATTTACTGCCTCTAGAGAGGGTATATTCCAAATTTCAGCTTCCTAGCTCAAACTTTTCGATAAAATTGTTTTTTTTTTTAACAGAAAATGTTAGCTCCCGAATATTATGTGCCCATACATTCAAATACGATTTTTTTGATAAATTGGTTCTTTTCAGATTGTGGGCGGATTTTAAACTTAATTATTTTGGGCCCCTAGAGAGCATATGGTTATAATGTTAGCATTCTAGCTCCAGTTTAAAGGCCTTAATTTTTGCTCACGGACGGACGGACATGGCTAGATCGAAATTAATATCTACGCTGATCACGAATATAGTTAACTTTTTTTTAAATTTATTTTATGGAAAAAATGAATATATTCAATAAATACAATAGATGCCTTCCCCTTATAAAAGCCTTTTTGATTTAATTTACTAATATTTATTCCGTTGAAAAACTAAACTTCAATAATTATTATATTATATAGGTAGTAGATACCTAACTGCGCTTAAGTACTACAATTCCTTGTTTTGATACCATCGTTTCGGACAACAGGCAACTCTCGCTTTAAAATAATATCTATTTCTTCTTTCTAATATATTGTTTCGTTATTCATTTGGAACATTCGGAATAACCCGAATGAGCCATTTACATTTCTTTTTTCAATGGAATCTTCCGGATAATCCATTTGGTTGTTTCTTTATTTAGTCTGGAAAAATTGGCATGCATTCTTATTATTCCTAGAGAAAGATGGAATAAGAGGAATATTTTCTCGTTTGGCATGCATTTGACTAAACAAAATGGAAGCAACAGCAAGCAATCAAATGGGTGAGAATTTGTTGATAATTTATTGTCTATTTTATATTATTGTGTGTTATTTCAAGTTAATTATTTTTTTCATTTATATTTTTAATTTCCTTTAACAATTTCCAGGAACAAATACATTTTTTAAATGTTCTTCTGTGGACATGAAATGACCCATAGATGTTTGTGACAAGACGATGTCATGAGTAGAATTGCCACTTATACTACATAATGCAGTACTACTACTTAGGAGCATGTTTTTTGAACTTCGTACTAAATACTTACTCTCAAGGACAACATTTTTTATGGTATATTACGTTTTTTGCTTCGACTTAACATATTTAACGTAAATAAATAACAACACGAAAATATAATGTTATTCACAAAAACAATAACAATATTTCAGTAAAAAAAAAATAGCTTTTTCTGAACTAAAGTCGTACATATATTACTGCAAAATGTACTTCGTAAAGAAAGCATCAGTTGACACCTAAATACGGATAAGTCTTTTCCGGAATATAATGTTCGTAATACTGTACATCAGATCAAAACAGAAGTTTTCACCTGTTGAATAATTTGGTATTATTTGGTTGTCAAAAATATTGACAGCTATCAAATTTTCAGTCAATCACAAATCTTTCGCTGACAAATAAATTTCGATGATTCGCTGTTTTTGTTCGTAAAACAACATTTTCAAAACGAAACGTCGTCAGTAGAATTCTTTTTTAGCGAAAATAAGGTATTATGTATTGAATAAATACAATCACTATAACTTCACTTCCATAAATCTTACGAACAAAAAGCAACCACAAAATGCATGAGCTTAAACAAAACAACTCAAAAAGTTCATAAGCTACTTTTGTTTCATTAACTCATTAAAAACGAAAACAAATTTAAAATTAAATTTTAACAAAAACGAAACGAACGAACCAGAGATAACAGGTTTGAATAGCATAAACGTCAAATAAAATACGTCTTCACAACAGAGTACTTCGCGACAATGTCAGTATCAAATAAAAAAAAATTAACTGAAGGAACAAATTGGTGAATTTAGACGAGTTTTGCTCGAATATTTCGTAATAAGTTTATAAACAAAAATCAGAATTAAGAAGGAGTAGCTATCGAAGCACTATTTTTGAATACTAAAAAGCAAGTTGAACAATTTCCTATGCATACATTTTAAGCTACTAAATACAAACGAACAAAAACAATTATTAAATAACAACATTATACAAAATAAAGAATAAAATGCCTTTAAAGAGCTGCACAAGCCCTTCTTTTCAACTTGCCCACTGTTTTTATTGTTTTTTTTTTTTTGCTTTAATATATTTTCTCAGGTTTCTTCTCAAAAAATTAACCAACGACCATACCACGTCGAGTTAATCGGTTCTCGTGTAATTTATAATATGCTTATGGGAAAGAAGTTCGTTGTCAAATGTGGCAACGTGACTTCGAGCAGAGTCTTTGAAATTAAAAACGGTTTACAGCAGGGGGCGGTCAATTCTCCGATCCTGTTTAACATTTACACGAGTGATCTGGTGGGTTCACTCAGACATGCTATAGCGTATGCCGACGATTTGGTGGCATACAGATCAGGTCCTAAAATCGAGGTCATTAATATCCTTTTGCAGCGTGACTTCGATCAAATTAAGCGATATTGCGACGAATGGAAGTTGAAAATCAACTTTCAGAAGACGGAAACAATCTTGTTCAGAACTCCATTGGCTGGGGCCTCTAGGGATACCAGAAAAAACTGGAAGAAATTGGCCATTATTGGACAAAATGGGCAGCCATTGGCGGTGAGAAGCGTAGTTAGATATCTGGGTATCTGGCTTGACCAGTATCTGTATTTCGATAGACATATAGTTGCTTGTCTTGCTGGGGCCAAGAAGGCTTATGCTCTGACAAGGAGACTGTTTCATAGCAGTCAACTTGACTCTAGAGTGAAGGTCATTTGCTACGTGGCCCTTATAAGGCCGATCATCGCTTATGGTTGTCCATTGAGGTTCAATATAGCGCCTAGCTATATGGAAAAGATTCGGGTTTTGGAGAGACAATGTCTTAGGACCTGTCTCCGGTTGTTCCGAACGCCCGAATCCAACTATATAAAATACTATCCCAACAAGGTCCTATACGATGGGGCTCAGTTGAATAGGATTGACAAATTTCCTCATTAAGGTCACTCGAAGGCACGTTGCAAGGGCGATGGCCAGCGACAAT
This sequence comes from Portevinia maculata, assembly GCA_949715645.1. NCBI lineage: Eukaryota > Metazoa > Arthropoda > Insecta > Diptera > Syrphidae > Portevinia > Portevinia maculata. Next base: position 201,274,142 of record OX454525.1, read on the forward strand.
AGTCTGATATTTGGGGGTTACTACCCCAATGAAATGTACATAGAGAGTACGCTCCGGTCTGGCTTTATCCCGCAAGAGGCATTTATCCATATTGATTCAAAAGGGCTGGTACAGACGAGGGATGGTATCCCGGTCTTATACCATCGCTACCGCAGCGCGAGAGATAAGCGGCTCCGCCATGACGGGGACGTCGCCAATGCTCATGAGCTCCTCCGTTTTAGTACCGCAATATCGGAGAGGGATATATTCGACACGGAAAAGCAATTCGCCGAATTTTGGTGGCTTGTTGAGGGGGGAGGGGTCAACATGCCCTCCCAGGACGGTGCGTTACTCTAGGTAACATCCTCTTAGCTTATAAGTTAAATTAAGTCAGCTAGGGCGTTTTTGGGAGAGGCCGGGCTCACCAACGTGTGGTGGTGCTTCCGGGAGTTGACTGACGCTGTAAGGCTTCAGTCGGCTCACGGCGGCGTGTGTGCACGTTGACGACTGCCAGGCGCTCGGAAAGCAATTGGGATTTTGACCACTTGGTGCGCAAGGCAACGAGTGCTCAGAATCCTAATTATAGTTAGAATATGCTAAGTAGTTTAAGTAAGTAGAGTAGGTAGTTTGTAATTTGTTTTTTTATATAAAAATATAAAATTTAATAAAGATTCCGAGTTTTCTTAACAATTTTTTCGATGAAAACATAATTATGTAAGATTAGTTCGTAAAATAGTTTTTAGGCCGAAAGGCAATAATTATAAGATAGAGTTAAATTTAGGGCGTCCGCATAAGGATCAATAATCTAGAATAAGTATCCTGTTAATTTTAAGTTAGATTTAATCATTTTTGTCTAGTATTTAAGTTGATATAAGCTAATAATTAATGAAAATGAATTTAAAAGTAAAAAAGTAATCGGTTCTCGTCAGATCACCGTAATTAAACGACGTTGGGCGCGGTTAGTACGTAGATGGAGGACCGTTTGAGAACAACCGCGTGTCGTTGGCCAGTCCCATCTACAGAGTTGAGGTAGATAATATACGTGGTATCACAATGGACCTAAATTGGTCTAAGTGTGTCGGCTTCTGCCGACAGCCACATAAACATAAACATAAACATAAACATAACATAATTCTCAAAAAATTGGTAGTTTTTCTGCAATTCACTGAAATTGCATGCTCTAATTTTTTCTTGGCGTTTAACAAAGAGATTCGGCACTTCAGAAAGATATAGCTTTGCGAAGTGCTCTATCGCATTTTGCTTGCCCGTGTTCACAATAAATGCAAAATTTGTCATTTGACACTTATAAATAGTTTGTCATTTGACACTTATAAATAGTACCAAAAAGTCGATCGATTGATAAATTTTGCCGTTTATCATTATGCTTTCATGGAGCTTACCTGTGAGTTCAATAAATAGATAAAAAAAGGTGTGATCCACGCTGCACTCACGGTATAGTTGATGTAGGCTCGTCAGCGTTGCATTAATTTAAAATGTGCTCGTGTCAGTTGGCGAATTTGAAAATATTTACACATGAGCATCAAGGGCTCATGTGTAAATATTTCAGCTCTCTAGCTCGAACTTTGGTTTTTTTTTTTTAAATTGTGGGCGTGTCACTCGGCGAATTTTGAAAATATTTCCACATGAGCATCAAGGGCCCCTGGAGAGTCTATCCCCCTTATCACAGAATCCGTCGGATTCGGAATTTTGCTATGAACTAAAAAAGATATTCTTACAGAATCCATCACAGTGGAAATATTTGCTACAAATTTTGAGATTCTCGGAAAATGGTTTGACTGAATCCTAATTAATTAAGATTTTGACATTTATGTGTTTGTTACCACGAAATTTTGGATCCTTCGTAACGGAATTCCGAATACGACGGATTCTGTGATAGGGGTGTATATTATAAATTTCATTAAATTTTTTAAATTTTGGGCTTGTCAGTGGGCGAATTTTGAAACCTTTGGTTTTTTGCCGTCCGACCTGAAAATCTGACGATGACGGTATTTCCTCGATATTTCCAACTATCCCCTACAGAGAGCAAAGATGTTTACAAATCAAAAATATTAATTGTAAGTACTAAACTTTGTGATTGCTCTTCAATTAAGTGGCAACGCTGGACATGGTTGTCATTCTATTCGGTCTAGTTTTGTTTCTTTATTTATTCCATTCTGGATATTCAGGATACAAAGTTCAGAAATTCTGTCTTTTCTGTTCCTTATCCGGAGAAAATTCAGAAACACACTCTATAGGTGGGTACATAAACATGACTTTCCGTGGATCAAATTTAATACTCTCATTATCTATCCTTAATACTAATTTCTTTATTGGTGCACGATTTGTTTAAAGTGTACAGATTTTGTTTTTAGGAATAACTTATTGTGATTTTTAGTAAGGAACATTGCCACAGCTGGCGTTTTACTTTTTGTAGTTTTCAATATTTCATTCAGCAATATTGCTATTTCGGCATTCTTCGAATCTAAAGCCGAACTGCATCGATGAATATGGCAAATTTGCTTTTTAAATCTAAGTCAACTGAAATCATGTCTGGTTACTGATTTGAGAAGTAGAAGATTAAAGTAATGGGGTGAACTATAGCCTGATATTGCTCTAGAATTCGGTCAATGGAATCCGTTAACAAAAGACACCGGGACATACAATGTTTTGAAATTGTATGCATTTGGTTATTAAAAGGCGTTTGAAATGCTTTAAAATCATTTTGTCTTTGTGATCTGTGACTGAAATAATTATAAATATTTTTGATAGACGAATCAATAATATTTGTTTGTACATATATTAATATATTGACATGTACATCCAAAAGGAAACAAGTCATTACTTAAAGATCGAAGCTGAGTTTCAACTTCATTGATAACACCCCGCATTACAAAGGCGTTATCGTAAGCCAAATTGTACAAATCAGTGAATCAAAACAATGAAAACAGGAAATTGCACAAAATAGAATTACGTAACAAAAAACAAAGTAAATATGGTTGTGATAACTCTCATTGACACACATCTTGTTATGTCTTATATCCGAGTACGTAAAATGCTACATTACGCTACATCGCGATAGAGTACTGAAAAACCCGAAGATGACCAGTGTTGGAGAGCAATAATCTATTGAATGTGAAGTGACACATGCCGCCGATGTCGCAGTTCTGCTAATGCAAATAAATAAACTAGGACGAAAACTATTTGCGTATTCGATAACATCACGTTATGCGAAGCTTGCTTTAAATAAATATATATGTGATATGAATTATGGAAAAAATAAACACTCATTGAATCAATATTTAGTTTCGGCTTGTTAAGTTACTGCTCCGTCTTATTTATCCCAGTAGTTACGGGACATTTTCTCTGCACAAGGATATACTATAACCAAGTTTGCAATTTTTCAAATTATTTATTCCATAACGATAACAAATACATGACTTCTTCATCATTCATTCGGCCGGAATGGGTTGACGGAAATAATCAAATAAATCGTGTTCAATTTCAAACGGTTGCAGCTTGCAGGTTTGTTTTCCTTTCTTCCGATTTTCTTTATTGTACATTTGATCCTATTTCAAAGATTTAACAAGTTACATATTATAAAGAGATATGACCAAATAAGAACGCCGAATTATTTCTTACATTATTAAGAGATAAGTCTGTCTTTTAAAAATAACAATTCCAACGCCTTCGATTGATATACGTTTGACCTCCACAATATAAAAGCCATATCCAGGCAAACCGACCAAATCTGGGTAACAAGAGTTTTTTGCATTTATATCTGGTCGATTCACGCAGAAAATCTAACGAACTTGGATTGGCCCATTAAATGTATAATCTTCATACATTGACGCAATAACCTACATAATTTGCGTGCCAATGCAACTCAGTCTAATCAACTGAAAGTTCAATGTGCTACTAGCACGACATCCGCGCTTGCCAACTTCCGCGTAGTAAAGAAAACTATCTAGTTCTTTGACATGCAATATTGAAAATTATGTCCCTAAAGACATGTTGAAGGAGCAATGTTGACGCAGTCGCATATTCATTGGCCAACATTTCCAGGATATTTCCACATTCCAGTACGGAGCGGAGAGCAACCTTTGTATATAAACTTTATGCATGCTGGCGTATTCGTCGTATAAGGAGAGTGAAAAGCTTATCAAAGGAACAACACAGCTCGCTTAACATGTCTAATAAAGGATGTTGCTGAGATACTTTTCGAAAGTGTAAAAATAAGGAATATTGAAACCCAAAATTGAATTATTTAGAATAGGTAACTATTATTAATCATAATATAATTACGACTGACGCCTAATTGGAACCATTGGGACTCATTGAAATGATTAATGATTTGCATCAATTAATCGAAGGAAGAAAAAGAATTTGATTTAAATGATTGAACGAACGTATTAGTAATCGAATGTGTGGTAATTGCAGCCACTGGAACTCGTTGGTCCTTTTCTGTATGCACATTCTTCACCCGTCCAAGAATCCATTTTGCTGGTGGACGATTTGAATCTTTCAGAATGACAACAGCGTCGATGTTGATCCATTGCCATTTCGGGCGTTGCTGTAATGAAGTCCAAAATTCGGAATGCCACCACTGATGTCTGATGTCAGCCACATAGGTTGTGCGTCCAGCAGTGACACCATCTGAGTGAGAAAGTCCTTAGTCATCCACGAACGGCGCGCTAAAGATTCTAGCTTATAACCTTTTCAGAGCCCTTTACCACTTTATATATTGTTTTTTTTAACGAAAAACTTAAGTTCTGGTGGAATTTCTTAAATTTGGTCTTTGCTGTAGAAAGTTGTAAGAGAAATGCTCTTTTTTTTTGGGAACGAGAATTTGAAAGAAACTGGAGTATATAAAGACGAGCATACGAACGGATTTGAGAAAACGAGATGACTCATTAATCGCTTTATTATAAATGTTAGTCGTATTACACAGGGTGCAACAATTTTTTTTTATCATGCCCGTACATTAAGCAATGTTTTAGTAGCTACCCTTATAATGTTATAGCTACAATGTTATAGCTACAAACTAATTTCCTTACAGTTTTAGAAGATAGGGAGAGATGCCGATGTATTGAATGTTTGTAGATTGTACCCACAATCAATCAAATCAAATGTATCGATACAAACTCCAATCCAATCGAATACATCTTCAACAATTGAGGGGTGGATTACGCATTGGCTTCAATCTTCTCTTACCAACCTGAGGAGGAAAGCTTCTTATGAAACAATATTGTCTGGCAATAATCGAAACACGGAACGAGCAATGAGCATGAAGCAAAAATATGTTTATTTCATTCCTGATATTTCTCAATCTCACTTCACGAATACTTACAACAGTCCATTAATTTGATATAATTTTGTGTGAAAAACATAGGGAAGCGCTGGAGTCCGCTTGAAAGAACTGTTGGATATCCTATTCAAACTCCTATCCCTCAAAAATTGGGCTTGGCAAAAGTCTAAGTTTCTTGTGAATTGTTAAGAACGTTTTACACATTTTGTTTTACAACATTTAAAAGATTTTATCGAAAAACAAAGTTTTTTGTGAAAAAAAGGCCCATGAAAAGTGGGCATAGTTGAAAACTTTACATAAAGGAATTGTTCAAGACTACTTTATCTACATATTTTGCGAAGAATAGGACTTTCATTTACAATGATTTCTTGAGTAAAATGTTTTTTTTTTTTAAACAGTGGACGTGCCAGTGGGCGGATATATTTCAAATTTCAACTTCATAATTCAAAATTTGATTTTTCGATATAACGTTTTTTTTTTAATTGTGAACGTTTGAATGAACGGATTTATATTTTTTTTAAATATGAGTATTAATCTCAAAAGAGTATACAGTCCCTGGCCAATTTATTAGACGCACTGTAAAGTTCTATGTACTTTGTTTGTACTTGTTTACTTTCGCGTATCAATTGGTTAACATTGTAGTGCAACATGTTAAAAATAAATAAAAAATGGAATCATATACAAAATCTCTTAAATAAAAATACATTATATGTACGTTTAAATATAACAATATTGCATATAAACTCGTGCAACACAATATTAAAAAAACTACATTGCGTCTAATAATTTGGCCAGGGACTGTACATTATAAATCTCAGTGTCCTAGTTCAAACTTTACATAAAACTCTTTTATCTACGGGCAATATGAAGGTATTGCTTAACCATGAGTCAAAAACCCAGAGCGAGAGATCAAAAATTTGGATGTAGAAAAGGGAGAACATGACCATGGACATTATATGGTCGCATATATAATTCGATACGATACGAGTACTTTCATTCGATACTTACTCGGATCGAATCAAAAGGCTATCGATACCAATTTTACTTGAATGAAATCAAAAGTATCGAGAAAGTACTCGTATTTACTTAGCTGTTTCGAACAGATGTTCTGTGATCGCAGCCCAGCGCGATATCCAAAATCTCTTCAATTTAGCACCGTTGGGAGTTGTCCTAGACCGGAAATCAATTTTTACATGGGTCATTACGTTCAATTTCCATGGGGAACAACAGCATACGCCACCCAATAATAGAGAGAAACGCATTACACCTTGTTTTCTCCAACCTCTACACCAAAAAGAGGATTTCTGCCTGATAGTACAAAGGACCCTTACCGGGAGCACTCAGTCTGGGACTTGGATCTCCTTTTTATTAAAAAATAAAAAATAAAAAAAGACGTTCAAACAAACCGCGGGTGCGACATGACAAAGAACTGGAGTACCTCGCTCCATTTGACGTCTGCCCTTTCCGATCCACCATCCGATGACCTTCATAACCCTCCGTACAAGTTGGCGAATGTGCAGGAACTTTGTCGAACGCGCCTTCGATTCTCAGAGGAAAGTTAGTGAGGCACTTCACAAAAAACTTTCCAGAGTGCGCAATAAGTGATGAAGCCCATTTTCACCTGAGTGAATGCGTTAACATACACGACATGCGCTACTGGGCCTTAACCAATCCCCGTGAATCGCATCAAGGGCCTTTGCATAAAAGTCACAGTGTGTGAAAAAAACCCTGCAAATGCACCAAACTTCTACCCTATTCTCCCATTCTTTCAAACATGTAGTAAGTAGCACCTAAAACCAGGCAATGGACAATTTTCTAGGTGCTGCTGCCACAAACAAAAAATATCTGCCCTGTGTTTCTTACACTTTAACTAGCGTACTTAAAAACTTATAAAAAAAAGTCTAGTATGCAATCTCCTTAGCTGCGATAGTTGTTCCCTGTTTTTTTTTAGAAGAAAATGAGCAGTTAAATTATATTGCCTTATTTCGTTTTCCATTGAACAGATCTAGATTCGCTGTCAGATTTCTGATTTTCCGTGCCCATTGGAAAGCAAACGAAATTGCTTTTTTGTAATTGTGTGTGATACTAAATAGCTCTTTTGTTATCAAATTTGCTGAGGAACAACATTTTATTTCTTTTTGTTTTCCCCAAACCAAAACCACTCGTTCCTTATTATTAAATAATTTTATTTGACACAGAAGGAAACAAACAGACACAAGTAAGCAAACACAAGTTTGTATACTACACAAGTACATTGTTTGATGTTGAAATCTTCTCTTCCACAGGAGCAAGCAACAGGATAATATTTAATTGTTTTCATCTTTTTATCAGAAGTAGGAATACACTTTATTATTGTTGAGTAATTTTGTTTTCCACTTCCTTCTGTACAGACAAATATTTAATTTTACTTCTCCGAAGAAGCCAAAACAGGTCGAAATGAAAAACCCTTAAAGTGATAAATTTCAAATATTTGGGTATTATTGCACTTAAGTGTTAATCTCGCTTCGAGATCGAGATTCGCAAAAGCTTTTAAAATTGATCCCAGTCTTGTCTTTTCTTACCTATGGAAAGCGAAATAACGGTTATCTACATATTCCATAACCTATACGTCAATATTTGCGTTTAGAGACTGCAAGGCTTGCGTAAACAATGCCGATGACTGTCTACTGTCATTCTCTCACCGTTTTCAATGACTCTCATGCGAGAATGTGCGATGGTCAATACGTGAATGTGTGAAAACTTTCAACGAACAAAAAGTCGTTGTTTCAAAAACAATCTGTCAAAATCAATTGACTTTAACAAATTGAAGTAGAATATCATGTTTTTGGCTCTAGGTGCTTAGTTTCTTTACTTATCCAGCGCCAAACCTAGTTTATTAAAGACACAGAGGAAAAGCCTTTTAAATCACAATTTTAAGTTGCTTAAATGCTTAGAGAATGTTTCACTACGCAACCGTTTAGCGGCGGTTTAAGGGCACCTAATAAATAAGGCTGATAGTGTAACAGAAAGTGTTATGGGACCGCCCAATGCTAAAATATGCGCTTATGAGTGGGAGTAGAAAATAAGGTATAATATCACAGAGAGTTAATTGGTTCTACTTACCCAAGTATGTGTGAGTGTATGTGTGAGGTTGCAGGCCAATGTGATGGACAAAGTCTTGTGCAAAGCATTTCTTTGCTGACAAGGCAAAAGAGAAGTCGGGTTTGCGTGTCCGAAAGGGATTTTTGGAAAAGAAAAGTGAGTAAAACTTAAGTTCGAGAAAGGAAGATAGGAATGTGCGATAAATTAAAGTGAACTGTTGCCAGAAACCCCGATTTATCGCATTTCTCAAGATTTTTTAAGCTATTTTCGATTTGAACTTTACAACAAATAATAGTCAAAGGGGAATTTTTTTAAAGCTTTGACTTAATTGGAAAAGAACCACGAATAAACAAATTGATTCATTAAGTAATCGGTTCAACTTATTTCCTAATATTATTCCATCTACTGATACCCAGCGAATTGATTTTGAATACAGAGAAATTAGAAATCTTGACTTTGGAAGTTTAATATCAGAAAGCGTTAAAAGTAGGTATTAAAGTTGAAATATTTTTTAAATTTGTTTGCTAAAAAAAGGAGCTATCAAAATTTGCCATTTCCATTAATTGATAATTTTTTATCGTCTATTTAACTTTACGAAATTCATCAGATAATATTAAGAGAACTTGAAAATCGGCTTGATGTTGATACTTTACAGTGGATTTTTTTCTAAAGACTACTTAAAGTTCAAGGAATATAATTGATTTAACTTTGGGATTACTTTTGGTTTGTGCAATAACGGTGGTTGGGTGTGTGTGAATCGGATGGGCGCTGATTGGCATCAACCTGGCTGTGCCCAGCTGTTGTAACTTTTCATACGCATCAATTGTGCTTATTTTACCTCCTAGTGGTAACCACCGGGTACAGGTCTGCCCATCCGGGCGCGACTTGTTGAACTTATTAGCGCGAGTGTTGAACGCGAAGAAAATAGCAACACTATAATGCTCTGTCGGAAAGACTGACTGAACGAGTCTCAGAAGTCTTACATGAGCTCCTCAGAAAGAGGACGACGCACGTGCAGCGGATGAATTCATTAGACTGAATCAACGGTGTCGTCAACAGTCAAGATGACAGCTACCTTACTTGAGGTACTTCGACATATTTGGAGCTGAGGTCAGCGAGGACTTTTTCAGGACTAGTCAGGGTCCTGAAACAGAGATGGTGGCGGATGAACCCTTTATGGGCCAACGGCAGCTCTCACATCCCCGAAGTGGGTTACTGACACCGGAGAAATCCGGCCCCTTTAGTCCAAGGGGTCCAACAAAGGGTCTGGCCCTCCAGGTTGGGGGTTGAACGTCGGGGTAACTGCCTGACTGCGTAAAACATATATAGTTACGAAGCAACAACAAGCCTCGGATACGGATGATTTTACTGTTGACGAACCTGGCAAACGAAAAAAGGACAACGAATTTCAGATCTGTACGTGGAATGTTAGGTCCCTTAACAGACCGCGTGCAGCCGAACAGCTAGCGGAGGCCCTGAACTGCTATAAAGCAGACCTTACAGCCATCCAAGAAGTGCGATGGGACTGGGCAAAAAGAGGATGAAAAACTGCGATATTTATTATGGCGATTGCTATCGGCAACAAAAACAGCGCTTATTTGGATGTGAATTCGTCGTTGGCGGCAGACTTAGGCAAGAAGTCTTAAGTTTCAGCTGTGTGAACGAGCGCCACACGACAATCCGTATCAAGGATAAATTCACCAACATAAGCCTAATATGCGCGCATGCCCCCACGGAGGAGAAAGACGACGACACCAAAGAGAGGTTCTACGAGCCCTTGGACCAGACATATGAGCAGTGCCCTAACTACGACATTAAAATTGTCCTAGGTGATTTTAATGCAAAGATAGGAAGAGAGGACATCTTTTGTAGTACTGTCGGAAGGCACAGCCTACACGACACCACCTCCGATAACGGATTTAGGCTGATCGTCTTCGCGGCGGGGCGAAATGTTGTCATAGCAAGTACGCGGTTCCCGCATCTCGATATTCATAAAGGCACATGGAGATCTCCCGATCAATCAACCGTCAACCAGATTGACCACATTGCGATCGACACAAGGCACTCCTCCAGTATTATGGATGTCCGAACGTTCCGAGGGGCCAATATTGACTCGGACCACTACCTTGTTTTAGCCGAGGTACGCCTTTGGATATCCCTAACAGCGCCAAGACAAGCAAATGGAGCATGCACCAACTCATCTGTGAGATATGGTCGGAGGAAAGTATGCCCGATGAGTGGAACCTCAGCATTGTTTGCCCAATCCTCAAGAAAGGAGACCCTCTGAACTGCGCCAACTGCAGAGGTATTAGTCTTCTTAACATCGCCTATAAGATCTTATCTGCCGTGCTGTGTGAACGCCTGAAGCCTTTCGTCAACAACCTGATTGGTCCCTATCAGTGTGGCTTCAGGCCAGGAAAGTCTACCATCGACCAAATATTCACACTGCGGCAGATCTTGGAGAAAACCCAGGAAGTCCAAATCGATACCCACCATCTTTTCATCGATTTTAAGGCCGCCTATGACAGCATTTATAGAGACGAGCTATACAGAGTAATGTCTAGTTTTGGCATCCCTGCCAAACTCTTCCGTTTGTGCAGGTTTAGAAAAGGCAATGCGCTGTCATGTGACTTCTTCAACATCGTTCTTGAAAGAATAGCGCAAAACTCGAATGCTAACACCAGAGGCACAATCTTTCAAAAGTCCGTCCATCTACTCGCCTACGCCGACGACATCGACATAATCGGCAGAACACAGCGGGATGTCACTGGCGCGTTCGTGAGTATTGAGACGGAGGCGGCGAAGATAGGTTTGGCGATCAATGAGGGCAAGACAAAGTATATGCTGTCATCAAGAAAGGACACCCAACACCGACGTCTCGGACAGAATGTCACTATAGACAGATATAACTTTGAGGTGGTTCAGGACTTTGTCTACTTAGGCTCCGCAATAAACTCAGGCAATGACACCAGCGCTGAGATTAAACGAAGAATAACTCTTGCCAATCGCTGTTTCTTTGGGCTAAGAAAGCAATTGAGTAGCAAAGCCCTCTCTCGAACAACTAAAGTGACCCTTTATAAGACCTTAATAATCCCAGTCCTTCTCTATGGTGCAGAGGCATGAACTCTAGCAAAAGCGGATGAGGTCACTCTTGGTCGTTTTGAGAGGAAAATTCTTCTTGGTCCCGTCTGCATAGACGGTGAATGGAGGAGGAGATTCAACGACGAACTGTACGGGCTGTACAGCGACATTGACTTAGCCAGAAGAGTGAAGGTCCAACGACTGAGGTGGCTGGGTCATGTAGAGCGAATGGACGTGAATGCTCCGGCCCGTAAGATCTTCGAATCTGCACCCGAGGGACGGCGCAGTAGAGGAAGACCGCGACTCAGGTGGCGCACGCAAGTGGAAGGGGACCTTAACCAACTTAGCGTGCGAAACTGGAGAAAGCTGGCCAAAGATCGTGCTGGCTGGAGACGCTTGTTGGTTGAGGCCCAGGTCCACCCCGGACTGTAGCGCCATCCTAAGTAAGTAAGTAATAACGGCAATGCCAATATGTTTATTTAATTTAATTTAAAATTCAGATATTAAAACTCGTTTGCTAATACAAAAAACTTAAACTTATACGCTCATTTGGTACTGTTTTTTCTCTATGTTAGCTATTTTATAACAACTAGAAGTCGCCTCATGGCCGAAATTCGACCAATTTATCCTATAAGTTGAAAAAAAAACAAAGTCGACCGTTACACATATTAATCGGAAAATGAAATTTTTCGACATTGCATTCTCTGATTTCACATTATATAAAATTTTTCCGGCATTTTTGAGTAACTTCAAGCATTTTCAAGTATCTTCAAGCATTTTCAAGTAACTTCAAGCATGTCCAAGTAATTTTAAGTATGTTCAAGCATTAGCAATTGTATAACATGCACAGCAATGTTGTTGTTGGTAACTTCAAGTAACTTGAAGTATTTTCAAGCATTTTCAAGTAACTTCAAGCGTTTTCAAATAACTTCAAGCATTTTCAAGTAACTTCAAGCATTTTCAAGTAACTTCAAGCATGTCCAGGTAACTTCAAGTATGTTCAAGCATTTTCAAGTAACTTAAAGTAACTTCAAGCATTTTCAGGTAACTTCAAGTAACTTCAAGCATTTTCAAGTAACTTAAAGTAACTTCAAGCATTTTCAGGTAACTTCAAGTAACTTCAAGCATTTTCAAGTAACTTCAAGCAGGTCCAAGTGTAAGAAGGTAAAATAAATAAACAAAAAAAACTGAAAACTCGGACGGAATGTATTTATTATTTTTTTTTGTGTTATATACATATGTATATCCCCTAATTCTCATGGGCGCTTGCATTAACATCAGGCATCTCCGATTCTGTAAAGAAAATTACAAAAATTTTCCATGAGTACAATTCAAACCTACGAAAGAAACAAACACCACTATAACCTTATTCTACTCAGGAATGAACAAGAAATATATACGCTAAAGATATCCTGCCTGACTGAACAATGCAAAGCACTACCCCACACGCCGAACACCATATGGTGCTCAGGGAACCGGTAAGCCTGCCGATACAAACTCATGTTTGAGTTCACATGTGCGCAGGAGGAACCAGGCAACTGCCATATACGCCAAAGAACCTCTCGTTCTAAGGGGAACCGGCAAGTTCACCAACACACGTCCTTTGCACGAAGTGTAGCATCATCAAAGAAAAGGTCGCAAACCATTAATGATCGCATTTGAGTTCGAAGAGACTAGTGGAATCAGCGTACTTCGTTTACACACACCCGCCCCGCCACACACACCAACGAATCTCTCGTCCAAAGGGGAACCGGCATGAACAGTGGAACCAAACAAATCGCAACACACAACTAGCTCGTTGAACACACCGATCTATGTGAAACGTAAAAAAAAAACACATACGTTCACGAAAAGTACCCTGAAGACTTTATCAGCCTTCAAACTCATTGAAAGGAAAAAAAACTGTTTCGATTCGACAATCTCTATGATATTAAACTTTTAAAGAAAACTACACACTGTAGCGTCGCCTTTTAACTTGATCTAGGCGACTCTTGCTTTTATGCGTAGGACCTCACTCGCCTGAGGGACTCTTGATTTGAAAAAGAAAATGTCGCGTCACGATTGATTATTCGTCTACCGCGCGTATGCTGTCCGGAGACTAGAGTGCACGCTGAATAGGCGAAGAAGCAAACGGTCTGATAGCAATCGAAATTAATAAGTCTTGCTGGTTGGGTTTTTCCCATAGGCTGATGTTTATTAACAAAAAATGTGTTTGTGGGAAAAATACTGGCAATGCTGAAAATAGCGCGGAGCTACGAAGGCAAGGAATGTGTCGCTTTTTCCAAAGACGGTTAGGATAACCTTCGTAAGGAGGAAAACGGCAAATTCACGCAATACCGAACCCAAGTGTGGCACCTTCCTTCGGACGCTTAGTCTAAACTTCGCGAAGCGAGATGCAAAACCTGAGTGAGTTTGAACTGATTCGTTCAGCGCTTTTATACAAAATCGTAGGGAAGCTTTTTAGAGTTTTAACATTGAAGCTTTTTGTTTGGCATAGTCAGTGATGGCGAAACTTTTCAGCGTTGCCGTGTTGTCATACATTTGGTATTTTTTATGGGAGTGAATGATAAATTATTTCTTAAAACTAACAAAGTTTGTCCAAAGTTTGCATTAAATTAGGTCTTCTTTGGCCGTCCCCGTCGACGTAGTGGTTGTACGGGTTCTTCGTCTCTCAGTACGTGTGGTGAGTTGCTGAATCTGGTAATGACTGAGACGTGGTAGGTTCCCAAAGGAGTCGAAAGGTCATCTTTGGATGCAACTTGGTAGGTTGAGGAACCAAGCTCTTTTATGATGACGTATGGTCCGTCCCTTCTTGGCATGAACTTGGAGGTGATGTTTTTTGAAGCTTTGCTAAGAACATGGGAAGTGATTAGTACTTGGTCTCCCACCTTTAGGGTGGGTTTTGGTCGTCGTTTAGTGTCGACATAACGTTTGTTGGTGTCTTGAGACTTTTCGGTTGTCTCTCTAGCATCGCATAGTGTGTCAGCTAGTTTTAAAAGTTTTAGTGTTATCTGTGGTATGAAGTTGCGCTCTGCTGCGGTTAGAAGTCTTGACGCGTATTCAATCGGGTGCTCGTCAGCCTTCTCCCCCTGGACCAGAACTGCTCCGATGGCGTAGTTGCTGGCATCAGTTTTCAGCCGATAGGGTTTGCCTTCAGTAGCCTGTTGTAGAATTGGTGCCGTTGTAAGGAGTTGCTTAAGGGTATCGCAGGCTCTTTGTTGTTCCTGCTCCCACTTCCATACGGCATTCTTCGTGGTGAGCTTGCTAAGAGGTTTGGACACCTCCGCGAAATTCTTTATAAAACGCCGATACCAGGAGCATGTTTGTAAAAACGAGAGCTCTGTCGCTTCGTCACTTCGTAGTTCAACGTCGAACGCAAGAATTTCCGTGAAGTAGGACTCAAGAACAACGTCCTCTTCTTCGGGTCGTATTGATCCTGGGAAAGGTTTGCCAGTGTTTTTCAAGGAATTGTCGAAAATTATAACGTTTGCAGGATTCTCGACTATCTGACTTGAGACTGTAGATGAGGTCTTTCGTATTTTTCGTGGCGTGAAGTATGCTGCTTTTTCTCCGGCTTGTCCCTCGATTTCCATAGAGTAAGCATCAGTATCGAGATCTTTTGGATTATATACAAGACTGGGAAACAAATTTTCTTCCTTGCTGTTTCGTTTTGGTGTAACATCGGTACTTCTTAGAGTGTCCGTGAAAACCTGTTGCGTGAAACGAGGAGAATATTCATTGTTTGGTGCAGGAAGAAAGTTGGGCTCAAACCAAGTAAGGAACGGATTGGTTTGGTCGTTCTGCTCTTTTGTGGCGTTCGGTGAGAGGAATTTTGTGGGCGATTTTGTGTCCACGTTTTCCTTACGAACAGGAGTTGCGGCAAGTGGCGAAATAGGTTTGTTGGGTTGAAACCATGCTAAAAATGCCTAAATTCTTGCTGTTGGTGAAGATTCAACCACAGGTGGCGAACTTTTATATTGGGAAGCCGCACTTGCCTCCAGCTGAGATCTTCCGCCAGAATCTCTATCAGATTCTGATATTTGGACTCTAGTCAACATCGGTTTGAAGTGGTCTTCGTTGGGAAGTCGAATTTGGACATCGGTTACTAGTCCTTTCTGGCTGTTCCTTGCGATCTTTGTGTGAGAGGTGTCGAAGAAATCAAACTTTTTCTCGGTTTGGTCAGCAAAGTACCACATTCTCTGGCCTAGGTCCAGCACTATTCCGTTGGCCTCAAGAAAGTCTATAAGGATAAGGGTACGGTTGTCCTTGGCTTCGGGCATAGCAATAAACTTAATTGGGCGTAGTCTATTTCCGATAATAATATTGGGTTCTGCCATACAGAGTTTTTGTGAATGTGCTTCTCCATCGGCGAACGTTACATCAGCATTGACCGTATAGAACTTTGTGCCGTTCCGGAGTAAATGTTCGAAAAGTTCTCGACCGGCGACGCTTGTTCGAGCAGCTGTATCGATGTAGGCAATTTCTGTTTCACCATGAGCCGCAATAGGAATAGTTGGCAGATCCTTGCCTATAGTGGTTTATATGCAGTTGAATGTAACAGTCGATGGTCCTTTTGGTAGGTCTTTGCACGTCGGGCAGATAGAACGAACAAATCCTGGTGTTTTGCATTTATAACAGTGTATCGTAGACTGTGTTGGGGCTGATGTTGTTGGCTTATTTTCCAATTTTCCTCTTTTTCGGCAGTCGGCGGTTGTATGGCCAACGTGCTTACAGAAGATGCATCTCCTCTTATCGATGAATTCATCTTTGGGCTGCAGGTGGGCATTTCTTTCCTGGATCGAGATCTCGACCATTCTGGCCTTTGTTAATAAGCACTGAAAGGTGCTGCAGTTTTCTCTCGGGACTCCATCCCTGATTCGCAGACTTAGCAAGCCATAGACCATGTCAATCATCATTGTTTCGGCTGGCCTCGGCGCCGGAAGTTTAGCAAGGAGTGCCCTCTTCTTTGTGATGAAAGCATCAGTCGACTCGTGCGGTTTCTGCTTTTCGTCGAAAATGTCCATGAAAATCCTGTATGCGGGCTTCGCAGGTGCATAAGCGTTACGCAGCAATGTCAGGACATCCGCCCAGGTGTTGGTTTCTGACTGTACACCCTGCCACCAGGTCACAGCTCTTTCTTCCAAGAGTAATGGAAAACCCTTGACTGCATCGCAGTCGTCAATGCGTTCAACATCTTTGTATACATTTATGGTCGCAATAAAACCCTCTACGATGGCTGGATCGCGTTCCCCCTTAAACCTGGCAGTACAGTGGCAAAAACTGCCTTTAATGGTGTGAGTGGGTTGGCTTTGCATTGCAAAAATAAACCTCTTCAGCTGAGCTTCAGAGAATTGGGCCATTGTGTTTTATAAAATTTCGCGTTTTGTCACTCTTTATTTCTCCTTTTCAAATAATGTGTTCTTCTTGTAGTGGCCCCACGTTGGGCGCCAAATGTAGCGTCGCCTTTTAACTTGATCTAGGCGACTCTTGCTTTTATGCGTAGGACCTCACTCGCCTGAGGGACTCTTGATTTGAAAAAGAAAATGTCGCGTCACGATTGATTATTCGTCTACCGCGCGTATGCTGTCCGGAGACTACAGTGCACGCTGAATAGGCGAAGAAGCAAACGGTCTGATAGCAATCGAAATTAATAAGTCTTGCTGGTCGGGTTTTTCCCATAGGCTGATGTTTATTAACAAAAAATGTGTTTGTGGGAAAAAAAAGGCAAGGAATGTGTCGCTTTTTCCAAAGACGGTTAGGATAACCTTCGTAAGGAGGAAAACGGCAATTCACGCAATACCGAACCCAAGTGTGGCACCTTCCTTCGGACGCTTAGTCTAAACTTCGCGAAGCGAGATGCAAAACCTGAGTGAGTTTGAACTGATTCGTTCAGCGCTTTTATACAAAATCGTAGGGAAGCTTTTTAGAGTTCTAACATTGAAGCTTTTTGTTTGGCATAGTCAGTGATGGCGAAACTTTTCAGCGTTGCCGTGTTGTCTTACATTTGGTATTATTTATGGGAGTGAATGATAAATTATTTCTTAAAATTAACAAAGTTTGGTACAATTCATTTTCTTAAACCTAGGATTATTAGTATTGCTACAACACTACATTTGAAACTTATTCGACTTAAAAATTAGTCCAAACTATACTCAGTGAGTAACAACAACTCACCTTGTTCGCTCCTTTTCTGTTTTTATTCCTTTTGTTTTTGTTTTTGTTTGATTACTTTATTTTCCACTAGACACCTCACCACTCACAAGCACAGAACACGACTGATCGAGTCTTCATTGAGCTTGTATGTGTGTGATGCCATATATGCCTTATTTCAATACCCTACTTATGTTTGTGTTTATATCTTACCCCTGTTCTTACACAAGTAACTTCAAGTATGTTCAAGCATTATCAAATACATAACATGCACAGCAATGTTGTCGTTGGTAACTTCAAGTAACTTGAAGTATTTTCTAGCATTTTCAAGTAACTTCAAGCATTTTCAAGTAACTTCATGATATAAAAATTTTCCGTTCCGATTGACAGATTATTGCCTCACACAGCAATGCTTTTGTTGTTGTAATTTCATCCAATTCGCTCCATTTTACCTGCTGTAATTCATAATGTGTGTTATATATGTGGATAATTTTTGTATTCTGCACTTCTATGTATTGTCCCCTACCCAAATATATGTATATAGTGTTGGCATATCTATGAGACGTATAATAGCAAAATAGGGGGGAAACACGTTATAGGCAACTCCATATAAATATATAGATATGCTTATAATTACTTTACTTAACGGGCTCCCGACCCATGAAGAGTCTCTGCCTGAAACACTGCAGCCTTCCATCCTCTACGATCCCGGGCATGCTGCTTCCAATTGCCCAGACCAAGCGCTCTGGCATCCGCGATGGCTTGGTTTTTTAAAACGGAGGTTCGGTCTTCCTTGTCTTCTCGATCCTGGGGGCTAGGATTCGAAGATCCTCTTAGCTGGAACATTATTGTCCATTCGCTCGATGTGACCGAGCCAATGTAGTCTACGTATTTTGGCTTTTTGAACTACATCCACAGCTCATAAAGTTTGCGTTGTATCTTCTCCTCCATTCGCCCTCCTCGCACACAGGACCAAAAATCCGCCGAAGAATTTTTTTTCGAAGGAGCCCAGTATCAGCACTCCCTTCCTGGTAGGATAAGGGTTTTGTAAAGCAAACATTTCGGCCTCCGAGTTAGGAGTTTTGAACTCAGTTGTTTTGCCAAGCCAAGTCGCCGGAATTCTACTATCTACACGTTGCAACGCATGTTTTGCACGCGACACATCTGAATCAGTTTTGCCGGGATTCCGAATTCGGCCATCGCCATATAGAGCTCCTGACGATGTATACTATAAAACGCGGTTTTAAAGTCGATGAATAGGTGGTGTGTCTCGACTTGAAATTCGTTGGTCTTTTCCAGGATTTGCCTCAGTCTGAAAATTTGTTCTATAGTCGATCTGCCTGGCCGGAAGCCACACTGGTACTTGCCGATAACTGTGTTGCAAAACGGTTTAAGACGTTCACAAAGTACGTTGGATAGGATCTTATATGCGACATTAAGCCTCAATAGTTCTTGCAATACATAGGATCGCCTTTTTTGTAGATGGGGCATACGGAGCTGATAGTCCATTCAACGGGCATGTTTGCTTCCACCCATACTTGGCTGATGATTTGGTGCATGTGCCATTCCAAAACATTACCACCGTATTTGAAAAGCTCCGCTGGTAAGCCATCAGAGCCTGCGGCTTTGTTGTTCTTAAGCATTTTTATAGCTAAGCCAACTTCTTCTATACTGGGCGGCGGAACTGGTTCTTCATTGACTGGACGTGGGTTCTCTTCTTGAACAATAAGCCTATATTGAAATTAAATGTTTAAGGTAAAACAAAAAAATAACGGTTGGAGAAACAAGTAATCTATTTTTAATTTTAAGGTTTTACCAAGTATATTTAAACAATATAACTTTCAAAAATGATATTAAAAAAAAATTAAGAAATATTTAAAACAAAATTGTTATCTTTAAGAAAAAGGTGAACATTTCTTATTTTCTTAACTTTAATTGATTCCCCGATTTTAATCGATTTCCGATATGGTAATCTCTCGATTTTGAAAAATAATTTATGGCAACGCTGGAGCGGGTACAGAACCCATAAACATAGAGGAGGAAGGAAATACGATTGGGTAGTGAAACAAAAAGTGAGAAAAAAAATTGCAAACCTAGAAGGGATGGAAAACCGAAACCTGTCGGTAAAGAACAGGAAACGCAACCCCTGTGATTAGAAAACTCTCAATTTTCGGGAAAAACGCGATCGTGAGCTATTTTGGAATTTTCTTTATTCATTCCAAAACAGTTGTTTTTAAACACGAATATGTACATTTGTCGTAATCTAACGGAGCTTTTATAATGTCAGAGAAACAGTAAGAAATAAAATAAAAATTCAATAAAATCTTAATCTTGCAGTTTTCGCCGTTGCATCTTTTCTTGTGGTTCATTGCTTCTGTTTCAAGCTTTAAAGTGTAACAAAGTTTCATATAACGCAGTCATTCGCTTTATTTAAATTTAACTCATAGGAAAAGAAGTTACTTCTTTCATCAATTTGATATATTAGTACAGTTTTAATTTCTACTCGAAAGTTATTTTCGAATCATCACCGGTCAGGTTGACCACTGAATACTTAAATAACTTACGGTGTAGGTGACTGATAACATAATTTCATTTTGCTGTGGATATTGCTTCTAATCATTAATTATATCCTTACCCAACGCCTATTTTATCCTCAATCAGAATATATCGTTGCCCAAAGTTAATTAAATGTTGACTGCCGATAGCGGTAGAGAGCTGATTTTTAATGGCAAGCAATTAAAACTACAATGAGATATATCCTAAAAACAAAACACATTCAATAAACACATCATTTAGTTTGATGGAAGTTGACTTAAATTGTTGGCATTTGGAAATAGAGCTATTCGCAGGCCCATTCTTTGTGACATATTTTGTTTTTCTAAATTAATGAGGCTTTTTATACCCTATTCTAAGGGTATATTAATTTTGACGCATAGTTTGTAACATACCTTAATATAGCCCGTAGACCCCTAAAAGTTACTATATTTATGATCAGCATCGATAGTAATGTCGATCTAGCCATGTCCGTCCGTCCGTCCGTCCGTCCGTCCGTCAGTCCGTCTGTAGCCAAAAATTAGGCCTTTAAACTGGACCTAGAGAGCTGAAATTTTAACCATATACTCTCTAGGGTCCCGAAATAATCAAGTTTACGAATTTTTGAAATCCGCCCACAGACACGCCCACAAACTCAAAAAAACAAAATTTTGGAAAAAATCGAATTTTGAGCTAGAAAGCTGAAATTTTGTATATATGATCTATGACTCCTAAAACTGCTCGAGATAAAAAAATTTCAAAATCCGCCCACTGACAAGCCCACAAATAAATAAAACAATTTTTTTATACCCTATTCTAAGGGTATATTAATTTTTGAAAATCCAAAGTTTCAGCTAAGGAGCTGAAATTTATAGTATATACTCTCTATGGGCCCTTTATGCTCATGTGTAAATATTTTCAAAATCCGCCCACTGACACGCCCACAATTAAATTAAACAATTTTATTGAAACACCCAAGTTTGAGCTAGGGAGCGTTTTTTTTTTTTTTGATAAAATCCTTTAAATGTTATATAACAAAATATGTAGAGCGTTCTTAACAATTCAACCATACTTAGACTTTTGTCACGCCCACTTATGAGGGATAGGAATAAGAATAGGGTATCCAACAGTTCGCTCAAGCGGACTGTAGCCCGTCCCTATGTTTCGGTAATTACTTTCAGCAACTCGCATCTAGCGCGGTTGGTAAATTTAATCACAGTTTAAAATGAAACACAATAACCGATTTTGTTGTTTTTGTGCTAAGGGTCCCACAGATTACGATTTGAACAAGTCCATTAATTCTCGCACCACACTAGGCGACCACCCAACTGTGAGGCATATCAACACTTTTATTACCAAAGTTCCACGTTATGTGTTATAGGTTTATATTGGCTGAGGGGTTGCTCGTTAATTTAAAAATGCATATAATTTCTATCAGTTAATTTTAATGAATTAAAGTTGAAATTAATTGAGTTTCGTTTTTCAGCTTTTAATAAGAGGAATTTACGCATTTTGGCTACTGCGATTTCCGCAATCATTTATTATTGAAAACGGAAAATAAAAAGTATTCTAAATCGGATAAATATGTAGCTGAAACGTTAAATGGTGGAATCCGATGAATTATCTAAGAATTTTAAACATTTCAGTGCATTTGAAACGGCACCTCCTGGCGACCAGACGACCATACATATAGGATCTAAACCAAACTCTGTTACTATCTAGGCAAAAATTTGACTACCTTCTTCATACAGACCAGTTTTATCTTGCAGCCCGGGCGGAGATTTAAAACCAAAATATAACGAGTTGAGTGATTCCCAGAAATTATGTTATAGGAAACCACAACAAAAAGACATACTGAATAAAACTCAACAAATTGGGGTGAATCCCAGTCGTTCGACTACTGAGCTCGGTTTTCAATTATCTTCCAGGAACACCTGAAAGATTATTCACTGCTCCACCTCGTATGAAAGTCTGGCAAACATAGTCCTGAAAAGCTTCCCAAATTTGCCATACGGTATCGACGTCGAATTGTAGATTCCTTTCGTTGGTCTCAAACATACACGAACGTCTGGAATAGCAGCAGCAGTGAGTACGAAAAAAATATAAAATTGAAACATAAGGATTGGTTACAGTCCGTTTCGGCAATTCTTGGAAACCCTATCCATATTCCTATCCCCGAAAGTGGGTGTGCCATTGCGTTGAGAGTCTTTGTCTATTTTCAAAAGAAAAAATCGTTTCTAACAAAATTTGAAAACGTCGCCAGTCGGCGGCTTTACAAAACAATTTGTCTAGACGAGTTGTTAAGAAGGACATTGTTTCTGGAAACGGGTGAACACACCGAAGATAGCATGAAAGTCACTATACCCCTTACGATCAAATCGTGTCCGCTGCTACCGAACCAAAAGTTTAAACTCCGCGTAGGCATAACGCGCTGTAAAACACGGCTACTGGCAGCTACAAAATAAAAATGACAGAAAAGGACCAGCTGACCGTTATGAAGGTAATTCAAATCACTCTTCATCAGAGCAAGGTGGTCAGCGCTTAGGTATACTGTTCTCCTCATGAGGACACAACAAATCGACATCGCCCTGATCCAAGAACCCTTTATCATTTGGGGTTAGATAAAAGAATTCCATCGTCGATCGGAAGGTATGTCAATGCAACACAATTCGATATTGACCTAAGAGTCGTAGCCTCCAAAGGCACACCACAAGGTGAAGCCATATCCCCCTTACTCTGGATCTTTGTCGTTAATGATATACTCTTGAAGTTCAAAAACAGCGGGGTCAAACCAATCGCATACGCGGATGACGTAGTATCGCTTGGCACAGAAATATTCCTATCAACTCTGAGGGAACTGTTAGAAACCTCCCTTCGGACACTTAGTACGTGGACAAAACAATGCATTCCTGGGATCAATTCCCAAAAAAATGAACTGGTGTTATTCACTAACAAGAAAGTCGTCATATCATAATTCAACTAACTAGAGTTTGACGGAATATCCCTGCAGGTGGCGGAAGTGCGAAATATCTAGGAGTTATCCTTGACAGGAAGCCGAATCGGAAGCCAAATGTCGATAACGGAGTTATGAAAGCTTGTTCGCCGCTGTCGCGATGAGCTTAAAGCTTTTGGCTCGCAGCATAAGACGACTCTCAGCTGGGTCCCTGGGTCTGCGATGGACCAAGAACAAGCGCTTCAGTCGGTCAAGCTATACCAGTCTGCAATATCAGAGAAAATTGGAATACAAGATCCGAATTAATTAAAGCCAACAACAGGTGGAAATCATTAACCACTTGTGACATATCACGCAAGCTGCAGCCTTAAAATGATAAGAACCGGAACAACAAACTTTTACATTCCGACGGAACATCGCTGTCTAAGATGATGGGAACTCTTACCGGACACAACTTGCTAACGAACCACACAATGAAAATAAATCTCAAGCATCTCCCTGCCCAAGCTTATGTCACCTGAGGAACAGAACACTTGAAAGATACTTCTTCCAATCAAGAACTGTCTGAGATCTCAGTTTCGCATATTTACAGGTTTATCAGCACATCCAAATGGCTTGACAACATGGAGTAGGGAAAGAAAGCCAAGGTTGGAGGACAAAGGCCAAAACAACGATTCCAACACTCCCAACGAAGAGTTTCACAATGGGTTCACATGGACCTAAGTGTGGTGTAACAGATTCGCTCTGTACAATCATCCCAGAAACCTAACCCAACCTAACTACTGGGATACGCGGATGATATCAAGACCATCGTACGATCTCAGCGTACCGTGTTAGAGGCTTTCATAGCGATTGGAAAACAGGCGAAATTAACTTGGTTTAACCAAATAAACAAACATCTTTCCACCGACTAGCACAAAACGTTCCTCTTGATATCAGCAACTTCGAGACAGTAATTAAGTTCACCTACTTCAGAATAAACATCAACTCCACGAAAGACATATTACTGGAGATCCTTCTAAGAATTACCCTAGGAAGCCGTTGCTATCTTGGTTCGACAAAACAAATGTGTTCAAAACTCCTATCCCGGAAGATCAAGCGTAAGCTCTACAAAACACTGATACTGTCAGTTCTGCTTTATGGCGCCGAGATCTAATTGGGTTCTTTCGAATGGAAAATACTCATCGGATTATTGTTGCTGTGTGCGATAAGGATGAACGGAGGAGAAGATACAACTGTGAACTATGTATCAGAGCTGTACCAAGATGTGGACGAAGTCCAAAAAGCTAAGACACGTCGACTTCAATGGGGCGGCCATATCGAGCGAATGAGTAATAATGCTCCATCTAAGAGGATCTTCGACTTCCAGCCCCCAGGTCGAAGACGAGAAGGAAGACCGAACTTCCCTTGCAAAGACCAGGATCGTGAAGGTTGGAAGGCTGCAGTGGCGCAGGAAGTTTTTAAGTAAGTATAAGATTAAGTTTAAGTGCCCGCATTTGCATGCACAATTGTGGGACTTCCTTAAAATATTAATTGTGTCGATAGGCTTACATTCATATTAGGCCTAAACGGCCTATACAGTGCCTAGAACCTGCTGTTTTACGCCGAATCCGAACGGCAAAAATTTGAGAAGCTTCTCATGACAATTTGATACTCTTGGATGTTTGTCAGACGTTCGCAAGAGATGCCAACAACACGCGGTCCCCCATCTAAGTACTAACCACGCCCTACGTCGTTTAATTGGGGTGATCGAACGAGAACCGATTGATTCGACGTGGCAAGCTCGTTGGCAGGCTTACCTGAATATAAAAAGTGCTTTGATGTGATTTTTCCCCTAGTCGCATTTCCCTACAACCGCTGTTTATCGAGGTACGTTGAAGTGAAATCAATCAAGTGACTCAAATCCCTAAGTAGAATATCACTTCAACGTACCTCCGGGCAATCCCTTTATAGGACACTGATTTTTTCCAAATCATCTCTAATAGTTTTGATCTGGGTGGGCTACTTGGGATGAGAGTGCGAAGATTGCAAACTTAATTTTTCTCAAAAGACTCGAATAACTTATTTTTTTTAGCAAAAGTGTCAATATCTCAAAAAAACAAAAATTATAATGGAATTCGAAATCGCTTCTAATAACAGCGAAACAGTTTTGTATGATACATTCGTGCACTTTATTTTTATTTATGCATCTGTTTGTGTTCTATTTTATTGTATTTATTTATGGTTTGTCCCTAGAGCAAAAACAAAAAAGTCTTAGCACGCCACTTGTAAGGGACAGCTTCTGAAAAGAAACTTTTTCCACAACGAAATACCTACCCCACGCCCTACAGTACGAGAGAACAACTACACGAACATGGTTTTCGTTTTATAATAATTTATTGGAAAAACTGGTAAACATTTTGAAATGAAAACAACACGCCAAGCCTTGGTTGTGAATGTATTTGTTGACTGCTTAAGTTCTTTTTATAAAATTGCGAGATTTATTTCAATTTTCTATTTAGCGGTATTAAATTTTCCTTTTTAATTTGTTTTCGTGTGAAAATTCAGCGGCACAAGGACGAAGCAAAAAAAAAACTCGACTATGGAAAAAGGATGCATTTAATGCTCTCATGAAGAAGAAGTTTTTTTTTCTTCCAAAGAAAAGTTATTGATGTTGAATGCGAGCTGAAAGTAGAGTTCGCTCTACTTTTATTTGAGCAACCGTTTTTCCTTCTTCCAAATTCTACATCTTGCGCGATACTTTCAACTTAGGGCATAACTTTTTAGAAAAAATTGTCGTAGTAAATAAAAGAAAAGTTTTCGAGAAATTTATTTTGTTTTTTTTTATAGCATTTCTTTGAAATATATTTGATATGCGTCTTATAGCCTTTTATTGAAATTATATTTATTCTAAATAGCATTCCGGTCAAAGAGTCAATTCATTTGATTTATTTTGTGTCTGTGTGCTGACCACATTTTACATGAAGAAAAAGATAGTGAGAGAAAAGTTTTAATATGTAAAACTGATGTATTTCTGCAGAATGTATTTTCTTTAAATAACATTGCTATCTGTGGCAATGATAATTATCAAAACGTGCCTACAATATGGTTGTTGGCATAAATGAAGACCGATATTTCATTATTTGCAATCGAAATGTTCTTAAAATACATAGATACATATTGCGATTTGAAAAGTTGTGTGAGAATCAAAACGGAGCTGTGTAATATTTATTTTGTTTTTTTGTTTTAAAACGGGTTTTTTTTTATATAAAAATAAATAATTGATTTTATTTTCCAAACGAGGGTACATTACCTATTACTCACATTACTAAAGCGGAACTATTTGCAAAATGGAGCTAACACGATTGGAGGTCGAATACAGAAAAATTGTAGCGAAAACTATTCATTCACTGCAAATTTTCAACAAAAAGTCATTCATCAGTATGTTAACGACATCAAACCTGATGGAACAATCACAAGCGACCGGGAAGAAACTCTCATAACCTTGCTGCAAGTTCACTTCCCTGGTTCCCTAATTGTCGATCACACAACTGATCACACTACTGAGGTTTCATATCCAACTATCCTCAGCAGAAATAATAGTTTATCTGGTAATATATTTAGTCCAGATAAGGTAAAATGGGCCATAAACTCATTTAAACCATTCAAGGCACCAGGAAATGACGGAATTTTTCCAGCCCTCATTCAAGAGGGTATGGAATTCTTCCTACCTAACATGATTGCCTTATTTAGGTTCAGTTTCAACTGGGGCTACATACCACGCACTTGGCGGGAGGTCAATGTAGTATTTATCCCCAAACCAGGTAACAAACCTAGTGAACTACCTAAATCCTATCGTCCCATAAGCTTGACATCGTTTTTCCTGAAAACAATGGAAAGAATAATTGACGTTCATATCAGAGAATGCGTAACTTTTAGCATGCCTCTACACCCCTGTCAATATGCGTATCAAAAAGGCAAATCAACGGAAGGCGCCCTGTTAAAACTATCAAATCACATAAACAACGCCTACCGTTGCAAAGAAATTGCAGTATGCGCTTTCCTTGACATAGAGGGTGCTTTTGATAACACCGGTTATGATTCAATATCAAATGCTTTAATTCACCGAAAGGTAGACTTTCCCACCATAAACTGGATAAAAGCGATGCTCGAAAGTCGGAAAATCACTGCTTCGTCAGGACAGACTTCAGTATCAGTTTCAGCTATAAAAGGCTGTCCACAAGGAGGAGTTTTATCACCCCTCCTGTGGTCTTTGGTCATAGATGACCTACTTCAAAAATTAAGTAACTTAGGCTACGACATAATAGGGTATGCCGATGACTTGGTCATCATTATTAGGGGCAAAGAATCAAACGTAGTTACTTCACGTATGCAAAACGCCCTTAAGATAGCTATAGACTGGTGCGTCAAGGAAAATCTCTCCATAAACCCCAGTAAAGCTATCATAGTTCCTTTCACAAAAAGACGAAATCTCAGCTTAGCTCAGATTTCACTAAATGGCACGACCATTGAGTATTCCGACGAAGTCAAATATCTTGGAGTAATCCTGGACAAAAGACTAAACTGGAACTCTCACATCAACAACAAAATTACTAAAGCTAACCGAGCTTTATGGGCCTGTCGACGCACATATGGCAGAACCTGGGGAATCTCTCCAAAGATTGTCCACTGGATCTACAAAGTGATGATAAGACCCATTATAACATACGCCTCCATTGTATGGTTGACAAAATCCACACAAAAGGTCGCAATAGAGAAGCTCAAAAAGGTACAACGGCTTGCGTGCCTTGGTATCTCCGGAGCCATGCGAACCTGTCCAACGGCTGCCATAGAGGCAATAACAGGTATTACACCTCTCCACATATACATTCAAAAAGTGGCGATCCGCAGTGTAATAAGTCAAATACAGTTAAACGAGATAAGTCTTAACGATCATCCGGAACTTAAGACCCAAACAAACGCTTTACGATACCCATGGGAAAAAGTCCCAGCGTATTTCAAGCAGAGCTCCACGCCATTCAAGAATGCGCTAGCCACATAAATTTATCTGGTATAAAAGGTGCAACCATCCATATATTCACGGATAGTCAAGCAGCTATAAACGCCCTTAGCTCGCATACGATTGACTCCAAATCAGTCATGTACTGCTTCAACACCCTACAGGCACTCGGAACAAGTAACAAGACCAAGCTATGGTGGGTTCCGGGTCATGTCGGGGTGGAAGGTAACGAAAAGGCCGACGAACTGGCCAGAAAAGGTTCGGAAACACCCTTCATAGGTCCCGAACCCTTCTGCTGCACTCCTAGATCAGCAGAAACGGCAGCAATAAAAAGCTGGGAATACAGAAAATGTATCCATCTATGGGAAAGCATCCCAGGTTTAAGACAGACCAAACAAGCCGTTCGGCCTTTCAATAAAAATGCCAGCAAATGCCTAAACCTAAGCAGGCATGATATCAAAAACTTAGTAGGTTACCTTACTGGCCACCATGGTTTAAGATATCATCTACACAAATAGTAGACTCTCCTGAGTGCCGACTCTGTCTTCAAGAGGACGAGTCAGCTGAACACATTTTATGTGAATGTCCGGCCCTAAACGGAATTAGAAAGAAGATCTTTTTCAGGGAACAAATGTGCCCCGAGGAAATAAAGAATTCTTCTACTAGTAGAATTGTCCGCTTTACACGGAAAGTGGAAACTCTACTAGTTTAAATTTTTCTGGCCCACACGGCACAAAAGATCTTTTTAGGTCGAAGTGCCCCATATTTAATCGCCTTGGCGAGCCAGAACTTAAAAAAAAAAAAAAAAAAAAAATGTTAACGACTTTGTAGGAGTTGATTTGTTTAAGGACTGGTACGGTATGGAGCATTTATATAAGTAATTATATGAACCAAAGTCCATAACCTTTGGTGTAACACATGGACATGTGTTAACCCGTCAGTTCCCAAGCGAAGGTTAATTGAAAAAATTATTTTGTTATTAGCCAATCTTCCTAATTATTCATCATAATGATGTTTCCAAAAGAAAAAAAAAATGTACGCCCCTTAGTTTTTCTGAAAATGGGCGGTCACCTACAGGTGACACTGGGCAATATTTCATCCTTCTGTCTTAAGAATTAAATGGAAGCAATTATAAAAATTATGTTAATAATAGGTATAGGTTAAATTAAGTTTATTTATATTAAAAAATAACAATAGTTTAGGAAAAAAGGTAACAATCTCCATTTTACATTTTGAAATCTCCATTTACTTGTGAAATTGGTACCAGCATTTGATGTGCAAGCCTATATTGCATTTTACACATTGTTTCCTGGTTCTTTCATGGCAAAAGCCACACCGGCGTTGAGAACACTCCGTCGCTATGTGATCAGCTGCACTGCCTCCCATTCTCGTTTCAATGGAAACTCTTGTTTGGATGGGCACTCCACAATTGGTATCTTTAGTTGGGGGTTTTCCATACTTCTCAAGGTATGGTACCACTATAGCCCTGCGAAATTCACAGTAAGTACAATTATCATCTTTTCTATTTATTAGCCACGCGTTTTGGCAAGCAGCATCTAGCCCAAATGCAAAAAGAGGAAACCACCATTTTCTTCCCCGCAGGCCCACCCTCATGGAGTCAACATTTTCATCGAATCGATCGACTCCGCCCATGTATTTATTATACATTTTTATAAGTGCTGGGCAATCAACCTGTATTTTCGTGCGTTTCTTATTGATCACTCCAATTCGATCCACTTTACTAACTGGCGCCAGCCCATGGCAGTTGGAAGCAACAGTTACTATACTATTATCATGCCACTTAGCAGCCATGATTTCTTTTGAAGACATGTAATCCAAAGCACCTCTCGGTTTATCTTTCATTACCTTGGAATTCAAAAGACTGCAATTCTCAAGGCGGTTTTCTCGTATAGTGCCTGTGCCCCCTATATTATTATCCCTCAAGTATTTTAGTAAAGGCAAACCAGTAAAAAAGTTGTCAAAATAAATGTTGAACGGTCCTAGCTCTGAAGGTAGTCTTGAATGAAGCTCCAATATAACAGCGGCACCTAAACAATATTTTGACTGGAGTTTTAGAGTTGGACCCGTTGCACCTTGATAGAGTTCACAGTTTACAAGATAGCCATAGCGAGTAGCTGCTGACCAAAGCTTGTAACCAAATCTAATTGGTTTTCCATGAATATGCTGCTTTGTTCCATGCCTTCCAAAATATGGTACTATTGTCTCGTCTATAGATATGTGTGAAGATCCAGCTTTTTCATAATTTTCCGTGAAATTATGTGTAAGCATTTCAAAGTATTTGCGAACTTTGCCAAATTTATCGTTTTGTGGCAATGCAGTGTTATCACACAAATGTATGTATTGTTGGATTTGGAAAAAACGGTTTCGCCGCATACTGGAAGACACTAGTTTATTGTAAGTGTCACTTTTTTTTTCCCAGAACATTCGCATATATTTGGGTGTAAGATATCCAGTCATTAGCAATATAGCAATATACACCCTAATTTCATCAGAAGTTACATTTAGAGTATGATTCCTTTGTAAAGCATATAAGTTACTCATCTCTGCTATAAATATGACAATTTCTTCACTATATAATAATTCGAAACAATCAATGGCACTTGCTTCCGTGTGGCTGGCAAAAATATCTTCGTCGCAATCACCTTTCCCACAAGAAGAAAAACGAGAACTGTTGTGGTACCACTTGGTTATTGTGAATTCTTTTTTCTTCCTTTTCTTTCCAGCAGGTTCACTGACTTCAGGTGTTTCTTCCAAATGATCCGTCTCATGATTTGCAGGATGTTCATTGGTCGGCCTGACATGGATTTCCACTTCCGAACGTAACATACGGCTGGGAAGGTGGATGAGGCTAGCTTCGTTTTCGTCACCACTTTCTTCTTCAGTTACTTCACCATCGTCAGGAGGAAATAAAATAATGTCACCTGGATTCCCTCCGGCTTCTAAAACTTGCGCTATTTCGTCAACAGTCAATCTGAAACGCAATAAAAAAGCTTTCATGCAGCAGAAGCAAAAAATAAATACATAATAAAATTATGCCCAGTGTCACCTGTGGGTGACACTAAATGTCTGGAATGCATTTTTAGGCACGTAACAACTTGACTTCTTGATAAAAATTAGTGATAATATAAGGGTCACATTCGAACAACTATTTCCAATAAGAAGAAATACATTACTTACGACTTTGGCATTTTTATCACAAAAAAATCACAGCAAAACACACCCGCACAGAAAAATTAAAAAACCTCTAAAATCAATCGAATTAATTTGACAGATAACTCAACGCCAGTGCTGGAAAAAATTTAAATACAGAGACTTTCATATTTAGATATAACATTAGTATTGTATTTCCTTTAGAAATATGTCTTGTCATAAATAAAATAAATTCCTAAACTTTTGTCACCTACTGACACCGGGAATTGACGAGTTAAACCAAACATTTGCCGGCATAAAATAGCATGTGCGACAGAAAGAAGCAATTGTTAATCCATATACATATTTCAAATTCATCAACGATCATTGTGAGATCAGAAGACTGGTTACGTTTATGCTACTTAAAAAAGTGGTTAGAATTTCATATATAAATCTGTTTTACTAAACTTTGTTAATTAAAGAGACTTGTATTTTTTTTGTTAAATAAAAATTAACATTATTTTTTATTATAAGAACAACTTTCAGTTTCAAACGGGCACTGTACTTTTTTTAATCTTTAAAAGGAGCTAGCTATTTTTTGTTTCACTTGACCCATAACATTAAAAAGTCCTGCCAAACAATTACGGAGAGGTCCTTATCTTTGTGTTGTTTGCCCATGCTCTAGAAAATACGACCGCAAGTCATTCAAAACTTACTTTGATAAATATCTCTTGCAGGTTTTTGCCATTTGTCTTTGTTGTATATTTCTGGCAGATAGTAACATTTTCAGGGTGGCGACAGTGTAGAGGTTAGTGGGTTAGCTTGTGACCTGTGCGGTGCATCAGGTTCAATCCCCATGGGGAACAACAACATACGCCACCCATTCTCCAGCCTCTACACCAAAGGGAGGATTTCTGTCTGGTAGTTCAATGGACCGTTACCGAGTCTGAGTTCGCTGGGATTTGGATTTCCTTCTTTAAAAAAAAAATACAAAAAAACATTTTGATAGTAAGAATCGCGTTTGTTTCAAATGCTTTCATATCCACACGGGCCAATTAAAAATTGTATTTATTTTGAGCTGAGATTTCTTTAGAGTCCAATAAAAATGAATGTTTTGATAAATGTAGGTTAGGTTAGGTTTACGGGCTGATGGAACAGAGCGAATCTGTTACACCACATTTAGGTCCATGTGGTCCCATTGTGATGCCATTTGTTGGGAGTGTTGGCCTCGCTGTTCTGGCATTGGTCCTTCGTGGTTTCCTTCCTACTCCAGTTTGTCCAGCAATTTGGATGTCCTTATAAACCTGTAAAGATTTGATAGTGATACATAAGAAAGTTCTTGAATGTCTTGGAAGAAGTATCTTCCAAGTGTTCTGTTCCTCAGGTGACACAGGCTTGGACAGTGACAGAGAAAGTGAGGTGTGTCCTCATGGGTTTCCTCATCACCGCAGCCTCTACAGATGTCGTCATCCTTGAGATTTAGTTTCATTGTGTGATTCCTTAGCAGGTTGTGGCCAGTAAGAGTACCGATCAACTTTGACAGCGATGTCCTGTCGTAACGTAAAAGTTTGTTGGTTCGGCCCTTATCATATTTTGGCCACAGCTTGCGTGATATGTCACAAGTGGTTAGTGACAACCACCTGTTGTTGGCTTTCATTCGTGTTTTATATTCCACTCTTTCTCTGAGGTTACAGAGTGGTGGTTTAACCGACTGAAGTGCCTGTTCATGGTCCATCGCAGACTCCTTTCTTGCCAGTTCGTCAGCTCGCTCGTTCCCGGATATGTCCTTGTGTCCAGGGACCCAGCGGAGGCTCGTTTTATGCTTCGTGCCAAGAGCTTTGAGCTCCTCGCGGCAACGGCGAACAAGCAAAGACTTTATTTCTGTAGCTGACACCGCTTTAATGGCCGCCTGACTATCAATAAAAATGGTAATATCACTGTGTGGTATCGCCATCATTAATACCATGCTTGCGACTTCAGTGATTGCTAAGACTTCTGCTTGGAATACACTACAGTGATCAGGTA
The DNA here is from genome assembly GCA_949715645.1 of Portevinia maculata. Classification (NCBI taxonomy): domain Eukaryota; kingdom Metazoa; phylum Arthropoda; class Insecta; order Diptera; family Syrphidae; genus Portevinia; species Portevinia maculata. The sequence continues at coordinate 201,307,397 of OX454525.1, forward strand.
ATCTAATCGATCTGTTAATGTGTAGTTCCTCTGAGAATAGTCCAGCACCCCTTCCACAGTCCATTTTTAATCCGTCTGTAAAGATGGAAATCGATTTCCTTTTCATGGGTTCGTTTGCGTACCATTCCTCCTTGCTCGCAAATGAACAAGAGAATGGTTTTTAGAAATCTAAATAAGGAGACATGTAGTCAGATATGACGTTGTTCCCTATGTACATGTTCAGAATCCGTGCATGTCCAAAATGACTCGCGTTCCAGCTGTTTGTTTAGCTGATCCTCAAGGCACTTTTTGCAGCGTATGCAATTGCTTTGACCCCTCTGTTTTTAAACTTTAGGAGTATTTCATTGACAACAAGGACCCAGAGTAAGGGGGATATGACTCCATCTTGTGGTGCGCCTCTGGACGCCACGACTCTTAGGTCATTATCGCCTAGTGTTGCATTGATGTACCTTCCATTGAGCAGGCTCACAATCACCTTAGTGAGAGACTGATCGACGTTGGAGTTCTGCAATGCTCTTTCCAATGCTCGCGTTTCCACATTGTTGAATGCTCCTTTAATGTCTAAAAACGCTGCAAGTGTGTATTCTTTGTCCTTGAGAGACTTTTCTATAGTGCTGACGACGTCGTGCAGCGCAGTTTCCACACCCTTGCCTTTAATGTAAGCGTGTTGGGCGGTGGAGATCGCGCTATAGTTGAGTCGACTGCGAATATGTATGTTCATTAGCTTTTCAAACGTTTTTAGGATGAAAGATGTCAGACTTATCGGTCTGAAGTCCTTGGCATAGATGTGACTACATTTTCCTGCCTTGGGAATGAATACCACCTTCATTTCCCGCCAGGCTTTAGGAATGTAGCCGCACTCCAGATTTCGTATAAAAAGTCATTTGAGAACCGGTATGATGACGGTCTTTGTCTTCTGGAGCATAATAGGAAAAATCCCATCTCTCCCAGGTGATTTGAAGGGAGATAGTGTATCAATTGCCCTGTTAAGCTTTTCTTCGGTTATTACTCCTTTTGGAACCACTGAAACAGTTGTAGGAGTAATATCCGCCTCTAAGTTATTACCTAGACTCGGGGTGCACCCTGGAAAGTGAGTCCGTAATAAGAGCTCGAGGGTTTCTGTGCAGGACTGTGTCCAGTTTCCGCAACTGTCCTTAATTAAACCTGGAACACAGGGTTGTTTGGACAGAATTTTCCTAAGCCTGGAAGATTCCGTTGTGCTCTCAATGTTACTACAGAATGTATGCCAAGCCGTGCGTTTAGCACTTACTATGGAGCTCTTGAATTTCCTATGACTGGCCTTATACAGGTCCCAGTCCGTTGGGGAATTGGAGGCTTTCGCCGCATTAAATAGAGCTCTAGTTTTTGTCTTAATTTTAGACAATTCCTTTGTCCACCATGGTGTATGCTTTGTGTTCGTTATTGCCCGTAAAGGACAGGCTTTAACGTACGCATTTGTCAGAATTTTGTTTAAGTATTCTGTACCTGCGTTCGATTTCATCTGGTGTGACCAGTTTTTGTCGTTGAAGTTTCCTACTATTCTTTTCTACTTCTCTGAGGAATGTATCCCAGTTTGTCAATCTGGGATTCCTAAATTTTTTTATCGGCTCTGCTTTCTCGTCAGTTAGGAACTCTATAATCTTGTGGTCTGAAAAGGATGCTTCTGTAGAAACTTTCCATTCTCGCACATTCATTGTTTGTGAGTTGTTACAAAGTGTAACATGTAGTACCTCACGTCTATTCCTAGTTACGAAGGTTGGTTCATTGCCACTATTGGCTATCAATATATTGTGTTCAATAATAAATTCAAAAAGGGGCTCACCTCTCACATTTGTGTCGGTGCTACCCCATTGAGCATGATGGGAGTTGGCGTCGCATCCTAGGATGAAATCCCATTTTTCACGCTCAGCTTTCACAACCAGTACTGGTTAGATCGGACGGTGGACTTCCTGGAGAATCGTGTGGCATGTATATCGATGCGAGTATCAGCGGGCTTCTACCTGCTCGCTCCCATATGACTACTGTCTGGTCTGTATTGCTGTAGCTGGATAAGAGAAATGGATTAATCTGTTTTCTAGCCACAATACATGTACGTTTCTTACTGTGATCTTGTGTGTTGGTGTTGTAGACGACCAGATCCTTATAGTTCAGCCCTTTTATCTCACCCCGGATGATCCAGGGTTCTTGAACCAGGGCGACGTCTATAGTTTTTGTTCTCATAAGGAGAACAAGATTGGCGCTGGCCGCCTTACTGTGGTGAAGATTGATTTGTACTATCTTCATGACGGACAGCTTCTTCTTTCCTGTCCTTCTTGTGTGTTGTCGCTAGTAGCCGTAGTTTGATAAATGTAAGTACATGCATTAAATTTTTATTTATATGAACTATTGACGGTTAAGACAGTTCATATAACCGAAAAGTTCATATATTGGAGCTATACAAACCAACCGTTTACGACCGATGTAAACTAAAGCGTTAATATAAATCTGTCTCGCCGAATGACTTCTATAAATGTTCAACTAAATTTATTTATATGAATTCGTAGTACATTAATAAGAATACTATTTCATATAACTGTACTCCAATATGAACATTTTCGGTTAACATATTGGAATAGTTCATATAACTTAAGTTAAACAAACCGAGAATACATGGCGATAGCTTCTTTGAGAATAGATAAATCTGGTGGTATACAACATCTCAGAGTCTCAGCTAATAAACCTGAAAGTGAAGTCAGTGTGCGAATTAAAATATATAAACATTTCTCTGAAAAAATCGTTATTTAAAAGGCACAGAGACATCTTGTACTGAAAATGAAGGCTTCTTACAAAACCCAATTAGTTACCGAGATTGACGAAAAACGAATCAATACTAATTAAACGATACGGACTCTAAGATTTAAAAATGATAACGCAACTTGAAGCTTACTGTGTGAAATGGCGCCTAGAAGTAAACTTATCTAAATCAGAAATTAAGGTGTTTAGTCGGAGGGTCAATAGGCACAATAACGGAGGGCTACGGATCGCAGTTACAGCAGTACACGCATCTACAAATTTCTGGATCACTGGATCACTCTAGAGAGGGCAGGTTAAATCACCGATGAGTTCGAAATTAACAAAATCACATGGGTGAGATACGGCTTAATTCAACTTAACGGAAATAGATTTGTGGAGCACGGAACATCTCTATGTACTGTGTGCAGCTTAAGGGAAGAAGAGAACATCCAGCATTTCTTAGGCACATGTCGGGGGTTAAGAGAGTTCAGGCTGAGTTGTTTCGGAAGAGCTTGGTTAACAGAAGCCGAAATTATTCACATACTCAATGGAGAAAGGAGTACAGGTTTTGATAGGCACTTTTATTATATCACTGTAGCATTACCATATCAAAATGAACTTGTTAGAGAATTTAATCAGTAATTTCTTTCTTGATCATAAAACTTTGATTTCAAGCTAATTTTTTAATATAAATCCAACTACCCGACAGACGACTTTTGTCATTTTCGTAAGTCTTTTGTTTTAACTTGCATTGAAAAAACCTAATTTAAAATAAAAATGCAAACTTTTTGATATTAAGTTGAAAGTAAAAACATTTTACTACTACCACTACTAAGATTTAAATACAATCCGCACCAAAAACTCACTCATCACTTTATTAAATCGAAACAATCAAGAAAAATCTTGATCATTTAAACAGCTTCTACCTTCTCCTTCATTAACGTGAACTGTATCTTGCGACTATTTTCTGAAATTTAGCTATCTCATTCTCAACGGCCGTATTTGACCTTAAGAAAGAAAATACCATACCATTTACACCCCCGTGCACTAAAATAGGGACAATGTTTTTTTTTTGAACTTCTTTGATTTTCCAATAAAAGAGTACAACATTTGTGTTTTATATATTTTGAATGACATTTTTTACTAAAGAAAAAAAGATTCTAACTCATTCCGTTATTTTTATAAAAATGGGTTTGTAAGTGTAGTCAAAAAATGTGAATTTCTCTTGCGTCACTTGAAAAGGGACATAGACTTGAATCAAGGATAATTAACAAAATATAGCAAGAATTAAGTTCAACTTCGTTTCTTTATATTCTTTAAGACTTCATTAATAATGGGTGTAACCCCCTTGTTCGATATGACTTCAAAAATGCGATTGGGAAGTGAATCGTAAAGAGATTTTAAGTAGTTTAAGGAAATGCCGCGCCATGATGGCGACGCCAATATATGTACTTTTTGGTTACGAATCCACTCTTTTACCACACGTACAGTATGGATTGGGGCGTTATGCTGTTGGAAAGTCCATGACACGAGTCTGAACATGTTATCGTATGAAGGAAAAGCTTTCTCCAGAACTCCTTTGTAGTTGCTCGCATTCATTCTTGATGACAAAACTGCAATTCACATTGGCCATAATAAGAGATCGCACCCCACACCATTACATCCCCTTCACGGCTATCGTGATGAGAGAGATATTATTTTTCTTTGCGTATGTCATGATAATAGTATATCAGGACCATCTAAATTAAATCGTTTTTTGTCTGAAAAAACTATTTGACACCACTCGCTATTCCATGGCATGCAGTTCCGAGCAAAAAGCTGACGACCTTCCTTACGAGCCGTGGTAAGAGGTGTATTTGTTTCAATTTTAATTTTTGCAGATGTTCAGCTCTCCGTAATACTCGTCTTACCATGTCAACGCTTGCAGTAATTTCCAGATTTGATCGGATTTGTGATGCAGAACAGTGAGACTTCTCTAACAATCCGTCTATCTTCAGTAGATGTAGTCACTCTTTTGGTCCACTCTTTGATATTACTCCCATAGTCCGACTTATTTTTTAGAAAAATTCAAACCACGGACTTGCTTCTTCCTATTTTTTCGGCAGTACATATATAGGTGAGATTACACTCTCTATATGCCTTTCTCTTTTGCTGTCAAAACTTTACCTCGACGCATTTGTTTTAGAAACAGTTAAAATATATAGGAGAAAACAAAAAACTACCTCTAAACTTAATGAATTGATCCAAACTAAAGCAATAGGCGTTGTCCCTATTCAGGTGCTGCGAGAAAAAAGTTCACTTTTGTGCAAGGTTAAAGCAAAAAATTATACCCAAGAGTAATTACTATGTACTAAATAAAAGTACAAAGCAAATACCGATAGTTCGACATGAAATGATGGAAAAATCTTACCCCTATTTAAGTGCATGGGAGTGTATAAGGAACGCTCTTGTGAGCATATTTTCTCATATCGATAGAAATAAGCAAATATTTACTTACAACGAACAGGATATTTCCCACTTAACTTCTCGGAACAACGAGTAAGAAGGTGAGCTTAGTCTACCGTTTAACTGAAGATAGTATTTCAGCTTGTTCTCCTGTTTGTATACTAAAGTAGTTAACGCAGAAGCATTTTAGGCGTTAGTAAATTCAATCAAATATGTAGTCACTTCCTCTTTTTTTTTCTGAACAGCGAATCAGCTATGATCAGAATCAAAGGGAACATAGCCCTTCTACTTTACTGCATCCCTTCTGGTCTACCTGCGGGTTTCGCCGGTATGACGTCAATTAATATTGGCAGGCCTCTCCGTTTCGGATCCCATTATAGATTGCATGCAAACCAACGGGAATGTTTCAATATGTTAAATGTGTCGCTAGGCTCACATTAATGGTTAAACTGCCTAAACATGATTCCTCCCCTTAGTCGCTTTTTACGGCAACAGCCGTTGTTTTTTAATCAATGACGGTGAAGAAAAGGACGGTTCAAACAGAGATTTAAAAAAAGGACGAATGGTCACCGTAGTGTTTTTCAAAGCAACACATTCGCCTTTTTAATAATAATGACTGGAATTTGAGATGTTGAGACAAATCTTTCCGATGATCCTTCTTCAACGAACACCAATATATTAATAATGTTTTGTGAATCTGCAACAGGGGACCTTGTTCCACTATACGTAAAGCGAAACACTAAATGACTACTTGGATGTTAGGCGGTCCTCCAAAAGAATAAGTACAATCGGAGCAATTCGGGGTAGTTTGGTGACTATATGCTAGAATAGATGCGTTTCACGTCCTTTTAAATAGATTATTGGGCTGGGTCACAATCCCGAATATTCGAAGTCCTGATAAAAAAAAGCGCAAATAAATAAAAATATTTTTTCGGGATTTCATTTCCGGTTTATTAACCCTGTCCTAGAGTGATTTTCATTGAGAATCGAAGGAATTGATCTCAAAATCTAGAACTGCTGTTTGCAAAGCAACATGTTTTGGTTCTAATCAGTTGACTGTTCTAGTATTGATGAGGGTGGGGGTATCACACACAGTATCTGTCCGACCTACTGAAATTATTTCACAATATACCAAAGCCACGTTTCACTTTGACATTTAACGCAAGGCTATTTCTATGTATTGGAAAATTATTATAAAATCTCTGAGAAATTTGAGATCGCATCTTTCGTGTAGGGGAAAATGTAGAATTGCTCTTTTTCTTCAATGAAACACGCAAAACCTTAAATAGTTTCTTACATACGAGTACCTAAATATTGCCCATAGACCCCGGAAAGTTACCATATTCGTGATCAGCACCGACAGTAATGTCGATCTAACCATGTCCGTCCGAGTCGGTCCGTCCGTCGGCAAAACTCCTTTAAACTCGAGCTAGAAAGCTGAAGTTTTAACCATATAAAGGCCCGAAATAAGGGCCCGAAATAATCAAGTTTAAGATTTTTTATAATTCGTTCACAATCTCAAAAAAAAACAAATTTTTAGCTAGAAAGCTCAAATTTTTAATATATTGTCTTTAGGCCCCTCAGAATGCTCGGGAGTTGAAATTGTTGAGTTGAATCCGCCCACTGACGAGCTAACAATTTAAAAAAGAACAGTTTTATCAAAAAGTCGAAGTTTGAGATAGGAAACTGAAATTTATAATATATACTCTTTAGTGTCACCTAACAATGTTAAGTAGACGTGTTTTTTTTCTTGGCAATATTCATCCCTGTTTTTATAATCGAATCGCTTTTTAACTCACCAAGACATTGTAAAACGCCACTGTGAACTAACTCTTAAAATTGAATTTGTTGTGAAAGTGGAAATTTGAGTAATTTCAAAACAAAAACTAACAAAAGAAAAAATGAACAAGGCAACAAACTTATACGAATATACCTACATACATACCTTTAATACAGTTTTTTTTCTCACTCGTGTTTTCACTCGTTTATACACTGGCGATCACAAGGATGCGGCCATACATTTTGCAATCGAGTTTCAGTCTTTATTCCTGTTAGAAATTTTGTACCCGGAAACTTTTACTACCTGTGAACAGATACATATTTTCCCAAAAGTAAGTCATAAAATTAAAGGCTAAATAAGAAACTACCGTTGGAATTTCCCAAGATCATCAATGAACTGCTTGAAAAGCGTATAAAAATATGCGCACTATCCTTCACAGTAGGTGCAGTGGTAAGTGCGTTGCACAAGTGAGCAACGGGGTTTGAACCCCATCCAATACCTTAACGTTTTTCTACTGCCCCACCTCTTGCAAAAGGCTGCTGACAAGCCTCCGACTGTAAAAACTTTCATGCGAAACTTCTCGAATTCGTTCTGAATCGGCATTAAATTGTAGTAGGTCGTTTCCATTCGTATCAAAAATATATAGCTTCGCACACACGTATGGTTGGAGACGCTATATGCGTCATAGAAAACAAAATGAATATTCTTCCTAAGAACTTATAGGTAATACGAGTATATTACCAAAGGCAATGAAAAGAAAAAAAAATACCGAAAAGAAGTGAATGTTAAAAAATCGTATTAGTAATCCTCTTGAGAACATTTTATTAGTACTAAAATTTATCATTTCTTGCAATATAAAAAATGTGTCTCTTTTTTATACTACCCCTTTGCTTACACTCGTTACGATGCAGAACCTCAAATGACTCATCAATCCCTTAAATTCCCCAGGAATTTCTATCAAATTCCGTTTGAACGACGAAAAATAACTTTTATTATCTGTGACAAGGAAATGCAGGGGATAACCCATGATTCCCTATTCCACTGAATCCATTTTTATGACATTAAAGGCGTCGTCCTCAGAAAGTGATCAAATGGATCCAAGACCGTCCCGGTATAAGCCTGTGTGTCTATTATCAGCGTTTGTTGTTGTTTTATAGTCACTTATTTTTAAGATGTCTAACAATATTTTTATCCATTCAACGAACTCGCAATTTGTATTTGATGTTCAAACTTTATTTGCATGGAGAGCGAGACTATAGCAGAAACAATTCTGACGTCCGTCATTATGGGATATTATCTGCATGTCTTTGCCATTGTAGATGTACTTTTGATACGAATGTGGGTAACTTCATGTTGGTTCTATGGTTAAATTGTGAGGGGCGTGATGTCTCCTTTTGTTTACGCTTACGAACTTCGATTCAAAGGAAACGTGACTGCGAGTAATAAAATTAAAGAAAAGTTAGCATTGCACTGTTGCGCGAATTTGTCAGGATTTATCGAATTGGTATATATATCCTAAACCTTATCATTAGGATTTCTCAATTTCTTTTTTCGACATACAAAATGAATAATTGCGTTTGAATTCAATTCTCTACCTTCAATTCTCCCCCTACAATATTCCCTTTCTCTGACCAGAAAGCCATTTAGAACCAAAACAACCTCCCCACACCGTTTTCTATATGCACGCTAAAAGCTTTTAAGGATAATCGCCACTTGTCAACATTTACTTGCTAAACTAAATGAGAGAATAAAACATTTCCGAAAACTCAATTACTCTTGTCTATTCATGTGGTGGTTGTCTAAGTCTGTAATATCAAGAGAAAGGACCCTGAAACAACTCAAGTGATTCTGTGGGTTTCTAATATTGTAATTCAATTACACAAGGTGATCCGGCAAGTACCTAGTTTGAGGACTCCAATTAAGGCATGTGCTGTCCAAATTAAACTTGATAGCATGTTCTATCTTTTCCTTCAGCATCTTTATGGTGTTTCAGTTTTAGAAGAGATTGTTTCTGAAGAACTTCATATTTCGAATGTGTATACATTTTTATTGTTGTTTTTTCATCCTGTCTATTGTGAATGACACACAAAAAATGTTTTCCTTACTTCTGCTTAAGTCAGACATATTTTTAAGGACTAAACAGTGTCCTAAGAAGAAGTTTCAGTGTTCTTCTTCTCCTTTAAGGGCGAGGTTATGGTATAGACTTGAGGGATCATACACTTTCACATAACTGCATCCCTACTAGTTCGCCGTTAACCTCGTACCTCAATAGGATACTTCGCGAGGCTATCTCTTTCCCTAATTTGCGATCTCTCTTTCGTACATTCTAAAGTTTCTTTTCACTAAATAGTATGTTTTTATACCCTTTTCTAATACGCTATTCGGCAAGAGTACGATAACTTTGGCACCATAAACAAAAAACAAACATTTTCAATATGGAAGAGGGTCCTATTTTCCCCCGTTTAGTTGGGAGTGCCAATTTTCTAAAAATTTAATCCGTTATAATTTTTTGTCGCCAAACTTATAGTACTCTTGCCGAATACCGTATTAGAAAAGGGTATAAAAACATACTCAGTGTGTTTGTTTATTCATTTGGAATATTCTGCATATTCCGAATGGGCCATTTGCAATTCTTTATTCAATGGACAATCCATTTTTCGGTTTCATTATTCATTCTGCAATACTAGGAATATATTCCTTTTATTCATAGAGAAAGGTGGAATAAAAGGAATATTCTCTCGATTGACAGCTACACTTAATAAAAAAAATGGAAGCAACAGCAAGTAGTCAAATTCATGAGCATTTATTGCATATTTACTGTCCTTTTAATATTTTAATGTGTTTTATTTTAAGTTTATTTTAATTTTTTATTCATATTTTCGATTTCCTTTTACAATTTCAGGATCAAACAAATTTTTGAAATGGTCTCCTGGGGACATGCCTCATTGATCTCTACGAGAGACTTCAGTATAATTTTGACACCCAAATGAAGCCAAAAGTGTGGCAAGATACAACGGTGGAGTTTTTCGATATTAGAGCAAAGCACCTATCTGCAGAAAAATGCATAGGAAAGTGGAAGGGCTTAAAAGCCCAGTATAAAAAGATTAAAGGTCACAACAACACCAGTGGAAATAATCGGAAATACTCGGAACATTTTGATGATCACAATAGAGTCCTCTATATAAGAGGCCAGAAATAAATCCGCCGGCTGTGTGTTCGAGTGAATGAAGACAGCACTCCTCAGGCGTATGATTTTGCCGACGTCATGATAGACGAGAGCTTCCACAATGCTTCAAGAGTTTTGGTCAATTGAAAAGCGCCGGTTGAGGAAGCAAAGGCGAAAAGACACTCGGAGAAGATGTAGAGAACCGATAGGTTCCTAGACCTAATGACTAGGTTGGTGGATCATGTGACTGCAAATTCACCACCACAAGTATATTTTGTTTTATTATGTTCAATCGATTGTTTATTTTGTTTTAAGGTCGTCCTGGATTATGCTTATTGTCTCTGCATATGTTATGTATGTATTTGATTTCCTTTAAATGAATTAGTTGCTGCGTCCCGCGACATCGCATATGTATATATATTTGTTTTACAATGAAGTAGTTGCTGCGTTTCTGCGAGATCGCATATGTTTACATTTTTTTCTTTTTTACATGAATTAAATACTCCTTTTTTTCTTCTACATGAATTTAGTTGGCCTTTTTTCTTTCAAATGAATTACTTCTTTTTTTGATTATACCCTATTCTAAGGGTATATTAATTTTGACGCATAGTTTGTAACATACCTTAATATTGCCCGTAGACCCCCAAAAGTTACTATATTTATGATCAGCATCGATAGTAATGTCGATCTAGCCATGTCCGTCCGTCCGCCCGTCCGTCCGTCCGTCTGTCGGCAAAAATTAGGCCTTTAAACTGGACCTAGAGAGCTGAAATTTTAACCATATACTCTCTAGGGTCCCGAAATAATCAAGTTTACGAATTTTTGAAATCCGCCCACAGACACGCCCACAAACTCAAAAAAACAAAATTTTGGAAAAAATCGAATTTTGAGCTAGAAATGATCTATGACTCCTAAAACTGCTCGGGATAAAAAAATTTCAAAATCCGCCGACTGACACGCCCACAAATAAATAAAATAATTTTTTTATACCCTCTTCTAAGGGTATATTAATTTTTGAAAATCCAAAGTTTGAGCTAGGGAGCTGAAATTTATAATATATACTCTCTATGGGCCCTTTATGCTCACGTGTAAATATTTTCAAAATCCGCCCACTGACACGCCCACAATTTTTTTTTTTTTTGAAAATTCAAAGTTTGAGCTAGGGAGCTGAAATTTATAATATATACTCTCTAGGGGCCCTTTATTCTCATGTGTTAATTTTTTTTTAAATTCGCTTACTGACACGCACACAATTAAATAAAACAATTTTATTGCAACACCCAAGTTTGAGCTAGGGAGCGTTTTTTTTTTAATAAAATCCTTGAAATGTTATATAACAAAATATGTAGAGCGTTCTTAACAATTCAACCATACTTAGACTTTTGTCACGCCCACTTATGAGGGATAGGAATAAGAATAGGGTATCCAACAGTTCGCCCAAGCGGACTGTAGCCCGTCCCTATGTTTTTTAAATGATTTTTTTTTTTTTTTTTTTTTTGTAAATGACTGTTTTTATTACTTTTTTAACTATTTATAAAATGTTTGTTACTTTTTATTATTTTATTATAATTAGTGCTGTGCTAATAGATAAATAAAAGAACTGAGTTTAAATAGCTACTGAAACTTCCTCTTTTTCTTTCTTTATGGCGAGGATATGATTAGCATTAAGGGGATCATAACCCTTCCACTTTACTGCATCAATACTGGTCCGTACGCCGGTTCGACCAAAATGAATATTGATTTCGAATCACTTTATCACTGAGCTGCCTTTTACGGCAAGCGCTGTTTTTTTTTTGTTTTTTTTGAGCCGCTGCAGTGATATTCTAGCCCTTCCCTGAATTGGTGAGCTACTGAATTACAATTATTGAAAAATATTATAAAACATGCTACCAAAAATGCTTGCATGCTTTGCACATAAAAGGGGCTAAATAAAACATTCCTGCTAAATGTAGCAGGAAATATGCTTAATTGGTCACGCTGTCCGTATTTAACAATCCTTTAATCTATTCTTTATTGCTTAAAATATAAAAAAATTGGAAGAAAATAACAAATTCATTAACAATGCTGTTTTGACATAATTTTCAATCAGCTGTGTTGTTCAATGTGAACATAAAGTGGCGAATTAAAAAACGTAGGTTCTTGAGAGATATAAATATAGTTTAACATTTGAAACATTAGCAAAACCAAAAATCCAAACATTATTAAGGGTCATAAAAACCATATGCAAAATAAAAAACATAGGGACGGGCTACAGTCCGCTTGGGCGAACTGTTGGATACCCTATTCTTATTCCTATCCCTCATAAGTGGGAGTGACAAAAGTCTAAGTATGGTTAAATTGTTAAGAACGCTCTACATATTTTGTTATATAACATTTAAAGGATTTTATCAAAAAAAACGCTCCCTAGCTCAAACTTTGGATTTTCAAAAAAATTGTTTTATTTATTTGTGGGCGTGTCAGTGGGCGGATTTAAAAAAAAATTAACACATGAGCATAAAGGGCCCCTAGAGAGTATATATTATAAATTTCAGCTCCCTAGCTCAAACTTTGGATTTTCAAAAAAATTGTTTTATTTATTTGTGGGCGTGTCAGTGGGCGGATTTTGAAAATATTTATACATGAGCTTAAAGGGCCCCTAGAGAGTATATATTATAAATTTCAGATCCCTAGCTCAAACTTTGGATTTTCAAAAAAATTGGTTTATTTATTTGTGGGCGTGTCAGTGGGCGGATTTTGAAAATATTTATACATGAGCTTAAAGGGCCCCTAGAGAGTATATATTATAAATTTCAGATCCCTAGCTCAAACTTTGGATTTTCAAAAAAATTGTTTTATTTATTTGTGGGCGTGTCAGTGGGCGGATTTTGAAAATATTTATACATGAGCTTAAAGGGCCCCTAGAGAGTATATATTATAAATTTCAGATCCCTAGCTCAAACTTTGGATTTTCAAAAAAATTGTTTTATTTATTTGTGGGCGTGTCAGTGGGCGGATTTTGAAAATATTTATACATGAGCTTAAAGGGCCCCTAGAGAGTATATATTAAAAATTTCAGCTCCCTAGCTCAAATTTTGGTTTTTCAATAAAATTGTTTTATTTTTTTGTGGGCGTGGCAGTGGGCGGATTTTGAAAATTTTATATCCCGAGCAGTTTTAGGAGTCATAGATCATATATAAAAAATTTCAGCTTCCTAGCTCAAAATTCGATTTTTTCCAATATTTTGTTTTTTTGAGTTTGTGGGCGTGTCTGTGGGCGGATTTCAAAAATTCGTAAACTTGATTATTTCGGGACCCTAGAGAGTATATGGTTAAAATTTCAGCTCTCTAGGTCCAGTTTAAAGGCCTAATTTTTGCCGACGGACGGACGGACGGACGGACGGACGGACATGGCTAGATCGACATTACTATCGATGCTGATCATAAATATAGTAACTTTTAGGGGTCTACGGGCAATATTAAGGTATGTTACAAACTATGCGTCAAAATTAATATACCCCTAGAATAGGGTATAAACAAGTTCTTCAGCCCTGTGCAATTTGGTTTTCAGCTTGGAAAGTCACTGAAGATGCCCTGCTAAATTTTTGCTCCAGTGTTTTCTTCAACCTTGATGCAAAAAAATTCAATGCAGGTTTATCTGTGGACATTACCAAAGCCTTCGATATGGTTAACCACACCATCTTGTTGAATAAACTAGAAAAAACAGGAATTCGTGGTTTTATGCTCGAGTGGTTCAGATCCTATCTTTCAAATAGATCTCAAAGAGTTAAGATTGGTGAAGTCAGGAGTGATGCACAGTTTCTAAATTTGGAAGTACCGCAATGCTCGGTGTAGGGACCTATTTTGTTCCTCATATACATTAATTCTCTTTTTGAGATTGATTTTAAGGGTACACTTACAGCCTTCGCAGATGATGTGTGCTGTGCCTACGGTGCGGATAGTGCCTTAAATTTAGTTTCTGATATCAACTGGGATTTAAATTTATAGAGGATCTGGTTCGCTGAACATAGACTGAGAATTAGTTCTAAAATTAAAATAATGTTTTTTAACCTATCGACCACAACTGACCTTTTGCGGAGTTTTACTTTCACTCTACGGGTTGCAAAAAGTTCAAACTATTTGGCTGCTCATGTGTCCAAGCTTCATCTTGTCCCACGTTTAGTAACATGCTACATTGTAGTGATGAGTGTTTTTAGTGGAGAGGGTAGAGGAGTTCAAATACTTGGGACTCATTATTGACTATAAAATTAACTTTGTAATCCACACGCAGTCTTTGAAAAAATATTTTCATTGCACACTCCGACCTTTTTTTTACTTAAAAAAATGTTTGCTCTGAGAAACTATTAAAAATTATTTATTATGACATTTTTCACACAAAACTCCAATATGGTATAGCCTGTTGGAATAAGTTGAATAAGTTTTTAAGTTTTACAAAAAAATGTTTTGAGAAAAATTAGCCGTAAACACCTTCGACATCCTAGTTTTCCATTGTTCCGTGCTATGAAAATTCTTCCAGTCCGTCATTTGTATTGTTTTAGGGTATTAAAAACCGTTTTTGTATTAGATCGGGAAATATGAATTTTAGATTAATATCTGATTATAATTTACGACGTAATTTGTTAAACATTGTTACCGTACTGTTTTCCGTATCACTGCTTTTTGTAACTTTTATTTGGTCTCATCCTTCCGCCTTTTTAACAAACTACCCCTTCAAATAAGGTCATTATCCGTTTCTGGAAAGTTTAAGAAATGTGTAAAACATTGACTCTTCCAATTCAATTAATGTAATATGGAAGCTATTCTTTCTGACATTTTGGTGTAACTAGTCTTTTTTTCTCTATTTTATCTTTTTATTTTAAAATGTATATTTAAATTAAACTTGAATTGTAATTTTTTAAATGCATTTTGTATAATCCTATATCTTTTTGTTAATGTCTTAAGGGTCACCCAACCAATATTTTAACTATTTGTAATGAGGTCTTTTGAATTGGCATTTGACACTATTTGAATACGTCTAGTATAAGAAATACAAAATGTCAACAATCAATTCCAAATAAAAAATAATAATAATAAATAAAAATATTTGACGTAAGCACACTAACCACCATAACCACTACCTCTGTATTTAATATATCGGCAGTTAACACTACTTGCCTTCCTACTCTCCTTGTAACCCTCTACGATCAACTGTTTATTTTTATTTTTTTATCATAACCGGCGAAGTCACAGTAACTCCATTGGAGTGAGCAGTTTTTCGGAGGAGGGAACTTGGGCACATTTTATTGACTGTTTCGACACACAAATAAAATAAAAGTTATCTTAAACCAAACGAAAACATTTTCTATTCTGAACTGTTGGTACAGAAAGCAATCACACACTAATTTTCCTTTTTGTTACCTGTTTGTTACCTTGTTTTTCCAAAGTGTCATTCATAGGAAAAAAAATGGGTTATTGACGTTTGAACAAAGACATAATCCCCAAGAGAAAATCCAAAAAAACCTAAAATCCCCGAACGAAAACCTCCAGCTGCGAAATGTCCAAAGGGAAAAAGCCTCTGACTAAAATCCCCTATCTAAAATCTCCAATAGAAAGATTTTCAACTACACTACTTGAATGGCTGCAGGAAATAACGCCCCAAACGAAAAACAAAATAACCCAATAAAATTGGAAGAAGATGAAATAAGTCCTCAAAAACGGAACAGTAACGTGCAACCCCTCTCCGGGGGTCAACGTTAAATGTGGGTAGGTGCGTCGTTGGATGCATGAAAAGTTTTATTTGATGACTTATCTCATCATGAAATTATCTATGTATACAAAAATGACTCGTTATTTGTGTGTGTCCTTTATAGACTCGCGAACCGCTTGACGGATTTTGATGAAATTTTGTGAGTGTGGTCATTATGGTGTCTGGATTGATCTTAAAGAAGTAAAGTTTATTTACGATTAACAGTGGTAAAAGAAAATAAAAAAATGTGAAAAGAACAACTTTGAATGATAAAAGACGTAGTCGTTTCCAAGTAGGCAATAATAAAAAAATTAAATTGTAAGAAAACATTGTAGACAACTTTCAGAAATTTTTTCAAATTTAGTTTTTTGTTAGATTTACATCAAGGTGAGACATTTTGTGGACATTTGTGTTGCTCCTGTAAATCTAGTGGAAAGTGCAAACAAGGTACGTAGCATCTTCCATTTCTTTTATACCGTGTGGCAAAGAGTTCCATAAGCGAATAGCAAAGAGAACAAATCGACGCACCGATGTCCATAACGTGGATGAAGGAGCATTCATGACCTGCGTGAGGAAGTAATTCTAATTCTTTCAAAGAGATAATGGTGGATCAGAACTTAGTCAGCTTGCGAACAATGAGAAAATTCTTTGAATGCCATGTTCAGCGGTGATACCCAATCGTATTCACCGAAACCATATATATAACGTATGAGACTATTGAATGCAACGTTCAGTTTTCTTTTGCTAAAAGAGTCACAACTAGCATATATTTCACAGCCCTATATCAATGTAGGTAAGGCTTAGGTTTTCATTAGCATTGTATGTACGCGTGCTAATGGCGTTAAACAATTGATTCACCCATAAGGTCCTAAGAGTACCATATGGGTTCCCTTCAATAATGATGTGAATATTAGTTTACGGTTGAACATAACGCCAAGGTCTTAGCCTTATCAAAATTCGTCATCAGAGAATTATTGAGAAAGCACCTATCTGCAGAAAAATGCATAGGAAAGTGGAAGGGCTTAAAAGCCCAGTATAAAAAGATTAAAGGTCACAACAACACCAGTGGAAATAATCGGAAATACTCGGAACATTTTGATGATCACAATAGAGTCCTCTATATAAGAGGCCAGAAATAAATCCGCCGGCTGTGTGTTCGAGTGAATGAAGACAGCACTCCTCAGGCGTATGATTTTGCCGACGTCATGATAGACGAGAGCTTCCACAATGCTTCAAGAGTTTTGGTCAATTGAAAAGCGCCGGTTGAGGAAGCAAAGGCGAAAAGACACTCGGAGAAGATGTAGAGAACCGATAGGTTCCTAGACCTAATGACTAGGTTGGTGGATCATGTGACTGCAAATTCACCACCACAAGTATATTTTGTTTTATTATGTTCAATCGATTGTTTATTTTGTTTTAAGGTCGTCCTGGATTATGCTTATTGTCTCTGCATATGTTATGTATGTATTTGATTTCCTTTAAATGAATTAGTTGCTGCGTCCCGCTACATCGCATATGTATATATATTTGTTTTACAATGAAGTAGTTGCTGCGTTTCTGCGAGATCGCATATGTTTACATTTTTTTCTTTTTTACATGAATTAAATACTCCTTTTTTTCTTCTACATGAATTTAGTTGGCCTTTTTTCTTTCAAATGAATTACTTCTTTTTTTGATTATACCCTATTCTAAGGGTATATTAATTTTGACGCATAGTTTGTAACATACCTTAATATTGCCCGTAGACCCCCAAAAGTTACTATATTTATGATCAGCATCGATAGTAATGTCGATCTAGCCATGTCCGTCCGTCCGCCCGTCCGTCCGTCCGTCTGTCGGCAAAAATTAGGCCTTTAAACTGGACCTAGAGAGCTGAAATTTTAACCATATACTCTCTAGGGTCCCGAAATAATCAAGTTTACGAATTTTTGAAATCCGCCCACAGACACGCCCACAAACTCAAAAAAACAAAATTTTGGAAAAAATCGAATTTTGAGCTAGAAATGATCTATGACTCCTAAAACTGCTCGGGATAAAAAAATTTCAAAATCCGCCGACTGACACGCCCACAAATAAATAAAATAATTTTTTTATACCCTCTTCTAAGGGTATATTAATTTTTGAAAATCCAAAGTTTGAGCTAGGGAGCTGAAATTTATAATATATACTCTCTATGGGCCCTTTATGCTCACGTGTAAATATTTTCAAAATCCGCCCACTGACACGCCCACAATTTTTTTTTTTTTTGAAAATTCAAAGTTTGAGCTAGGGAGCTGAAATTTATAATATATACTCTCTAGGGGCCCTTTATTCTCATGTGTTAATTTTTTTTTAAATTCGCTTACTGACACGCACACAATTAAATAAAACAATTTTATTGCAACACCCAAGTTTGAGCTAGGGAGCGTTTTTTTTTTTATAAAATCCTTGAAATGTTATATAACAAAATATGTAGAGCGTTCTTAACAATTCAACCATACTTAGACTTTTGTCACGCCCACTTATGAGGGATAGGAATAAGAATAGGGTATCCAACAGTTCGCCCAAGCGGACTGTAGCCCGTCCCTATGTTTTTTAAATGATTTTTTTTTTTTTTTTTTTGTAAATGACTGTTTTTATTACTTTTTTAACTATTTATAAAATGTTTGTTACTTTTTATTATTTTATTATAATTAGTGCTGTGCTAATAGATAAATAAAAGAACTGAGTTTAAATAGCTACTGAAACTTCCTCTTTTTCTTTCTTTATGGCGAGGTTATGATTAGCATTAAGGGGATCATAACCCTTCCACTTTACTGCATCAATACTGGTCCGTACGCCGGTTCGACCAAAATGAATATTGATTTCGAATCACTTTATCACTGAGCTGCCTTTTACGGCAAGCGCTGTTTTTTTTTTGTTTTTTTTGAGCCGCTGCAGTGATATTCTAGCCCTTCCCTGAATTGGTGAGCTACTGAATTACAATTATTGAAAAATATTATAAAACATGCTACCAAAAATGCTTGCATGCTTTGCACATAAAAGGGGCTAAATAAAACATTCCTGCTAAATGTAGCAGGAAATATGCTTAATTGGTCACGCTGTCCGTATTTAACAATCCTTTAATCTATTCTTTATTGCTTAAAATATAAAAAAATTGGAAGAAAATAACAAATTCATTAACAATGCTGTTTTGACATAATTTTCAATCAGCTGTGTTGTTCAATGTGAACATAAAGTGGCGAATTAAAAAACGTAGGTTCTTGAGAGATATAAATATAGTTTAACATTTGAAACATTAGCAAAACCAAAAATCCAAACATTATTAAGGGTCATAAAAACCATATGCAAAATAAAAAACATAGGGACGGGCTACAGTCCGCTTGGGCGAACTGTTGGATACCCTATTCTTATTCCTATCCCTCATAAGTGGGAGTGACAAAAGTCTAAGTATGGTTAAATTGTTAAGAACGCTCTACATATTTTGTTATATAACATTTAAAGGATTTTATCAAAAAAAACGCTCCCTAGCTCAAACTTTGGATTTTCAAAAAAATTGTTTTATTTATTTGTGGGCGTGTCAGTGGGCGGATTTAAAAAAAAATTAACACATGAGCATAAAGGGCCCCTAGAGAGTATATATTATAAATTTCAGCTCCCTAGCTCAAACTTTGGATTTTCAAAAAAATTGTTTTATTTATTTGTGGGCGTGTCAGTGGGCGGATTTTGAAAATATTTATACATGAGCTTAAAGGGCCCCTAGAGAGTATATATTATAAATTTCAGATCCCTAGCTCAAACTTTGGATTTTCAAAAAAATTGGTTTATTTATTTGTGGGCGTGTCAGTGGGCGGATTTTGAAAATATTTATACATGAGCTTAAAGGGCCCCTAGAGAGTATATATTATAAATTTCAGATCCCTAGCTCAAACTTTGGATTTTCAAAAAAATTGTTTTATTTATTTGTGGGCGTGTCAGTGGGCGGATTTTGAAAATATTTATACATGAGCTTAAAGGGCCACTAGAGAGTATATATTATAAATTTCAGATCCCTAGCTCAAACTTTGGATTTTCAAAAAAATTGTTTTATTTATTTGTGGGCGTGTCAGTGGGCGGATTTTGAAAATATTTATACATGAGCTTAAAGGGCCCCTAGAGAGTATATATTAAAAATTTCAGCTCCCTAGCTCAAATTTTGGTTTTTCAATAAAATTGTTTTATTTTTTTGTGGGCGTGGCAGTGGGCGGATTTTGAAAATTTTATATCCCGAGCAGTTTTAGGAGTCATAGATCATATATAAAAAATTTCAGCTTCCTAGCTCAAAATTCGATTTTTTCCAATATTTTGTTTTTTTGAGTTTGTGGGCGTGTCTGTGGGCGGATTTCAAAAATTCGTAAACTTGATTATTTCGGGACCCTAGAGAGTATATGGTTAAAATTTCAGCTCTCTAGGTCCAGTTTAAAGGCCTAATTTTTGCCGACGGACGGACGGACGGACGGACGGACGGACATGGCTAGATCGACATTACTATCGATGCTGATCATAAATATAGTAACTTTTAGGGGTCTACGGGCAATATTAAGGTATGTTACAAACTATGCGTCAAAATTAATATACCCCTAGAATAGGGTATAAACAAGTTCTTCAGCCCTGTGCAATTTGGTTTTCAGCTTGGAAAGTCACTGAAGATGCCCTGCTAAATTTTTGCTCCAGTGTTTTCTTCAACCTTGATGCAAAAAAATTCAATGCAGGTTTATCTGTGGACATTACCAAAGCCTTCGATATGGTTAACCACACCATCTTGTTGAATAAACTAGAAAAAACAGGAATTCGTGGTTTTATGCTCGAGTGGTTCAGATCCTATCTTTCAAATAGATCTCAAAGAGTTAAGATTGGTGAAGTCAGGAGTGATGCACAGTTTCTAAATTTGGAAGTACCGCAATGCTCGGTGTAGGGACCTATTTTGTTCCTCATATACATTAATTCTCTTTTTGAGATTGATTTTAAGGGTACACTTACAGCCTTCGCAGATGATGTGTGCTGTGCCTACGGTGCGGATAGTGCCTTAAATTTAGTTTCTGATATCAACTGGGATTTAAATTTATAGAGGATCTGGTTCGCTGAACATAGACTGAGAATTAGTTCTAAAATTAAAATAATGTTTTTTAACCTATCGACCACAACTGACCTTTTGCGGAGTTTTACTTTCACTCTACGGGTTGCAAAAAGTTCAAACTATTTGGCTGCTCATGTGTCCAAGCTTCATCTTGTCCCACGTTTAGTAACATGCTACATTGTAGTGATGAGTGTTTTTAGTGGAGAGGGTAGAGGAGTTCAAATACTTGGGACTCATTATTGACTATAAAATTAACTTTGTAATCCACACGCAGTCTTTGAAAAAATATTTTCATTGCACACTCCGACCTTTTTTTTACTTAAAAAAATGTTTGCTCTGAGAAACTATTAAAAATTATTTATTATGACATTTTTCACACAAAACTCCAATATGGTATAGCCTGTTGGAATAAGTTGAATAAGTTTTTAAGTTTTACAAAAAAATGTTTTGAGAAAAATTAGCCGTAAACACCTTCGACATCCTAGTTTTCCATTGTTCCGTGCTATGAAAATTCTTCCAGTCCGTCATTTGTATTGTTTTAGGGTATTAAAAACCGTTTTTGTATTAGATCGGGAAATATGAATTTTAGATTAATATCTGATTATAATTTACGACGTAATTTGTTAAACATTGTTACCGTACTGTTTTCCGTATCACTGCTTTTTGTAACTTTTATTTGGTCTCATCCTTCCGCCTTTTTAACAAACTACCCCTTCAAATAAGGTCATTATCCGTTTCTGGAAAGTTTAAGAAATGTGTAAAACATTGACTCTTCCAATTCAATTAATGTAATATGGAAGCTATTCTTTCTGACATTTTGGTGTAACTAGTCTTTTTTTCTCTATTTTATCTTTTTATTTTAAAATGTATATTTAAATTAAACTTGAATTGTAATTTTTTAAATGCATTTTGTATAATCCTATATCTTTTTGTTAATGTCTTAAGGGTCACCCAACCAATATTTTAACTATTTGTAATGAGGTCTTTTGAATTGGCATTTGACACTATTTGAATACGTCTAGTATAAGAAATACAAAATGTCAACAATCAATTCCAAATAAAAAATAATAATAATAAATAAAAATATTTGACGTAAGCACACTAACCACCATAACCACTACCTCTGTATTTAATATATCGGCAGTTAACACTACTTGCCTTCCTACTCTCCTTGTAACCCTCTACGATCAACTGTTTATTTTTATTTTTTTATCATAACCGGCGAAGTCACAGTAACTCCATTGGAGTGAGCAGTTTTTCGGAGGAGGGAACTTGGGCACATTTTATTGACTGTTTCGACACACAAATAAAATAAAAGTTATCTTAAACCAAACGAAAACATTTTCTATTCTGAACTGTTGGTACAGAAAGCAATCACACACTAATTTTCCTTTTTGTTACCTGTTTGTTACCTTGTTTTTCCAAAGTGTCATTCATAGGAAAAAAAATGGGTTATTGACGTTTGAACAAAGACATAATCCCCAAGAGAAAATCCAAAAAAACCTAAAATCCCCGAACGAAAACCTCCAGCTGCGAAATGTCCAAAGGGAAAAAGCCTCTGACTAAAATCCCCTATCTAAAATCTCCAATAGAAAGATTTTCAACTACACTACTTGAATGGCTGCAGGAAATAACGCCCCAAACGAAAAACAAAATAACCCAATAAAATTGGAAGAAGATGAAATAAGTCCTCAAAAACGGAACAGTAACGTGCAACCCCTCTCCGGGGGTCAACGTTAAATGTGGGTAGGTGCGTCGTTGGATGCATGAAAAGTTTTATTTGATGACTTATCTCATCATGAAATTATCTATGTATACAAAAATGACTCGTTATTTGTGTGTGTCCTTTATAGACTCGCGAACCGCTTGACGGATTTTGATGAAATTTTGTGAGTGTGGTCATTATGGTGTCTGGATTGATCTTAAAGAAGTAAAGTTTATTTACGATTAACAGTGGTAAAAGAAAATAAAAAAATGTGAAAAGAACAACTTTGAATGATAAAAGACGTAGTCGTTTCCAAGTAGGCAATAATAAAAAAATTAAATTGTAAGAAAACATTGTAGACAACTTTCAGAAATTTTTTCAAATTTAGTTTTTTGTTAGATTTACATCAAGGTGAGACATTTTGTGGACATTTGTGTTGCTCCTGTAAATCTAGTGGAAAGTGCAAACAAGGTACGTAGCATCTTCCATTTCTTTTATACCGTGTGGCAAAGAGTTCCATAAGCGAATAGCAAAGAGAACAAATCGACGCACCGATGTCCATAACGTGGATGAAGGAGCATTCATGACCTGCGTGAGGAAGTAATTCTAATTCTTTCAAAGAGATAATGGTGGATCAGAACTTAGTCAGCTTGCGAACAATGAGAAAATTCTTTGAATGCCATGTTCAGCGGTGATACCCAATCGTATTCACCGAAACCATATATATAACGTATGAGACTATTGAATGCAACGTTCAGTTTTCTTTTGCTAAAAGAGTCACAACTAGCATATATTTCACAGCCCTATATCAATGTAGGTAAGGCTTAGGTTTTCATTAGCATTGTATGTACGCGTGCTAATGGCGTTAAACAATTGATTCACCCATAAGGTCCTAAGAGTACCATATGGGTTCCCTTCAATAATGATGTGAATATTAGTTTACGGTTGAACATAACGCCAAGGTCTTAGCCTTATCAAAATTCGTCATCAGAGAATTATTGAGAAAGCACCTATCTGCAGAAAAATGCATAGGAAAGTGGAAGGGCTTAAAAGCCCAGTATAAAAAGATTAAAGGTCACAACAACACCAGTGGAAATAATCGGAAATACTCGGAACATTTTGATGATCACAATAGAGTCCTCTATATAAGAGGCCAGAAATAAATCCGCCGGCTGTGTGTTCGAGTGAATGAAGACAGCACTCCTCAGGCGTATGATTTTGCCGACGTCATGATAGACGAGAGCTTCCACAATGCTTCAAGAGTTTTGGTCAATTGAAAAGCGCCGGTTGAGGAAGCAAAGGCGAAAAGACACTCGGAGAAGATGTAGAGAACCGATAGGTTCCTAGACCTAATGACTAGGTTGGTGGATCATGTGACTGCAAATTCACCACCACAAGTATATTTTGTTTTATTATGTTCAATCGATTGTTTATTTTGTTTTAAGGTCGTCCTGGATTATGCTTATTGTCTCTGCATATGTTATGTATGTATTTGATTTCCTTTAAATGAATTAGTTGCTGCGTCCCGCTACATCGCATATGTATATATATTTGTTTTACAATGAAGTAGTTGCTGCGTTTCTGCGAGATCGCATATGTTTACATTTTTTTCTTTTTTACATGAATTAAATACTCCTTTTTTTCTTCTACATGAATTTAGTTGGCCTTTTTTCTTTCAAATGAATTACTTCTTTTTTTGATTATACCCTATTCTAAGGGTATATTAATTTTGACGCATAGTTTGTAACATACCTTAATATTGCCCGTAGACCCCCAAAAGTTACTATATTTATGATCAGCATCGATAGTAATGTCGATCTAGCCATGTCCGTCCGTCCGCCCGTCCGTCCGTCCGTCTGTCGGCAAAAATTAGGCCTTTAAACTGGACCTAGAGAGCTGAAATTTTAACCATATACTCTCTAGGGTCCCGAAATAATCAAGTTTACGAATTTTTGAAATCCGCCCACAGACACGCCCACAAACTCAAAAAAACAAAATTTTGGAAAAAATCGAATTTTGAGCTAGAAATGATCTATGACTCCTAAAACTGCTCGGGATAAAAAAATTTCAAAATCCGCCGACTGACACGCCCACAAATAAATAAAATAATTTTTTTATACCCTCTTCTAAGGGTATATTAATTTTTGAAAATCCAAAGTTTGAGCTAGGGAGCTGAAATTTATAATATATACTCTCTATGGGCCCTTTATGCTCACGTGTAAATATTTTCAAAATCCGCCCACTGACACGCCCACAATTTTTTTTTTTTTGAAAATTCAAAGTTTGAGCTAGGGAGCTGAAATTTATAATATATACTCTCTAGGGGCCCTTTATTCTCATGTGTTAATTTTTTTTTAAATTCGCTTACTGACACGCACACAATTAAATAAAACAATTTTATTGCAACACCCAAGTTTGAGCTAGGGAGCGTTTTTTTTTTTATAAAATCCTTGAAATGTTATATAACAAAATATGTAGAGCGTTCTTAACAATTCAACCATACTTAGACTTTTGTCACGCCCACTTATGAGGGATAGGAATAAGAATAGGGTATCCAACAGTTCGCCCAAGCGGACTGTAGCCCGTCCCTATGTTTTTTAAATGATTTTTTTTTTTTTTTTTTTTTTTGTAAATGACTGTTTTTATTACTTTTTTAACTATTTATAAAATGTTTGTTACTTTTTATTATTTTATTATAATTAGTGCTGTGCTAATAGATAAATAAAAGAACTGAGTTTAAATAGCTACTGAAACTTCCTCTTTTTCTTTCTTTATGGCGAGGTTATGATTAGCATTAAGGGGATCATAACCCTTCCACTTTACTGCATCAATACTGGTCCGTACGCCGGTTCGACCAAAATGAATATTGATTTCGAATCACTTTATCACTGAGCTGCCTTTTACGGCAAGCGCTGTTTTTTTTTTGTTTTTTTTTGAGCCGCTGCAGTGATATTCTAGCCCTTCCCTGAATTGGTGAGCTACTGAATTACAATTATTGAAAAATATTATAAAACATGCTACCAAAAATGCTTGCATGCTTTGCACATAAAAGGGGCTAAATAAAACATTCCTGCTAAATGTAGCAGGAAATATGCTTAATTGGTCACGCTGTCCGTATTTAACAATCCTTTAATCTATTCTTTATTGCTTAAAATATAAAAAAATTGGAAGAAAATAACAAATTCATTAACAATGCTGTTTTGACATAATTTTCAATCAGCTGTGTTGTTCAATGTGAACATAAAGTGGCGAATTAAAAAACGTAGGTTCTTGAGAGATATAAATATAGTTTAACATTTGAAACATTAGCAAAACCAAAAATCCAAACATTATTAAGGGTCATAAAAACCATATGCAAAATAAAAAACATAGGGACGGGCTACAGTCCGCTTGGGCGAACTGTTGGATACCCTATTCTTATTCCTATCCCTCATAAGTGGGAGTGACAAAAGTCTAAGTATGGTTAAATTGTTAAGAACGCTCTACATATTTTGTTATATAACATTTAAAGGATTTTATCAAAAAAAACGCTCCCTAGCTCAAACTTTGGATTTTCAAAAAAATTGTTTTATTTATTTGTGGGCGTGTCAGTGGGCGGATTTAAAAAAAAATTAACACATGAGCATAAAGGGCCCCTAGAGAGTATATATTATAAATTTCAGCTCCCTAGCTCAAACTTTGGATTTTCAAAAAAATTGTTTTATTTATTTGTGGGCGTGTCAGTGGGCGGATTTTGAAAATATTTATACATGAGCTTAAAGGGCCCCTAGAGAGTATATATTATAAATTTCAGATCCCTAGCTCAAACTTTGGATTTTCAAAAAAATTGGTTTATTTATTTGTGGGCGTGTCAGTGGGCGGATTTTGAAAATATTTATACATGAGCTTAAAGGGCCCCTAGAGAGTATATATTATAAATTTCAGATCCCTAGCTCAAACTTTGGATTTTCAAAAAAATTGTTTTATTTATTTGTGGGCGTGTCAGTGGGCGGATTTTGAAAATATTTATACATGAGCTTAAAGGGCCCCTAGAGAGTATATATTATAAATTTCAGATCCCTAGCTCAAACTTTGGATTTTCAAAAAAATTGTTTTATTTATTTGTGGGCGTGTCAGTGGGCGGATTTTGAAAATATTTATACATGAGCTTAAAGGGCCCCTAGAGAGTATATATTAAAAATTTCAGCTCCCTAGCTCAAATTTTGGTTTTTCAATAAAATTGTTTTATTTTTTTGTGGGCGTGGCAGTGGGCGGATTTTGAAAATTTTATATCCCGAGCAGTTTTAGGAGTCATAGATCATATATAAAAAATTTCAGCTTCCTAGCTCAAAATTCGATTTTTTCCAATATTTTGTTTTTTTGAGTTTGTGGGCGTGTCTGTGGGCGGATTTCAAAAATTCGTAAACTTGATTATTTCGGGACCCTAGAGAGTATATGGTTAAAATTTCAGCTCTCTAGGTCCAGTTTAAAGGCCTAATTTTTGCCGACGGACGGACGGACGGACGGACGGACGGACATGGCTAGATCGACATTACTATCGATGCTGATCATAAATATAGTAACTTTTAGGGGTCTACGGGCAATATTAAGGTATGTTACAAACTATGCGTCAAAATTAATATACCCCTAGAATAGGGTATAAACAAGTTCTTCAGCCCTGTGCAATTTGGTTTTCAGCTTGGAAAGTCACTGAAGATGCCCTGCTAAATTTTTGCTCCAGTGTTTTCTTCAACCTTGATGCAAAAAAATTCAATGCAGGTTTATCTGTGGACATTACCAAAGCCTTCGATATGGTTAACCACACCATCTTGTTGAATAAACTAGAAAAAACAGGAATTCGTGGTTTTATGCTCGAGTGGTTCAGATCCTATCTTTCAAATAGATCTCAAAGAGTTAAGATTGGTGAAGTCAGGAGTGATGCACAGTTTCTAAATTTGGAAGTACCGCAATGCTCGGTGTAGGGACCTATTTTGTTCCTCATATACATTAATTCTCTTTTTGAGATTGATTTTAAGGGTACACTTACAGCCTTCGCAGATGATGTGTGCTGTGCCTACGGTGCGGATAGTGCCTTAAATTTAGTTTCTGATATCAACTGGGATTTAAATTTATAGAGGATCTGGTTCGCTGAACATAGACTGAGAATTAGTTCTAAAATTAAAATAATGTTTTTTAACCTATCGACCACAACTGACCTTTTGCGGAGTTTTACTTTCACTCTACGGGTTGCAAAAAGTTCAAACTATTTGGCTGCTCATGTGTCCAAGCTTCATCTTGTCCCACGTTTAGTAACATGCTACATTGTAGTGATGAGTGTTTTTAGTGGAGAGGGTAGAGGAGTTCAAATACTTGGGACTCATTATTGACTATAAAATTAACTTTGTAATCCACACGCAGTCTTTGAAAAAATATTTTCATTGCACACTCCGACCTTTTTTTTACTTAAAAAAATGTTTGCTCTGAGAAACTATTAAAAATTATTTATTATGACATTTTTCACACAAAACTCCAATATGGTATAGCCTGTTGGAATAAGTTGAATAAGTTTTTAAGTTTTACAAAAAAATGTTTTGAGAAAAATTAGCCGTAAACACCTTCGACATCCTAGTTTTCCATTGTTCCGTGCTATGAAAATTCTTCCAGTCCGTCATTTGTATTGTTTTAGGGTATTAAAAACCGTTTTTGTATTAGATCGGGAAATATGAATTTTAGATTAATATCTGATTATAATTTACGACGTAATTTGTTAAACATTGTTACCGTACTGTTTTCCGTATCACTGCTTTTTGTAACTTTTATTTGGTCTCATCCTTCCGCCTTTTTAACAAACTACCCCTTCAAATAAGGTCATTATCCGTTTCTGGAAAGTTTAAGAAATGTGTAAAACATTGACTCTTCCAATTCAATTAATGTAATATGGAAGCTATTCTTTCTGACATTTTGGTGTAACTAGTCTTTTTTTCTCTATTTTATCTTTTTATTTTAAAATGTATATTTAAATTAAACTTGAATTGTAATTTTTTAAATGCATTTTGTATAATCCTATATCTTTTTGTTAATGTCTTAAGGGTCACCCAACCAATATTTTAACTATTTGTAATGAGGTCTTTTGAATTGGCATTTGACACTATTTGAATACGTCTAGTATAAGAAATACAAAATGTCAACAATCAATTCCAAATAAAAAATAATAATAATAAATAAAAATATTTGACGTAAGCACACTAACCACCATAACCACTACCTCTGTATTTAATATATCGGCAGTTAACACTACTTGCCTTCCTACTCTCCTTGTAACCCTCTACGATCAACTGTTTATTTTTATTTTTTTATCATAACCGGCGAAGTCACAGTAACTCCATTGGAGTGAGCAGTTTTTCGGAGGAGGGAACTTGGGCACATTTTATTGACTGTTTCGACACACAAATAAAATAAAAGTTATCTTAAACCAAACGAAAACATTTTCTATTCTGAACTGTTGGTACAGAAAGCAATCACACACTAATTTTCCTTTTTGTTACCTGTTTGTTACCTTGTTTTTCCAAAGTGTCATTCATAGGAAAAAAAATGGGTTATTGACGTTTGAACAAAGACATAATCCCCAAGAGAAAATCCAAAAAAACCTAAAATCCCCGAACGAAAACCTCCAGCTGCGAAATGTCCAAAGGGAAAAAGCCTCTGACTAAAATCCCCTATCTAAAATCTCCAATAGAAAGATTTTCAACTACACTACTTGAATGGCTGCAGGAAATAACGCCCCAAACGAAAAACAAAATAACCCAATAAAATTGGAAGAAGATGAAATAAGTCCTCAAAAACGGAACAGTAACGTGCAACCCCTCTCCGGGGGTCAACGTTAAATGTGGGTAGGTGCGTCGTTGGATGCATGAAAAGTTTTATTTGATGACTTATCTCATCATGAAATTATCTATGTATACAAAAATGACTCGTTATTTGTGTGTGTCCTTTATAGACTCGCGAACCGCTTGACGGATTTTGATGAAATTTTGTGAGTGTGGTCATTATGGTGTCTGGATTGATCTTAAAGAAGTAAAGTTTATTTACGATTAACAGTGGTAAAAGAAAATAAAAAAATGTGAAAAGAACAACTTTGAATGATAAAAGACGTAGTCGTTTCCAAGTAGGCAATAATAAAAAAATTAAATTGTAAGAAAACATTGTAGACAACTTTCAGAAATTTTTTCAAATTTAGTTTTTTGTTAGATTTACATCAAGGTGAAACATTTTGTGGACATTTGTGTTGCTCCTGTAAATCTAGTGGAAAGTGCAAACAAGGTACGTAGCATCTTCCATTTCTTTTATACCGTGTGGCAAAGAGTTCCATAAGCGAATAGCAAAGAGAACAAATCGACGCACCGATGTCCATAACGTGGATGAAGGAGCATTCATGACCTGCGTGAGGAAGTAATTCTAATTCTTTCAAAGAGATAATGGTGGATCAGAACTTAGTCAGCTTGCGAACAATGAGAAAATTCTTTGAATGCCATGTTCAGCGGTGATACCCAATCGTATTCACCGAAACCATATATATAACGTATGAGACTATTGAATGCAACGTTCAGTTTTCTTTTGCTAAAAGAGTCACAACTAGCATATATTTCACAGCCCTATATCAATGTAGGTAAGGCTTAGGTTTTCATTAGCATTGTATGTACGCGTGCTAATGGCGTTAAACAATTGATTCACCCATAAGGTCCTAAGAGTACCATATGAGTTCCCTTCAATAATGATGTGAATATTAGTTTACGGTTGAACATAACGCCAAGGTCTTAGCCTTATCAAAATTCGTCATCAGAGAATTATTGAGAAGAACCAGAGAGAAATATGAAGTGTCTACCGTGTTTTCGGTGCTGACAAGTGAATTCGATTTGTAAGGGTCCAGTAATTGCGATCACAATAATGAGGCCATTCATTTTGCAATCGATTTTCAGTCTTTATACCTGTTGGAAGTTTTATACCCAGAAACTTTTACTACCTGAGAACAGGTACATATTTTCCCAACAGTGAGTCATAATTTTAAAGGGTAAATCAGAAACGACCGCTGCAACTTCCCAAGATCAAACTTGAAAAGCGTATAAAAAGATGCGCCACTAGGATGAGGCCATTGCGAATATTTCGTTCCAGGAGTTCACATCACCGATTTTTTTCAAAGTTTTGTTAAGAATATTTAAAAAAGCGTTGAAAAGAACTGTTTTTATTTAGTTAAAAAAATGGGTTGCGGAAAGACTTTGACAGCGACAGAAAGAGGAAAAATAGATTCTTTCAAGGACTCTCAGGCCGAGAAATTGCAAGGAGGCTAAATAGAAGTAAGACTGCTGTAAACAGTTTTCTTGCGAATCCACAAGACTATGGGAAAAAGCAAAAAGGACGTATTCTACGGCTTGCCTCAAATTCTACTCTACCAGTAACTAAAATAAGGACCAACAGCGAAGTGTCAGCCAGAATAGCAACGGTCCGAAGGATAACACGAAAAAGTGGTACTATACAGAGAAGAAAACTTAAAAATAAACCTGTTTTGAGGCAAGAACACAAGGAGCATCGAATGAATTTTACAAGAGAACATGTCGCTTGGAGCATTGAATGGAAACGCGTTGTCTTTCCGGATGAAAAAAAATTTAACCTTGACGGCCCCGATGGTTACAACTTTTATAATCATGATATAAGAAAGGAGGAGCTTATTTTGGAGAGACATCACAGCCAAACATCAGGTGTAATGGTGTGGGGAGCTATTACCCACTACGGCACAATCGAGTTGGAGTTTTTGTCTACAATACTGAGCGAAAACCAACTACAAATGTTTGCTGGAACGGTCATTTCCAAAAGTAAGACACATTTTCAGACCCCTGTCTTGGATATTCCAACAAGACAGTGCCCCTTTCCACACTTCCAGGGTTGTTAGAAGTTGGATTAAATCAGAAGACGTATAACTTTTGCCGTGGCCGCCCTATTCACCGGACTTAAACATAATCGGAAATGTTTGGGCATGGTTATCTCGTAAAGTGTATGAAGGCGGCAGACAATTTGAAAACAAGGGCACTTTAATCGAAGCTTTTCGTGATGCCTGGTTCCAAATTTCTCTTAATAATAAAAAAAAAACTGCATCATTCTATTCCAAACCGTCTTATAGAGGTCATATCGAAAAATGGCGGGCAAACTTATTATTAATGTAGAAAAAAATAATAAATAAATGTTTTAAAACCATAAAATGTAAACATTTTATTCATTTTTTCCTTTTCTTCGAAGTTTTTGCATGTGTCCTCATCCTAGTGCGTTTATAGGGTAGGGTGGGGTACTCGACGATGGGGCACTTTTGACTTTCGCTATTACAGAAAGGCGGTTAATTTTTAAACAAAATGTTTGATGACAGCTCGGGCCACACTGTTCCCTCAGATCGTACACGAACTCTGACAGTCCTTCTTCAGCAGTTGTGGTGGTTAAACCAGTTTTTAATTAGTTTGGTGATTTTTTGCATTTTTTCCTGTACACGAGGTAAGTGATATTTAATTGTTCTTATTGGAATTCTTTGGTTGTGGGTGTCACACGTTTGTGTTTATAATATATTTTAGTTATTTTTAAAATTTAGTTGAATTTTTTTTATGAATTTTGTGAAAAACAACAACGTTTACTAAGGCTAAGGATGGGGCACTTTCGACAAAAGCGCATGGGGCAGTTTCGGCAAAAGTCGAAAGTGCCCCATGTTGGATTTAGTAAGTTCAAATTGCACCCGCAAGGTACTTCTCTGGAGAGAGGTAACGGGCGTAACGACCCCGCGGACCCTAGTCACCCGCAAGGGTACTTCTCTGGAGAGAGGTAACGGGCGTAACGACCCTGCGGACCCTAGTCACAAAAATCCAGAAGCGTCTGACCCATATTGGGCGGCTCCCTGGTCAGCGTCTGTTCTCCATGTCAGGAGCGGCTGTGCACAATAACAAAAAAAAAAAACCTTTAAACTTTTCGCAAAAGTTAAAAAAAAAATATGCAATGAACAAAACAAATGATATAATTACCCCAGGTGGTGGGGCAGTTACCCTGGCAAATCCACCCTCTTCGGTGGTCGGTTCCATGGATTCTGGGGGGGGGGGCATTTATTGCTACGCAAAGACCCATTTGGGAGAAGTAAAAGGGTAGAGAGAACACCCCCATCTAAAAAAGAAGAACAAAATGAAACATTGAAGGCTAAATATTTAAAAGCCTGCGATGAAAGAGATCGGTTTAAGCAACTCAATGAGCCACTTCTTAAGGAGATAAATAATCTGAAGCAAGAGTGGCAATTGTTGAAAGAAGAGGTCAACAACCAGACAGATAAATAAGTTGTTCAGGAGGAAAGATCACAATGATATTCCTTGTGTTCGAATCTCCCAGACAGCAGAGAACAGACAGACAGTACTGACTGCTGGAATAAGTCCAGAAAGTGTCGCTTCAAACGACGATTTTTCGTGGTCGAGGACCACAGGAGAAAGTGGATTTGCTGGGCGCTTGTTTCGAGGCCGTGTATACAGTGAACAATCCTGTTCGCCGTAACCACGACATTGAGAATAGGGCTCTGGTGAGCCACTTCTATCTGCGCACCGAACTTGAGAATTGGCGATCTGAGAATAACGGATTCACCGTATTCACTGATGAAAACCATGCTAATGCAGTTGTCGCCAATGGCCGAGATGCATCGCACTTGTTCGTGTCGAAGGATGATCTTCTGTGCATCTTCGAGTCACTAAAGAATAAAAAGTCGGCGGGGATGGATGGTGTCCCAAACGTCGTATTGAGACACCTGCCTCTGGAGGCTGTAGATATTTTCACCACGCTGTTTAACAATGCGCTGAATAATGCACATTATCCGGCGCATTGGAAGATAGCTGTGGTACACCCTATCCCGAAAAAAGGTAAAGATAGGACGAACCCTGCCAATCTCCGGTCAATTAGCTTGCTTCCGAATATTAGCAAGGTCTTCGAAAGGGTTGTCAATAGAGCCCTGTTAAAGTGGGTCGAGGACAATAACATAATTCCGGACAACCAGTTTGGTTTCAGGGCGAGGCATGACACTATTCATGCCGCGTCGAAACTGGTTTCCGACATTCAGTGGAATAAATGCAAGAACCAATGCACGGGTGCTTGTCTAGTTGATTTTGAGAAGGCTTTCGACACCGTATGGTTAGAGGGACTTTTCTACAAGTTGACCAGGCGGGGGATGCACAAACCTTTGTTATATGTAATCTATAATATGCTTATGGGAAAGAAGTTCGTTGTCAAATGTGGCAACGTAACTTCGAGCAGAGTCTTTGAAATTAAAAACGGTTTACAGCAGGGGGCGGTCAATTCTCCGATCCTGTTTAACATTTACACGAGTGATCTGGTGGGTTCACTCAGACATGCTATAGCGTATGCCGACGATTTGGTGGCATACAGATCAGGTCCTAAAATCGAGGTCATTAATATCCTTTTGCAGCGTGACTTCGATCAAATTAAGCGATATTGCGACGACTGGAAGTTGAAAATCAACTTTCAGAAGACGGAAACAATCTTGTTCAGAACTCCATTGGCTGGGGCCTCTAGGGATACCAGAAAAAACTGGAAGAAATTGGCCATTATTGGACAAAATGGGCAGCCATTGGCGGTGAGAAGCGTAGTTAGATATCTAGGTATCTGGCTTGACCAGTATCTGTATTTCGATAGGCATATAGTTGCTTGTCTTGCTGGGGCCAAGAAGGCTTATGCTCTGACAAGGAGACTGTTTCATAGCAGTCAACTTGACTCTAGAGTGAAGGTCATTTGCTACGTGGCCCTTATAAGGCCGATCATCGCTTATGGTTGTCCATTGTGGTTTAATATAGCGCCTAGTTATATGGAAAAGATTCGGGTTTTGGAGAGACAATGTCTTAGGACCTGTCTCCGGTTGTTCCGAACGCCTGAATCCAACTATATAAAATACTATCCCAACAAGGTCCTATACGATGGGGCTCAGTTGAATAGGATTGACAATTTCCTCATTAAGGTGACTCGAAGGCACGTTGCAAGGGCGATGGCCAGCAGCAATAGTCTCATCTTTGGGGCTTACTACCCCAATGAAATGTACATAGAGAGTACGCTCCGGTCTGGCTTTATCCCGCCGGAGGCATTTATCCATATTGATGCAAAAGGGCTGGTACAGACGAGGGATGGTATCCCGGTATTATACCACCGCTACCGCAGCGCGAGAGATAAGCGGCTCATCCGCGGCGAGGACGTCGCCAATGCTCATGAGCTCCTTCGTTTTAGTACCGCAATAGCGGAGAGGGATAAATTCGATACGGACAAACAATTTGCCGAATTTTGGTGGCTTTTTGAGGGGGGAGGGGTCAACATGCCCTCCCAAGACGGTGCGTTACTCTAGGTAACATCATCTTAGTTTATAAGTTAGATTAAGTTAGCTAGGGCGTTTCTGGGAGAGGCCGGGCTCGCCAATTTGTGGTGGTGCTTCCGGGAGCTGATTGATTCTGTAAGGCATCAGTCAGCTCACGGCAGCGCGTGTGCACGTTGACGACTGCCAGGCGCTCGGGAAGCAATTGGGATTTTGACCACTTGTTTCGTAATGCAACGAGTGATCAGAATCCTAATTATAGTTAGAATACGTTAAGTAGTTTAAGTAAGTAGAATAGGTAGTTTGTAGTTTGTTTTATATAAAAAATATAAAATCTTAATAATGATACCGAGTTTTATTTGATTTTCTCGACGAATACATATGTAAGACTAGTTCGTAAATAGTTTTTAGGCCGAAAGGCAATAATTATAAGATATAGTTAAGTTTAGGGCGTCCGCATAAGGATCAATAATCTAGAATAAGTATCCTGTTAATTTTAAGTTAGATTTAATCATTTTTGCCTAGTATTTAAGTTGATATAAGCTAATAATTAATAAAAATGAATTTAAAAGTAAAAAAAGGTCAACAACCAGAAAAAAGTAAATGTCCAACCTGCCGAGTTCTCAACA
The DNA here is from genome assembly GCA_949715645.1 of Portevinia maculata. Lineage (NCBI taxonomy): Eukaryota > Metazoa > Arthropoda > Insecta > Diptera > Syrphidae > Portevinia > Portevinia maculata. The sequence continues at coordinate 201,343,068 of OX454525.1, forward strand.
GACGAGGAAGAACTAAGAAAAGATACAGAAGGACATCGCTACAAGGGGAATAAAAATAAAAAACCCAAAATGAGTGCCTCCCCAAAAATCTCACCAACAAAAGAAAGCTGCACAGTCACTTTGTATGCTTCAAACAAAGAAAATAAAACACAAAATCCAACCAAGCCCCCACCAATTATCGCGCTACAAGTAAATAAGTACGAAAGCTTTGCCAAAGTATTGGAGGAAAATAAAATTAAATCTAGTACAGCGCTAATAAACAAAAATGACATCAAAATCAATGTGGTTGAAGAAGAGGGATACAGAAGTCTCACTAAAATACTAACCCAAAAAAGGTACAATGGTATTCTTATGAAAATAGAAAAGACTGCATTACTCATGCTCACCCGAAAGCATAAAACAGAGTAAAAAACAGAGGCTTTAAAATCTTGGAAGTTGTAAATATGCTTAAATTTAAAAGCAAAGTACCGCTACCAATTTTTGCACTCAGCTTCGAGCATGACGAAGATAAGAAAAAAATATATGAAATAAAAAACATACTTGGGATGCAAGTTGAGATTCATACCCTACGTAAATCGAAACAAAATGCAAAAATTGCCAAAGATATGGGCATACACATAGATACTGCAATTCAAATCCAAGATGTGTTAAATGTGCAGGAAGTCACTACACTAAAGAATGTAAGAAGATAGAGGATGAACATCCTAAATGTGCAAACTGCAATGAAAACCATCCCGCTAGCTACAGAGATTGTTTAGTTGCAAAAGAAATCCAACTTGCAAGGGACAAAAAGCAAAAGAAACCACAAAAAAACTCAAATAAGGATGAGGAAACAGTTAAAAAGGACTTGCAAAAGAGCTCACAGAAAGAAAAGCCTAGAGACCAAGCGATAATCAAAAAGGTCCCGAGACAAAAGACGGCTGGTCCAAAAATGACATAATGCTCAGGCAGCATCAATAAATACTCAAATACCAGCAGATAAAACGGTAAAACGCAAAGTAGAGCCAAACACTGGCATGGAAAACCTCATGAAACAAATCCTAAACAGGATTGGCTCCATGGAAAAATCGAATAAAACGATATTAGATAGAATATTGTTGTTAGAGAGACAAAACAGCAACAAAAGAGCTGTTGCCAAAAGGCAGACATGATGAATAAAATACAAATTCTTGAACGGAATGCTAATGGTATCGATAGTCGCAAGGGCGAGATGCAAGTGACTCTTGACATACACCAGATAGATATATGTCTCATTTCAGAGACGCACTTTAAATTGATTACTGACTTCAAACTGCAAGGATATGAATTCTATCACTCCCCACATCCTTATAACTGTGCAAACGGTGGGGCCGCAGTGTAAATAAAGAATACAATAAAACACCAATAGTATACTGCTCTCCTAGCTATAGACTAAAGAAAAATGATTTTAAAAGTCTTTTCCGCATATTTCACAATAGATTAATTGCGGGAGGGGATTTTAACGCTAAAAATAAGTATTGGGGATCTAGATTAACTAATAATAGAGGCAGAGAACTATATGAGCAATTAAAGAAGATGGCGCCAAATATAACTCAACGGGAAAACCTACCTATTGGCCAACAGATAGAAATAAAACCCCCAGATCTTGTCGACTTCTTTCTATCAAAAAATATATCTTCAAATAAAATAAGCATAGAGGAAGGACTTGATCTTCAATCAGATCATTCCTCTATACTCTTAACACTTAGCGATAAAATAATAATAAGAGACCATAGCCCAAAACTAGTAAATAAACTGACTGATTGAAACTACTTCAGACAGAAGTTGGAAGAAAGTATCTAACTATCACCAGCTATTCAAACAGAAGATCAACTAGAAGAAGCAGTCCAAATATTGACGCTCAGAATACAAAAAGCTGTGTGGACTGCCACTCCCAAAACCACAAAAAAGATCAAACAAAACTGTTATCCTCCCGAAATATTTCGAAATACTGTGCAACAACACTGCATGGCCTCAAAATACGTTAGTTAAAGAATTTATACCCCGTCCGACTAAAAATCGTAGGAAAGTCTGTCCGTCCGTGTTAAAAAACCCAATAGGCTGTCCCTCTACTATCAAAATGTAAGGGGACTCCGCACAAAAACCGCTAAAATATATTTAAACTCCCAAGCCCTCTCTGATGATATCTTCTCCTTGACGGAAACATGGCTTAATGCCGGAATTTTAGACACGGAACTCTTCAATCATGAGTTCTCCGTATTCAGAAACGATCGTCATCAAAATGACCTGAAAGCGCTTGGAGGAGGTGTCCTGATTGCTGTTCGTTCCAACCTTGAGTCACGAAAGATTGACTTTCCATTTCCACTAACCGTCGAAATTATCTGTGTAAAAATTACACTTAAGAACAAACATTTATATATTGTTAATGCGTACATTCCATCGTCTCGTCTATGTTCTTTGTATTCGGAACTTTCTATGGCACTAGACCATATTTTTGACATATCTTGTTGTGACAGCACTGTTTTACTTATAGGCGACTTTAATCTGCCACATATTGGATGGGTACCTTCTGAGGATGATTCTCATCTTATTCCATCCTTTGACTCTGCCCAACAAGAGCTCGCTTTATTAGACAACATTTTGTCTCTTGACTTACAGCAAACAAGCTGTATAAAAAATTTCAAAAATCGAACTCTTGATCTTGTTTTCTCTTCTGACTCTGTTAGTACTGTTGTTCTGGAATCCCACTTCAGTATAACTAACATAGATGACAATCATCCACCCTTGGATGTATTTATTGAACTGGGCGCACATCTGTACGAAAACAGTAATTCGTATGACCGTTCGCAATCTTTTGACTTTCGGAAAGCAAATTTTCAAAGGCTTTCTGATGAAATTAATACGAGTAGCCTTAATTTTAATCTTACTGCGTTATCTAATATTGAAGATGCAGTCGGTGCTTTTTATTCTTTGTTGGATAACTGCATGAAAAAAGTGATTCCTGTCAAATCCTCTAGGAATATGAAAACGTCCCATCCCTGGTATACTAAAGAGCTCAAATCGATACGAAACAGACGTAATAGGGCTTGGAAGAACTATTTAAAAAGTCTCTACCATTCAGATCTTGAACTCTATCTCACATTATTCAATGAGTTCAAATCTTTATCCTGCAACTTATATATTGACTATATAAGTAAAATGGAATGCTCTCTAAAATTGGACCCCAAACTTTTTTGGGGATTTGTTAATTCTAAGAAAAAAACCGATGGTTATCCATCGAAACTTACTTACAATAGCTCTACAACTGCTGATTCGCTAGATGCAAGCAATATGTTTGCAGATTATTTCAGTAAGTCGTTTAGGGTGACCCCTCTTCACATTGATGAGCAATATTTTAGTTATCTAACTAGCTGTTCCCAAATAAGTTTTAGTAGCTTCTCATTTGACTTGGAAACAATTTTAAAATTTATTTCTTCTCTGAAGAATGATTATTCATCAGGTCCTGATGGCATTGCACCGATCGTTCTTAAAAAATGTAGTCATGCAATTGCTCCATATCTTAAATATCTGTTTGAATTGTCCATTAGTACTGGTAAATTCCCTTATGTATGGAAAAGTGCTTTTATCACACCTGTATTTAAAAAAGGCGAACGTGGTGATATCACTAATTATAGGCCTATTTCAAAGCTTTCGTGTATCCCTAAGCTTTTTGAACAATTTGTTTGCGAAAAGTTAATATTTCTTTGTCGCAATTTCATTTGTAATGAACAGCATGGATTTGTAAGAAACAGATCCACTGTCACTAATCTGTTAAGTTTCTTGCATGATTGTTCTGATCCCTTAGAGAATAAGGACGAAATGGATTGCATATACACTGACTTCTCAGAAGCTTTCGACCAGCTGTCCCATGAAATAATCGAGTTTAAGCTAAGGGCTTTTGGTTTCCCACCAAGTTTCATAAAATGGGTTAATTCATACATTAGATCAAGGGATTATCAAGTCAAATTTAGAGAATCGCTATCTGTATCTTTTACAGCTGAGTCTGGAGTTCCCCAAGGTAGTCACCTCGGACCAATTCTATTTATACTAGCCATTAATGATGTTAAAGCATGTATAAATCACAGTAATATCCTGATCTACGCTGATGATATGAAAATATTTAAATCTATCACTAGTCAGCAAGATAGAATTTTTCTTCAATCTGACATTAATAGCTTCGCCAATTGGTGTGATAAAAACGGTTTATCCCTGAACCCTACTAAATGTCAACATATGACATTCTCTAGAAAGAATATACCTTCCACCTTTCAATATTCTTTGTCTCAACATATTCTTTGTAATGTTGATAATTTTAAGGATCTTGGGGTTTATTTCGATCCCAAACTGGTTTTTGCCAAGCATATCAATTTTATTGTTAATAAATCTAATTCTATGCTGGGCTTCGTAAAAAGGTGGGCGAAAGAATTTAATGACCCATACGTTACTATGTCATTGTACAATTGTTTTGTCCGTCCGATTCTAGAGTATGCTTCACAAGTTTGGACGCCGTTCTACAACATTCATTCAAATCGAATAGAGGCCATTCAACGTAAATTTATTCGATTTGCACTTAGAGGACTTCCATGGGATGATCCTTTTAACCTTCCTCCTTACAGTCAGCGTATTAAGCTTCTTCAAATGTTACCCCTTTCTCAACGAAGGCTTAATAGCGATATCATTTTTTTACAGCAGCTTATATCCGGTCAAATAGATGCACCTGACTTGCTGTCGTCTATTGGCTTTAATTTTCGTGGTGGTGCCCATAATTTGCGCAGTGCTGAACTATTGTTTAGCCCCCATCATAGAACGAATTATGGGAAGCATGAGCCTATTAGTCGCATGAGTAGAATCTATAATCTAAATGATCATGTGATTGACTTGCATGTTAGTAAAATTAAGCTAAAAAATATTTTGCGTAATAATGCTTTAATGTCTTAAACTGTTTGCATTATTTTGTGTCTGTGTTAGTATTTTGTAGGTACATAATTATTGTATTTTTAATTGTTTTGTCCTTACTAACACCTGCACTAAATGATGAGCCTGTGAGAGCACTTTTTGTGCCGGCAATTTCTGCTCGTGATAGTTGCTTGCTTTAAGCACTCCACGACACAGAGCTGATAGTGTAATAAAAAAATATGTGAAATTATTACAGAAAAGAGGAAAGCTAGAAAATGCTGGCAACAGACAAGGGCGCCAAGCGACAAGACCATACTGAACAACTTAAATTATAAGCTCAGAAAATCTGTAAGAGAATTTAATAATGAGTCTTTGAAAACTTACCTCACAAGTCTTACAAATGATGCTAGTACCGACTACTCGCTCTGGAATGCAACGAAGAAAATGAACAGGCCAATAGCTCACATTCCGCCAGTAAAAACCAGAGAAGGTAACTGGGCGAAAAGCAACCAAGAGAAAGCAAACACTTTCGCTGAGTATCTTGAAGACGTATTCAAACCTTATGAATATAAAGGTTATCAAGGATTCGAAATAAGGTGCGAAGAAGATACACCTATTCGGCCGGTAACAGCTAAAGAAATTGCTAAAAAAATTAAAGAAAGCATAAATATAAAAAAGGCCCCAGGGTTTGATTTAATTACAGGAGAAATTTTGAAGCAATTTCCACGAAAATGTTTAAAAAAAACTAGCGCAGAATATTAATGCTGCATTTAAATTAAGATATGTGCCAAGCATGTGGAAAGGCGCGGAGGTAATAATGATACCTAAACCAGGCAAACCACCTAACGATGTTACCTCATATCGAACAATATCTATTCTACCAATGTTGTCCAAGTTATTCGATAAAGTGCTGGTAAAACGTCTACAAAAAATAATAGATGAAAAATCGCTAGTCCCAATTCACCAATTTGGATTTAGAAATAAGCACTCTACAATTGATCAGGTGCATTGAATCACAGATAGAATTGAAATGTGTGCTCTACAGTATTTCTTGATATAGCACAAGCTTTCGATAAAGTCTGGCACAAAGGACTGATACACAAACTACAAAAGCAACTGCCGAAGCAGTATGCGACCATTCTGGAGTCCTATATATCAGATAGATTCTTCAGAATTAAACAAGAGGCATAGTACTCAACATTAAGAGAGATTAAAGCTGGTGTACCACAAGGCAGTGTGCTAGGTCCAGTTCTATACCTACTTTTCACTAGCCATCTTCCTGAAAGTGAAGAAACCACCATAGCTACTTTTGCAGATGACACAGCTGTGCTTGCTGTGCGAGCAACTGTCGAAATAGCAACAAAAAAGCTTCAAATAGCAATAAACAATATTTCAGAATGGACTAAGAAATGCCAGAATAGATTAAATGACCTTAAGTCAGTCCATATTAATTTTACGTATAAAAACGTACCACACATTCCAGTCTACATTAACAACATTGTAGTGAAATATTCAAACACAGCCAAATATCTAGGCATGACTCTAGACGCTAAACTGCGTTGGAAAGCGCACGTAAAGAAAAAAGATAAACATAGGGACGGGCTACAGTCCGCTTGGGCGAACTGTTGGATACCCTATTCTTATTCATATCCCTCATAAGTGGGTGTGACAAAAGTCTAAGTATGGTTGAATTGTTAAGAACGCTTTACATATTTTGTTATATAACATTTAAAGGATTTTATCAAAAAAAACGCTCCCTAGCTCAAACTTGGGTGTTTCAATAAAATTGTTTTATTTAATTGTGGGCGTGTCAGTAGGCGGATTTAAAAAAATTAACACATGAGCATAAAGCGCCCCTAGAGAGTATATATTATAAATTTCAGCTCCCTAGCTCACTTTGAATTTTCAAAAAAAAAAAAAAATAATAATAATTGTGGGCGTGCCAGTGGGCGGATTTTGAAAATATTTACACATAAGCATAAAGGGCCCATAGAGAGTATATATTATAAATTTCAGCTCCCTAGCTCAAACTTTGGATTTTCAAAAAAATTGTTTTATTTATTTGTGGGCGTGTCAGTGGGCGGATTTTGAAAATTTTATATCCCGAGCAGTTTTAGGAGTCATAGATCATATATAAAAAATTTCAGCTTCCTAGCTCAAAATTCGATTTTTTCCAAAATTTTGTTTTTTTGAGTTTGTGGGCGTGTCTGTGGGCGGATTTAAAAAAATCGTAAACTTGATTATTTCGGGACCCTAGAGAGTATATGGTTAAAATTTCAGCTCTCTAGGTCCAGTTTAAAGGCCTAATTTTTGCCGACGGACGGACGGACGGACATGGCTAGATCGACATTACTATCGATGCTGATCATAAATATAGTAACTTTTAGGGGTCTACGGGCAATATTAAGGTATGTTACAAACTATGCGTCAAAATTAATATACCCCTAGAATAGGGTATAAAAATGTGTTGGCTTATTATGAGATTCTTATCCCTGTCTAACTACAACAAGTTATTGCTATACACGCAAGTTCTGAAACCAGTATGGACCTACGGGCTCCAGTTGTGGTTTTCCAAAATAAAGTACTTAGGAACATAGTTAATGCACCTTGGTACATACGCAATGCCGATCTGCATAGAGATCTAAATGTTGAAATGGTTGAAGATGAACTTAAGAAAGTTGCTCAAAGGCATAGAAGTAGGCTTCTCAACCACGTAAACACAGAAATAACAGAACTATTAAATAATGGCAATGCAATCAGGAGATTGAGACGGGTAAAACCTCTTGATCTATAAGAGTTAGCTAGGGCTAAGAAATCAGGTATTGATTTCAAACAAGAAAAAAGTTTAGAAATCTGACAAACGGCGGATTTATCTGTTAAATTCAACAAATATGTAGTTCAAAAACAAATTGCCGATTAGTCGTCGACTAGGTGCAATCTCAATCGGGATGGCGAATGTCAGTCCCCCGGGAGTTTTTTTTAGATGGGTTAAAGTCTCTCACTATTGCGGAAGCATCCCTCGCGTACTAGCTCTGCAATGTCTTTCGATGATTTTTTCTTCCAGCGAATTCCCAACACAAAAAAAAAAAAAAAATAAATTTAAATCGAATGAAACCAACAAAATCCAAAAGAAAATTAATTTGAACTAAACTAAACAATTTAAGTGATTCAGATACGTTCAGCGTTGCAGATCCATATAAGTCTGCTGGCCCATATGTGGAAGATGATGATGATGGCTTTGATTTAGAAGTATCAAACGCAAGTGACTATAGACTGAAACCCAAGGATAAACTCAACATTGGTGACTATATTTTGGTGAAATTTGACGCCCGAATTCCAAAATATTATGTTGGTCATGTAACCAAATTTGAGAATTCAAATGAATTTCTCTTGACTGCTGATTTTTTTCCGGAAAAAATCAAACAATTGGCAGTTTTTAACCCTCTTTTTGAGGATATGTCTTTAGTGTTGAGAAGTGACATTGAGTTAAAGCTGCCATTGCCAGAACACCCAGCTGAATCGTCAAGATATTCAAACCTTATCCTTTTTAAGGACGTTGATATGCGTCAATAGAACGTGCAATGATTTTTTTTTAACAAATCCTTTTATTTTACATTTTTTATCCTTTACTTAATTATTATTTTTTCTTTGTGATCTCAAAACCCGAATGTGATTTTAAATTTGTTTTTTTTTCTTCAATTTAATTTTAGTTTAAAAATGAATTTCTGAACTCATTAAATTTTGTTTTGTAGAATTAAGATTTGTTAAACTATTCAAATAAAAACAGTACGTTCCTACTTATTGATTTTTAATACATTGCGTCATATAAATTCTTGTCGAAAGTGCCCCACCCGGATGACGATTGTGCCCCATCATGGGGCAGTTTCGCCTTTTTAGGACATTTAAAAAAAATGGAAATTATCAGGGCAAAGTTAACTTTAAAGAAATTGAACATTTTTGTAGTAAAATACTCGTAATCATAGCTTTCAATAAAAAAAAAAGTTTCAAATATATATTTGCGAAAGAATTTATTTCAAATCCGCCTAAAAAAGTGTTGAATTTGCCCCACCCTACCCTTTTCAAGTAGTTCATTGTTTGATATTGGGAAATCCCAGCGGTCCTTTCTTATTTACCCTTTTATGACTTAGAGTTGGGAAAATATGTATAATACCTAGTACATGTGCAGGTAGTAAAAGTTTCCGGGAATAAAATTTGCAACAGGTATAAAGACTGAAAATCGATTGCAATATGTAGGTATGGCCTCATCCTTGTGATCGCCACTGTATGTGTTAACTTATATCATTATAGTAAGACAACACGATGTCAGTTCCAGAAGATACAACGAATTGCATGTCTCGGTATCACAGGTGCCATGCGTACCTGCCCAACTGCAGAACAAGAGGCTTTTGTTGGGTTCTCCCCCTAACAAATCTAAAAAAAAGTAAGACGGCTGCAAGACGCCCAATTAAGCTTCAGCTTGAAAACAATCTCAAACCATGTGGGCCACCAAAGAATACTTGATTCAATTCGCTAAACTGATAAGTTTTGTTCCATTTCAGACACTATGGCTGGGGAACATTGTTTTGGAATGCTATTTGAGATTAAAATATAAGACCGCGTAAAATGGGACAATGGTGTTGAAACATTAGGCAACGGTTATTGTTTGTATCAAAAAGCCGATTTATTAAACTTACCTTTTCATGTAAACCCTAGCGTTAAAAAGAAAAAGATCAACAGTTGGCTGCCCTGTTATCAGCTACTGCCGTCCACCATATTTATATGTCTCGCCGGCTTTTTCCGGCTCTTACCTTTTCATCCGTCGACGAGACCAGTCCAAATAATAATTTCCTTAATTGAACCTTTTTATATTAAATTTTGCATAAGAGTTTTCGAACATTTCGTAGAGTTAAAATATTTAATTAAAAATAAAGAAAAAAAAATAAAAACTGAAATCTCGATTATTTATTGGTCCAAATCGAGCCGGATTACTACAGCAACGAAACAACAGAACTCCAGCAGACAAGCGTGGTGCTGTCATCATTTCACCGTCGCAATTGTGCATCGTAGCAAAAGTAAACGGCCATAGCATTCGATTTTTCACAGACGCCTATGACTGCATTTACATCGACAAGCCACTATTACAAAGTGGCTGCCTTTGGCGTTAGCGCCAGTTCATCATCGATCAACTACATCATCCACCTCATCGGCCGTACAACGGCATTCCAGCAATCATAGCCCACATGCTATTTGCGAAAACGTAAACCTACGGTGCTGCTTTTATTTCTTAACGTCATCGCTGAACTGCCGTAGTTGCGCAGCAAAAGTAAACGGCCATAGCATCTGATTTTTACAGACGCTTACGACTTCATCCACATCGCCAAGGTGCTACTCAGTCCAGAAAAGCCCAACTGCAAGGGTGCTCCCATCACCGTCAGTCTCTACAACTTCAGCGGCATACATTTATTTGATTATCCACCACAACGTCGGTACAATATCAGTGTTTATCTCATCATCAAGTCACATGCACTGCTAAAATCATCATCATCATCATCATCATCATCATCATCATCATCATCATCACCATCATCATCATCATCATCATCATCATCATCATCATCATCATCATCATCATCATCATCATCATCATCATCATCATCATCATCATCATCATCATCATCATCATCATCATCATCATCATCATCATCATCATCATCATCATCATCATCATCATCATCATCATCATCATCATCATCATCATCATCATCATCATCATCATCATCATCATCATCATCATCATCATCATCATCATCATCATCATCATCATCATCATCATCATCATCATCATCATCATCATCATCATCATCATCATCATCATCATCATCATCATCATCATCATCATCATCATCATCATCATCATCATCATCATCATCATCATCATCATCATCATCATCATCATCATCATCATCATCATCATCATCATCATCATCATCATCATCATCATCATCATCATCATCATCATCATCATCATCATCATCATCATCATCATCATCATCATCATCATCATCATCATCATCATCATCATCATCATCATCATCATCATCATCATCATCATCATCATCATCATCATCATCATCATCATCATCATCATCATCATCATCATCATCATCATCATCATCATCATCATCATCATCATCATCATCATCATCATCATCATCATCATCATCATCATCATCATCATCATCATCATCATCATCATCATCATCATCATCATCATCATCATCATCATCATCATCATCATCATCATCATCATCATCATCATCATCATCATCATCATCATCATCATCATCATCATCATCATCATCATCATCATCATCATCATCATCATCATCATCATCATCATCATCATCATCATCATCATCATCATCATCATCATCATCATCATCATCATCATCATCATCATCATCATCATCATCATCATCATCATCATCATCATCATCATCATCATCATCATCATCATCATCATCATCATCATCATCATCATCATCATCATCATCATCATCATCATCATCATCATCATCATCATCATCATCATCATCATCATCATCATCATCATCATCATCATCATCATCATCATCATCATCATCATCATCATCATCATCATCATCATCATCATCATCATCATCATCATCATCATCATCATCATCATCATCATCATCATCATCATCATCATCATCATCATCATCATCATCATCATCATAATAATCATCGTCACCATCATCCTCATCATAATCATCATCATCATCATCATCATCATCATCATCATCATCATCATCATCATCATCATCATCATCATCATCATCATCATCATCATCATCATCATCATCATCATCATCATCATCATCATCATCATCATCATCATCATCATCATCATCATCATCATCATCATCATCATCATCATCATCATCATCATCATCATCATCATCATCATCATCATCATCATCATCATCATCATCATCATCATCATCATCATCATCATCATCATCATCATCATCATCATCATCATCATCATCATCATCATCATCATCATCATCATCATCATCATCATCATCATCATCATCATCATCATCATCATCATCATCATCATCATCATCATCATCATCATCATCATCATCATCATCATCATCATCATCATCATCATCATCATCATCATCATCATCATCATCATCATCATCATCATCATCATCATCATAATAATCATCGTCACCATCATCCTCATCATAATCATCATCATCCGTCATCTTAATCATCAGCTCAGCCACATCAATTGTAGATTGTAAAGGTGCGTATGTAATTGTTTATCAATGCATCTTTCTTAAATTTTTATATAAAATAATTGGAATTTGTAGTTTGAACAAATTCATTTCATTAACCATTATTGAGAAATACATCTACGTCTGACATCTAAACGCGTGCAGTGTTGCCATATTCTAATCAAAATTATTTTTTTTACATCGTTTCTAAAGTGTGTGGTTACAGCCTTTAAGACTTCAATTTGATATTCTTTTCGCAGTCAATTAGTGTTTTGCCTTGTAATGACATCTCTATTAGGAAATTTTGTTTTCGCGGCTGACCAATTGGTTAAGTTCAACGCAGGGTTGAAAGAGGTGCCTGATACTAAGCATACGTGGTCGAAATTAGAAGCACGTAAGGTAGAGTTAAGTGATCTGTGGAAAGATGTTAAGATTGCATACGCCATTTGTGCCCGTGATACCGATTTATCTAAAGAGGATCTTGATTTATTAACCATCGAAGCTAAATACAATCTTTCGAACGAAACTTATGTATCGTGTCTAGGGCATATTTTAGAATGTATTTCAAAGCTCAAACACTCCCATCCTATTCCCCCAGATTCCGATAACATAGAACCACCTGCGGCTCCTATTCAAGTGCCGCCGTGCGACTCCGAAGTATTTTATGGGGATTACCTCTCATGGCCCTCGTTCAGGGACATGTTCGAGGCGGTGTATAAACAACACCCCAAATTAGGTCAAGTCCAAAAACTGTTTCATCTCCGCTCAAAGACGAGGGATGAAGCATTTAGCCTCGTTAGCAAATTTCCGCTAACGAACGATAGCTTTGAATTAGCTTGGGAAGCTCTTCGGAGCACTTATGAAAATAAAAGAATCCTTATTAACAACCAAGTTAAAATTATCTTTAATTTACCATTGTTTGACTACGAATACGCTAAAACGATCAAAGCATTGCAGAGCTCAATAAATGACTGCGTGGCAGTACTTCGTTCGCACAGTATCAACACGGACAACTGGGACCCCATCTTCGTCTATGCGTGCTCAAATCGTTTGACTCAAACCACTCTTTCACTGTGGGAGCAATCCCTTAGCAGTCCAATGGAAGTACCGACTTGGAAGCAAATGGACGCCTTCTTGACCTCTCGCTTCCGAATCCTCGAATATATTTCCGACGTTTTATCAACGTCGAACCAAACCAACCAGAAGAAACCAAACAATTCACGAGAGAACCTGCAGCGCCTAAGAAATTTACCACTCATTACACAAAGTCCTTTACCTTCATATGCAAATTATGCAGCGAACACCATCCCATACGTACCTGTGCGCAGTTCTTACAAATGAACGAACATGGTCGTCTCGCCTTTATACAAAAGCATGGATTTTGTACTAATTGCTTATCAGTGACGCATATCAATACAGATTGTAGTAGTAGGTATTCTTGCAACCTGTGCAAGGCACGTCACCATACGCTATTACACGTCGATTCTTCTCTTGCAAGGTCAAGCCAGAACCCCATAAGGACAACCGACTGCGCTACCCCCTCAACCAGCACCAAGAATGATGGTCCCCATTTCAATCATTCAAACATACAGTCCACTCCCTCATCACCACCTTCTAAATTTTTTTGATTAAGTCATGGCCAACACAAACCGCTTATTAGAAAAAAATGCATTGAAACCATTACATCATTGTTCCTCTTGGTGTTATGAAAATATATATTGTTAATTCGAACCTAACTACATGGCAGTGGAGCTCCGTACAGTAAACTTATGTATTATTACTTAATTATGTATTTAAACAAAAAAAAAATTAAATGCGAACTATGTATCTTTTTTCGCCGCTTAGCGGCAAGGCGGCCGGTAATGTTTGTATCAAAAAGCCGATTTATTAAACTTACCTTTTCATGTAAACCCTAGCGTTAAAAAGAAAAAGATCAACAGTTGGCTGCCCTGTTATCAGCTACTGCCGTCCACCATATTTATATGTCTCGCCGGCTTTTTCCGGCTCTTACCTTTTCATCCGTCGACGAGACCAGTCCAAATAATAATTTCCTTAATTGAACCTTTTTATATTAAATTTTGCATAAGAGTTTTCGAACATTTCGTAGAGTTAAAATATTTAATTAAAAATAAAGAAAAAAAAATGAAAACTGAAATCTCGATTATTTAGTTATAATAATGGGAAAAAAGAATGCTTTATGCTTCTGTTTTCGGATCTATTTCCAGATGATGAACCAAGAGGAGTGGTAACAATGAAACGTCGGTAACTTTTAAGCGATACACCCTGTAACAAAGAACAGAAAGTCAACTCTGCAGAATTATTTTATCTTACATCATACGTCTGCTTTCTCCCCCTTTTATGTATGAGCTCCTGACTAGTCGCAAACGAAAGCTCAAAGAATGAACAAATTGTCATAAGTAGCGTGGTGCAAGTTTTTATTCGCATCTATGAAGGAGTTAGCAGGATTTGGTCTCCTCGGATTGGTGGCATGAATAGGTACCCTGAATGACAGCTGGTTGACTCAAAATCATGATGTTGGGAAGCTAAAAATGACATGAAACAAAGAAAACCGTTTTAGTTGTCAGGACAAGAGTGGCATGAGATGCAATGTACGAGTATATGACTCTGGTTAAGTGGTGTTCGTGAACTTACATTTTTTTTGCAGAGGGGAAGTGAAAGGAAATCTGTCAGAAGGTAACATTTAAGCAGCGCTCTTTATTTAAAAATTATATTATTCATTCAAACAATTTGTTTGTTTAAATTGAGTAATGGCACAGCAAAACTTATCTGAGCCCTCCGCAGTGACATTCTTAATTGCTCTTCAATCATCATGTCGTTTGCAGAAATTATTCTCATCCTATGAATGCTCATCTGCATCAGGACTGACCGCTATATCTAAATGTCTGACCTATCTGATGGTGGGGCTGTGGATGCTGTGCCAGTATTTATTATCAGAGGAAAACTGTCTTCCGTATGTCAACATTTCGGGTAAACATGCATTAAATACTCTCTTCTATGACAAATATGTCTGTTTCTTGCTCTGTCGGATGACGTCCTTAAAATCGAATTACATTCGGCTAGGATGTCCTCGCCGATGCCAGGAAAAGTAAATATTTTGTTCTCTTACTCAGCCACCCACAATCGACGAACCTCAAAAATGTTCTGAATAAAATACTTGCTTGGATGTCCGTAACAGGAATCCGGGTGAATGTAGTGTGTGTGTGTGTCTATCCTGGTTGTGCGTACAGCGTTACATCAGTTGTGTGTGCATCCTACAAGCTACTAGGAACACAAAAATGATATTGCAGGTTTTCAAAATGTAAATTTTACTGCACTTTCCATCTCAGCCATCCCTTCCGGGATGCACGAAAATTGTGCGTGTATTTGTACACCCATCAGTGGTTTTTAAGTATTGTTGCCATATCTTGGTGATTTAATTTCGGGACCTCCTCCGACATGCTGTAGTGGAAAATAACATTTTACGATTGCCTCGAGAGACACCTAGAGTCATTTCGTGGTGGTCTTCTCTTGTTACTCGGTTTTGCTCTTGGAAATAATGAAGCGTCGTGTTGGTTGGGCCTTGGGGATACTTGAAATTACTTTATATTCTCTCTGTCAGTCAAGATATACAAAGTGGGAAAGAGAAAGATTTGGAAATGGAATATAAATTTGGAGCTCGGGAGGCCAACGGACAAAACTGTAGGTAGCACACAAGGAAAAGACTGAGCTGTAGAGGAGTATGGTTGATTTGTGTTTTTAATAAACGTAGTTAACTAAGAAGAACGAGCAATTTGAGGGAGCTAGTATGTCCTGCAGTTGTATGAATTATTCACCAGCACAGTGATGTTGAGGTTTATAATTGTATATTTGGGTTGAGAGAGCAAAACTTAGTTTCTGCTTCATAAAAGTCAAAAGTGAAGAAGAACTATGTTATATAAAAAAGCAGATGACCTGCGGATGATAGTTTTGAGCTCCGAGTTACTAGTTATAAGTAATTATTGTTCCGTACCTGCAGCCTACAGGAAAATTATATAACTCTTTGGGAAAAAGAATTAAGTAAGCTGCTTCTTAACCCAAACGAACATCATGCGTTGTTAAATTTACGGACATTAAATTCCATCACAAACCCGAGTAAATAACAGAATGTTTTCAATTGTCTAAGAGAAACAAATTTCTACAAGAAAACCTTTGTACCTATTTCGATAATGGTTTTTAAAACAGTTAGAAAATACGGATCTCTATAGGTAGGTACTCAATAGGATACAATTTTTCGTCTGCATACCCCAGTAGCTGGAAGGAACTGTCAGAGATAGTGCCTTCAGTGTTGACACCTACTCTGCGCACTATGTTCTTTGAGACAAGATTGAAGTAGTCACATGACATCGCATCTCCTTGCCAAAATCCGATGCAAGTTTTAAATGATTCAGAATGGCCGGTTTCAGACTGCACATAATAGTACGTATTTATAAGTTCACGTGCACTGAGCCGGTCCCTTAATCACATATTTGGAGTTACTTGACAGAATATAAAGATACAAAAGGTATCGCGAAATCGCATGACAATCGCTTATCGCGTCGTATCTATTGTCTCTTTTCTATAAAGCCGAAGTATTTTTTCCAAGAAGTCGCCTTTATTTTACATGATGAATGGTTGCACATTTGTGACTTTATTCCTAAAGTAGTTTTTTTTGGGTGGGACGCATCGGGGGTTAAAAGGGGTTTAAAGTCAGGAATTCTCTTGAGTCATGCAACGGCCGGCTATCATTAGGCACCGTAACACTTTGATAAAGCGATTGTTGTTCATATTCCACTGCATAACTGATATTGCTGTCGCTGGAATCAAACAGTGTTTAGGTTGCCAGTTTCCCGGTAAAAAGTCTTTTGTCATTTTGAAGTTATTTTCCTTTTCTGATTACGCATCCTTTTCACTAGACTTACAAAATAATAGCTAAAAATCCGTACAAGTTAAAATTTTAATTTGTTTAAATTGTAACTTTCAATCAATTTTCAATCACAAGAGTTGCAGTACAAAAAATTAGTAGCACTTAATAAACAAGAAAACTTTCTGTCAAAAACGTATGATTTGAAAATCTTGTGCACTATGTAAGCAGTTTTAAGTTTTTAGGAGCAAGATTTTCAATACAGGGTGCGCCATCTTTTATATGGGTATGTAAACATTAAATAGGTTAGGTTAGGTTAGGTTAGGTTTATGTGGCTGTCGGCAGAAGGCGACACACTTAGACCAATTTAGGTCCATTGTGATACCACGTATATTATCAACTCTGTAGATGGGACTGGCCAACGACACGCGGTTGTTCTCAAACGGTCCCCCATCTACGTACTAACCGCGCCCAACGTCGTTTAATTACGGTGATCTGACGAGAACCGATTAACTCGACTTGGTATGGTCGTTGGTTATAACATCAAATAACTTTGACATTTATCAACCGATTGACTTGAGAAGACATGTTTTTGGAACGTCAATTCAGTAGAATTTTAAACAGTGACGCTTATCAATGAAAATAGTCGTTCATTTGTGTTAACTCAACGTGCATATCGTCGAAAATATCGTGAAATTTGATGACCGACGAGGCCAATTTCCCACACTCTTAAGATCCATGAAACACAATTTCATGACCAAAATCTGACTGCTGTGGCCGGCGTTTGCGCCAAAAACCATCACTGAGCCATTTTTCTTCAGAGAAGGCAAAACAGTCGGGTTCAGGGAATGGATATCGGTAGATGTTAGCTCATTAGTCTGCTCACAAATGTGTGAAAAGGTCTAAACGGTTACTGGTTTCAACAAGACGGCGAGTTATCCCAGACTGCAAATCAAACAATGCAGTTTCTGCAACGAAAATCATCAGGACTACTTTTTGTAGGGTTATTTGAAAACCAATTAATCCTCAGACCATTGAAGAGCTCAAGGCAAACATTCGTGCCGAAATCATCGCTGTTCCGCTCCAGAATATCGGAAAACTGATCGAAATCGTAGCAAAAAGGGCACATTTTGCTTTGGTTAATAGAGGCGGATGTTGCATTCAAAAACTAGTTCAAATAAATTGTAAGGACCAACTCAAATAAAAATACCTCATATATAGAAATCGTTTTTTTGAAGTTATTCAATATTGACATACCGACATACAAGATATTATTTTATACTCGTATTATGCCAAAATGTTGCTATTTAAAACCTAAAACTGTTTTTTTTTTTAAATTCTGGCTCGCCAAGGCGATTTATTATGGGGGCACTTTGACCTAAAAAGATCTTTTGTACCGTATGGGCCAGAAAAATTTAAACTAGTAGAATTTCCACTTTCCGTGTAAAGCGGACAATTTTACCAGTAGAAGAATTCTTTATGCCCTCGGGGTCATTTGTTCCCTGAAAAAGATCTTCTTTCTAATTCCATTAAGGGCTGGATATTCACATAAAATGTGTTCAGCTGACTCGTACTCTTCAAGACAGATTCGGCACTCAGGAGAGTCTGCTATTCTCATTTTGTGTAGATGATATCTTAAATCATGGTAACCAGTAAGGTAAACTACTAAGTTTTTGATATCATGCCTGCTTAGGTTTAGACATTTGCTGGCATTTTGATTGAAGGGCCGAATGGCTCGTTTGGCCTGTCTTAGACCTGGGATGCTTTCCCAAAGATAGATACATTTTCTATGTTCCCACCTTTTAATTGCTGCCGTTGCTGCTGATCTAGGAGTGCAGCAGAAAGGTTCGGGACCTATGAAAGGTGTTTCTGAACCTTTTCTGGCCAGTTCGTCGGCCTTTTCGTTACCTTCTACCCCGACATGACCCGGAACCCACCATAATTTGGTCTTGTTTCTTATTCCGAGTGTTTGTAGGGTATTGAAGCAGTACATGACTGATTTGGAGTCAATGGTATACGAGCTAAGGGCGTTTATAGCTGCTTGACTATCCGTGAAAATATGGATGGTTGCACCTTTTATGCCAGATAAAATAATATGGCTGGTGCATTCTTGAATGGCGTGGAGCTCTGCTTGAAATACGCTGGGACTTTTTCCCATGGGTATCGTAAAGCGTTTGTGTGGTCCGTATATTCCCGCTCCTACGCCCGTTTCCATTTTAGAACCATCCGTATACCACTTTATGCCGTTGTGGCTGTTTGGTGGGATATTACTAACCCATGTTTCTCTCTTGGGGATCTCCGTGGAGAATCGTTTGTTGAAGCACAGTGTTTTTTGATTGCGGTCTGTGACCGCGCAGTTCATGTTAAGTTCTAGCAGTTCATCGAGAAGGGTCTTTAGTTCCAGATGATCATTAAGACTTATCTCGTTTAACTGTATTAGACTTATTGCACTGCGGATCGCCACTTTTTGGATGTATATGTGGAGATGTGTAATTCCTGTTATTGCCTCTATGGAAGCTGTTGGACATGATCGCATGGCTCCGGAGATACCAAGGCACGCAAGCCGTTGTACCTTTTGAGCTTCTCTATTGCGACCTTTTGTGTGGATTTTGTCCACCATACTATGGAGGCGTATGTTATAATGGGTCTTATCATCACTGTGTAGATCCAGTGGACGATCTTTGGAGAGATTCCCCAGGTTCTGTCATATGTGCGACGACAGGCCCATAAAGCTCTATTAGCTTTAGTGATTTTGTTATTTATGTGACAGTTCCAGTTAAGTCTCTTGTCTAGGATTACTCCAAGATACTTGACTTCGTGGGAATACTCTACGACCGTGTCGTTTTTTGTGATTAGGCCTAGGTCTAATTTCCTCCTTTTAGTGAAAGGAACGATGACGGCTTTACTGGGATTTATGGAAAGATTTTCCTTGATGCACCGGTCTATGGCTGTCTTTAGAGCATTTTTCATTTTTGATGTGACTCCAATTGAGTCTTTGCCCCTGACTATGATGACAATATCATCGGCGTACCCAATTGTAGTATAGCCCAAATTGCTCAACTTGTGTAGCAAGTCATCGATGACCAATGACCACAAAAGGGGTGAAAGTACTCCCCCTTGTGGGCAGCCCCTTACGGCTGTTACTGATACTGAGGTCATTCCTGACGAGGCAGTTATTTTGCGACTTTCCAGCATCGCTTTGATCCATTTAATGGTTGGTTTGTCTATGTTTCAATGGTACAAAGCATTTGATATAGATTCATATCCAGTGTTATCAAAAGCACCCTCTATGTCCAGAAAAGCACAAAGTGCGATCTCTTTGAAACGGTAAGCGTTTTTTATCTCTGTAGTTAGTCTTAACAGAGCGCCTTCAGTGGATTTGCCCTTTTGGTACGCATATTGGTGAGGGTGCAGAGGCATGCTTTTTGATATGCATTCTCTAATGTGGACGTCAATAATCCTTTCCATTGTTTTCAGAAAAAACGATGTCAAGCTTATCGGACGATATGATTTAGGTAATTCGCTCGGCTTGCTTCCCGGTTTAGGTAGAAATACTACGTTTACCTCCCTCCAGGTAACTGGTATATACCCCCAGTTGAAGCGGAACCTAAATAAGGCAATCATGGATGGTAATAAAAATTCTATTCCATTTTAAATGAGGGCTGGAAAAATACCGTCTGTTCCTGATGCCTTGAATGGTTTAAATGAGTTAATTGCCCATTTAACCTTATCCGGAGTAAAAAGTGTTCCGGATAAACTATTAATTCTGCTGAGGTTTCTTGGAATTGGGACCTCCGCTATATGGTCATCTGTAATGACCATCGTGTGAGACCCTGGGAAGTGAGCCTGAAGCAAAGTTTTCAGCGTTTCTTCCCGGTCGCGTGTGATTGAACCATCTGATTTGATAAACAATCCCATGCTTATTTCTTGATCCTTCGACAGAGCCCTTTGGAGGCGTGCCACCTCTGGAAGTTTTTCGATCTTCTCACAGTTTGCACGCCATGAGGCTCTTTTGAATCTGCGCAAATCTAAGTTGTATATGGTCAGCATGGATTATTATTGTTCCCATGTGCCGGTGCGTTTGGCTTTGTTAAAAAGCTTTCTCACTCTCTTTCGAATAGACTCAAGGTTATCGTTCCACCATGGTACGCACCTTTTACCCACGGTTCTTTTAACCTTGCAACTATTTTTGAATAAGGTAAGAATAATATCATTTATTTGACATTGCGCAGCATCTGCATCATTTGTTGTTGATGGTGCTTCTGGCAGCATTTCAGATCAGATTTTCGCGGTAAGTTCTCCAATTAGTCAGTCTGTTGTCATAACGGACTGACGCGTGTTCGGCATTGCATCTTATCTCGAATCGGATGTGCATATGATCCGATAGAGATGCCTCGCTAGACACATGCCATCCCTCTATGATATCTTTCATAAAAGGAGATGAGATAGTAAGGTCTAGGACCTCTTCTCTTATGGAATTTCTAAAAGTGGGACAATTCCCCTTGTTTAGAAAGACGAGGTTGTTGCTATATAAAAATTCTAATAACGACTCACCTCTATTGTTTGTATCTCGGCTGCCCCAAATCGTGTTATGTGCGTTTGCATCGCAGCCGATTATGATGTGTACTTTTTGGTCCTCACAGTACCAGACAAGTTCCTGTACTGGTATAGGAGGAACTTCATCAGTGTCTCCAGCAAAGTACGCCGATGCGCACACAAATTTGTGTAGCTGTCGGCCTTTGTGGCGTTCTATTAGAACTTCCACCAGGTCCCTAGTTGTGAAACCTGGAATTAGAGAAAATTTTATATATTTCTTAATAGAAATGGCCGCACGTGGTCTGAAAGGACCTTTGGCGAAAATGATCTCTCTATTTTTACAGTTTAATCCAGATATCTTACCATTGTTTGCCCATGGTTCCTGGATTAGACCAGTAGCGATGTTCCCTTCGACACATCGCTGGCTAAAGGTGTCCGAGGCACCCAAAGCCCTGTGCAAGTTGGCCTGCAGCACGCTTAGACGGGATGTCATTATTTTCGTGCGAATTCAGGGTTACGTACTCTGTTAGGCTTATTGTCACCTCTCCTTCGTACGACACTCTGTTGAGGGAGACCACTTTGTCTACCTCTCGGACTTTTGTTTTTGTGTCCGTCTTGCGCCTATGCCTTCTTACGATCCATATCTAGTTTAGGCCTGAACCGTTGTTGGCTTTCTTTGGCGGTGCTGTGCGCACTATTGGCCTTTTCGGCTGCGCTTGGTCTTGCGCTTGTGGCTTCTCTTTCTAGCACTGGTGTTGCCGTGCTGGAAGCTGCTGCGTTCGCGGCAGTACTGGTACTGGCCCCGATTGGATCAGTTGCGGTGTTGCCGTTGTTGCCTAAAACTGTTTACCTAGTGCACAAGATTTTCAAATCAGTTACACATTGTTGACAGAAGTTTTCTTGTTTATTGAGACCTATTATTTTTTTACAGCAACTCATAGTTTAAAAAAAAAACCTATAAAAACTTACAACGAAAACTTGTTCTCTTTACTTTTTATCAGGAAAAGCTATACAGGAAACTTTGCTAAATTCAATACTGAAAATCAATTTTCTGGAATCTTCCATTATGCACAGAGGATACCACTTCGCACTTCAAACCAAACTAAATAATAAAAAAAAATTGATTTCTTCAAAAAAGCCTTATGACACTTTCCCAAAGCGACATAAGGCCATAGGTAAAAATATGCCCTCATATCACGGCAACGCCTATATCAGCTCTATTGTTCATTTCAATTCGATTAACTTAAAAAGAGGATTTTTAAAATAAATTAAGCAAGATACGAAAATTTGGCTTAATATCACTTTCATAATGCCAAATGATAGAAGTTTGCCATAATAGGTTAGGTTAGGTTAGGTAGACGTGGCTGTCAGCCAAAGCCAACATACTTAGACCAATGATAGGTCCATTGTGGTACCACACAGATCTGGGGATTACCCTCACTGCTCGTTGAACCAATAGGAGCTTCTTATGAAGCGCGAAAGACTTCTAATGCTGGCTAAGTCGCTTGTGTCATTGAACAAGAAGTCCCCTAGATGGAGATTTCTTCTATGGGAGAGCGCAGGACACGTGCAGAGAAGGTGAAGTACAGTCTCCTCCTCCTCCTCGTCCATACAGCTTCTGCAGAAGTCATTTGAGCACACACCGAGTCTAGATGCGTGCCTGCCTATTAAGCAGTGACCTGTGATAACACCTATAGTGGAGCTAATATGCAGTCGGTTTAATGAGATTAAACACTTAGAGCGTCGCAGATCCAGCTTTGGCCAGATCCGCTTAGTCGCTAGACATGTATTGCTACTCGTCCACCTAAGGTTTGTTCTCTCGATTGCGGATAGCTTAAACAAGAGTTTGCAAGTAGCGATTGGTATACCTAGGGAACCTTTATCAGGTAAAGGAGGTAATGTGGTTCCTTTTTTGGCGAGATCATCAGCCCTGGAATGTCCCTATGCCCCGGCACCCAACAGAGGTGAATATTGAACTGCTCTGCCATCCCCGAAAGAGATGATCGGCATTCTTGGGCTATGATTGAATTTGAAGAGACTGAGTCCAGGGACTTAATCGCGGCCTGACTATCCGAGAAGATACGGATATCCTTTGAGGATATCACATTCCTCTTCAGCCACGTCAGGGCTTCTTTTATCGCCAAAATTTCCGCCTGGAACACGCTACAGTAATCAGGAAGACGGAAAGAGAGGCTAAGATTTAGCTTTTCTGAGAAGACTCCACCACCTACCCCATCGCTAGTTTTTGATCCATCGGTGTAAAAGTGGATCGATTTATCATTCGCAAGTGCATCATCATCCAAGAATGATCTGGAAGGAATGGTGATTTGGAAGTTTTTTCCGAACTGCAAACGGGGTATGGTGTAGTCTATGTTTCTGGGTAGAGACTTAAAGTAGTCTAGAATAATGGAGTGGCCAATATTGTTATTGGTCCACTGCGAGGTAGCTTTTAAGCGGACAGCGGAACATGCCGCTGTTTGCATGCTCAATATATCAAGGGGTATCAGGTGTAGCAGAATGTCCAGAGCAGCGGAGGGGGTAGTTCGGAGTGCTCCGCTAATGCATAGACACGCTGAACGCTGGACTTTGCCCAGCTTGTCGCGGTTAATAGCTTTTTCTAGAGCAGTCCACCAGACAACCACCCCGTAAGTAAGAATTGGTCTTACCACCGATGTATATAGCCAGTGCGTAATGCGGGGTTGTAAACCCCACTTGTTGCCAATGGCTTTTTTACAAGAGAAAAGTGCTATTGTAGCTTTCTTGACTCTTTCTTGTATATTGGGTTTCCAGCTTAACTTCCTATCGAAGATTAGACCCAAAAATTTTGCTTAGTCAGAGAAAGTTAAGCCTGTACCGCTAATAGAGGGAGGGTCAATATATGGGATTTTATATTTCCTGGAAAAGAGGACAAGCTCGGCGCCTTCTATGTCAAGGAAAGCAACCATGGTATACTCTTTGTGATGGAGGAAGTATTCGATTGTGCGTACTAAGGAATGAAGAGCGGTTTCCACCGACTTTCCCTTACGGTACGCATGCTGAGCTGTAGACAGCAATTGCGGGTTTATGTGCATACGGAGGTGGATATCAATCAATCGCTCCAGCGTTTTGAGGAGGAATGAAGATAGACTAATAGGTCTGAGGTCCTTTGGACTGACATGGGAATATTTGCCAGCCTTGGGTATAAAAACCACTTTTACTTCTCTCCAAGCCCGGGGATATGTACCAGATTTAGACAGCTTATCATGATCATCTCCAGCACAGGCAGGATGATATCCGCTGACATTTGTAGTTCGGCAGGTATTATGCCGTCTGGTCCTGCAGACTTGAAGGGTTTGAAGCTTTGTAGCGCCCAAGTCAGCTTGTCCCTAGTTATCAGACCGTGAGGGTAAGTTACCTGTGCATGTGACCTGTTAAGGCTATAATTGCCGGTAATATTGGAGCTACCTGGAAAGTGAGTATCAAGTAGCAGATTGAGCGATTCTTCGCTAGATGTCGTCCAAGAGCCGTCTGCCTTCTTAAGGTAGCTAGGCATAGTAGGATTTGAAGCAAGGATTTTTCTTAGCCTAGATGCCTCAGAGGATTCTTCTATTTTTCCACAGAAGAGTCTCCATGACGTTCTTTTGGCTTTCCTTAATTCTTTTTTGTATAATTTGAGGGATTCCTTGTAGGAGTCCCAATCGTTTATAGCTTTTGAGGTTTTAGTAAGATTGAAGAGTCTCCTGCACTCCTTTCTAAGTGGTCCCAGCTCAGTGGACCACCACTGAGGCTTCTTTTTCCCCCTAGGTTGTACGAGGGGACACGATGCAGACATTGCTTCGTTAAGGGCCAGAGTAAGCTCATCGACTTTATTGTCGAGCTCCTTGGAGTTACAGGGGGGACTTAAGAGTTCAGAGTTAACACGTTTGTATAGAGTTTCTCTGTATAATGGCCAGTTGGTTTTCCGAGGATTGCGGAAGGAAGGTTGGCATGGAGGATCAACGTTAAGGTTGAATAAAAGATATCGATGATCAGAGAACGAATGATCAGCCGATACTTTCCACCCCGTTATCATGTCGTTGATGGTATCGGAGACAAGAGTAATATCAAGGACTTCTTGTCGGTTTTTGGTAATGAATGTGGGTTCATTACCTAGGTTACGGACAATGAGGTTAGTACTTAAAAGATATTCAAAAAGTGACTCACCTCTGTTGTTAATATCTGAGCTGCCCCATACGGTGTGATAAGCGTTAGCATCACAACCGATTATGAGTTCAGCTTTCTGCCTCCTTGCTTCATCGACCAGCCTCTCTAGGTTATCACCAGGGAGAGGCCCCACGTGATCGTGGGCGAGATAAGCTGAAGCCAACCAGAATGATCTGCCTGCAGTCTCCAGTCTTGCCACAGTCATATCTCGATCGCTGAAATTAGGGAGTAAATAAGCATTAATATTACTTTTCACTAGTATGCACGATCTGGGTTTACCTTTATCAGTCACATACAGTGGGTAGTATCCGGGAGTCCTGAGTCCTCGAATCTGGTTGTGTACAATCCAGGGTTCTTGGATCAAGACGATGTCTTCCGCGCCTTTGGCTAGACGAAGAATGAGTGCGGCCGAAGCCTTAATGGAGTGTTGGAGGTTAATCTGTACTAACTGCAGCATTTTCGCTACAATCAGGCAGAGATACCTCCACCACGGTGTTGTTCAGGCCTTCCAATTCCGAGGATGAGCTGAGAAGCTCGTCTTCACTCAGAAGAACCTTGTCTAGCTAATCAGTCTCCATATCTGACAGGACGTCGGAAGTGGATGGTGATTTTTTGGGCAAAGAGGGTTCATCATCCTCCAGCGAGGGGAAGGAAATTGAAGCTCCAGGATCTGAGACTGCGATCATAGAGTCAGAGGGACGAGGAGGAGGAGGGGGTAGTTTACCCGCATCCATTTCGTCCTTTTTATAGACCCGCATTTTGACATCGTCCCATGCGAATCTAATCATGTAGTCGTTCTTGGCCAGAGGAGCCAAGGTTTCTTGGTTGATTACAACCACGACACATCTGTAATCGCCCTTCAGCTCTTCCAGTTTGGCAACCTTCCAGTTGTGGGTCGGAAGTGAAGGGTTGCTCAATTGCAGGACTTCCAGGATGCCCTCAGGGGTGGATGGATCCGCAGTGATCCAGATGCGAGATCTTGGTCGGCAGGGGATGACTTCCCTCGCAACAACCTCGAGCTTTGCGCCAGGCCACACCTCTCCAAGCCTGCTTATTGCAAGCTTGTAGAGATCAGCCGATCTTTGGTCATCACACGCGACCAGTTTGATGTGACCTTGATGCCACCCGCCTTCATGCGTAAGCGGAAGAGGTCCGGGATGATTCCTTATGAAGGTGGAGAAGGAGCGCGAAAGCGCTCTCTTAATCATATCCCACTTCTCCTGGTTGATGGACCCGTCAATGTCGTTGCGATCGATGACTGCGACCACAATCTTGTCCTTCAAGATGTCGCTGAAAGACCTGAGAGGTGTGATGGTGGGAGAGATGCCGGTGTTGTGCACTCTCTGCCTCTTGGGAACCGAGCTGGTTCCTTCCACTGACCTCTGGCGTTTTATCGACGGGTCGCAGGACTTAAAGATCTGCTGCGCCCAATCTAGTTTGGCTATTTGTGCAGGCGTCCTATCCTTCTCTGCGATGGTGCCACACATCTGCTGGATACGGATGGTATTGCGTCGTTGCTTGTAAGAAGCCTTAGATCTGTTGATACGGGGACGCTTGGTGTTGGAAGGGAGGGGACCATGATTCACAGTCCCATCATCATCAAGTTTTTTATTGTCAACGCTTTTGCCGACTTTTGCAGGAGGACCATGAGTAGCCACAGTCCGTCCTACAGTCAGCTTAGAAGCGTTGACAGCAGACGTTGTTGTCATGTTAGGGCCGGCAGAGGGGGGACCATGAGTCACAGTCCTCTCCCTGTCGGAGAGGGATTTATTAAGCTCGCAACCACTAGTGGAGGGACCATGTGTATCCACAGTCCCGGCACTAATTGGTGCCAGGTGAGCTTTGCCGGTAGACAGCAAGGTCGCCGTGCTACCGTCCGGTATAGAAGGAGAACCGGCAGTAAAATTTTTTGTTTTTGTTTGTTTTGTTTTGTTTTTATTCATGATAGATCCCACGAGTAGCGGAGAAAAGAGGTCCATCTGCACAGAGATCCGCATTGTGCAGATAAGGCTAGTTAATCCGGAGGGCGCCAGGTATCCGGATACTCCGTGGGCGACTGAGCTATTTGATGACTGGGACCCCAGCCGGGTTGACTCTCGGCACGGGTCGTATTACACCTTAGTCCAGCCCAGGTGGTAAAGGAGGGGAAAGGGGAAGGACGTTTTGTCCTGTGGAGGTCACATAGTAGCACGTACACGTTCTTAACTTGCGCCTTGAAAAGAAAAAGAGGAGAGGGGACGTAGAGTCCGGGTCAGTACTTGGTTGACGCTTGTCAGCAGCCTGTCTGTCATGGGTGGCCCTTAGACAGCATAGCCTGTTGAACCTGCGCCGTAAGCCTTCGCACCGGTACCATCGAATGCAATGATGGTACACACGTCAAGGTGATTGACCCCCGCGAAGGTTTGCCATAATATCACGGCAAACATTTTTCACTCATGGCAGTTCCATGATATGTCCATTGACTGCGGCGCTCCAAACGATGCTTCACCTTCTCCCGACTGACAAAAGTCAACAAATAGCTGGCTGCTAGCTCAGCAGTAAGACAGAGAAGCCTAAAAAAATGGAAAGAGCAACACATTCCAATATACTATCGATGTATCGACATCTTCCTAAGGTCACCGACCACCTGCCCACCACCTGAACACAATTTCAACTTGGGCTACCAACACCTAATCCCAGACAAAACCGACAAAACATCACGTCCTACACAGCGAATCGCTGTCAATTTTTACGGATGGGTTCAAAACGGAGGACTGACTCGGTGCCGGAGTCTTCTCTGAAGACCTGGACATTCACCTCTCCTTTAACCTTAAACACCATTGCAGCATTTTTCATCCGGAAGTCACCGCCATCCGCCAAGCCGCTGACTAGCTGTCGGTTAATACGGTATGGAAATCAGATATTGTAATATACATCGACAGTCAGGCTACTATCAAATCTCTTGCATCCAGCACAGCGAGATCTAATGCAGTGAAAGACTGCCGCGCATCTCTTAACAAGAAAGCTGGTCAGTATAGCCTCATCCTTTGCTGGTTATCAGGTCACTGCGACATACCAGGGAATTGTGACGAACTGGCTCGACGACGCTCTTCTGGTTGAAACAGCATAAGCGTCACCTTCATCGAGGGGCCAACATCGTAAGATAGACCAGCGCGGAGAGTGAAGCCAACCTTCGTCGGCACCAACTCGACCAATGCAATACCGCAAGACTGCTCTGGCAGACATTGAATAAATCCAGGTCTATCGAACTTCTGGGGCATAAAAGAGGAACCCTCGCCAAATTAGTAAACATCCTCACCGGTTACTGTGCAATGGAAAAAATATGCTCAAGGTCTGGCAATTCCCTACAATGGCTTCTGTAGAAGCTGTGGGGACAGGGAGGAAGACGAGACTGTCTGTCACCTACTTTACACGTGCCCCGCACTCGCCAAATTTAGGAAGGCTACACTGGCTGAATACCTTTTCTAGGATCTAAATAATCTTAGCAACGCCTGCACGGCAAAGATTAGTACCTTCATTCAGAAGAGCAAATGGTTCCCTGCGTAAGAGTGTGACCCACGCACCTTACACATCGGCAGCACAATAGACCTATTTCTGGTCTAGCTACATCCTCATCGAGGGCCGGTTCCAACCAACCAAGTGAAATAAGACCGAATTGGCGTTATTTCACATTATCAAGTCAAAATAAAGCCAAACGTCAAAATTCGGCGTTATTACGCGTTCGGGTAGGGAAGTAAGGCCGAATTTTAAAAGTCAGCCCCATTTCGCTATTTGTTTAAGAATGATAAATCTAAAATCTAATCAATGTACCAAACAACAGTAGTCTCACCCTTTTTTTTGATCATGTTCTCTTAAATCTTGTTTACAAATACATTAGTTAAATAACGTAATTCTAATAACTTACACACTACGGTTGTAACATGCTCTCAATTTATTCAGCAATACTTAGCTTATAACTATGATTACTGTTTGCTCTCTTACAATTAGAATTTGCTAGTTAATTGTTAGTATACTGTTACCAATGCAAACGATTCGTGCAATGCACGGCACTCGCTGGCTGGACGGGCTGGCACTTGAAGGCATTCGTGTATTTGTCGTCAACGAGATCGGTTGACTTTCGATTAATTGGCGTTTGATGGAAGACGCTTAGTGATACATACATAAATTTACACAAAATACAGTCGTTACACTTATAATAAAATTACGAATTAAATTGAACACGTAGTTTACTTTACACGATACTCATCTCAAATAGAAACACATTACACGTAGATTGGGAATACACACAACACAAAGGAGAATACAAAAAGGGGTAGTATTTATTACACATTTTAAAATAACATTTACTACATCCAATAAACATCACCTAAACATTTTCTAACAAACACAAAACCTATTCAAAACATTATTTGGTCCTTCGCTAGCCGAATTTCCCCAGTGAAGTGTTAAAAATTAATAAAATTAGTAAATCTTGAAACGTGGTTAGTTAGACATTCGTGGTTGCCATATATATATATATACATACATACCTTGACTATATATTAGACAACATCACGTGTTCATACATATGTACGAACAATATATATGCATGTATGTATGTGACGATAGGCTAGTGCCGAAAATCACGTGTTGAGAATTGTATATTGCTTAAATATTATATTGGTTACGGTTTTAGCAACGGTGCTACATTTTAAGCCAAAAAGAACAGCGTGTAACGGTGAGATACATACCTACATACTTTCCTTGGTACCATACACATTTATTTTCCATCGTGCTCGAACTTTTTCTAATATTTCGATTAACTGTGATTTCTAAATATCATGAATAAGGTCATTGCAAAGCGAGGTCGGGCTAAAGGCTGCATTACGCTAGCGGCAACATTTGCGATATCTATAGACTCTGACACGACCTTAGTTAACCTTGAATTCCGTCTCAAAAAACTCGATGAAGCGTGGCAAGAGTTCGTGGCGTTGCAAAATGAACTTTTAGATTTTATTGACGACGCTGCCTATGTAGACCGTGAGCCTGAATTCTCAGAATATGAGGCTAAATATTATGAGGCGCATGCAATCATCTCGAACGCTATACTTAACCTGAAAGAACAGGAATCAGACCACAAAGGGGCCGCTCCTTCGCCTCCGTCCTCGGTCATCTCGGAACCTGCCACCCCTTCGAAGTCAGTAAAGCTGCCATTCTTAACAATAAACCCGTTTTCAGGCGATTACAAAGAGTGGCCAACATTTCGAGATATGTTTTCGGGAACAGTTGATTCGAACCCAACTTTAACGTGTACGCAAAAACTCCAATTTTTAAAATCATTCCTCCGTGGCGAAGCTGCAAATCTGCTCAAACACATATCATGTTCGGAAAGCAATTACGTGGAAGCATGGGACCGATTAGAAAGAAGGTACGATCAAAAACATCTAATCGCGCAATCCTTTATTCATTCGTTTCTATCGCTGCCAACGTGCACTAGTGCGAATCTTCAATCGCTTCGGAAGATTACTGACGGTGCTGATGAAGCGATACGGGGTCTTAACGCGTTAGACATGAACAATAGAGATCCATGGCTTATACATCTACTAATTCAAAAGCTTGATCATGAAACCAAGCGGGCTTGGTCGGAAGAAGTTGGGTCACGCGATGACTCTACTATAGACGAGTTCCTCGATTTTCTTCAGACGCGCTGTCGGTGTCTAGAATCATGCATTTCGTTTTCTCGGTCAAAGCAAGCCCCTCGTGCCATACAAACAAATCTCGTTGAATCCTCGTCTGGCTGCCCAAAATGTAAAGCCAACCATACTTTGTCGCACTGCCAAGACTTTAAGACACTAAATATCGCCGCGCGTCGCGAGTTCGTGAAAAACAAATCGCTTTGTTTCAACTGTCTCCGCCAGGGACATGCATCCAGCCAGTGCCGTTCAACCTTTCGCTGCCGCCAATGCAATTCGCGTCACCACTCCCTAGTTCACGAGTCACAAAGCCGTGAACCTGAACCTTCGCCGCAAAGTAGTGGCTCCGAAACCCCACTTGTAGTAACACATACTCGCCAATCTAGCCATGGTTACACATCTATTCTACCTACAGCCATAGCGCAGATCCAGGACAAAAATGGCGTCTTTCAAACCGTACGGGTTCTTCTCGATTCGGGATCCCAAGTCTCGTTTATAACCGAGCAAATAGCTCAAAGCTTGGGGTTGCCGCGCAAACGGTCTCGGGTTCCTATCATCGGAATCGCATCCACGGCTGCAGGGGTTACAAATGGATTGGTTTCCCTTAACCTAGTTTCACGAAACAGTGCTGCATCAATTCACATTTCCTGCTTCGTCCTGCCAAGCATTACTTCCTCTCTGCCGCCATGTTCTGTCGACTCTATCCCTGAATCTTTGCTATCCCTTGAACTCGCTGACCCTCAGTACAATCAACCAAGTACTATTGATATTTTGATAGGTGCTGATAAGGTCTTTAACATAATCACGGGGGCAGCTAAAATTGACGAAAGAGGATGTCTTACCTCCATTCCAACTATTTTCGGCTGGGTGATAGCAGGACGCCATCCTCAGCATTCTCCTGTGAGAACTCACTGCACACGTTTGGACTATGAACAAGAGTTTGACCTAGAACGATTCTGGAGGCTGGAAGAAGTGTCGATCGAACCACCAATGTCATTAGAAGAAGAACTCGCTGAAGAAAACTTCGTTCGCAGCCATATTCGTCGACCTGATGGTAGGTATGAGGTACAATTGCCTTTTAAACCTTCAACTCATCTCAACTTCGGAGATTCCCTTGGAACAGCACTGATACGTTTCCATTCAATCGAACGCAAACTCAGTTCTAGCAACGAACTTAAATCTCAATATTCCGGATTTATCAATGAATACATTTCGCTTGGCCATATGGAAGAAATTCCTAATACGGACATATTCCGTTCCAATAAAAACAGCACGTATTATCTGCCTCATCACGCCATTTTCAAAAATGATAGCACTACGACCAAAATAAGAATTGTCTTTGACGCATCCGCAAAATGCAATAATTCCATGTCTTTAAACGAAACTCTTCTAGTCGGTCCAGCTATTCAGCGAGATGTATTTTCCATTTGCTTAAGATCTCGTCGACACCAGTATCTCCTAACAGGAGACATTGAAAAAATGTATCGGCAGATCTGGATGTCTCGAAATCACTCCGACTATCAACGAATTGTTTGGCGTGAAAACGCAAAGGAGCCGTTGAAACATTATAGATTGCTAACGGTCACATATGGGACATCAGCTGCTCCGTTTCTAGCAATTAGAGTGCTAAAACAGCTGGCATTAGATTCAGCACAGACTCATCCGAGGGCATCCGCAATTCTACATAACGATTTTTATGTAGATGATGTCATAACTGGTGCGGACACCATTGAAGATCTCATCACCCTTCGAGAAGAGCTAGTAGACTTGTTAAAATCGGCTGGATTTAACCTACGTAAATGGTCCACAAATTGCTGGCCATTGTTAATCTCGTTACCAAATGATCAGAGAGAACTCTCGCCAGTTGATTTTGAAGAGTCCAACTCAATTAAAGTTCTTGGCTTGCAGTGGTGCCCTTCGAAGGATCGCTTTTCATACAAGGTCAGGTTGAGTTCATCAGACTTCTGTACAAAGCGTCGGATATTGTCGGACGCATCACGCATTTTTGACCCATTAGGATTTCTTGCACCGACTGTAATTGCAATCAAAATCTTGCTTCAAGAGTTGTGGAGAAAACAGCTTAAGTGGGATGAAGAAGTTCCAGAAGGCATTTTGAACCAGTGGACCAAAATCCGCAACGAGTTGCATCTTGTGGAATCATTTTACATTCCTCGAATCATGATCTACAACAAAGAACATTGGGAATTGCACGGCTTTTGTGATGCATCTTTAGATGCATACGCAGCAGTCGTCTACTGTCGAAGTGTAAGCGCCGATAACTCCACAATCGTCACACTCGTAGCCGCAAAATCTAAGGTGGCACCTCTGAAGGTCCTACCACTTCCAAGACTGGAACTATGTGGAGCCTTACTACTTACCCGTTTGCTTAACAAAATTAGACTATCTTTACAGGAACCAGACATCAAATTATTCGCTTGGACGGACTCAACTATAGTCCTTCATTGGTTATCGGCCCCACCAAAGAAATGGTCCGTCTTCATCGGGAATCGGACATCCGAGATCCTATCATCGATACCCATAAAGTCATGGAGTCATGTGCGATCGGCTTCTAACCCTGCCGACGTCGCTACTCGAGGGATGTTACCATCCACTTTATCGGATACTGATCTGTGGTGGAAGGGACCACAATGGCTAAGCCAGGATCGGCACGCATGGCCTCTCTCGACATACCGGAAGGAAGATGTTGATGTAACCCAACTAGAGGAAAGGAAGGTATCGAAACCACAGGTACTCCTAACACATATAAAAATCGTATACGTGCTCGAAGAACTTTTGTGCAATTCCTCTAACTGGTTTCGGTCGGTACGCGTAGCAGCATATATATTTCGTTTCGTTAACAACTCTAGGCCATCTACATATGCTCGTAATGGTAATGCACTCTCAACAGAGGAGCTCTCCTTCGCAAAAACTCAACTCATTAAATGTGCCCAGATGTGTTTGTTTAAAGACGA
Organism: Portevinia maculata; assembly: GCA_949715645.1. Taxonomy (NCBI): domain Eukaryota; kingdom Metazoa; phylum Arthropoda; class Insecta; order Diptera; family Syrphidae; genus Portevinia; species Portevinia maculata. The sequence goes on from OX454525.1 coordinate 201,377,533, forward strand.
AATCGCTTGCATCAGAACCAAATCGGAGTTGCCCCCAAAAAATAAACTTTCGTCCTTGTGCCCTTTTCTGGACCCCCTCGGTATTCTGCGTGTAGGCGGTCGATTAGAACATTCTTATTTAAAATATTCGGAGAAACACCCTATCTTGCTTTGTAAATCCCACCCAATCGCAAAACTCATTGTGGAATATGCGCATACTAAGCATCTACACGCTGGCGCATCGCTCCTATTCGCAATCACAAAACGAAATTATTATATTCTTGGGTGCAGAAATCTAGCTCGGAGAGTTGTACATAACTGCATCACATGTTTTCGACAACGTCAAACCACTACCAATCAATTGATGGCCAATCTCCCTAGTGAGCGTATCAGATATTCGCGACCATTCAGCAGGGTTGGCTGCGATTATGCTGGACCCATCATGCTACGTATTAATTTAGGAAGAAATCCCAGGTTCGTGAAGGCTTACATAGCCTTATTCATCTGTTTTGTGACCAAGGCTATACACCTCGAGCTCGTGGGAGACTTATCCTCAATCAGTTTCCTTCAGGCATTGGATCGTTTTGTCGCACGACGTGGAAAACCGAGCGAAATTTGGAGCGACAATGGCACCAATTTTCACGGTGCAAAACGAATGCTGGATGATATGTACCAGCTTCTTTGCAGTCAAACCCACAACACAATTGTCATCGACCACCTATCAAAGGACGATATCAAATGGAAATTTATACCACCCTCTTCCCCTCATTTTGGCGGCTTATGGGAGTCTGGGGTTCGATCAGTCAAGCTGCATTTGAAACGCGTCATCGGTGACACAAAACTCACGTATGAAGCAATGTACACCCTCTTGACAAAAATCGAAGCCCTACTCAACTCTCGGCCAATGTGGAAAACATCGGATTCTGATCCCCTTGCCCTTTCACCTGCTCATTTTTTGATTGGGGACGCATATACTGCTGTTCCGCAACCAGAAAACTATAATGCTGCTGTATCTATTAAAACTAACTGGTCTCTTTTACAGGCAATGGTGCAAGGTTTTTGGAAACGCTGGCATAGCGAATATTTGACTTCTCTGCAGCAAAGACCAAAGTGGAGAAATTCGCAACCCAATCTGGAAGTCGACGATGTTGTTCTACTCAAGGAATCACACCTGCCTCCATCGAAGTGGATTCTCGGTCGAATCTTAAAGACTCATCCTGGAGCGGACAACAAGTGTAGAGTCGTCACCGTCCGCACAAGGCACGGGGACTTTGTACGCCCAGCTGTTAAAATTGCTGTACTGCCTGTTTCTGAAAGGCCATAGGCTTTCAGGGGGGGCTGGATGTTTAAGAATGATAAATCTAAAATCTAATCAATGTACCAAACAACAGTAGTCTCACCCTTTTTTTTGATCATGTTCTCTTAAATCTTGTTTACAAATACATTAGTTAAATAACGTAATTCTAATAACTTACACACTACGGTTGTAACATGCTCTCAATTTATTCAGCAATACTTAGCTTATAACTATGATTACTGTTTGCTCTCTTACAATTAGAATTTGCTAGTTAATTGTTAGTATACTGTTACCAATGCAAACGATTCGTGCAATGCACGGCACTCGCTGGCTGGACGGGCTGGCACTTGAAGGCATTCGTGTATTTGTCGTCAACGAGATCGGTTGACTTTCGATTAATTGGCGTTTGATGGAAGACGCTTAGTGATACATACATAAATTTACACAAAATACAGTCGTTACACTTATAATAAAATTACGAATTAAATTGAACACGTAGTTTACTTTACACGATACTCATCTCAAATAGAAACACATTACACGTAGATTGGGAATACACACAACACAAAGGAGAATACAAAAAGGGGTAGTATTTATTACACATTTTAAAATAACATTTACTACATCCAATAAACATCACCTAAACATTTTCTAACAAACACAAAACCTATTCAAAACACTATTCGTTATTTTACGACACCGTTTAATTCGATATTTTTACTACAAGTGCTCAAACGAAATACCCAGCTGCTCATGCTCTAAAACATTATAACAAAGCCTTTCTGCCTGAACACTATTTAAATATCTAATGTTACATTATGTTCTTCAAGAAAATTCCAAAAAAATAGGCCTCGTTATTTAATTTTATAAAAAAAAGAAAAACTACAAACTTCCTACTCTACTTAACTTACTAAAGCTACATAGCTCATCATACACATATTAAGGGTTTTGAGTACGCGTTGTCTCATCAACCTGCCCAAGCTAAATGAACCTACAATTTAAAAACTAAGTGGATGTTACCTTGAGAAACGCACTTCTGGGTGGGTGTTTTAACCTTTCCCCTCAACAAGCTAGCAAAATTCGGCGAATTGCTGCTCCGTATCAATAAATACTGTGAAGCGGGTGGCAACAGGTGCAGTAGTAGTGTATTCGCTTACTGAATGGAAGGTCGTGCGTTCGAATCCCGGCCATGTCCATTACTTTATATCGAATACATGAAATCGTAATCTCCCTAAGCATCTTAGACACCACCCGTGGAGAAAAACTCTACAACTGCACCCAATCACTTCTTTCCTATCTCTCTATTCTTTCTAATAGTAACTAGCACCGAAAAGCATGCAATGAAATACGATAGTGCCAGGTGCTGCTTACTGTTAAAACACAAATGCTTACGCTGTGCTACGCACTATAAGGGTGCTGTAACAACAGAAAACAAAAATCCCTTTAGCGTAAGCAAATTATAAAAAAAAGCATTTTTCATAAAATTCACCAATTTCATTGCCTTGCAGAACAGCGTGAGCTTTTGTGTGCTTTCTAACAGCTGGGAATGTATATCAATTGTGTTTCTTGTGTGCGACATAAAAAAAGGACTCAATTAAAATTCAATTCACACTCAATTCTTGTGTGTGATATTTCTGTTGGTGCTATAATTGAAGACAAGCAAACAGCAGTACGGTAAACAGACGGAGCACAAATTTACATTCCGTGCAAAGATATCGGATAATGCTAAGAGACAATACAAACCCAATCGATTTCCAAGAAGAAAAGTTATCATGTTTGTGTCATGAGTTTTAGGTTTGTCCAAGAGTCGAAGCTCATCAAGCGTCACAGCGTTTCCATACGTGCTGAGCGCTTTTGCTCCATCCAGTCACGTGCTTGCTGTTGGTCATAGACTATTTTTCTGTGCCATGTTTTCCAGGGACCATCGATATTAGATATCCATCGCTCGATTTGTAGTTTTAGTGCAACCTCTTGCTAGGTCATGCTTATTTATCATAAACTCCACCACCACTTCAGTTTGATTTGCCAACTGGACGAAATGAATTGAAATGAATGAATTTTTCAATACCGACCGTTTCTGAGCACACCCCTGAATTTGGACGAAATAGAACGAATACGAAAATGAGCACTCCAATTATTGGAAGCCAGTAGAAATTGAAGTTCCACGTAATTGATCACGTCCTTTATAATCCAAGCGGCGACTGTGGGATTACTTAGCTCCATCGAGTTTGAGATTCTCATGTCACTTTACCGACAGAACTTCCCGAAAGAAAGCAAACTCGATCGCGTTGGTAAAACGGGTCATTTCAGGTGCGTTTTTTCACCATGACTTAGTTCATCGACTAACCATTAATTAAAACTATGACTTAATAAAATGTATGCAGAAACAGATTTTTTTGTCTGGTTATCTTTATTACATTATGAAATGATATTTAAACAAATACAAAATCTTCCGACTCCCGACGTGTTTCCATGTCCAGCGCTCGTTAACCAGTCAATCTTCCTTCTTACTTTTCCTATGGTATCACGCCAACCACCAGACACCCAGTCCACTCAGCATTTTGTACCAGGCCCACCATGAGCACACTACTCCAATTCCGCGCACGCCAGCTATAATTAGTGTGATCTTTCTCCAGTCTGCCATCGTATTGACTTACATCGTCTCTACACTTATATGTACACTTGTTTGTGGGTCATCGTGTCGTTGGTGAGGCGATAAGTGATACCATTGGAATGCACAGAGAGCATTGCCCCCCCCCCCCCCCCCCCCCACACCCCATTATTTACTGACCATCGTTTTCTTGTGACACGTCACGTCGGTAATGAACTTATCTTAGTTATTTGCCCCCCAGTATAGGTTTGCCAAATTTGAAATGATCGGATGGGGCTGCCAACCCTCGTTAAAGCAGCACATTTTTCGACAATAACTAGGCTCATCGAGTTCAAGCTTAACCCTTTCGATCCGGATGGGACATAGAACAAAGGTGTTTTTATACCTTGGATGTCCCATCCGGATCGAAAGGGTTAAAACTAGTGAACAATTAAAGATCCGACGGTGCTGCCAATAATATATGTTGCCACATTTAAAATGGCCGGATGTAGTTGGAAGCCCTATTTCAATGAAAAAAGTTTATAGAAACCGTTTTGCCCTATAACTTTATATTACGGTCGAATTTTCTTATATATATAGTAAATCAAATGAAAGCTAATTAGAAAAGAATTTATATTAATTTGCATCTTTTGCTATCGTCAAAAGTGTAAGGAAACCTATATTTTTGACACAAATAAAAAAAAAATTAACAGGTGAAATATCTTCACTTTTTTGTGGGAAATAATTTCTCTCAAGTTTTTTAATACACTATCAGCTCTGTGTCGTGGAGTGCTTAAAGCAAGCAACTGTCACGAGCAGAAATTGCCGGCACTGAAAGTGCTCTCACAGGCTCATCATTTAGTGCAGGTGTTAGTAAGGACAAAACAATTCAAAATACAATAATTATGTACCTATAAAATACTAACACAGACACAAAATAATGAAAACAATTCAAGATATTAAAGCATTATTACGCAAAATATTTTTAAGGTTAATTTTACTAACATGCAAGTCAATCACTTGATCATTTAGATTATAGATTCTACTCATGCGACTAATAGGCTCATGACTCCCATAATTCGTTCTATGATGGGGGTTAACCAATAATTCAACACTGCGTAAATTATGGGCACCACCACGAAAATTAAAGCCAATAGACGACAGCAAGTCAGGTGCATCTATTTGACCGGATATAAGCTGCTGTAAAAAAATGATATCGCTATTAAGCCTACGTTGAGAAAGGGGTAACATTTGAAGAAGCTTAATACGCTGACTGTAAGGAGGTAGGTTAAAAGGATCATCCCATGGAAGTCCTCTTAGTGCAAATCGAATAAATTTTCGTTGAATGGCCTCTATTCGATTTGAATGAATGTTGTAGAATGGCGTCCAAACTTGTGAAGCATACTCTAGAATCGGACGGACAAAACAATTGTACAATGACATAGTAACGTATGGGTCATTAAATTCTTTCGCCCACCTTTTTACGAAGCCCAGCATAGAATTAGATTTATTAACAATAAAATTGATATGCTTGGCAAAAACTAGTTTGGGATCGAAATAAACCCCAAGATCCTTAAAATTATCAACATTACAAAGAATATGTTGAGACAGAGAATATTGAAAGGTGGAAGGGATATTCTTTCTAGAGAATGTCATATGTTGACATTTAGATGGGTTCAGGGATAAACCGTTTTTATCACACCAATTGGCGAAGCTATTAATGTCAGATTGAAGAAACATTCTGTCTTGCTGACTAGTGATAGATTTATATATTTTCATATCATCAGCGTAGATCAGGATATTACTGTGATGTATACATGCCTTAACATCATTAATTGCAAGTATAAACAAAATTGGTCCGAGGTGACTTCCTTGGGGAACTCCAGACTGAGCTGTGAAAGATACAGATAGCGATCCTCTAAATTTCACTTGATAGACCCTTGATCTAAGGTATGAATTAACCCATTTTATGAAACATGGTGGGAAACCAAAAGCCCTGAGCTTAAATTCGATTATTTCATGGGACAGCTGGTCGAAAGCCTTAGAGAAGTCAGTGTATATGCAATCCATTTCGTCCTTATTCTCTAAGGCATTAGAACAATCATGCAAGAAACTTAATAGATTAGTGACAGTGGATCTGTTTCTTACAAATCCATGCTGTTCATTACAAATTATATTGCGACAAAGAAATATTAACTTTTCACAAACAATTTGTTCAAAAAGCTTAGGGATACACGAAAGCTTTGAAATGGGCCTATAGTTAGTGATATCACCACGTTCGCCTTTTTTAAATACAGGTGTGATAAAAGCACTTTTCCAAAGATTAGGGAATTTACCTGTACTAATGGACAATTCAAACAGATACTTCAGATATGGAGCAATTGCATGACTGCATTTTTTGAGAATAATCGGTGCAATGCCATCAGGACCTGATGAATAGTCATTCTTCAGAGAAGAAATACATTTCAAAATTGTTTCCAAATCGAATGAAATACTACTAAAACTTATTTGGGAACAGCTAGTCAGATAACTAAAATATTGATCATCAATGTGAAGAGGGGTCTCCCTGAATGACTTACTGAAATGATCTGCAAACATATTGCTTGCGTCTAGCGAATCAGCAGTTGTAGAACTATTGTAAGTAAGCTTCGATGGATAACCATCGGTTTTTTTCTTAGAATTAACAAAACCCCAGAAAAGTTTGGGGTTCAATTTTAAAGAGCATTCCATTTTGCTTATATAGTCAATATATAAGTTACAGGATAAAGATTTGAATTCATTGAACAAAGTGAAATAGAGTTCAAGATCTGATTGGCATAGACTTTTTAAATAGTTCTTCCAAGCCCTATTACGTCTGTTTCGTATCGATTTGAGCTCTTTAGTGTACCAGGGATGGGTCGTTTTCAGATTTCTAGAGGATTTCACAGGAATCACTCTTTTCATGCAGTTATCCATCAAAGAATAAAAAGAGCCTACTGCATCTTCAACATGAGATAACGCAGTAAGATTAAAATTAAAGCTGTTAATTTCATCGGAAAGCCTTTGAAAATTTGCTTTCCGAAAGTCAAAAGATTGCGAACGGTCATACGAATTACTATTTTCGTACAAATGTGCGCCTAGCTCAATAAATACATCCAAGGGTGGATGATTGTCATCTATGTTAGTTATACTGAAGTGGGATTCCAGAACCACAGTACTAACAGAGTCAGAAGAGAAAACAAGGTCGAGAGTTCGATTTCTGAAATTTTTTATACAGCTTGTTTGCTGTAAGTCAAAAGACAAAATGTTGTCTAGTAAAGCGAGCTCTTGTTGGGCAGAGTCAAAGGATGGAATGAAATGAGAATCATCCTCAGAAGGTACCCATCCAATATGCGGTAGATTGAAGTCGCCTATAAGTAAGACAGTGCTGTCACAACAAGATATGTCAAAAATATGGTCAAGTGCCATAGAAAGTTCAGAATACAAAGAACATAGACGAGACGATGGAATGTACGCATTAACAACATATAAATGTTTGTTCTTAAGTGTAATTTTTACACAGATAATTTCGACATTTAGTGGAAATGGAAAGTCAATCTTTCGTGACTCAAAGTTGGTACGAACAGCGATCAGGACACCTCCTCCAAGCGCTTTCAGGTCATTGTTATGACGGTCGTTTCTGAATACGGAGATCTCATGATTGAAGAGTTCCGTGTCTAAAATTCCGGCATTAAGCCATGTTTCCGTCAAGGAGAAGATATCATGAGAGAGGGCTTGGGAGTTTAAATATACTTCAGCGGTTTTTGTGCGGAGTCCCCTTACATTTTGATAGTAGAGGGACAACCTACTTGGTTTTTTAACACGGACGGACGATCTTTCCTGCGACTTTTTGTCGAACGGGGCGTAAATTCTTTAACTAAAGTATTTTCAGGCCATGCAGTGCTATTGCACAGCTTTTCAAAATATACTGAAGGGGCAACAATTTTGAAAGACGCAACAAACCCATCAGCCTTGCTGATTTTGGTGCATTTGATTGCGTCATCTTTTGGAATCAGGTTTCTCGAGACCAAATGGTTCAAGACATCATCTGAAGAAGTGTTTGGTTTAAGTCGAGAAATGAAAATAGATTTCGGCCTGGGAATCGATTCAATAGTTCCAGATTCTGAACCTAAGGAACGATTTATGTATGTGGGAATAACATTAAGAGTTTGCGCCTCGTTTGACATTTTTCGCTGACTCCTAAGATTAAACCGCTTTGCCTTTGGATTTAACGCAGAGGAAGGCATATCGCGTTTCCTTTTGCCTGCGAGTAGAGTAGATGAGGGCGATGCTAAATTAAGAATGGGCTCAGGGGTAGCTTCAACAGTTTTGGAACCTGTTGTGTCCAATAAAGACAATGTATTCATGGACCGTTGGGTACTCTGCTTTACTTCATTAGTCGGCAACTCAAGGTCAGTAGACGTTGAGGCGTCTGCCGAAAGATGAAGATCAGAGAACTTTGATACGTTAAGGACGGTGGTATTAAAATTGTCGAACAAGTCTTGAAAGTTAAGATATTTCCTACTCGAGGTGAAGTTATTGCCCAATGCCCATGTGAAGTTATTGCCCGTGAAGTTATTTCCCGGCACCATCGAAAACATGTACTGCGCTGCGCCTCCTCTTATGTAAGCGCTTGTTCTTGGCAACTATGATTAAATGAAAATAAACAAAAAATAAAAACATAGGGAAGGGCTACAGTCCGCTTGGGCGAACTGTTGGATACCCTATTCTTATTCCTATCCCTCATAAGTGGGCATGACAAAAGTCTAAGTATGGTTGAATTGTTAAGAACGCTCTACATATTTTGTTATATAACATTTAAAGGATTTTATCAAAAAAACGCTCCCTAGCTCAAACTTGGGTGTTTCAATAAAATTGTTTTATTTAATTGTGGGCGTGTCAGTAGGCGGATTTAAAAAAAATTAACACATGAGCATAAAGGGCCCCTAGAGAGTATATATTATAAATTTCAGCTACCTAGCTGAAACTTTGAATTTAAAAAAAAAAAAAAAAATAATTGTGGGCGTGTCAGTGGGCGGATTTTGAAAATATTTACACATGAGCATAAAGGGCCCATAGAGAGTATATATTATAAATTTCAGCTCCGTAGCTCAAACTTTGGATTTTCAAAAAAATTCTTTTATTTATTTGTGGACGTGTCAGTGGGCGGATTTTGAAAATTGTTTATCCCGAGCAGTTTTAGGAGTCATAGATCATATACAAGGTGGCGCAAAAGTCATCACCCAGTGGCGTTCACCAATCCGACTGAAAACTACATAGGATAGATGTCAAACGTCGTGGATCATTTAGAACATTGGCACCAGAATTGCCTAAGGCACACTCAAGGGCTGAAAACCCTATCGGAAGATGCTATAATTTTTGCAAATAGCGGCAAATGTCAATTTTACTTTGACATTTGTGAAGTAAACAGATGACAACTCTTGCGCCACCTTGTATAAAAAATTTCAGCTTACTAGCTCAAAATTCGATTTTTTCCAAAATTTTGTTTTTTTGAGTTTGTGGGCGTGTCTGTGGGCGGATTTCAAAAATTCGTAAACTTGATTATTTCGGGAGCCTAGAGAGTATATGGTTAAAATTTCAGCTCTCTAGGTCCAGCTTAAAGGCCTAATTTTTGCCGACAGACGGACGGACGGACATGGCTAGATCGACATTACTATCGATGCTGATCATAAATATAGTACTCGTAACTTTTAGGGGTCTACGGGCAATATTAAGGTATGTTACAAACTATGCGTCAAAATTAATATACCCTTAGAATAGGGTATAAATACTGGCGAAAAAACGATAACTTTGGTGCGGCAAAATGATCACTATAACGGATTCTTGTATAGGGTGTTTTTTTTATAGATAAAACACAACAAATTTAATGGAATGACCAAATTTTGGCTTTATTAGCTCACAAATTTCATTGGATTTAATGTTTAAAAATATTTTCTGGCATATGGCCTCCGCGACTGCGCCTTATGAATGCCATCATGTGAGGCGAATTTTTTAAATAAATGTTCACGATTAGTAAACGTTTTTGGTGTAAGTCTTTCCATTTGATTTGCCAAAGTATACTGAAATAAAAGTCTAACACACTTTGTTAGTATGACAGCTAGTTTGACAATAGTTATCCCTATCAGAAGTTTTATACCTCCATAACAAACACCCTATATATCGTCGCTTGAAAGGCAAACTGACATTAGTTAAAATTTTACGATTTTGAGATAACTATACAGAACGAATCGCAAAAAAAAATACAATTTTTCTATCAAACCGTCATAACTATAACTCTTCAACTGACAGCATGAGGGCACAAGTGTCGTTTTGAATTTAAGGAAAAATCCCTGTTGTTTTCCCAGGCTAAATGACTTTTTTTCATTTGTAACACTTTGCTTCTAAAAAATTATGAATTCGTGATAAATAAGTTTCTTGAAAAGTGACACTTTTCGTGTTGTGTCATTTTACCTTGGAACAAAACTAGTTGATGAACTTCAAAGTTATTTTGATTACTTTAAGAAGTGTCGTTTTACCAATAAGCTAGGTTTTATTTTATAAAATGTTATTATATTCCATTTTTTCATTAAAAGTTCCTATATTTTTTTTATTATTATAACGTACTATTTAAAGTGGGTTGTTTCTACAAAATACGCAAAAAAATACAAATAGTTTTATTTCAAAACAAAACGACACTTTTTCACACTTTTTTCTTAAATTAGTAGCAATTTGGATGTAAAACGACATAAGTCAACATTTTTTTTGAAAAACGGCTTTTTGTAGTAACTTAAATATACCACTTGAAAGAAGAAAAAAAATAATACTTTTTTACTTTACAACTTTTTGGTATTCATTGAAATTCAAAACTAAAATAAATTTTTTAAGTTATGGAAAACTTCAAATGGCTTTTCTGAAAATGTATGAATTTTGACTTATGTCAGTTTGCTTTTCAAGCGACGATATGGATAAAATAAAAGCATTTTTTATAATAGGAGGGGCGGCGATTGTCTATTTTCACCTGCTTATGCGGGAGGAACAATTTTCTAAGAACTGACTTAAATTGGAAAACAAGATATTTTAAAACAACAATATAGTAATAATATGTAACATTTTCTGAAGCCAAATATCTTTTCTTTATACCCTATTCTAAGCATATACCTATTAATTTTGACTCATAGTTTGTAACATATGTTATTATCGCCCATAGACCCCTTAAACTTACTGTATTCGTGATCAGCTTCGATATTAATGTCGATCTAGACATGTCCGTCAGTTCCTCTGTCCGTCGGCAGAAGTTACGCAATTTATACTGGAGCTAGCAAGCTGAAGTGTTAATATATAATGAATATAATAATAGAAAGCTGACATTTTTAGTATATGGTCTTTAAGGGTCGAAAACGATCGGGAGCTTACATTTTTTAAATCCACCCACTGACACGCCCACATTGTTTTTTTTTATTTTTTCGAAAATCAAAGCTTGAGCTAGGAAGCTGAATTGGAATTATACTCTCTAGGGGCCCGTAATGCTCATGTCCAAATATTTTTAAAATACGCCTACGGACAAGCCCAATTTAAAAAAAAAAATATTACTACTATTATTTATTTTTTTTTCTATAAATTTAAAATATGTTTGCCGCCTGGAAGACGCCTATGGGCTCTAGGGATTAAAGCCACAGGAAATAAGGCCCAAAATAAAAATAATTAAATAAGACCCCAAAATGTATACGCAAACAACAAGTTTTTTATTACGGAATCGGGCCCTAATTCCATTTGTTTGGGATCTTATTTCTTTCTTATTCATTTTTATATTTGGGGCTTATTTTAATATTAAATATAACCCCAACTTGTAAAATGTGAAAAGAAACTTTGCATGTTAGTTATAGCACCGTAAGTTCTCAACATTATAAGTATTCTCAAACATAAGATAAGTTATTGCACCGTAAGTTTCCAACATTAATTATATGTATTCGTTTGCACATTAACCCCAATGCACATTAACCCCAATCCAAATCACAGTACACTTCACTTCCGAACATTCAATCAAATTCATTATACCTACACTGCACTTCCGCCACGCTTCCTACTCCACCATCAGCACCTTTTCTGATGGCCTCATTTAAATTCACTGAGAGATCTAGAAACAACTAAATTTTTTTTATTTATATCCAACCTCGCAACTAATATAAATTCAAAAGTAACCCCTAGCAGGGGGATCGCGGCATGCTACCCCATAGACATTGCACTGTTTATGGGATCTATTTGTGATATTCATGGCGCCCGACGTGCTTACATGATTGAACAGTTTTTCGTTCACGTTTTCTGGCGTATAAATAATGAAATCGACTTCGTTCTGGTCCCTTTCGAAGCGTTTTTTTGACTTATTCGGTCCGGACGTTTTGTATACCCTCTTCTGAGGGTATATTGATTTTGACTTAGGTGTATTCGTTATCAGCATCAACAGTAATGCCGATCTTGCCATGTCCCTGCGTCCGTCGCAAATATTAGGCTGTAAAACTCGAGCAAGAGTGCTGAAATTTGTACCATATATACTTTTTTTCATGGAGGTATAAAACTTCCGATAGGGATAACTGTCAAACAAGCTGTCATACTAATAAAGTGTGTTTGACTTTTTTTTCAGTATACTTTGCCAAATCACCATGGAAAGACTTACAAAAGAACAACGTTTACTAATCGTGGAAATTTATTTCCAAAATTCGCGCTCTGTTCGCCAAACTTAACAAACAGCGTGTGCAACTATGAGTTTGTTGAGCCAAGAAATGGACCTGTGTGGACCTGGCCACCTCGTTCGTGTGATTTGATACCTTTGGACTACTTTTTGTAGGGGTACGTCAAATTTCTGGTTTATGCTGATAAACCAGCAACGGTTGATCACTTAGAAGCCAACATTCGACGCACTATTAACGAAATAAGACCTGGTATGCTCGAAAAAGAGAGCTAATAAAGCCAAAATTTGGTCAATTGTTATATAAATTTGTTGTGTTTTATTTAAAAAAAAAATTGTATGCCTCTATAAAAACACCCTATACTATCTAGGGGCCCGAAATAATAGGGTTTAAGCAATTTTTTAATAAAAGAAAATTCTATTCTTCACAAAGTATGTAAAGAGCCTTTCATTAACGGCTCGACAACTTCAAACTTTTAGTGAACCGAACTTTTGAACCGATTACCGTACTGTCAATGTCAACATATTCAGTAAAGTAATCATTTTGAAGTACAAGAAGGAACAGCGTCTACAAATGATTAAAATTTACTACCAAAATTCCAAGTTGCTGGTTAAGAGCGTTAACGCCAATTTTCGGCCGTAATTCTCGTCCCAGTAGACAAGCAATGCCTACGTTTTGCCCAAAGTGTGGAGAATATTGCTGCCGTCCGTCGCAAACCAGCCAAATTAGTCAATTTCACGGCGTTCTCAAGAATTGGGCTTCTCCCAGACCATATTATGGCGAATTTTGGGATCTTGGCCTACAACTTTACAAGATCAAGCTGACTCAAGAATTGGGCTCTGGACATGATGGAAGAAAATGAAGAATTTCATCGCAAATAATCTTCGGCTTTGTCAATAAGCACAATATGTGCTTCATGAAACAGTTCTTCATACGCAAAAAGTCACTGTTTGGTACGGTTTTCATGCCGGTGGCGTCATTGAGCCGTTTCTTCTCTCGATGAAAATGACCGTCACGTTAGGGTAAATGGTATTCACTACAGAGACATGTTTGAACGTTATTTCTTTGAGCAATTGCAAGTGATATGTGGTTCCAACAGACGGTGCCAGAAGCCACACAGCGGGTGCAACATTCGAGTTATGGAAGTCTCGGTTCGGTGAACGTGTTTTCTCGAGAAACGGACCCGCCTATTGGCCGCTGAGATTGTTCGATTTAACGCCTCTATACTTTTTTTTATGGCGCTACATTAAATCATTGGTCTATTCCAACAAGTCGGCGACGTTAGAGGAGCTCATAGCCATTAGCCGTGTTTCTTTGCACGCGGATATAGGGATAATTTGAAATTTGCATGTAAAATACAACAACTTATCCTATATACGCTAACTTTAGCGTGGATAGCTATCGCCGCTAAGTCCTTTAGCGGAGATAAACAGTGCTTCCAAAACCCGTTTTCTTCGTTTCTGCTGAATCGTTGCGATGAATTTTTCAGGAAATGTCAAAGTTTGACATCCCGCCGACCACTAACACATCCCGCCGAATATTTTGTTCGGGATTCTATTATTATTTTTTTTTTTTTCAAAATTTAGTAAATCTGTCAATGTGAAACTGTTTTTTTATAATTTTAGAATATGTTTGGCATTAATTTCAACTGTCGAAAATTAATACTTTTGAATTTCACGATTTTCAATACAAATTTCTTAACTCAACTTACAGCTGTTTCACTAATAAATGTCATAGGTGCATGTGTGCTGCCAAGTTTTTTTTGATGAATTCTTAAGCGGCGATGGTCGGTTTTTAATGCCATGCCTATATCCGTGTGCAAAGAAACACGGCTAGTATTGAACGAGAAATAGCGTCTGTATTGGTAGAACTGTGCGGCCGAGTCATCGAAATTGTGTTCAACGTATCGACCGCTGAATGCGTTCCCTTGGTGGACATATGAACAAAGTCGAATTCCATTCATAAATGTTTTGATAGTAATTCAAGCCAATCATAGTCTTTTCTGAGACATCTCAAGTAGTTTAAATTTTATTTAAAAAAGAAGTCCTTAATGAAATACCCTTTAGATAAAGGCATTTAAAACAATTTATTTATACAATATTTTCAGCCATGCCCACTTTTAAGGGGCGTTTTTTAACAATAACTTTTTTTCTCGATAAAATCCTTTAAATGTGTATACCCTTCTCCTGGCTCGATACTCTTCCCTTGGTGCCCTAGTTTTGCGTTGCAGCGTTTGTGGATGATGTCGCGATACCGGTTTCACATATTTTTGGCGTTTGTGGGTGTTGAATGCACAGCGGAAAATGTTTCGCTCAAACGCTCTTTGTAGACTCTGAAAGCTCCAGTCGTGCTAAGGCGTTCGATATCAAATTTCAAGCGTAAAAGATTCCCAAATACAAAAAAATCTGGCTTATAAGTCTTGAAGTCTTTTGGCAGGGTCTTTTGGTAGTTCCTGCTTCATTTTATGCCAAACATTTTCGATTGGTGAAAGGTCAGAGCTGCTTGAAGGTCATTCCAATAAAGGAATTGCTTCAACAAAAAACCACGCCGTCGTCGATTTAGAAGTATGTGCCATCTTGTTGAAAACGATACTTACCCTCACTTGATTGGAGCCGTGATATCGATGGAGGAAGCCCTTTTCACTAGGCACTAGGCAATCACTAGGTTTTGATGTCGGTGTACATCACGTTTTTGTCGCCTATTTCCACATTTCCAGAGTTTCTGTATTTTGTTATAATGTCCTGCATTGATGATCGTGGTAAAATAAAAATTTTGGAAATTTTATAGCTCTACAATCTTGATTAAATTGTGTGAATGAAAGATTCCCTTATGTCTGGGGATGGGGATAATGCAAATCCATGTGCCATGATTAGCAATGAACTGTTACTAACATGCACGAACAATTATCATCGTATCATTTAATGAGCAAACTATTAAAACAATAAAAGACCAACTACTTTACATCCAAAAGAGAGTGGACCAAATGTTATGCTCTTTACAGAGTAATCCATGCATTTTTACCGTATGATTTAATTTGTTTTCTATTTTACTAAGAAAAACTACACCATCACATTAATATAATTTAAAATGACGCCAAAGCTAGTAAATTTGAGAGTCAAAAAGCATTTTTCGTGTTAAATGATACACCAACTATTTTGTGTTTAGGTCGCAGATACTATATAAAGGGTCCGCCATCTAACGTTTTTTTTTCAACTAGTGCTTATTTCGTGAATGGTAACACTTAGCTCATGTCTGATTTGACAGATAATTAGTTTTATCCTTCCGCTGAACGAATATGGTTGTGTATACGCTTGAGCAACGCTGGGAAATATTGCGACATTACTTTGAAAATCATGGTAATGTTGCAGAATGTGTGCGAAAATTGCGTACGGTTTTTGTGAAGAAGAGAAGCACCGTCACCTCCGTATGTTTGTTATCTTGTGAAAAAAGTAAAAGAAACTGGCATCCTCATCGATAAACCAAAGCGTGAAAAGCCAAAAACAGTGCGTACACCCGAGAATATTGCTGCTGTGGCAGAAAGTGTGCGTGAAGCGCGATAAACATCAATTCACCGTCGTTCACAACAATTGAACATTGAGACATCATTGAGACGAATTTTGCATAAAGACCTTGGTATGACGCTACCATAGGCTACTGCATGGCCAGCGGAGGCAGCCATTTGAATGAAGTTATTTTCCATTATTAACCGGAAGGATTGTACTTTCAAATAAAAAAAGAAATTTGAGAAAATATTCAGTAGTTTTTTTATACCCTATTCTAGGGGTATATTAATTTTGACGCATAATTTGTAACATACCTTAATATTGCCCGTAGACCCCTAAAAGTTACTATATTTATAATCAGCATCGATAGTAATGTCGATCTAGCCATGTCCGTCCGTCCGTCCGTCCGTCCGTCGGCAAAAATTAGGCCTTTAAACTGGACCTAGAGAGCTGAAATTTTAACCATATACTCTCTAGGGTCCCGAAATAATCAAGTTTACGAATTTTTGAAATCCGCCCACAGACACGCCCACAAACTCAAAAAAACAAAATTTTGGAAAAAATCGAATTTTGAGCTAGGAAGCTGAAATTTTTTATATATGATCTATGACTCCTAAAACTGCTCGGGATATAAAATTTTCAAAATCCGCCCACTGCCACGCCCACAAAAAAATAAAATAATTTTATCGAAAAACCAAAATTTGAGATAGGGAGCTGAAATTTTTAATATATACTCTCTATGGGCCCTTTAAGCTCATGTATAAATATTTTCAAAATCCGCCCACTGACACGCCCACAAATAAATAAAACAATTTTTTTGAAAATCCAAAGTTTGAGCTAGCGAGCTGAAATTTATAATATATACTCTCTATGGGCCCTTTATGCTTATGTGTAAATATTTTCAAAATCCGCCCACTGGCACGCCCACAATTATTATTATTTTTTTTTTTTTGAAAATTCAAAGTGAGCTAGGGATCTGACATTTATAATATATACTCTCTAGGGGCGCTTTATGCTCATGTGTTAATTTTTTTAAATCCGCCTACTGACACGCCCACAATTAAATAAAACAATTTTATTGAAACACCCAAGTTTGAGCTAGGGAGCGTTTTTTTTGATAAAATCCTTTAAATGTTATATAACAAAATATGTAAAGCGTTCTTAACAATTCAACCATACTTAGACTTTTGTCACGCCCACTTATGAGGGATAGGAATAAGAATAGGGTATCCAACAGTTCGCCCAAGCGGACTGTAGCCCGTCCCTATGTTTTTATAGCATTTTCAAAAAAAAAAAAGTTATTTGGCGGACCCGTTACAAAGCATTGCATCGACAAAAGAAGCGACACATCTTGGCCACGTCTCGGTGGCTCGTTGACAGTTGTCCGGCTACCTATAGTTGTTCTTCTTGTTCCTTCATTACTCCATTATGTTACCGCTATTTAATTTGGTATCATAGTTCCGTTAAGCGTAGCTCGCTTTCGTTTGTACTATTGGTTCGTTGTAACTTTGTTTTATGCTTTGGTGATCTCTTTGTTTGGAATTAAGTTTCCTAAATTCAATGAATTAAAATGCCACAAAGTTCAGTCTTCAACATAATTTAATGTTTGTGTTGTCACTACTAACGTTTTTTTTTCGGTTTAACTACACCTCACTGTTAATATAGAACTTGTTGTAGACGAAATGAATTCATTCAACCCAATCGACGGAAAATATCGATTTATGTTGATCAACATAAATTGTCTGGACCGCATGATACCTTCAAATACAACTGAAATGCAATCAACTCGCTTTTGTGAAAGTGTAGCCTTTCAAAAGCTCGGTTATTTGAATACTATAGCCGCAGCATAAACGCCCTATTCTTGCTATATCTCGTTGGTCATAGCTATTCCCGGCAACCATCGATTTAACCCCTGTGTGCCGTTGTACCTATCCGAGATTTCAGTGGAATCGACGGGGCCCTGCGTCGTCAACTCCTTTCAATAGTCACAATGTAGCTTCATTATAAATTAACATCATTGTTGTGCAGTCCACATGATGGAAGCCACAAAGTGTGTTGTTGTTGTTGTTGTGCTTTTGCATACAACTGCACATGAAAATGATCATATCCAGGACATGCGGAAGGTTCGGTTGTGAAGGTATAGGCAATCAGGTATGTAAGTTGAATGTTGAGCGCGGTGTAACTATTGAAGTGAAGAAAACACACATCATGATGTTCTCATCCTTTCAGTTAAGCATTATAATGCATGTACATATATCCATACAAATGGTCCTGCTATTCTCGCAGGTTCACAAAACTAAAGCAACGTAAACGGGTTCAATGTGCCACCAAAAGGAAACCAGAGACAAACGCCGAAGACATTTAAAATGGCTGCTCTGTGTGTGTTCGTTGGTATCCTTTTTTGCATGGATGTCGTTTTGTTGGAGTTCTCCTTCTTTGTGCTCTGATTCCTTTTTGAAACAAATGGTTGGAGGCTGTAATGTCGCGACATTTTGGCGCCGTCTGGATACTTGCCTGAGTACAGTGCACTGAGCGCGACGTTGTGCGAAATAAAAAATAAATCCAATGGAATCTGTAATTATCCGATGGACATCACTAGGGATATGTTCGGAATTATTCGTATTTACACAACAAGAGAAAGCTGTTTCAACGTTCTGTTCCATTTGGCAACTGGAATGTACGAACATACGAATGCAGTACATACTATACTTTTGATTAATTCTAGTCCTTTTTTCAAACCAGAAACTATAAAACTGTTTGCATATGCGATGTATTCTGCAGATTCCAATGTTGCAATTTCTAATTGCGAATGTGCAATTACAACTAACCGGACATAGTCCTGTGAATAAAATTCCACCAGAGTAGCATTGTCCCGCGGACCCAACTGAATGGGGGAAGGAAATAGAAAAGCCCGCACAACATAATGTATTTAGGGTTGTGTACATAATGTGCACTATAATGCCGCAAGCTGCTACTCTAACAAAAGCAAAACTAAATTATAATGATAATAATAGTCCTACGAGTAGCAATAGTCTCAACTGTACTGTGCAATGCTGACTACTCCCACTACGCGCGTCAGGATATTCTCAATGGAGTATGAAAGTTGTTAAACAAAATTAGAGGTGGATGATTAAGCTTTCTCAAGTGAATCATAAATTTTTAGGTTGTTGTTCCACTGCTATTGTTGCGCGACACATCCTCTGGGATACGTGTAATTGGTGGGAAATGTGGGGTCAGAGAAAATGGAGGAAGAGGTGAGAGAGAGTGGGCGTTAAATCTGTACCGAATATGTAGTACCTACAGGGTGAATATTAAATATACTAACTTACGCAACGTTTTAGGCAGGTATAGTTACACATTTTATTGCTTTTTTAACAATTTGCGTGCGGTGAATTACGACTGTTCCGCCCCAACGGTGAATGTTGAAGATTGCCAAATAGGTACAGAGAAAAACTAAAGAAGTCAGTTTCTTGTTTTATTAGATTTATCTGAAGCATTTGACACAGTAAACCATAATGTTTTAAATTGCAAGCTTAGAATAGAGTTTAAATGTTTGTTATATTTCCCGAATCTGGTGTCATCTAACCTTCTGCCAATAAGTGGAGGCTTTCCGTCAGGTTCAATTCTGGGTTCACTGTTTAGTGTTTTCCCAGTCTACAAAAACGATCTCCCTATATGCACCAAAAGCTCATTGGTTGATATTTATATTGATGATGTGTAGGTGCGAAAAGGTTTTCCTTGTTACAGCTAACGAAGATAATCTCCGAAGGATTCTGCACTTGTTGCGTTCCAACCGTCTCTGCCTAAATCCCTCCAAATGAATGTCTATTAATTGAATTTGTCCAATCTGCGAAAAATCATGGTATAACTTTCAACAATACACTCTTCTGGAATAACCACATTAGATGGTCAATCAAGGAAGGGTTTGTGGGAGCCTTCGAATGCTAGGGGCTAGCTAAAGTTTCACACCTCTAAGAGCGAGATATATGCTGTCAATCTTGCGCAGAATATTTTTGGATCGCGAAAAGACGACCATGCCCGTTCTCTAAACAAATTAATGGCGTGTCCAATGGCGGATTCGCCCTATGGCCCAGTAGGATCGGGCCTAGGGAGGCCAGATATTGGGTAGATATTTTAACAACATTCGGATTTTAAGGTTAAGTTTGAGTGATTTTTAAATCGATAGTATGTTGAAGGCGACCAATAGTTGTGGATTTTGGCTAAACTTTGACAAACCGCGGCAGATCTGTTGTTGTTCGCGGCAAAAAGTTTTGAATTCGAAATTTGGGTTATTAAACAGTAGGTAGGTACTGAACCCGGTTTTTTCAAATATATTTTGATGAACTAGTCACATATCTAATCACATATCTTGGAATAGTAATATTTATTGGCCGTTTTCGCAAAACTCAACAAGTGCATTTTGCAAATTTTTCAGGAGAAGATTTTTTGTGTGTGAATCAAAAAAGAAAGAAATTATTGAAAATGAAAAAACGTCTTTCCCCTTAAAGGTAATTCTGTCACTGTAAACTGGAAGAATAGCAACATTGAAGTATCGAACTTACCAAACATAGAGTCCCAAAAATCAACAGGTTTTTCAAAATAAAACAAGTACATATACACACTAGGGCGGGTCGATTTTATATTGGAAAAAATAAAAGTTATTTGATCATATTGTAATAGTAATATTATGTTGTGTATGGTCCAAACAAATCATATCTTTAGCCCGCGCATGAGCTTTGAAGTTTCTGAGATTTAAAAAAAAAAACAATGTTTGGTTACATTTAAATATTTTATTAAAAATAAATAAATATTAATGGAAAATTTAAAAATAATTCATAAACAATTAACAATGAACACAAATTTGGTAATGGAAATCATAAATATGATATAAACAAGAAATCATTTTTTTTATATTTTAGGCAAGAAATCGCGTTTACTCTCAAATCGAGGCATTAGTTTTCTGGATGCAAGTTTCGCTTCTCTTGAATTTTTATCGCATAAGGTCATAGATGCTTCGGTAACTATTTAAACAGAACGTTCGACTGCCTGCGTGTGACATGGAAGCTTTAAAAAGTGATGTGTCGAAGAATTGGTGGATCGTAAAACTTTTGCTGCCAATCTTTTATGTCAATATAGCTTTCAGCATCGAAATTAATAGGCCTGTATGAGGTGAATTTCGTGCTTTTAGTATCCTTCTGGCAGCAAGTTCCCTGACTGTTTTACTTTGATCAGACAATATCGACAGAAGCAAATTCTCTGGATGAGCAAAATAGGCATTACATTGAATTACGGGATCTATTATAAGTTTCAACTCTGCTGGCAGATATCGAGAACTTTTAATTAACATCCACAAATTCTTAGATCCATCTTTACAAGTAGGATTTGTTTTTATGTCAAACCATACTGGAGCGTATACGTTAACACAATATTCAGCTAATAGTTGTGAGTTATTTGATGGAGTTAAAGAAGAAATCAAACCGAATTTGTGGCAGTTGGCTTTCTATTTTTTCATAATTTGTTGTTCTTGATTTCTCGCAATTTTCTAATAATTTGCCAATTGGACCAGCATGTCAGGATGGACCAGTGGTAACCCCATCTAATTTTTAACCTTCCTATACCCGCGCGTTGGTCTGTCAGACCACTAATTTAAATTTTCGTAATTTTTTCAATAAAGGAAAATGCTATCGCAATAAGCTGACTGGTAGCTTCATGATTCGTCGCGTACTTCAATTCAGCATGGCGCGAGCGCTTATGCCCAAATCGCGTGGGTCAGTAGACTGCATCAATCGGTCGTTTCTTTTGGAACATGTAATGACGAAATGCTCCGACTGCTGTTGTGAGACGTCTGTGGAAAATTAGTTTATATAACTTTTTGTCTAATGTTGTAATCCTTAAGGTTTTTGATATATTTTTAGTTTGTTTTGAAAAATTAAATTTTTATAAAATTTGCATTACTCGTCAGAAAAACTGAATATTTTCAGATGCTGTAATAAAAAGCTGTTAGTCACTAATTAAAGCAAATATTTTCAATATATTTTAATTAATACTTTTAAGCACATCCATTAGTATTAATGCAAATTTATTTTGACTAAGGCTTTCGTAAAAAAATATGGCAAATACACTCTAGAAATTTCGAACAAAGGGACCGTGCTCGGGAAGGTTAAACAGATGTCTCAAAGGCAATTCTGTAAGGGACGCTGAAGGCAAATCCCACTTTTTCGCACCGAGAGAATATTGTGTTTGTGTTGTGTTTGATACATTATTACAAGTACATTATCTAACTGTCACATTTGCTACATTATGATTGTTTTGTCATTTTGTTTGGGCTAAGCTGCAAAAAATCTTAAAGGAATTGGGTGATGTGATTTTCTTTGATTGACGAAAGCTAATATTATATATTCGGTCTAGAGAAATTTTAATGTAGCGAATGATTGTCGCACTGAGGACAAAGTAGAACAATCGCAATATTATATGATGGGAAAAGCTTAAAACAGCTTTTAACTACCATCTCAAAACCTTACAAAAGAGACATTTTATTTAAGAATAGGGACATTAAAGCTCTATACAACTTAAAAGCAACACAATGATATACGTTTAGCTTCCAAACTTATTGTTCTACTGGCTAAGGATGTCATTGCATTAAAATACTATTTTACACGTTCTTATCAAAATAAAGTCGCGATGCGCGGGCTCTCACACTGAAAATAATTGAATAATATTTTACGTGTGTGCAAATGAGATAAAAACACAACATAATTTCACTATTACAAATCGATTTCACGAAAAATGAAAAATCGACCAACCCTAATACACACTTTTGTTGAGTTTTGAAAAAGCTTTTTATTAATTTCTGTTGATGTGTAAACATCTTTGCTCTCGTTGATGTGTAAATATCTTTTCTCCCGGTAGGGGCTAGTTGAAAATATCGAGCGTCACCGTCATCGTCAGATTTTCAGCGTCACCGTCATCGTCAGATTTTCAGGTCGGACGGCAAAAAACCAAAGTTTGAGCTAGGGAGCTGAAATTTATAATATAGACTCTCCAGTGGCCCTTGATCAGCGGTGCCACTTTAGTTTTGCCAAGTCGGGATTTTGGAACTTTTTGAGTGAAAACAGCGGGATTCTTTCGTCGAAAGCGGGACATAGTAGAAAAACGTATATAATCAGAAGTTTTCAAGAATTTATCTTTTTATTTGAATTAAAATTACGTTTACGTGACAATAGATAGCAAAAATAGCCATAGAAAATGTATTTTAATAAAAATATAATATATTAAATCAGATTCACCCTATCGTTAAATATATGAGTCTTATTCGTCTTCAGAATAACAAAAAAAAAAAAAACAGAAATCAAAATCAAAAAAGTTTTATTCATTAGAAAAAGATGGCGTTTTAAACAATAGTCTGCGGAGTGAGTGTTACAAATTGCAAACTTACAATAAAAGAATAATTATTTATAAGACTTACTTATTCATGATATTTCTGGGAAGATTTAACTTCTTTTAAAGTTTCCTTTTTCTCCTTAATAAAGTTGCAGAACTCTTCACAGGATAGCTGTAGATTAAACTGGTTGAGTAACTCTGCTTTCATTAAATTTGCGGAGCATTTATTTCTGGCATCCGACCATTTTAAATTCATCTGGGAAAAAACGCGTTCAGGAAAGCAGTTTGATGTTGGGATACTTATGTAATATGAAAGACACTAGTTTAAACATATTCTTGGTATCTTTTTTTGGAAACTGTTGAAAGAGCTGGTGCCATTTCTTTGCGGTGGTGGCAGTGGTGTCTTTGCAATTTCCTACTAATACGTCCAAGGATGATTTTAACAAGTTAAATTCTTCATATAAGTTATCTACCGAAATATCGCCTGTCAATTTTATTAAAGATACAGCATTTTCAATCATGTCAAAACTAACTTCACTTTCCAGGTAATATTTTCATCTGAAAAATTATTACGTTTGTCTATATATTGTTCGCAATTTGTGTAAATTTTTTTTAAGTCTTCGATGGCTTTGGTCCGTTCAGATTCAACCAATTTATTTAAAATCTGCTTCGTCTGGTAGCCGAAAAACCCATCCTATAGCCTTTGACTCAACCTTGAGCGGAAGAGGCACAATGACTCATGCATTTCTGTTATGGCAATATCATTTCCCTGAGACACTTTTATTAATGTACCAAAAGCACTCATTACATTATGAACAAAATGCAAGTGGGCTAGAGCTTTTGTTTCCTCTGCTTCAGAGTAAAAATCTTTTCAACGGCTTTCGCACATGATTCTTGCTTATCAAAGTAGCTTTTTAAAGCAGGCCAAACCTTGATTACTCTCTCAACGTCTGGCATTCCTACTCTCTCCCCCGAGCTCTTACCTTCATTACGCTAAGGGTGGGCGGCCAGTACACGCTTGTCTGTGCCACATACACACGCTTCCTCAGTACGCTGCGCGAACGGTCGAGTTATCCCCAAAAGCGGGACTGAACCTGTCCCGCCCCCCAAAAGGGGTAAAAAATCACTTTTTGTGTCAGGTATAACCAAAAAAATTACATCAAAAAATCAAGAAAAATCCCCTCATTACAAATATGTAAGTGCCAGACGTTTTAGATGACGCCACACGCCCCTAAAAGGGGCAAAAAATCATTTTTTGGTGTCAGAGGTATATAACCGAAAAAAATGACATCAGAAAATCAGGAAAAATACCCTCATTACAAAAAAGGAACTCCCAGACGTTTAAATTGTCGCCCGACCCAGCTAGACGCCCTGAAAATAAGCAAAAAATGCACTTTTTAATTATAATAGCTATATTGATTTTTTTAAATATAAAGTAAACAAATCAATTATTTCAAAAAATTTAAATTAAAAGTTTTAACCACTTTTAATCCTAAAATAAAATTATTCCTCATCGGATTTGTCATATGACTCGTTCAGAATGTCTGCCTGATTGTCGGATGAATCTCGTTGGTTGCTTAAAATGTCTTCAATTGTGTCTGGGGCAGTAGTTCCGTCTAACCATTTCAGTTTCAGCCTATTATCCAACCTATTGTCCAACCACAGTAAATTGGGGAAACCTCATCTGTTATATTAAATGTTAAGGAATTCTTCCATACACGACATATATAATTGCAGCGATTTATTTATTGTAAGGGAACGCTTCGGTTGGGAGGCAGAAGGCTTCAGTCAAAACCTACATATCGAAGGTATGAGTATTAAGATACCTACTAACTTGCTATGAAAATATTTTTAACGTTGAACTTACTATTGATATTTTTGAAAATTTTTTCCGACGTAGACTCTGTAAAAGACTTTAAAACGTGCTTCATTTACACTAACGGCTTTTGTTTGATAAATTTTACAAACAAATTCATCAATTTTTTTTAATGTCCGTCTCGCATACAACAGTGAAATTTCCTAAATTGAAATAATTGCATTGCAGATCCGGTGATGTTTTCAGTATTTGAAACGACTTGATTTTCCCTTTTTTAAAAAAGCTTGGGGTATAGTCGCAACCAGTGAAGCTGTGAAAGGCAGGTAAAGCAGCACAAAGTGAAGGTCCCAATCCGTGAAACATTTCATTAACGTCTATATACCTTCATCATAAGAGATTGAGTTCCTAAGTATATCTGAATATTTTCTGTATTAACTATGTAGGTACCTTAATGTGGTTTTAGAAATGGGTCCTACTTCTATCCAGACTTTAATGTTGTTTTAAAAGTGGGACAGGAGATAGAGCGCTAGAATCAGTACGTCTGTGTCCGATGTTTTCATGACTACTGAAAAATCTCGCGGAAGAAATGCCAAATGCATCATTCGTGTGTCAGCCTCCTCTTGAAAACTCTCCAATTCTTTGACGTTTTCTCGAAAAACTTTTTCTTTTTGAGTTTTATACACAAAGCATTTGGATTCAAAAGTAACAAAAAGGTTTTTGTTGCCGATAATATGATGGCACTCGTCTTCGCACCATTCCTTAACCAAAAACTCAGTTAGTCTTTTTTTGAAAGAACTGCTCATCCGACTTTTTATAAAATTATCTGGTCGCCTTCCATTTTTGTTGAAAGCTGAATAAATTATTTGATCATCCGAATTATTCCGCCTATCACGTTCAATATCTTTTATAGAGGGAAGTTATAATTCGATGAAACACAACATGATTCTTATTTGCATTCAATCCGTCTACAACAACGGCATCAACTTGGATCGGATGAAAACTTTTTGTAATTTTCTCAAGGTGTCTAAGAAAAACCGATTTCTCCGTTTTGATCATTGATCCATCTAAATGACCAAAGGACTGAGGAACAGGAGTTAATCGATACTTAAAAACTTCTTTTATATCAACCGGTAGTACATTTTGTGAAGCTATGAAATGTATTATTCCAATCAAATTCCTTTCCATTTTAATTTCCCGAACTTTTCCATTTGCAGCGTTTTTTGAAAGCTTGTACGCCGAAGCAAAATTTAGGATGTTTGTTTTTTTAATTGTTTTTTTTTCAAATCTTTTAGGATCGTTTTGGCACTCTTTTATAAATTTATCTCTTATCTGTGTTCCCAATTGCTTCAAATGCAACAAGAAATGGTCAGTGGATTTGGAAACACATTTGCCGGTACAAATATTGAAAAGTCCATCACTTTCCGGACATGTATCTAAAAACGGGTTACTGAAATTTATAATTTCTGTAGTTAATGTTTTAAGGTTTTCAGAAAATCTCCTTATTTCTCTGCTTTTTAAGTCGCGTGTTACGTCGTCTTTCCGAACTAGACCTAACACTTTGTAGAGAGATGAAATGTTTGCAGTTCTATCCGCATGAGTTTTGGCCTATTTTTGTCCGGTGGATATGGAGTTTGTAAATGATGAAACACTGCTCTAACGTCAAATCTACTGGTGACATTTAAAACGATTTATCGGTTCTTTTAACACCAAATCCGCATTTTTTTATATGCTGTACCAGGTCCGGATGAGTATCCTCCGTTTTGAATAAATTTTGAGCAGACTTAATTGTCCAATGTGAATAGTTTTGGTGAAACAGAATAAAGGAAAACGCAGCCATTTCATTCAAACAAAATAAGTACAAGTTTAAATCGCCACATCTAATACTTCTTGAAAAGTCTCTCCTCAAGTTAATCATTTCGACATATTTCATCCAAAAAGCAGCTGTAGTATCATGGCAACCGTTTACAGTATTTTTTACGTAAGCGGAATATTTTGCAACAATTGATTTGAGATTCTCTGGTATATCTGCATCCTTTTCATTAATTTTAAAAAAATGTATGTCATCTCTGAGGCCATCGCAAAAGATATTTTCTTCTTTAGCAAAAACATCAAAATGAAGGACTTGTATAGCCGCACTTCACAACTCATGTAAGCGTTTGCATCTGTTATAATGAGTTTCTACCATTTTTTTTTATATATAAAGTTATCCATCCATTTGCTATTAAATATAAAAACTTACCTGCAATAAAAGCGTATAAAGATCCCTGTGCAAGGACTTAAGAGTTAACTAGAGCAATCTCACAACCTGAACCATCAATAAATTTTCCTGTGGCCTTGTTGAAAGCCATCTCAATATGAAAACTCCCAAGCATAATAAAGGCGCGATCAAAGCGTGTTGAATCTGAAATGCAAGTTTCGCTATTGCTAGGTCACAGGTCACGAAAATATATTTATGATGACACTCATCGGCAATTTGGATTGACCTCTTGAGCGTCTCCAAAACCACCGAATGACTTGTTGGTGATGCATTTATTGGCGATAGGTAAAAAACGTTTTGGAGACGGAGATTTTTTTGAACAAGGATAGAATTTCAACCAGTCCACATTGGTGTGTTTTTTCTGTCACAAAACAGAGAAACAAGCCAAATGTAATCCAGTTCTCTTGCCTTCGCTAGTGCAGACTTATGGAGCTCTAAATTTGTGCAACTTATATTTGGAAATGTTGACACTATTTTTGGCTTTTTGAAATACGGTTCATTATCATTATTTGTGGGTTCATATGCTCGCCTTTTTCTTCCACTTTTATTGTTGCAAAGTACATTTTGATGTTCTGCTATACCTGTCGGTTACATTTTTTAATATGAAAACTGTAAGGAAAAACGGTCTAAAGAGATATCTTTCTTACAAAATGTTGGGTTCGTGATCTGACAAGCCACAGTATCATGAGGAGTATTTTTTCCGTTGCTTGTTTCAACATACCGATCATAGTTATCAAAAGCCACACCGGTACAAACTTCTTCTACATTAACCATTCCCTGAGAAAGAATCGAGGATTGCAAATGATCTCTTGAAAATGCAAGCTCGGTTTCTAACTCTTCAATAAAGTGGTAGTTCACGCTATGTCCGAACTTATTCAAGATTTCAACTACTTTTCTGCTACTCGTTAGACTTTTCATAGCAAGACCTAATAAGAAAAAAATAATATATTTTTATGCATGCATAATGTTACATAACTATATAATAATATGCATATTGTTTATTTAGATTGAACGACAATCTTATTTTTAAAAATAAAATTTGGTTAGCAAAAAATAATTTATGTATGTATAATAATGACTACAAACCTAATTGGATGTGTTTCACAGGTGTAACACGACCTCTTGTAACAGAATAAATCGTATCATTACACAGAGATAATATTCTTCTATTGATATCTTCAGTTTGTCCACAACACTGGGCCCCGACCTTATGAAGACATCTGAAAAACTCTTGAAGCATTTCAGGAATCTTTACCTCATTCTCTATTACAGCTTTTAGCGATAAAAAATCTGGTAGGGTTGTACTTTCAAGTTTGACGATTTCTCCACTTAGCTTGTAGGCAATATTTCTATGAATATACAATACATACTTTAGTTACTAATTTTCAGTAATATAATCATATGATAGTTATAAGTATATACCTCATATTCGATTGCAGCTTAAAAGATACAAATGTATCGCTAAGTATATCGTCTTGGTACTCGCTCATATTTGCATCTAAAACTACTATTTGGTTTTGAATTTTGTTCATGACTATTCTCCTCTTGTATAAAGTAAGTATGTTTTTCTTTAACCAGTTTTTACAAAAAGTCATTGAAATTTCAATTTGATGCAGTTTTTCTTGATACAAATTCGCAACATCATCAAATAAATGCATTTCTTTAAGATTAAATATTCGATCTTCAAGAAAAGCACAGATACTAGAAAAGGCAATTTTATGTGCATCATTGCATCCTGCTTTCGTTGAAGCCTTTTCTAAGTTTTTGGCTTCTTGGAGAAATCTGGCTAGACATGTTTTGTGATATTTTAGGACATCATTTTCGACGCAGCTTATCCGTTTTTGGTAAACATTATCGTTATCAAGGAACATAGCTTTACAAAGAGCATTTTTTAGAGTTGATTTTATGCAGCATATAAGTTTTTCCCTTATTTTTTTTGAATCTTTTCTTACGTGGTTACAAAAAATACAATTGAATCAAATGTCATAACGCTAACGTCTGGTGTTCTTGCTGCGTTTTCAGAATTTAAAGCAACAATGGATGGTATTGATAAATCGTTGACGATTTCCGACGCTATATATGAAGATAAATAAAGTTTACTGATTGATTTCAAAATATATAAGGAGTATGACCAATTGTACAAAAGTATTTTATAAAGATTCGTTTTACTTGAAAAAGATGAATAGGCTATTACTTCAACGCTTTCACCTTTTGCAGATGCTTCTGTACACACAGAGATTTGCATTTATCAAAAAAAGAGAACAACTTTTTCCGCTCTTAAATTGGTTTGTCTGCGGTAAATGATTAAAATATAGGTATGGCATTGAACAATTGTAAATAACAAAGTACAGCAAATAATTACTATTAATTATTTGGTACAGCACCAGTTACATCGCATCACAAGCGAGTTGATTTCGAGCAAATGCAGACAATCGCATCGATTTGATTCGATTGGATAAAAACTTAAGTTTTACTGTTTTTCGTATGCAATGAAAGATAATAAAGGCGATGTTATACAATTGACCAAATCTTTGTTTTCTTAAACTTACATGATTCGTAGTTTGTTTAACATCACTAAGTTTTTTGAAACGGCAGTAAAAACCCTGTAGCAAGCACTGTGGTAACCATTTACATGATCAACTTCAATTGGGAGGTTAATGTCTGCAAATTTATACTGTCGGACTTTTCGGACATTGAGTACATCATAAAATTTTTTTAAAGTTTTTGAAGTTTTGATTGAACAGAATTATTTTCCCAGACTGTTTGGAACTATCACTTGAATGAAGACAACATTTAACACTTATCGTTTGAGACATAATTATCTCCTGCTCAAAAATTAAATTTTTACTTTATTGTTAGCCCTATAAAAAAGTTTTGCCTATTTAATTTCCCGATCGACGAACAATAACAATATTAATGCAACAAGATTTTGAAGGCATTGATTAAGCTACTGATTGATTGTTTCAAGCGGCAAGAGGGCTGAGTGCTTGAATAACCCGTTATCGATGCCCGTCTCTGTTTTATAATGCTTTAAATGAAA
This sequence comes from Portevinia maculata, assembly GCA_949715645.1. NCBI lineage: Eukaryota > Metazoa > Arthropoda > Insecta > Diptera > Syrphidae > Portevinia > Portevinia maculata. The sequence continues at coordinate 201,408,097 of OX454525.1, forward strand.
ACATTCGCTAAAACAAAACAAAATGTTGGCACATCAGATTGTTCAAAGTTTAAAATAAGCCAATTTGTAGCTTTTCTTTCATAATTCACGATACCTCAAAGACGTCTTTTGTGAGGTAAACCATAATTGATTTGTTTGGAACATACAATTTTGAAATAATGCAATGGCGTGTCAAATTTGTTTACTTTATATTTAAAAAAAATCAATATTATTATAATTAAAAAGTGAATTTTTTGCTTATTTTCAGGGCTCCTAGCTGGGTCGGGCGACAATTTAAACGTCTGGGAGTTACGTTTTTGTAATGAGGGTATTTTTCCTGATTTTTAGTGTAATTTTTTTTTGGTTATACCTCTGACATCCAAAAAAGTATTTTTTGCCCCTTTTGGAGGCGGACACCAAAAAAAGATTTGTTGCCCATTTTGGGAGCGTTTGGCGGGGCGATGGCGTCATCTTAAACGTCAGGCACTTACATATTTGTAATGAGGGGATTTTTCCCGATTTTTTGATTTAATGACATGAATGATTTTGGCGAATGACACTTAAAACGTCTGGGACCCAAAAGTTCTTAATTGCATAGTTCTCTATAATTTGTGTATACATATATAAAAATGATTATACCCTTGACACAAAAATCCGAAAAATCATCGTTTTCAAACCCACGCCACACGACTGCTTTTGATATCACGATACTAATACTTTCACATACAAGTAAATGCATTTTGGTTATATGTACCTCCACTCCCAAAATATGCTGTCGGCTCTTAGACTATAACGGTCCATTCTTCACATAGGCAGAAATCCTTTTTTTGGCGTAGAGGTTGAAGAAAACAAGGTGACGTTCGTTTCTCGTTTTTAATGGGTGGCGTAGGTATGCTGTAGTTCCCCATGGGGAATAAACATGCACCTCACGGGTGACAAGCCGACACACTAACCTCTACACCGTCGTCACCCCAAAATGAGGTCTTAGCGTAACTTTTATGACATAACTATAGAACTATTGTTTTACAAATTTCTCAGTCGTTTTTCTATTAACTCGAATTCGAATTAAATCCAATGTCTAGACGCGTGGACTATCTTTATATCCTAGATAAACTTCCATGTTTCAATCATGAATTTTTTCCATCGGGCTATTGCAAGGTGATTGAAAAATTTGATCTCCCATCAAATTGAATGGTCCTCAGACGGGGCTATAAGCAGTAAGTACAGCGCAGATACAGTACAGACAGATGCAAAGGGTTCCAGCTGCAGGCGACAGATTGTCCAGGCGCCAGCCATCTGTGCCCTTTTGCAAAATGGTAGTCATATTAGATATTCCAAGAAAAAGGACAGAGAAAATTAATAAACGCACTCTGCACCGGATGTCAGTTTATTCATATTGCTTGTATGGGATGGTTGGCTCACCCCTGTCGAAGAAGTAAAATACCGTTGTCTTTTCTTTTGGATTTTAAATATTAAAATTCCTCGACAAATTGTTTCTTGTTATTTGCTCCTTATCAGACCCCCAAGGATTCATCACCATCACCAGTCATCTATTCCTTAGCTGGGACAGAGATTTATATGCTCGCCAATGCGTTTAATATTCAATCGATAAAATTTTGATTAGACATGTGTGTTGGGGTGTTATACGCTCATCTGTGATAGTAAATGATTTACAATCATTGGTATATGCATTCCACCACTGACATCGATGACACTATGCATATTTAAGGCATTACGCAGCGATAAGAATCGCGAAGGGCACCGCTAACGCCGGGCCACACCACCCGTACATCGTGGAATGAATACGTACTTTGGTATGGTGTATCAGTTAATGCCATTGCAGAGAATATAGAGCAATTTTCGATATTCGCCTTATGAAATAAATGAACATAGCTGAGCGGGTGGTTTACCTACTGATGGGTGAATGGGGGTGAACTTTAAACTCATTATAGCGAACATCTATATATTAATACGGAGTTGCCTATAACGTGTTTCCCCCCTTTTTTGCTATAATACTTCACATAGATATGCCAACACTATATATATTTGGGTAGGGGACAGTACGTAGAAGTGCACAAAAAAAATTATCCACATATATAACATACATTATGAGTTACAGCAGGTGAAAAGTAGCGAATTGGATCAAATTACATTTACAACAACAACAACATTGCTGTGTGAGGCAATAATCTGCCAATCTGAACGGAAAAATTTTATATCATGTGATGAAGTTACTTGAAAATGCTTGAAGTTAGTTGAAAATGCTTGAAGGTACTTACCAAAACAACAACATTGGTGTGTGGGGCAATAATCTGCTCTCTACTCCAAAAACGGTCAAATAAATGCATTTTGCTGACTTTTTTATTTTTTTAAGTGAAAAATAACAAACTCACATTTGAACCGGTACATTGGGATTTTGACTGCGTTCATATTATACAGTGGCCTAAGTTTTTTTTTTTTTTTCTTTAAGTGAAAAATAACAAACTAAACAAAAAAATTGTGAAAACAAGTGTGAACAACAACAAGTGCTTTGATTTATTGTTCATTGTGAATACATTTCAGATTGTAAGTAAAAAATAGAAACAAATGTGCAAAGATCTCTTGCCTAAGATATACATAAATAATTATTTATAAGCAACCAATACACTGATTGTAACCCCACATCAGATACCTTTTGAATTTTTAAATATTTGCTGTATCATTCACCACTAACTTTGTAGTTAAAGAATGATTACTATTATTCTATATTTCTCTTTCATTAATATTGTTAGTAGTTTAAGTATGAAATGAATAAAACTATCTATCTATCTATCTAAATTTTGTATACCCTATTCTAGGGGTATATTAATTTTGACGCATAGTTTGTAACATACCTTAATATTGCCCGTAGACCCCTAAAAGTTACTATATTTATGATCAGCATCGATAGTAATGTCGATCTAGCCATGTCCGTCCGTCCGTCCGTCCGTCCGTCCGTCGGCAAAAATTAGGCCTTTAAACTGGACCTAGAGAGCTGAAATTTTAACCATATACTCTCTAGGGTCCCGAAATAATCAAGTTTACGAATTTTTGAAATCCACCCACAGACACGCCCACAAACTCAAAAAAACAAAATTTTGGAAAAAATCGAATTTTGAGCTAGAAAGCTGAAATTTTTTATATATGATCTATAAATCCTAAAACTGCTCGGGATAAATTTTTCAAAATCCGCCCACTGACACGCCCACAAATAAATAAAACAATTTTTTTGAAAATCCAAAGTTTGAGATAGGGAGCTGAAATTTATAATATATACTCTCTATGGGCCCTTTATGCTCATGTGTAAATATTTTCAAAATCCGCCCACTGGCACGCCCACAATTATTATTTTTTTTTTTTTTTTTGAAAATTCAAAGTGAGCTAGGGAGCTGAAATTTATAATATATACTGTCTAGGGGCCCTTTATGCTCATGTGTTAATTTTTTTAAAATCCGCCTACTGACACGCCCACAATTAAATAAAACAATTTTATTGAAACAAGTTTGAGCTAGGGAACGTTTTTTTTTGATAAAATCCTTTAAATGTTATATAACAAAATATGTAGAGCGTTCTTAACAATTCAACCATACTTAGACTTTTGTTACGCCCACTTATGAGGGATAGAAATAAGAATAGGGTATCCAACAGTTTGCCCAAGCGGACTGTAGCCCGTGCCTATGTTTTTTTTTAAATTCAGTCATCTCAATTATCATCATTAGATTTTTAGAACCGTAACCACATTCGAACCGGTACATTTGGAGTTTGACTGCGTTCATATTATACAGTGGCCTTACTTTATTTGAGATTGATGAGGTTTTAATTATTCATAACTTAAATTGTGAAGCATTTAATTTACCTGTGCCAAGAAATTTGTCAGTCAATGATATAGATACTGTGGACGTATTTGACGAACATTTCATTTATGAGCAAATGTATGATGATGCAAATAACGAACAGAAACATATAATTGATCAAGTTTTGCGTGAAGTACAATACAAAGATACTGGATCAAATGTTTTTTGTCTGTCAGCGCATGCTGGATGTGGAAAGACATTTGTGCAAACTGCAATCATCCATAGATTGAATGCGTTAAATTTACGTTGCATAGCTACCGCTTACAGTGGAATTACATCAACTTTACTTACAAATGGTCGTACGTTACACAATGTTTTTAAATTGCCCATACCTATTTTAGAAAATTCTTCAGCCAATGTGCGACCAAATAGTAGTCAAGGGCGTTTTATAAGTGCATCATCTTTGATATTGATAGATGAATATTCAATGTGTCCGAAAATTGCACTTAAAGTAAAAGCCAAGTTATTGAGAGATTTAGCTTCAGGTGAAGAAAAAAATAAATTATTTGGAGGCAAATCTGTCTTATTATGTGGTGATTTACTCCAAATTCTACCCGTTGTACCTCATGCATCAAGATCAGTTTTGATAGAAAATTGTATTATATGTTGGAAGGAATTTCATAAATTCCATAAAGTTAAGTTGAATCAAAATATGCGAGCTCTTCCCGAAGAAGTGGATTTTATAAAATTTTTTAAAAAAATGGGAGATGGACATTTGACTACTTATGATTTATTTGTTGAAGATATCATTGAGATACCACAGAGTGCAATCGGAAATATGAATAATATCATTGAAGACATTTACGGTGATATAAGAGAGACAATTTTGTCGGATGAAGTGCTTAAGCGAGCAATTTTAGCACCAACGAATGAAGATTGCTCTCTCATTAATGGTGATATTGTGAACCGTATCGATGGACAAAAAAAAACGTACAACAGTTACGATAAAATAATGGAAAACGAAGGTATAAATACAAATGATTTTCCAATAGAATTTTTAAATTTATTAACAATAAGCGGGATGCCACCACATAAGTTAACTTTGAAAGAAAATTGCGTTGTTGTGTTAATACGTAATTTAAATACAGCTCAATGTTTAGTTAATGGAACAAGGTTGAGTGTTAAGCGCATACACCAAAATACTTTAGATTGTGAGGTATTAACGGGAACAGCAGTGAAAAAACAAATTTTGATACCAAGAATTAATTTGACTTTTTCGGGAACTGTGTTACCCTTTCAATTTCAAAGAAAACAATTCCCTGTTATACCTGCATTTGCCATGACGATAAACAAATCGCAAGGACAAACTTTTAATAAAATTGGAATAATTTTGAGGCGACCAGTGTTTTCACACGGTCAGCTATATGTTGCGTGTAGTAGAGTAAGGTCTTTTAATGGTTTAACATTTTACGTTAATGAAGAAAATGGACAGGGAAAACTTTATAAAGATGACAGAGTTTTTACAAAAAACATAGTAGGTATATAGAGAAATTTTAAATGTTCATTGGTCACTTTACAATTAGTAAGATCAAAAAAAAATTTTTGAATTGTTATTTAGATTTTTTAAGTTAAATTAGTAGTAACGAATCGGATATCATATAGAATCACTTATTGTTAATTAAAAGTTTTATGTATGAAAAATAAAAAAAACAAATACAAATTGTAAACTATTTTGATTATTATTGCCTTATTCTCACTCAATTGTCAATTGTTAGTGTGTGAGGAAGAAAACATAAACAAACTGGATTTGAAAGGTATTAGGTAGATAGTGATCTGCCAAACAAAAAACATAAGGACGGGCTACAGTCCGCTTGGGCGAACTGTTGGAAACCCTATTCTTATTCCTATCCCTCATAAGTGGGCGTGACAAAAGTCTAAGTATGGTTGAATTATGCGGAACGCTCTACATATTTTGTTATATAACATTTAAAGGATTTTATTAAAAAAAAAACGAAGCTTTTGTAAAAAAACGCTCCCTTACTCAAACTTTGGTTTTTCAATAAAATTGTTTTATTTAATTGTTGGCGTGTCAGTAGGCGGATTTAAAAAAAATGAACACATATATTATAAATTTCAGCTCCCTAGCTTTAACTTTGGATTTTCAAAAAAAAGGTTTTTTTTTTTTAAATTGTGGGCGTGTCAGTAGGCGGATTTTGAAAATATTTAGACATGAGCTTGAAAGGCGCTTAGAGAGTATATATTATAAATTTCACCTCCCTAGCTCAAATTTTGGTTTTTCAATAAAATTGTTTTATTTAATTGTGGGCGTGTCAGTGGGCGGATTTGGAAAATTTTATTTACCGATCAGTTTTAGGACTCATACATCATATATAAAAAATTTCAGCTTTCTAGCTCAAAATTCGATTTTTTCGAAAATTTTGTTTTTTTGAGTTTGTGGGAGTGTCTGTAGGCGGATTTCAAAAATTCGTAAACTTGATTATTTCTAGATCCAGTTTAAAGGCCTAATTTTTGCCGACGGACGGACGGACGGACATGGCTAGATCGACATTACTATTGATGCTGATCATAAATATAGTAACTTTTAAGGGTCTACGGGCAATATTAAGGTATGTTACAAACTATGTTTCAAAATTAATATACCCTTAGAATATGGTATAAAAACAAACAGGCGACTTTGTCAATAAACGTCCATAAACGCGCGAACAGGCGACTTAGCCGCGAAGGGCGTTTTCATATGTGCATGCATTTGTTGTAGTAACTCCGTTCACAGAGCAGTAACAACCACGAGCAACGACATTGTATGCGCACAGTTTAAGTTTTGTGCTTGAGGTTATGTGAGAGAGAGAGAGTGGGAGAGAGAGAGAGAGAGAGAGGGAATGAACTTATAGAAAAAATTGGTCGAATTTCGACCACGGGGCGACCCCTAGTCACACTTAAAGCACTGGTGACAGAAGCGAGATTCTAGTTTTAGTCGACGGCGACTCATGGCGAGAGTGGGCAAAATTAATCGATTAGCAAGCCTGTACAACACCTTACCATAATGGTCTGTATTGGCTTTGTAGATAAAACAAAACTTATGTTTATTTAAGTCAGAAACTTTAGGCCTAAACCAATGTCATTGGTAGGTAAATATGACTTACACGTTAGCAAGCAAAAATCAAACATATCAAAATTCAGAAATTGTTTGCTCGAAAATCTTCAATTAGATTATTTCTCAAATAATATAATAATATGCAAAAAACATTTGGCAAGGGAAATGTGTTGAAACCGAGTGAATATTGCAATTCAAAACGCTTACTTACTTACTTAGTTGGCGCCCAATCCGTAAAGAGTCTCTGCCTGAAACAGTGCTGCTTCCAGTTCTCCAGACCAAGCGCCCTGGCATCCGCGATGGCTTGGTCATTAAAACAGAGGTTCGGTCTTCCTAGCTTTCTCGAACCAGGGGGCTGGGAGCCGAAGATCCCATTGGCTGCAGCAATATTGTCCATTCGCTCAATGTGGCCGAGACAATGTACTCGATGTGATTTATTAAAACTTTCAACCTAAATTCCGAGTCGGTGGTCGCAACTTTAAGACCGTTAACCGCAATTTTCGGCCGTATTTCCGGTCCAAGTAGACAAAATTTGTGTCAAAATATTCTCTGCTTGATGTTGCCGTGTCAGTGAGACTACGTTTTGCCCGAAGTGTGGAGAATATTGCTGCGGTACAGGCGTTCATCACAAACCAGCCAAATCAGTCAATTTCACGCGGCGTTTCCAAGAATCGGGCCTCTCCCAGACCACGTTATGGCGAATTTTGCGTAAGTATCTTGGCCGACAGCCCTACAAGTTCAAGCCGACTCAAGAACGTTCTCGAACTGGGCTTTGAACATAATGGAAGAAAATGAAGAATTTCATCGCAAAATCATCTTCAGCGATGAAGCGCATTTTTGGTTAAACGGCTTCGTCCTTAAGCAACATGTGAGTTACTGGACAGATGAGAACCCTCATGTGCTTCATGAAACAGCACTTCGTCTGCAAAAAGTCACTGTTTGGTGCGGTTTTCATGCCGGTTTTTTGCTTCGATAAAAATGACTGTCACGTTACTGTAAATGGTATTCGCTACATGTTGGAACGTCATTTCTTTGACCAATTGCGTGAATTGGACATCAGTGATATGTGGTTCCAACAAGACGGTGCCACAAGCCACACAGCGGGTAAAACAATCGAGTTATTGAAGTCTCAGTTCGGTGAACGTGTTATCTGGAGAAACGGACCCGTCTATTAACGCCTCTAGACCGTTTTTTTTTTAATGGAAATATTGGGTTCAATGTATCGACAGCTGCATACGTTCCCGTGGTAGACATATGAAAGAAGTCATAAATGTTTTGATACTTATTCAAGCCAATACAATTTTTTGAGAAATCTCAAGTAGTTTGCATTTTATTTAAAAAAGAAGTTGTCAAGTCCTTAATGAAAGACCCTTTACATTACGATAAAATCTTTTTAATTATTTAGGAGTGTAACTTCATAATTATGATTTAATTTAAAACTTAACACAAGTATACAAAAAATTCTTAAAACTAAGTTGATTAGTGAGCTGAAACAAAAGGAGATATTGTAGATCAATATTGGTGTGTGGGAAAACATAGAAGAACTGCTCTACTAAAATTGGAATAGTTCGATATTTCCATATTCTCACAGCGTGAATACAAAAAAAAAAACGAGAAGTATTGAGAAAGGTAGGGTATTAAATTGGTGGTTACGGTCGAGCTAGTCAAATTAAGCCTGTTATACAAATAAGACGGACTTTGATAAGTAATAGTTTTATGTAGGAATATACAGTTCCTGGCGTTGATATACTGATGCAATTGCAACCTAGCAAATCCCTAGTGCAGATATATGGTCATATCGACAGATGTCAATTTATTGTGCATCCAAGACTTATATGTAGTTGACTCTACAGCTTTAATTTTACTACTATTTAGATTTAGGTAGAAGATTAATGTTAAATTTTACCAAGCATGTATGCGTTTCAAATCAATATTGATGAGAAAAGCGAGTTCATTAAGGTAAGAGTAAGGTTTCGCTAGGTGTAGTTCAACCTCGTCTGAATATAAATGTACTGAGTATGTGTGCACACTTTCGGGCGGTCCTTTATTAACATGCAGAAGGCAGTCCCAATATTGAGCCAGGTGGCACACCTTGTTTAAACTCCATCAGGAACGAACTATTCGTTTTATACCCGGCAAGATTGAAAAAGGACAAACTGTTGTTTACAGCTAATTTAAAAACCTTGAGAACTATGGAAACAACCGAAAAGGAGGAAAAATCAGAGCACCAACAAGTCATGATCGACGGGCGATACTGAGATGTGCTTCAAACTCAAGACTTTCCCTAAGCAAAATCATGCCATACACAACAATCATAAGTTGAAGCAAGTAGATCAACTATTTATCACTTGATACAGGAGCCCAACCATATTGGACACAAAAAAATGAAAAAAACATAGGGACGGGCTACAGTCCGCTTGGGCGAACTGTTGGATACCCTATTCTTATTCCTATCCCTCATAAGTGGGCGTGACAAAAGTCTAAGTATGGTTGATTTGTTAAGAACGCTCTACATACTCGTATTTTGTTATAAATCATTTAAAGGATTTTATCAAAAAAAAAAAACGCTGCCTAGCTCAAACTTGGGTGTTTCAATAAAATTGTTTTATTTAATTGTGGGCGTGTCAGTAGGCGAATTTAAAAAAAATTAACACATGAGAATAAAGGGCCTCTAGAGAGTATATATTATAAATTTCAGCTCCCTAGCTCAAACTTTGAATTTTAAAAAAAAAAAATTAATTGTGGGCGTGTCAGTGGGCGGATTTTGTAAATATTTACACATGAGCATAAAGAGCCCATAGAGAGTATATACTATTAATTTCAGCTCCCTAGCTGAAACTTTGGATTTTCAAAAATTAATATACCCTTGGAATAGGGTATAAAAAAATTGTTTTATTTATTTGTGGGCGTGTCAGTGGGCGGATTTTGAATTTTTTTTATCCCGAGCAGTTTTAGGAGTCATAGATCATACATAAAAAATTTCAGCTTTCTAGCTCAAAATTCGATTTTTTCCAAAATTTGGTTTTTTTGAGTTTGTGGGCGTGTCTGTGGGCGGATTTCAAAAATTCGTAAACTTGATTATTTCGGGACCCTAGAGAGTATATGGTTAAAATTTCAGCTCTCTAGGTCCAGTTTAAAGGCCTAATTTTTGGCTACAGACGGACGGACGGACGGACGGACGGACATGGCTAGATCGACATTACTATCGATGCTGATCATAAATATAGTAACTTTTAGGGGTCTACGGGCAATATTAAGGTATGTTACAAACTATGCGTCAAAATTAATATACCCTTAGAATAGGGTATAAACATAGGGGCGGGCTACAGTCCGCTTGGGCGAACTGTTGGATACCCTATTCTTATTCCTATCCCTCATAAAGGGGGGGGGGGTCTAAGTATAGTTGAATTGTTAAGAACGCTCCACATATTTTGTTATATAACATTTAAAAGATTTTATCAAAAAAAAAAAACGAAGCTTTTGTAAAAAAACGCTCCCCAGCTCAAACTTTGGGTTTTCAATAAAATTGTTTTATTTAATTGTGGGCGTGTCAGTAGGCAGATTTAAAAAAATTAACACATGAGCATAAAGGGCTTCCAGAGAGTATATATTATAAATTTGAGCTCCCTAGCTCAAACTTTGGATTTTCAAAAAAGGTTTTTTTTTAAAATTGTGGGCGTGTCAGTAGGCGAATTTTGAAAATATTTACACCTGAGCATAAAGGGCCCCCTAGAGAGTATATATTATAAATTTCAGCTCCCTAGCTCAAACTTTGGATTTTCAATAAAATTGTTTTATTTATTTGTGGGCGGATTTTGAAAATTTTATATCCCGAGCAGTTTTAGGAGTCATAGATCATATATAAAAAAATTTCAGCTTTCAAAATTCGATTTTTTCCAAAATTTTGTTTTTTTGAGATTTCAAAAATTCGTAAACTTGATTATTTCGGGACCCTATAGAGTATATGGTTAAAATTTCAGCTCTCTAGACCCAGTTTAAAGTCCTAATTTTTGCCGACAGACGGACGGACGGACGGACGGACATGGCTAGATCGACATTACTGATCATAAGTATAGTAACTTTTAGGGGTCTACGGGCAATATTAAGGTATGTTACAAACTATGCGTCAAAATTAATATACCCTTAGAATAGGGTATACAAAACATTATTGAACACAGCACGCAAAAGTCAGCGACTTGATTTTGCAATAAGTCACATCAGGTGGAGGCGAGAGTGACATACCGTTCTCTTTTCAGATGAAAAAAAGTTTAATTTGGATGGACCTGATGGATATAATTAGTTTTTCCATGATTTGAGGAAGGATAAAATATCCTTGGATAGAAGGATCAGTAAGGGAGGTGGAGTAATATATGGGGAGCAGAAAGCTTTTACGGAACTGCAAACCTTGATTTTCAAAGCTTAAGAATGACCGCAATCACCTACAAATCTATAATAGAAAGCACTTTCCCTCATTTTTCCGAAGTGTTTGGTGGACAACGATGGATTCTTCAACAGGACAATGCACCGATACATACCGCAAGAATAAACAAAACTTGGATTCAGAGTCAAAATGTATAGACCTTCTAGCATGGCCGCCATATTCGCCGGATCTGAACATCATGGAAAACGTGTGGGGATGGATTTAAAAAAAGGTGTACAAAGGAGGAAAGTAATACCAATCCGGAAGAAATAATTGATGCCATAAAACAAGCTTGGTCACTAAATTACTTGGATGAACTGTATAGATCTCTTCATAGCAGGCTCTTAAAGTAATACAGCAATCGGAAGGTAGTACACATTATTAAAAACTATTGTTATATTCTTCATAAAACCTAAATTAGTTTATTCCCAAAAAATTGGGTTGTTTTATTACCTTTTAAGCATCTATCAGGGTAGATTGACGAACAGTAAGTAAACAGGCGGAACGAAAAAAAAGAGTAATTTTATGACCTTAGGTATTGGGAAATGCATTATAAAAATTGAAGTTATCTACCTAATCCCAATTTTTTTTCTACAACATAATCATAATATAGCCTTCTTTCATATTTCATTTGGTTTTTTACCATTTTATGGAAGCATTTAACAAATTTATTAAAATTAAATCGAGTTTGTTCGTTAACACGTGGAACAGAGTGTACTTTCTCAAAGGCTTTCGACAAATCCAGCTGGCAACGAAATGACACATAGCCTCTATCAAAATCCGGTCTTATTTCTTCCAGCAGATTGACCATGGCTGTGGAACAGATGTGGTTAGCTCTAAAAACTGATTGCTGAGAACACAGTAACTTATTGATGGATAATCGGAACGAGATGTTGGAATGGCTTTCTTAGCGATAGGCAAAACTTTTGCATTTTTCCAGACACGAGGAAAAGTTCATGTAATTATGCACCAGTTTATAACGTGGGTGAAGTGGGGGACAATTTGCGATAAAATAAGCTTGATAAAGCGTATTGGTAGGCCATCGTCACCAATTGAATCAGACTTGATGGATGATTTCTTCTTCAGTGATCTCCTAGAAAGTAATGGTTTAATTCATCAGGATCAAGAACACAATAAGAGTTGCAGCCACTGGAAATACCAATTTAACGAGGTTACTCCAAAGTCTCTTTGCAGGAAGGGTTAAATTTAATGTAGAAGCACAATGGTTTTTCTTTGAAGTACGTACAACGAAGATGGAATAGTTAGTTGTAGCTTTGTATAAAGACGAGTTATCATTTATATAACAACTGTTGTCCGATTCTATGCCTAGAGCATGGTAACGTAGTTCAGTCATATGTTGTTTGCGGTAGTTCGCTGCAGACAGAAGAACGGAGTTTCCCTCTTGTGGGTTGCTAAACTTTAACACAATTGGAAATGTTGCGGTTTTATTGTCGTTGTTATTGTTGTTACGCATTTTTGTGCGAAAAACGTTTAGTAAACGAGGCGGCGTACAATCAATGAAGTGGCAGAGTCTATTAAAAAAATTTTGAAGGTACTCTTCTGGGAGTGCAGGTACCCCGAAGATCACTGCATCACACGCTACTTCCTTCCTTTCCAGAGCATCACATCGCCGTTGAAGAGTTACAATTTCTGCAGTATGTAACTGTGTAGTTGTGTTGGTGGTTTCATCGTGTAGATCGATGCGCTTAACAATGTTGATGGTTTTGCTATGAAATTCATTCAAACTCTGATTCCAGGATGCTTTGATTTCTTCGATCTCGAGAAGAAAATTTATTCTGCATTTTGGATATTTCATCTTAAAACTTAAGACGCCATGATTCAGCTTACTTTGTAAGATGTTCCTCTACGATTTTGGCTGCAAACGGAGCATTGTCACTATTCGGCTGTTTTACAGCTGGTGAAGTGGGTTGTGTTTCTGTTGATGGTAAGCCTTTTGATGCGATGACTATTGAACGAAGGTTGGTAGCAGGTTAAGAAAACTCTTTTGACTGGTGGTAGTGCAAACATAAGCCAAAAATGTCCACGCTAGCGATAAACAAATTATGTGCCGAGAAACAATTCTGTTAGTTTTTTTCTTTTTTTTTGCGAAAAATGGTAGTTAAATTCAATATTCGGCTTTGGCTAAATCTTCGGCCATTTTTCCCGAAGCCAAATGTTTTCCGAATGTCGAAATTCAAGTCGAATCTGGACGGAGCCAAGCCGAATGTGGACGCAGCCAAAACCGAATGTTCGGTCGGACTCTAGTAACTGAGCTCCTACCCTATAATAATTGAAATATATCAGCTTACGCATTGTTTACTTTTTCTTGCTGTTGGTAGACCGTGGTGTTCTGTCCAAATAGTGATTCATATCATGGTTCGATTTACTCTTCACCACGCTTTTTAAGTTTCTTTTGAGAAAGTCACTGCAGCTATGTGATCCCCAAAGCCGAATAGAAATGTGTTTTCGGTCATCTAAAGGCGAGGACCCCCGCTGTCCTAGCACTTGTCTCTTTCTAGTGAGGTTTCCAAATTCGTATAAAGACCCTCGGCTTAAAGTTTGCTACATATCAAAATACCCTCTATTTCGTCGAAAATTGTTTCTGGTTTTCCTGATTTGCGACCCACAGGCCCCAAATGTTTTTATTCGGTCAATTTTAAAGATTCATACTTATCTAAATCTGTATTTGTATACCCTATTCTAAGGATCAATTAATTTTGACTCATAGGTTGTAAGATAGCTAGGTTTTTTTTTGTTTTACAATATGAACGCACTAAGGGTATTTGTTGGGACCCTTATAATGTAGTAGCTACACAGCGCGGGCGTTAAGGAAATAAGGATGAACAGAAAAGGAGAGATGCCGATGCACGTTGGTTTTGAATGTTTGTAGGTTATAATGTGAAGGAAAAACAATGCGTGGAAGAGTATTCCACATTCCTGTTGTACGGCTGAGGAAAGATTCTTTGAACTTCACTGTACGTCCAAACACAGGCTTGAGGGGAACTGATGAACATTTCTTGCATGGCGGGTATTGCGGTTAAATGTTCAAGGGGTGGAATGCAACTGGCTATTTCGTTTGAGCACTATGGTGCAAATAACGATAAAATAACGAAGGGCTCCAAATAAGTTATTGGTTTCGGGTGAAAAAAAGCCTTATAAATTGTAGCCAGATCAGAAGGGGTGAAATATTTCTTACATCGCTTAAGGAAGCCTAGACATTTCGCTGCATTCTTGGCGACATCGAATATGTGGTCATTCCAACGAAGGTTGTCATTAACACACATACCGAGAATGGAAAGTCTTTCGGTTCCGGCGATGCAAGAGCTGTTCATGGATAATGGCAGTGTGTGTGGGTTTTGCTTAAATGACAGTAGACAGCATTGTGTTTTGGAAGCATTAAATTCCACTCTATTGGTTGTACCCCACTATGCTGTTAAGATCGGAATTTAATGAGCTTAACATACGTTGCCGTTCCAGTTGCACACCCGAAGATGAGAGGCGTGAACCCAGAAACGAATATGAGAAGCTGAGGGTACTGTCATCAGCAAAGGAATGGATTGGATTAGAAGTAACAGACAGGAGATCATTTATAAAAAAATGAGAAAGAGAGTCGGGGACAGAACAGAGCCAAAACAACTTGAATTGAACGTTCCGAAAGGTAATTTCTAATCCATTGAAGAAGTGTATCATTGATTCCAAATGCATGCATTTTCGACAAGAGAGCTTTATGCCAAACTCTGTCAAATGCCTTTGAAATATCAAGCGCAACAATCTTACTTTCACCACCTTGGTGAAGAGATTGGTTCCACTTTTCGGTTAGATATATCATCAAATCACAGTGGACCTGTTGCTGCGAAAATCATACTGCCGGTCAATAAGAATTTTTCGTCATTCAAGATATTTCATTAGCTGACGGTTTTTCGGCATTTCTATGACCTTAGAAAGAAGGGACGTAAGTGCAATTGGTACTCTAAAATTGCCCGTTGACCTCTTTAGGTTACTAAATTCGTGATCTGATCAGCATTGATAATAATGTCTGTCCGCCCGCTCCTTGGCAAAAATTAGGCCTTTAAACTGGAGCTAGAAAGCTGAAATTGTATATGGAAATTGTATATGGAAATATATATGGTCTGTAGGGGCTCAAAATGCTCGGGAGTTAATATTTTTAAAATACGCCCTCTGGCTCGCCCACTTTAACAAAAAAACCGTTTTATTGAAGAAATCATTTGCAAAGTAAGTAGTTAAAGTCATTTTGAACAATTCCTTTTTATAAAGTTGTCTGCCATGTCCATTTCAAAGGGGTGTGTTTATACCCTATTCTAGGGGTATATTAATTTTGACGCATAGTTTGTAACATACCTTAATATTGCCCGTAGACCCCTAAAAGTTACTATATTTATGATCAGCATCGATAGAAATGTCGATCTAGCCATGTCCGTCCGTCCGTCCATCCGTCCGTCGGCAAAAATTAGGCCTTTAAACTGGACCTAGAGAGCTGAAATTTTAACCATATACTCTCTAGGGTCCCGAAATAATCAAGTTTACGAATTTTTGAAATCCGCCCACAGACACGCCCACAAACTCAAAAAAACAAAATTTTGGAAAAAATCGAATTTTGAGGTAGGAAGCTGAAATTTTTTATATATGATCTATGACTCCTAAAACTGCTCGGGATATAAAATTTTCAAAATCCGCCCACTGCCACGCCCACAAAAAAATAAAACAATTTTATTGAAAAACCAAAATTTGAGCTAGGGAGCTGAAATTTTTAATATATACTCTATATGGGTCCTTTAAGCTCATGTATAAATATTTTCAAAATCCGCCCACTGACACGCCCACAAATAAATAAAACAATTTTTTTGAAAATCCAAAGTTTGAGCTAGGGAGCTGAAATTTATAATATATACTCTCTATGGGCCCTTTATGCTTATGTGTAAATATTTTCAAAATCCGCCCACTGGCACGCCCACAATTATTATTATTTTTTTTTTTTTGAAAATTCAAAGTGAGATAGGGAGCTGAAATTTATAATATATACTCTCTAGGGGCGCTTTATGCTCATGTGTTAATTTTTTTAAATTCGCCTACTGACACGCCCACAATTAAATAAAACAATTTTATTGAAACACCCAAGTTTGAGCTAGGGAGCGTTTTTTTTGATAAAATCCTTTAAATGTTGTATAACAAAATATGTAAAGCGTTCTTAACAATTCAACTATACTTAGACTTTTGTCACGCCCACTTATGAGGGATAGGAATAAGAATAGGGTATCCAACAGTTCGCCCAAGCGGACTGTAGCCCGTCCCTATGTTTTTACATAAACTTTGTGTTTTCAATAAATTCCTACGCTGATCCTTCTTAAAAATTCTCCCATAGGTTAATTTCTATCTCTCCCACTTAATCCGAGCTGACTGTAGCCTTTCCCTATATTTTAATGTTGCATTAAATCGATTTGTTTAATTTTGCAATAATGTGTTATTTTATTTCACATTTGATGATTTATAAATGTTTTCTTTGCTTTTGTGGTATGGAAAACAATTAAAATTCGCTCTGGCGATGGAATTATGGTGTTGTTTGATTAATTAGTGCCTAAGTATTCATTTTACAATTAACGTTTTACAATGCCCCTGCTGTGCATTTAATAATTTAATGAATAAAAATGTGTTTTTGAATGCTAGATATGTGGTATTTCAATTACGCGGATATACACATCTCCAAGAGCATTTTAATGGAAAATGATATGGCCACAGGAAAAGTAGATTATTTATAATGTTTGCGGTTATCTTTATTCTTGCTCTACATAATATGCAATAAATATTAAAAGGATACATAAAATTCAATTAGGATTTTCAGTTTAATTTGCCATAAATATTTAAATTTGTATGTGCACGATGTTGCGATTTTTATTTAAAAAAAATTTAGATCATCATGCCTATGGCGATTGTTATATGTAAGCTTTAGGATGATATTTCCTTACGAGACCAAAGTGTGTGGCCATTGAAAGCACATCATTGGTCAAGTGAAGATCAGGCTCATCAAGAAAGGAATCGGGAAGGAGTAGTCACAAAAAGATAATGGAGGTCATACAAATAAACCTACATCACAGTAAGGCTGCGACGGCCTGGAACCGGACGTTACAGCCTTCCTGGAACAGAAGCCCACTAATAAAACCAGATCCAGAGTCTGAAAATAAGGGGATCTACGCTGTTTTCGAAAACGAACTCAGGTTAGCTAAAGGATTGTATTTTAATTAAAAATCATAACAGGGAATTTCTTGCGAATAATTACAGTGACGGCGACTTGGTAGCAGTTTTATACAAAAAAGGAGGACCCTGCGCCTTAGGTCGGCCTACCTCCCATACGAGGCAATCAACGTTCCCCCGCTGAAACTAAAGGACCTGATCGTACAGGAGAGGTGGTATATTATCGAAAGCCCATCACGCACAATGAGCTCAGGGCTTTTTGTTTTTGTTGCTGTAAGGAGCTACCAGCAAATGATTCATTGCCTATTTCTGGGTGCTACTTACTGTATGAAAGAATAGAAGGATAGGAAGATATGAGTGAAAGAAAGTTGGCCACAGAGGTATCTTCGGAGTATTGGAGGAGGACGATGGCATGCTCGCGATTACACGATATCGATCGTCAGACGCTGCCCCGTCTTGTCCCTCACGCCTAATCTCCTGCTCAAAACCAAAAAAACATAGGGACGGGCTACAGTCCGCTTGGATACCTTATTCTTATTCCTATCCCCCATAAGTGGGTGTGACAAAAGTCTAAGTATGGTTGAATTGTTAAGAACGCTCTACATATTTCGTTATATAACATTTAAACGATTTAATAAAAAAAAACGAAGCTTTTGTAAAAAAACGCTCTCTATGCTCAAAGTTTGGTTTTTCAATAAATTTGTTTAATTTAATTGTGGGTGTCTTAGTAGGCGGATTAAAAAAATATCTAAACATAAATATCTAGGGCACTTAGAGAGTCTATATTATAAATTTCAGTTTCCTAGCTCAAAATTTGACTTTTCAATAAAATTGTTTTGGGCGGAAATATAAAATATTTCAGCTTCTATCTAAAAATTCCATTTTTTCGATAAATTTGCTTTTCGGAGTTTGTATGCCTGTGGGCGTATTTCTAAAATTCTTTACTTGATTATTTTATATCAGTTTAAAGGTCTAATTTTCGCCGACAGGCGGACGGACTGACAGACTGATGGACGGACGGAGGGTCATGGCTAGATCGACATTACTATCGATACTGATCATAAATGTAGTAACTTTTAGGGGTCTACGGGCAATATCCAGGTATGTTACAAACTTAGCGTCAAAATTAATATACCCTTAGAATAGGGTATAAAAATGCCTGAAGAAACAGAAAAAGGATGAAAAGAGAATTAACGTGAACAAAAAAGAAAGGAAAGAGAAGGTGACAGGAATGAGGAAGAGGAAAACTGAACTGTTCCCAATCCAATCCAACTTAGGTATATCTAAATTTATTTATTATTTATTTATTTATTTAGTCCGCTTAAGCGAACTGTTGGTTACCCTATTCTTATTCCTATCCCTCATAAGTTAAGAACGCTCTACATATTTTGTTATATAACATTTAAAAGATTTTATCGAAAAAAACGAAGCTTTTGTGAGAAAAATCGCTCCCTAGCTCAAACTTGGGTTTTTCAATAAAATTGTTTTATTTAATTGTGGGCGTGTCAGTAGGCGGATTTAAAAAAATTTACGCATGAGCATTAAGGGCCCCTAGAGAGTATATATTATAAATTTAAGCTCCCTAGCTCAAACTTTGGATTTTCAAAAAAAGTTGTTTTTAAATTGTGGGCGTGTCAGTGGGCGGATTTTGAAAATATTTACACATGAGCATAAAGGGCCCCTAGAGAGTATATATTATAAATTTCAGCTCCCTAGCTCAAATTTTGGGTTTTCAATAAAATTGTTTTATTTAATTGTGGGCGTGTAAGTGGGCGGATTTTGAAAATTGTATCTCCCGAGCAGTCATAGATCATATAAAAAAATGTCAGCTTTCTAGCTCAATATTCGATTTTTTCGAAAATTTTGTTTTTTTTTTTGAGTTTGTGGGCGTGTCTGTGGGCGGATTTCAAAAATTCGTCAACTTGATTATTTCGGGACCCTAGAGGGTATATGGTTAAAATTTCAGCTCTCTAGGTCCAGTTTAAAGGCCTATATTTTGCCGACGGACGGACGGACGGACATGACTAGATCGACATGACTATCGATGCTGATCATAAATATAGTAACTTTTAGGGGTCTACGGGCAATATTAAGGTATGTTACAAACTATGCGTCAAAATTAAAATACCCTTAGAATAGGGTATAAAAATACATGGGCCAATACGTGAAGAGTTAAAAAACAAAGGAAGATAGAGAATCAAATTTGGTTCTTTTCTCTTTTGTGGCCTGGTTTTCTCTTTTGAAGTGAGTGAGAGTGGCGACTGCCATTCGATATGGAATGATATCCATATATCAAAAGCCCTTTCTTTATTAAGAAAGGTACAAAGTGCGACCTCTGTGCACTGGTAGGCGTTTTGGATCACTGTTGTTCATTTGCCTTTCTGATATGCAAATTTTGTCATGGGGGTAGTCATGTTTGTTAGGGTTTCTCTTATGTGAACGTCAGTAATCTGTTCCATTTTTCTCACTCGGCTTATTGCCTTGTTTGAGAATAATTATCTCGTTTACCTACCTCGTTTACCTACACCGCGTTGAATCTGAATTCCACCATAAGTGCTCAAACGAAATAGCCAGTTGCATTCCACCCCTAGAACATTTCAACCGCAATACTCGCCATGCCAGGAATGTGCATCAGTTTACCCTTAAGCCTGTATTCGGACGTACAGTGAAATACAAGGAGTCTTTCCTTAGCCGTACAACACGAATGTGGAATGCTCTTCCCCGCTTCATTTTTATACCCTATTCTAAGGGTATATTAATTTTGACGCATAGTTTGTAACATGCCTTAATATTGCCCGTAGACCCCTAAAAGTTACTATATTTATGATCAGCATCGATAGTAATGTCGATCTAGCCATGTCCGTCCGTCCGTCCGTCCGTCTGTCGGCAAAAATTAGGCCTTTAAACTAGACCTAGAGAGCTGAAATTTTAACCATATACTCTCTAGGGTCCCGAAATAATCAAGTTTACGAATTTTTTAAATCCGCCCACAGACACGCCCACAAACTCAAAAAAACAAAATATTGGAAAAAATCGAATTTTGAGCTAGAAAGCTGAAATTTTTTATATGTGATCTATGACTCCTAAAACTGCTCGGGATAAAAAAATTTCAAAATCCGCCCACTGACACGCCCACAAATAAATAAAATAATTTTTTTATACCCTATTCTAAGGGTATATATTAATTTTTGAAAATTCAAAGTTTGAGCTAGGGAGCTGAAATTTATAATATATACTCTCTATAGGCCCTTTATGCTCATGTGTAAATATTTTCAAAATCCGCCCAAAAAAAAAAAAAAAATTGATTGTGGGCGTGTCCACAATCAATTTTTTTTTTTTTGAAAATTCAAAGTTTGAGCTAGGGAGCTGAAATTTATAATATGTACTCTCTAGGGGCCCTTTATTCTCATGTGTTAATTTTTTGTAAATCCGCCTACTGACACGCCCACAATTAAATAAAACAATTTTATTGAAACACCCAAGTTTGAGCTAGGGAGCGTTTTTTTTTTTTGATAAAATCCTTTAAATGTTATATAACAAAATATGTAGAGCGTTCTTAACAATTCAACCATACTTAGACTTTTGTCACGCCCACTTATGAGGGATAGGAATAAGAATAGGGTATCCAACAGTTCGCCCAAGCGGACTGTAGCCCGTCCCTATGTTTCCTACACATTATGATTTACAAACATTTAAAACCAACGTGCATCGGCATCTCCCTATCTTCTAACCCTAATTTCCTTAACGCCCGCGCTGTGTAGCTAATACATTATAAGGGTATCAAAAAATCCCTTTAGTGCGTGTCCATTATAAAAAAAAAAAAAACAGGACACAGCGGTATAGAAGGAAATGAGCCAGCCGATGAGCTTGCGAGGAAGGGAGAGGAAATGGAGGGTAGTGGAGGTGTGGACATCAAACCACCCCTTGGCGTTATCAAGGGAATAATTAATAAGATAATTTAAAAAAAAAAATTGCTTACCTAAAATCTGAAAATGTAGGGAAATTTAGGGAAATTCTTCTTCGGGACACTGTCTCCTAAGGAAGTATGCTAGGCGACTAAGACTAGTTGACGTAGATACATGCAAATTCTATGAGGACCTGCAAGCCGAGGAAGACATAACATGCATACTGCGTGAGTGCGAGGCAGTAGCACGGAATCGTAGGAAGTTTCTGGGAGAGTACTTCTTCTAGGAAATACGGGAGTTGAGCTGCACAAAGTACAGGATGCTGGTAAAGTTCTGCAGGGAGATTGGATGTATTGCGCGGGAAAGTGTTTAGGTTCCTCCTCCTGAAGTTTTGATTAAATCGGTTCCCTAAAGATCGCGAAACACAGTTTTTCTTGGTGCCTAGTGCTGTACGCGATTGCATTTTTTTAACCTAACTTAACCTAAGCAAGCCCGATTACTGGACTCAGCTCGATTATGCTACTCGTACATCTAGAAGAAAGGCGATGCTACGTCTTGGAAGAACTATCGAAGTATATCCCTGCTTAGTATCGCATAAAAGATCATATTCAATTGTCTGAATGTTTGAAGCCGTTCTGCAAAGGACCATAAAATCATGGGTGCCAAAGAGCTTCGTTTGGGCAACTGGAAGCACTGTGCCCGATATTCCAGAGGATGGAAAGCTGTAGTATCTCAGGCAAAGACTCTTAACGGGTCGCAGGCCTGTTAGGTAAAGAAAGTACGGTTCATAAATTGAAGATTAGTTGCGGTGTATACCTATTGCATTTGTAATAAAACTGCTAGTATATTGTCAGCCGTGCATTCCTATGAGAGATAACGATTTAACACCCTTTATAAGCTTAGTACGCAATTTAGGTAAGTTTAGAGTGCTCGTCTTAGGTAGATGAAGCACTTAAATTAGATTTAATAATATCTGTTTTGTATGTAAATTCAAGGATTGATGTAATAAAAACGAACTAAAAAGTAGTACCCTTCGATCGCAGATCGCAGCGGGCGCAGTGTCGCAGAGGTTAGTGAGGTGGACTACTAATCTAAAGATCTCAGGTTCAAATCCCGCCGGGGCCAAGTAAAATCTAGAGTTTTTCCACCTCTTGCGAACGTCTGAATAATATCCAAGAGTTTCAATTGTCATGAGAAGCTTCTCAAACTCGCCGTTTGGATAACGCTTAAAATTGTAGGTTCCCTCCAATTCGCACAAGCAAATGGTTAACGCCTAATATTTATTTTATATTTGATCGCAGGTTGTGCGACTGGTAATTAACTGCAGATATACAAATATCCAAATATGACAAAACCTTAATTACTCACTTGCGTGAATTAAAATAACGAAGCGAATGACCAAATTTTTGAAGCGACGATAAACAACCGTATAATAATAATGCTCATTGCCATCCTCTTTTATATAGATGAGTTTGAATTTGAATTGAAATATTTTTTTATAATAAAAATGGCAAACCTCGGTTAATAAAAGCGCCTTTATTGTATTTGAAAAGGGCTAGTATTGCAGTTTCCAAGGGGTAGTCAGTAGACAATAATCACTTAGACCTAATGTGCCATTGCACTTCAGCACAGCTACCCTTGCGCTACTACCTAGCACGTTTACTGCGATTAGCCTTAGGGTAAGTATCAAAAAACCTGCCAGTGTTCTTAGCAAAGCGAAGAAACGAGCTTTATCTCACTTAACTCATCTTTTTGGAAGAAGAGATAACCTAAAATATTGAGCCTTCTTCTGTAGAACGCGGGGTTTTCGCAGATGCAATGTGATGCCGTTTTGTCGCCTCTAGACAGCAGTAATATAGACCCGAACTCCTTACCCTGATAGTTTTTAGATGTTCGTTGTTCGTACTGAAACCTTAGTCTCCTTAACGAGCTTAAGAATGTGAGCTGCAGATCACCAAACAACTTCACCGTACGTACGAGTAAGATATGGCCTAACACTGGACGTATATATAAAGTGAACAAACCTGGGACTAAGTCTACAGTATTTGGCAAATTTAAGTTTTAGTCTAAATCAATTCCCAGATACTTAACCTTTTTTCCTAAAGTAAGTTGTGTGCCAAGGCCCCTAAACATGAAGTATCCTTTATCAAGTTGTGAATAGCATCATCTCAGTCTTAGTGGAGTTGGCGGACAGAGCCTGCTATTAAGTCTTCAGAGCAAGGAGTGGACCAAAAGGTTATACAATGTCTTGTAAGAGCACATCCTGTGCAAAGAAAACAATTCCACCAACCATGAGGCCTCCCTCGTCTTTGATAGTCTAGAAGAGGTAGCGCCGATTGACTGCAATAACTAGTGAGATTTTGTAATGAGATAATATGCTTTGAGGAAGAGGTTTAGGATCATGGCTGACGTTATAGTTGGTTCCCCCAGGGATCACGATGGGCCCATTATGGTGAGTAGTGTTTCTATGGCAACAATGTCATAGCCTTGACTATCCAAACCTTACCTAACCTATTACAGTTGGTGGACAGAGCCTGCTGTGTCCTTCCCTATCAAGTCTTCTCAGCCAGGAGTCGACTAAAATGTTTCACAATGTGGTGGAGCATTTCCAGGATCTGGAATGGATCCATTGTGGAGCATTGTGGAATGCAATTGTGTGTCCTTCGATGCTAAGCTAGACTCAATTCCGCAAATGGTGAGGTTATCAAACGCACCCTTAATATCCATGAATACAGCGAGTGCATGGACCGTAGCCCCTGATTATATTCTCAACTTGCGACTCTTTTACTAAAGAACTAAAAGTAATATTACAACGTTTGCCCCCAGCCCTCCTATGCATTTACGACTACGGTCTATTATTTCTCGAAAGCATATTTATATGATTATATCCCATTTCCAAACACATTTCTTGGACCTTTGATTGAAATATCATTCCGATTAGGCCTTCATTACATGGAAGTCTGATATAAAATTCCAATACCATTATTGTTGTTCACATTCTTTGTAGTATGTACTATGTATGTATTGGCTTACAATAGCAAAACAAATCAGCAATATGTCTTGCCTATATCCACCTCGTAGATTCCGTTGCCATAACGCCCTATCGTAATCATAAAAATAAGGGAATCTCATATATTCGTCTTGTAGGGTCACCATTAAATATGTGACATTTGTAGGGCTAAAGCAAATATTATGGTTATATTCCCTTCCCTGTATCTGCTTGCGTTATATATGTAACTTCAGACAGCAAAAATGTTCTTACTTCCTTGGAACTTAAATTGGTATGACAAGGAACCATAGTATGTACGCGGATGGGGGTATATATGGTGCACTCTAAATTTTTCCTCCTCCCCTCGATAACACGAGGGCGGAAAAATGAAGAAAACAATGTTTGGGGTTGAATTCTTATTTTAACCACTTCCCGAGTTTGACTGACAGAAATACTGGTATGCCAAAAACGTGTTATAGTAATTTTATTACTGCACTTCATGCGAGGGACATTTCATGGTGAGCACGGCACCCCTCCGCTCTTTGACACGTTATTTCATTTATGTTTTAGTACGTCGCTTGTATATTTCACACCCCTGCACAACGGCCGAAAGCAGCGTATCTAGTAGTGTTGCTCCTGTTGCTGCCGCGTTCCTTGTTGAAATATGCGAAATTTTCATTTGATATCCTTGAATCTCTTGGGGGTGGTAGCAGCAGTGCATTATATAGTTTATGCATGAGACCACAACAAAACGGGAAAACAGATAGAAAAACTATGCCTTGGGATGAATAAGAAGATACAGCAGAACTCCAGGCGAAACTAGTAGTTTAGTTCAGTACAAGCGATATGCGGGCAGTGGACCAAAATGTAATGACTATTTTCACCCCCTGTAAAGTTATAGCCCATCGAAGTGGGAAACCTCCGGTTTGGAGGTATAACCACTTAAAATTATATCACTAATGAATTATCATAGATGTGCAAACGGTTTTCTACATTTTGGAGAGACAATTCCGTAGCGCCCGAAATTGTTTAATTTTTTGCGAATTTACCCAGCCACAATAAAGTTATGGCCTTTTAAGCTCAAAATTATGAAAAGTGGTCTGGGTGCGACCCGCAGGGTTCACACGACTAACTTCCCAGTGGGATGGATCAATATGATTTTTGCGATTAGTGGGCAATTTTGAAATGTGGTTAACCATATGGTTAAGAATTATTTAATATTAAAAAATGTTCTTTAATGTTGTTCATGGAAATTGAATGTTGTTAATAACGGCGAAGTGTGATATATATTAATGCAACCATTGTTATAAACACGGAGACCTGTAAATTTTCATGTATACGAAATAACGGAGCACAATGTAATAATGATTTGCTCAATGACAAAATGACAATAAATAGTACAAATAAAGCCTAATTATTTCAGTTATTTATTTACGATTTCGCTGAAAACTTAATCAGTTCTGAGTTACGTAATTATGCTTCGAATAAACCCGGTCCCATGTCAATATCATCTTTGGTTCTCGAGATAATCGTGGCGAAAGATAATTCCGAACGCACATACTTACATACGCACATACGTACATACGCACATACGGGGAACAGGCAAAAGAGGGCCAACGCTGCTAATAAGAACAGAAACAAGCAGTTGCCCAAGGAAGAAGGTCGATCTAAAATCGCCCACAAAGAGCTAGCTAAGAAGCACCAGCCGGCTAAGAAAGGTAGACCCGATGCCATCGTCATCGAATCGAAGTGGGACTTGTCCTACGCGGATATACTACGCAGCGTTAAGGCAGACCCCAAGCTGGAAGAAATGGGCAAAGCTGTATCCAGGACTAGGCGAACACAGAAAGGTGAACTTCTCATACAGCTCAAAGAAGCTGGAGACAAAACTGCCGAGTTCAAAACTGTCATCAGTGAAGCCTTAAAGGAGCAAGCAAGCGTAAGATCGCTCTCTCACCGCGTTATTATCGAGTTCAAGGACGTGTATGAGATTACCTCGAAAGAAGACATATGCGAGGCAATTAAAGAGCGCAATTTGGAACAGCGGTATTGCCAACAGACAGTCTGTCCCTGCGGAAAGCATACGGCGGTACACAGACCGCAACGGTTAGTCTTCCAGCAGAAAACGCAGGTAAACTGTTGGAAACAAGGAAAATAAAAATAGGCTGGGTTGTCTGCCGCATTCGTGAGCGGATATCGCTAAGAAAATGCTTCAAATGTCTAGAGTTTGGCCACCTAGCCAAACAATGCAAAAGCTTAGAAGATCGATCTAAGCTCTGTAGGAGATGTGGAACGGAAGGCCACATAGCAAAAGACTGCTTAAAGGAGCCATCGTGCATGATTTGTAAAAAGAACCACCCAGAACAGGCGAAGCATATAGCCGGAAGCAGTAAATGCGCGGTATTTAGGAGAGCCATCACCAGCAGAAAATCATGAAGATTATACAAATAAACCTAAATCACTGCGAAGCAGCCCAGGATCTCCTGGCACAAACAGCAAAAGATAAGGAAGCGGACATAATTTTGATCAGCGAACCATACAAGACTCTCGATAGCAACGTATGGATCTGTGACAAATCGAAAAAAGCTTCTATATGGATAACTGGAAGACATGCTTTCCAAGACACCTTCGAACAAGCGAACGGCTTCGTGCGAGCCAAAATAAATGGAATACATTTCTACAGTTGTTACGCTAGACCGAGTTGGACGACAAACGAATACCAAACGATGCTGGATAACCTGGCAAGGGATGCTTATGGACGGTCCCCAGTTATTATTGCTGGCGACTTCAACGCATGGGGAACAGCGTGGGGAAGCAAACTAACCAATGCCAGAGGACGTATACTTTTGGAAACATTTGCACCTCTGAACATAGGCTTGGCAAATAGAGGTCGAGTTAATACATATCGTAAGGCAGGAATGGGTTCGATTATAGATATTACCTTCGCCAGTAACTCTATCCTACGAAGTATAAAGTGGCGAGTCAGTGAAGAATATACGCAAAGCGACCACCAAGCGATAATATTTGAAACTGCTGATAAAAGTAAACTAAAACACCCCAATCCAGCGGGACCAAAATGGAAAGACGCGCTCTTTCACAAGGATACGTTTGAAGAATTGATAAGCACAGACAACCAGAGACAGAACGAAAGGGCAGAAGCCATGTCGGCCCAACTCGTCCGTGCTATCACTACAGCGTGCGATGCAGCAATGCCCAGGAGAGTAAGCAGCAAAAAGCGTGCACCATGCTATTGGTGGAATGAGGACATAAAAACATTGAGAGCAGCGTGCCTAAGAGCCAGGAGAAAGGTCCAACGATCCAGAGGGAGAGCTGACTTTCAAGAACACCTGAATAACTTTAGAATAGTGAGACACGAACTAAAAAGGGTTATCAAGGAAAGTAAGGCAAAATGCGTTAAGCGTATATGCGACGAAGCTGACATTAACCCCTGGGGAACAGCATACAGGATGGTTGTGACGAAGCTGAAGGGCTGTAGAACCCCCCCAATAACATGCCCAAGAATGTTGAGATCTATAGTAGAACACCTTTTCCCCAAAAGACCAGCTACTATGTGCAGCATAATAAGAGAGGTTAATCCAGATGATATACCTGTTATTACTCTGGAGGAGCTGCTAAAGGCATGCAGCAGGATAGGTGACAGCAATGTGCCCGGACCAGACGGAATCCCAAATAAGACATTGAAGGTGGCTGTTATAAAGAGACCAGACCTCTTCATATCAACAATGCAGAGGTGCCTAGAGGAAGGAACCTTTCCTGAGAAATGGAAAATGCAGCACTTGGTCCTGCTTCCGAAAGGAAAGAAGCCTCCAGGAGAACCATCGTCCTGCCGCCCTATATGCCTATTGGACACCATGGGAAAAATCTTCGAGAAGATAATCTATAACAAACTTCTCGCAGTGGCTGAAGAGAAAGGAGCCATCTCAGACCGACAGTTTGGCTTCAGAAGAGCGCGTTCTACAGTTGATGCTATAAGAGCGTTGGTCCACATAGCTGAAAGTGCCATAGAAGGAGTAAAATGGCTCTACGGCACAAAGGAGTATTGTGCAGTAGTTACGCTGGACGTCAAAAACGCCTTTAATTCCGCGAACTGGTCATTCCTAAGAAGATCTCTCGCCAGAATGGATACACCATATTACTTGCTGAGGATAGTGACGGACTACTTTAACAACAGGAAGTTAAGGTATTATACCGACGAAGGAGTCAAATACTACAAGGTTACCGCGGGCGTCACACAGAGATCCGTACTGCGGCCGCTTCTGTGGAACATCATGTATGACGGAGTCGTACGATTAATGCTACCTCGCCGAGTATCGATAATTGGATTTGCTGACGACATTGCCATCGTGACAGTAGCTAAACAGATCCATGAAGTGGAATCAGCTACAAATGAAGCAATTTCCAGGATAAAACACTGGCTAGTATCCGCCGGGCTAGAACTAGCCGACCATAAAACAGAAGCTGTCCTTACAACAAGTCGAAAAACCATTGAATTCGCCAATTTCCAGGTGGGGAACCAGATCATCAGATCCAAAGAGGCAGTCAAATATCTTGGAGTCATGCTAGACAACAGACTGCAGTTCAAGACGCACGTGGAGTACATTACAACGAAAGCATCGCAAATACAGGGAACTCTCTCACGCATACTACTTAACATCGGTGGACCTGGATACGCTAGGAGGAACGTTTTATCAAAAGTAGTCAGTTCAGTCCTTCTTTACGCCGCCCCGGTTTGGGTGGGGGCACTAGCGACGAAAGAAATAAGGAGGAAACTATCATCCGCATACAGGCTTAGCGCGTTAAGGACAATCTGTGGTTTTCGAACCATCTCGGACGAAGCGGCCTTCGTCATTGCTGGAATGATACCCATAGACATTCTAGCGGGCGAGATGCTGAGGATCTACAACAGAAAAACGTCGGGCGGACTAGATGCAAGTGAAATGCCAAGAATTAAAGCAGAAGAAAGAGCAGCTCCAATTGCTATATGGCAAACTAGGTGGAACAACACTACAAAAGGCAGATGGACATACAAGCTGATCCCGTCAATCGAGACCTGGAAAAAGCGAGCACATGGAAACAGCAACTACCACCTTACGCAGTTCCTGACTGGCCACGGCGGCTACCGCAAATACCTACATCGATTTGGACACGATAGCTCGCCATTTTGCCCATATTGTCCAGACCAGGAGGAATACACGGAGCACGCAGTTTTTCATTGTAGGCGATTCGTATCATGGAGAACGAATCTGCCCAATCCATCTTTCGTAATAGATCATATGTTGCAGTCGGAGGACAATTGGACGACAGTTTGTAATCTGGTAACAACTATCCAAAATGAACTGCGGAGAGTAGAAAGGCTAAGGAGAGCATCAGAAGCAGCAGAAGCGTCAGAAGCAACTGACACAAGACAAGACGCATAGCATGAATTGCTAACCAGCCCCGCGAAGTAATACCTAACGGCAGTCCCGCGGGGAGTGTGGTTGACGTCTGCTGGGTGTGGATTAGTACGTAGACGCATTCCTGGCATCGATTATTCGGGTTTGCGAATCGTGCATGCCATCTTTTGAAGATTACCACATCCATTGGCACAGCCAAGAAAAAAAAAACATACGCACATACGTACATACACACACCCAGCCATCTCTATAAAAATGTGAAGGAACAACGTTTACAAATATTTAAAGTTTACTACAGAAATACCCAGTCGGTGGCCGCAATTTTAAAAGCGTTAACGCCAATTTTCGGCAACAGAATATTCGCTGCTTGATGTTGCCATGCCAAGTGTGTGAATATAGCTGCCGTAGAGGCGTCCGTCGCAAACCAGACAAATCAGTAAAATTCACGGCATTCTCAAGAATTGGGCCTCTCCCAGACCACATTATGGCGAATTTCGCATAAGGATCTTTGCCTATACCCTTATTAGATCAAGCTGACATAAGAACTAAAGCCACTTGATCATATGAAGCGACGGACGTTCTCGAATTGGGCTCTGGACATGATGGAAGAAAATGAAGAATTATATCGCAAAATCATCTTCAGCGATGAAGCGCATTTTTGGTTAAACGACTTCGTCAATTAGAAAAATGTGCATTACTGGACAGGTGAGAACCCTCATGTGCTTCACGAAACAGCACTTCATCCGCAAAAAGTCACTGTTTGGTGCGTTTTTCATGCCCGTGGCGTCATTGTGCCGTTATGTAAATGCCCATCACATTACGGTAAATGGTATTCGCTACAGAGGCATGTTGGAACGTTATCTCACCACATTAGTGATATGTGGTTCCAACAAGACGGTGCCAGAAACGACACAGCGGGTACAACAATCGAATTATTGAAGTCTTAATTCGGTGAACGGGTTATCTAGAGAAACGGACCCATCTATTGGCCGCCGAGATCGTGTGATTTAACTTAACTGTAGACTTTTTTTTATGGGGCTACATTTAATCATTGGTCTATGCCAACAAGCCGGCGAAGTTGAAGGAACTCAGAGCCAATATTGAACGAGAAATAGATAGATAGATAGATAAGATAATAATTTTATTTCATATAGTTAGTGAAACAGTTTTGAATGCCACTTCAATTAGTTATTACATTTAAATTAAAGTTTATGATGGGGTGGCCACAGACAGCAAGGTATTTCAAAGTAAAATTCAAACAACGAAAAGGAAAAAGAAGGAAAAACTCAATCAAATTCATAAATAAACATTAGGAAAACAGTGAAATTAAATGTAGATTTAAATCAGAATGTCGAAAGTAACCGATTCTAAACTAGCGTAGTTGATGTTGAAAAGCCAATTTTTCATACATTTAAAAAAAAATCCAGGTGTTGTTATTGCCCTGACATACTGCGGCCGTATCGGACGAAATGTGCGGCCGAGTCATCGAAAATTGGGTTCAATGTATCGACCCCTGCATACGTTCCTCTGGTGGACATATGAACGAAGTCGAATTATTTTCATAAGTGTTTTGATAGTAATTCAAGCAAATAATCCTCCTCTTCCCTCGCCGCATAGAATTCCAAAGTTTCATAGGTCGCTTCTTCGTCAAGTTTTTTTTTGAGATTTGCTCCTACTGAATATATTTTTTTCATAAAATTCGTAATTTACTCGTATTTCATTTACATTTTAATATGTTTTGATATTTTTTTAAGAATTTCTATCAGCTGTTTTATACAAACAAGAACATTAAGGCGGGGCAGTATGTTCGTAAAGTATTCCTTAAAATAAATTCTCGTCGCATAGTCGACCATGGTAGGTGTTAAGGTACGTCGAGTTGAAATTGGTTTTATTCAGTTGCATGGAACTGTGTGTTTTAAATATGTGTATACAAATGTATATATATTTTTTTGATAGGTATGCGTATTAGGTACCATATTGTGAAATAAATAGAGGAATACCATTCTGTTTTCCATCAAATAATTTTCAACTGAATTTCAAAACGATCGTAACACATGAGTCGAAAACCTGCATTATGTTTTCATCACTACTCTACGAACGAAGCATAAAATGTATCAATCGAAGCAACAACGAACCAAAGAAAAGTTCATTTAAATTCATTCAATTTACCCGCAGCAGGATTTCACTTATACTTTTATCGGCAGTGGTCCGCAGAAGGATCTTGTATATGGGCCATTCTTTTACAAACCGAACACCATTCTGACCGACACATTTTTTATTTGCCTGAATTTTTTTTACGGGTTATATATCGAAAAAAGAGACACGTGTTCAAGTTTTTTTTTTTTGAAGATAGAAGGGGTTAAAAGTTTGAGATTTTCGCGATTTTTGCCTTGGAGACTCATTTTCAAAAATTCATAACTCCGGTTCTTTTTAAGCTAAAGAAAACTTCTTTTTTTCATTATCAAAATAAAAGAGTGAATTTTAAGATAAAAATAGTTCGAACAAAATTTATAAAAAAATGTATATTGTTATAAATAATTTAATTGTTTAAATCAATTTTTAACAATG
This sequence comes from Portevinia maculata, assembly GCA_949715645.1. Taxonomy (NCBI): domain Eukaryota; kingdom Metazoa; phylum Arthropoda; class Insecta; order Diptera; family Syrphidae; genus Portevinia; species Portevinia maculata. The sequence continues at coordinate 201,440,503 of OX454525.1, forward strand.
TTACCCACCACTTAGCCTGTTTTAAGTATAACCATCGTATTCTACGTCAAATTTTAGATCTAAAATTAATTTTTTATCGATGGACAAATGATTATTACTATTGCAAAAAAATTAAATAAACTAGTGCGGTACCTGAATTCGGTGCACCAGTTGCAAAGTATACCTCATATTCTCGCCTCATACCGTTGTTTTCTGTATTATATAAATAATAGTATATATATAATTAATTGAACAATAGTATTGATTAATAAATAAGGCTTTTTAAAAAATTGGGGCAAATTTAAATAAAAAAAAGGTGTGAACCACGCTGCACTCACGGTATAGTTGATGTGTAAACATGTAGGCTCGTCAGTGTTGCATGTGGAAATATCACAGAGGTTGTGGTTTTGATAAACAAGAGATTTGGGTATTGTATTGAAATAAAACCATGATATATATTTAATGTCAACGACAAAATCTATTTAATGTTTGACCGAACAAATAATTGGTTTGTGAAAGCTGAAGTAGGAGACATACACCGTCGACTCAAGCGTGTCGATGTACCGGGATAATATAGCATCGATTGTCGTTTAAGTGACATTCTTAAATCGGCCATCGGTTACCGAAGTACAAATCGATATTTTTCCTCTTACCTTCAACTGATGTACAACAAACTACAAGCTATACAACCTCAAATATTCAAAACAAATCTACTTCCACACAACTTTCCGGTGTTTCGTAAGGACATAATAATCTCTAAAATTGAACATACGAGTACATAATTAATAAAAAAAAACAACGAGACGCGGTTGTTCTCAAACGGTCATCCATCTACGTACTAACCGCGCCAAACGTCGTTTAAATGCGGTGATAATTGAACATACATAATTAATAAAAAAAAAACAACGACACGCGGTTGTTCTCAAACGGTCACCCATCTACGTTCTAACCGCGCCAAACGTCGTTTAATTGCGGTGATCTGTCGAGCAGCGATTAACTCGCGTGGTAATGAAAATTAACGGGAAAATCTGACGATGACGGTGACGCTAGATATTTCCAACTAGCCCCTACCGAGAAAAAATATATTTACACATCAACGAGAGCAAAAATGTTTACACATTAAAATAACATTATTTCAGGTAATAAAGTGATATATTATGATTTTAATTCATAAGTATTCTACATGTACATTTTTCTGCCTTAATATTATATCAGTCGAAATATTAATTATTATCATAATATTCATTTCTTACTTACTAATTTTTACAATATTTTTTTTTATACAAGGACAATTGCTTTGCTTCTAACTTTTGAAGCGAGATTGTAATCATACGATGATATTTTAAAGTTCATTTTATCATTAAAGCTTTTTGGAAACGTGCTGATAGTTGTTTTTCTTTGCGCCTTTGAAAGTAGGACGAGAGAATCATTCCTTTCCTAGCATTCTTCGAATTATTGGACTCCTCATGAAGGAATCTGAGCCTTTTCGGCGAATCAACTTTCGTTTTCCAGAGGTGTGACTTCTCTACCGACTAACTCCATTCCTCTTTTGTTTTTTGAAGTAAAACTTCTTTACGCACGCTTGACTTGGGGAGTAAGCTGGTGAATGCGACACGGAAGTGTAAACCCAATGTAGACATCCGACAAGACGGAAGTATAGACCAATGTAGACTTCTGGCGCAACGAAGTGTAGACCTTAGGGTGTAACGGAGGTGTAGACAAACGTAAACTTCAGTGATGGGACTTTGTTCTGGTAATCAGTGATGGGACTTTGTGAAAAAATGTCCAAAATAGATTTGAAAAAAAACGCAGTAGATTCAACTGTAGTAGATTCAACTGCAGTAGATTTTTATATTTTCAAAATATAAACAAGAAGAAACATATATACACATAAATAATTTAAAATAATAGGTATAATAAACATTAATTTTTCTTCAAAAACATAACAAAAACAGATCAAAACAAAAATTCATATACATTCATTTTAGTCACATGGTATATCTGTGTTCAATGTTATTTGACTATGAGGTCCTTGCAACAACAAAAAAGGTACTTAAAAGTCGAAGAAAGGATATTTTTCAAAAATGCCGCTAGAATCCACACGGTATATCTGTGTTAAATGTTATTTAACTAAGAGGTCCTTGCAATAACAAAAAAGGTCCTTAAATGTCGAAGAAAGGATATTTTTCCAAAAATGCCGTTAGAATCCACACGGTATATCTATGTTCAATGTTATTGGATTAAGAGGTCCTTGCAACAACAAAAAAGGTACTTAAAAGTCGAAGAAAGGATATTTTTCAAAAATGCCGCTAGAATCCACACGGTATATCTGTGTTAAATGTTATTTGACTAAGAGGTCCTTGCAACAACAACAAAGGTCCTTAAAAATCGAAAAAAGGATATTTTACCAAATTGTTACTTGTTCCGAGCCGTTTCTAAAGACAAAATACTTATCCTTAATTTAGCGTGTTCAAATAAAAATATTTTTTTTCAATTTGTTAAGTTTATTATTATTACATTAAATTTGATTGACAAAATATAGGCGTCGTATCGGTTTAAAAAGACTTTAATATGTTTTTGACTGATCCCGTCAACGATAAAAGAAAGACTTACTTAAAATAAAAATGAGTACATATTTAAAAGAAAACGTCAATGTATAAAAGTATAACAGAATTTAATAAATCCCAATAAATTATCACCATTATAGCAAAATCAAAATTTTTGATTTAGTTATTAATTATTACCTAGGCAGCTAAAAAGCTACAGCTAAAAACCAACCAACTTTTAGTTGTCATCCGTAACTAACTTTGGCAACCTAACGAACTTAGTTACACAACCTGCAACTAATAGCTAATAGCAAAAATTAGTTGTCATTATGATAGCTAACCACCAAATCGATTGTATTTTTAGCGCAGATTATCTAACTACGTTTGTTATTAGTTGTGGCGTTAGCTAGATAGCAAATTAGGCAGCTAATGCGCAACTGCGCCTACATGCGTACACATCAACTATACCGTGAGTGCAGCGTGGCTCACACCTTTTTTTTGAAGTAAAACTTCTTTCCGCACGCTACTTACGGATTTGCTATTTAATAATTAGAAAAAAAAATAACAAAACACAATTTTTATTTTTATTGGTCTTCTGACCTTTTTATTTGAGCACTCTTAAAAGACTAATTAAAATTCCATCAAATAAACTTGAAATAAATTTACAACTGGCAAACTGCTTTCATTGCAGTTTCATGATTTCTCATGAAAATAAATTTGAATTTGATATTCCGACTGCTACATTGCAGTTTCATGATTTCTCGCGAAAATAAATTTGAATTTGATATTCTGACTGGCTAACTGTTTACATTGCAGTTTCTTATGATTTTTATGTTTCTCAGAAAATAAATTTAAATTTGATTTATGGTTTAGGCGGAATCGCAATGGCTCGAAATAAGATAATCATATTTCTAGACATTGGATTTCCGCTGGGAAAAATATTGCAAATATTGCAATATGATTACTTCTTCCAATTTATGGAAATTGTGGTTGTCGCCGGAAGCTTCGACGTAACCCCTCCCCCCTTTAAATAGAAAATCTCCTGGGTTTCGTTATTAATTATTACTTTAATTGATTTGTATTTATAAAGTGTAACAAAAATAATAAGATTAAAAAAAATAATTATGACGAAAAATGCAATTAGATATATCCAATTGTACAAAATGTACTGTTTCTTATGAAATTTGATTTCTTCGATTGGCTCCATGTTTTCTATCTCATTTATTACAATTTCATCAAATGATAATGCACTGGTATTATTTTTAAGTTGATAATCGTTAGTTTGTATTACAAAATTTTGTGTAAATTCTTCATTTTTTCCGTAATAGGTTTGATTACTTATTTTTATGTTACAGTTATAAAAATTTATTAAATAATTTCCATCTAAGGTTACAATTCTTTCATCACGTGAACTTGATAATGTTGTTTTGTTCTGGTTTTTAAGTAATATTGAATTTGAGTTGATTTCTACAGTTTCGGATTTCGTATTTTTTATTTTAAGACAATTGTTTTGGTAAATACAAAGTTTGGATTCCTTTAGAGTTTTTCGTTTAGATTTCCATTGAAATCATAATGAATATTATTTAAAACTATAATTTCTTGGTTTTCAAAATCGTATTCTACAAATTTTTTATTATTGATTGGCGTTACAATAGATCGTTTAGCTTTTAATATATCCTTAGGAATCTTTATTGCAAATATAATTTTTTCATTTTTATATTCTGCAGTACCTAGTCTAATGTTTTGTAGTTTATATAGATCTATGGCATATTTCCTGATTTCATTGCTTGTTAAAATATTACTACTCATAAGATTCATCCTTGATGATGCAATATTATGCTGAATGTGTTCTATATCATCTCCTAGTATTTTTATTTTAATTAATGTCTCTAGATAAATTAGCTCTTTATAATTTTTTTCGTTATTTGTTTTAATATCGTTAAATTTTTCTAAAATCTTGTCTCTATCTGCTTGGATTGCTTCTTTAATTTTGTTAAAGGTTTCGTTGAAGTGGTTATTAATTTGTATATTTTTGCTAATAATATTGCGGTTATTTTCATCAATGGTTCCTAAGTGTTCTTCGATTTCTACTCTGTCATTATCATCCATAGAACCAAAGAGCCATTTGAGTCCAGTTCCTACAATGTTAACTAATCCTCTCTTATATCTGTGTGGTAATAATGTTTCGACTTTTGTCCTAAGTGAGAAAAGTTTGTGTAATAAAAGGTTTCTGTTTTCTATTTTTCCTAATTGTTTAATATTATTTTCGAAAGTGTCTAATATTTCTATTATTTGTTTAGGTTCTATTATACTCGTATGTAAAATTATGTTGTAGCTATGAATAATTGACACTTCTTCAGTGCTTATTTCAGTGAATCCGTTATCATTCTCAATTTTCTCGATAATTAGAACCCCTTTAGTTGTGTGGAGATGCGTTAGTATTGTCATCAGCGTAAATAGTATTGTCCAGGAGATCTGAAAATTTGGTGGTTCGTTTAATGTTTGAAGGATGAATGTTTTCTAATATAAGTTTTCTATATTTTGGTTCGTTTTTATGTCTTAGTGCCTTATAATTTTTAACACACCCTTCTTCCTTATTTTGTGTATAATCTTCCCTTTTTTCATTTCGTTTGTTAATAACTTTTTCTTTATGTTCTCTGAACAATGTTTCTATTTGCTTTCTATCCACTTTTCCATCTACTACATCTATAGGTTTTGCTTTTATAATCGAATGGATGGACTTATTGTACCATTCCACACATTTAAACATTCTCTCTTGCATTGGCAAGTCGGACCTTTCAGTTTCTAGAACCCTAAGCTTTTCCCCCATGGTACTATGGAACCTTTCTATGTCCCCGTTACCTGTATGACTGTTAGGCTTTGTGAAATGAGTGTCTACTCCTTCTTGTCTCAAGAATGCTTTAACGTTGACAGAATTAAATTCATTATCTAAAATAATTAAATTTGGTTTTCCTTTAATTGAAAAATACAATCTTATTTTCCCTACAATTGTAACGCTATTCCTGTGTTCCAGGTAGAGAGCGACTGCATGTTTTGAAATCTTGTCTATGAACGTTCGAAAACTATGTTTTTTGTTTATATATATATCCATATGAATTGTCTGATTTGTGCCGTTTGGAGTTTCCGTCGAACGAAACTTCGGCTTTATCGGTTTTCTGTCGTATTTTGCTTTTAGGCATGTGTCGCAGTTATTAATGTATTTTTGAATATAAGTCTTCAAATTATTAAAATATATAAGTTTTTTCAAGCCCTCATAATTTTCATTTATACCTGCATGTCCTGTTTCGTTCTTATGGTATTTTGCGATATATCTGTATGTTTCATCTTCATTTGCCATATCTTTTGCATGATGGGTGCATTTATAAAATTTCAAACTTGTGTTAAATACTTCTATCAGCTTTTGTTGTACTTTGTTATATTCGTGGTCAGAAAACTCCGAAAAAATTCCTATCTTTCCTGACTTTAAAGATCTACGAAATATATCAGTCATGAAGTTATTTTCAATGTCTTTAGTTTACCTTTTTTCCGGATTAATGGTCTTTTTTGTTCTGATGCAATTAAAACACTTTAATCCATCCTTGCACCCTACGTTTCGGCGGTTTTTTGCCAACTTCCTCAGGGGTTTTTGTTTTCTTTTATTTAAACATTATTTTACATATTTAATTAAATATGATATTGTAACAGCACAAAACACAATTTCAATAAATAAGTAAAAATAAATAACATAAACGACATCACTATTGAAAATATCACAGATCAGATTTCAGAATGGTTGTATGGCAACCAAGTAATTTGCGCTGACGTGTCGTCTGCACTAATATAAATCTTTCTCTTGTTTCCGATAACCTCAATTTCTTTTGTTTTATTTTGGGTTAAAATAATTTGCGTACTAAACCTATTTACAACTGTTTCTAAAATTGGAAAGTGATCGTTTTGTTCTTCCTCTTGTGAATGTATTGTTGCATCTGTACTTATCATCTTGTTCCTCTGAATCTATAGCGTTTATTTCTCCCGTATCTGCATTTATTCTAGATAAAAAGTCCGCTACTTTATTCTCTGTGCCCTTAATATAATTGATGTTTATATCATATTCCCCAAGTCTAAGTAACCAGCGTTGTAATCTATGATTAATGTCTTTACCTTTATGTTTACTTTGAAGCCATTTAAGGGGTTGATGATCCGTAAGAAGGTCAAAAGTTCTGCCATAAATATATGGGCGAAAATAGTTTACAGCCCAAAAGATGCCAAGGAGTTCTTTCTCCGTTGTGGAATATTTCTTCTCGTGGTCGTTAAGGGTTCTACTTGCGTAACTTAAGGGATGATCGTCCAACGTAAGGACTGCGCCTAAAGCGAAATCACTGGCATCCGTTATAAGTTTAAATCTCTTATTAAAATCGGGGTATCTTAAGATTGGTGTATCAATAAGCAATCTTTGAAGTTTTTGAAATGAATCTATGTATTGAGGATCGCTTTTGTCAATCTTCGTATTCTTTTTCAAATACTTAGTCATACCGTAGGCTACTTTTGCGTAATCTTTTACAAACTTACGATAATAGCCGGTCATTCCCAAGAATGAATTTATTTGTTTTTGGGACTCGGGCAATTTAAGCTTCTGTATGTTTTCAATCTTACTCATATTAGGCTTAATACGAGTACCATCCGGTGTCAGTATATGTCCGAGGTATTCAGTACTTTTACTGAAAAAGTTACATTTATCAATTTGAATTTTAAGGTTGTGTTCTCTGAGTCTGTCAAATATTTTTTGTATATTTATGGTGTGTTCCAGGTTGGTGCTGAAAATTAGGATGTCGTCCAGGTATACGACGCATATTTTATTTATATACTCTCTTAGAACGGAGTTTATTAATCTTTGGAATGTCGCAGGGGCATTTTTAAGCCCAAACGGCATTCTCACAAACTCGTAAAAACGCAGTTTTCTTTCTATCGTCTTTCTTTATTAGCACCTGGTGGAAACCTTTGGCGAGATCTAATGTAGTGAAATATTGCGATCTGCCTAGTTTCTCTAATATATTTTCTATATTAGGAATAGGATATTTGTCGCTTACAGAAATCTCATTTAGTTTTCTGTAATCTATCACAATTCTCCATTTTTTTGTTCCTGAATTATCGATTTTTTTTGGAACAATCCAAATCGGCGAATTATATGGAGAGTTACTTTCTGTGATTATACCCTGCGCCAACATTTCTTTCATCTGCTTAGTGATTTCTGCCTCATGAATTTGAGGATACCTGTATACTCGTATCTTAGAGTATAACGGTTTTTCAGTGATGGTCACAATTTCATGTTGAATTTCATGGGTGTGAGTTAGTTTTTGCCCTTCTTGAAAAAATAATTCTTTGTTTTTATTAACTAGTTTTCTAAGTTGTTTTCTTTCTTCCGGGTTCATGTCTTTCCGTTCTAGTTTTTCTATTGTACTTTCGTCCAGTTTGGATTCTTCTAGTGAGTGAATTTCATCATACTTATGCGGACTTTGTTTTTATATCGTTTATTTCTAAGTACCCTTAGGTTAGGTTAGGTTGACATGGCTGTCAGCTAAGGCCGACACACTTAGACCAAAATTAGGTCCATTGTGGTACCACACAGATCTGGGGATTCCCTCACTGCTCGTTGAACCAATGGGAGCTTCTTATGAAGCGCGAAAGACTTCTGACGCCAGTGTTGGCTAAGTCATTTGTGTCATTAAACAAGAAGTCCCCTAGATGGAGATTTCTTTTGTGGGAGAGCGCAGGGCATGTGAAGAGAAGGTGAAGTATAGTCTCCTCCTCCTCCTCGTCCATGCAGCTTCTGCAGAAGTCGTTTGAGTACACGCCAAGTCTGGAGGCGTGCCTGCCTATTTAGCAGTGTCCTGTGATGACACCTATGGTCGAGCTAATATACAGTCGGTTTAATGAGATTAGACACTTAGAGCGTCGCAGATCCAGCTTTGGCCAGATTCGCTTAGTCGCTAGACAAGTATTGCTACATGTCCACCTAAGGTTTGTTCTCTCGATTGCTGATAGCTTGAGCAAGAGTTTACATGTAGCGATTGGTATTCCTAAAGAACCTTTATCAGGTAAAAGAGGTAAAGTGGTTCCTTTTTTGGCGAGATCGTCTGCCCTACAGTTACCTGGAATGTCTCTATGCCCCGGCACCCAACAGAGATGAATGTTGAACTGCTCTTCCATCTCCGAAAGAGATGAGCGGCAATCTTGGGCTACGATGGAGTTTGAAGAGACTGAGTCCAGGGACTTAATCGCTGCCTGACTATCCGAGAAGATACGGATATCCTTTGAGGATATCACATTCCTCTTTAGCCACGACAGGGCTTCTTTTATCGCTAAAATTTCCGCCTGGAACACGCTACAATAATCTGGAAGACGGAAAGAGAGCCTAAGATTTAGCTTTTCTGAGAAAACGCCCCCACCTACCCCATCGCTGGTTTTAGATCCGTCGGTGAAGAAGTGGATCGATTTATCTTCCGCAAATGCATTATCATCCCAGAATGATCTGGAAGGAATGGTGATTTGGAAGTTTTTTCCGAACTGCAGATGGGGTATGGTGTAGTCTATGTTTCTGGGTAGAGACTTAAAGGAGTCCAAAATGATGGAGTGGCCAATCTTCTTGTTGGTCCACTGTGAGGTAGCTTTTAAGCGGACAGCGAAACAAGCCGCTGTTTGCATGCTGAAAATGTCAAGGGGTATCAGGTGTAACAGAATGTCCAGTGCAGCGGAGGGGGTAGTACGGAGTGCTCCGCTAATGCACAGACACGCTGATCGATGGACTTTGCCCAGTTTGTCGCGGTTTATAGCTTTATCCAGGGCAGTCCACCAGACGACCACCCCGGAAGTAAGAATTGGTCTAACCACCGCTGTATATAGCCAATGCGTAATACGGGGTTGTATACCCCACTTATTGCCAATGGCTTTTTTGCAAGAGAAAAGTGCTACTGTAGCTTTCTTGACTCTTTCTTGTATATTGGGTTTCCAACTTAACTTCCTATAGAAGATTAGACCCAAAAATTTTGCTTCCTCAGAGAAGGTTAAGCTTGTACCGCTAATAGAGGGAGGGTCAATATGTGGGATTTTATAATTCCTGGAAAAGAGGACCAACTCGGTTCTGTGGGGGTTAACGCCCAGTCCACACCGATTAGCCCATCTCGTTAGCTTGTTAAGAGCGTTTTGCAGGAGTTCCTTAATGGTATTGAGGTGTTTTCCTGAGACGGCTATAGCAACGTCATACGCATAGGCAATCACCCTGCAGCCCTCCCCTTCCGGGTTTATCAGTAGTTTATTCACCACCAAATTCCAGAGAAGGGGAGAAAGAACACCGCCTTGTGGCGTGCCTCTACTGACAGACCTCCTAGCAGATGCAACGGCCAGTTTTGAATTAATAATCCGACTTTCAAGCAGTAGATTAATCAATTCACCAAGCGAGCTATCCACCTTCAGTTCTGTCAGTGCATTTGCGATTGCAGATGTGTTAACGTTGTTAAAGGCGCCTTCTATGTCAAGGAAGGCCACCATGGTATACGCTTTGTGATGAAGAGAGTATTCGATAGTGCGTACTAAGGAGTGAAGAGCGGTTTCCACCGACTTTCCCTTACAGTATGCATGCTGAGCCGCAGACAATAATTGCGGATTTATGTTCGTGCGAAGATGGATATCAATCAATCGCTCCAGCGTTTTGAGGAGGAATGAAGATAGACTAATGGGTCTGAGGTCCTTTGGACTGACGTGGGAATATTTGCCAGCCTTGGGTATGAAAACCACTTTAACTTCTCTCCAAGCCCGGGGAATATGAACCAGGTCTAGACAGCTTTTCAGGATCATCTCCAGCACAGGCAGGATGATATCCGCTGACATTTGTAGTTCGGCAGGTATTATGCCGTCTGGTCCTGCAGACTTGAAGGGTTTGAAGCTATGTAGCGCCCAAGTCAGCTTTTCCCTAGTAATCAGACCGTGAGGGTAAGTTACCTGTGCAAATGACCTGCAAGGGCGTAAATTGCCGGTAATATTAGAGCTGCCTGGGAAATGAGTGTCAAGTAGCAGATTGAGCGATTCCTCGCTAGATGTCGTCCAAGAGCCATCTGCCTTCTTAAGGCAGCTAGGCATAATTGGATTAGAAGAGAGGATTTTTCTTAGCCTTGATGCCTCAGATGATTCTTCTATTTTGCCACAGAAGAGTCTCCATGAGGATCTTTTGGCTTTCCTTAGTTCTTTTTTGTATAGTATGAGGGATTCCTTATAGGAGTCCCAATCGGTTATTGCTTTTGAGCTTTTAGCAAGATTGAAGAGTCTTCTGCACTCCTTTCTGAGTGGTCCTAGCTCAGGGGTCCACCAGTGAGGCTTCTTCTTACCCCTGGGTTGTACGAGCGGGCAGGATGCCGCCATTGCTTCGTTAAGTGCCAGGGTGAGTTCATCGACTTTATTATCGAGCTCATTGGAGTCGCAGGGTGGACTTAAGAGTACAGAGTTAATACGATTATGTAATGTGTCTCTGTATAAAGGCCAGTTGGTTTTCCGAGGATTTCGGAAAATGGGTTGACATGGAGGCTCAACATTAAGGTTGAAAAGAAGATAGCGGTGATCCGAAAAAGAGTGATCAGCCGAAACCTTCCAGCCCGTAATCATGTCATTGATGGTATCAGAGACAAGAGTGATGTCAAGGACTTCTTGTCGATTTTTGGTAATGAAGGTGGGTTCATTACCTGAGTTACAAACAATGAGGTTAGTACGTAAGAGATATTCAAAAAGTGACTCACCCCTGTTATTGATGTCTGTGCTGCCCCATACGGTGTGATGAGCGTTAGCATCGCACCCCAATATGAGGTCAGCTTTCTGCCTCCTTGCTTCTTCGATCACCCTCTCTAGGTTATCACCAGGGAGAGGCCCCACTTGATCGTGGGCGAGATACGCTGATACTAGCCAGAATGATCTACCAGCGGTCTCTATTCTTGCCACAATTGTATCTCGATCGCTGAAATTAGGGAGTAAATAAGCATTAATATTACTTTTCACTAGTATGCACGATCTAGGTTTACCTTTATCGGTCACATACAGTGAGTAGTATCCAGGAGTCCTGAGTCCTCGAACCAGGTTGTTGACAATCCAAGGTTCTTGTATCAGGACGATGTCTTCTGCGCCTTTGGTGAGACGAAGAATAAGTGCGGCCGAAGCCTTTATGGAGTGTTGGAGGTTAATCTGAACTAACTGCAGCATTTTCGCTACAATCAGGCAGAGATGCCTCCACCACGGTGTTATTCAGGCCTTCCAATTCCGAGGACGAGTTGAGAAGCTCGTCTTCACTCAGAAGAGCCTTATCCTGATCTTGATCATCAGTCTCCATATCTGACAAAGCGTCGGTTATGGATGGTGATTCGTTGGTTGGCGAGGGTTCATCGTCCTCTAAAGAGGGGAAGGAGATTGAAGCCCCAGGATCTGAGACTACGATCGTAGAGTCAGAGGGAGGAGGAGGAGGAGGAGGGGGAAGTTTACCCGCATCCATTTCGTCCTTTTTATAGACCCGCATTTTGACATCGTCCCATGCGAATCTTATGATGTAGTCGTTCTTGGCCAGAGGAGCCAGGGTTTCTTGGTTGATTACAACCACGACACATCTGTAATCACCCTTCAGCTCTTCCAGTTTGGCAACCTTCCAGTTGTGGGTCGGAAGTGAAGGGTTGCTGAATTTCAGGACTTCCAGGATGTCCTCAGGGGTGGATGGATCCGCAGTGATCCAAATGCGAGATCTTGGTCGGCAGGGGATGTCCTCCCTTGCAACAAACTCGAGCTTTGCATCGGGCCACACCTCTCCGAGCCTACTTATTGCAAGCTTGTAGAGATCGGCCGATCTTTGATCATCACACGCGACCAATTTGATGTGACCTTGATGCCACCCTCCTTCATGTGTAAGCGGAGGAGGTCCGGGATGGTTTCTTATGAAGGAAAAGAAGGAGCGCGAAAGCGCTCTCTTAACCGTATCCCACTTCTCTTGGGTTATAGACCCGTCAATATCATTGCGGTGGATGACTGCGACCACAATTTTGTCTTTCAGGATGTCACTGAAAGATCTGTGAGGTATGATAGTGGGAGAGATGCCGGTTTTATGCACTCTCTGCCTCTTGGGAACCGAGCAGGTTCCTTCCACTGACCTCTGGCGTTTGATCGACGGGTCGCAGGCCTTAAGGATCTGCTGAGCCCAGTCCCGTTTGGCGATTTGTGCTGGCGTCCTATCCTTCTCCGCGATGGTGCCACACATACGCTGGATTCGGATGGCGTTGCGTCGGTGTTTGTATGACGCCGTGGACGGATTATGGTGACGCTTTGTGTTGATAGATTGACCATGATGCACAGTCCCACCACCAACAGGTTTTTTGAGGGCAACGCTTTTGCCGACCGTGGAAGGACCATAATGCACAGTCCCACCACCTTCAGGTTTTTTGGGGGCAACGCTTTTGCCGACCGTGGAAGGACCATGATGCACAGTCCCACCAACAGCAGGTTTTTTGGGGGCAACGCTATTGCCGACCGTGGAAGGACCATGAGTTGCCACAGTCCGTCCCACAGACAGCTTATTAGCATTAACCGAAGACGTTGTTGACTTGGTGGGGCCGGCAGAGGGGGGACCATGATTCACAGTCCTCTCTCTGTCGGAAAAGGATTTTAAGCTCGCATCCACTAGTGGAGGGACCATGTATGTCCACAGTTCCAACACTATCTGGTGCCATAGGAGCTATGCCGGTTTGAAAGTGGAACCGGCCATAAAATTTTTTGTTTTTGTTTGTTTTTGTTTTTTTTGATTCATAATGAGATCCCACGAGTCGCGGAGAAAAAGGTCCATCTGCACAGAGATCCGCATTGTGCAGATAAGGCTGGTTAATCCGGAGGTCGCCAGGTATCCGGATACTCCGTGCACGACTGAGCTATTTGATAGACTGGGCCCTCAGCCAGGTTGACTCTCGGCACGGGTCGTATGACACCTTACGTCCAGCCCAGGGGATAAGGAGGGGGAGGGGGAGAAGAACGAACTGTCCTGTAGAGGCCGCAAAGTAGTACATGTACCGCACTTACGCCTTAAGAAAGAGAGGGGGAGAGAGGGGACGTAGAGTCCTGGTCAGTACTTGGTAAACGCTCGTCAACAGCCTGTCTGTCATGGGTGGCCCTTAGACAGTATAGCCCGTTGAACCTACGCCTCAAGCCTTCGCACCGGTACCATCGAATGCAATGATGGTACGCACGTCAAGGTGACTGACCCACGCGAAGGTTAAGTACCCTTCCTCTAGATTGATAATTGCTTTCAAAGGTTTAAGAAGATTTTGTCCTAGGTACGAGTATAAAGGCGTCAAATTGTTTATTTTTGAAACGGGTCAATTTCCAACTCATGTAGCTCGTTTCGTTAAATTCGGTGGGTAGAGGCGTTATAATCTCTGTGTCTATTATAGTTCGTCCACTAAGTGTATTAAATGATGTTATGTTTTGCAGTTTTTGTCTTTTGTAGTGTGGTAGTTTGTCAGGGTTCAAGAGTGTTGTTGTTGACCCTGTGTCTATTAAGCATTTAATTTTCTCATTTCGTATCGTTAACTCAACTATTGGTAGGTCCGATGCTGGGCATGTGACCGAAAATTTACTTCTTCTGAGTCTAATTCATTGGGGCCTGTATTTTGAATGTGGTTCATTATGTCTCGTTTGTCTAGGCCTGTTATTATAGCTATTGTTTTCCCAATTTTGTCTGTACTGTCTGGAATTATTTTGACGAGGCAGATTCTGATTCGTGGTTTCTGGTCTGGGATTTTAGTGATTTGGATAATTGTTCTGTCTATATTGTCCTGAGTTTTGATTTGCGTTACTATTGTGTGCTGATGGATTTTCCCTATGGTTGTCTTGTCTTTGATATACGTTTTTGGGATTGTATGTAGTATACTGCCTATTATTGTTATATTTATAATTATTTGGTTTATCATAATGCCTAAGTATCCCTGTTTCTTCCAGAGCGTAATACGCATCTCTTGTTATTTATATTTCTGTTATAGACAATGCTAGCTAAATTTGGGTTTTTTTTTTTTTTAATTTCTGGCTCGCCAAGGCGATTTATAAGGGGGGGTACTTCGACCTAAAAGATCTTTTGTACCGTATGGGCCAGAAAAGCTTAAACTAGTAGAATTTCCACTTTCCGTGTAAAGCGGACAATTTTACCAGTAGAAGAATTCTTTATGTCCTCGGGGCTCATTTGCTCCCTGAAAAAGATCTTCTTTCTAATTCCATTAAGGGCTGGACATTCACATAAAATGTGTTCAGCTGACTCGTCCTCTTCAAGACAGAGTCGGCACTCAGGAGAGTCTGATATTCTCATTTTGTGTAGATGATATCTTAAACCATGGTGACCAGTAAGGTAACCTACTAGGTTTTTGATATCGTGCCTGCTTATAGGTTTAGACATTTGCTGGCATTTTTATTGAAGGGCCGAATGGCTCGTTTGGCCTGTCTTAGACCTGGGATGCTTTCCCAAAGATAGATACATTTTCTATGTTACCAGCTTTTAATTGCTGCCGTTGCTGCTGATCTAGGAGTGCAGCAGAAAGGTTCGGGACCTATGAAAGGTGTTTCTGAACCTTTTCTGGCCAGTTCGTCGGCTTTTTCGTTACCTTCTACCCCGACATGACCCGGAACCCACCATAATTTGGTCTTGTTTCTTATTCCGAGTGTTTGTAGGGTATTGAAGCAGTACATGACTGATTTGGAGTCAATGGTATACGAGCTAAGGGCGTTTATAGCTGCTTGAATATCCGTGAAAATATGGATGGTTGCACCTTTTATGCCAGATAAAATAATGTGGCTGGCGCATTTTTTAATGGCGTGGAGCTCTGCTTGAAATACGCTGGGACTTTTTCCCATGGGTATCGTAAAGCGTTTGTGTGGTCCGTATATTCCCGCTCCTACCCCCGTTTCCATTTTTGAACCATCCGAATACCACTTTATGCCGTTGTGGCTGTTTGGTGGGTTATTACTAACCCATGCTTCTCTCTTGGGGATCTCCGTTAAGAACCGTTTGTTGAAGCATAGTGTTTTTTGAATGCGGTCTGTGACCGCGCAGTTCATGTTAGGTTCTGGCAGTTCATTGAGAAGGGTCTTTAGTTCCGGGTGATCATTAAGACTTATCTCGTTTAACTGTATTAGACTTATTGCACTGCAGATCGCCACTTTTTGAATGTATATGTGGAGAGGTGTAATTCCTGTTATTGCCTCTATGGCAGAGTTTGGACAGGTTCGCATGGCTCCGGAGATACCAAGGCACGCAAGCCGTTGTACCTTTTTGAGTATGTTGGACAAAATCCATACAAAAGGTCGCAATGGAGACCTTTTGTGTGGATTTTGTCCACCATACTATGGAGGCGTATGTTATAATGGGTCTTATCATCACTGTGTAGATCCAGTGGACGATCTTTGGAGATATTCCCCAGGTTCTGCCATATGTGCGACGACAGGCCCATAAAGCTCTATTAGCTTTAGTGATATTGTTATTTATGTGAGAGTTCCAGTTAAGTCTCTTGTCTAGGATTACTCCAAGATACTTGACTTCGTCGGAGTACTCTACGACCGTGTCGTTTATTGTGATTAGGCCTAGGTCTAATTTCCTCCTTTTAGTGAAAGGAACGATGACGGCTTTACTGGGATTTATGGAAAGATTTTCCTTGATGCACCAGTCTATGGCTGTCTTTAGAGCATTTTTCATTTTTGATGTGACTCCAATTGAGTCTTTGCCCCTGACTATGATGACAATATCATCGGCGTACCCAATTGTAGTGTAGCCCAAATTGCCCATCTTGTGTAGCAGGTCATCGATGACCAATGACCACAAAAGGGGTGAAAGTACTCCCCCTTGTGGGCAGCCCCTTACGGCTGTTACTGATACTGAGGTCGTTCCTGACGAGGCAGTTATTTTGCGATTTTCCAGCATCGCTTTGATCCATTTAATAGTTGGTTTGTCTATGTTTCTATGGTAGAAAGCATTTGATATGGATTCATATCCAGTGTTGTCAAAAGCACCCTCTATGTCCAGAAAGGCACAAAGTGCGATCTCTTTGCAACGGTAGGCGTTTCTTATCTCTGTAGTTAGTCTTAACAGAGCGCCTTCCGTGGATTTACCCTTTTGGTACGCATATTGGTGAGGGTGCAGAGGCATGCTTTTTGATATGCATTCTCTAATGTGGACGTCAATAATCCTTTCCATTGTTTTCAGGAAAAACGATGTCAAGCTTATCGGACGATATGATTTAGGTAATTCGCTCGGCTTGTTCCCCGGTTTGGGTATAAATACTACGTTTACCTCCCTCCAGATAACTGGTATATACCCCCAGTTGAAGCTGAACCTAAATAAGGCAATCATGGATGGTAATAAAAATTCTATTCCATTTTGAATGAGGGCTGGAAAAATACCGTCTGTTCCTGATGCTTTGAATGGTTTAAATGAGTTAATTGCCCATTTAACTCATCCGGAGTAAAAAGTGTTCCGGATAAACTATTAATTCTGCTGAGGTTTCTTGGAATTGAGACCTCCGCTATATGGTCATCTGTAATGACCATCGTGTGAGACCCTGGGAAGTGAGCCTGAAGCAAAGTTTTCAGCGTTTCTTCCCGGTCGCGTGTGATTGAACCATCTGATTTGATTAACAATCCCATGCTTTTTGCTTGATCTTTTGACAGAGCCCTTTGGAGGCGTGCCACCTCTGGAAGTTTTTCGATCTTCTCACAGTTTGCACGCCATGGGGCTCTTTTGGATCTGCGCAACTCTAAGTTGTATATGGTCAGCATGGATTTATATTGTTCCCATGTGCCTGTGTGTTTGGCTTTGTTAAAAAGCTTTCTCACTCTCTTTCGAATAGACTCAAGGTTATCATTCCACCATGGTACGCACCTTTTAACCACGGTTCTTTTAATCTTGCAACTACTTTTGAATGAGGCAAGAATAATATCATTTATTTCACATTGCGCAGCATCTGCATCATTTGTTGTTGATGGTGCTTCTGGCAGCATGTCAG
The DNA here is from genome assembly GCA_949715645.1 of Portevinia maculata. NCBI lineage: Eukaryota > Metazoa > Arthropoda > Insecta > Diptera > Syrphidae > Portevinia > Portevinia maculata. The sequence continues at coordinate 201,458,084 of OX454525.1, forward strand.
ATCTGACCGCTAGATTTTCGCGGTAAGTTCTCCAATTAGTCAATCTATTGTCATAACAGACTGACGCGTGTTCGGCATTGCATCTTATCTCGAATCGGATGTGCATATGATCCGATAGAGATGCCTCGCCAGACACATGCCACCCCTCTATGATATCTTTCATAAAAGGAGATGAGATAGTAAGGTCTAGGACCTCTTCTCTTATAGAATTTCTAAAAGTGGGACTATTTCCCTTGTTTAGAAAAACGAGGTTGTTGCTATATGAAAATTCTAATAACGACTCACCTCTATTGTTAGTATCTCGGCTGCCCCAAATCGTGTTATGTGCGTTTGCATCGCAGCCGATTATGATGTGTACTTTTTGGTCCTCACAGTACCGGACAAGTTCCTGTACTGGTAGGGGAGGAACTACATCAGTGTCTCCAGCAAAGTACGCCGATGCACACACAAATTTGTGTAGCTGTCGGCCTTTGTGGCGTTCTATTAGAACTACCACCAGGCCCCTAGTTGTGAAACCTGGAATGAGAGAAAATTTTATATCTTTCTTAATAGAAATGGCCGCCCGTGGTCTGAAAGGACCTTTGGAGAAAATGATCTCTCTATTTTTACAGTTTAATCCAGATATCTTACCATTGTTTGCCCATGGTTCCTGGATTAGACCAATAGCCATGTTCCCTTCGGCACATCGCTGGCTAAAGGTGTCCGAGGCACCCATAGCCCTGTGCAGGTTAGCCTGCAGCACTCTTAGACGGGATGTCATTATTTCCGTGCGAATTCAGGGTTACGTACTCTGTTAGGCTTATTGTCACCTCTCCTTCGTACGACACCCTGTTGAGGGAGACCACTTTGTCTACCTCTCGGACTTTTGTTTTTGTGTCCGTCTTGCGCCCATGCCTTCTTACGATCCATACCTAGTTTAGGCCTGAACCGTTTTTGGCTTTCTTTGGCGGTGCTGTGCGCACTATTGGCCTTTTTGGCTGCGCTTGGTCTTGCGCTTGTGGCTTCTCTTTCTAGCACTGGTGTTGCCGTGCTGGAAGCTGCTGGCTTCGCGGCAGTGCTGGTGCTGGTCCCAATTGGATCAGTTACGGTGCTGCCGTGAGCTTTGGTGATGTGCTTTTGAGGATCTTTCGGGCCCTGTTTGGCCGTCTTATCAGCACTTTTTAATATGAGTTTGGTCTGTCCAAATCGGAACGAGACCATCCCCTTTAGTTCCACAAGTCTCCTCATGGAGCTGTCATTGATTGCAAAGACCATATGAGCGATGTCTCTCTCATCCGATCTTTGCAGAACTCTCCACGTTCTCGTGTTTAGTTCTCTGTTTTGGCCGTCTAATAAAGCCAGGATCCTTTCGCTAGCTACTCCGGTACTCTGCGGGAAGAACCCTCTGATGACATGTGGTTTTGGAAAATTTTCCTCTCCCACCAGCATCACCTCTAACCCGCATTTCTCCTTAAGCTTCGCGAAGGTTTTCTCCATCCACTTTGCAGTAATGGCGTCCGCACATACTATCATAAGCCATCCGGCTTTGAAAGTAGTACCGCGGAATGCTGGTTTGACCTCCTCGCACGTTTTTCAATCGTGATGTCCATAATCCTCTCTTGTATCAAACCCATTTGTTCGTTGGAGAGAGGATTACGATCGATGTCCACTGGTACAACCCCCAGTCTGACATAGCTCGTTATATTGCTATACGAGACTTTGTCGACGGTTGTCTTCCCAGTGCGACTTCGCTTCGCTTCGGATTGAGGCGGGGTATTATCCTCGGATCGTGTTCGCTTCACCTCGGGACCCTTGTTGACCATCGTTTGTTTCGCATAGATTCGGGCCTGCTCAATGGTGCTCCCCTTCTTCTGCGCGCGCCTAAATCTGCGCTGTTCCGATGGTGTGAATCTGACGTACTCAGACTCAGTACGTGCCACATTGCCGACTGTCTTAGTTACGTCCTCTGTATCGGGATGTCTTTCATCCGATAATATGCTGTTGCATATGGTGCTAGATTCTGAAATAGAGTCACTGAGTTGAGACAAGTTCTCTTCAGGTTCCCCCATTTCAGAGTCGATGATTACAGACTCTATCCCATTGACAGATGTCGTGTCGTCATCGACAGGGTGTTCTAAAACATCCCTAGTTGATGATGCAATCTTAGAGGCATCGTTCTCTATTTGTTTTTTTTTGTTTTGGATCAATTTTGATTCCCACGAGTATTCGGGATATTGTGTCGCCCGTGGTCTAACCGTCTAACCACAGGAAGGCTATCTTAAAATCGGAGGTCGCCTGGTATCCGAAGTTTGCAAACTAACGACTAAGCACCCTCTTAGCCATGCATCTCTCGGCGCTTGCTACCTTTAGATTAGGGGTTTGTTGGGGAAGTAGGACTTAGGGATTTGAGGGAGGGGATAGGGGGTAATTGGGGAGAAAGAGAAAGCGGAGGAGGGGGAAGGGGGACGGACGTGGAGTCCTGGTCAGTTCTTAGTTGACGCTCATCAGACGGCCTGTCCCTTACCAGAATAGCCCGATGACACTTTACGCCGTAAGCCTCCGCACCGGCACCATCGAATTTGCGTTCCATGATGGTGCACACGTCAAGGTGACCCCGCAAGGAGGTATATTTGGGTTAATACCATTCAAGAAGATTTTTAGAATAATCGATTCGTTCGAATTTGGAGAATATTCACCGGGTTTGGAATTATCGAACTCATACTTAGTATTTAGTTTATCTAGAATGTCTCTTAAATTATGATAATATAAACTTACGGAGGTATTTTTGCATGTTATTGCTTCGTGGTGTAGTTTATGGTATGTATCCCTTACTCCGAAATTTTTGATCAGCTCAGCTTTGATTCCGTCCCACGTTGGGTTGGGTCCTAATGTCCTGATACAGTGAAGAGCTGCTCCTTGGATCTTGTTGCGTATATAACGTTTGAATATGAATTCCTTTAATTGTGGATTGTCGTTAAAAAGTGGCAGAACAAGCTCCGCTTCTCTTATGAAGGATGACAAATCGTACTTTTCATCTCCGTTGTACTCCTTTATTTTCGCAGCTTCTTTTATGAGCTCGCTAACTGGAATTCCGTTGTTTTCACCTGGCATCTTGATTGTTTCGTTAGGGTAGGTAAACGGTTGAAATCTTTCACTCTTCTTTCTTTTTTCACCGTCTTTCGGCATTCACAAGGATTTCGTAAGTTTTCTATGCACTTGATGTATATCTTTTGCACACTCAAAAAAACAATGTGTTTTCGAAATTAAGAAATATTTTTAATTCACTGTGTGGAATGATTGATTGTCTTCGGACAGTATCATTTTGGATTCACTTCTTTAGGGGAAAAACTATTTTTATTGTCTTTGGATAATATTATTCACTGCTTTAGAGGAATGAGGATCGACTTCATTATCTTTAGATAATAAGTTAACCGACTGCGCCACTTACGTATTTGCTATTTAATAATTAGAAAAAAAAAATAACAAAACACAATTTTTATTTTTATTGGTCTTCTGACCTTTTTATTTGAGCACTCTTAGAAGACTAATTACAATTCCATCAAATAAACTTGAAATAAATTTACAACTGGCAAACTGCTTTCATTGCAGTTTCATGATTTCTCGCGAAAATAAATTTGAATTTGATATTCTGACTGGCTAACTGTTTACATCGCAGTTTCTTATGATTTTTATGTTTCTCAGAAAATAAATTTAAATTTGATTTATGGTTTAGGCGGAATCGCAATGGCTCGAAATAAGATAATCATATTTCTAGACATTGGAATTCCGCTGGGAAAAATATTGCAAATATTGCAATATGATTACATCTTCCAATTTATGGGAATTGTGGTTGTCGCCGGAAGCTTCGACGTAACCCGCTTGACTTGGGGAGTAAGCTGGTGAATGCGGCACGGAAGTGAAGACCAATGTAGACTTCCGGCAATACCGAAGTGTAGACAAAACGTACACTCTTTTGTTACAACCTTTCGGCGGAAAGGTTCGTGGAATGGGTAAATACCCTTGAATCTCCTCAATAGAGGGCAATACTAAGCTCATCATCTATCCAAACCGATTCAAAGGAGAACAGTTGCCGACAGATGGAATTTACCGGAAGTGAGTAAAGTCATTGTGTCCGTGAAACGCAGTTCATTAGTTGGAAATATAGAGCGTCACCGTCATCGTCAGATTTTCAGGTCGGACGGCAAAAAACCAAAGTTTTAGCTAGGGAGCTGAAATTTATGATATAGACTCTCCAGGGGCCCTTAATGCTCATGTGTAAATATTTGCAAAATTCGCCCACTGACACGCCCACAATTTAAATTAGATGGAGCGAAAGAAGTTTTACTTCAGTCGTGTGGTCTTAAGCACACTCATTTTTTCTTCATTTTAAAATCTGACAACCAAGCCAGGCTCTTTAGTGCGCTCGTTTGAGAGCATTGAACAACCGCTCATCCACATGTTAAGTAGTTTTGGAGCAGCCGGTGGCGCCAGATTGATTCGGTTTTTGTTGTTGAGTTTCGTCCTCGAATACTCTGGGCTTGGGGTTGTTTTAATAAATGTTCGTCCCACGAGCAGCGCTGGGAAAAAGGCAGACCGGTGGCATAGTTCCGCATATAACGGTAAGGAACTTATTTTGAAATCGGATGTGTCCAGGTTTCCTTACTTCACAGCTAGAAGGCAAGTTAACATAGTGTCATTTATTTCATAAGCGCGGTTGTTCCACTTGAAATTACGTTTTTTTCAAGTTTTTAACCTTAGATCCGCCATTTTCTGTTTACAGAACAACGTATGGACGGTCTTCGAAGTAGTTCCATAGAGCACACCTTCTGTGATCCCCTTACTATAAGATCTTGCCACCATCATATATTGGAAGAGTTCATATAACCGCAGGTACACACAATGAGAATATGTACACTATCCAATTGAACGAAATAAATTCTTATACGAACAAAACCCTTACTCACATTTCACATTTACACTCACTGCTCAGGAGAATGTGCAAATACCTTGTTAACATAAGAAATTCCCTAGGAATGAAAAATACCCCATAAGTGGATATGTGATGGGGCATGGGTGAGGTCGATGTAGAGGTATATTGTATATAGGATGAAAAAGGACAATTAAATAAAATTGCTTAGAGTGCACTTCACTTTGTATATTTCATTCTGGCACTATACGTTAGTACGACAACGATTACGTCTTTCGCACTAACAACACTGTAACACACACAAATGACCATAAGTTTCTTGAATGCAATTAAATGCACCCGGATCCAGGAGTGCAATTTGTTTGAACAATGGAGGCAAGTTTTTCTTATTTTCTTTTTCTTCTGCAAACGATCTTTTTTTTTATACAGTTGGCCTTTTTCTCCTTCTTCTGTTGAACAGGTAATTGCTGTCAGTTTTGTTGGCACAGGTAATATACATTTGGGCATAGTAGCAGTAGCTTTTTGTTTTTGTCGAGATGTGTACCAATATGTTTGGATATTTATGGGCGAGCCAGATCCTATTGAAATAAGTTTTTATTCCCAAAATCTTCATGTGACCCATAAACAATTTAAAAGTTCTTAATCCTTTAATCAATAGGTACGTATGTATTATTTTTTCTTATAAATCAGGTTTAGGGAGGAAAAAAGAAGCGGGTCGTTTCCTGCTATTTTAATCTGTAAATGGTATGCAAGATAATAACTTCCCCGTTTTATGCAAACAAAAGAGGTAACAATGTGGTATATGTAGATATGGAAAGTTTGCTGTTTTTTTTCTTTTTGTCGTAGAGTGGTAATAAATTTAAAGTATAAGTAGGTATACGCACGTATGCGTATGTGGTACGTACAAATATTTAAGTATAGGAAATAGCTACGGGTTTGTTTTCATAACTGGATGGAGAATTTAATCTGAATAAGTGGATGAACATAAAATATGAAAATGAACGTCGCCCATCCAACCAATGATACTGAGGAACATTGCATTGATAAAACAGTTATTAAATCACGAAGGTCCTTTAAACTTATTTTTAAAGTTTCTTTAAAAAAATTAGCTGATTCCACTTGGGTTGGAAACCCGTTAAGTAAGATGTAAATCCTACTTTAGACTAAAGGCCCGAATATAATAGGGAACTCTATTTGCCCGCAAAATATTAGCCCGGAGGCTAACGTATTACCGTACTTTTCACTGCCAATTTTATTTTTACTTAGTTGGAGGTATTTCCAGCATGGTGGTCCGAAAAGAAAGAGGAAGATTTAACATCGGTTGACATTTAGTTGCAATTGTGGCTGTCGGCAGAAGCCGACACACTTAGACCAATATAGGTCCATTGTGATTCCACGTATGTATTATCTACCTCAAAACTCTGTAGATGGGACTGGCCAACGACACGAGGTTGTTCTCAGACGGTCACCCATCTACGTTTGTTGCTATGTTTGTGAGAAAGTATGGGGTCTTAGGTTTTTTTCGTTACGGTCGCCGCGCTCAAAGCCCGCGATAAAAGCTATGCAATAGCTTAAAAAACCCATAGGGAACGGCTACAATCCGCTTGGGCGAGCTGTTGGATACCCTATTTCTATCCCTCATAAAAAGGGCGTGGCAAAAGTTTTTTTTTTTTTTTATAATTTGCTTACGCTAAAGGGATTTTTTCTGTTGTTACAGTACCCTTATAATGCTAAGAACACAGTGTAAGCTACTTGGTATTAGAAAGAATAGAGAGATAGGAAAGAAGGGTTTGGGTGCAGTTGTAGGGTTTTTCTCCACGTGTGGTGTCTAAGTTACTTAGGGAGATTGCGATTTCATGTATTCGGTATAAAGTAATGGACTTGGCCGGGATTCGAACACACGACCTTCCGTTCCGTCTACTGCACCATTGCCACCCGCTAAGTATATGGGTGAATTGTTAAGAATGCTTTACATAAGGGCTCCTAGAAAGTATATATTTCAAATTTCAGCCTCCAAGCTCAAGCTTTGACTTTTCAATAAAATAGTTTTGTTTAAATATTTTGGCCGTGTCAGTGGGCGGATGTTAAAACTGTTAACTCAAGAGCATTTTAAGGGGCTTAAAGACATTTTATTAAAAATTTCAGCTATAGCTCAAACTTAGATTTTTTCGATTAATTTGCTATTCTCAGATTGTGGGTGTGTCAGTAGGCGGATTTCAAAAATTCCTAAACTTGATTATCTCGGGCCCCTACATAGTATATGGTTAAAACTCGAGCTTTCTAGCGAGTTTTAAAGCCTAATTTTGGCCGACGAAACGACATGGCTAGATCGACATAACTATCGATGCTGATCACTAATATTGTAACTTTTAGGGGTCTACAGGCAATATTGAGGTATTTTAGAAACTATGAGTCAAAATTAATATGCCCTTAGGGTAGTATATAATGAACTTGATACATATTCGCAATCGCATATAAACTGCGCACACACACGTAAGTCATAAAACATATTTATTTTGTGTATCCATATCTCCTTCGCCATCTGTATACTCATCGTCGCCAGAAAGCAATGGCAAAGGCAACCCGAAATATTTCGGGTTATACCTAATATCTCTCACTGAAGAATTGATGTTGAGAACAAATTTCATACCTCATCACCCACCCCACACATTTATAATCGCGAGAGAACAAAAGCAAAGGCAAAGGCAAGAAGTATCTAGGGTTATACAACCTCTCACTGGATAGTTGCTAATGAGCAGAAATTATTTTACTACCCCTTTTCTCCCTTAGCACTGTAGTGTGTTTAAATCCTCCCTATTCAACACTCGCTTATTTATGAAAGTATGTTATTTTATTTTGGTTCTGCGGAGCTGCTTAACTATAAGCTAATAATTTCTGTAGAAATGAAGGCAACTACTAGTCCCTACCACTTAACCGTTCCTCATTGATCGAGTAACTCGCGTGACCATCGTTTTGGCAATTGACAAAGTTTAATTAGTATGGAACTCGCTGTTGCCTTGCAAATTGAACGCACCCATTGCCTTCATTCAGTATGCTTTTTGCCTGACTGTCACTGAACGACCAAACAGCTAAGATGTTAGGTATTGTCAAGAAATTTCATAGCACTAAACGTCAAGTCGGAAAAGTTGTACCAAATTGTGCTGTTCTACTACAATCGGTTTATCAAGATTAGGAATAGAGACAACTTTGATCAAGAACTGACATGTAGTAAGCAATGTGTCATTTTACATACAACCTGCCAGTTGCCAAAAATGAAGTCAGTTATATTTTAACTTAGTAATTCGTTAATTCACCTACTTCGGTGAATTAGCGGTGCCGTGACATAACCCCAAGCGTCATAAGCCCAAATCTCGAAATTTGGCCTTATGTCGCTTTTTGAAAGTGATTCTAGCATTTGGTATTATGTCACTTTCACAAAGCGTCATAAGACCAAATCCGGAAAGTGACATAAACCCAAATTTTCAAAACCGTTCCTCGCACCTACTCCAAATCAAACACAGACCCCAAGCGGGGGGGTTGAAAACAGCACCAATCGAACGAGTCATAAAGGCAAATTGGCCTTATGACGCTTTTTCAAGGTACCAAAAGCTAAAATTTGGCCTTATGTCACTTTCACAATGCGACATAAGGTCAAATTTTGAGATTTGGGCTTATGACGATTGGGGTTATGTCACCGCGCCGAATTAGCTGGTTGAATGTTTATCAAAGTCAATTAACTTCAAAAAGTTTGTTGTTGAGATTTTTCACTTAATTCATTGATAAAGATTATTCACCCTTAAGCTGGGTTTATTTATTCGGCTGTAACGGTATTCATGCAACGTCGTAAAGCCTTTGAAAATTTCGAAAGTATTCCTAGTGGCAAATGAACTGTTAAAACTTGTATGGAAAATCTATTCCAACATATCTTGAGTTTCGACAGGATTTCGGTGTTCAATTCAAAATGGTAAACGTGGAACACTTTTTCAACCAATGAGCTCCAACAGCTGGTTGAGGCAAGTAGTCCAATATAATAATTATACAAAGTTCATGCGAATAATGTCATAATTGAAAAACTGTGGGAAGAAATAGCTACTGAAATGAAATCTACGGGTAAGTAAATTATATTTTATTTAATTATTATTATAATTATAATTATTATTATATATTGTATTTATAAATACATACCTATGACATACATACTTACTTACTTACTTACTTACTTATGTGACGCTACAGTCCGGGTGGACCTGGGCCTCAACCATTACGCCTCTCCAGTTAGCACGATCTTTGGCTAACTGCGCTCCAAGTTGGTTGAGATCCCCTTCCACTTTAGCGCGCGCCACCTAAGGCGAGGTCTTCCTCTACTGCGTTGTCCCCCCGGGTTGGAATCGAAGACTCTTCGGGCCGGAGTGTTGGTGTCCATTCGCTCTACTTGTCCTAGCCATCTTAGTAGACTGATACGTACCTTTTTGACCAGGTCGATATCGCTGTACAGCTCGTGGAGTTCGCTGTTAAATCTCCTCCTCCAAAGCCCGTAACCCAAACGGGACCGAAAATCACTCGAAGAATTTTGCGTTCGAAACGAAAGATCTTCATCCGCTTTCGCTAATGTCCACGCTTCTACACCGGAGAGCAGGACTGGGATGATGAGGGTCTTATATAGAGTCTCCTTAATTTTTCTTGACAAGGCCTTACTAATCAATTGCAGTCTTAGGCCAAAGAAACAGCGGTTGGCAGGTGTAATTCTTTGTTTGATTTTAGCTGTGGTGTCATTATCAGAATTAATAGCGGATCCGAGGTAGACTAAGTCCCTAACTACCTCAAAATTATAGCTGTCCATCGTGACGTTCTGTCCGATTTGTCGATGCTGTGTGTCCCTTCTTGTTTACAGCATATATTTTGTTTCGCCCTCATTCACCACTAAACCCATTTTTGCCGCTTCTGTGCTAATACCTGCAAACGCACCAGTGACAGCTCGCTGTTTCTGCCAATTATGTCAATGTCGTCAGCATATGCAAGAAGTTGCACAGACTTTTGGAAAATTGTGCCTCTAGTGTTGGCTTGCGAAGTTTCGCACAATTTTCTCAAGAATAATGTTGAAGAAGTCAAATGACAGCGCATCACCTTGTCTTAATCCTTTTTTGACATCAAAGGTCTCGGTGAGATTGTCTCCGACCTTTATGGAGCATCGGGCGTTCTCCATCGTTCCCCCCTTTCTTCAATGTCTTTCGAGATGACGAACGTACCAATGCCATAGATGACTCTCCATGTCGTGGCGTTCTACTAGCCATCCACGATAGCCTGGACACATCTCCCCTTGCTACTTCCTCCTCCTCAAAACTAGACTTCGTTTCAATAAAAATATCATTCCCCCGTAAGTCCCTGTACATTATGTGTTTTTATATTTTACCTGCCCAACCTATTGAATCCTACCAACTTGCCATTGATGCGATTGACCAAATAATTGGCTCATCTGACTCCCTAGATGATATCCTCATCTTCGGCGACTTTAATCTTCCTCATCTGCACTGGACCCCTTCAGACGATGAATCCTTTCTCATCGCCTCAAATGCCAACTCAGCTAAGGAATGTCTCTTCATAGATAGGATGACAGACTCTAGCCTATCCCAAGTTAGTGGAGTCACAAACTGCATGGGTAGGCAATTAGACATGATTTTCACAACTAATCCTATCAACTCCTCGGTCTCGCCTTGTCCCTTATCGCTCTCTACCATTGATAACTATCACCCCCCTCTCCTTCTTTCGTTATTCAACGACTCTCCACTTCAGCCCACATCTACCGCAGCTCTCTCCTCTTATGATTTTCATAAGGCTAACTTCCGAAAAATTAATTCCTATCTCAGCAAGTGCTCTTTCGACTTCGCCAATCTTTCATTAAATGATGCTCTGTCCATGTTTTACAGAGAATTATTCAATTCCATTTCGCACTATGTTCCCATTTCTCGTCATAAAACGTCATCTACATCTCCCCCATGGTATAATCATAGACTTCGTTCCTTACGAAACAAGAGAAACAAGCTATGGACAGTTTTTCTTCGCACCAACTCTTCTTCGGACTACTCTAACTATCTCGGTATCTATCTACAATTCGTCCAGCTTTATAACTCTCTCTACCAACGCTATATAAATACTGCACAAGTCAACTTAATAAATGACCCCAAGTCCTTTTTCCGATTTGTCAACTACAAAAAAAAATCAGACGGCTACCCTCCTTCTCTCTCTTATGAAAACGTATCATTTACGGACCCACATACCATTGCCAACTCATTTGCCGCATTTTTCAAGCAATCTTTCTCTGACAACTTATTTGTACCGGACTCCACGTACTTCAGCTACCTACCTAACTTCTCTATTGGCCCCTTTCTCTCTCAAACTATTGACCATACTCTCATCGAAAATAAGTTACAAAAGCTAAACGATGAATTCTCACCCGGCCCAGATGGCCTCCCCGCAATTTTTCTCAAGAAGTGTGCTTCCAATTTGTCGGTCCCTCTTTCTTTCCTCTTTCGTCTATCTCTCTCCCAAGGAGCATTTCCACAGATTTGGAAGAGCGCTTTCATCACCCCGATACACAAAAAAGGATTAAAAAGTGAAATCACTAATTATCGCCCTATTGCCAAACTCTCACATATTCCCAAAATCTTCGAAAGTATCATATACGAAGCCTTAAGCTTTCGATGCAAGTCTCTTATTTCCCCTTACCAACATGGCTTTCTGAAAGGTAGATCAACCACTACAAATCTTGTCGAATTCGTGTCATTTGCCCTGTCAGCATTAGAGAACGGCAACGAAGTTGACGTTATTGCAACTGACATTAGCAAGGCCTTTGATAAGATACCTCATCAATTAATTCATTTTAAATTGTCCGCTCTTGGGTTTGAACCCATTTTGTTAAAATGGATATCTTCCTACCTGGAAAACCGGTTTTATAGTGTTCGCTTCAGATCCGTCCTATCGGCCCCTTTCTTGGCAACCTCTGGTGTTCCGCAAGGCAGTCATTTGGGCCCCCTTCTCTTCATCCTCACTATAAACGACATTGAAAAGGTCATTAATCACTCCTCTCTTTCTCTATACGCCGACGATACCAAATTCTTTAAACTTGTTTCTTCACCTCATGACTCCTCTCTCCTTCAACAAGACCTTGATCGGTTCTCAACCTGGTGCCTCAAAAATTGCTTAGAGCTTAACATTCCCAAATGCCAATCTATTACCCTATCGCGCAAGCGCAACAAATCCCCTCCCCGTCACTACCTTCTCCATGGTCAACCAATCTCCTTCGTTCAATCTCTCCGTGACCTTGGAATATTGTACGACAGTGAGTTAAATTTTCGTTTACATATTGACGAAATAATTCGTAAAGCCAACGCCTCACTTGGCTTTGTTAAACGCTGGTCTAAAGAATTCTGCAACCCCTACGTGACTAGATCCCTCTACACCACTTTTGTTCGCCCCCTCCTTGAGTACGCCAGCCAAGCTTGGTCTCCTTTTCATCAAGTTCACGTGCTCAGAATCGAGAACATCCAACGTCGCTTCCTTCGATTTGCTCTTCGAGGATTGCCTTGGAATGATCCTTTTATGTTGCCTCCATACTCAGATCGCCTAAATCTCATCAACATGAAATCCCTTGAGGATCGTAGGGACGCTGCGGACATTCTTTTCATTTATCGCCTACTCTCAGGCTCCGTCGACTGCGCCTCTCTTAACAACTCTATTTTCTTTAACACTAATCCTCGTAATTTACGCTGCCCTCGTCTCTTTTACCTTCCGACCCATCGAACCTCATATGGCTCCAACGAACCAATCTCCCGTATGCTGCAGAAGGTTAACTCAAACTTTCCGTCTTTGATTTCAACCGTAACCCTGCCCGCCTTAAAATCGATCTCCTTCACCATTCCCCTAATCCTTAAGCTTTAGTTTTAAGCTTTCTTATTTTTTTTTAAGTTTTAGTATTTAAGTTATTCATTAGATGTTAGTTTTAGCTTGTAGTAAGCCAAATAAATGAGGGCTATCTCTGCCCTCACCAAAATCAAATCAAAATCAAGTCATTCTGCACAATCTGACAAATTTGGCACGGATTCCAAAACTCGATATGGCTCTGTATAGCTCGTCTCTCTTAAAATCGATAAAAAGATGGTGGGTATCGATTTGGACTTCTTGGGTTTTCTCCAGGATCTGCCGCAGTGTGAATATCTGATCGGCCGTGGACTTACCGGGACTAAGGCCGCACTGGTAGGGACCAATCAGGTCGTTGACGATTGGTTTCACACAATACAGCAGACATGATCTTATAGGCAGTATTCAGGAGACCGATGCCTCTATAATTGATGCAGTTTAGAGGGTCTCCTTTCTATGACATACATATACCACTAAATTTCGTATTAACATTGCTTCAGAACAGAGTCAGTAGCAGAGTTAAAATATAAATTAAAAACATTTTGACTGATCCGGTGTGTTTTCAGCTTAAGTAAAACTTCAGTAATTTTTCCACCGTCTCATGACTTTTCAAAGTTTATTTGTACTCCTTGATAACTTGGAAAGATTCATTGCAACATTTTTTCCGTATTCTTTCCAAAACACCATTACTTGGTACTAAGTTCAATTTATTTCGACACTCCACATTTCACAATAAATTTGTTTTTATTTTCAGATTCAATGCAGCACTCGAAACAAGCTACAAAATATTCTATTATCCTTGGAAAAGGTGACAGTCCTATTGAAACTATTAAATATATCTAACGTAGCACATCATTTACCGCGAACAATTCTGCTAAATTAAAAAAAAATGCGATGGTTGTTCAATAAAATGACAATTGACGTTAATATGGATTTATTCACCTACAAATCAAATAAAAGATTTAACAATTGAATCGACACAAATTCCCTTAGCTACCTTAAACCTGCATATCTGCATCCCCATCAGAGAACTTGCTTCCACTGATTTGATGCTGGGATTATGGGCAATTCGGCCCTACTCGTTAATTTATTTAGCAAGCTTTTGAATTTAACGGCGAAAAAAATTGTTCAATTCAACTTTAATATACGGTAAGTTTGTACATACAGAGGTATGGAAACCATTTCACTCGAAAACATGAAACGCGAATTAATGTTGAACAATAACAGATAATCCGGTCAGACAGTTGTAGCCTAAAATGTTGTCCTCATCAGAAGAGTGATATATCATATAGTCGCGCTGGCTGTCCCCAGGCTTGGTCACCCATCATCAGACCACAACCACCACCACCAATCGTTTGGAATCCATATGGAAGCCTCTACTATAAATAAACGTCAATAACAAATATAATCGAATAAAACGGTTATCATATCAAATAATCAAATCAAAAAAGGAAAAAAGCTTTTTCTGTTTTTCTGAAGTTCATTTAAACAAAAAGATATATGGCCGCGATAGTGAAATGAAATAACACCACGCGAACTTATATATCATCTAATGAATTAAGTCCGCGCGGTCTAATTTAATTTTTCGCTCGCAATTGCGATCGCTGAAGCGTAGCGGCGCCCTGACCATTCAATTATTAGAATATATTATTTTTGTGAGTCGAAGAGACGTCGAGAATGTCCCGTGCAGAGACGGGCTACGAATATCACTACAGCGCCCCCCAAACAGCGGCTGTCATAAAAGGCGACTAAGGGCAGAAATCACATCTAGGCAATTTTAACATCCAGGTGAGCCTAGCGACACATTTTATATCTGAAAGCTGTCCCGCAAATCCGTTGGTGGACACGACTGGAGATCAGCAGTGTCGTAAATGGTCGATCAGACAGTAATCAATTAAGGGATATTTGTTTAGGTTGAACCGACGTACCCCAAAGGCGGACCAGTAGGGATGCAGTAAAGTGGGATGGTCATTATACCTCTTATCCTGATAATAAAATTATCGCAAGGGAAGAAGAAGAAGAGGTATCAAGAATTTCAATTTTTTTTTTTGAGTCGAAGAGGTGTGCACAGTTTTAAACCCTTTTACCCGCGAAGCGTCCCACCCATGTCTCGTCTGATGAATAAACCCTAGCGGTCTATTTTCATTTTTCGACCGCGGTCTAAATTCTTACTTACTTAACGTGTTCCCGACCCGTGGAAAGTCTCTGCCTGAGACACTGCTGCCTTCCATCATCCGCGATCTGGAGCACACTGCTTCCAGTTCTCCAGACCAAGCGCTCTGACATCCGCTGTGACTTAGTCTTTAAAACGGAGGTTCGGTCTTCCTTGTCGTTTCAAACTCGGGGGCTGCCTCTTCGCTGAGGCATTATCGTCCATTCGTTCGATGTGGCCGAGCCAATGCAGTTGACGTATTTTAACTTTTCCGACTGCAAGCACATCTTTGTACAGCTCATGGATTTCGCGGTTATTTTTTTCCTTCTATTCGCCCTCTTCGGACACATTTTCTTCGTCTGCCAATTTTTGTAACCAATTTTCTGTGCCCCAATTTATATTTTGTTTGCCTGTAAGGCCTTTCTTCTTCGGTTTTGAAAAAAACTAATTTTTTATTTTTTGATTTTCCTTTCTTTTCTTTATTTTGTTATTTGTTAGCTTTATTTCACAATCTTTGGATTAATAGTAGCTTTTTCTCTTGGGCAGGTTTTTCGTTTTTAATATTTTGGCTACAGGTAACTAATTCTCAAAGTCTGATTACTAGGGAAAATCTCCTTTGGGCGCTATAAAGCTTCAAGCCTGCAGGACCAGACGGCATAATACCTGCCGAACTACAGATGACTTTGGATATCATCCTACCTGCACTTGAGATGATTCTGAAAAGCTGCTTAAAGCTGACTCATATTCCTCAGGCTTGGAGAGAAGTAAAAGGGGTTTTCATACCCAAAGCTGGCAAATACTCCCATGTAAATCCAAAAGGCCTCAGACCCATTAGTCTATCATCATTCCTCCTGAGCGTCTGATTGATATCCATCTGCGTACGAATATAAATCCGCAACTCCTGTCCGCGGCCCAACATGCGTATAGTAAGGGTAAATCGGTGGAAACCGCCCTTCACTCCTTGGTAAGCACCATCGAATACTCCCTTCATCACAAGGAATACACTATAGTTGCTTTCCTTGACATAGAAGACGGTTTCAGCAACGTAAACACATCTGCAATCGCAAATGCACTAACAGAACTGAATGTGGATGGTTCGCTTGGTGAATTGATCAATCTTTTGCTCTCAAGCCGGATTATCAACTCAAAACTGGGCGATTCATCCGCTAGGAGGTTTGTTAGTAGAGGTACGCCACAAGGTCCTTTTCCTCCTTCTGTGGAACTTGGGGGTGAATAAACTACTGATATGCCTGGAGAGGGAGGGCTGCAAGGTGATTGCCTATGCGGATGACGTTGCTATTGCCGTTTCAGGAAAACACCTCAATATGTACATTGAAGGAACTCCTTCAAAACGCTCTCAACAAGCTTACAAGATGGGCAAATCGCTGTGGACTGGGGGTTAACCCTCAAAAAAACGAACTTTTCCTCTTTTCCAGGAAATATAAAATCACTCATATTGACCCTCCCTCTATTAACGGTACAAGCTTAATCTTTTCCGATGAAGCTAAATTCTTGGGTCTAATCGTCGATAGGAACCCATAGGAAACCTTAGGAAATGGGAAAAATAGTGTCAGGTGAACATCACTGAGAAGATGTCGGTCACTAGATAGTTTACCCTACCAGAACAACGCTAATATTACCATACTATAAATACAGTTATAGTAGCAGTTAACACGATCCGACACGCGCCTACCTGAACCCAGATGAGCAGTTTCAGTTGCATCAGCACTTTCCCAAGGTACGCAGGTTGGCATAACAAAACGATCGGGCGCAACAACTGAACACCGGGTACATGCGCTGCATGGATTTAGGCGACTCAGTGGATTGGTCATCAGATCACCTGCTGCATACTGTTAGAGAATAAGTTTCAGTTTGAATTTTGTATTGTACGAGAACTATTAATTAAACGAAATATTATAACGTGGTAACGGATCTTTTATTTAATATACGAACAAGTTGGGCCAACTAGAAGTTGAAGTTCGGTTTTTTTTTGTATCCTGTGGAAAGGATAATTCTAACTGTAGCTATGCTCTTATTTTTTGCTGGACTATTAGCCATGTTATTTAAATCACATGTAAATAAATAACAATAGTAATATTTTCTGTGACAAATTAAGTGTTTAATTTAAAGCTGCAAACAATTATATGAGATATTCCACTGTTTGTTTGTTTATATTTAAAGTCGAAAGAATGCAACGGAAAATATAAATACTTGATCATCACTCTGCATCCCTATCGGTTCAGAAATTGACTATTAAAATTATTTATTCACACAAAATAGCACTAATAAACACATGACTCCAATCAAGCACTAAGTACCTATCTGCGTGTGCGGTATTCCGTTTGAATATGATTCGCATTCACCTCATCTGCAATCATTTGTTTCCGGTTGCACACGCATGTAGATATTCTTTACCATGTACTCGTACATACTGGTAGTCATTAAAAATTCATCTCAGTTAGGGTAATAGCATGACCATCTGCATTTCGACACAAACCAAATGGGATTATTAAATCATTTAAATCAAACAATTATGAGAGAATAGAATACAAATATGCAGCATGTCCAGAAAAGTGACAAATAGTCATAGAATGTGAAGGCATTGCTGTCGAGTTCCAATTAAGATGTTTTATTTTAATTTGATGGGGTATGACTTCGAATTTATTTAGGGCACTAAGTTTGTTTTGTTGTTATATCTGCTCATTTAAAATCAGAAATATATCCAAGACAAATATTTTTTGTAACTTCCTCATGTACTTAAGAGAATGTTAAAAATATTAAAATATAACCACTTTTTCTTCCTACTAATGATTCCTTTTTGCTTGTATTCATACATCTTACTCTTTCTAATGCTGTATGTAGTTTTGCACTCAATCGAATTTTTCTCTCATAAGTTTAATTTCGGGAAGTTAATGATTTTTTACAGAAAAATATATTGCAATCGTGCTGAAATTTGAACTCAAAGCTGAGGACGACTATAGGGAAGGCCAAATTAGCATTTCCGTCAGTATCCATCTGTTAGTCTATGACCGACAAAGTTTGGAAAGATTTTCTTCAAACTTTGTATGTGGATTCTTAAGGCGAATACGGTACGTACCCTACAAAAATCCTTATATCTCAAATCACGAAAATTTATTTCTAAAAAAAATGTTGCACTTCACAGAAAAAAGTTCACATAAAAAACGAGTTCATACATCTTAGGTCACATGCAAATTACCTACTGATTGGGTTTTTTTACTTCTGGCTCGCCAAGGCGAAGGGCCAGAAATTGTTTAGGCTAGTAGTATTTCTACTTTCCGTATAAAGCGGATCATACTGCCAGCAGAAGACTTCTTTATACTTAGGAACTCAATTATTGTTCTCTGAAGAAAATCTTCCTTCTAGTGTCATTGAGGGCTGGACATTGACCTAGAATATATTCAGCTATTTTGTCTTCTTCAAGACATATCCGGCACTCTGAAGAATTCACCATTTTCATTTTGTTTAGGTGGTATCGTAACCCGTTGTGACCGGTAAGATAACCTACTAGGTTTCTGATACCATGCCGACTCAAATTTAGACATTTGTTGGCATTTTTATTGGACGGCTGGATGGCTCGTTTGGCCTGTTTCTGTCCTGTGATGGGGGAGCAAGAGCACCCCAGGACTGAGACAGGCCAAACGATACGTGGTATGGTAAACCGGGGCACATTCATAATCCGGGCACATTCTTCAAAGCCGATTTTGACGGGATACACTTTGAAGTAAGCAACAGTTATGAAGGTGAATGAATCCATTGCTGCATGAACGCAATCAAAATTTGACACCCATTGCCAGGCGCTCAAAAAAGTTTGGTGTACTTTTGTGTTTTTCTCCTCTCCTTTATTATTTTGTACGAGAGGTACCTAAGTAAGAGATTTTTTAAGTCAATTTTATTATTTTAAAACAGATCTTTGTGGCCTGCTAGTATATTAAGTTGTGAAGTGAACTAGCTATATACGAGGGCGGGTCAATAAGTCCGTGACTTTTTGAAGTTCTGACCTCTTTACTGAAACAGCAACACTGCTCCTGTCAACAGGCATCTGTCAGTTGACTCCTGTCAAAATTTAAACTTGCTGCGTCAGTTAGTTTGTGTTTGACACCTATTTTTATCAGACTACTCACTAATTTGAAGAGAAAATGGAAAAAAGTGAATTTCGTGTGCTTATTAAGCATTATTTCTTGCGAAAAAAAACTATTACCGAGACCAAGGCTAAGCTTGAAAAATACTATGGGGACTCTGCACCATCGATTTCAATGGTAAAAAAGTGGTTTACTGAATTTCGTTGTGGCCGTACAAGCACTGAAGATGCCGAACGTCCTGGACGCCCAGTTGAGGTCTCTACACCCGAAACAATCGAAAAAATTCAAGATATGGTGTTGGCCGACCGAAGATTGAAAGTGCGAGAGATTGTGGAAGCCGTAGGGATCTCGCATGGCTCAGTGGTTTCAATTTTGAATGATCACTTGGGCATGAGAAAGCTTTCCGCAAGACGGGTGCCGCGTTTGCTCACAGTCGACCACAAACGCAATCGTGTAACAACTTCACAGGAAGGTTTGGCGTTGTTTAATCGCAATATGGAGGAGTTTTTGCGCCGTTTTGTAACCGTGGACGAAACATGGATCCATCACAACACACCAGAGACCAAACAACAGTCAAAACAGTGGGTTTCTAAGGGTGAATCGGCGCCAAAGAAGGCCAAGGTGGGTTTGTCAGCCAATAAAGTTATGGCGACTGTTTTTTGGGATGCACGCGGGATAATCCACATTGACTACCTTCAAAAGGGAAGAACAATCAATGGGGAATATTATGCCAACTTATTGGACCGATTCAATGACGATTTGAAAAAACCGACCTCATTTGGCCAAGAAAAAAGTTCTTTTCCACCAGGACAATGCAAGGGTGCACACATGTGCAGTCGCCATGGCAAAAATCCATGAATTGGGCTATGAATTGCTCCCTCATCCACCCTATTCTCCAGATTTGGCTCCGAGTGACTACTTCTTGTTCCCAAACCTGAAGAAATGGCTTGGTGGAAAAAGATTTGACTCCAAGGATGAAGTCATCTCGCAAACAAAGGCCTATTTTGAGGACCTCGACAAATCATTTTTTTTGGAAGGGATAACAAAATTGGAGAAGCGTTGGACAAAGTGTATAGAGCTCAAGCGAGACTACGTTAAAAATAAATTTTTTTTTTTATCAAAAAATCTGTGTTTTATTCCAAAAGTCACGGACTTATTGACCCGCCCTTAAAAATAAGCTGTAATTAAAAGTGACGAGAATTTGTGAAGAAGAAAATAATTTGAGGAGCTGGGGCACATTCAGCATCTAAGGTTGTAGCACTTTCAGCAGATGCCGAATATGCCTCAAAATTGAGATTTTCGGATTATTTTACATGTTATTTTTACGATAAGTAGATATGATACGAACATATCAAAAGAAAACCAACAGTGTAAGGAGTAAATGAAAAAAACAGTTGACGATGTTGTTAAGAAGATAGAAACGATTTCATCTGCGCCCAGAAAGAACGATCTTAAACATCAAACTCTACAATCAAGACTTTCAAAACGAGACCCTTTAAGACGATCATCTGATTCACAATAAGTTTTTTCAAAGGTCCAAGAAGAGGAACTAGTCACTTATGTTAAAAAGAGCGCTTTTCACCAGGCTTAACGTAGGGGAATTGTGCTCAAGATGACATACTTTTTCTTGAAAGTGAAAAATAAAAATATCTAGAAAACATAGGGATGAAAACAAAGTGAATTCAGTTAATTCATTTATCGGTAAACAAAATTTAATTTAAAAGAATTTAGTAAAGCAACAAATGAGATTTTTAAAATAATGTTTAATTAAGCTGAAAAGAGAGTTCAAGATGACATAGTTACGAGTAGGTATAAGATGATATATGCCATTAGTGTAAGATGACATACCTCTTAAAAATCGTCGTTGCAGAGTTCATATATGAACTGCTTAGTTTTATGCTCAACACCAGCACATAGTGCGTGACACCATTTTGCGCACGCCTGGGCAGGCGATCCAGTGCTCCCCAGGACGTTATCTACTGTAAAGCTCATTGCAGTAGATGCACCCCACATCATCATCATCGTCCATAATTCTTAGATGACAGTAGCCAACTACATTTATTTTCTCTCACGTCTTGAATAGCCTTAGCCATATCCTCTTTTGACCAAGAATGCCTGTTTGTCGTTCTCTTGTAATTATTTGGCATACTGTAATGTAAAGATATATAAATTACAACCTCTTTGGTAAGATGACATACCGTGTCATCTTGGACGGTCGGGTACCATGTCATCTTATCCGATAGGATCGAAAATGGCACGAACATTTTCTGATCAGACAAACATATCAGACAGAAATCACTAAATATACAAATAACTGTAGTCACAAAACACTTCAGACACAACACAATACTCACCTTATCAGAATTTCTGGAGCAAACACTTAATACAAAAATAATTTTTTCACGCACAAAATCCTTAATTCCAACCTCATTGAAAGCACGTTGTAAATTGGCAGCTGCATTACTATGGGGGTAAACAACATCGTAAAACTGTATGTCCAGGCGTGTCTGGCAGAACTGTGGCGCTTATGGTTAAAGAGTAATTGCAAGTATGTCATCTTATCGGATATGCCATATTAAGCATAATTCCCCTATGCTTCTTTTCAAAAGTTGGCCTATGAATATGCACTCGAAAAAATATATCACATCCCAATAATTGGGATATACTCTCCAATTCTCAACGTTCATAATAGGTCCGTTCGCGAACTAATATGCAAACGTAAATTTATATAAACTTTCGTGCAAAACTACCCAAACGCGTTCGCGTACTGAGAAAATGGTGAAAAGATGAACGAAAGAAAAATGTACTTTCGTTCATTTTTCTTCACACAGAATTTCATCTGGTAAGAAAATGAAAACTGTCAAATGATGAAATCGTATGAGTTTGCCAGCAAAAAAAAACAGCTGTTGCTTCTTTTCAAGCCAAACTAAGAAGTTTTTACACAAAAGCGTTCGCGTACTTTTCTTAGAAATGAGAGGATTCTCTCTCGATTTTGGAGATTTGACACTTTTCATTTTCCTACACATAAAGTACGCGAACGGACCTAATATTATGCTGACCTTCATAAGGGAAGTGCTACGTCTCTTGGAATAGTAAACCCTCTAGATTCAATAAATCTTTCGCAGTAAAGTCGCGGTGTCAGCCATGTGGGCAGGGGTATTTATTAAAAAAAAGTGAACCAGGCAATACAGGCCCATTCAGCCAATTTAAATTATTTTTTTTTAATTTGAATATTGTACCCCCTAGTATCCTTCTTCCCATCCCTGGAACTAACTAAATTCTTTTGTGCCTGTAACGTTCCCTATAAATTTATTATCAAGAATTATAATTCTAAGTTCACTGTCATTGTAACAAAATGGCCTTAGTTAATTGTAATCTAATAATTTTCTCATTTGACACCTTATCAAACCACTTATCCTGGCGGCAACTCAACAGCAAACTTTATCGTTTTGTGGGCACTGGAAACCTCCATTCAATTGAACGTGCTGTTTCCGTCTGGATTGCGACTATGGCTCTTCATTAATTAACTCTCGGCAAAGTTCGGCTGAGATTGTGTGCGGGTTTCGAAAATTGTCCGCATTCTTTGTGGAGCCAATGACATAAAACCCAGTATAAGCTCGAATGGAAGCCGTTTAACTGGAAGAGAGAAATTGAATTATTCCTTGTTTTTTTTCCGTTTCCAGCTCTCTAAGCGTTATGGTGGTGCTGGTATGGAAAACTTTTCTCACATTCATCTGGATGAGTTCCAAAAATAAGTCATATAACCCAGAGCAAGGCGAATGTCCTCAAATGGTTCTGCCAGACAACCCTACCACTGCTGGGACATTGGACGCTGCTTTATTGCTGCTTCTAGTTGGAGAATAATTATGAAAGCCAAGGGAACGATCTAAATTAATTTAAACTTCAATTAGCATAGTCATTGCCGGGACTTTTTTTTGAAACAAGCAGAGTTTATTCTGCAGTACTTTGCGGGACACAACGGGAGAGCCTAAAGCGATTAGTTTGGGGTTTTGAACAAAGATTGTTCTTTTACACTGACACTAATTTTGGAAAATAATTATTCAAAACTACCTCATATTTTTTGAATGCATTCACGCGTTTTAGGTGTAGCATTAACTTTTGTATTTTTTTCTCGTATCCCTATCTACTTACTCGCTAACATAAAAAATAAAAAAAAATTGAAGCGTTCGCAATAAATCAAAAGAACTTTTTTAAAGTCGATTGTGATGCTAATGTTCACTCCCTGGAGCCATTCACTCCCCCAGGTCCCTCCGAATGCAGATTATTAATATGAAGTTGTTCCCTTTATATATATATTTTTTTGTGTTTACGGGTAGTTGGAATTTTGAATCCAGCATGTTCTTCACTCCTAAGCCATTTGCATTTTTACCGATGAATTAAATATGAAAAAGAAATACGAAAATAAAATAAAAACTAAAACGGAAAGCATAAATTCCAGTAGTGGGCTAAGAGACGACTTTTTCGTGGTACTGGGATACGAAATCCATCAAAGCATTGTATGTGTGGTGAGAAGATGAAGCCTTTTGTGTATAGTGCACATTCGAGAATACGGCTGCAGTATTAAAGCAGGTTTTTGTGTTCACTATCTCTAGTGGAATTAACTAGAGTTGTATAGTATCGATTTTTATGGTTCAATAATTGTTTATAGTGAATAATTTAAATGCCATACTCGTATAGCGAGTTCATTTTTATAAAAAAAAATTACAATGGTAGACGGAAACGATGTAAAGCATTTATAGATTCGTTTTTTTGCATCAAAGCACCTTTAGATATACTTTCGATACATTTTTCAAAAAAAAGATATATTTTTCGAAAATCCGACGGGTATTCTACTTTCATTCATTATGGAGCTCAGTGTTAAAAGATAAAAATGTGTGGTATGAATAAATAAGTAGCAATAGGTAGCTGCATCTGATAATCTTACAGCAAATGGCACCTAACATATGTTTGAAGTGAGTAATAAATTTAAGTAAAATCACTGATAATAAAGTACGTAGATATCGCATGCAGAGTAAAAAAATATGTCGCTTTTTTAGGCGAATGGGATTTACTTCTACATCCCCGTTCAATCGAACTCGTTCGAATCGTGCATAAGCCGTGTTGTTCTTTCAAATTTGGTTAGAACAACAAATTGGTTGTTGCTTTTGCTTATTTCTATTTGTGTTTTGTTTTTCATGTTTTCGCAAGATAATAAGAAATGCAAAGTTAAGAATTTCTTGGCGATGCTCAAAGCATTGGTTTTACTCATCAAACCATGGGACATGTTATTTGTTCATCACTTTTTAAAAATAATTTCGAACACGGCGTTTCCCAACTTTCATAGAGACAGGTCGGCTAGTGAAGATCGTAAGCGGAAAACGGAAAAGCGATTAGTAGTGGTGATTAGTCAAATAGATTATATTTGTGAGATTTGCCCGGTAGACTGAGCGTCTGATTCTAACGTCAGAAGTGTGGGTTCGATTCCCAGCAGAATCTTAATTTATATTTTTATAATTATATAAAAACAGTGATAGAGACATTTAATAAAAGTGTAAAAAGTTCCGTACGGTGTAGGCGTGTAGGCGATGGACCACGGAAAAACGGTGGTCCCGCGTACGGGTGTGGGTGTGCCGTTGCGACACGTGGTGCAAACTCGTGAGCCGGCAAAACCAAATCCAACAACAACGAGAGCAGCAACAACAACAAAAACAGCAGCAACACTAGCAGCAGCAGGAACAACAGCTGCAGCAGCAACAATAACAGCAGCAGTGTGTATGCCAAGGGCAACAGCTGGAAGCACACTAAAAGTGGCAAAAACAACAACGGACCGGTCGTTGCCCAGGCGAGTTTTCTCGCAGGCAACACCAGCAACAACTTCGAAAACAACAACAGCGTTGGCAACAGCTAAAATGGTAGCTGAAAAAGCTGCCACGATACCACAAGTAAAAGCCACTGAAGCTGTGTCAGCAGTGGCTGTAGTCAGTGCGGAGTTCAGGAAGGTGGAGAAGAGGCGACGGAAGTTAAAACCGAAGCCGAATCTTTCTGCCAAAAGAAGGGTGAACTTGGCAGGCACTAGCGTGGCTTCATCGGTCGCTGGAAGCGATGAAGACGCAGAGAACTCGAGTTCTTACGAGGCTGAAGGTGTAGTGGGTCGGTATGTCGGAGAGGGAAACTCCGTCAAGGACCTACCGGTCGATGATGAGGTCACCGTCCAAATGGACGAGGAAGAAGATGAGGAGGCGCAGCTGGACAAGCTAATAAAAGAATTGCTGGAAAAGCGCAACCAGTTGCGCCTAAAGAAAACGCAGCAACAACACCAACAAGTTATGCTAAAGCACCAGGTGCAGCAACAGCTGCAATTAAAGCAGCAACAACAACAGCCACAACAACAACACCAACAGCAACAACATCAGCAGCAACAACAAAAACAACATCAGCAACAAAACCTGCAATCAGAGCAGCAACAACAGCAGCAGCAACAAAAAAAACAGCGGAAGTCAAGGATTCCGCCCATAAATGTGAGTAACTTTGATATTATAGACAGTATTAGGCTATGTAAATTAATTACAAAAGACTTTCATGTCAAAAGGCTATCTGCCAACAACCACATAATTATATGTGATAAAATAGAGGATTACCATAGGGTGCGCACCGCCCTGGGAGAGGTTAAGACCGAGTACTTCACGTACACACCAAGGGAGCAAAAGTTAAAAACCGTGGTATTGAAGGGAATTGATCCCTCAATTAAAACAGAGGAGCTTGAAAGAGAGCTCAAGAATTTTGAAAGCGACGACCTCAAGTTTGTGGGGGTCAAGCCGTTTTCTTCAGTTGTGGCAAGGGGTGGTAGCCGTTACTTACCATTCTTTTTAGTGCAGCTCACTCCCGACAGCAAAATTGACAGGCTGCGAAATATCCGCTACCTGTACTATCATGCTGTAAGATGGGAGAAAATAAAAAGGTCAGATCGCATACTTCAATGTATGCGCTGCCAAAGGTTCGGGCACGCCGCAGCTAACTGCAACATGCAGTTCAGATGCGTTAAGTGCGATATGGACCACAAACATGGTGAATGTCCTCTTGGCAAGGAAAGAGTCGAAGACCGTAGTGTCCTTTCTTGTGTGATCTGCAGGAACTCTGGGCATCCCGCCAACTTCAGGGGTTGCCCAAAGTACCAGGAGTTGAAAAAAAGAGTCCAGGCCCGCAAACGGCAATCAGAAGATGATAGGCGTCAAAAGAGTCGTTCGTTCTCTAATTTTGTGGCACCCAACGTGTCCTTTGCCCAAATGGCAGCTGGACCGGGTCAAGCCCAAATGACATTAAACCAACCAAAGGTAGCCCAAAAGGCACCAGAGGTGGATCTAGACTTAAAATCGATCCTTCTGTCTCTGCACGGAAAGATCGATAAGTTCCAGAAACAATTAAACGAACAAGCGGCCCGAATTGACATTATCTATTCGGAGCTGTTTGTGGGGTCTGGTGTGCCATAAATCTAATGGCTGCGCTGGATGAGGGAAACTTAAAGATCCTTGCTGTGAATGTTAATTCACTAGTCAGGATCGAGAAAAGAAGTCACTTGCCAATTTGTTGAAAACCGAAAACCCGGATGTGCTTTTGGTTAGCGAAACTAAGCTAAATCAGAAGCACAAATTGGGATACAAAAATTATCATGTAATAAGAAGAGACCGGCCTCACTCCACTCAAGGAGGTGGGGTTGGAATCTTAATTCGAAAAGGCCTGCGCCATAGGGTTATATATAGCGGGGACGTGCGTAGGTTCGAGTTGTTGGAAGCATGCATTATATGCATTCCTCTCCATAGCCGGAGGAGAGTGTATGTGGTGTCACTTTACGCACCTGCAGCACCTCCACCCAACCAATTTATGACAGAGCTCGAGACACTTTTTCGTAGTCTGCAGCTGAACTCGGAGGAGAATTATTACTTCTTGGCCGGAGATATTAATGCCAAACATGCGGCATGGGGAAATGTTACTGCAAATCCCAGGGGCAACCAGTTTCACGACTGGTGGCGCCTCAATATGATTGAGTACAAACTCGAGTTGTACGCGACGGATATCCCTTCTTTCCCAAGAAGCGGTGCTTTCCTGGACTTGGCCTTAACGGACGCAAGACTTCAACTGACAACCATAGACCAATACACGCGGAACTGTTTGCGTGCGTTTGAGTACGATAGTGACCACTACGGACTCGCCGCCGCAATACGGATCCCGAACGAGCAAACGCTGCTGGAGGAGTACGAAGCAGTGTGTTCATTCGATTATCGGAGGGCACAATGGTCGCGCTTCTCCAGATTTTTAAAGCGAGATTTACGTTCGAGTGGGATCGACCCACCGACAAACAGTAACATGACAAATGATGAAATTGATCGGCATTTATTGCAAATGAACGACGCCATCAAACGAACTATGGAACGAACTATTCCTCGGGTAGGACGTTCCGACGACGACCAGACAGAAAAGTACAGAAACCCTACAATCGACGCACTATACCGACAGAAAAGTAGACTGCTCTCGAGGCTTAAACGGCTGTACAGGCAATTTACTGATCGCGACGACCCGGAGGTAAGGATGCTGAAGTCAGAGATCCGAATCCTGAAACAGCTGATAAAAGAAAATTACAGAAAATCTGTAAGTCTGTATTGGGGCAATAAAATTCGGGCTATTAAAACCTGTAGTCCGAATATGTTCCCACAGATAAATAAGTTGTTCAGGAGGAAAGATCACAATGATATTCCTTGTGTTCGAATCTCCCAGACAGCAGAGAACAGACAGACAGTACTGACTGCTGGAATAAGCCCAGAAAGTGTCGTTTCAAACGACGATTTTTTCGTGGTCGAGGACCCACAGGAGAAAGTGGATTTGCTGGGCGCTTGTTTCGAGGCCGTGTATACGGTGAACAATCCTGTTCGCCGTAACCACGACATTGAGAATAGGGCTCTGGTGAGCCATTTCTATCTGCGCACCGAACTTGAGAATTGGCGATCTGAGAATAACGGTTTCACCGTGTTCACTGATGAAAACCATGCTAATGCAGTTGTCGCCAATGGCCGAGATGCATCGCACTTGTTCGTGTCGAAGAATGATCTTCTGTGCATCTTCGAGTCACTAAAGAATAAAAAGTCGGCGGGGATGGATGGTGTCCCAAACGTCGTATTGAGACACCTGCCTTTGGAGGCTGTAGATATTTTCACCACGCTGTTTAACAATGCGCTGAATAATGCACATTATCCGGCGCATTGGAAGGTAGCTGTGGTACACCCTATCCCGAAAAAAGGTAAAGATAGGACGAACCCTGCCAATCTCCGGTCAATTAGTTTGCTTCCGAATATTAGCACGGTCTTTGAAAAGGTTGTCAATAGAGCCCTGTTAAAGTGGGTCGAGGACAATAACATAATTCCGGACAACCAGTTTGGTTTCAGGGCGAGGCATGACACTATTCATGCCGCGTCGAAACTGGTTTCCGACATTCAGTGGAATAAATGCAAGAACCAATGCACGGGTGCTTGTCTGGTTGATTTTGAGAAGGCTTTCGACACCGTATGGTTAGAGGGACTTTTCTACAAGTTGACCAGGCGGGGGATGCATAAACCTTTGCTATATGTAATTTATAATATGCTTATGGGAAAGAAGTTCGTTGTCAAATGTGGCAACGTGACTTCGAGCAGAGTCTTTGAAATTAAAAACGGTTTACAGCAGGGGGCGGTCAATTCTCCGATCCTGTTTAACATTTACACGAGTGATCTGGTAGGTTCACTCAGACATGCTATAGCGTATGCCGATGATTTGGTGGCATACAGCTCAGGTCCTAAAATCGAGGTCATTAATATCCTTTTGCAGCGTGACTTCGATCAAATTAAGCGATATTGCGACGACTGGAAGTTGAAAATCAACTTTCAGAAGACGGAAACAATCTTGTTCAGAACTCCATTGGTTGGGGCCTCTAGGGATACCAGAAAAAACTGGAAGAAATTGGCCATTATTGGACAAAATGGGCAGCCATTGGCGGTGAGAAGCGTAGTTAGATATCTGGGTATCTGGCTTGACCAGTATCTATATTTCGATAGACATATAGTTGCTTGTCTTGCTGGGGCCAAGAGGGCTTATGCTCTGACAAGGAGACTGTTTCATAGCAGTCAACTTGACTCCAGAGTGAAGGTCATTTGCTACGTGGCCCTTATAAGGCCGATCATCGCTTATGGTTGTCCATTGTGGTTTAATATAGCGCCTAGTTATATGGAAAAGATTCGGGTTTTGGAGAGACAATGTCTTAGGACCTGTCTCCGATTGTTCCGAACGCCCAAATCCAACTATATAAAATACTATCCCAACAAGGTCCTATACGATGGGGCTCAGTTGAATAGGATTGACAATTTCCTCATTAAGGTCACTCGAAGGCACGTTGCAAGGGCGATGGCCAGCGACAATAGTCTGATCTTTGGGGCTTACTACCCCAATGAAATGTACATAGAGAGTACGCTTCGGTCTGGCTTTATCCCGCCAGAGGCATTTATCCATATTGATGCAAAAGGGCTGGTACAGACGAGGGATGGTATCCCGGTATTATACCACCGCTACCGCAGCGCGAGAGATAAGCGGCTCATCCGCGGCGAGGGCATCGCCAATGCTCATGAGCTCCTCCGTTTTAGTACCGCAATATCGGAAAGGGATCAATTCGACACGGAAAAGCAATTCGCCGAATTTTGGTGGCTTGTTGAGGGGGGAGGGGTCAACATGCCCTCCCAGGACGGTGCGTTACTCTAGGTAACATCCTCTTAGCTTATAAGTTAGATTAAGTCAGCTAGGGCGTTTTTGGGTGAGGCCGGGCTCGCCAACGTGTGGTGGTGCTTCCGGGAGTTGACTGACGCTGTAAGGCTTCAGTCGGCTCACGGCGGCGCGTGTGCACGTTGACGACTGCCAGGCGCTCGGAAAGCAATTGGGATGTTGACCACTTGTTGCGCAAGGCAACGAGTGCTCAGAATCCTAATTATAGTTAGAATATGCTAAGTAGTTTAAGTAAGTAGAGTAGGTAGTTTGTAATTTGTTTTTTTTTTTTTTTTATTTGTTTTTTTTTTTTTATATAAAAATATAAAATTTGATAAAGATTCCGAGTTTTCTTAACAATTTTCTCGATGAAAACATAATTATGTAAGATTAGTTCGTAAAATAGTTTTTAGGCCGAAAGGCAATAATTATAAGATAGAGTTAAGTTTAGGGCGTCCGCATAAGGATCAATAATCTAGAATAAGTATCCTGTTAATTTTAAGTTAGATTTAATCATTTTTGTCTAGTATTTAAATTGATATAAGCTAATAATTAATAAAAATGAATTTAAAAGTAAAGTAATAATTTCGAACAATTTGCACACTTGTTTTTTAAAAGCATTTTAAATGCCAGATAGCTATCCTGTAAAATAACACATGACAGTCGTTTCCAATGAAATTCCATATGTAATTTTGATTTCATTTATCACTTTTTCGAACAAAGTATTATCAAATACAGTTTCCTCACGTGGTTTAGGTAAAAAAAAGTTCTTGATATGTGCGGTTGAGTCTGGGAGGTATCTTAATTTAAGAATTCTACATCGTCATCATCACAATTACTATGAGGAGAGAAAGCAATTAGATTTGAGGACAGCATTTTTGACATTAAGACATTAAATTCGTGCACAGAGGGATTTTTGTTATTACCACCTTTACTATGCGAATAATAGAAAATAAATTTTCCAAAATATCTTGATGAGTTCTCTTTGTAAGTAAATATGTACTCAACTTTCCCGAATTAGCCGTCACTTATATCTTCATTAAGTAATAAAACCCCGTTTATTGTGTGTACCTACCATTCCTTTTATACAAAAGTTCCTTGGAAGATTAGTAGACTCTTGCATTGATCTTAAGTAAGACAAGAATTGTTTAATATTATTATAAGCTGGATTTCCGACCTGAACTCCATGCTTTAAAATAATTTTATGGTAATGAGACCCACTATGCATACAGCCGAAAGCATTATTAATTTTTAATGTAAACGCTTGTGTTGTTTTTTAGGCATTTAAGATGATGAGCAGTTTGTATTGATGCTGCCGTTGTCCTACTAAAGGTTTCCGTTGACAAACAAACACTCATTTTTAGGGTTCCGTAGCCAAATGGCAAAAAGCGGAACCCTTATGGGTTCGTCATGTCTGTCTGTCTGTCTGTCCGTCCGTATGTCACAGCCACTTTTTTTTCCGAAAGTAGATGTATTTTGTGAACCGCATTAAGAAAAACAATAAATTTTTGGGGTTCCCCATACTAAGAACTGAAACTCAAAATGTTTTTTTCATCAAACCCATACGTATGGGATATCTACGGATAGGTCTTCAAAAATGATATTGAGGTTTCTGATATCATTTTTTTCTAAACTGAATAGTTTGCGCGAGAGACACTTCCAAAGTGGTAAAATGTGTAAAACCGCAATTTACCTTTCATTCAATCAACTCAAATATATAAAAAAAAACATTTAATTTCATAAACATAATCCTTATGCGTAAACCGTGAATCATCATTTTCTAATAACAAGAACTTTTATATGATGTTACTTGCTGCTACGGAACCCTTCATGGGCGAGTCCGACTCGCATTTGGCCGCTTTTTTCAAATGCATTTGGGGCTATGTATGAACTTGTAAATTTCAATCATGTTTCACCCACATTATCTTTTTCTAAATTAAATATTTCTCTGAAAACAACAAAGAAGTAAGCATATCAGATTTGAGTAAAACATTACGCATGAATTTTAATAAATGCGGAAAATCATATAAACTAAATATTTTTTCATTATTGAAAATGTAAAAGATTTTTCTTCTGTAACCCCTAATAATTGGTAAGCTTTCCTGTTATTAGGTCCTTGGTCACAAACTATAGCACACATTTTCAGACCACATTCTTGGCAAATTGTTAAATTATTTTCTAAAATAGACTTCAGGTTAACCCCTTTGACAGAGTTTGCTGAAACAAAATACCTAATTTAAAATACTTTTTCACCTATCAAAGAGGCCATTTACCATGAAAACACAAATTTCGTTGCCGTACAATCTCTTTCGATTCACTCCTTGATCTTCAAATCCATCAATTAAGTCATTTTTGATATTGTACGTGAGATTTGGGCGAATCCTAATTTCATCAAATATCAGTACCTACCACATTCCGTTCACGTTGGCTTAATGATGCAAACTTTGCTTTCAGAAAACAGTGGGAATTGTTTTGGAATCCAGGTGGTAAGCCTTTAACAGGAGCCCAACGACAAAATGTGGATACGTGGGGAAGTCTAAAGTAGTTGATATTTTGCTAGTTCGTAGAGCGTTATACGTTTTGGTTCTAGAACGAAGTTTTCTTCTTAAGCTTTAAATCTTAAGTCTGCAGCTTAATACATTTTTTTTCAATACAGAATTTGTTTTCTCCTCTTGTGCGAATTTTTCTAAAAATTTATTGCACCTAATGCAAGAAATATTTGATCTACTACAGTCCCTTAGTTTTGGTAGCAAAGATGAAAGATTTTTTAATTTAAGGGGGAACAGCGTCCATTTAAAGCATTTTTCTGCCAATAAATTCCGAATAAAAATGATTTCACAAACAAAATATTTCCCTTCGCTCTTAAAATCGCATACTTGCCTCAACAAATTACCCAAAATTTCATTTGTTTCATTTGAAGGACATGCAAAAATGTTCAGATCGGGGAAATGTCTTCGATTTTTACAAATCGAACAAGAAACGCCAGACTTCCTTTTACGTGTATCACACATTGCTAAATATTTAAAAAGTATACCGCTGAAAAAAATCGCTCAATCATAAACCAAAACCAGCCCAAATCCCTCGAAAGTTGACGGCGACGGCGAATGAAAATGAAATTGAAAAATAAAATCGAACAAAAGGACATTGGTGTCCTTCTCAAAATATATACATATTCATATGTACGATATGCCTCCTCGATATCTATGTACTCGTAACTTTATTATTTGTGGTAAAATCTTAAAATTTACCTGAACTATCATTTTAGCAAAACTTTGAATTTTCGAGCATATGCTGAAAAAGGTGTCGTGTCATAAGGCCATGTGACGCTGAATTCTTGTATACACCTTTATTACGGCGTTGTAATGAGGATGTGAAAAATCGACAATGATATCGTGCCGGCTATAAAAGTTATAAAGGTCAAAAGGTCACGAAAATCAGTTTTTCCCAAATATCTTGCGATCTATTGATCGGAAGTCATCATTATAAAAATTTTTTGTCGTGAAATTATCTACAAAAATTGCCTCCTGCATTTTTCTGTAAAATTAACCGTTTTTGGAGTAGAGCGCTGAGAAAGCGACTATATTATGACGATGCACTCGTTTCCTCACCTCCTGCGAGGTAGAATGCAAAGCGCGTTTTTTTACATGGTTTCCCCCGTTGGCATAATCCATGATATGTAATAAGAAATTTTTATTTAAGAGTGAACAATTTTTTATTTGAATACTGAGAAATACAAAAAAAAAAGTTTCGTATATAATTTTTGTTTGTCATTCATTGACGATATCTTCAGTTTCGATATCATTAACAGTGCTATAATCAGGACTAAAGGGATGATTACCCTCTTACTCAACTGCATCCCTACTGGTCCGCCCGTGGGGTCCTTTGGTCGATGACATAGTCATTATTATTAGGGCAAACGAAGTCACAACACGTATGAAAAACGCCCTGAAGACGGCCCAGACTGGTGCAACAGGAAAAATCTTTCCATCAATCTAAGCAAGGCTATCCTAGCTCCTGAACCAAAAGAAGAAATTTAACCTAGTTCAAATTTCAAAACGACGCGATCGATAAATATTTCGAAGAAGTTAATTATATTGCAGTAATCCTAGACAGAAGGCCTATTTTTGAACTTTCAAATCTTCTTCTTCCTTTAAAGGCGGTGAGGCTTTGATCAGGATTAAAGGGATCATAACCGTCCCACTTCACTACATCCCTACTGGTCCGCCTGTGGGGTTCGCAGGTTCGACCTCACGAAATAACGGTAGTCCTCCCGATTTTGAATCACTTCGTCACTGAGGCCATGAGTTTTTTGGCCTGCCTCTCTTTCGCGTTGGTATGGGAACGTTGATTGATATTGCCTTTTTGACAGGGTTTGTACTTTGTAGGATCCCTCCTTTGAACATGACAGTAACAACTGAGCCAGTCGCAGTGACTGTATTTAAATATTCAATATTACTATCACCTCTAGCGATACTAGCATTTTTAAATGTTTGTAGACCACGCCTAACTTCTACTACATCACCATCCGAAATCAATTCATTGCATATAAAACATGTATCACTCATTATGAAAACTGTTGAAGAGCATGAAACTACTAAAATGACGTCTCTAACACTCAAGAAATATTTTTCAACTGAGCTAAACACAGTTCGACAGACAGTAGCAGATATAAAGGGACGGGTCTCGGAAAAACACACCCCAAACCCACATAGTGGGAAATGAAACCACTTTCGCGAAGTGGACTTAGTTCCCATGTAAAGTGGGAAATAAATTCCGAAAACTCTGAGTGGTTTTAGTTCCCTTTTAATGTGAAGTAAATTCTCACTGTTGACTAAGAACAAAATAAAATTAAAGAGTCAAGTAGGTACTTTGCAACTTTTATTAACAAAATAGAAATTAGATTTTAACTGAGACAGAGGAATATAGGTACCGTGACCTTGCACCTAGCCCAAATCAAACAGTGACCCCAAACAGGGGGGTTGCAGGGGGGCAGAATGGCCCCCCATATGCATTGCACTGTTTATGGGATTAGTTACGAAATTGCAAGTAGATGTTGGATGTTAGTTCCCTCTTCTTATTTTTGAATGTGTACTAAGTTCCCATAAAAAAATGGATTTAGTTCCCACTTTACATGGCAACTAAGTCCACTTCGCGAAAGTGGTATTATTTCCCACTATGTGGGAACTAAGTCCCTCAGTGGACTTAGGTCCCGTAGACTTATTTCCCTGCACCGTCCTTTTCTCAGCGCTCTACTCTAAAAACAGTTAATTTTACAGAAAAATGCAAGCGGCAATTTTTGTAGATAATTTCACGACAAACAATTTTTGAAGTAAAACTTGTTTACGCACGCTTGACTTGAGGAGTAAGCTGTTGAATGCGACACGGAAGTGTAGACCAATGTAGACTTACGGTGCAACGGAAGTGTAGACAAACGTAGACTTCCGGCAATACCGAGGTGTAGACAAACGTACACTCTTTTGTTACAACCTTTCGGCGGAAAGGTTCGTGGAATGTGTAAATACCCTTGAATCTCCTCAATAGAGGGCAATACTAAACTCATCATCTATCCAAACCGATCCAAAGGAGAACAGTTGCCGACAGATGGAATTTACCGGAAGTGAGTAAAGTCATTGTGTCCATGAAACGCAGTTCATTAGTTGGAAATATAGAGCGTCATCGTCAGATTTTAGCGTCACTGTCATCGTCAGATTTTCAGGTCTGACGGCAAAAAACCAAAGTTTGAGCTAGGGAGCTGAAATTTATAATATAGACCTCCAGTGGCCCTTGATGCTCGTGTGTAAATTTTTTATAAAATCCGCCCCCTGACACGCCCACAATTTAAAAAAAAACCGAAGTGTGTAAATATTTTTTCCAACAATTTAACGAAAAAAGGCACAGGAGCAATTCTTTTATTTCGTTATACATTTTCCAGTTTTAATTATGTTCAATTTTAGAGATTATTATGTCCTTACGAAACACCGGGAAGTTTTCCACACAGATTTGTTTTGAATAATTGAGGTTGTATAGCTTGAAGTTTGTTGTACATCAGTTGAAGGTAAGAGGAAAAATATCGACTTGTACTTCGGTAACCGATGGCCGATTTAAGAATGTCACTTTTAGTTGAAATAAGGTTATTTACCAAGTGCTCCTTGGAAAACCAAATAAGGTCATTAACCCCGAATTTTTTTTTTCAAAAACTCCAACAAAACCGCGCAGTATGTTGTGTTCAATGTTATTTGACTAACAGATCTTTGGTACAACAAAAAGGTCCTTAAAAGTTGAAGAAAGGATATTTTTCCAAAATGCCATTAGAATCCACACGGTATACCTATCTGTGTTCAATGTTTTTTGACTAAGAGGTCCTTGCAACACCAAAAAAGGTCCTTAATAGTCGAAAACAGAATATTTTTCCAAAATGTCATTAGAATCCGCACGGTATATCTGCGTTAAATGTTATTTGACTAAGAGGTCTTTGGAACAACAAAAAGGTCCCTAAAAGTCGAAAAAAGGATATTTTACCACAATGTTTGTTGTTCCTAGCACCCTTCATTCAAATAACATTGAACTCATATATACCGTGCCGTTTCTAAAGACATTTTTGGAAAATATCCTTTTCTGGGTTTAATTATTGTGGCTCCAAGGACCTCTTTGTAAAATAACCTGATGTAAAATAAAAGGGTCATTCAATCAATATGCATAATAAATCCCAATAAATTATCACCATTATAGCAAAATAAAAAATTTTGATTTAGTAATTAGTTATTACCTAGGCAGCTGAAAAGCTACAGCTAAAAACTAACTAACTTTTAATTGTCATCCGCAACTAACTAACGAGCTTAGTTACACAACCTGCAACTAATAGCTAATAGCAAATATTAGTTGTCATTATGATAGCTAACCACCAAATCGATTGCAATTTTAGCGCAGCTAATTTAACTACATTAGTTACTTAGTTATGGCGTTAGCTAGATAACAAATTAGGTAGCTAACGCGCAACTGTGCCTACATGTTTACACATCAACTATAAGTTACAGTTAAAAAAAATAGCTCTCAATAAACTAGATAACTTGCTGTCCAAAACTTAGAACTGATTTAAGAAAATTGTGCACTAGTTAAGCAGTTTTAAGTTTTTATGAGCAATATTTTGAAATTCTGAGCATAAGGTAAAATAATATCAAACAAATTACGCGGATATATAAAGAGTCTTTCATTAAGGACTTGACCTTCTTTTTGAAATAAAATGCAAACTACTTGAGATATCCCAAAAAAAAATGATCGGCTTGACTTACTGTCAAAACGTTTATGAATGGAATTTTCGACTTCGTTCATATCATCACGAGAACGTAGCAGCGATCAATACGTTGAACCCAATTTTCGATGACTCGGCCGCACATTTCGACCGATACGGCCGCTATTTCTCGTTCAATATTGGCTCGGAGCTCCTCATTGGTCTCTTGTTGGCAGAGACCAATGATTTAATGAAGCTCCAAAAAAAGTCTAGAGGCGTTAAATCACACGTCCTCGGCGGCAAACAGATGAGTCCATTTCTCAAGATAACACGTTCACCGAACTGAGACTTCAATAACTCGATTGCTGCACCCGCTGTGTGTCTTGTGGCACCGTCTTGTTGGAACCACATATGAGTGATGTCCAATTCATGCAATTGCTCAAAGAAATAGCGTTACAATATGCCTCTATAGCGAATACCATTTACCGTAACGTGACGTTCATTTTCATCGACGAACAAAAACGGCATAATGACGCCACCGGCATGAAAACCGCTCCTAACAGTGACTTTTTGCGGATGAAGAGCTGTTTCAAGAAGTACATGAGAGCTCTTACCTGTCCAGTAACGTATATGTTGCTTATTGACGAAGCCGTTTAAGCATGCGTTTCATCGCTGAAGATGATTTGGCGATGAAATTTTTCATTTTCTACACTTTGATCTTAGCCATAAGGCCGAGAAGCGATAAAATTATTCACAATCTGAGACAAAAAAAGTGCACAGTTGTTCTGGACATTGATTTAGAGACTGCGTTCGACTCCATTTCGCATAAGGGACTTATCTTTAAGTTAATTAGGTTAAACTGTCCGGACCCTCTAGTAAGAATGATAATTAGTTTTCTTCATTCAAGAACCGCGTCCAATGCCATTGGATCGCAGCTTTCAGAACCTTTCCCAGTACTGTTAGGAGTCGCTCAGGGAACATTACTTGGACCAACGTTATTTAATGTATTTCTACATGATATGCCGTTTTGTACTACAGAATCCGAGCCTGAAGAACTTTTGTATGCAGACGATAGCTGCATAAGCCGCACAATGCAATTGAAATAATACAAAACGCCTTGCCCAGTTTACTCTCGTATTTGAAATCTTGGGGCTTGAACATTAAAACTGAAAAATGCGGGCTCAAGTGTTTCAGAAACTCCTATGGAAAAGGGCATCGAAAAGCTGTTAAAGAAAGCAAGGAGTTATCCTTGCATATCGAAGATAAGCTAGTTCCATTGATAACAGAAACAAAATACTTAGGTATTCATTACCAAAATAAATTCAGATTTAATAAGCATGCGCAGAATGTATTAAAAAAAGCGAGAATGGCCACTGCTATTTTAAAAAAAACTACTTTCATCAAAGCATTTATCCCAAAATACAAAAATACTCATATATAAAACTCTTATAAGGCCCATAATCTCATATGGTTTTAGTACCTGGTTCTCTATTTCTCCAACGGCAGCAAAAGAATTAGAAAAATTCGAAAGAACAATCTTACGATTTTGCATTGGAAAATATCGGAAAGCAAATAAAAAATGGTTTTCTAATTATACGCTGTATAATTTAACAAAGGTTAAACCTTTAAGAGTTTATATGACATCATTATTAAAAACCAGACTAGAATCCACTGCTAACCATTCAAATCCACTTGTTAAAGGACTATGGGATGCAAATTATTTAAATGAAAGCTCATATAACCAGTACTACCAATCGCCATTCGATCTTTTGCATAATAGATCCCGAACTTTAATAAAACCTCAGTCGAATGTTACTCTGACTTTACCTTATTATGAGAAAGCCTCATTAAATGTTCTCAGAGGATAAATCATTTTCTTTTCTGTATCTTTACAATTAAAAAATTAAACATAGATATCATTTGCATAACCTTGGGGAAAAAAAGTTTATTAGTAGATAATAGATACTATTTTTATATGCCTTAGTTTGTATAAATCATAAGTTTCTTGTTCCAATATATTAAATTATATCATGAATTAAGTAACTGCTTCTCTTAAATTTATACCAAACTCCCAAACCTATTTTAAAAAAAAACCTTTTATAAACGTATGCATCAATTGCATCTTTTGTTATTTTAGTTTTAGGTTTTAGCAAGTCATTATTAGTTTTAAGTTTGGCCTTTATGAGCCATTATGTGAACGTATGTCGGGAGCAAGCATACGCAATTTATTATAGAAATACATTTGAATTATGTAACTATATAGGTATTATTAAAAAGAAAACTCTACTTTTCTTTTATTTAAAATTTTTGTAAGCCAGATATAATTTATAAAGTCGGCAGAATATGTAATACTGTAATCAATACCAAATTTGTGAATTAAGTCCCAATAAAGTAAACTGAACTGAACTGAACTGATCCTTCATTTGCTTCCATCTTATCCAGAGTCCAATTCGAGGATGTACGACGCTTCATATGATCAAGTGGATTCAGTTCTTGAGTCAGGTTGATCTTGTAAGGGTGAAGGCCAAGATTCTTCCGCAAAATTCGCCGTGGAATTGACTGATTTGGCTGGATCACGGTGGACGCCTCTACAGCAGCTATCTTATCCACACTTCGGGCAAAACGTAGTCGCACGGCACGCGCTGACTCAATTTTTTTCACTAGACTATGAATTGCTTGTCTACTGGGACAATAATTACGGCCGAAAATTGGCGTTAACGCTCTTAAAGTTGCGACCACCGACTCGGAGTTTCGGTAGTAAATTTTAATTGTTTGTAAACTTTGTTCTTTCGTGTACTTCACTTTGAGGAAAATGTTGATTTTCTGAATATTTCGACATTGACAGTTAGGTAATCGGCTTAAGGGTGCGTTCACACTGAAAGTTTGAAGCTGTCAAGTCGCTAATGCATGACCCTTTATTTTAAGTAAAAGCTTTTTTATTAGTACCTACGCTATATATACGGTGACCATACGTCCTTTATTCAAGAGGACAGTCCTTTCTGTTTACCTCTGCCCTGTATTTTCATTTTTCAACCAATCAGCGGTCGAGCTGATGTTAGACTGTGGCATACCGATCTATCTGTCAACCGGCAATAACAGTTTTCTCTCATTTTTTTCAATGAATCCACCAATGAATATGCCTCATCTCAACTTCGTACTTCGTGAACTTCAGTGCGAGAATGTGTGATGTGTTCAGCGGACAGAAAAGTAGAATGTAAACCCACTTTATCCCTGGACGCTCATATATTCGTTGTTTATGGGTCACCTTCCATAATAATGCATGTATTCTATCTGGCTGTCCGTTGAAAACGACGCAGGAACTGATTAACAGAATCTTTTGGTGGGGCCTTTTAAGAGTTTTGAGTCCATATATTCTGCCGATTAGTTTGTTGCAAAACGGCTTGAGACAGTGTGGTGGTCCGGATACTACATAATTGGCAATTATTTCAAAAGCTCTGTGTTCTATTACATATATCCCAGGTTCCATTTAATATGCTTTCTAAGGATTGCTTTGAATGTTAAATAACTTAAGCATCAAAGTGTTTATTGATATATTTATTGTGCCAGTTACGGGGCTAATCTGCCTGAAGCCAAACATATACTCCAACCACATCTCTTGTGGTGTTAGAAGCACGTATTTAATGAACTCCTTATCGATTGTCATCCTCATGAATATGTCAGCTAGATGTCAATGACATTGATATGCATCAGAGCTGACAAAACTTTCAAATACCTCAAAGCCCTGGTAACCTTTTGCACACTTCGAATGTATTCGAATGTGTTTTACGTATTCTTCAAGCAGGTGGTAGTGGGATCTATGTCCTAATAACTTGTGTTGATGTAACCGATTCTACAAGGGGGTTATAACCAGCGTACATAGACAATCACCAGAAATATAAATAAATAAATAAATAAAATCCGTTTGTCGAGCTCTGGCATAAAAAAAAACGAATAAAATGCGGGGGACTGAAATAATAAAATGCAACCAGATCCGATATAATTCAAAGGGACTTGTTAGAAGGTGGAATGGGGATGTGCCTAGCAGTTGACTTCATGAAAAATTCATTTTCGATTAGTCCATGGCCATCGGCTTGGGGAATCCTTTGTCGGGTAAATACACAGGTGGCAGTGCATATGTGGCAGCCCCAAGCTAATGTGTTAAATACAAACAAACAGAATATCAAGGGTCGAGGGGATGGCCTCTATGTGGTTCTTATGGGCGAGTACGAAATTTAGCGAATTGTTTTAACTGCATGGAAGTAATGCCATCGTGGGTTAGACCTTATTATACCCTATTCTAAGGGTATATTAATTTTGACGCATAGTTTGTAACATACCTTAATATTGCCCATACACCCCTAAAAGTTACTATATTTATGATCAGTATCGATAGTAATGTCGATCTAGCCATGTCCGTCTGTCCGTCTGTCGGCAAAAATTAGGCCTTTAAACTGGGCCTAGAGAGCTGAAATTTTAACCATATACTCTCT
The DNA here is from genome assembly GCA_949715645.1 of Portevinia maculata. Taxonomy (NCBI): domain Eukaryota; kingdom Metazoa; phylum Arthropoda; class Insecta; order Diptera; family Syrphidae; genus Portevinia; species Portevinia maculata. The sequence continues at coordinate 201,499,650 of OX454525.1, forward strand.
AGGGTCCCGAAACAATCAAGTTTACGAATTTTTGAAATCCGCCCACAGACACGCCCACAAACTCAAGAAAACAAAATTTTCGAAAAAATCGAATTTTGAGCTAGAAAGCTGAATTTTTTTATACATGATCTATGACTCCTAAAACTGCTCGGGAGATAATATTTTCAAAATCCGCCCACTGACACGCCCACAATTAAATAAAACAATTTTTTTGAAAATCCAAAGTTTGAGCTAGGGAGCTGAACTTTATAATATATACTCTATCGGGGCCCTTTATGCTCATGTGTAAATATTTTCAAAATCCGCCTACTGACACACTTTAAAAAAAAACTTTTTTTGAAAATCCAAAGTTTGAGCTAGGGGCGTTTTTTTACAAAAGCTTTGTTTTTTTCGATAAAATCCTTTAAATATTATATAACAAAATATGTAGAGCGTTCTTAACAATTCAACCATACTTAGACTTTTGTCACGCCCACTTATGAGGGATAGGAATAAGAATAGGGCTTCCAACAGTTCGCCCAAGCGGACTGTAGCCCGTCCCTATGTTTTTAATTTTTTTTAAATCTATGTAATTTTTCCATAGAATTCGGTAACTTTTATATTATAATATATTATGATAAACGCGAACCCATGACAAACACACCGGATGCGTTTTGGATAATTAATTCTCGTTTGGAACTGAAGATTAAAAAAAGGTACTGCCGACATGTAGAGAGTCTCTGCCTGAGACACTGCAGCCTTCGATTCTCCGCGATCCCAGGCATACTGCTTCCAGTTATTCAGATGAAGCGCTCTGGCATTCACGATAGCTCTGTCTTCAAAATGGAGTTTGGATCTTCCTTATTGTCTCGAGCCTGAAGGCTGGTAATCAAAGATCCTCTGCGCTAAGGCATTATTATCCTTTCCCTCGATGTGGGCAAGCCAATACGGTCGACGTGTTTAAGCTGTCTCCCCTCCATCTACATCTGGGTACGGCTAACAGAGTTAACAGTTGTATCTTCTCATCCATTTGCCCTCCTCTCACGTAACCAAATATTCGGTGTAGCGTTCATCTTTCAGCAGAGTCAAATATCAGCTGTTATTTTCTTTCCTATCGTCCAACAATCGGCGATATAGAGCAGAACTGGCAGTATGAGTGTCTTGTAGTAGATGAGGGCCAAATAGTGGGGCCCGATGAGGAAATCAGGGGTATGGCAGTAGAAAACCGTTTTAACGAGCTTAGAATCGACATCGGTAGGAAGTTAGTGGCGGCAGCCAAGAAGTCCGCGGAAGCCTACAACCTCCGACGGAGAGATGTCCAATACCTCCCGAACGAAATTGTATGGCTAAGGAATTTCGCGTTATCCGACGCCGGTAATTTTTATGCCGCGGAACTCGCTCAGAAATTCATATCGTGGCACATGGCATGTGCCCTCTCACGTGCAGCCGACGACTAGTCCAGCAGTCCCCATTAGTGTGGCGGAATATGATTTAAATGTTTAATTAATCATTCAATATCAATTCGATTGAAAATGCGCGTGTTAGTGCAAAGAATGTTATTTTTTATTATTATTATTTTATTAAATTCGCGAACTGTCAAATGGAAAATGTGTGAGGATAGGTCCAGGGTCGGCCGGAGGGTTCGCTTACCGTTAGATGTTGCCAGTGATGGGCGGGATCATGTCAGCGCATTAGTGTAAAGATGACATAGTGTAGCTAAAAACGGCATGGTCCACTTAAATACGTGAATGTGCGTGAATGGGTGATGGTAGAACAAGGAACAGTTGAAACTCTCTGAGCAGCAGCGGAGTTAACGTGTGGGAGTTGTGAATTGTCTATCCCAAGTACGTGTGAGTGAGGGAGTACAAAGCAATCGGCAACTTCATCGCCACAGCTGAATTGTCATAGGCAATAAGTATAATGATTTTTGGTACATAGTTAGGAAAAAAATGAAAAATAGATTTCGGTAGGATCGGGCTTCGTACAATCCCGATAAGGAACGGGACACGCGACCGTGTACATCGGGATAACGCGATCTTGCGCCAATTCAAACGGCGTTATTTTTCTTGTGTGCCAAACCACCAACGCCGTTAATAAAAGAAAATTTGCCGTGCCCCAACGGGGACTTAGAACGTGGTACACAAAAACGGTTTTTCCGGAACTTTCTTTTCAGTTCGCAATTCTTCGGTGGTCGGAATTTCACTTTTCTTTCAGGTTTTTCAGCTTTTCAGCTTTCACAATTTCTTAACAAAAAGTGTGAGGCGCCCATTGTGCTATAGTCATCGGAGGAATATATTTTTCCTCTGCCCTCTACGTCAGTAAGCACACAAACTTTTATTTGTAGGTTCGATAATTTCCAAAGCGTTCGATTATCTGAGCGTAATCTTAGCGCTTTTCGTTGAACCCACTCCAGCTGAGCGATCGGGAAACCAGCATCTTTTTGTTGGATGTGAAAGTGTAACCGGCTTTTTCGAGTTAGCAATGGTTTTATAGGGTAATTCTTCTCCCGACTACAACAATAGTCGGTGAACATGTGATTGTTTGGTTGTTGATACTTTGAATTGGTTTTGTCATCGTTGATTTCATGACTAACCGATTTTGCCTGTTCTTTAACCGCTATAAAAGTCTCTACCACGGCACATTAATAAATAAATATTAGGCAATAACGGCACATACAGTGCCTTAAACCTAGCTTCTCTAAAACAAATTTTTACGGATGCAGAGAAAATACAATTTTACGCCGACTGAAAGCGGCAAATTTGAAAAGATTGCCATGACAATTATGATAGGTGCTCTTGGATGTTTGTCAGGTAGGCACATAGGTAAGTTAGGAGGGGCTGCCTGGTTGTGCTACACCAGGGCACAATAACCGCACATGCACCGTTTCGATACCACCACTCAAGTGCCTGAGTGTTTCAATATGTGTTTCAAATCCAACCTGTGGAGTTGAGAGATTTAATGATGTTGCAGAATTTAATATTCGGTAATTCTGATAGGTCTTAAAAGAAGACTTTATAGAGGGTACGATGTTTGGAAAGAGGAAATAGTTAAGGTTTTCCTTTTCCATTGTGTTTTTGGACGTTTGCCACAAGCTGTGTGTACTCCAAAAGTGCGTGGATTATATTAATTATAATCAATCCACCCAGACCCAATGATATAAAAATGTGTTCTGTTCTGTATGGACAATCCTTCTGTTTGTTTGCTATGCAGACATGTATTTCATGTCATTTCACTCCTCTTCTGGCAAAAACTTTCAGTTTCAAAGTAATATAGTCTAGTCGCTCCAGTCAACGGAAGACAATTAAATTACCATACCTTATTTCTTTTTCACATTGTCTGTCCTTTATAGCATTGCCATTGTTCAGGATGAACCACTGTTAAATGCATCAACTCCAGACTACCATACAAAGGTATTCTATGGAACTTTGCGTAACTCAATGTATCTTCTCGATTTATCATAAAAAAGGAACAACAAATCAAAGGATTTCAAGTAAATCTGAATTGTGCTATAATTTTTTGTTCAACGAATCACATAAAAATACTGGAACTGGCAGCTCTATTCAACTACATACAGAGGAATTATTCACAATAATCACTTCTCATAGGGGCATTCGAGATGTATTAGAGAACTTTTTCTTCCTTTTGCCCTCATACCATGCAGAAGGGATGGATGGTTATACTTTATGAGAGCCATGATTAAATGCGTGCAAAACTTTTTTGATTATCGTAATGTGAGCCAGCGAAAATTGTCCAGTAGCTTTGGCTACGGCAACGAAGTTTGTTCACATTAATGGAAAATTACTTTTACTCTGTGGCCGGGGATGCGGATGGGACGGATGCCGGGGAAAACCCAATAGGGCTATTAAGCTAACAAGATAATGGAAGAATGATACATACATATGTGCGGGAAAGGAGGAGATTCCGGTCAGGATGTGGTATTTTAAGCAGTGGTAATAAAATTACCACACGCTGTTACAGTAGATTTGTTGGAAGTAACTTTTTAAGTCGGGCCGGACGGGCTGTGTTTCGATAGAAATAGATTGAGAAAGTTTAACGAGCATAGTTGGATGACGGAATTGTGTTGCATTTCATTACCATTATGAAACAAATGTTGACACACTTAAACCATTTATTCAGATGGAGATGTTTCTAATTTGTTATAAAATTACAAAGGCAATCCAGTACATAATTTATAATACAGAGATATAGGATATAAAGAATAAGTACTTATATCTTTCAACTGGAGTATTGTTTGTTTAATTTTATATAAAATCTTATTTTGAAAGGAAGCAATGACAAAAACGCTTATTTAACAAAAACATAGTAAAGAAGTTAAATGTATAATTTAGTTGTAACAGTTTTTGCAATAACAGATATAAATTCCATACATAACGTTAAAGTATTTAGCCCATCAGCCCAGCCCGCACAAGGCTACGTAGCTTCTGCTATCATATTGCTTTCTGCGAAATTCCGACAAACATCCAAGGGTATCAATCATTTTTTTTTTTTTTTTATACTTTGCTTACGCTAAAGGGGTTTTATTTTTTTCTGTTATTACAGTACCCTTATAGTGCTAAGAACACAGCGTAAGCATTTGTGTTTAACAGCCAGCAGCAACTGGCATTATCGTATTTCATTGCATGCTTTTCGATGCTACTTACTATTAGAAAGAGTAGAGAGATAGGAAAGAAGTGTTTGGGTGCAGTTGTAGGGTTTTTCTCCAAGGGTGGTGTCTAAGTTGCTTAGGGAGATTAGGATTTCATGTATTCGAAATAAAGTAATGGACTTGGCCGGGATTCGAACGCACGACCTTCCATTCAGTAAGCGAATACACTACTACTGTGCACCTGTTGCCACCCGCACAAGAATGAATCCTTGAAAGAGGCAATTAATGTGTATGTGCCAAAGTTAAGTATAAGAAATAAGTCAAAGCCCCGTGGTTTAATAAAAGAGTTTGGAACTTAAGTAACAGCAAAATAAAACTTATATACGGCTTAAAAAAGGGACTTAAATGCTCTGAATAAGTTTCTCTATAAAAGTTATATTTTTATACCCTATTCTAGGGGTATATTCATTTTGACGCATAGTTTGTAACATACCTTAATATTGCCCGTAGACCCCTAAAAGTTACTATATTTATGATCAGCATCGATAGTAATGTCGATCTAGCCATGTCCGTCCGTCCGTCCGTCGGCAAAAATTAGGCCTTTATACTGGACCTAGAGAGCTGAAATTTTAAACATATACTCTCTAGGGTCCCGAAATAATCAAGTTTACGAATTTTTGAAATCCTCCCACAGACACGCCCACAAACTCAAAAAACAAAATTTTGGAAAAAATCGATTTTTGAGCTAGAAAGCTGAAATTTATAATATATACTCTCTATAGGCCCTTAATGCTCATGTGTAAATATTTTCAAAATCCGCCCACTGGCACGCCCACAATTATTTTTTTTTTTTTTGCAAATTCAAAGTGAGCTAGGGAGCTGAAATTTATAATATATACTCTCTAGGATCCCTTTATGCTCATGTGTTAATTTTTTTTAAATCCGCTTACTGACACGCCCACAATTAAATAAAACAATTTTATTGAAACACCCAAGTTTGAGCTAGGGAACGTTTTTTTTGATAAAATCCTTTAAATGTTATACTCGTATAACAAAATATGTAAAGCGTTTTTAACAATTCAACCATACTTAGACTTTTGTCACGCCCACTTATGAGGGATAGGAATAAGAATAGGGTATCCAACAGTTCGCCCAAGCGGACTGTAGCCCGTCCCTATGTTTTTATATAAAATCTCGTCTAAAAACCAATAGCAAAAGCTTCTGGACATTCAATAAAAACAAAAAAAAATTTAATTGAATTCCTAGATGCATGCAATACTTGGGTTTAACTTGCTCGGATATGCCTTCAATCTGCAATTCATTTGCAAAGTTCCTTAAATCCAATTATACAACTTCTCTTCGGCAACAATCTTCTAGTCCAGCTAATACCGAGAGTCCGATTAATATTGGGTGTTTAAGTATTAGCACTTCTGAAGTTAAAAAATCACTGCTGAATTTAAACTGCGACAGCTCGGGCCTGATGAAATTCCCCCCATTCTTCTTAAAAAGTGCGCTGCAATGCTCTCTGAACCTCTCGCATACATTTTTAATGCTATTCTTTCTTAAGGTGAATTTCTCGCTGAGTGAAAAGAATCGCTTATCATCCCTATTCACAATTCGGGTTCCAAGCAGGAAATTTTCAATTATCGCCCAATAGCTATGCAAATTATCAATAATTCCCAAGCTATTTGAAAAGATTGTTTACGATAAATTATTATTTTTGTTCAGAGAATGTGTTTCACCGCTCAAACATGGGTTTGTTGCTGGTATATCCACTACAACCAACCTTGCTTTATTCCCAAACTTTGTCAAAGCTTGAAAAAGGATATCAAATTGATATGGTATACACTGAGTCAATAATAGAGTCAACCATACTATCTGGATAATCAAACTGAAAAAAATAGGTTTTCCCTCTAGCGTTTTGAAATGGCTGGAGTCCTATCTATCAGGGCGTATTCAATTTCTGTCAATTGATAGTTTCCTTTCAAGGCCAATTCTTGTAGTGTCCCACAAGGAGCCCACCTTGGGCCTCTCCTTTTAATTATTTTTATTAACCATGCCTTATATTTTCTTTAATTCCTTTCGACTTCTGTTTGCAGACGATCTTAAATTCCTAAGAAGTATTAAATCGGAAGACAATTGGCATCTCATGCAAGATGACCTTGATAGATTGATAAAATGGTGTACGTTTAATGACTTGATATTAAATGTCTCCAAACGTCACTGCTTTTCTTTTAGCCGAAATTTCTCTCTAATTTGGTGTAAATATAAAACTGAAAAAAATATTCTTCAGAAAAAAGATCTAGGTGTTGTATTCGATCCTAAATTTAATTTCATTAAAAATACTGAGTTCCAGCTTGGTTTCATAAAACGCAATTCCACAGATTTTTCAAAACCCCTATACTCTTAAATCGCTGTATAGCGCCTACGTCAGATATCTTTTGGAATATTATTGCGTAGTATGGAATCAATACTACTGCTTTCATTCCAACAGAATTGAATATTCAAAAGAACTTCATAATATTTGTTGTTTGGCAACTTGGCTGGAACATTGAAATGCCATCGTATTCTACCAGATGTTGCAGAAAGCAAATGTTTCAATCGCTCGTAAGTCGCCGTAAAATATGCTCATTAATGTTTATAAGTGACATTTTGTCCCATCATATTAATTGTCCATCACTTTTGTCATTAATAAATATGTATGCACCATTTCGCCATCTAAGGGAACGTTTCCTATTTCTGGAAGACGGAAACTGGGTGATATATGCACTCATTGAACCAATAACTCGCTGTGTCAGGTAAATTAACCGCATTTCAGATGTTATTGATTTCAATTTCCATTATAGTAGAATCTCTTTGAATGTTGAACTACTAATGTATTTTCCATCTAATTATTTATGCATTTATAAGTCTACATAGATGTTTATTTCAATAGTCTATATAAGATTATTATATCTGATTGATTGAATAAATAAATAAGAAGCTTCTCAAATTTGCAGAGCCTTGTTTCTTCAACTATTTGTGGGTACAAAGCTATATTTTTTGACACGAATACAAGGACAAACAATTTAACGCCGATTTCGAACGGCAAATTTTGAGAAGCTTTTCTTGACAGTTTATACTCTTTGATGTTTGTCAGACCTTTGCAAGGGGTGGGGCAGTGTAACAAATGTAAAGTGTCCTGGGATTGGTTCTATTGTCGAACCCTTCGCTCAGTAGTCCAACGCACTAGCAGCTCAGTCACTGCGCCCACGATACTTGAACTTGAAATTTACCGGCTTTCAGAAAATCAATCCACAGCATGGCTCACAGATTCTAAAAAGACATAAAAAGTTTAATTCATATAACATACTCTTTTAAATCACTTTCACAGACAGTCTTCTTCGTGGGTCACAGCAGCAAAGTCTTCGAAAAAATTCGAAATCAGCTTTTTTTTTTTTACACTATCAGCTCTGTGTCGTGGAGTGCTGAAAGTAAGCAACTATCACGAGCAGAAATTGCCGGCACTAAAAGTGCTCTCACAGGCTCATAATTTAGTGCAGGTGTTAGTAAGGACAAAAAAATTAAAAATACAATAATTATGTACCTATAAAATACTAACACAGACACAAAATAATGCAAACAATTTAAGACATTAAAGCATTATTACGCAAAATATTTTTTAGCTTAATTTTACTAACATGCAAGTCAATCACATGATCATTTAGATTATAGATTCTACTCATGCGACTAATAGGCTCATGCGACTAATAGGCTCATGCCTCCCATAATTCGTTCTATGATGGGGCTGAACAATAATTCAACACTGCGTAAATTATGGGCACCACCACGAAAATTAAAGCCAATAGACGACAGCAAGTCAGGTGCATCTATTTGACCGGATATAAGCTGCTTTAAAAAAATGATATCGCTATTAAGCCTTCGTTGAGAAAGGGGTAACATTTGAAGAAGTTTGATACGTTGACTGTAGGGAGGAAGGTTAAATGGATCATCCCATGGAAGTCCTCTAAGTGCAAATCGAATAAATTTACGTTGATTTGAATGAATGTTGTAGAACGGTGTCCAAACTTGTGAGGCATACTCTAGAATCGGACGGACAAAACAATTGTACAATGACATAGTAACGTATGGGTCATTAAATTCTTTCGCCCACCTTTTTACGAAGCCCAGCATAGAATTAGATTTATTAACAATAAAATTGATATGCTTGGCAAAAACCAGCTTGGGATCGAAATAAACCCCAAGATCCTTAAAATTATCAACATTACAAAGAATATGTTGAGACAGAGAATATTGAAAGGTGGAAGGGATAGTCTCTCTAGAGAATGTCATATGTTGACATTTAGTTGGGTTCAGGGATAAACCATTTTTATCACACCAATTTGCGAAGCTATTAATGTCAGATTGAAGAAACATTTTGTCTTGCTGACTAGTAATAGATTTATATATTTTCATATCATCAGCGTAGATCATGATATTTCTGTGATTTATACATGCCTTAACATCATTAATGGCAAGTATAAATAAAATTGTTCCGAGGTGACTTCCTTGGGGAACTCCATACTGAGCTGTGGAAGATACAGATAGCGATCCTCTAAATTTCACTTGATAAACCCTTGATCTAAGGTATGAATTAACCCATTTTATAAAACATGGTGGGAAACCAAAAGCCCTGAGCTTAAATTCGATTATTTCATGGGAAAGCTGGTCGAAAGCCTTAGTGAAGTCAGTGTATATGCAATCCATTTCGTCCTTATTCTCTTAGGCTTAAGAACAATCATGCAAGAAACTTAATAGATTAGTGACAGTGGATCTGTTTCTTACAAATCCATGCTGTTCATTGCAAATTATATTGCGACAAAGAAATATTAACTTTTCACAAAAAATTTGTTCAAAAAGCTTAGGGATACACGAAAGCTTTGAGATTGGCCTATAATTAGTGATATCACCACGTTCGCCTTTTTTAAATACAGGTGTGATAAAAGCACTTTTTCATAGATTAGGGAATTTACCTGTACTAATGGACAATTCAAACAGATACTTAAGATATGGACCAATTGCATGACCGCATTTTTTAAGAACAATCGGTGCAATGCCATCGGGACCTAATGAATAGTCATTCTTGAGAGAAGAAATACATTTTAAAATTGTTTCCAAATCGAATGAGATACTACTAAAACTTATTTGGCAACAGTTACAAGGTGGCGCAAAAGTTGTCAGGTTGCGCAAAAGTTGTCACCCGATGTTCTTTCGCTGTAATTTTTTTTATGAATGAAAAACTTTGGTTCTGCTTTTGGATTATGTTAATTGGTGTCTTAAGTTTTTTCTGTATCAGTTAACTTCACAAATATCAAAGTAGAATTTACATTTGCCGCCATTTGCAAAAATTATGCTTCTTCCGATAGGAAGATGACTTTTGCGCCACCTTGTAGTTAGATAACTAAAACATTGATCAATCAATGCGAATCAGCAGTTGTAGAACTATTGTAAGTAAGCTTCGATGGATAACCATCGGTTTTTTTCTTAGAATTGACAAAACCCCAGTTTTCAGATTCCTAGAGGATTCCACAGGAATCATGCAGTTATCCATCAAAGAATAAAAATAACCTACTGCATCTTCAATATAAGATAAGGCAGTAAGGTTAAAATTAAAGCTGTTCATTTTATCAGAAAGCCTTTGAAAAGTTGCTTTCCGAAAGTCAAAAGATTGCGAACGGTCATACGAATTACTATTTTCGTACAAATGTGCGCCTAGTTCAATAAATACATCCAAGGATGGATGATTGTTGTCTATGTTAGTTACACTGAAGTGGGATTCCACAGTACTAACACAGTCAGACGAGAAAACAAGATCGAGAGTTCGATTTCTGAAATTTTTTATACAGCTTGTTTGTGAGTCAAAAGGCAAAATGTTGTCAAGTAAAGCGAGCTCTTGTTGGGCAGAGTCAAAAGATGGAATGAAATGAGAATCATCCTCAGAAGGTACCCATCCAATATATGGCAGATTGAAGTCGGCTATGAGTAAGACAGTGCTGCCACAATAAGCTATGCCAAAAATATGGTCTAGTGCCATAGAAAGTTCCGAATACAAAGAACATAGACGAGACGATAGAATGTACGCATTAACAACATATAAATCTTTGTTCTTAAGTGTAATTTTTACACAGATAACTTCGACATTAAGTTGAAATGGAAAGTCAATCTTTCGTGACTCAAGGTTGGAACGAACAGCGATCAGGACACCTCTTCCAAGCGCTTTCAGGTCATTGTTATGACGGTCGTTTCTGAATACGGAGAACTCATGATTGAAGAGTTCCGTGTCCAAAATTCCGGCATTAAGTCATGTTTCCGTCAAGGAGAAGATATTATGAGAGAGGGCTTGGGAGTTTAAATATACTTCAGCGGTTTTGGTGCGGAGTCCCCTTACATTTTGATAGTAGAGAGACAGCCTACTTGGTTTTTTAACACGGACGGACAATCTTTCCTGCGACTTTTTGTCGAACTGTCTGTCAAATGAAATTTAAAAATGTATCCAAAAATTTAAAAGAATTAAATGGGAAAAAGGAAAGAAAAACAAATTTCTCAGATTATCAACCTCGTGCTGAAATGTTCCGGTACTATATGCTTCATAAAAACAAATTGCTTAAGAATATATAGATAGATAGATAATTCATTATTTAGGCACTTTTCTTTAAAAAAATTCCAATGCTTTACAATAAAGTTTACAAGCCATGGCAAAAAGAAAACACCGTCTGCCGATTTGATAAATTATGTATAACGTATCTGATAGAGGTATACTTATTAAATAACTTGGAATTTTATATTATTTAATTCGAAAATAATCGATACTAAAATTATAAATGCGAAATTAACTCTGTCTGTTTGTCTGTCTCGCTTTAACGCCAAAACTACTAAACCGATTTAAATGAAATTTGGTACACAGATAGTCTAGAGCCTGAGAATGGACATAGGCTACTTTTTACCGCGGGAAAATGCTTCATCCGCTGTCCAGAAGCGGAGATCTAAGCTGATATCTAAGAAAAGTTGTAACTCTCGAATGCTTTCTAGGTCCTAGCTTTGGAATGACTCATCCAAATGAAATAGGTTTTTTTTAATATAAAGTTCAATTATGTACAAAGATTTTAAGATATAAATCATCTTTGTAGGTTATCCTGAAGTTGAACAATAAGCATTAAACTATACATTTTATACAATTCAAAAAAGTAAACTGTTCAATTGAAGCTAGATTGTTGAATTTTCACAGCGTTCAGTGGAGGAAAATTTGTGTGTGTGTGCGGCACAAATCTGTTTTTTCTCTCTGAACCTTTTGTGCTGTGTGCTTTTTCTTTCTTTTTGTATGCACCTTTTGGAGTTTGTGTTGTTTATTTTTTGGGGCGCAAGGGATTGAGAAAGATAGGGTATGAAATGTAATTGAGATTGAGAGTGAGTCACACTCAGAGTATATCCATATAATGAGTACTAGGAACACTGTCGATGTTTTTTTTATCAGTTTTTATCAGCAAGTATTTTGTTTTAAATTTGAGAAGTGGCTGGCTGGCGAAGCAAGGCGAGCACGGGTCAGCTAGTAATAATATAAATGACTTAATGAAAAGGAATAATTAAACTAAAAAAATAATTTAAAATCAAATATGCGGCAATTAGCTGACATGCAATATTATATATTTCAGTTTAGTTAAAACAATAAAAGAAAAAATATTGAACAGCCCTTTAATAATTATGAGACACAGCATTTCCATCAGACTGCAGACCTTTTAATAAATTTGTGTCAATCAATTAACATATTTCAGTCGTTTATGGACCATGAGAGTGCTTCGAAAGAAACAACAGCCACTGACTATCTATCACACACCTTCGCCTTCGGAGATTCGCTACCAGGATCCCCGAAGGAAGCAAATGGATCAACAAAACAGTCACGGAAAAAGGCGAAATAGCTATCTATACCGTCAGATCCAAAATCGATGTGGGTACAGGTGCAGGCATCTTCTGCGAGACTCTGGGCCTGGATGAGCCATTCAGAAGCAGAGATGAATGCAGCGTGTTTCAGGCCGAGACATCTGCGATCAGTCAGGCTGCCAAGGAGGTGAAGAGGCGCTTATTGACCGACAAGCAGATCACTATATACTCTGACAGCCAAATGGCCATAATGGCTATGGAGTCAGTAGTTGTCAAATCAAGGGCGGTGTTGAAATGCAAACCACACCTAGAAGAGATATCAATCGCCAATTTAGTGACCCTATGCTGGGTACCATTGCACAATGACATCTCGGGCAACGAAGAAGCAGACGAGCTGGCAAGATACGGATCGGAGATGGATGCATCTCTGGCTTTATAATCTATACAAGCTCCACTCAGTGCTCGGTCACGGAAAATGGATGATGAATCCATGAGCAAAACAAATCTACGTTGGACCAACCTCGAAACATGCAGACACTCGAGGGAGCTATGGCCAGCTGTAAACAAAAGGAAATCTAATGTCATGTTCGGGCTAAACCGCAAAGTCATACAGACACTGTCGGTGGTCCTACACGCGGAGCGGCTTTGCATAATGCAGTGCGTTTACTGCAGGAGCTGTAGGGACTTTAAAGAGATAGAATGATCTGCCCTTAGAACTAACAGATTCAAGATTCTTGGGAGCTACTTCTTTGAGGAGTTGGAGGATCTGGCCGATATGGAGCTGAGGAAATTCCTGAGATTTACATATAGATCCGGGTGGTTCTAAAACAGCGGTATATTTTTTGGTTTCTTTGCAGGTTTTTAAAAATTTCGAAAAATCCCAACATTGGACACAATTGACCCAAACCCTTGTGATCCGTGACACCCGGCACAAGGGCATCCATTAACCTACCTACATACATACCTACCATGGCCCGTGAGATGAAATGAATGAGCAACCTCAAACCGCCTACTCCATTCAATAACGGCAGACGCCAAGAAGTGCAGAACATCTTCTCATTGGTTGAGATTAAAAAGGGCGCTGCTAGCGTTTATGGCAGTTCTATGCGGTCTATTAGTTCAGCTATAGCATTTCGGTGCGAATTTTAAAGAAAAGGCGAATTTCCACAAATGAGAATCTACTATTGAATTTAGGGAATTATCGAATTGCTTGAAAATTAATCCCGCTCGATCAAGGCAACTTTGGTACAATGGCGTTTAGTATCACAAATTCAGTTTAGTAAATGCAACTTCCCGTTCTTAGCCATCTGCTTCTATAGCTGTTCCTTATTTGTATTGCCTCAATTAATCTATTGGGTAAAACATTTGCACTTTTAAATCGTGGTGGTTCTTTAGGCACAGACTGTTCAATGTTATTATATTTTGCATTTTGTTTTGAGGAGGTACTGGTTTGCACCACCTATTGTTCGAGAGAAAAATAACGAATAATAAAGAAAACTTTATTTGTCCGTGATCGTGACAGAAGTGATTTTACATGTTTTTGCAGCTTATTTTGTAAGTTAGGTAAACAATGCGAGCAAAGAATAAAGAGAAGAGCTTAACTCAGCGAATAAATGTAAGCTTTGTACTTTGCAAGTCTACAGTGTATTACATAATTATGTTAGGTACAATTTTAAGTTATTTAGAGCTTTAGGTTATCGAGCTTTAAATTATAAATCAAGTTCTTATTGCTGCTGCGAACATTCTCCCCACGTTGGAAGGCTTAGGCTTTCAACCGCATCAGTTTCAATAGGTAGCACAGCAATTTTCGCCACTGCTCTCTTGATCAATCCATTTGCAGTGCGAGCAATAACAATGCGTGGAATTTTATCGTCACCACATATCAGGCTGTCCACATGGACAAGTTGCCATTTCAGCGGCGGAAGATTTTCGTCCTTTATGAGAACCAAAGCGCCCACACGAATAGATGAAATTGATGTGCGCCATTTTCCTCTCTCCTGCAGTAAGGATAAATAGGATGAACTCCACTTTTTCCAAAATATCTGTTGCATAAAGCAGACACGCTGCCATCTGTCCAGGCGGCTGATGTTAAGATGAGTAACATCCGGCTCCACGATAGCCGTGAATAGTGCGCCGACCAAAAAGTGTGCTGGCGTGAGTACCTCCAAATCAGCAGGATTCTCTGTAATTGGATAAAGTGGACGAGAATTAATTAAAGCGGAGATTTCACACAAGAGGGTGCGAAGCTCTTCGAATGTTAATATTGAGAGACCAACTGCGCGAAAGAAATGCAGTTTCGCTGATTTAACAGCCGCCTCCCAGAGACCACCGAAGTGTGGCGACCGAGGCGGGATGAACTTCCAACTAATGTCATTTTCAAGACATTCTTTGGATACAGAAAAATTGTGTGCTTCACTTAAAAATAACTGCTTCAACTCAGCCAACTCATTTTTAGCGCCGACAAAATTAGTTGCGTTGTCCGACCAAATGATTTGCGGTTTTCCTCTGGTACAAATGAAACGCTTTAATGCAGCTAAAACGATGGCGTGGATAAGTCTTTAACCAATTCCATGTGGGATGCCTTTGTCGAAAAGCAAACAAAGATGCAGACGTAGCACTTTATCGGGGGCCGATTTATAGTAGAAAGGGCCACAAAAGTCAATGCCAGTAGTATGAAAAGTTCTGTTGGCCTGCACCCTATCCGCTGGCAGGTTACCCATGATGTGTTCGAAGATTTTTGGTTTCAGACGAAAACACCTGATGCATTTATTTATCACACTTTTCACTGTTTTTCGACCACCAATTGGCCAGTAATGCTGCCGTATCGATGCAAGCAAACTTTGAGGCCCCGCATGTAGATATTTCCTATGAAAGTAATTGATTATCGCTATAGTAACTGGATGGTGTTTTGGCAACAAGAGTGGATGTTTTGCCTCAAAGTCCAAAAATGAATTTTCGAGACGGCCTCCAACACGAAGTAATCCATACGAGTCGATGAACGGGTTTAACGAGTGAAGTTTGCTTGTACCACTTAGTTGCTTATCTGATGTTAATACCTTAAGCTCAGCTGCGAAATGAATTTGTTGTATGTTTCGAATAAGCAAGTGAGTTACCATTTTTATATTATATGGTGTCAACGGATTGTTGCTTTGGGTAGTGACGGTGTTTTTATATTGGCGAAAATGATAAATATAGGCGAAAATGCGTTGCAACCTTTCAAAGGAATTGCAAAATTTGCAGTTGAGCGATATATCCTGTTGGGACGAAACGATGAGTACTTTACGACGGCGGTCTGGCAGTTCGGTCAAAAGTTCCATAGTTTTAGGCCAACTTGAGCAATCTTCTAGTAGAAATGGCGGCCCATGCTTCCAAAGATCAGATTTCAGCGGCTCATTTGAGGTGCATCCTCTTGAAAGAATATCTGCTGGGTTTATTGAGGTTGGTACGTGGTGCCAAGTCATGCCGTTAGTGAGGGTTTGTATCTGACTGTCTCTATTTGAAACAAATACGTTAAAATTTGATGGCTCCTCGCGAAGCCAAGAGAGTGTCACCATGGAGTCGGACCAGCAGTGAACTTTGAACGGCTCCTTGCAACTTTTTGATATGGATGCTACCAATTCAGCAAGAAGGAGTGCGGCAGATAATTCTAACTTGGGAACGGTCAAAGTCTTTAACGGTGCTACCCTTGATTTTGCACACAACAAAGATGATGTTATAAGTCCCTCACATTCGGATCGAACGTACAAGCAAGCACCGAAGGCAGTCAAACTTGCTTCACAGAATGCATGTATCTCCCAGATAGATCGAGGTAATAGTACGAAGCGCGGGAGTTTAAAGCTGCTTACAAGAGCGAATTGAGCACACATATCCATCCACTGGGTCTGCAATGATTGAGGTAAGCTCTCGTCCCAATGTAGCTTTTCCTTTCAGAGCGTTTAAAGGAAAATTTTAGTTTTTGTGATAACCGGTGAAATTAAGCCTAGCGGGTCATAACATCGAGCGATTGTAGAGAGGACTGAACGCTTTGTTATACGTTCCTTATTCACAATTGGCGTAAAGGCAAATAGAAAATTGTCTGTTTTAGGATCCCATACGAGACCAAGGGTCTTTGTCACATCGGTACCATCACTTGAGAAATTTTTCACGATCTGAATCAGAAACTCCTAGGAGAACCCTTGATTCGTTAGAGCGCCATTTTCGAATTTTGAAATTCCCTCGTTGAAGAAGATCCTTAACCTGTTGCCTGATTTCAACAACATCATCTATGGTTTCCCCGCCAGAAATTAAGTCGTCCACGTAAGAATCTCTTCGAATGATTTTGGCGCCTATAGAAAAAAAGTGTTCCTCATCAAATGAGAGCTGGTGCATGGCACAAATTGCCAAGAAAGCTGCAGGCTTAGTACCGTACGTTACGGTGTCCAATTTGTAGACCTTAATTTCATCCTTTGGTTGTTCACGCCACAAAATGCATTGAAGATATTCGTCTGGGTGCGTGATTCGGACGCAGCGATACATTTTGCAGATATCTTCGCATAGAGCAACTTTAAAAAAGCGAAAACGTATGAGTGTGTTGTTTCTGCTGTAAGGTAGGCCCTTCCAAAAGCAGATCGTTTAAAGAGTAGCCCGACGTAGTTTTCGCAGAGCCATCAAATACGACGCGCAGCTTTGTAGTTGTGCTGTCAAGCTTTTGAACGCAGTGGTGCGGTAAAAAATACGTTGGTGTATCTGCGTTGGGATTTGCTAATGACATGTGGCCAAGCGATGCAAACTCATTCATAAACGAAATGTACTGAGCTTTCAGCTTATGATTGTTTTCCAACTTCCTTTCCAAGCTCTTGAATCTACGAAGGGCACAATTGAATGAATCACCCAGGGCATCAAAATTTGCTCTACTAGGTAATTTAACTGAATAGGTTCCAGAAGCAAGACGAGTACAATTTTGTTGGAAGTGTTGCTCACACCATTGATCTCCTTCGGATAAAGACAAAGACGAATCAAAACAATTCTCTATTTTCCAAAACTGTTTTACGAGGTCATTTAACGAGATATCATCGACTTGATTCACTAATTTTTTGCTAAAAGCTGCTAGGGTCGATGATCGCTTGCTCGCGTATGAGACTGCTCCAGAAATGACCCAACCTAGATGAGTTTTCTGCAGGGTTGGTAGGTTGTTTGCTAAACGAATTTGACCAACGCACATCAAATCAAAAAATAGACCAGCACCAATCAAAAGGTCAATTCGTTGTGGCTTAAAAAATTGAGGGTCCGCTAATTTCAGGTTTTGTGGAATGTTCCAGTTCGAGGTGTTCAAGTTGAAATTGGGTTGACAATCTGTGATGCTGGGCGTAACAATAGCGGTGAACGAGGTGGTGTAGTCGCCATCCTGCGACTGTGCATTAATATCGACTGATTTTTCAGCTAGAAACGAAGATTCTCCAATGCCGGATATAGACATTTGTAATTTTCTTGATTGGAGTTGCAACTGATTTGCCAATCGAGTGGTTACGAAGTTGATTTGAGATGCGGAGTCTAAAATGGCACGACAAGGAACAAAGATACCTGAGCGATTTTGAATGAGGAGTATGGCCGTAGCTAGTAGCACATAATTGTTAGCATTTGAAATTTGGGCTTTGGGTGCGGGGCTTGCTGATGACGAGGATATGAGCGCTGATTGCTGATTATTTACAGAATCGTTTGTCGATTCGTTGACAGCCTCTAATGCACTCGAATGAGATGCAGATGGCTCGGAAGGAGCTGGGTTCATATGGAGAAGTGAATGGTGTTTGGGTGGGCAATGACGACAGTGACCAGACTTGCACTGCTGAAGGTTATGGCCCTTGCGTAGGCAGTTCAAGCAGAGGTGTAGCCGTTTGGCTTCTTTGAAGCGTAAATTTGGAGATAAATTTATAAAAAGTGAGCAGCTGCTGATATAGTGCTCCTTGGAATCACAAAATACGCACAAAATATGTCCATTGGAGGACGCTACTAAGACATTTCTATTGGTTTTTGCATAATTTGAATGTTTTCCCACCTGGTTGCTATGTGCTTGTGTTACCATAGCGCTTTCCACATTCTCCATCATCCGACATCTTTTTTCCAGGAATGATGACATAGCAGTCCATGCTGGCAGTTTATCAAACGGCAAATTTTCCTCCCATTTCTCCTGTGTTCTCTGATCGAGTTTGCGAACGATGAGGTATATGAGCAATCCATCACAGATTTCGTCGGACGACGCCAATGTATGTAGAGCACGAAGATGCGAGTTGAATTTGTCGCTCAGTTCACGTAAACCACTCGCGGAGCCCTTCTCAACACCCTTTAGCCCAAAAATCGCCTTAATGTGTGCCTGAAAAATAAGCAATTTATTATCGAATCGATTTTTCAATAAAGCTAAAGCCTTGTCATAATTGTTTTCATTAGGTTCCAGTGAAGAAATGGTGTCCAATGCGGCTCCCTGCAAATTAGCCCGCAGGTGCTGAAACTTTTCAATTTTGCTTAGATCTGGGTCCTTGTCGACGACACTGTTGAA
The DNA here is from genome assembly GCA_949715645.1 of Portevinia maculata. NCBI lineage: Eukaryota > Metazoa > Arthropoda > Insecta > Diptera > Syrphidae > Portevinia > Portevinia maculata. Next base: position 201,518,678 of record OX454525.1, read on the forward strand.
CATAGCAAGAAAGTTGGGCCAGTCTGTATATCCACCACAAAATTTGGGAATTTTCAGCTCCGGTAGACGAGATTTACTCTGAGTTGGAATAAAGTTAGACGTTGCTTCTTCCCAAGTAAACCGACGAGTCGAAGAATGTTGCATGCTTTCCTTGCGTTGCAAGTTGAGTCCGCGAGATAATTTTGCCTTTACATCAAAGTAAACCGAAAAGAACTCTGCCCGACTTGTACTGTTTAATTCACGCGGATCGGCTTCTTCGATCATTGATTGAGTTCTGTCAAAATCGTTATGCACGCGGTCGACAAATTCAATCCGAACACCAAGCTCAGCCTCATCGAATTCAGTTAGCCGCTCGATGGTAAGAAAACTATTGAGTTGTACCAATTGTTGCTTTAAAGACACGATCTTTTTTTTCATAAATGAATTGGCACCGGCACTGTAAGACTCATCATCAGCCAATATAGCGGGATCGATAAATGGATTAACCTCGGCACTGTTAGCAGCGGTTCCACACGATATAGCGGGATTATTTTCTTGCATTTCACTATCAGAAAAACCGTATGATGGCGAGAATTTCCAATAAATTTAGTGGTATGCACGTAGAATTAATGAGCAAAATGATGCGTAATAATTGCGAAAGTCTGTAATTATCCAAATTGATAATAATTCTAAGACTTCCGACCGAATCACGTCGGGATCACCAAATGTTTTGAGGAGGTACTGGTTTGCACCACCTATTGTTCGAGAGAAAAATAACGAATAATAAAGAACACGAGAGATGCTGCGAAGAATGAACTTTATTTGTCCGTGATCGTGACAGAAGTGATTTTACATGTTTTTGCAGCTTGTTTTGTAAGTTAGGTAAACAATGCGAGCAAAGAATAAAGAGAAGAGCTTAACTCAGCGAAAAAATGTAAGCTATGTACTTTGCAAGTCTACAGTGTATTACATAATTATGTTAGGTACAATTTTAAGTTATTTAGAGCTTTAGGTTAACGAGCTTTAAATTATAAATCAAGTTCTTATTGCTGCTGCGAACACATTTATTTAACCTGAAAATGTTCTTCAGTGAAAAATGTGCCATAAAATGCAAAGGAAATCATTTCGTACCACGCTCCAAGAATTGCAGATAAAATGCATTCATCTATCCTATCAACAAAAAAAAAACAAATTATTAAGTCCTTCCGCAGTCAAAGTATCCCTGTGCGACATTTTTATTCGCATTTGCAGAGTCACACTACCCGATAAACACACATTTAGCACATTGAGATGATTGATGGATCGATTGCACTGTGAGGAGCTTGTTAGGAATAGACAAATTGAGTAAATCGATACGAAAATAAGAGAGCTGCAATACACAGGGTACGACTCCCATGGAATCATGCCTAATCATCCGTCAATAGAAAGCCCTTTTTGGAGATGACAAATTGCATCTTATACTTTATATATTTGGGCATGTATCTCGATGCATATTTTCTTTTTATCACTTTTGTGTCAGCATCTTACAAGTGCGTCATCAAATCGTCGGCAAGGATTTTGCTCGAAATTTTTGTCATGAAGATTAATGTTTGATGTCTTACATACCCTTCATAACGTATTTATGCCCTAGACACGTGTCAGGGCCGCATCGCAAAGCTTCGCAGCAATCACTCATCTTAAATGGATGAGCGTCATTAAATTCATCCTACAGCCAAGTACAAGTTTAATTTTTTTTACAGAGCGAATCGTAAGTATCTATATAAAATGCAATCTCGGATGGTATACTTAGGCCTTTGATGAGACGAAGCAAAGTAGATACAATGTTTATTTCTGTAATAGAATTGAGAAAATTTGATGGGCTTCCACAGTAAGAACTCGGCGTAATTATATATTAAACCAGTAAATTGATAAGAAGCCATTGAGTTCCCTCATTAGTTTCGATCTTTTTAACTCAGTTGTTGACTTTGAAAATAGTCCATCTTCACGGTCTCCAACCATTAGAGGTTTACAAAATGGGAAATCAATTAAATCGAAATATCGACTCTGTTTTGATATAATTAGTCACATAGATCGAGTGCTGGCTTTTATTAAACAGTGGGTTCTAAAAGAGGTCAGAAAGTGGTGAAATAAATGGTTTGCTGTAAAACAAAAATCCTGTGATTCTCGGATCCAAAGAGATATAAAATATTATTTCTTAGATGTACAGATAACACTATATTTAATGTTTCTCTTTTTATTGAAGAACATTCAGCTAATTCAGAAAGTGATAGGTAAAAAATCTTATTGTTGTAGGAGAATTTAGTCTAAACATTCAAGGAAGTATTACCTACTTTTCAACTTAGACGACTTCCCATAGCCTTGCCTGCCTATTAAACGAACCGGCTAGATCATCGGCAAGTACCTGTTAAGACCATAATGTATGGACGTTGATATAATGATTTTTGATCACGCAATGACAGTCATTTTGGTAAGCAAAACAAAACAGTGGCAAATATAATTTCGCAGTCCTCTAACAACTGTTTGAAGTTGCCGTTATATGGCTAGTTGTTAATAACATTCCCAATAAACCCTCTTATGAAAAACCCCTATGATCGTTTGTTTTGGTCCCACTGTGACCAGGCCGATATCGATGGCATTGAGATTTGCGAAAAATTGAACTTTGAAAAGGGTATTGAAGGCGCCAAAATACGTATATGATCGGATGTCAAGCTACACTTCAAGCACTATCGTGCAATTCAATGAACTCTGTTGCAGTCGAGTGCTGCTACGAGGCACTGCAGTTAACTGAACTTAAAAAAAAATAATCCTCGGCAGCCATTTTGAATGTTCTGAATGAGCAATTAAATAAAGCAGAAATTCACAAAAAGAAGAAAAGTGGACGAATTAAAAAAACCAATACTCGAAACTAGAGCTTTTAAGTGAAGTGAATTGTTTAGGTGTAATCATTGACCGAAAGCTCAGTTAGAACTCTTATATTAAAAAAACCATCGAAAAAGATGTCGCTATGAACATGCAAACGTTTACGGGGTTGGTGTCTTTGACTTTGAAATTCATTTTTTTTTATTCATTGATAAATATCTACTTACATACTAGACAAAAATGATTAAACCTAACTTAAAATTAACAGGATACTTATTCTTATTTATTGGTCCTTATGCGAACGCTCTAAACTTAACTATATCTTAGAATTATTGCCTTTCGGCCTACGAACTATTTTACGAACTAATCTTACATATATATTCCTCGAGAAAATTTATTAAAACTCGGTTTCATTATTGAGATTTTATATAAAACAAATTACAAACTACCTATTCTAGTTACTTTACTTACTTAACGTATTCTAACTATAATTAGGATTCTGAGCACTCGTTGCCTTGCGCAACAAGTGGTCAAAATCCCAATTGCTTTCCGAGCGCCTGGCAGTCGTCAACGTGCACACGCGCCGCCGTGAGCCGACTGAAGCCTTACAGCGTCAGTCAACTCCCGGAAGCACCACCACACGTTGGCGAGCCCGGCCTCTCCCAAAAACGCCCTAGCTGACTTAATCTAATTTATAAGCTAAGAGGAAGTTACCTAGAGTAACGCACCGTCCTGGGAGGGCATGTTGACCCCTCCCCCCTCAACAAGCCACCAAAATTCGGCGAATTGCTTTTCCGTGTCGAATCTATCCCTCTCCGATATTGCGGTACTAAAACGGAGGAGCTCATGAGCATTGGCGACGTCCCCGTAATGGAGGAGCCGCTTATCTCTCGCGCTGCGGTAGCGATGGTATAAGACCGGAATACCATCCCTCGTCTGTACCAGCCCTTTTGCATCAATATGGATAAATGCCTCTGGCGGGATAAAGCCAGACCGGAGCGTACTCTCAATGTACATTTCATTGGGGTAGTAAGCCCCAAATATCAGACTATTGTCGCTGGCCATCGCCCTTGCAACGTGCCTTCGAGTGACCTTAATGAGGAAATTGTCAATCCTATTCAACTGAGCCCCATCGTCTAGGACCTTGTTGGGATAGTATTTTATATAGTTGGATTCAGGCGTTCGGAACAATCGGAGACAGGTCCTAAGACATTGTCTCTCCAAAACCCGAATCTTTTCCATATAGCTGGGCGCTATATTGAACCACAATGGACAACCATAAGCGATAATTGGCCTTATAAGGGCCACGTAGCAAATGACCTTCACTTTGGAGTCAAGTTGACTGCTATGAAACAGTCTCCTTGTCAAAGCATAAGCCTTCTTGGCCCCAGCAAGACAAGCAACTATATGTCTATCGAAATATAGATACTGGTCAAGCCAGATACCTAGATATCTAACTACGCTTCTCACCGCCAATGGCTGCCCATTTTGTCCAATAATGGCCAATTTCTTCCAGTTTTTTCTGGTATCCCTAGAGGCCCCAGCCAATGGAGTTCTGAACAAGATTGTTTCCGTCTTCTGAAAGTTGATTTTCAACTTCCAGTCGTCGCAATATCGCTTAATTTGATCGAAGTCACGCTGCAAAAGGATATTAATGACCTCGATTTTAGAACCTGATCTGTATGCCACCAAATCGTCGGCATACGCTATAGCATGTCTGAGTGAACCCACCAGATCACTCGTATAAATGTTAAACAGGATCGGAGAATTGACCGCCCCCTGCTGGAAACCGTTTTTAATTTGAAAGACTCTGCTCGAAGTCACGTTGCCACATTTGACTACGAACTTCTTTCCCATAAGCATATTATAAATTACATATAGCAAAGGTTTGTGCATCCCCCGCCTGGTCAACTTATAGAAAAGTCCCTCTAACCATACGGTGTCGAAAGCCTTCTCAAAATCAACCAGACAAGCACCCGTGCATTGGTTCTTGCATTTATTCCACTGAATGTCGGAAACCAGTTTCGACGCGGCATGAATAGTGTCATGCCTCGCCCTGAAACCAAACTGGTTGTCCGGGATTATGTTATTGTCCTCGACCCACTTTAACAGGGCTCTATTGACAACCTTTTCAAAGACCTTGCTAATATTCGGAAGTAAGCTAATTGACCGGAGATTGGCAGGGTTCGTCCTATCTTTACATTTTTTCGGGATAGGGTGTACCACAGCTACCTTCCAATGCGCCGGATAATGTGCATTATTCAGCGCATTGTTAAACAGCGTGGTGAAAATATCTACAGCCTCCAAAGGCAGGTGTCTCAATACGACGTTTGGGACACCATCCATCCCCGCCGACTTTTTATTCTTTAGTGACTCGAAGATGCACAGAAGATCATTCTCCGACACGAACAAGTCCGATGCATCTCGGCCATTGGCGACAACTGCATTAGCATGGTTTTCATCAGTGAACACGGTGAAACCGTTATTCTCAGATCGCCAATTCTCAAGTTCGGTGCGCAGATAGAAATGGCTCACCAGAGCCCTATTCTCAATGTCGTGGTTACGGCGAACAAGATTGTTCACCGTATACACGGCCTCGAAACAAGCGCCCAGCAAATCCACTTTCTCCTGTGGGTCCTCGACCACGAAAAAATCGTCGTTTGAAGCGACACTTTCTGGACTTATTCCAGCAGTCAGTACTGTCTGTCTGTTCTCTGCTGTCTGGGAGATTCGAACACAAGGAATATCATTGTGATCTTTCCTCCTGAACAACTTATTTATCTGTGGGAACATATTCGGACTACAGGTTTTAATAGCCCGAATTTTATTGCCCCAATACAGACTTACAGATTTTCTGTAATTTTCTTTTATCAGCTGTTTCAGGATTCGGATCTCTGACTTCAGCATCCTTACCTCCGGGTCGTCGCGATCAGTAAATTGCCTGTACAGCCGTTTAAGCCTCGAGAGCAGTCTACTTTTCTGTCGGTATAGTGCGTCGATTGTAGATTCTGTACTTTTCTGTCTGGTCGTCGTCGGAACGTCCTACCCGAGGAATAGTTCGTTCCATAGTTCGTTTGATGGCGTCGTTCATTTGCAATAAATGCCGATCAATTTCATCATTTGTCATGTTACTGTTTGTCGGTGGGTCGATCCCACTCGAACGTAAATCTCGCTTTAAAAATCTGGAGAAGCGCGACCATTGTGCCCTCCGATAATCGAATGAACACACTGCTTCGTACTCCTCCAGCAGCGTTTGCTCGTTCGGGATCCGTATTGCGGCGGCGAGTTCGTAGTGGTCACTATCGTACTCAAACGCACGTAAACAGTTCCGCGTGTATTGGTCTATGTTTGTCAGTTGAAGTCTTGCGTCCGTTAAGGCCAAGTCCAGGAAAGCACCGCTTCTTGGGAAGGAAGGTATATCCGTCGCGTACAACTCGAGTTTGTACTCAATCATATTGAGGCGCCACCAGTCGTGAAACTGGTTGCCCCTGGGATTTGCAGTAACATTTCCCCATGCCGCATTACGGGGTTGGTGTCTGAGACCAAGAATGACACTGTGGATGTATAGAACTATTGCTACATCCGTTGTTACCTATGCAGCGTCCTGCTGGTGGTAAAAAACAAAACAAAAGTCTACGCAAGTCAAGATCAACAAAATTGCAAGAACTTGGCTGTATGTGTACATCGGGTGCAATGAGAACAGCTCCTACCGCAGCGTTGGAAGTACTACTTAACCTTCCCCTTCTCCGTCGATAGATACAACAAGAAGAAATGTCAAACGTCTACAACCTCACTTTAGTAGATGAAAGTAACTCCAAACGAATTCACTCAGACCTAATCCATTCGGTAGGGCGCATAACTCGAGGCGGATGTACTTTAGAGCTGAGCTGCGATGGTAAGTATTGTTTATATTGAAGTACTCTACACATGCTGCTAGGTCGCGTTGCTCTGTCATTAAAAAGAAGACACCATTTTTGTGCATGGCCCTTTATTGATATAACCAGAAACATCTCTGCAAGCATCCAGATCACCTGTAATCTAAATCCATCTCTTCCAAGAACAAGCAACGAGTAAAAAAGTAATATAAGTGATTTGTGCTTCCTAATCTTTTATTTCGAGGTGGACTTATCTGTCGCCTAAACCTTGACTTTTAACACCTGAATAGAAATAAAAAAAAAATAAAACGAGCAAAGTATGTACCCCTTCAACAAAAAAAAAAAATCTAAAGCCATTTCGCTAAAGTTTCTAAGTCCAATATTCTACCTAAATTCTAAATTATTTTCCTATACTTTCATATTCCACCTAAATTCTAATTCATTTCGCTATTAAGTAAATAATAAAATTCTTGCCATTCAAAACCACATTATAATTTTAACCCAACAGTAATACCTACATAAATAACCTATAAAAAGCCTTACAATTGATTCTATGAACTAAACAATTACCTATTAGAAAAGAAAAAAAAGCATCTAAAGAAGCGGAACTTGTGCACAAATTTCAACGCTAGATAATTAAAGTGGCCAAAGTTCTTCGGCTTATCACAAATGCTTATTATTATTTTACTTTAGTTCTAAATTTACACTTTATTGACTCGTATATTAATGAATTATCCTTCATTCGCGTAAGCAGCTATATAGTCAAAAACATAAAATGAATAAACTCTTAAAATTAAATAAAAATGTTGAGAAATACCTAATAATTTGAATGATATATAAATATACGAATTTCGCAGTTAGAATCGAAGCAAAATTTGCCTTATTACTCGTAAATAAAAGAATCATGTAGTAGATATCCCAAAATTGTCGAGATGAGTCTTTACTGAAATGTGCGCGGAAAGATTAAGGGACGATCAAAACAGATGTCGAGGAGGGATCCGTCTTGGAGCATTGCCAGCGGCCATTTGCAAGGGGAAGGCTCCTCGGGATAAACTAACAGTGAACCCCTCACCATTGCTGATAAGAATTCATTTCCATTTTCAATTTTTTCACTTTTGTTTTCTTGACTTATAGGTACTAGCCGTCCCGTACCCGTGCTCGCCTTGCTTCGCCAGTCTGCCACTTCTCAAATTTAAAACAAAATACTTGCTGATAAGAACTGACAAACAAAACGTCGAGAGTGTCCCTACTCATTATATGGATATACTCTGACTGTGACTCCCTCTCAATCTCATTTACATTTCATACCCTATCTTCCTCAATCAAATGGCCATGCGCCATAAAAAACAACACAAATTGCAAAAGGTGCATAAAAAAAAAGAAAGAAACATAGGGACGGGCTACAGTCTGCTTGGGCGAACTGTTGGATACCCTATTCTTATTCGTTTCCCTCATAAGTGGGCGTGACAAAAGTCTAAGTATGGTTGAATTGTTAGGAACGCTCTACATATTTTGTTATATAACATTTAAAGGATTTTATCAAAAAAAAAAAACGAAGCTTTTGTAAAAAAACGCTCCCTAGCTCAAACTTTGGTTTTTCAATAAATTTTTTTTTATTTAATTGTGCGTGTCAGTAAGCGGATTTGAAAAAAATTACCACATGAGCATAAAGGGCCCCTAGAGAGTATATATTATAAATTTCAGCTCCCTAGCTCAAATTTTGGTTTTTCAATAAAATTGTTTTTTTTTAATTGTGGGCGTGTCAGTGGGCGGATTTTGAATTTTTTTCCTGCGAGCAGTTTCAGGAGTCATAGATCATATATAAAAATGTCAGCTTTCTAGCTCAAAATTCGATTTTTTCCAAAATTTTGTTTTTTTTTTGAGTTTGTGGGCGGTGGGCGGATTTCAAAAATTCGTAAACTTGATTATTGCGGGACCCTATAATATACTCTATGTTTAAAATTTCAACTCTCTAGGCCCAGTTTAAAGGCCTAATTTTTCACAACAGACGGACGGACGGACGGACGGAAGGACGGACATGGCTAGATCGGCATTACTATCGCTGCTGATCATAAATATATACCTATATATATTAGAATAGGGTATAAAAAGCACATTGCACAAAAGGTACAGGTAGAGAAACAGATTTGTGCCGCACACACACACACATTTTCCTCCACTGAACGCTGGGAAAATCCAACGATCTAGCTTCAATCGAACATTTTACTTTTTTGAATTGTATAAAATTTATAGTTTATTGCTTATTGTTCCAATTCAGGATAACCTACAAAGATGATTTATATCTTAAAATCTTTGTTCATAATTGAACTTTATATTAAAAAAAATCCTATTTCATTTGGATGAGTCATTCCAAAGCTAGGAGCTAGAAAGCATTCGAGACTTACTTTTCTTAGATATCAGCTTAGATCTCCGCTTCTGGACAGCGGATGAAGCATTTTCCCGCGGTAAAAAGAAGCCTATTCTCAGGCTCTTCACATTTATAATATTAGTATGGATTTATTTCTTTACGCGTTTCATTTGGATGTGAACCTAACGACTCCTTCGATGTGCAGGAACATTTTTGTTTCACCTCTTTCGGCAATTTATGTATATTCTCAAATTTATTCCTTATTGCTATATATTTCTCTTCTTCTGGCACGATAATTTTGATAGCAATGGGTAGAAAGCAGCACGATCCCACTCCACCGTCGAGCAAACGCCGTGCAACCGCATGCGTGCCAAGAGCTGCTACGTGCTGAAGATCATAACAGCCGATCTTCGTTTGCATTTGCCTTTCGTGCAAATACATACACCCCTCCAATGTTACGGCTGTTTTATCAATATAAGCAACTGTTATAAGAAAAAATTATATATAAAAAATTAAAATTATAGTCAAAATGTTAGTACGATTGCAATATAATTTTTTTAAGTATACAACAGTATACGAGAAAATTAAAAAAATAACAGGATCATGCACTTGCTCATAAGAGGCATGCTTTAAAACTCCTGGATCACACTTATGCAAGAACACCAGTATTTGGTTGGCTCCAGTAAAGAAGGAATCCGAAACCGGGAGGCCTGTCGATGTTTATTGGGGTCTAAACGGCGAGCCCCACAGGCGGACCTGTAGGGATGCTGTGTAGTAGGGGGGTTTTGATCTCGTTTATCCAGATCATAACCTTGCTGTAAAAAAAAGAAGAAGGAGAAGAAATATATACATAGGTATATACCGTTTAGATATGAATATACTATAAGAAACTCTGGAAGCGCAAAATACTGTGCCAAGCTTTCTGCCCCTTTTAGGTTTCCTTGACTTAATAGACTAACTAATTTCATTGAAGAAATACAAAGTTATTTGTTTAATTAAAACAAGGACTCTTTCAGCGGTCAGCAACGGTCTTGCCATCACAATGGAATCGTTTAAATTGAAAATGAATGTTCCTATTTGCCATGATTCCCCTAAGCATGTAGTACTAATTGAGTTTTGAACGTCCTCCTCTCTTCACACACTTTTGTTATTAATTCTTTTCTATAACGAGGATTTATGTGTTGTCGCCAGAGTATCCTTAAGTGTAGATATATTTATATTGACAGAGCACTTAAATTCGAATTTTTATTGTCGTCTTCCTGTAAATGAGGAATCTGTGATTGTTTCACATTCATACATACAAAATAAGTATATAGGTATATGGGAAATTGTTTGCCAGAAAAGTCAGTTACTTCGGCTTTATAAGAACTTTTTTCTGAAACTGACTTGGTTGTTCCGTATAACAATAATATTGAACTTAAGACTAGTGTTCCTGTTAATGTGGAATCCAAACCCAATATAACGACGTCCATGGTGTTCGTTTCGTATACATAGACGAGTGTATTTATGTAGATAAATTGAAAAGCTATGACTCACAACTAGAATAGAAAGAATGTGAGAAGATGATGACATCGAAAATTTATTACTGTTTTGGGGTGGACATTTTTTGGAACGAGGATTGATGGGGAATTTATTTTCTCTATTCATAACGGGTGGGTGATGCTATCATAAATTGCTTCAGTCATTATAATTTAATTAAACGATATTTCTTTGTTTCGAAAATAATTAAGTTCGAAATAACAAAACTAAACTTTAGCTTCATATTTGGGATACAAATCGAAATCAGATTTATTATTCTTAATTTGTTGTTCTATCTTCTATTATAAGCTTTACTTAAATTGAAAATGATCGTCAGTCATTTGGCAGCACTATGCTTATTGCTATTTTGACACTTCAACATCAGATTTTTTTTTTTTAATTATTACTATTTTTTCTCGGAAAACGCAAAGGCGCACCTAAAACGCTAATCTAGCAGCGTTACGAGATGATTTTTAAAAGGAGTTACTTCTATCAGCTCCAGACCACATACTGGAATCCTGTGGGGTACTGGCCCACAAAAGGATGAAATATTTGGGCAGGCACCAAATAACATACACCAATCAGTGTGTACCTTTCTGAATGGTAGCTAGATGTAATAAATAAAATTAATACAGCCCATTTTAGCCGAAAATCAGCCCAACACGATTTTTAATTGGGATTATGGTACTATACTATCTACATATAAGGCACTTTATGGATTGGTGCAAAAAAAAAATGAGATAACAATTAAACATGACATTACGATAATAGGGAAGTAGGAAAAAATGTGTTGGAAAATTCTGTTCGTCCGTCTGCCTGTTTGCAGATCTGCAACCTAAGCGAATGGGCCGATTTGCAAACTTGCTTCATAGTGTTTATTTAGTAGTCTCGCACTAGGCGTTGTTGAAATTGGAAATTTAGCTCTAAAACAATGGTGTAGGTCATATAACGGTTTGTTAAAATTTAATTTTTCTAAAAACGGCCTTAACGATTTAGAAAAAACAGTCCATCTTTTGGTAAGAATGGGTTTTGCGCGATTTATCTTAAAACGGTACCTCCTATAGAACCGATTTTTTTACATCAGAATTTCTCGCTAACAACAAAACCGATTTCAATTAAATTTAAAATTTAGGAAGGCTTTTATGATCAAATTCACACATAACTTTTTTGGTTTTTTGAATATGCTGGAAACGGGTATATTGAATTTTTCCAGATTTTTTTCCAGATAAAAACTACAGACTTCCTTGTATTGAAATATGTACTCAAAAAATTGCAAAATATTTTTCAAAAATTAAAAAAAAAATGGTCTAAAAATAACTATTTTCAATATTTTCTTTCCTAGGTAGACTTACTAATAAAATACTATTGCATACTTAGTTTTTCCAAGAAAACTCTCAAACAAATTTGAAAAACTAAGACTTTTCCAATATTTTTTAAATAGTTTTAAGTTATTATTTATACGGTACATATCATCGTTCTTTAAGATTTTATAACTACAAAAAATATTACATAACATGTAGGTGGGAACCATTTTTATAAAATTAAATTTATTCTTCTGGGCTTATGCGCTGCAAATATATCTAAAACTACGTCAGTGTCAATCTCAATTTGTTGATGAATTCACCTTACCGCCAATCCTGTTAATCTTTTTTCACCGGTAGAATTTATTAGATACATTTTCAGACGTTTCATTGTCGAAAATGTTCTTTCCGGTGTACCTACATGTTGAAACCGGTAGTGTCGCCTAAATTTTAAGAAGCTTGTGGATGTCAGGAAACAGATCCTTATTGCATTCCCCAAGAGCTGCTATTGCACTCTTTGAACGCTCTATATCTTTTCGTGTATGACATTTTGTCGTCCGTAAATTAGCGTAATTTAATTTATAATTTTTAATTTTAATTTTATAATTTTGTTCGTTTTACCAAAGATCGATGGAATCAAAATGCACAAAAACGAAAGTATGGACTTATGGTTTTCAAATATCATTTTCAGCTGACTTAAAAAGTCATCTAAAAGAGGAATCATTATACTTGTCCTAAAATAGGTTTCAGGATCTATTGTGCTCATGCTTTGTCTGTGCTGCTGCCTTGACACAATTCGTGAAATTTCATTCACAACATTTACTAAGTTTTGTGCAGTCTCAAAAATTGTTTTGAATTCCGGAATGATATTCTTTAGAATTATTATTAATTCTAGATGTTCCAATCCAGACACTAAGTCACATGAAGGGGATTGTAAGATCTCACAAAGTGGCAATGTATATGTAAACATAACACTCATACAACACAAACTTACTGCAAAATCACTAGCTAAAATAGATCTTAAAAAGCAACTCGCAAACAAAGGCCTATTTTGAGGACCTCGACAAATCATTTTTTTTGGAAGGGATAAAAAAATTGGAGAAGCGTTGGACAAAGTGTATAGAGCTCAAGGGAGACTACGTTAAAAATAAAATTTTTTTTTTATCAAAAAATCTGTGTTTTATTCCAAAAGTCACGGACTTATTGACCCGCCCTCGTAATCAATAATTATTTGAGTACAAATTTCACACTGATGCGGCAAAGTATGATTATTTACAGATGCATTTTTAAAAAAATTCGGGGGGGGGGGGGGTTCAAACCCCTGTGACCCCCCCCCCCCCCCCCTGGCTACGGCCTTCGACAAGTGCAACGTCAGATGGTGAGCATTGACGGTCTGCCTAGTAGGACGAGAAAATGATGCTTTCCTAGAAATTATTGCGTAAATCCTCAAAAGAAATCATATGGCAGTAACTACATAAGGTCTGTATGAATGGCTTAATACTAGCTTTGAGACATTCAATATAATTTGGTGTACTTAACCCATTAGACTGATAGCATACAAACGTGAATGAGGTGACTACCTCATGATTGGCTGCCGTGTGAGTTGAATATTCATTTTAATCAAACACCTAGTACAGTGTGAACTCACAAAAAATGATTCTTTTATGAATATTCATTATTTAAATCGGGTGCACTGAATATTTGGGAGTATCTCACTGTTCCTTGCAATGGTAAGCTGTGTGAATAGGAATTGTGTTTGTTTCTCGTTTGATTACATTATAAGTATATATTTGAATTAAAGAACTAAGCTTGAACACACAAATACTGCACGGTTTCTAACGAAATTCAAAAAAAAATACCCTTTTTCGGGTTTTGAGGACCTCTTGGCTAAATAGCCTTGAATACAGAAATACTGCTCGGTTTCTAAGGCCATTTCTGAATAATATCACTTTTTTCGAGTTTTAAGGGTTCCAATTACCTCTTGGCAAATTAACCTTGAACAGAGAAATATGGCGCGGTTTTTATTGGCAATGTGAAAAAAATATTTTTTTTCGGGTTTTATTTTAAATATCCACTGAAAAAATAACCTTGAGCCGAATAATACTGCGTGGTTTCTATAGGGACATTTTGAAAAAAAAAGTACTTTTTTTCTCCGTAATAATAGCCATTTTATGACGTCGGGCACTGAAAAGGCAAATGCACTGGCAGAAACTTTTTGTAAAGTTCAACTGTTAGCTAGCAGTACTATAAGTAATATCACTGTTGAATCCTCAGTTCTAAATTCAATTAATCTAATTAACACCTCTGAGGTAAATAATGATGTAAGTTTCGTCACAACCAACGACATAAGGGACGTTCTGCGTTCTTTAAAAACTCGAAAGTCAGTGGGTTTTGACTATGTAAAAAACTTGTATCTAAAACATCTTCCAAGGTCAAGTTTAATATTTTTACAAGCATTGTTTAATTCGTGTCTTCAGCTCGGATATTTTCCAAGTGAATGGAAAATAGCAAAGGTAATTCCAATTTTGAAACCTGGTAAGATCGCTTACTTGCCTGGTAACTACAGACCAATAAGTCTACTGAGCTCGCTTAGCAAGTGTTTTGAAAAAGTGATCAAGAAAAAGCTTATTGAGCACATTAACTCAAATAATATTTTGCCCTTAGAGCAGTTTGGGTTCCGCGAATTTCACAGTACTGTGCAACAGGTTCATCGCATAACAAAACACATAAAAAGTAATTTTAGTATAGGCAAAAGTACAGGACTGGTGTTGCTTGACGTGGAGAAAGCTTTTGATTCTGTTTGGCATGAAGGACTTCTACATAAGCTATTAGTTCTTAATTTCCCAATGTACCTTGTTAAAATCATAAAATCGTTTTTGTCCTCAAGAAAATGTCTTGTGTCTGTCAACAATTGTCTTTCTCAAGTTTTTGTTTGTGCTCCTGGGGTCCCTCAGGGTTCAGTCCTTGGTCCAATCCTCTACAATGTGTTTACGTCTGATTTCCCAAGACTTCATAATTGTGAAACAGCTATTTTTGCTGACGACACTTGTATTTATTCAACAGATTCAATTGGTTCCACTATTGGAACTAACTTGCAATCTGCATTATATATTATACAAGATTACTTTAGCGACTGGAAGATAAAGATAAATGCTTCTAAAACTCAGGCTGTCTTTTTCACCCGAAAAAGAAAATCCTGTTTCCTACCTAGCAATAATCTCATTATCAGTGGTTGCGGAACCGATTGGAAGTCTAGTGCTAAATATCTTGGGGTGTATCTGGATAAGAGATTAACTTTTGGTACACACGTACAAGAAATCATTAAAAAAATTAATTTAACAATAAAAATACTTTACCCTTGTATAAATAGGAAATCTAAGTTGAGTAGTGATAACAAATTACTGATTTATAAAGCGATTTTTCAGGCGATTATGTTTTACGGATCGCCTGCTTGGGGTTATTGTGCAAAAAGTCACGTGCGAAGACTTCAAATTTCACAAAATAAGCTCCTGAAAATGATGTTAAATCTTCCATGGCACTTTTCAACAACTGAATTGCACGCTTTAGCCAATACCGAAATGGTATCGGGCAGAATCTCAAAGTTAAGTGAACGATATAACATTTCATGTGTATCTTCCGACAATTCCCTAATCTCAAATCTAGCTTCTTAAATGTATCTTATTACACATTTTCTATCCTTAACTGAGTATCTATTCTTAATGTTTTTTGTAAAAGCTGTTTTGAACTGGGTATTGTACGCCTTTGTGTTTAAGCCACCCCTTCTCACAACTTTCCTTTATTTTTTATATTTATTATATAGTTTTTCTTTTCTTTTTTGCATCTTTAACGAAGGTTTTTAACAGTTTTTATCTTTACTTGGCAGTAGTAAGGTAGCATATATACCAATCTCTGTAAATTGTGCAATATAGGTTTAAGTTTAGAAATGTAATATTTTTCGGCTACAATAAAAATTAAAAAATTAAATTATCACTATATCCGCGTGCAAAGAAACACGGCTAATATGTACATTAAATATCCATAAATAACTTGCCTCCAAAGTCATTCAATACTCCTGTGAAACAAAACTATTAAACGGTTTTCATAGCACTCGCAATCAAAATAAATACACTGTGAATATTCCTGTTTTATTCGCCTAAATAGGTGTACTCATTTCTTCAAGCACCCACAAGAGTAGAAAAGCACAGTCCCCGTTCGTTCCACAATGAGTGAATACCATGTTCTGCTTTTTTAGGGTTCCGTACCCAAATGGCAAAAAACAGAACCCTTATAGATTCGTCATGTCTGTCTGTCTGTCTGTCTGTCTGTCCGGGAATGTCACAGCCACTTTTCTCCGAAACTATAAGAGCTATACTGTTGAAACTTGGTAAGTAGATGTATTCTGTGAACCGCATTAAGATTTTCACACAAAAATAGAAAAAAACAATAATTTTTGGGGGTTCCCCATACCCATACTTAGAACTGAAACTAAAAAAAAATTCATCAAACCCATACGTGTGGGGTATCTATTAATAGGACTTCAAAAATGATATAGAGAGCTAATATCATTTTTTTCTAAAGTGAATAGTTTGCGCGAGAGACACTTCCAAAGTGTTAAAATGTGTGTCCCCCCCCTCTAACTTCTAAAATAAGGGATGATAAAACTAAAAAAAATGTATGATGTACATTACCATGCAAACTTCCACCGAAAATTGGTTTGAACGAGATCTAGAAAGTGTTTTCTTTTAATACGTCATCAATCGTAAACCGCAATTTACCTTTCATTCAATCAACTCAAATATAAAAAAAAAACATTTAATTTCATAAACATAAACCTTATGCGTAAACCGTGAAGAATTTCCATTTTCTAATAATAAATCTATAATAGTGGCTTAAGTAAATAATAATTATAATTCGCGCGGAACCCTTCATGGGCGAGTCCGACTCACACTGGGCCCCTTTTTTTTTGTTAGATCACTTCAAGCACACTGAAGTTGTGCACATTAATGAATCTATGAAATGAATACATTCATGTAGACCTCTAGTAGTAGCTATAGAATAGACAAAGGTCAGCGACAAGACTTCATTGAGTCAGTGGTTGGTGATTGAATGTTAAATTTGGATCATCAATTACGAACTACATGATGCCATTTTGCACGGGATGTTTTGCTAGGCCTTATTCATTAACAAGAAAACTCGCATGTTAGGTATGACATTCATTTTAGTTATTTTAAGACAACCTAGAAACAAATTGTAAATTCTTCGAAAAATCTATCTTATAATTTTGGTTTTACAACAAAACATAGGGACAGGCTACTGTCCGCTTGGGCGAATTGTTGGATACCCTATTCTTATTTCTATCCCTCATAAGTGGGCTTGACAAAAGTCTAAGTATGGTTGAATTGTTAAGAACGCTCTACATATTTTGTTATACGAGGGCGGGTCAATAAGTCCGTGACTTTTTGAATTTCTGACCTCTTTACTGAAACGGCAACACTGCTCCTGTCAACAGGCATCTGTCAGTTGACTCCTGTCAAAATTTAAACTTGCTGCATCAGTTAGTTTGTGTTTGACAGCTATTTTTATCAGACTACTCACTAATTTGAGGAGAAAATGGAAAAAAGTGAATTTCGTGTGCTTATTAAGCATTATTTCTTGCGAAAAAAAACCATTACCGAGACCAAGGCTAAGCTTGAAAAATACTATGGGGACTCTGCACCATCGATTTCAATGGTAAAAAAGTGGTTTACTGAATTTCGTTGTGGCCGTACAAGCACTGAAGATGCCGAACGTCCTGGACACCCAGTTGAGGTCTCTACACCCGAAACAATCGAAAAAATTCACGATATGGTGTTGGCCGACCGAAGATTGAAAGTGCGAGAGATTGTGGAAGCCGTAGGGATCTCGCATGGCTCAGTGGTTTCAATTTTGAATGATCACTTTGGCATGAGAAAGCTTTCCGCAAGATGGGTGCCGCGTTTGCTCACAGTCGACCACAAACGCAATCGTGTAACAACTTCACAGGAAGGTTTGGCGTTGTTTAATCGCAATATGGAGGAGTTTTTGCGCCGTTTTGTAACCGTGGACGAAACATGGATCCATCACAACACACCAGAGACCAAACAACAGTCAAAACAGTGGGTTTCTAAGGGTGAATCGGCGCCAAAGAAGGCCAAGGTGGGTTTGTCAGCCAATAAAGTTATGGCGACTGTTTTTTGGGATGCACGCGGGATAATCCACATTGACTACCTTCAAAAGGGAAGAACAATCAATGGGGAATATTATGCCAACTTATTGGACCGATTCAATGACGATTTGAAAAAACCGACCTCATTTGGCCAAGAAAAAAGTTCTTTTCCACCAGGACAATGCAAGGGTGCACACATGTGCAGTCGCCATGGCAAAAATCCATGAATTGGGCTATGAATTGCTCCCTCATCCACCCTTTTCTCCAGATTTGGCTCCGAGCGACTACTTCTTGTTCCCAAACCTGAAGAAATGGCTTGGTGGAAAAAGATTTGACTCCAATGATGAAGTCATCTCGCAAATAAAGGCCTATTTTGAGGACCTCGACAAATCATTTTTTTTGGAAGGGATAACAAAATTGGAGAAGCGTTGGACAAAGTTTATAGAGCTCAAGGGAGACTACGTTGAAAAATAAAAAATTTTGTTTATCAAAAAATCTGTGTTTTATTCCAAAAGTCACGGACTTATTGACCCGCCCTCGTATATTAAAGGATTTTATCGAAAAAAACGCTCCCTAGCTCAAACTTGGGTGTTTCAATAAAATTGTTTTATTTAATTGTGTCAGTAGGCTGATTTAAAAAAAATTAACACATGAGCATAAAGGGCCCCTAGAGAGTATATATTATTAATTTCAGCTTCCTAGCTCAACTTTTGGTTTTTCAATAAAATTGTTTTATTTATTTGTGGGCGGATTTTGAAAATTTTATATCCCGAGCAGTTTTAGGAGTCATAGATCATATAAAAAAATTCAGCTTTCTAGCTCAAAATTCGATTTTTTCCAAAATTTTGTTTTTTTGAGTTTGTGGGCGTGTCTCGGATTTCAAAAACAAAGGTTTGTTCTTCCTTGCCTTCTCGAACCTGGGAGCTGAGAGTCGAAGGTCCTCTTGGAGCATTATTGCCCATTCGCTCAATGTGGCCGAGCCAATGTAGTAGACGTGATTTAGCTTTTTGGACTACATCCATATTTCTGTACAGCTCATAGAGTTCGCAGTTGCATCTTCTAATCCATTCGCCCTCCTCGCACACAGGACCAGATATCCGACGGAGTATTTTTCTTTCAAAAGAACCCAATATCAGCTGTCCTTTCCTACTTATCGTGCAGTACACTGCATCATAAAGCAGGTTTAGCAGGATTAAGCTTCGATAAAGCATGAATTTTGTCTATCGAGTGAGGAGTTTCGAACCTTTTGTTTTGCCAAACCGAAGCGGGTTCCTAGGGTAATTTTCCGGATACTTCCTAAGGTGTCATTCATTGAGTTGATAGTTACGCCAAGGAAGATGGACACCCTAACTACCTCGAAGTTATTGCTATCAACAGTGAACAGTCCTAGGCGGTGGACAGACGTTTGTTTGTTTGTTGATAGCATGTACTTGGTATTGTCGTCTATAGCATAAACCAAATTCGCCTTTTTAATCAATCGCCGTTAACACCTTTAACCCCGCACGCTGAGAACGGCCGATGACGTCAATACCGTCCGTATACCCCAGTCGTTGCACGGTTCTATCGTAGATAGTGCCTTCCGTCTTGATACCTGCTTTGAGCACTATTTTCTCCAGAACAAGATTGAAGAAGTCACATGATAGCGCTCTTGAGGATGAATGCACCCCATTCAATAAATCAATTGCTTGGCCAGCTGTTTGGCATACGGCATCATCTTGTTGCAACCATATATCACTGATGCCAAGTCCATCAAATTGTGGACAAAAATAGTCTTCCAATACGGCACGATAGCGAACTCAATTACATGGCGATCATTTTCATCAACGAAAAAATACTGTCCAAAGTACAATACATCCTCAGCATGAAATCCACATAACATGTGTAAGGTGTAGGCCAAGAACTTTACGCAAAGTTCGCCACACTTTGAACTGCGAGTTTGTTTCGATTCCTGTGGACGCCATGGAATCGACGGATTTATCTCAATTTGAACTGAAGCACTTATGGCTGCGATATTTTCGGTACCTCGACCGATTCGATTGTCTCACTGGCATAGGATCATTCAATTGTGAATATGTTTAATCAAATTAATCCACTACAGAACGCACGGCCTGCCTAGCGGGACGATTATTACGACCGACAATAGAAACTGTGAGCTAGGGCTCTTAAGTTGCGACCACCGACACAGAATTTCGGTGGTAGTTTGTAATAATTTCCAAACGTTGCTCGTTCGTAAACTTCAGCACGATAAAAATGTGTAACCTTAACTGACGTTTTGAAGTTGGCAGATTATAAAAACAGTTTGATTTTTGTGCGCGCAGTGGTAAGAGGTAAGTGTGTCGGACTTCTAATCTTAAGGTCTCACGTTCAAATCCCGCCGGGGAGAAGTTACGAGTACATCTAAAAGTTTTTTTTCCACTGCCTCACCTCTTGCGAACGTCTGACAAACATCCGAGAGTATCGATTGTCATGAGAAGCTTCTCAAATTTGCAGTTTGTATTCGGCTTAAAATTGTAGGTTCCTTCCACTTCGTTGGAGAAGTTAGGGTTAAGGCAATGTATGGATCGTTAACGACTAATATTTATTAAAAGAAAAAAGTTAAAGGATGCGTTTGTACTAAAATACAAAATGTTGATGTCCCTATTGAAAAACTCGTCACCATTTACATAAGTTTTGAATTCAAACTTAGCACTTCAATTTACTACAAACAAATTTAAGTTTCCTAAGAAGTATTGTATAAAAATACTTTCTGTTTTTGTTCTTTTAAATTAAATAAAAAATAAATTTTCCAAAGGTGTACTCAATTAGTTTTGTGACTTTCTTGTGTCCTATTTCTTATCCAAGTTCCAAAAGAATTGTATTACATATATCCATCTTGGTATTTTTTTTTCAGACTCATTATTTTCAGTGTTTGAAAAAAAAATAAAACGAAAATCACCTTATGTATATTTTGGTAATATTTATCGAAAATTGGGGAATTCAAATTCAATGCTTGAAAAAAATATCTGGAAACTCGCTATTAGATCGAAGTTAAAAAAAAGAACTGACATGACGTTTTGTATTTATTTTTTGTGGATAGATTTCCGACAGCGCGCAGAAAAATACAAATTGTTGATATTACATGAATGTGGTGTTTGATTTGTGTCATGCATTTCCGCGATATTTTTAATTTTTAAGCGCCATTGAACTAGCACTCATATGTTTCGCAGTCTTGTTTCGATTGTCGTATGCTTAAATTCATGTTGTGGGAATTTTGCACCCCTCTACTTTCCCATATATGTTCATGTCAAAGCTTTTGATGCCTAATTTTGTCTGAAACAAGATGGCTTTTATTTCAATAAACTATCTCACAACCTGCATCTCTTCACAACTTACAAACAAATAATTGTATATAATCGCTTCCGACGGGCAAAGGTTACCATAGCCACACTTTTGCCGTTCTCACTCCTCGCGTTAATCGGATTGTGAAATGGCACTTTAATTGAAACATCCACTCTGTTGCCATCAGATAACAGGAAACTGGTAAGCAAAAATATTATGATTATCCGTCGTCCTTATGGCGGCCGGTGACATCGCTGGCAACTCACAACCCTAATTATTATAATCACGTAATTTTGGTTTTGGTTTTTGGCTCGCATCAACAACCTCACACTCATTCTCTCAATGCTTTCCCTCTATAATTAACCCATCATCCTATGAAAGAGTCCTTTGAACCACATCACACGGTAATCTCGGTTTTTTTTTTGGCGTTCACTGTAGCACTGATATCCTCAAACCCTAATTGAGTCCTCATAAAAATTGAGGATTACACATGACGCCGCACGCGGATGGTCGAATGGCGACCTTAAGTAAATAAAATTTCCCTCCGCATAAGGTTCATTGAATTTCATTATAAATTTGATCCTTATGCTGATGATGAGTTGCATAGGGTTGATGGCTGTTGCTGGAAAGGAGAGTTGCTTTCTTTAAGGGTAATTTATGAATTTAAGGAACATATAATGATGAACTGAAGAGGGGTTGTGAAATAATAATAACAAGAAACAATATTTTAACCTGCTTACTAAAATCAGCTCCTGCCTGAAATGCTGCTCAAGCAAAGTTTACCTTTTTGAAGTACGAACGATTTTCGAAAAAAAATACTCGATATGAATAAATTAAAGCTGTTGCAAGAAGTTAGTATAGCTTATGTTGACGTACATAAGTAAAAATCGAGGTTCCTTTTCTTTTTTCCTCTGTCTGGGTCTCATTTATCTACTCCAATAAGAAATCGTTTATTCACCCAAAAAAATATAAAATGTATGTCTATTCAAGTGCAGGAATTGTGAAATGGTTCAACATTTTGGAAATTAGTACAAAAATAATTATAAAAAAATATAAAAATTTATTTCGAAAGTCTATGTGGTATGTATCATAGGGCGGTTTGCTAAAACGTTACATACATATTCAAGTTCAATATAGCAGGTTATATGCCAGTCAACATGGCGGAAAAAGTAACACATAAGAATTGGAACATATATTTATACCCTATTCTAGGGGTTTATTAATTTTGACGCATAGTTTGTAACATACCTTAATATTGCCCGTAGACCCCTAAAAGTTACTATATTTATGATCAGCATCGATAGTAATGTCGATCTAGCCATGTCCGTCCGTCCGTCCGTCGGCAAAAATTAGGCCTTTAAACTGGACCTAGAGAGCTGAAATTTTAACCATATACTCTCTAGGGTCCCGAAATAATCAAGTTTAAGAATTTTTGAAATCCGCCCACAGACACGCCCACAAACTCAAAAAAACAAAATTGTGGAAAAAATCGAATTTTGAGCTAGAGAGCTGAAATTTTTTATATATGATCTATGGCCCATAAAACTGATTGGGACATACAATTTTCAAAATCCGCCCACTGACACGCCCACAATTAAATAAAACAAATTTTGGGAAAAATTGAATTTTGAGCTAGAAAGCTGAAATTTTTTATATATGATCTTTGGCCCATAAAACTGCTTGGGACATAAAATTTTCAAAATCCGCCCACTGACACGCCCACAATTAAATAAAATATTTTTTTTGAAAAACCAAATAATATATACTCTCTAGGGGCCCTTTATGCTCATGTGTAAATATTTTCAAAATCCGCCTACTGACACGCCCAGAATTTTATTTTTTTTATTTTTGAAAGTCCAAAGTTTGAGCTAGGGAGCTGAAATTTATAGTATATACTCTCTAGGTGCCCTTTATGCTCATACTTAAATTTTTTTTAAATCCGCCTACTGACACGCCCACAATTAAATAAAACAATTTTATTGAAAAACCAAAGTTTGAGCTAGGGAGCGTTTTTATTTACAAAAGCTTAGTTTTTTCGTTAAAATCCTTTAAATTTTTGTCACGCCCACTTATGAGATATAGGAATAAGAATAGGGTATCCAACAGTTCGCCCAAGCGGACTGTAGCCCGCCCCTATGTTTTTAATTTCAGTTTCAGCAAACGGGCCTAAGTTGTATTTAAAATTATCTAGATAAGAAAGATAGATAGATATATTTATTTCATTTAGAAAACTACAGTGTGTTATCGCACAACAAGAGTGTTACTTTCTAGTAAATAGTTGTATATAAGTAAAGGGTCTTTCATTAAGGACTTGACATCTTCTTTTTTAAAGAAAATGCAAACTTCTTGAGATATCTCAAAAATTTCATTGGCTTGAATTACTATCAAAACATTTATAAATGGAATTCGACTACGGTCGATACGTTGAACCCAATTTTCGATGATTCGGCCGCACATTTCGACCTATACGGCCGCTATGTCTCGTTCAATATTCGCTCTAAGCTCCTCTAACGTTGCCGGCTTTTTGGCATAGACGGCTCCAGGAAATAACCCCCCAAATGAAAAATGAAATAACTCCCCAAAATTTCTATGAAGATGGGGACTTATTTCATGGGTTTTTAAGGACTTGTTTAAAACTTCAAATTGGGGGGTTATTTCATAGTGAAATAAGTGGGGGATTGGAGGCGGGCAGCATGACCCCCCAATATGCATTGCACTGTTTATGGGATTAGTTGCGAAATCGCAAGTAGATTCCATAAACAATGCAATGCCTATGGGGAAATTCTGCCTCACTCCAACCCCCCCGCTTGGGGTCACTGTTTGATTTGGAGTAGGTGCGAGGTTTTATTTTAGCACTTGGAATTATTTCATACTTATTTGGGGACTTATTTCATACCATTTTGGGGACTTATTTCATCTTCGATTTGGGGAGTAATTTCATTTTCATTTGGGGGGTTATTTCGTTGGGGGGTTATTTCCTGGAGCCGGCATAGACCAATGATTTAATATAGCCCTATAAAAAGGGTCTAGAGGCGTTAAATCACACGATCTCGGCGGCCAATAGACGGGTCCGTTTCTCGAGATAACACGTTCCCCCAAGTGAGACATCAATAACTCGAGTGTTGCACTTGATGTGTGGCTTGTGGCACGGTCTTGTTGGAACCACATATCACTGATGTCCAATTCATGCAATTGCTCAAAGAAATAACGTTCCAATATGTCTCTGTAGCGAATAACATTTACCGTAACGTGACGGTCATTTTCATCGACAGAAAAATGGCCCAATGACAACACCGGCATGAAAACCGCACCAAAGAGTGACTTTTTGCGGAGGAAGTGCTGTTTTATGAAGAACATGAGTGTTCTCACCTGTCCAGTTACGCATATTTTGCTTATTGACGAAGCCGTTTAACTAAAAATGCGCTTCATCGCTGAAGATGATTTTGCGATGAAATTCTTCCATTTTCTTCCATCATGTCCAGAGCCCAATTCGAGAAGGTACGTCTATTCATATCATCAAGTGACTTTATTTCTTGAGTCTCGAGTCTTGATCTCGTAAGGGTGTTGGCTAAAATCCTTATGCAAAATTCGTCATAATGTATTGTGGGAGAGGCCAAATTCTTGAGAACGCCGTGAAATTGACTGATTTGGCTGGTTTGCGACATACGCCTCTACGGCAGCAATGTTGTACACACTTCGGGCAAAACGTAATCTCACTGGCACGTCAACATCAAGCACGAATATTTTGACTGAAATTTTTTCACTAGACTATGAATTGGTTGTCTACAAAGATGGCAATTATGGCCGATAGATTTGACGTACCCCCACAAAAAATAGTCCAAAGGCGTCAAATCACACGAACGAGGTGGCCAACTCACAGTTCCATTTCTTAAGATAATTCGGTCACCATAAACGTTTGGCTTAACAAAGTCATTGTTGTACGCGCTGTTTGTTAAGTTTGGCGAACAGAGCGCGATTTTTGGAAATAAATTTCCACGATTAGTTGACGTTGTTCAGATGTCAAGTCTTTCCATGGAGATTTGAAAAAGAATACTGAAGTCAAACACATTTTATTAGTATGACAGCTAGTTTGACAGTTATCCCTATCAGAAGTTTTATACCTCCATAAAAAACACCCTATATTATAAATAATGAAAATAAAAATTAACATACAAGGTGGCGCAAAAGTAATCCTCCTATCAGAAAATGCTATAACTTTTGCGATTGGCCCCTAATGTCAGTTCTGTTTTGACATTTGTGTAGTAAACACATGCGAAATACACGTTAATAAACAATGTTACGCTACACTGCTCCAGAACGCGGAATATTGGTGACTATTTATTTGGGCAATAATCGGTCGGTGACTTTGGCACAACGTGAATTTCGTCGCAGATTTCCTACCCGTCCAACGCCTACTGGTGAAACACGCCGCTCGCCTCGAAGAGACTGGCAACACACGAGATGCTGCCAGGCGTGGCAGACCCCGGAGTAGCCGTTCTGCAGAGAATATTGCTGCTGTAGCCGAAGATGTCATGGAAGCGCCGTCGACATCGACCAGACGACGTGCCACGCAAATGGGTATCAGTCGACGGTCTTTACAGCGAATTTTGGTACAAGATTTGAAGATGTTTCCGTACAAAGTCCAGACGGTGCATCAGCTGTTAGCTGCTGTACGCTCAAGCCATCCTTAATCACCACCAAGAGGAAGATGATTTTTCATCAAAAATAATCATGAGTGATGAGGCCCATTTCCATCTTAGCGGGTACGTAAATAAGCAAAATTTACGCTTCTGGGGCACTGAAAATCGGCGTGTAACCCACGAAGAGCCATTACACCCGCTCAAAGTCACTGTATGGTGTGCTGTTTTCGCTGGAGGAGTCATCGGACCTTTTTTCTTCGAAGACGTCGCGGGCCAAACGGTTACTGTGAATGGTGAGCGCTACAGAGCAATGATCAACGAGTTCTTTTTGCCGCAACTTGATGAATTGGGATTGGAAAACATGTGGTTCCAACAGGACGGTGCAACGGCACACACTACACGTGCCACAACCGATATGCTGAAGGATGCATTTCTCGGGCGCATAATCTCCCGTTTTGGCGATTTGCACTGGCCAGCAAGATCGCCTGATTTGACCGCTCCAGACTTCTTTTTGTGGGGCTTTTTGAAGTTGCGGGTTTATGTCAACAAGCCTCAGACTCTTGCAGCTCTTAAAGACAATATCCGTCAACAATGTGAGGACCTATCGCCGGAAGTTTTGGCCAAAGTGACGGAAAATGCCATAAAAAGGGCTCAAACGACAATCAACTGTAGCGGCGGCCATATTTTCATGACATCATATTCTCGACTTGATGTAAAAAAAATTAAAAGACCAAATAAAAATAATCCACAAGAAGAATCAAAGTTTTTAATTTTTTTTTTTTAATTACAGCCAAAAACATCGGAAGGTTATTTTTGCGCCACCTTGTAGAAATAATTTTTCACAGAAAATTTGATGCATAGAAAAATAACATATAACCAAATAATAAATAAATTAACATGTATTAACAAAAGGGTAAATAAATTGAATATTATATTGAGAACAATTTTAATAAATTAAGATAGGTACAGACTTAAGAAAAGAAAACAAGGTATTAATGACAATTTAAGTATCTGGTTGTATGTATGTTTGAATAAGCAAAGGAACATCATGATGGTCTAGAAGTAACTGATTAATGAGAGGATTTTCAGGAATGTCGCATCTGATTCTAAATTATTCGGTGAGTTTAATGAAGATCTGATTTAGAATTATGCAAAGGCATTCAGCACATTTACCCCAAACCTGGCACCCGTACAAAAGAACATTTTAATAGCAACATTTATTTTTTTTAGTGTCCGCGAATTATTGTATATTCCTTAAAAGTTAAGATATATGTCCAGATATTTTACATAAGGCTCCCACGTTATATGGTGCCCGTTTATAATAAGCTGATTAGCCGAAAGGAAGCAAGGATTTCCTTTTCGAGTAAAAAAAATTGTTTTGATTTTTTCGGCGTTAAGCTTTATTTTCCACTTCGTGTAATATTCTTGCAATGTTTTGACCGCATTTTTTAAATTGGCTTCAGCGCTGAGACCAAACTCATGCAAAATATTGCTGTGTCATCGGCATATATAGCAGCGTTACATTCTGGAAGAATCGGAAAATCCGAAGAATACAAGTTGTATTGCGGTACACCAGCAGCAATAAATAATTAGATCGGACACACCACTATTAACATGCACCCCAAAACATCTATTTGAGACGAAACTTTGGACGATTTTTCAAAGAAATGGAAAAAATCTTAAATTTATCATTTTATATGTGAACTCCTATGCCACCAGAGACAAATGCTTTTTCAATATCTAGTAGAATCATTCCTGTTGACCTACCTATAGCACGGTTTCTTTTTTGACATGTCATATCCTTAAAACTTGATGAGAAGTTCCGTGATTACATCTGAAACCGATCTGTTCATCGGGGTATATTTTTCGATCATCAATGATTTTAACAATTTTTTCTTTCAAAAATTTTTCATAAATTTTACTCATAGCACTTAGTAAACTTAAGGGCTTACCTGCTTTTGTTATTGGGATTACCTTTGCCAATTTCCACGCGCCTGGAAAATACTGTGTTTAATGGCATCCATTAATACTAAAAGTAAGGAACTTTACTCCTTCTTTCGGCAATTGCTTAAGATATACATATATTTTTAATTTTATCAAGTCTACCTGTTTTCTTGAGGACCAAATTGTTAAGGTAGTATTTAGTATCTGTTTCAGCTATCTACATTAAAGGTTTGTAGGACATTGTATAATAGATCGTTTGTATTTGCGTCTCCTAACTGCTGTGATATAGTGTGATTTTGAGCGAAATTTGAAGCTAAGCTGTTGATTTTTCTGTATCAGCTAAAAAGCTATTGGAAGCACTTTTAAAACAAGGTATTTGCTTAGTTTTATTTTAAACAATTTTGACTATGTTCCAAAATGAAATGGAAGCTTTATGCTTTTGAAAATTGCGAAGCAACAGAGTCAACATCCTTTTTACTGTGAACAGAACCAAGGTTTGTAGGGATGATTCGAAGCTTTCTTTTCACATCCACCCGGAAACTTGTCCAATTTGCGTATTTCAAATCTTGAAAATATTGCACTTTTTGTAAGCCCGACCAACGAATTTAAGAAAAAACCGGTTTGTTATTTGAGCTAAGCTGATTCAATGAAATTGGCTGAGATATTACACCTGGGACATTTGTTACAAATAAGTCAATAAGAGAGGGACTTCCACGTGATCATAGGTAGGACTAGGCGTAGGCGGAAACATAATGGACATAGGTAACATAACAGTTATATCAGACAGTACATTATTATCTAGAACATTAAACTTCTTTGAAACTATTTTACAAAAAACAAAAGTTGCGTTCGACAACTTTTTGACAGAAATATTTATTTTAGGCGTATATCCACGAAAACAAGTCACGATTTTATTACTCACAAAATTTGTATGGGTTGCAGTGGCTCAGTGGTTGGTCGGTTGGTTAGAAATGACCCTCGATGAGGTACACATAGGCCAAAGTTGGTCCATTGTGAGACAGAGCAGGTCCTTCGAGGTAATCAACAATCTTTCGCAGCGTGAATTTGATCAAATTAAGGGAAATTGAGATGACTGAAAGTGGAAAATCAACTTCCCCACTCTGAAAACAAAGTCTTCGACAGATATGCCCTTACCTGTGCCATCAAATTTGAGACCAAACCGATCTGAACGTAACGCAAACTTATCGTTTGATCGTGAATGGCTCTCTCTGTCTATTGGAAAAACTCTATTGGAGCCTGTTATATATCTCTAATACTTAACAAGTAATAGAATTAAGTAACTATAGGTTAAGTATATACATAAGGTAGAGTAAGAGTACTACGTAGTACATTAGGCTTTAAGAGAATTTGTCATCTAAGTTAGTAAGTAAGCTAGTACGTAAGAGTTAGTCAATAAATGAAGTCGGTACAGATCAGACGTGTTTTACTATCAACCGGTACGGGACATAACAGAGCCAATATTATTGTGAAATTCAGCATTTGAATCATCATCGGCATTAGAATTTCTGATAGAGTTATTGTTTACATGTTGACTTGGTTGGTGAACCTGCCGTTTTATATAAATATGGTTGCTTTGTTGCCTATCACCCGGAGGCTGAATTGGCTTCTACTTTTTATTTCTAGTATACGACGCACGGTAAAAATTCTACTAACGCATCGATGACAGCTTTCCGAATATGATCACCCATCTGGTTTGTAATGTGTACAGTGCTCGTTGCGACCTGCCCTTGCTGAATGTTTGGGAGTTAATCAGCTGGTTAAAGGCAAATGCGAACGCCGTGCAACCGCAAGCGTGCCAAGAGCTGCTTTGTGCTGAAGATCATAACGGCCGCTCTTCGCTTGCATTTGCCTTTCGGGCAAATACCTATACCCCACCGATGTTAAAAAGTGAATAGTTATACATACTGTTGAACACGTGAATGTGCTAAATGGGAATTTCCCGAAACACAGAAATGTGATAAGTACATCATTTTAAGCGTTATAATACGCGTTGTAGAAGTTCGTGCTATAGGAGGGTTCGCGCAATTTGTAAATTGCATTGCTGATACTGTACATTTTATTACATACTTTTGATAACATCAATAGTGGTGTGCCAAGAACTTTGCAAGACTTTGCTTGGCACACCTGCATTTTCTATTACAATTAAGTATAAGGTTTCATTTAGTCAACATTGGACGTGATGTTCGATAGGTGTAAAAATGTGCAAAAAAAGCAATACAAAAATAATATAATGGTTTTGCTCAGGTTCTGTCCAGGCACACCAGCGTTTCCTTGATCATCGCTATCTATTATCATTTTAAAAGCATTTCATATTGACGTTTTCTATGCTACAATTTATGCGGTGAGCTCTTGAACTATAAGTAAATTCACTTGAAGTCAGTTCAAATCAGTATATTCAACTGAAACTATTTGAATTCATTGCACCCATTTGATGTCCGTAAGACTTACGAGAATACCCATGGACCATCTATAAAAACATAAGGAAAGGCTACAGTCCGCTTGGGAGGAGTGTTGGATATCCTATTCCAACTCCTACTCTCAGAAAGTGGGCGTAGCAAAAGTCTTCGTATGGATGAATTGGTAAGAACGATATGGTTGACATATTTTGTTAAACATAACTGTTTTGTACATTTTTTAAAGAATTTTATCGAAAAAACAAAGCTTCTTAAAAAACGTCTCTTAAAAGTAGGGATGTGTCGAAAACTTTGTATGATAAAAAAATTGTTTAAAACAATTTTATCTTCACTTTCGTTTTCAACAATTTATTCATTAAAAAACAGCTAAATGTTTAATCTTTGATATTTCTGTGTAAATATTTATTGCGTTTGCTGTCATTAACCAGTTTTTTTTATCAATTATTTACTTATTTATTCATAAATTTATTTATTTATTTATTTGTTTATTTATTTTTGTATTTATTTCTTTATCTATTTATTTATATATTCCTTTATTTATTTATTTATTTATTTATTTATTTGTTTATTTATTTTGTATTTATTTCTTTATCTATTTATTTATTTATTTATATATTTTTTTTTGTCAAATGACATTTTCCTTCGATAAATTCTTCCGATCCTACATAGTTATTTATTATTTGCCATACAAGAAAATGTTTCAGTAGAATAAAAAAGTATCAAATCTCTGAACTGTAAAATGTGCGGTCACAGACTTTTTTGAAAAGATTGTTACGAAATAAAATGAATTAAATTATTCAATAAAACATTTTCTTTTTTACAATACTGGGAGCGTCAGAGGGGGGTTTTTTAAAAATCTTTACACATGAGCATTTTGGGCCCCTAGAGGGTATATATTCCAAACTTCAGCTTCCTAGCTCTCACTTTGATTTTTCAATAAAACGGTTTTTTTTTTAAATTGTCAGTGGCGGATTTTGAAAATTTGTACACATCAGCGTTCCTGGCCCGAATCAGCTTTCTACCTGGAATGTCGATTTGTTGAAAACTTCTGGGCCATTGAAAGTATATGTTAAAAGTTTCTAGCGCGAACGTTACCTAAAAATGCTTACCGTTTTTCTTGTTGAAACTAAATTGCAAATATGTAGCCCGATAAAGGCATTTTATATTTCCTTAATCTCTTCGCATACCTTCCGAAAAAGAAAACTTTTACGAAATTGCACATCCTGCAATTGGAAATTCATATAAGTCGATGAAGCCATTGACTCTTATTCAATAAAATATTCTAAAAAAAACAGACTTGGTGATGGAAATCGCAGTTCGTCTGTCACAGTGATGTTGAAATCCCAGGGAATCTTTAAAAACTTAAAAAACGGGCTATTAAACTAAGCGGTCGTATCTAAAACTTTATTATCCTTTTTTTAATGGAGAGTGAACAAATCGGGCTTTATTTACGCGCAACCCGAAGTTTTAAAAACTTTATTTCCGTAACGCGTTCCCATGTATCCCAAGCAAAGATTCAGCTTCAGTTTAACCAAATAAACAAAAAATGGCATTCACATAATGTCGCAGAGGCAGTACGTGCCTATAATTTAACTATCAAGTTTAACCCTCAAGTCCAATGTTGCATAATTCAACAGCGAACATAAAGTACATCCGAAACTTTCATTTGTATGGAGAAAAATATTCAATGTCAAGAACGTTTGAGTAATGAAGGACATTCGGACATTTAAATGTTCGTAGACGTATGCACTCATGTATAATGTATAATGGTATGAAGCAACGTATTTCGAAGAAATTTCAAGTTTTTTCAAGGTTTTTACATAAAATCAACATTAAAAGCAACTGTATAAATTTTATTTAAAGCAGGTAATAATATATCGCAGCATAAGCCTTATGCTGACTGCTAAATAACTGAGGTTTCTATTTGTACGGTTAATTATGTATGTTGGTTAGATGATTTACTGTTAGTTGATTTGCTACACACAAAGTCAATGAAGCCCAACCTTGCAAAACTCAACTTTTTTATTCCCACAAATGATTAAGTCTTTTATTATAGTAAACTAAACAGGATGTCACATCACGATTTTTGATAATTTTACCGTTACTGGAATTGAAAGTTTTCTTTTTCTATTATTTCATCATATCTATATTATATATTATAAAGAGGAAAGATTTGTTTGTTTGTTTGTTTCGAATAGGCTCCGAAACTACTGGACCGATTTGAAAAATTGTTTTGCCATTAGAAGATTTATTCTGCAGAAACACAGTGTCTTTGATATTGTTAAAAGGACCTTCGTTTACAATGATTTCTTAAAAAAAACAAGTTTTTGTGTGAAAATTACCTTATCTACATACTTTGCGAAGAATAGGACTTTGATTTCTTCAATAAAAGGGTTTTTTCTAGGGATGTTACGGAGGTGGCTTTACCGGAGTCGGAGTCGGAGTCGGAAGCCTCATACCGACCTCGGCGGATTCGGAGTTGAATCGGAGTCGGAGTCGGAGGCGGAGGTCGCAAGCAGACACAAATTATTAAAATATTAAATTTGAAGAAATCCATTCTTATTAGAAAATTACCAAAAAAAAAATACAAAATTGTATTGTCACTTAATGAAATAACAAACTAATAGTCAAACTTCAAAATGGATAAATTATATCTATATTTTATAAACAGCAACTTAGCTGCTTTGTCGCCATCCAATCTGTTCCGTAGTTGGCTATAAATCAAACCAGCTCCACTGAATAGCTGTTCACTCGGAACGGACCCTGGTGGAGCTGACAAAAATTGTTGCACGATGGGCTTCAAAACATGGAAATTTGTATTTACTTTCCACCACACCAAAGGATCCTCTGTTCACTTGAGACTCTTTTCTCTATTGTATTCATTTAAAAATGCTCTCCAAATAAAAGTTTGTTCCCCGCAGAAGAATCAGTCGCGCAACTATCGTCCTCTTGATTACTGTTCATAAGAATATTGGCCAGACAAGAATGGAAACGAACTGGCGTGCTTTGAAACGTTCGAGACTGAGAACTAGTGGTGCTCATCTGATTTAATTCTTGCCCTTTCTTACTATAATTTCCGTGTCAAGTTTAGTAGTTTCAGTGCAGTCATACTTATCAAGCAAATGCAATAGTTGGGATTCCACCTGCTCTTTAACAACTTCAGTAAAAAAATTTGTTTATAACGCGGGTCTAAGTATGTAGCAAGTGCAAATATAGATGAATTAGCGTGTAGTTCACCAAATCTTGCAGTTAAGTCAATAATTAAACTTGTGATTGTGATTATTATCACATTGGGTTTAGTTTCGGATACTTACATTTGAAGATTCTGTTTGGTGAAATAAAGGAATTACAGAAGAAATACAGGCTTTCTTCAAATGGCTGTAACACTGCCACTAATCCATCCAGGTGTAGCCATTCTTCCGGCGAAATTTGTGGAATTTTTTGCTTGCTAGCATATAAGCAGATCGAATCTCTACTGTTCCACCAAAAAATAAATAAAAGCGGATTTAGATTAGAACAGAAGAATTCAATAGTTAATGATAATTTAATAGGAATACCTTGTACTACAATCCTGTATTACACCCAAAGGTTGCTGGTTAAGTTGTTCTTTTTGAATTTTTTGTATTTCAGACTGTGCAATAAGTGTGTCGCTATGTTTTTGCATTTGACTATTAAAGTTGTGACATAGTTGTCTTTGCTGTGTGTCGTCTTCTATTTTCCGCTCATGCATCATGTGATTTAGTTCTTTAGCGATTTTATTCCCAGTACGACGTTCATACAGCGGTTGACATTTTAATATAACTCTTACGCGTTTGAACTCTTCAGTTATGCCATTGGTCGTTAAACTTATTAACGATACATTAGCACTAGGCTCAGACCAAATTTTCGTGGTGAATGACAATTTATGGAAGTTTTTCAGTAATGCGGTAATTTTATTAGCAATTTAAGAATATAATTCGTTACAAATATTGTCGGTAAAAAACTGGCGTCCTCTCATATTATAATTTGGCACAATATTTTGCATGAGCCGGCGAAATTCTAGACTTTGTACGAAACGAAAGGAAAGTCGTCTAAGGCGATCATTTCGGAAATTGATTCATCAATTTCTTTAGATTTAGAATGCAACGCATTCCATTTTTGCTTCTTATTTAAGATGTCGTGCAATGATACCTGTTTTTTAGCTTCTTCTAATGGAGTTTTTGAGACGCTTTCAGTAACTAACTTTTTGTTTTTCTCAACTGTCAAAAGTTCTTCATATTTATCAGCATGCAGAGACTTCAAGTACCCTTTTAACGATGTCGTGGTGCTACCTTTCCTAGAGTATATTTTCACAAACATTGCACTTCGCCGTATCCAAATCAATTTCACTGAAATAGTTCCATACTACACTTGTTTTAGGCTTCATAGTTAATAAAGTCTTTAGTTAATAAACGACACGTTTTCTGTTTACTAAATCAATAACTAACTCACACGTCTCACGCACGCACTCTGAACTTCAATGCAAATCTCGCCTACTCATGTAAAATAAATAAAAGAGTGAAAAGACAGTCGTATTGTAACATGTCGCAACTCGATAATTGCTTGTCGTTCATCGGTCGTCACTCGTCACCGATGGAGATCCGAAAAACCTCCGATGTGATTATATCGGAACCGAAGCCGGTGCAATTTAAACCGGAGATTCTGACATATTGGATTCGGAGTCGAAGCTCCGTATCATCCCTAGATTTTTCAATAGTGGGCTTGTCATCAAGCGGATTTCAAAAACATGAGCATTAAGGAGTATATACGTATTATACATTTTAGCTTCCTAGCTGAAACTTTAACTTTTCGAAAAACCTTCTTTTGGTTTTTAATTGTGGGCGTGTCAGTGGACGGACTTCAAAAGTCTTGACTCCCAAGCATTTTGAGGGCCTACAGACAATATGTTTAAAATTTCAGCTCTCTAGCTCAAAACTCGATTTTTCGACAATTTTTTTTTTCAGATTGTGAGCGTGTCAGTTGGCGGATTTGAAAAATTCTTAAACTTGATTATTTCCGGCATTTGGAGAGTACAGTCACTGGCCAAATTATTAGACGCACTGTAAGGTTCTTTGTACTTTGTTTGTACTTGTTTATGTTCGCGTATCAATTGGTTAACACTTTAATGCAACACGTTAAAAACAAATACAAAATGGAATCATATACAAAATCTCCTAAATAAAAATAATGTGTTTTTATTTGAATATAAAAATATAAAAATATAAAAATATTGCACATAAACTCGTGCGACACATAAAAATATTAAAAAGCAACAGTACGTCTAATAATTTGGCCAGGGACTGTATATGGTTGAGATTTAATTTTTCTAGATCGAGTTTAAAAGCCTTATTTTTGCCGAAGGACGGACGGACGGACATGGCTAGATCGAAATTACTTTCGATGCTGAATGTTACACTTTGAGTTAAAGATAATATACACTTAGAATAGGGTATAAAAACCGCGTTGTTTTTGCTTCATTCGGGTCACGAACAGGTGTTTTTGCTCTATTTATGTTCTGCTTTATTTAGTGTGAGCTTACCCTAACAAATCGCTCATACAAAGTTGATGGCCCCACACCCGCTTTTTGGGGCGTTTTCTACAAAAACGCATGTTTTTTTTGATTATTAACAGTAAGAACGGAATAAATAGACTTCTTAACAACTCGCCCAAATAACGTTCTTTGCCACGTTCCCTTTTGCGGCTTGTGACCAAATTTTCCATTCTTGGTAATTTTGTTAGAAAACCTAAGACTAATATTCCAAAATAGGCAAAGACCCAATGCCAATGCCTTACTGAGTTTGGGGATGGAAATATTGTATCCAAAAATATCCAAGTTATTTTTTCCGATTTTGACACCACGTGCATGCACCCTGTTATTGATTATAGCTTGATCATCCTTTAACGACACCAATCGTATCAACCCATGGGCTTGCATGATGTTAAGTGTGTCGCTGAATGTTGAAATTGCCTAGATGTGATTTCTACCCTTAGTCGAATTTTATTACAAGCACTGTTTATCGAGAAGCTCTGCAGTGATATTCTTAGAGAACTGTACAGTTATACCTAATTAACCAAAATTGGTTAATTGGAAACTCTGCTGGATTACCATTAAATGTTATGTATTTAACATTAGTTACATAAGCAAAGACCTGAAAGGAAAACGAGAAATCCATTAAAGGTATGTAGAAGCTTACATACATGATACTTAGTAAACTAATTATCTATCGCCATTTCTTACTTACTTAATGTCACATAGAAGAGCAACGTGTTCTAACACATTCCAGCAATGGCTCATCAGCATCACCACGACTTCAACGACAAAGAAGCTATTGACAGGACAAAAACTCTCTTTTTTCGCATCCTTGGGATCTCCTTTATTCAGCGACCTGAAATAAAATAACAAAGCGTCAATTAGGAATATTCTTCTTTCGCAAACACACGCACACAAGCTCGCAAAATGAAATATGTACGAGTATATATAAAATGGAATTGGTATTTTGGGGTATCCCATTTTCACCTACTTGAGGGAATCTGTTTTCATTATCAACTTTCTCCATGGGGAGGATATCAAGAAAATCGAAAATAGAAAGCATTACGTGATAAAAATCTACAAAAATATGCAGAGGCTGTATAGAGATGAAATGCTCTCTCTTCGTTAATCTAAGAACGATTGCTGCAGACAATGCCAGACGTTCTCCATCCACCATTCCCTCGTCGGGACGTTGAATGCAGCCAACACGTAAATGAGGGATAGAAAAACGAAAAAATATCCAGCCCTGCATAATTTAGTGCAAAATTTGTTATAGCACTTCTAAGGAAATTTGTACAGAATGTGCCTTAAAGGCGCGTCCCAACCCCCACCAACAACAAAACCAAACAGGTGCTCTTAAGGATATAAGCAGAATGCGATTGTCGACGGACGGTTTAAAGTTAAATGAAACAAAGTCAGCATTTTATTGGAATCTGCGTATATTCGCAACAAGACAGCTTATTAGGATTCCATTTGCTTTTCAGGATTCTAAGCACGTGTAAAGTGTTCATCAGCACGTACCTAACTAAAACCAGGGCGAATTTAAGGGATGAAGAAAACGGCGCGCAGATATTATAATGGTATTGAAGTTATGTGTACGAAAGGACGACGTTCCAGAGTTAGGCGGTTGAATTTTTATTGCCCCTTAATGCGGTTTCATTCAGTTTACTCATTAATGCGACGATCCCCCTGAATCCCCCGGTTGTTAACTTTTACTTTGGCGTCAGCCGCATAGTAGACATTATACGTAGGTACAAGTATCTCAGCACTAATGGTAATAAAAGTTGTTTTAAAATATCCGCTGGCCAATTTTCAGGCTCGACGTGAGAGGAAAGTGAAACAATGTTTGCCAATCTCTGTCCGAAAAATTATAAATGCTTAATGCCAACGACTTTGATGCTTTTATATTGGGTACCACAGAGAGCAAATGACTTCCAATTGGCCTTAGTTTAAGTACTTTTTAACCAAATTTATATATAGACTTGTATTGAGTTGAATTGCTAGGTGAAAGTACTTCAATCAAATCTCTTTGAATCGTTTTCTTAAAGATACGTGCAACATACGCCTCTCAGCATATAAAATGGGACCTCTGTCATCGAAAAAAAATTAATAAAATGGAATTAAATATGCACGATAAGAAGAGACCTAGAATTTTATTTCGAATACGAGCAATGGATTTGAGAAGCTTTCTAACGACTGGTATACTCTTGGATCTTTATAAGACGTTGGTAAGACGTAAGACATCTTAAATACGTTGCAAATGCTACTGGGAATCGAATCAGGAGATAGAATGCATCGCATCCGTGCGTCAACGATAAATACAAGTTTACGCTTTTAACGGGACGAACATCATATTATCATCCTTTAAACTGGGCCTAGAGAGCTGAAATTTTAACCATATACTCTCTAGGGTCCCGAAATAATCTATTTATTATTAATAATAATTTTTCGAAAAAATCGAATTTTGAGCTAGAAAGCTGACATTTTTATACACTATTCTAGGGGTATATTAATTTTGACGCATAGTTTGTAACATACCTTAATATTGCCCGTAGACCCCTAAAAGTTACTATATTTATGATCAGCATCGATAGTAATGTCGATCTAGCCATGTCCGTCCGTCCGTCCGTCCGTCCGTCCGTCCGTCCGTCCGTCCGTCCGTCCGTCGGCAAAAATTAGGCCTTTAAACTGGACCTAGAGAGCTGAAATTTTAACCATATACTCTCTAGGGTCCCGAAATAATCAAGTTTACGAATTTTTGAAATCCGCGAACAGACACACCCACAAACTCAAAAAAACAAAATTTTGGAAAAAATTGAATTTTGAGCTAGAAAGCTGAAATTTTTTATATATAATCTATGACTCCTAAAACTGCTCGGGATAAAAAATTTTCAAAATCCGCCCACTGACACGCCCACAAATAAATAAAACAATTTTTTTGAAAATCCAAAGTTTGACCTAGGGAGCTGAAATTTATAATATATACTCTCTATGGGCCCTTTATGCTCATGTGTAAATATTTTCAAAATCCTCCCACTGGCACGCCCACAATTATTTTTTTTTTTTTTTTTTTGAAAATTCAAAGTGAGCTAGGGAGCTGAAATTTAAAATATATACTCTCTAGGGCCCTTTATGCTCATGTGTTAATTTTTTTTTAAATCGGCCCACTGACACGCCCACAATTATTATTATTTTTTTTTTTAATTCAAAGTTTGAGCTAGGGAGCTGAAATTTATAATATATACTCTCTAGGGGCCCTTTATTCTCATGTGTTAATTTTTTTTAAATCCGCCTACTGACACGCCTACAATTAAATAAAACAATTTTATTGAAACACCCATGTTTGAGCTAGGGAGCGTTTTTTTGATAAAATCCTTTAAATGTTATATAACAAAATATGTAGAGCGTTCAACCATACTTAGACTTTTGTCACGCCCACTTATACACTTATAGGGTATCCAACAGTTCGCCCAAGCGGACTGTAGCACGTCCCTATGTTTTAAATATGATCTACGACTCCTAAAACTGCTCGGAAGAAATTTTCAAAATCCGCACACTAAAACGCCCACAATTAAATAAATCAATTTTATTGAAAAACCAAAATTTTAGCTATGAAGCTGAAATTTGTAATATATAGTCTCTAGGAGCCCTTTATGCTCATGTGCAAATATTTTCAAAATCCGCCTACTGACACGCCCATAATTTAAAAAAAAGACTTTTTTTGAAAATCCAAAGTTTGATCTAGGGAGCTGAAATTTATATTATGTATATACACTCTTATTTAATTAATTTATTTTAAATCTGCTTACTGACACGGCCACAATTAAAAAAATAATTTTATTGAAAAACCAAAGTTTGAGCTAGGGAGCGTTTTTTTTACAAAAGCTTCGTTTTTTTTTGATAAAGTCCTTTAAATGTTATATAACAAAATATGTAGAGCGTTCTTAACGATTCAACCATACTTAGGCTTTTGTCACGCCCACTTATAAGGGATAGGAATAAGAATAGGGTGTCCATCAGTTCGCAAAAGTGGACTGTAGCCCGTCCCTATGTTTATACCCTATTCTAGGGGTATATTAATTTTGACGCATAGTTTGTAACATACCTTAATATTGCCCGTAGACCCCTAAAAGTTACTATATTTATGATCAGCATCGATAGTAATGTCGATCTAGCCATGTCCGTCCGTCCGTCCGTCCGTCCGTCCGTCCGTCTGTCCGTCGGCAAAAATTAAGCCTTTAAACTGGACCTAGAGAGCTGAAATTTTAACCATATACTCTCTAGGGTCCCGAAATAATCAAGTTTACGAATTTTTGAAATCCGCCCACAGACACACCCACAAACTCAAAAAAACACAATTTTGGAAAAAATCGAATTTTGAGCTAGAAAGCTGAAATTTTTTATATATAATCCATGACTCCTAAAACTGCTCGGGATAAAAAATTTTCAAAATCCGCCCACTGACACGCCCACAAATAAATAAAACAATTTTTTTGAAAATCCAAAGTTTGACCTAGGGAGCTGAAATTTATAATATATACTCTCTATGGGCCCTTTATGCTCATGTGTAAATATTTTCAAAATCCTCCCACTGGCACGCCCACAATTATTTTTTTTTTTTTTTTGAAAATTCAAAGTGAGCTAGGGAGCTGAAATTTATAATATATACTCTCTAGGGGCCCTTTATGCTCATGTGATAATTTTTTTTTAAATCCGCCCACTGACACGCCCACAATTATTATTTTTTTTTTTTTAAATTCAAAGTTTGAGCTAGGGAGCTGAAATTTATAATATATACTCTCTAGGGGCCCTTTATTCTCATGTGTTAATTTTTTTTAAATCCGCCTACTGACACGCCCACAATTAAATAAAACAATTTTATTGAAACACCCAAGTTTGAGCTAGGGAGCGTTTTTTTGATAAAATCCTTTAAATGTTATATAACAAAATATGTAGAGCGTTCAACCATACTTAGACTTTTGTCACGCCCACTTATGAGGGATAGGAATAAGAATAGGGTATCCAACAGTTCGCCCAAGCGGACTGTAGCCCGTCCCTATGTTTTAAATATAATCTACGACTCCTAAAACTGCTCGGAAGAAATTTTCAAAATCCGCACACTAAAACGCCCACAATTAAATAAATCAATTTTATTGAAAAACCAAAATTTTAGCTATGGAGCTGAAATTTGTAATATATAGTCTCTAGGAGCCCTTTATGCTCATGTGCAAATATTTTCAAAATCCGCCTACTGACACGCCCATAATTTAAAAAAAGACTTTTTTTGAAAATCCAAAGTTTGATCTAGGGAGCTGAAATTTATATTCCCCCTTATCACTGAATCCGTCGGATTCGGAATTTTGCTCCGAACTAAAACAGATATTCTCACAGAATCCATCATAGTGGAAATATTTGCTACAAATTTTGAGATTCTTCGAAAATGGTTTGACTGAATCCTAATTAATTAAGATTTTGACATTTATGTGTTTGTTACCACGAAATTTTGGATCCTTCGTAGCTTAATTCCGAATACGACGGAGTCTGTGATAGGGGTGATTATGTATATACACTCTTATTTAATTAATTTATTTTAAATCTGCTTACTGACACGCCCACAATTAAAAAAATAATTTTATTGAAAAACCAAAATTTGAGCTAGGGAGCGTTTTTTTTACAAAAGCTTCGTTTTTTTTTGATAAAGTCCTTTAAATGTTATATTACAAAATATGTAGAGCGTTCTTAACGATTCAACCATACTTAGGCTTTTGTCACGCCCACTTATAAGGGATAGGAATAAGAATAGGGTATCCATCAGTTCGCAAAAGCGGACTGTAGCCCGTCCCTATGTTTTTAATTTCGTAATGTGACAATGTTAGAAGACCATAAAATAAATAAATATTAGATATTAACGGTCCATACAGGGCTTAAAACCTAGCTTCTCCAACCATTTGTTTGAACGAAGTGGAAGGGACCTACAACTTAAAGCCGAATCTGAACGGCAAATTCAAAAAGCTTCTCATGACAATTGATACTCTTGGATGTTTGCCAGACTTTCGGAAGAGGTGGGGCAGTGGAAACAACTTTAGGATGTTACTTGGCCCGGCGGGACCTGAACTTGAGAACTTCACACACTATCCTCTGTGCCACTGCGCCTAAAGAACGGACAGACAATTCAAATCTTCAAAGTAGAAAGTAAGCATACTTTATCCTCCGCTTTCAGCGCATGCGTAGCTTTTGGATGCGCCAAATTTCATAAGAAAGCAGATATTATATCCAGTGCTCTCATCACGTAACTTTTCAGACGACCGCCCACAGCAACGAACTATATTGCAATTAGTTTGCTTCCTGTAACATGTGGTCTCGGCGACACCTGAGATACAGATGCTTGTGCTGAGTGGGTCGTATTCTATTATTTACAAGTATGTAGTTGCATTAATTGTACGATACCTTCGACGCCGCAAGCAAACGTCAACTCTGACAATAAAATACTATTTATTTTTTTTATTTATAATCATTATTCTTTATAACAATGGAAATATAATTTTCTTAAACTATCATAACACAAATACATGTTTAATAAAGGATAGTTAGTGACATTTGTATTTCAAAATTCAAATAGTGATAAATGCTACTTCATAAATAAAATTCAGAATTATGCGCCTACTTTGCGTATATCCAACCTCGCAGCTACTCAAAATCTAGCACTGAGCTCAAGCAGG
This sequence comes from Portevinia maculata, assembly GCA_949715645.1. Taxonomy (NCBI): domain Eukaryota; kingdom Metazoa; phylum Arthropoda; class Insecta; order Diptera; family Syrphidae; genus Portevinia; species Portevinia maculata. Next base: position 201,561,366 of record OX454525.1, read on the forward strand.
GGTTGCAGTACACATTACTGTTTATGGGATCTACTTTTTTTTTATAATTTGCTTACGCTAAAGGGTACTGCTATTTTTTCTAAGAACACAGCGTAAGCATTTGTGTTTAACAGCAAGCAGCACCTGGCACTATCATATTTCATTGAATACTTTTCAGTGCTACTTACTATAGGAAAGAATAGAGAGATAGGAAAGAAGTGTTTATGTGCAGTTGTAGGGTTTTTCTCCACGGGTGGTGTCTAAGATGCTTAGGGAGATTACGATTTCATGTATTCAATATAAATAAATGGTCTTGGCCGGGATTCGAACGCACGACCTTCCATTCAGTAAGCGAATACACTACTACTGCAGCTGTTGCCACCCGCAAGGGTCACATTTCGCCTTATGTCTCAAAATAATGTGGCCTTATGTCACAGCACCGCCTTGAGCATTGAGGCATTTTGCCCACGCTACTCTATGGCGTGCGATAAACAGTAATTGGCTTCATTCTAGACTTACGAGTAAAGAAGATGAACTCTCACATCGAGCTGTATGCTCCATTTTTAATGTTTACAGTACTGAAACATTTTACCTTATTTCAAACATGGAAACAAATGCTACCAGTACACAACCTGTAAAACGTCGCATGTACTTGCGGCACTGAAATCGTGAAAAATTGCCGCATGTTTGTCCCATATTCGGAACATGCTACAATGGTGACATGCGTTAATCATGCCGAGTACACGACATGCGAAATCTGTACAAAAAGTCACATGTTTATATGCGGCATACGTGCAACACATGTGCTGCTGCCGCATGTATATGAGAGCTGAAAATAGCCGAGTAGTTACACGGCATGCGGCACATAATGTCGCATACTTCCGGCTTGCGAGTACAGGACATGCGAAAATGCTGCATGTTTCCTTCGTGCTACTTTTGATGCATTATGCTTTCTATATTGAACTGAATAGTCGATTTCGTCTTGTAAATTATAAAGAATTGAATTTTAATTTTAATTTGGAAAAGAAAGTGGGCTGTTGTTGCTATTTTGGCCGCGCATTGTGTTTGGATGCCATGTCGTTTTAAAGAAGGCTTTTGTGCAAAATTGTTGCTTGAATTGCGATCCGATGAACCCGATTTATGCAAAGGCTTTTTACGTACTACAATTAACAACTGATAAATTTGACATTTTGCTCGTTTTGGACAAACCGGAAATGAATATGAATCGAGCATTACCGCATTGCATCGCTGGGTTTGACGCTACGCTACTTGATCACTGGCGCCAATTTTAGATCGCTGCAATACATTTTCCGCATTCCGCAGACGATACTCGTAATCTCGCGCATTATTCTGGAAGTTGTTTGTGAGGCGTATACAGAATATAACCCTAAATTTAATACGGAAACCATAAAAATTGTGAATTAAATTACATGGTTAGGGGTATGCTTTTTCTGCCAATGTTCTATTCCAATATATTGGATTAAAACCATTAATGAAGCAGCAATCCTACATAGATGCAATGCAAAGTGTTATACATCGTAATGCCAGTAAAAGGGGTCTTCCAACAAGATAACGAACTCAAAAAAGGTTTCGGGGCAATCGATTCGTGTCGTGGAGTGGCCCGCTCAATTACCCGATCTCAATAATATTAAAAATCATATTGAAAAATCAGTTTTTGATTTATTTTTTATTTGTGGTAAATTCTATCTCCTAGGCACTGCTATTTTTTATGAAAATAGACCTACCACATGTATACATGGAACAATTGACAAGCCGTTTGCGTGTACACAATACGCGAAAACGCAACATGTTTCCAAGTGACATTTCAGCATGTGGAATTTATGACGCATTTCTGATGTCAATGCCACATGTAATGCGGCTTTTTGTATGTCGTGTAGGTACTCATAGCATAAAGATCATTGAACCACTTTAACACTTTAAATAAAATTGCGGTTAATTTTAAACACTGAATGCATTTTGCATTCCAAAAAAAAGCGCTTGTGACAAAATTACTCATGTCTACGAAAATATTAAAAAAAGCACAAGGACATCCTTTTCTCTGTTTGAATTGAATCCCGACTGACATTAAAATGCTCGTTACATACTTTTCAACTTCGTTTTCTTAAACATTGTTTATTTTCTAGAAACAAAAGAAGAAACAACTTCTAAACTATTCCTTCTGACATGGACGAAATTTTGTAAGTCTGCCTTAAAAATTTTCTAACTTATTCAATTTTTTTTTGTTCTTTAGTTTGTACATACAATCAGTACATGATGCATACAAAACTCCTTCATGGCAAGCATTACAAAAAGGCTGTCGGAACACCCATGTTTGCAGTTGTCAGATTCACCTAATCCAATTACAAGTTGTACAACGAGGATAAAGACGACAAAGACGATAGGACGACACGATTAGATAATAAGATTATCCAAGCGGAAGAGGTTATGTGGCGTGCTGTTGAAAGTTATGCAAACGTTTTTAAACAAAATACGTGCGAGGAACTCCTACTCTTGTGTAGTACGACTTGGAGAAGGGGACAATATTTAATCAGTAAGACTATTGAACTCTTGGCTTACAGAAAATAAGGATTACACTTTATTGATTTATTTTGTCGAGTCGAATACGATTTTGGTATTTGCCTACAGGCTGTAATTAACTAGGTTTATAAATTGTGGAAATGTTTTTAAGGGGCAGTTAAGTTCCATCGAAATCTGCGATGGGATTAAAAGCGGGTCAAGTTGAGGGAAAATACCAGCTGCTGCTCAGTTAAAAAATATTTTTGGCTCTTGTGAGTCGTAAGCAAGCATAGCATTTTGAACTCTGACAATGTTAAATATTCTACGATCGTAGTACAGGGTGGTGCACCAATTGTGCTACAATAAGAAATTCAAATAACAGTTTTTTTAATCAATGTATTTTATTTATTTTTTTATTATATAGAAAAATCAATTTTATTTTATATAACTAATTGTTTTTGAAGATGATGGACCGCAAATGACCTCCATGCTCATCCACGCATATGCGACACCTGATTGAAAATTATTCATTGGGTCCTGAAGGGTTGAAGTCGGGATCGCCTAAATTATTGTTTTAATGGACTGCTTCAATGCCGTCAAATTCCTTGGTTTCGTTTTGTACCCATAGGCCGCGATTGTGTCTTCAACCCGAACATAGGGATATCGATGGTACGGTCGTCGTACGTTGACTGCAGATTCGGCAAACATGTTTACCAATGGTCCATCTACTCGGGGGAGTGCCGCCGAGCTCCTGAAAAATAAAAATAAAACATAGGGACGGGCTACAGTTCACTTGGGCGAACTGTTGGATACCATATTCTTATTCCTATCTCTCATAAGTGGGTGTGACAAAAATTTAAGTATGGTTGAATTGTTAAGAACGCTCTACATATTTTGTTATACAACATTTAAAGGATTTTATCAAAAAAAAAACGAAGCTTTTGTAAAAAGAACGCTCCCTAGCTCAAACTGACTCCGAATTTCGGTAGTAAATTTTAATAATTTCGACTCATTGTTGGCTCGTATATCTTTCTATTATAAAATGGCAAAGCTTACTGAAGAGAAATGTTAAAAGAGCGTCAAGAAGTTCTTCGTCGTTTGCTCTCCCTGTCGCCCTACTTTTGTAGCGTCCCTGTTGAAAAACCCTTTATAAGGTGAGTTTTACTGTTTCGCATAAATTTAATATAAACAATGTCTTATGACATACATCTGTCGGCTAATGTGGAGTACGCACAAGCGGGTATAGTGGAGTAGTACTCCACATTTGCCATCTGTTTTTGTTGAGCTCTTATAGTAGATATGAATCACAATTTGATGCAGCCTCCGAGCTTGGAAACTAAATTGGATAGTGAAACAAATGTTAGTGAAATGCGGAATATTGTGGCAGAAGTTAATAGCCAAAGAACATCTACCCCGATTTTGAGCCAAACTGAAGCCCATTTGACTCCTTGGGAAATTTCTCCTACTCTGAAATTGAAAAGGGTGGCCACCAAAAACAGGGGAAGAAAAACTGAAGCCGCAATTTTGACTGTATCACCTTATAAAATCAGTTACAAGAAAGCATTAATAAAATTCGAAAGTCTGGTAAGATTAAAACGAGTAAAACCCAATAATAATTAAAGAGTCAGCCTACAATGAAAAATCTGTAAAGATTAAAGAGAAAAAGTCAGTCCAAACTAAGATCCTGCCAAATAAACCATCTACTTATAGACGCCGTCAGTCTTCATCATCCGATGATAGCCTTGCTAGCCTTGCTCGTTATAAAATTTTATTTGCTGATTCTGAAGATGATATTGATGAATTTCCGCCTTCCAGAAATACTAAATGTAACTTCTGCGATTTATCTTGGGGTGTTGACTTGACTGAGGACAAATGGGTTCAGTGTCTCCAATGCGATATTGTTTGGGGTCACGAAAAATGCATCCCGAAAAGAATTGCTATTTTTATTTGCAGTTCATGTGACAACACAAGCAAAAATTGATAGCATATTTATTCATATATATTATATTTTGTTTGTTTCTTGATTTAAAGTGAATTTATATAAAGTTTGTTAAAAAAGACTGCATTTTTTATGTTTATTGTTTATTTTAATATTTTCATACATTTGTAAATTGAAGTTCGTAAAGCGTTAAACGTTTGCATTATTTTTCATTTAAATTGACTTCGGAAATAAAAGGTAAATTGATAAAATTATTTTTTATACTAATTTAAAATTAATTTAAATGACGAAAAAAATTATAAATTAGTAATTCATTAATAAAAAGGAAAAATCTTAACAAATAACAATTATTTCTGCTGTTATAAGTCTATTTCTGGTAATATGGAGCACTACTCCACATTACACGCTCTATAGGCCCACATTACCCACCACTTTTGAAAAAGGTCAGTTTTGCACTATTCTGAAACTTTTGCAAAAATTTAATACATTTGAGGAAAAAAAAGCACAAGGGTAAGTAGATGGTGTTTCTTATGTTTCAAAGAACGATTAAACCTTTTTACCTTTTCAAAATAAACTTTAGTTTGAACAATATTGCTTAAAACAATAAGGGTACTTCACATTACCCGAACTTACTCTATATATTATAAATTTCAGCTCGTTAGCTCAAACTTTGGATTTTCAAAAAAAAAGTCTTTTTTTTAAATTGTGGGCGTGTCAGTAGGCGGATTTTGAAAATATTTACACATGAGCATAAAGGGCCCCCTAGACCTAGAGTATATATTATAAATTTCAGCTCCCTAGCTCAAATTTTGGTTTTCCAATAAAATTGTTTTATTTAATTGTGGGCGTGTCAGTGGGCGGATTTTGAAAATTTTATTTCCCGAGCAGTTTTAGGAGTCATAGATCATATATAAAAAATTTCAGCTTTCTAGCTCAAAATTCGATTTTTTCGAAAATTTTTTATTTTTTTTTTTAGTTAAACTTGATTATTTCGGGACGCTAGAGAGTATATGGTTAAAATTGCAGCTCTCTAGGTTCAGTTTAAAGGCCTAATTTTTGCCAACGGACGGACGGACGGACGATGCTGATCATAAATATAGTAACTTTTAGGGGTCTACGGGCAATATTAAGGTATGTTACAAACTATGCGTCAAATTAATATACCCTTAGAATAGGGTCTGAAAACATAGGGACGGGCTACAGTCCGCTTGGCGAACTGTTGGATACCCTATTCTTATTCCTATCCCTTATGAGTGGGCGTTACAAAAGTCTAAGTATGGTTGTTATTATTATTTTGTTATATACATAACATTTAAAGGATTTTATCAGAAAAAAAAGCTGTTGTAAAAAAACGCTCCCTAGCTCAAACTTTGGTTTTCCAATAAAATTATTTGATTTTATTGTGGGCGTGTCAGTATTCAGCAAGCGGATTTAAAAAAAATTAACAAATTAGCATAAAGGGCCCCTAGAGAGTATATATTATAAATTTCAGCTCCCTAGCTCAAACTTTGGATTTTCGAAAAAAGTTTTTTTTTTAAATTGTGGGCGTGTCAGTTGGCGGATTTTGAAAATATTTACACATCAGCATAAAGGGCCCCGTAGAGAGTATATATTATAAATTTTAGCTCCCTAGCTCAAACTTTGGGTTTTCAAAAAAAGTTCTTTTTTAATTGTGTGCGTGTCAGTAGACGGATTTTAAAAATATTTACACATGAGCTTAAAAGGCCCCTAGAGAGTATATATTATAAATTTCAGCTCCCTAGCTCAAATTTTGGTTTTTCAATAAAATTGTTTTATTTAATTGTGGGCCTGTCAGTGGGCGGATTTTGAAAATTTTATCTCCCGAGCAGTTTTAGGAGTCATAGAAAAAAATTCAGCTTTCTAGCTCAAAATTCGATTTATTCCAATTTTTTTTTTTTTTTTAGTTTGTGGGCGTGTCTGTGGGCGGATTTCAAAAATTCGTAAACTTGATTATTTCGGGACCCTAGAGAGTATATTGTTAAAATTTCAGCTCTCTAGGTCTAGTTTAAAGGCCTAATTTTTGCCGACAGACGGACGGACGGACGGACGGACATGGCTAGATCGACATTACTATCGATGCTGATCATAAATATAGTAACTTTTAGGGGTCTACGGGCAATATTAAGGTATGTTACAAACTATGCGTCAAAATTAATATGCCCTTAGAATAGGGTATAATAAGCAGAAAAAAAGTTATTACATTTTGTTTTTATAGCACGATTCGTCACGATTCGTATTTGGTACAGCCAAATTTTGGTAGAAAGAAATTTAGATACTTCAACGTTACGAATCCGAGACACTGGTTGTTACAAATTGTCTCAAAATCGACAAAATTTTTGACCGAAAATGTTTGTCCTCGGATACAAAATTACGTGTCAGAGCGAATGCTACTAGTACACGTAAGAAGTATTACACAAAATCGAATCTGATTATGCGATTGCATTAAACAAATTTCAATCGGTATCAAAACCTTATGTAATCATACAATGCCTCAATCTGCAATCTAAATCAGGAAAAATGCCAATTCTTTTCTCATGACCTCAGAAGTGTCAGTGCGTTTGAAGCTATTTTTATGGTTACGTAGATAATTATGGAAACTGTTTTGTTTAAAAGCGAGCTTATAAATATAAATATTTAGTATATTGGGACACAGTAACACTATCCATATAATTTGCTTTGAAAATGGTTCTGTAAAACTGGCCGATTTAAAAAAGCGTTGTCGTTCAATATTCCTGTTATGTATTTAACATACGCGCGGGTAATACTATTGAAACAAGAAGATCGGTTTTAGTTCTTTATTGCTAGAGAGTTGTTACATGACTAACTTACATTCTAAAATAACTTACTAACTATGATACTGTATGTATGCTAGGATCTAGGCTTATGCATGTAGCACTTTAATACATAACACTCCTTTCCTTTTTAGTTTCAAATTCAATTTATATTTTAATTTACAAATAATTGTTATTTTTTTTTATACAATTCCTTTTAACACCTATTTCATATTTTAATTTAAGTTCAGTCAAATTAGATTAATTAATAAGCAATTCAATTAAAGACGTTGTAAATCATAACGGTTGTTCATTTTGTTACAATTCTAGTACCTTTACTTAAGGCTATGGGTACATGTTCCGTCACGATCTTTGGTACTAAGCTATCTCTCTCCTCTCTCTCTTCAAAGCTTAAGTTTACTGTTACCAAGTCCGTAGTATTATTGGGATTTTTTTTATTATATTACTTGAATCAAATGAGACTTTCTTTAAAACTCTTGGTCTTAATTGACGACCATGAGCCTTACGAACTGTATCATTTAATCTTACCAGATACACTACATTTGAAATTTTCTTAAGAATAACAGCTGGTATCCATCGCACAAAATTGTTATAGCTGCATATGTTGTTGTTTTTCTACTTATTTAAACATTTTGGTTTTGATTTGATGGTTTTTTTTGTTTTTAATTTTATCAAATTTAATTTGTTCTTTTTTATTGATTGAGGGCTTAATAGCATCCAAAAGAATTCTAGGTCTGTATTTAAAAATCAAAGCAGCGGGTGATTGGTTAGTGGAAGTTGACACTGCATTGCGATGTTTAAATAAAAAGTTATCCAGATGAACTTCCATAGGTAAATGTTTTATCTTATTATCAAGAAAATACTTTTTTAAACTTGATTTTACTGTTTGAACTGCTCTTTCGGCGCTACCGTTCGATTGAGGGTGATACGGTGGAGTCTTGGTAAGGATTTTATTATTTGCTCTACAAAAATTCGCAACCTCGATTGAACCAAACGGGGGACCATTGTCCGAAACTATTTCTTTGGGCAGGCCAAAAATAGAGAAAACTTTTCGAAAAACAGCTATAGCATTGGTTGCTGTGGTTTTGTTCATTATATGAACATCTATCCATTTCGAAAAGGTGTCAACTAGCAAAAATAATACTTTGCCGTTGAAATGCAATAAGTCAATATGTATTCTCTGGAAAGGATAAGATGTAGTGGGCCAGGTCGATAATGGAGTAGGACCCACCGTCTTACTTTCCTGTTGACACGCGTCGCACGTTCTAACATGTTGCTCAATATCTCGATCCAAATTCAACCACCACATTGTACTTCTCGCCATTTGTTTCATGCGTACAACACCTAGATGGTCTTCGTGCAATAGCTAAAGCATTCTGCTCTTCAACGAATTTGGAATTACTACTCGATATCCTAACATCAAACAACCCTCGTTAGACAAAGAGAAGTCCATTTTCCTATGGCTCATTTTTTGTAAAATTCTACTTTGAAAATTGTTTGGCCTTTCTAAACGCACATATGAGATAACCTTGCTCAAAACCCCATCTTTAGAGGTTTCAGTAGCAATATCACTTGCGTTTAAAGGTAATTTCCCTTTAACGTTAAAAAATTACCATTGTGTTTGCCACTTCAGTGGGCTCATTTATTGGCAAACGCGATAGAGCATCAGCGTTCTTCATATCTTTGCCTTTTCTATATGCGATCTTATAGTCATATTGCGAAAGAATTAAAGCCCAACGTTGCAATCTCGCACCAACGATGTCATTATTCTTCTTTTCACCAAATATTGTTTCCAAAGGCCTATGGTCACTGTAAATTACAATTTGACGGCCATAAAAATATATTTGTGAAAACGTTTGATGCTAAAAATTATAGCAAAGCGTCTCGCTCTATTTGAGAGTAGTTCTTCTCAGCACTTGACAAAGTGCTCGAGACAAACATAATAGGACGCTCTTCACCATCACTTTCAATGTGGAATAAAACACCGCCCACACCATATGAGCTGGCGTCACAAACGATTCCTAGAAGTTTATCTTGGGAGTAATGTACTAGTATGTTGTTTTTGTACAACCATTGCTTACTCTCTTTAAACACTTTCTCGCAATTTTGATTCCAATCAAATTTGTTTTCTTTTCGTAAAAGCTCATATAAGGGAACTAATCTAGCAATAGGTTCAGTATAAATTTGTTATAAAAGTTAAGCAAACCTAGATAAGGTTTTAACGAAGTGACGTCCGTAGGGTTAGGAGCATCTACCATAGCCTTCATCATCTTTGCCTTGGGGCGAATACCAACCCCATTTACTTCATGTCCTAAGTACTCGACGGACTGTTTAAAAAATTGGCATTTGTCAATTCGAACTTTAACGTTTAACTGACTAAACCTCTTTAAAACTAACATTAAATTCTCCTTACAGTCCTCGTATGTCCTACCGCCAATTATAATATTGTCAATGTACCCTCTTACGTATTTAAGACCCCTAAGAATGCTGTTTATCACGTATTGGAAAATTGACGGGGCACATTTTATTCCAAAAGGAAGCCTCGTGTACTGAAATAAACCCTTTTCAGTGTTTATTGTGACGTATTTTTGCGATTGCTCAGATAATGCAACCTGCTGGAAAGCACCGGCTAAATCTAATATACAAAAAAAAGAACATCCTTGAAAGCTACCTAAGATATCAGCAATCCTTTTTTTTTTATAATTTGCGTGCGCTAAAGGGATTTCTTTTTTCTGTGACACAGTACCCTTATAGTGGAAACCACAGCGCAGGCATTTTGTTTGTTGCTGTAAGTAGCTCTCAGCAAGTGATTCATTGCCTATTTTTGGGTTCTTCTTACTTTATGAAAGAATAGAAGGATAGGAAAGAAGTTTGGTGCGATGGGATTTTATCTCCACAGGTGGCGCCTAAATTGCTTTAGGGAGATCTGTTTTTGTTGTGTGTATTCAATTTATAAAAATCATGGCCCTGGTCGGGATTCGAACGCACGACCTGCCAATGACTTAGTGAATACACTTTACTTTCCTTTTACATTTAAATTAATTTTTTAATTGTTACTGAATATCAACTTACGTACTAGACAAAAATGATTAAATCTAACTTAAAATTAACAGGATACTTATTCTTATTTATTGGTCCTTATGCGGACGCCCTAAACTTAACTATATCTTATAATTATTGCCTTTCGGCCTAAAAACTATTTACGAACTAATCTTACATATGTATTCGTCGAGAAAATCAAATAAAACTCTGTATCATTATTAAGATTTTATATTTTTTATATAAAACAAACTACAAACTACCTATTCTACTTACTTAAACTACTTAACGTATTCTAACTATAATTAGGGTTCTGAGCACTCATTGCCTTGCGCAACAAGTGGTCAAAATCGTAATTGCTTTCCGGGTGCCTGGCAGTCGTCAACGTGCACACGCGCCGCCGTGAGCCGACTGAAGCCTTACAGCGTCAGTCAACCCCCGGAAGCACCACCACACGTTGGCGAGCCGGGCCTCACCCAAAAACGCCATAACTAACTTAATCTTACTTATATAACTAACTATATATAGTTGGATTCAGGCGTTCGGAACAACCGGAGACAGGTCCTAAGACATTGTCTCTCCAAAACCGGTATCTTTTCCATATAACAAGCCGCTATATTAAACCACAATGGACAACCATAAGCGATGATGGGCCTTATAAGGGCCACGCAGCAAATGACCTTCACTCTGGAGTCAAGTTGACTGCTATGAAACAGTCTCCTTGTCAGAGCATAAGCCTTCTTGGCCCCAGCAAGACAAGCACCTATATGTCTATCGAAATATAGATACTGGTCAAGCCAGATACCTAGATATCTCACTACGCTTCTCACCGCCAATGGCTGCCCATTTTGTCCAATAATGGCCAATTTCTTCCAGTTTTTTCTGGTATCCCTAGAGGCCCCAGAAAATGGAGTTCTGAACAAGATTGTTTCCGTCTTCTTAAAGTTGATTTTCAACTTCCAGTCGTCGCAATATCGCTTAATTTGATGGAAGTCACGCTGCAAAAGAATGTTAATGACCTCGATTTTAGGACCTGATCTGTATGCCACCAAATCGTCGGCATACGCTATAGCATGTCTGAGTGAACCCACCAGATCACTAGTGTAAATGTTAAACAGGATCGGAGAATTGACCGCCCCCTGCTGCAAACCGTTTTTAATTTCAAAGACTCTGCTCGAAGTCACGTTGCCACATTTGACAACGAACTTCTTTCCCATAAGAATATTATAAATTACATATAGCAAAGGTTTGTGCATCCCCCGTCTGGTCAACTTGTAGAAAAGTCCCTCTAACCATACGGTGTCGAAAGCCTTCTCAAAATCAACCAGACAAGCACCCGTGCATTGGTTCTTGCATTTATTCCACTGAATGTCGGAAACCAGTTTCGACGCGGCATGAATAGTGTCATGCCTCGCCCTGAAACCAAACTGGTTGTCCAGAATAATGTTATTGTCCTCGACCCACTTTAACAGGGCTCTATTGACAACCTTTTCAAAGACCTTGCTAATATTCGGAAGCAAGCTAATTGACCAGAGATTGGCAGGGTTCGTCCTATCTTTACCTTTTTTCGGGATAGGGTGTACCACAGCTACCTTCCAATGCGCCGGATAATGTGCATTATTCAGCGCATTGTTAAATAGCTTGGTGAAAATATCTACAGCCTCCAGACGCAGGTGTCTCAATACGACGTTTGGGACACCATCCATCCCCGCCGACTTTTTATTCTTTAGTGACTCGAGGATGCACAGAAGATCATCCTTCGAAACGAACAAGTGCGATGCATCTCGGTCAATCGCGACAACTGCATTAGCATTGTTTCCATCATTGAATACGGTGAATCCGTTATTCTCAGATCGCCAATTCTCAAGTTCGGTGCGCAGATAGAAGTGGCTCACCAGAGCCCTATTCTCAATGTCGTGGTTACGGCGAACAGGATTGTTCACCGTATACACGGCCTCGAAACAAGCGCCCAGCAAATCCACTTTCTCCTGTGGGTCCTCGACCATGAAAAAATCGTCGTTTGAAGCGACACTTTCTGGACTTATTCCAGCAGTCAGTACTGTCTGTCTGTTCTCTGCTGTCTGGGAGATTCGAACACAAGGAATATCATTGTGATCTTTCCTCCTGAACAACTTATTTATCTGTGGGAACATATTCGGACTAGAGGTTTTAATAGCCCGAATTTTATTGTCGAAATACAGACTTACAGATTTTCTGTAATTTTCTTTTATCAGCTGTTTCAGGATTCGAATCTCTGAATTCAGCCTCCTTACCTCCGGGTCGTTGCGATCAGTAAATTGCCTGTACAGCCGTTTAAGCCACGAGAGCAGTCTACTTTTCTGTCGGTATAGTGCGTCGATTGTAGGGTTTCTGTACTTTTCTGTCTGGTCGTCGTCGGAACGTCCTACTCGAGGAATAGTTCGTTCCATAGTTCGTTTGATGGCGTCGTTCATTTGCAATAAGTGCCGATCATTGTCATCATTTGTCATGTTACTGTTTGTCGGTGGATCGATTCCACTCGAACGTATATCTCGCTTTAACAATCTGGAGAAACGAGACCATTGTGCCCTTCGATAATCGAATGAACACACTTCTTTATACTCCTCCAGCAGCGTTTGCTCGTTCGGGATCCGTATTGCGGCGGCGAGTCCGTAGTGGTCACTATCGTACTCAAACGCACGCAAACATTTCCGCGTGTTTTGATCTATGTTTGTCAGTTGAAGTCTTGCGTCCGTTAAGGACAAGTCCAGGAAAGCACCGCTTCTTGGGAAAGAAGAGATATCCGTCGCGTACAATTCGAGTTTGTACTCAATCATATTGAGGCGCCCCCAGTCGTGAAACTGGTTGCCACTGGGATTTGCAGTAACATTTCCCCACGCTGCATGTTTGGCATTAATATCTCCGGCCAAGAAGTAATAATTCTCCTCCGAGTTCAGCTGCAGACTACAAAAAAGTGTCTCGAGCTCTGTCATAAATTGGTTTGGTGGACGTGCTGCAGGTGCGTAAAGCGACACCACATACATTCTCCTCCGGCTATGGAGAGGAATGCATATGATGCATGCTTCCAACAACTGGAACCTACGCACGTCCCCGCTATATATAACCCTATGGCGCAGGCCTTTTAGAATTAAGATTCCAACCCCACCTCCTTGAGTGGAGTGAGGCAGGTCTCTTCTTACTACATGATAGTTTTTGTATCCAAATTTGTGCTTCTGATTTAGCTTAGTTTCGCTAACCAAAAGCACATCCGGGTTTTCGGTTTTCAACAAGTTGGCAAGTGAAGTTCTTTTCTCGATCCTGACTAGTGAGTTAACATTCACAGCAAGGATTTTTAAGTTTCCCTCATCCAGCGTAGCCATTTGATTTATGGCACACCAGACCCTACAAACAACTCCGAATAGATAAAGTCAATTCGGGCCGCTTGTTCATTTAACTGTTTCTGGAACTTATCGATCTTTCCATGCAGGGAAAGATGGATCGATTTCAAGTCCAGATCCATCTCTGGTGCCTTTTGAGCTGCCTTTGGCGGGTTTAATGTTATTTGGGCTTGACCCGGTCCAGCTGTCATTTGGGCAAAGGACACGTTGGGTGCCACAAAATTAGAGAACGAGCGACTCTTCGGACGCCCATCGTCTTCAGGCTGCTGCTTGCGGGCCTGGACTCGCTTTTTCAGCTCCTGGTACTTTGGACAACCCCTGAAGTTGGCGGGATGCCCAGAGTTCCTGCAGAGCACACAAGATAGGACACTCCGGTCTTCAACTCTGTCCTTACCAAGAGGACATTCACCATGTTTGTGGTCCTTATCGCACTTCACGCATCTAAACTGCATGTTGCAGTTAGCTGCGGCGTGCCCGAACTTTTGGCAGCGCATTCATTGAAGTATGCGATCTGACCTCTTTATTTTCTCCCACCTTACAGCATGGTAGTACAGGAAGCGGATATTTCGCAACCTGTCGATTTTGCTATCGGCAGTTAGCTGGACCAGGAAGAATGGTAAGTGACGGTTACCACCCCTTACCACAGCCGAGGAAAACGGCTTGACCCCCACAAACTTGAGGTCGTCGCTTTCAAAGTTCTTTAGCTCTCTTTCGAGTTCCTCCGTTTTAATTCAGGGATCAATTCCCTTCAACACTACGGTCTTCAATTTTTGCCCCCTTGGGGTGTACGTGAAGTACTCAGTTTTAACCTCTCCCAAGGCGGCGCGTATCCTTTGGTACTCCTCTAATTTTTCACATATGATTATGTGCTTATTGGCAAAAAGCCTTTTCACATGAAAGTTTTTGGTAATTAGCCTACACAATCTGATACTATCACTTATTACTTAGTGAATACACTACCATCGCACCATTGCCACCTACCTATCCTAGCTATCGGATAGTGATCAGCCCGAGCGTATCTATTTATTGACGCTTTACAGTCCATGCAAATCCGTATCGCTCCATCTTTCTTCTCGACAACCACAATTGGGGTCGCCCACTCGCTGTGCCTTACAGGTTTTAAAATCCCCACACTCACTAGTCTGTCTAGTTCTTTTTCAACCCTTTCCCGTAGCCCATATGGAACCGTGTATGGCTTATGGAATATTGGGGACGTATTTTGATCGAGCACTATCTCAGCGACATGATCTTTAATAATTGCACAATACTCATTATTCTTTATTCTATCACAAGACACATCTACACCATTCACCCTAAAATTATTTGTTCAGCCTTTAAATAGCACGTTCAACCAATTTCTGCCTAAAAGCGGCGTAAATTCTTTTGCCGTTCGCACAACTACCAAATAAAGCGAATGCAATTCATCATCCAACAACCCTTTCACCGCAACCTCAATCAAACCAACAACAACAACATTTTCACCTGTAATAAGATTAAGAGTTTTATCAAAAGTTTTAAGAGTGCATCTATTAAACAATTTCAAGTATGTGCTTTCAGAGAGAACAGAGAAATATGCACCTGAATCAATCTCCATATTTATCTTAATATTATTAACATGCAGGGAAATAATAAGAGGAGCTATATAATCATAATCTAAGGAATTAATTGAAAGATTACCCAAGGTTAAATTTGACAACCTTGATATGATTTACTTTTTTACTATTTTTATTTGTATATCTATTTTTGTTATGCCTAAATGTATGTTGGCTGTATTCGTTAGCATAATGCCCCTGCTGTTGACACCGAAAACATGTAATTTTGTCGTTTGGTTTTCTAGCACGTGATGAAGCACCATAACCTTGATCATTACGATTTTTGCTTCTTGAATGATTGCGTTGATTGTAACAATTTCCCGTTCGAAACTTACTGCGTCCAATCCAATTTCGATCCACTTGTAGGCTTGGAGATGTGAACGATGATTGGATGTCCCTGACATCGTTTTGGGTGAACTCCATAGTAAGCGCAACTTCACAGATTTCATTGAATGAATTTTTGAGTGATTCATTCAAAAGTCGCCGCTGAATATCTGCATTCCTTTGTGCCAAAATAAACTGATCCAAAAATGTGCCGTACTGCGTACTCACAGTTTTCTGCAAGTGATTTCAATTCCACAATGAAATCCTGCAAGCTTTCACCCTCCAACATATTTCGAAACATGAATTTAAATCGTTCTGCTCTAACATTTACCTTTGTTTATTTAATAAAAGATATTTAATAAATTTTGTTTTCTTTATTTATTTATTTTGTTGACAACAAGTACTCGCCCGACGATGAAGTAGACTTCGAAACGCGTAGCAAGAATTAGAATAAAATTAAAGTTGTGAAAATCAAAAAGTACAAAAAGAAAATAAATAAAGAAACAAAATTTATTAAATATCTTTTATTAAATAAACATTTAAACACAACCGGAGACGAAAAAACCAAAAACATGATTTACTTTTGGCTTGAAATAATGCTTCAGTGTCTTAATTATTTCTTCATATGTGTAATCCCATTCAGATTTGGGAATAATGAGAGTTCTTAAAATTTTATATAAATCTGCTCCCGCAAATGAAACAAAAATTGAAACTTTCTGCTTTTCTTCGCTTGCAGATGAACCAATCCCGTTTAACACAAAAATATGATTTAGGCGGTCGGCGTACTGTTCGAAATCATATTTGTCCATTATGAATGGATCAATATTTCCGCGAAAATTACCGACACTCATTTCATTGAATAGGTATGTCACTTTTTTTATCATCATTCATTAACTAAATTTAATAAGCCCGAAATTCAATATGAATGAACTATATTTTTTTTGCAGCAGCAGCAGTTTGGCACTCTCGGGGTACGGCTTTATTTTCAACTGTGAAAAATATACAGCACAATCCTCGTCGCCAAAATCTTATGTATTTAACATACGCACGGGTAATACTATTGAAACAAGAAGACCGGTTTTAGTTCTTTATTGCTAGAGAGTTGTTACATGACTAACTTACATTCTAAAATAACTTACTAACTATGATACTGTATATAAGTTAACCACCCAATAAACTATGGTTATAATTACGGTCAGCCGTCAGCCACTCCAAATCGATAATGGATCCATGCAGTGCAGCTGAATAAACAACCAACGATCAATGTGGATACAAAGGAATGTGTCAAGCCAGCACTTGCTGTAATGTAAACAAAACATCAAGATTACGCCGCTTGGATATTCATCGAACCACCACCCAGACTTCACTTCAGTTTTGATCATCAACAAGAACAGTTCACCATCGAATAGAATTAAAATCTAGAATGTTAACTTAGTATTATGAATTTAAATAAAGTTTTTTTTTACTAAAGTTAAAGTGTAGAGATATTAATTTGTATGCTAGGATCTAGGCTTATGCATGTAGCACTTTAATACATAACAATTCCATGTGCAAATTAATTGTAGTTACCAAAGAATATTTAAAGGAAAGCTCACACAATGCCACGACTGTTTAATGTTTGGTCATGAGGTCGGAAATTCCATGAGTACGTTGCAAATGGTTTCAATGGGTGGCTCGAAAAAAATCAAATAAAACGACCAGTTATCTTACTAGTTGATGGAAATAAATCTCATCTGTCGATGGATTTAACTAGTTTCTGCTCCAACAACCAAATAATTCTATACTTAATCCCTTCAAACACGACCCATATCATGAAAACCGCAGACGTAGAGGCTTTAAAAGAATTTAAAAATGACTACAAAGAAGCAGTAAGGGAATGGAAAAAGATGCCTGAAAATTGTGGGCATCAATTTCGTACTTCTACTCAAAGCTGTCTCCAAATGCCAAAAAAAAATATCGAGCTTATGCAAGCAAATTAAATTGTTGAGCTTAACACTATACCAGCAATAAATCCAACATTCGAATCAGAACTATTACAGCATTGAAGTATCCAAGAAGTTGTAATGGTTTTTTGAGTATTTCCAATCAATAGAACCGGTTGAAATAAACGCTAAACCGGACCAAAGTCGCATCCAATTTCCGCATCTGATTATTGAGGATAAAATAAATCAAATGCATACTACCCATATGACCAAAGACTTTGATGAGTTTCAATCAGTTGTCGACGAAATTTAAGTTGACTGTTAGTCATATACATATGTACCTACATATATAGTTTTTGAATAGAAACTTAACATTTTATTTGAAATGTTGTCCTTGCTTTCAGATGTTGTATTTTTAAGCTAAGCTGATATGAAAATAGTAACAAATGAAATTATTTCTACGTTCTTGCCGAATTCCCCAAGCTCAAGTCCAACCAGCTCCACAGCCCTGACTTCCTAAAAAATACATAAGTAAATAAAGTAAATAGGTTCACCTAGTAGCACGTGCTCTACTTTTGGTAAACACTAAAATACCCGGACTCTATAAAAATAAAACAGGTACACAGCTGCTACCTACTACTTTCATCTGCAAAATGAAAAGAATTTCACAAAAAGCTAGAAGAAGTGAAACAGATGCTAATATCTGATATTGATATAAGAAAACAATTAAGACTTACAAAAAATAGACAAGAAACGAACAATAAGAAAAATAAATAATAAAATAAAACCTGCAACAAAAATAAGGTCCAAAAATACAAGTAGAACACTGTCCTGTGGGGCATGTGAAGATGAGTTAGCTATAGAAGCTGAAGAAGATAATAGTGACTGTGATATTTGTAACAGGTGATATCATTTAGCTCGTAACAAACTTTTTACAGTCTTTTGATAAAGCTCATACAGAGGACTTCATTTGCATATTCTGTGCTTAATTCTGTCAAGGTCTGAGAAAGCTAATTAGTTAAACTAACTTAAACTTCCTGGATACCTGAAACTAATATATATTTTTAATTAAAAAGTGAACTATGTATATGTTTATTTAAAAAATTTAATGAAACTTATTTGAAAAACTATTTTATTGTTATATATTAAAGTTAAAAACATTTCACAATCATCTTCATTTAGTTGACAACACTGCGGATCGCGCAGGCAACACCGATAAGCTTTGGAAAGTAAGACATTTGATCGACTACCTTCTTTTAAAACGTCATGATATTCCAAGATCCAAATATATGTCCTGTCCATAGACGAACAGAAGATTCCGTTTTCTGGTCGCTGTGAATATAGACAATACGTGCCTTCAAAACTCAATCCATTGGGTCTCAAAAACTTTGATTGGCGACTTGAGATGTTCTTGTGCTGGACTTTGAAATATATCTGGGCTGTTACACTCTACGAAGGGAAGTAATGAAAGAACTCGGATTGGGGGTAGAAATTGTCCGATTACTATGCCGAACAATAAATGAAAGGTGCGTTCTGTATACGGATAGGTTCTTTACAAGTTTGAAACTAGCAGATTACCTAAATAAAAACAAAAAAATCAGTTTACTTTACTGAGACTGTAATGACGAAGAAAATTGGACCAGTCTCAAAGAAAATGAAAACAGATACGGAATTAGCTAGACGAACATGGGATTTAAAGGTGAGAAATGACTAACAATTTGCGTCGTTAACTGGATAGACACAAAGGCAGGTACAATTTTGTCAACATGTGCAGGTAGTGAAACAGTTGGAACATATAAACGCTGCGCTGATACAAGCTTCAGAAAAGAAAAAAATGGGGTGAATCAACCAGCTATGGTGAGGAACTACAACACGTGTATGGGTGGCATTGACCTTTCTGATCGATTGATAGCCTACTAGTCTAAGTGCTTTGCTGACTAATAAATGGACGCTGAATGTCTTCATTCAGTTCGTGGACCTCTGTATTGTGAATTGCTGGGCCATGTATGTTCGCTGCACGCCAGGATAGGCTCGGACTTATGCAGTTCCGGCTGAGTGTGGATACAGCAAAGGCTAAGTTTCAGGGAGGTAGGGTTGATACTCTTTTTCAGCAGCCTGGCCCCAGTCCTAGGTCAGTTCGATTAAGGGAAGTTGATGATCCCAAAGCAGATACAACACGAAATAAGGGACATAGTAATAGCTCATCCACAGCGCGAAGTCCGGTTGAACGGACT